>JACSYO010001905.1:7500-1332500 GCA_016806645.1 Ophiodon elongatus
GAGGAGGATGCACAGCCGCGATGAGTACAGAGTTACAAACAACAGAGACATCAGGCAGGAGGGAATGTTCTACGAGTCTCCTCTCACCTTTGTAAGCAACAGAGGACAGCTTTTGTGAGATGAGTCCAAAGTGCACATTGTCTGCGTAAACAACCTGGAAGGAAGCGTAAAATAAGGATGCGTCTGTATGCTACAAATGCTTGAACATACAGAACAGGTTTAATGAAACTGACATCAAGAAAGAATCCAAGAACAGCAAGCCCCGTTGGATCGTTCAAGGCCGCGGTCATGTTCGGATGGATGGACTTCATGTTGACTATGTGCATCTAGAAGTAAATAAAAAAAAAAAAGTAGCAGACATTAAGGGAAGGCTGCACTGCACCAACGCTTGTTGGGTGACAGTGTAGAGCTTGTCTACTGACCATACTGTACCTCCATCGGGTATCTGCGTCTGTCCACTGTGTGCTCTGAGCCGTTAGTGGCCGGGCCTCCCCAGTGGAAGTGCAGCTGGATGGTGTGGTACACATCTGGAAGACCTCCACCGCTCACCGACATGCCGTTGCCAACCTGCAGCACGACTGAGAGAGCAACCAGAAACGTGTAACGGGCAACACAACAACACAATAACACAATAGCATACGCGTTGACGTGACGGTGTCTTTGGTGTATTCACCAGAGTGGCCGTCGTTCTCTACGGTCCAGTGACCCGTTTGGATCACATCGAAGCCCTCCAGATGTAAAGATCCCAGAGACTCGTTCCGGGTCATCTGGTGGTCCAGATTGATGGGAGAGTGATGCTCTTCAAGTAACGGGTGACAAGAGGGGAACGTGTCTCCCCATGCATAAGGATCTGAGGATGGAGACGAAACCACATGAGAACCAAGTACATCAGGGACTGGACGCAAGACGAGCCTTTTGATAATTATTGAATCTGTAGGTTTTATTCTTGACCTCGGAAACAGTAACAAAATGTTACAGCTATTCTGGAGCTTTTGATCAAATCCCACAATCTTCCTCTGTAGATTGAGTTTACTTCACGACTTTAAGGACTTCTCATCCATGTTGGCATAAATGTTTAAGACAGAGTTATCTCTTGAGCTTGGAAAATAACAAAACAATCTCTTCTCAAGTTCCAAAGATTACATTTTTTTTCTTTTTCTCTAATCTTTGCTTTTTTTTATGTCTGGAGCACTCGACAGTTTAACCTCCTGAGTCCTCCAAACAACTATTCAAACACAATCTGAGAGGTTTAGAGGAGAAAATTTGCTCACAACTCAAAGACATATTGAACCGAGTGGTTTGCAAGAAGACACTGCTCCATTTCAGGGGGTCACCAAGCAAGAACAGCCACACAGTAGAAAAATAATGATAGTAACAGAACTTAAATTGTATAAAATCATGAGCCTATTACAGTTGAATAATATCTCCTATTGGCCAGTAAATTATTCACCAACAAGTGGGGACATAATGCTAATTTATTCTGAGGGCCGTTAACACCTTATGGAGAGATCATATTCTTTAAGTCGCAGTCTGTGCGTTTTAAAACAAAAGTAGTTCACGGGTTACTTACCACATTGTGTCTCATCGTAACAGTAGTCCTCTGAAACATAAACAGCGCAAAATGTTGGCAAGCATTATTTTTTCTTAACTTTAGAAATTACACATTATAAATATAGTCTACAGACCCTCACCTGAATTAACGAATGAAACAAAAATCATGACGAGAGCAGCAGCCCAAACCATTGTCGGATCCTGACAGGTGTCGGTATCTGAGGTAGACCGAAGATCGGTGCGGACGTCCTGCTCAAATGGGAACGAGGGGGGGGTGAACGCGGAGTTTTATTTTCTCCTGGTCTGATCGGTGAAGCGTGTCATTACCAGTCTAGTGGTCTTTCCTGATCAACAGGCTCATTGATGCAGGACAGCTTCACCCCCTCCTCCCCGGCCACTGATGCCAGCATAG
This sequence comes from Ophiodon elongatus, assembly GCA_016806645.1. Taxonomy (NCBI): domain Eukaryota; kingdom Metazoa; phylum Chordata; class Actinopteri; order Perciformes; family Hexagrammidae; genus Ophiodon; species Ophiodon elongatus. The sequence goes on from JACSYO010001905.1 coordinate 9,464, forward strand.
ATGCCCAGTGACCAGTAACAAGACCTATTCATCCCACGGGAAAGTCAGTGGACGAGTAGCACGCTGAATTAGAAGGGGATAGAATATATACGGTTTCATATGAGGAGGGTGTAGAAATGTGCCTCCTGTAACTCTTAATGGTTAAAAAAAATGATGTGGGAACAGATCATTCAAAATGTAGCGGAAAGAAATCCCTTTAATCACTGTGTGAAATAACATTTTATAATATTAATGCACATAAAAGGACATCCTCCTGATTCAAATATAAATGTACTTCATCTCTGAGGAAAGTCCTCGAGGAAAAGGGGGGGTAATCAAACTTAATGCTATGATATCAATGTCTTGAACACTACATCCACCTGTAATAGTTCCTTCTAAAAATGTCATTTTTAAATATGTAGCCCATGATATTGTGCTTAAGTTGCCAATTATCATCAGCTTGATTAAAAACTCTTTAATATGCCAGAAAGGTTTTTTAAGTGATGCCACAATTCTAAGTGGTCTTGACTCAACAGCGCTGAGCGTTACGTGTCTCCCATCCAGGAATAGATCATGTGATTCTGTCACTACTTGGCCCGCGTGAACAAAGCCTCTTTTCTTCGGCCACAATGCTCTCCGGCCGGGTATCGCTGTCTCTGCTCCGCCCGCCGCCTCATGAGTCACCGCGAGGTGCCATATATCCGCTTTCTTTAAATTATTTGACTCTTTTGATTGCTGTGGATTGAATTTATCCCACAACCCTCCATCTCACTGTCGGGGGGGATTTCCCTGCATCCCACTTTAATCCGCTGTGACATTTGGTGGTTGCAAGCGGAGGACTTTCCTGCAGGACTCACAGAGCGGCTAAATGTCGTGATTGATAAAACTCAACGGAGTTCAGTATGATGCTGTGTTCATACCCACTGACGCATGAGTCGTCCTTCAGGGTGCAATTTATTTGGCATTTGATTAGATGTACATCTACCTCAGAAAAACACAAGCCCTCCCTGCAAATTAAGCACTTTTCTTTCTTTTTCCTTTTTTTTTTTTTTAAATTTAAAGGCTATGAAATAAAAGACAATGAAATGTAGCATTTGTCGTATTATACATAAAACATATAAAATCCAATAAAATTAGTTCTCACACCACCATAGTCTAGCACAGAAACTACAGCATGAATGCAGCTGTTCGGGTCGTGGGCAGGTTTCTGATGTTTAACTAAATGAGTGGACTGTACAGGACAGACTGTTGAGCTAAAAATGTATCCATCAAAAGAAAAAATAGCTCCGCATGCCAAAAAATTAAAAACATGCACTGCAGCTTGAAAAAGCATGTTGAGAAATAAAATCAAATAACTTTGATGAAAGAAAAAAAAATCTAAAACCAGAAAACCGTCTCCTATACACACGCATGCAGATGCCATTTATTTTTTTCACAATTCATGAGATTTTTGTTTCAGTGATAATCCACTGTGGATTATCAATGCCCCCCCAAAATAAAATAAAAAAAAAAAGGGGAAAAATATGTTTTGTACAGTAAACTCAAACATGAGTTAATTCAGACACATTTACAGCTGGTTTTCTTGAGCGGATCAAAACAGCGGTTTGAATGCTGGTGGTTGTGGGTCGGCTGATCTGACTTCTTCAGGCTTTGCAAAATTCATCCTCGAGTGACTCAAACGATTGTCGTCATAAAACGGGTCTAACAAGTTCCAAATATACAGTTTCTTTTTATTACAATTTTTTTTTTTTTTTTTTTTTTACTGCAATCCCACTGAGAAACAAGGACGTTAACAGACCCATCAACACCAAACAGAAATAGACACAGCTAGTCAGTGATCTTCATCGGAAGCTGAAAACAACCTCAATAACTGAGACAACGGATGTATTGCGTGAAGAACCACACAAACAAACATCAGAAATGGAGGGGCCGCATCCAAATGCGACATTTAACAAATTTCTTCGCAAAATAAACCAAACAAACCCTGATTAATTTGAGGGATGAGCGTGCAAAACACTGAGTTTTTGAATCCCTAAACATGGTTCAGTTAGCAAACACACAACTATGCTGCCAAGAGTTGATGATTAAGTAACAACAAATGGGGCCGTTTGCATGATTAAACCGCTTCATGATTGGAACAGCCATCTTAAATAAATTGATTTTCTCAAATTTAATGACAGGATATCGTCCCAAATCTTCACACGTACACTCGAAAAGCTTCATCGCTTACGCTCGCTGATCACTGGGGAGTTCAGACTGTGTCTATCTCACGATAAAACAATCAAGGTTACAGCCTGCAGTCATAAATTATCATCAAAAAGAACACAATAACAAACTCAGATATTTATCAGTACCACAACATTCCTTGATACATAATGCCTCGTGTCAGCATTACCTAATAAAAACCGCTATAGCAGGAAACTAACCGTACTCTCTTGCAAGGTTAAACCTCTTAATTACAAAACTTTTGCTGCAAATACGCGCTATAAACCTGGAAGACAGCTTCATGTATCAGACTAATAAGAAAGGGAGGGGACAGTAGATTCTATGAGCGAGTAGAAATCGAGAACTTGGACATGCCGCAACGGACAGAGCTGATGAGAACATTATTGTAGCCTGGAGACCGCCGGATCAACACAGACACGTCCGTATGGACAGTAAGATGCAAACAAAGAACGCACAAGAAACATTAGCCGACTTCCCTGTCCGTCTGTCATCCTTGTGCTGGAGTGTGACGCACAAGTATAACAAATTTGACCGGCACAGACCTGAAGGGGTATTTACATTAGGGCCTCTCGACCAATCGGGCCAACTCTGAGATGTTTCAAAAGCTTCGCTCAGTCGATGCTAAAAGTAAAAGTTTTTTTTCTCCTCTGTATAGAAACAGTCCTCCCGGCTCCCTCTGATGCCAGTGTTTAAAAAAAGAAAAAAAGAAACTCAGAAGGCCAACTGCAGAAGAGTCTTTATAAAGAGGGCATCCTCGCAGGGCAAAGAAACGGGCTTCTGTCGTGTCTGTACAAACCCGAACCCTCCCTGCAGTCAGCATTTTGATAAATGACACCACAGTCTGCTGCGTCCTCTCCCGGCGCAGAACGCACTCACGACCTTCCTCAACCAGCGGGTTATGTCCGGATGCAGCTCCCTGCCGTCCGTCCACAGTCCTACACGACGGTGCTGAGGGAGGAGGGGCAGTCTGCGGGCATGGAAGCAGGGGCGTGGCCGTCTGTCGGGGTGTCGGGCCCCACCAGGAGGGTGCTGCTGTCTATGGAGTCCTCCCGCTCCTGAGAGGGCGGCGCCGAGTCCGTGACGGGGCCAGAGGCGTGGGGAATGGCTGCCTGGAGCCCGTCTACCATGGTGTTCATCTGGCTCGGCAATATGGAAACCCCATGTCCTGCAAGTAACAAACAGAGAGGGAATGAAGCCGAGGGCCTGACACTGTGTGTCTGATGAGATGCATGAACAACGGGCTCTGCGCCTACCGAGGTCCACATAAAGGAGGCTGTCTGGGTTGATGGATGCTTCGTACGGAGGAGGGGGGTCGTCAGGATGCTGGATGTCGGGGTACTTATAGGCTGCGTACGGTGGCGGAGGCTCTTGGAAATGGAAAGCTCCTCCCTCTCCGTCGTCAGACAGATGTAGGGGCGTGAGGCCGGTGCCAAAGGCATCCGGGCCGTAGTCAAAGCCCGGGACTCGTCTTCCAAGGTTAAAGTGGTGCACTGAGCAAAAAAAGAAACCGACAGAAACAGAGGATGATGTGAAACAACTGCACTTAAAATACATCCACAAAAATCATCCTTTTTTTTAAAGAAACCTTCATTTACAGCACTAATTTAACTAAAAGGAGAGGATTTTATGTGACTGAATCTTTATAGAATATTACATTTCTCCAAGAAGCTATTAAAATAAGCGCTGACTGTTTACAAAGAGCACGGTGCAAAGACTGTGGTCCAGACAAGTTCAGTCAAACTTTGTGACTATTTTTGGAGACAATGAGACTAAATTTCATAACTTGGAGCAGGACATAGCCATGACTAGTGCAGCCCCAGTGAGCGGTAGAGGAGAAAGAAATAGTTATAATAACTATATTTATATAGCCCCTCTCAAGAACAAAGTGCTTTACAATAAAACATGATAAAAGTTATTTAATAGTTGCATCAAATACCATCAGTTAAGAAAAAGCCACAAGAAAGAAAAGAGTCTTAAAAAGAGATTTAAAGAAAGAACTTCAGTTTGCCTCAATCCGAACACATCATCGCACTTCGATCAGTTATAAAGTACCTTTATAGGAGTAGCCCATAAGACTCCACTGCAAAGTGTAATATTTAGTGTCATTGTTTTAAAAAGAAATATTTCACTTTATGACTTTTTTCTCCTACGGCTCCACTTCACTTTGTGACTTTTCCTTTAAAATATTACAGTATATTGTCTATTTATTACCAAAAGCATTTAGCAGTAATACAGTTGCGTTGCATGTCGATTACGTGGTGCGCCATAATTGTGTAAGTGCTTCTCAAATGTTCAGTTTTTCTAGTGGAAAAATAAATACCAATTTTGAACTGAAAGCTTTGTGTATCGCAGCACTTCAATTGAACATTAAATAAAAACTCGTGTGTTGAATGGAATTTATCCGAGCATTAAATCACACGACCAACGTATTATTGTTCAGAGAGTGGTGCTAAATGCTCACAGTTTCCTCCAATCAGAGTTTCGATGCGTTCACGTCTCCGCTGACGGAGTCTGTGCACCATGAAGAGCAGCAGAGAGAGGATGAGGAAGGACGAGATGCAGCTGACGATCAGTCTCATCCCACTGGCCATCGAGTCAAACAGACTGTTTCCATCTGAGGAAAAAGAAAGAAAACCGACAAAATAACAATAATAAGAGTATCACAAGCTGTGAGCTCATTAGTGCTCCCGAGTATGAGAAACGAACACATTGTTCTCGCCTCGCTCTGAGATTAATTCAGCATTTTTCATCTAGGACGATTAAACAAATTGAAAACAAAGTTATACACGACACTTCATGTGTCGACTGAGTTCATGAAAAAATTTCGTACTAGAGTAAACAGAAGATGCAAACTATTTACTGATGAGACTAGAAAATATATTTTTTTTAAATAACATGTTGGATATCTCTTGCACACAAAACCAAATATCCTGTGGCTGAAAGAGTCTGAAAGATTGCCACATACCGCAATAAATCAAATACTCTCGCTACTGAAGACTTGTGAGGAGCTCCGCTTTGAGTAAACCTCCAACAATGAATATTAAGAGTTGTGTGTTCTGTTCGTGAGGCAGTACCTGGGTCCAGGCAGGTGAACTTGCAGCACTCTTTGGGGTCCTTGCGGAAGTGCTGGCAGCCCTGCGGACGCTCACACAACGCAGCCACACACATCTCAGGCTCGCCGTCGTGACACGTGCAGCTCAGACACGGGTCGTCCCCCTTGGGGGTGAAGTAGTAGCCCTCGTTTACAACGTTGTCTTTTATATCCACACATGTTTGTCCTGTAAGGGGAAAAAAAATTAAATAATTGACATCAAGACATTATCCAAAAATAAACATGACATGATAAAACTAATAGGCGTCTCTACTTTTCTGATGGAAAAGACAACATGCGCACATACTCCTCTTGCAGAGAAAAGGGAACTTCTTGTAGCAGTTCTCAGCGTGCCAGCTGTGGAGGCCTCGTTCATTCATGCTCTTGATCTGAAAGCGCTGCAGCTGGGCACAGAAGACATTGTCCTGGGTGGGAGACGCCTCCCCAAAGTTGGTCAGACCCTCAGGTGGCAGAAACACCTGCATGGACCCTGTTGAGGAAATAAAATAAAAATTAAAAAACACATTTTAAAAGCATTACAACAATCAGGTTTCGGTACAGTAGTTGGCTTTCTAGTATTTAAAAAGAGCAGAAAAAGCTCGTACCTTTGTATGCGACCTCCCAGCGGCCCTCCAGAGAGTGGTTCTGATTGGTGATCACATACTGGTAGCCCACCCAAAATCTTTAAAAGGCAAATAATTATAATAACTACAATGTTTAAATGTACTTCATCAAATGGTCCACTTCAGGGTTTCTGCATGAACCAGTATTGAGCACTTTATATGGCCACTAGATGGCCTGCAACCTATGACTGAGCACTATCACTCCCCCACCTCGGCTGAAACACACTGAACGTTTGACTGAATATTTATACTGTAAACTCGTTTCAAGAAAACTAAAACAGATTATCCAGGGAAAATGATTTCAATATGTAAGAAAGGTTAACTTGAAATGTAAAGGTTTTAATCTCAAGACTGTTTATACAGCTCCCTTTTCTGTGCATTAAATTATTCATGCATGTTCAGACCGTTATTTTCTGCATAAATAAAGTCCAAAAGAAAGAAAGAGTGTGCAGGAGTTGGACAGACCTGTTTATCTGTATTTGTCTTTTTACAGAAATTGCAAACTGCACATGAACTTAAGTCAAGCTAACTGGTAAATGACTGTAGAAACTCAAAACTCTGACTAAACACTAATAATATCCGTTAAGTGAAGCTCTTACAACAACCTACAAATCAAGGGCTCTGACCGATACATGTTAATGACACAGTAAAGTAAAACACTCACTTGCACTGGTCTCTGCGCTCACAGACTTTGTCATCGAAATCCACCTCGATCTTCAGTATGAACTGCAGCTCCTCATTGGTCACAAAAGTGGCCAATGAGCCGTTGACTTTCTGACAGGTATCGACCGCCTGCCAGTAGTTCTCGTTCCTCAGGTACACTTTGTAACAGCTGGACGTCTTCTCGTAGTGGTGCCACCCACTGGGGCACTTCTCTATGGACGGGGAAATAACTTTAACATGGCGGTTGATAAAAGCAGCGCACGCACGCACGCGCGCGCACACACAGACAGACAGACAGACAGACAGACAGACAGACAGACAGACAGACAGACAGACAGACAGACAGACAGACAGACACGATCAGAAGTATGTTTGGATGTTGACATGGTGATTGGCGCATAACAATAGACTACAATAGTACAAAGACATAATTAAATGGACAGATTTACAATAGAATATGATAAACAAACAATATAAGAGTGCTTTCAAACACGTCTGTATTGCAGATTCCACAACAACAACGAACAGGGGAGCGTTGGAGAGATGCTCACTGTTGAAGCGCACAGGCTGAGCCACACCGATGACGTCTTCTACCTGGTCGTATCCGTTGCCAAAACGAAACCTCTCCTCCTTTATAGCTGCAAAGAAATGACTCACGGTCAGCGAGCGTGGACGGGTTTTTACAGACTTCATTTGTCTAAGAAAAAGAACACCTTTTCAGTGCACATATTTAGTTTATGTTGTGCAACCTGTTAAAGGCCTGTGATGTAACGAACGAGGCATTTCATTGGTCCAATAGCCTGATAGATAAACAGATAAAGCGACAGTGCTGCTGCACCAACTCTGTCTGGTCCATCCACGGTCGATATCATGTGTGTGCAAAGGCCTTTTTTTTGTGTCGAAATAATAATATAAAAGTTCATATATTCCTAAATGTCTACAGAGTGTAGAGACTAATTCTGGTATTCCTCAAAGTACACTTCTCTTTTCTAGTTTTGTATTTACTTTAGTGCCTCTGATCAGCATTTCCTCTTTTATCTCTTTAAAAAATGTGAAGCTTGCATCTTAAGAACCAACTTCAACTCCTAAAATATCAAAGACGTTAATACAGATTTGAGGAAGATAAAAGCAGAAGCAAAACCTTACTTTAAAACATTAAAACAGTGCAGATTGCATTCTCTAGTAAGTATCATTAAGAGTTCACAGTGACTCAAATCTAAAATCCCAGCATTGTCTTCATGAAGCCCAATCTATACCTTCCTCTAAGGACACTGAGGTTTGACTGACGTCAGGATAAATCTCCAATTATTGTAACTAGTCCTCTTATTTATGCAAGAAAATGTGTTAAGAAAGGAGTCTTATTAGAAATGACAAAACGTCACTAGTTCATCTCAGTTTACAGTATTAAATACTCAACAGGAAGAACAGCGGCACAAAAAAAGGTAAACAAAGACGAACATTGGAACATTTTCACAGTGAAACAAAAACAATGAACAGAAGCAGGCCATCATCTATTATTACTCATGTGCTGAAAACTAACTAATCATTTACGTGTGCTTTTTCAGCACTGTTTAGCCAATTAACTAAAATAAACTCGGCGTTCCTTTGATTCAGTGAAATTATGACCGTTGACAGGACAGACAAAAAGAAGGAATAACTATAAAAACCACAAAACTGGAGCAGGACTTTCTTCTGCTTTGAGGAGGAAAGAGTAACTCTGCCCCCTAAATTAAGACACAACTGTTGAAAATCTATCAAAAAAACAACAACTTATAACGTCTCTAATTTTATTGTAATTATTTCTATTTTACTTTCCTCATCTTTAGAAAATACTATTGAATACAACTGGTCTTTTGTTTGCATCATCGCTTACTTCTGTCTGCTTGTTGCCAACTGGATATCTATATAATACCTTTTTCCTATTTAACCTGCATTGAAGTTATAAGGTTGAACAGTTTCCCCTGGTATTTGTCGAGCTGGAATTAGTGTGAAGGATTGCTCCACCTCCACATGTTATTCAACAAAGAGCTAATCCCAAACAAGAACATTGATTTCCATGCGCGCTGTTGATTTAGCAGACAATAAGCCCTCACTGAGACATGTGCAAGCATTTTTTTGTTTTTTCTTGCCTTCCTCTATGAAACCACAGCTACTCAGCACAAAGGGAATGTGCAACTACATGCAAACGTTTCCATAACAGAACATACAGAATACACTGGATATGCATTTTTTTTAAAGTAACTTTCATGGGCGAATAAACAAAAAAAAACAAGTCGATCAATTCCTGCTTTTTTTTTTGCATGTTCGATAAATGTGTTTTTACTGATGAATTAATAGAGACTTGTGTTTAAAACTCCACCAGTGAACAGTGTTGTTCCAGGCCTACAGCGGTAACCTAAAGGCATACTGCTGTGTGGAGGTCACATGCTGCACTCAATCCTCAGTAATTCCTATTATGCGGTCAGAGATCTGGGGATAAGGTCTCTCTGGATTTAAGAGGGGGAAACAATGGGATTTCGGTCAAAGGCTTAGCACTGCAACATCCATGCAGCGCCGAAGAGATCAACGAGCAGTAAACAAAAACAGAGACACATGTGCAGCCACTCAAGAGTTCAATTCTGCCTCCGCCTGCCATCTGATGTGGTCAGTCCAGATCTGCTAGACTTGATTTTACAATCCCTGTGGTGGATTAGGACTTATTTTTACCACCAGACTTAAAACCTCCTCTGCTTGATAAAAGTCAGCTGGGTTGAAATGTGTCGGGGGAGGGGGAGGGGGAGGGGTCTGAAACACAACAAATGGGACTGGGTCGTCCTTCGGTGCAGGCATTTGCTCTCACACTACAGGCTACTGCTGCTCATATGTGGTCCACGTGCATCACTGAACATCTCTGGTTGTCGCATGATTAGATCCCAGTGCATCCTAAAAGCATTCTGGGTGCAGTCACACCTGTATTTAGAGCCGTCCAGCTGTGATCCGAACGTCCAAGTGGGAAAAAGGTCCCGGTTATTGCTACTCTTTCCAGAAATCAATCATGTTATGGGTGTTAGGTAACAGAGTGGGTGTAAAAGGGCTTAGGAGAGCTATACTCACGGGGACAGTCCATCTCGTCACTCTTGTCCTCGCATGCTGTCCAGCCGTCACACTGCCAGGACATCGGGATACACTGCATCTTCCCACTGCGGCAGGCAAACTGCCCGGGGCTGCAGCGCTGCTCTGAAAGACAACAAGAGAGGGGTTCCTGTGGTCAAGCCTGCATGTGACTGAGCCTTTTCCAAACAAGAGAGAACCATTTCAAGTTAGAGTCCAGCAGAAGACCGAACGAGGCCGCGCTTTTAATGGCGGTTGATTAAATAAGAGATCTTATGTGGCGATGGGGTGAATTTGGGGGGTGTAGAACACACAAACAGATATTCAATGTCCTTCCTTATAGCAACTAGGTGCAAACTGAGAAAATCACAGTCAAATAGGGCCAGCACCATCACTGCTCCAGGGGGATGAAGTTTGGGCCAAAGCGTTGTTCCCCAGCTGTAAACAACAGGTGTTCTCCTAAAAAAAGACTCCAAAAGGCGGTTGGAGACGCAACGATTTTTTCAGCTGAAACGCTTCGGTTGCGTCTGGTTGCTATGATACAGAATATTTGCAGAAGTAAAAATTTCGGCACAAGCTACTTGCTCTGGAAGGGAAGGCTTCAGGACAGACCCGCCAGTCTTTCTAGGTTCGTCAGATTAAATATAAATGTGTATTTCTCCTTCATTGTTAGTGTTGTTATTCAGCACTTGTGGCCTTCTGTACATGTTGGGTTTGACAGTTTGTCTTTGTGGTATTTGTCCCGCCCCTCCTCCCCTGTGATTGGACCACTGGGTAAGAAGTGACAGTGACCCGTGCAGCTTTTCACCCAAAGTTGAGTTTCTTTAGACTCTTCTTAGACCAGAAGAAGAAAAGAAATGCCAAACGCAGGAAGAGACGCTCAACACCATGTCACGCTAATCGCGTTTGTTGCATATCGTATATGCTACAATGCCGTGTGATCCCATTGCAAAGAAGAAGAAAAAAACGCTGGCCTCAGGAAAAAAACGCTTCGGTGGACAATGCACCTAAATCAGCAGTACATTTACACCCACTTCCTGTCAGCACGCCCAGCCCACTCACCGATTCAATATACTGAGAGAGCAAAGGAGAAAATAAAAAATAACTTGTAAAACTTAGAAAAGGGATCCTGGCAAAGAAAACCCATCGCCGCTAGTAACTCAACATGTTTATACTAGTCCAGAGAAGCTTGTGAAACCACCAAAAACAGACCATTGGAAATAAAACAGTAAGACTTTTGTAAGCATGCGCCCAAGTAACAGTTATTAGGGCAATGGAAAGACGCCGCCTTGGACCTGCAGCAAACACACTTAATGTCTTTTTGTTTGGTTGTTAACGCCCTTCAGCAACACATTCTGTGCTCTGTGGGTCTTCACATCATGTGCGATTAAAGAGGTCTTCCTCGTGTGATGAAAGAACTGCTCTGTCTATAAGCAGACTCAAATGGGTCCCAACAACGTTATTGATCATATGCGAGAAAGTTCAACTGATTGTGTCACGCTCTTGTTTTCCAGAAGTAAAAACACAAACTATATTCGCTGCTTAGAAAAAAATATTTAATATATATATAAAATGGGATTCTTCTATTGTAAAGAACGTATAAATGCAAAGTCGTGAAGAGAATAAAACAATCCCAAGTGTTTTCAGGTTTCTTTTTTTGAAGGGAGGTTTCCTATTACCATCTGAAAATATTCAAAGGTCAGCAGTGGTTCAAACTGAAGGCGCTGTGGACATATTCTAACAAAAAGATCAGACAGCCACTACACTAAAAGATATACTGCGTGCTTACCTGACAATAATCTTGCCAGAGCTAGCCGCGGACCTGAAACAAACAGAAACAATAGAGTGACTATCCAATCCAATGTGTTGTCTTTTATGAGACAATATTCATCCCGTCTGTGCTGCTCACCATGTTGTCTATAAGGATATCTAATATTTATACTGTCAACAATCCTCTGGCATTGCTCAGTGCTCTGTGATTTCCCCAGTTGCTTGCCCAATAGAGGGTATTCTACGCCATCTGTTCTTGGATACAGGTGGTTATGTTTACCTACCGAGCTCGACCACCCACTTGGGTGACAAACACAGAAAGACTATTTTTACTTCGAAAAAGACTTGGAGCCATTTTAAGTGACTGTTGTTTCATCTGTGTCCCACACAGCCCCGGTGACATTACCCCACACAGACCAGACGTTCGGCTCTGGTGAGACCACAGAGCGACAACCGACACTCGGCTTTAATACAGGGATCCAAGCCAGCCTTCATTTGTACAAGAGCTCTGACTGCTGCACAAATGATTGATTTACCCGATATTAAAAAACAAAACAAATATGAGCATCTGGCAATGTCCCACAAAGGATTGATTTACAAACCAGGTGTAAATAAAGGTTTGCCCACTATTTCCAATCATAGCTTTGTTTTTAGGAACTAATAATTCAACGGCAGCTTCTCCCTGGTTCAAATACAACCTAAGACAAATTGTCCAGACCTTCAAATACCATGACAAATCATATTTTCAAAAACAGGAATCTCACATTACACCAGCTGTAACCTTGTTGTGTTCTACTTTAACAACAAAGGGCACAAACTTTGCCTTATCAAATCGTATTGACTTATCTTTGCACAACATCCTGCTTGCTGTATGGCTCAGACACAGCTAAATGGAACAAGATTAATAAAATATAATTTCAAAAGCATTTAGTTTTCACATGCATGGCATATGGACCAGTTATGTTGTGAGCATCCTGTCTTTTAAAAAGTCAATACATGGTGGTATTTGAAGGCTTAAACCACTTCAACATGAGACTATGTTTGAAGAGAGTTAACGCTGCATGAGGCCGTGCTATTATCTAGCTATAAACGATAAAAAAAAAAAAAAACTGAAGGTCAGAGTTGAAAAAAAGTCAACATATCCTGAAAAGCCGACCGTAATGCAGAATTGCAGATCGCCTTCCCTCTGCCTCCAAGGTGTCTCTCGCAGCAGACTTGTCTTAGTTAATGCAAAGTGGATTGAGACGCATTACAGACCCGTCTCAGTCTGCAGGGACTGAAGGCATCATCATCGATCCATCAAGCCCAAATATGTGTCAAATTGATGGATAACATTAGAGACCATGTGTCCCGAATGTGATGTTAATAATTAATGCATGCAGAATAATAAACTAGGTAAAAGAGAGCTATTGGCTTTCGCAGTCGATAGTCAATCCTATTTTGAGAGCCTCGCAAGATAACATAATTATGGGAAAATATATCTAATATGGAACTCACACTGTATACACGTGTGCCTGTACGAGGCTGCAGGGTGACGTTACAAAGACATCCAAGGACTTTTATAGTCTACATATTGTTTCCATATTGTAATAAGACATGTTGCTTTGCCACGTTAGCCAAATCCAGCTGGGGACTGTTTATCTAAAACGTAGCGGACTCTTTTTAAGCTGTATCTGCATGCGCTCACGACTAGAAAATAAACGTCTGTCTTGTACTTTCTGGTGCCTGTGGTTTGACTGACGACTCGCTGCCTGCACAGATTCCGTATTCATTCTCTCTTTCCCGATAACTGCTGCTGGGAAATTCACGGGCGTGGAATTTATTCAGATACCGGTCGACTATTCTACCTTAGGTTATCAGATGGTACATGTTGAAGGCACAGCTTGGGCATCTCCAAGTTTAAAAAAAAGCCTGTATCTATAACAGCTTGATGTTGAAGTGCACTTCCCTCAACTTTAACTGAACTTCGGGGTGATTGAGATAAGAGTATCTGAAGCTGCTGTGGTTAACAGCTTCCTGAAAGCTCATTTTTCCGTCCTTACTCGGTCGGGAGGGACATTTCATCAGAGATATTTGACAGCACACATTGGACAAGGCAGTTCATATTTTGTTTTGAGGCGAGCTAGAAGAAGATGATCGCCTGAAATTAACCACGTAGTGCACATTTTACATGCATGATGCACACATACTGTATCTTGCGGCTGTATGCAGAAATGCCTCTGCCGGGGAATAACTATTAATGACTGATGCATGACAAATGGAGCCGCTCTGAAGGTGAGCAAGCGGGACAGAAAACATATCTTCTTGAGGCCATTTCTTTCACAAGCTTTGGATTTTGTCATTTCGAGTCTTCGAATGGGTGAACACGGACAACCCTGAGACAAGTGAACCTCTGCATCTCTTACATAACCAACAGGAAGATACAATAAAAGGCTGGAAGACTGCCCCAACTCAGTCCCACTGAAGTATAACGGCACAGTGAACTGGCCTTGAGAGCACACTGCATCATCTCCAGCCGCTGATGATTCACATCAACACTGAGGCTCACTGTTAGAAGCAGCGTGTGGGTACAAATATTCATTCATTTCTTTCTTTCTTTATACCGCCGCATATTTAAAAGCAATATCTTTTCTCTATACCTCGTGGATGAACGCACTCCAGGTCAAATTTCTTCAAAAACATAGCTGCTTGGTTTGCAAATTATTAGATGGGCAGCCGACAACAAACACAAAGCAATTTTGGGGAAATGAATGCGTGCGTTGCATCGAAAGGCTCGACACTTTCTTTCAGCACCAATATGACAACACTTAAAATGGTAAACAGAGCTGGGGCACTGAGTTTTACCATTAATACAGGAGAACGTGTTATGACTGGTTATTTCTAGTGTCACAGGGATAAAAAGGATGATCTTTACAGACCTAGAGCAGAAAATAACCAAAACCTTCCTGCAGGCAGCTTGTGGGATAGAGAGACAGACTCTTGGCTTTCCGACATGTCAGTCTGACTGAAGTCTCTCTTCCCTGTGACACCGTCAGTTTCCACCTCTGAAATTCTCATTTCCTCCACACACACACTTTCAACAGCTCAACAATACAGGACAGCAACATAAGCAAGATGTTGCATAATGTTTCAGGTGCAAAGTCTTTAGCAAATAGCCGACTCAACGATTATGGTTATGTTGCAGGTATGAATTAATGGCTTTTCATTGAGCCAATGAACACCTCTTTGCTGTTCTACATCTTACTAGGTTGTCCTTAACAAAATCACTGCTTCCAGTTGTAAGTTGGAAAATACACAGATATGAATGAACCGTGTGCCTTTAGAAAGACAAACATAATGTCGGTATATTAGGTTGAAAACTAAATATTGTATATGCACTCTGTAACAAACCCTTCTCTAGCATGATATTTGGCCACAAATAATAATATCCCTTATCCTCACATCAACAACAAGAGTATTGTCCACAAGTCAATTTCAAACCTTCACTTAAAACGTATTTCAAAAAGATGTGCATCACTGAGGCTGTAATTCAAGTCTTCTCCAATCGGCTCACTGCGAGCTAACTATAAACCACAACTGTAGTCTTCGTCAGTGAGGTATCAGGTGAACAAAAACTTCTGACTGTTGACGAATGATGTTGGTCAAAAGGGAAACTACAGCCAACTGTTTGCGTTGAACAGATAGTGATAAACCAGCTGCCAGCGTAACACAGACAGGTGACAGATGACACAAACAAAGTTCAGTGGACTGGTGGCTCAAGCCTCAGAGTCTTGGGAACATTCAGCCCAACGGGACTCTGCGAACTTGGTCCGTTTCTCCTGAATTGCTTAGAGTCCGCATTGAAGAAGCTTAGTTCAGTCTAACCCATATCTACTGAGCAGTCTCACATTCAAACCAAAACCTACAAGCGGCCTGCAGCTTCAATGAGCACATACGTTTTGAGATTTTTACGAAGCAAAACACGCACAGTAACTATCTTTTGCCATTGCATTGGACCGAGTGTTGGGACCACGGAGGAGAACCGGATACAGCGTGTGGAGGCGGTGCCCCTTTCACATGAAAGTTGCTCAATCGAGCATGAAGCAAAAAATAGTTTGACCTAGTATCACATTAAAAAGTGAAAAGTATAAAATTACCCAGATCTGCCTCTAATTGGGCTCATTCACATGAACAAAGGACGGACAATGACTCTGGATTTGACTATTAGTGCATTTTACAACTTTTAGGACCTTTAGGTTAATCATGTTTTTAATAAGAGCTGTTCAACTGTTCAAACAGGGAAGTTGATTTACCTCAAAACAAAACGTATCCACTGAGTTACAGATGTTTTCCCCAAAGTAAGTCTTTGGGGAAAAAAAGTATTTTTGGGCCCAAAGGCATTTGGCCACTAGGTAAAATTTGTTTCCAAGCCTGGTGCTCTTCCTGCCAGCTTTGTTGGGAAACACACGGGAAACATGGTCACATTAATCAGGTGGACAACGTACTCACAATCACATGCTTTGCATGTCTCGGTAGCGTGGGAGCAAACTGAAGCATCCACAGGACACGCACATGTGCAAACCACCGAGCCACCGCGCTGTGCATATGATCATATGTATTTCCCTTGTTGCGTTTATCGCATGCTTTCACAATATTGTGCATAGTATGTAAAACATACATGCATGAGCAACCCACGGAGACACGATATTTGCATGTGAAACTTACTTGGATGCTAAAAGTGATTCTAATCATAATTCAAATTAAAAGCACCTCCAACGAGTTTCATTCTCCTTCAGATGGAGTATGTAAAGCGCAACTACATTAAGATTGTTGACATTTTAATGTTGCCTGTCTCACTGGCATATATCCAGAAAGCTAACCAAAGAGCCCTTTAATGGCCATTTTATTTTACGACGCATGTACCTTTGCTAATCAGCAGCAGTAGATGCTGTCAGGTTCCTAAAGACACAGCGAGGTGGCTCAAGCCTACCTGTGTGACGGGAAAAGTGTTTCATGCTCACACCAGCTCAAACTTTTTTAATTGAATTATGTTCCAGCAAACAAGATTATTCTTAAGTCCAAGTCATGTGGGCATCAAGCTTTAGGAAGCGTGCACTTGATGTGCACCAGCATGCTCTATAAACACACCCTGTGACAACGCGTGGGCAAAATACGATTAAAACAGTTGAACCCCCAGTAGAAGGCTGGGCATGAAGGCCGCAGTGTCCCCAAACAACTAGGAGAGGTTTCAAACAGAGGACAATACCCTTTTCAAAAGCATTAAACCCCAAGGCTAATATATGGACCAATATAACCTTCACTTTTCGCTCAAGTTATTTTAAACAAAAGATGTTGTGTTCTCTTGGAATAAATACTGAATTCACTTTTGAAAAGATTGATAATTACAGTTTATTACACTCTGTACTTGACTGCAGATCAACTTCCTATTTGCCCAAGAACCAAACACAAATAACTATAAGAAGTACACAGTGTTGCTTGCACTGTGTTTTCCGGGCACTCCTTTTTATCAAGCCAAACAATAACGTGTTTATTTACGACTTGAACTGATAACAGAAGATGGTTCAGGGTCTCCCAGAGCAGGCCGAACCATTATAAACAATCATTCCTGCCTATATCTATTCAGATTTCCCACACTAACAGGTAATCTAGGATGTTGGCCATGGGGGTTGTGCAATATGTCTCCGTTGTCAGAAGGTGTGGAGCCTGTGTGTATGAGCCAACTGTTACATGGAAGCTGTGTGTTGTTGGATGATTACATCTTCTGTGAAAGTCCAGAAAAAGATTTCCCTACACGGATATTGAAAGTATAACTTATTGTATTTTAGCTTCTCCAAATCCACCCGTTTGTCAGGATCACAAGATGAGGCCGATGGGAAACCACAAGATGCTTTTATGTTCTTGCTGCTTAAAGGAATCCAGGAAAGACGATCAAAGCTCATGTTCAGGCTTTCAATTGAGACAAATTATCTGAAAACATGTCCCCGTTTGATCTTTAAAAACTGGCATTTTGTGACAGACTTGACTACCTGAAGAGGCCTATAGTGTGCCAATAATATATTGTAAGTGGCTATATTATGGAAAACAAACAGGTACATTATGTATTTGCTGTTCTTAATAAAATCAGATTGTGTCTGCAGTTCGCCTTGAACACAAACAACAAAAAGCATCTTCAGGAAAGTGTCATGACAGTTGCATTGCTGTGTTGTTTAACACTGGGATGTTTGAGTGTGTGGCTCAAAGATGAGTCAATGAGAGATTTTGTGATGCAGGAGCACGAATCTCTGACATGCATTTAAAACACACGTAACAGCTCCACGTCTGAGCGGACACACGCACTTAGGTTAAATTGCCTGTAAAGATACCCACCTCTTAAAACAGGAGTGAAGTTAAATCTTAATAACACAATTCATCAATACAGCTAAATTAATAAGTGTCAGAATAGCTCATGGAAGAGGTCTATCTGGAGAAAAAACAAATAAGCATATTTTTTAAATATAATGTGGTTTGGTGGAATGTATACATATTGAGTTTTTTTGTTCGAAGAGGTCTTTATTTGCCCACTTTTTAAATGTATTTTTACTGCTACAGTGGAGCGGTCCTCCACACTGCCCAACAGTCGCTCGGCAGCGGGTTAAAGAACTACCCGAGCCCCCGGTTCGTCCAGCGGGCCTCTCCGCCCGACCCGTAATCTCCGCTCCTCTCTTCCACGCAGAGCCCGCGGGAATAAAACAACTCGGGTATATTTACCTGTCCGTGGTGGGTCCGTTAACGTGAGGACGAAGAGGAGAGAGAAGAGGACGAAACTGCTGCTGTCAGCCGTTGGCAACATTTATCCTCCATTCATAGTAACTCCTCTATCCAGAAATGTTAAAAAAAGATACCGAGGATCCGCACCGCCGCCCTCTCTCTGGAGTTAAAACCCTAAACTCTCAACACACTTTACACCCATGATGCGCCCTCAAAGAGGCGGCTGGTGGAGAACAAACAGAGTCTCTGGAGCATCGTCGCACCGCACAGCGACGCGGATTGTGGTTTAATCTCGGCTAACGTCAGCTAACTGGAGTCCACGTCCGTCCTCCTCCTCTCCCGCTGCTCGCTGTGGAGCGCCGTTGATCCAAGATGGCCGCTGACTCCCATCACAACAATCCCAAACATTCGACACAGTCCGTCAGCTGGAGGAGCCGTTGGGGGGCGGGGCTAAAACGATCGGGGGGCGGGGCCAAGACGCTTTTACCCGGAGTGACACACGATAACCAGCGCGCGTGTGCTCGCGCGTGTGTGTGTGCGTGTGTGAGAGATTATTATGAGATGAATCCGACCTAACATATTATCAGTGAGCTGCTGACACGCAGGGCTGCTTATTTACAGTCGGTTACACAAATCAGAAGATTTTGATGAAGTGTGATTGTACCAATTAAAAAGAGCTAATTATACAACAAAGTTTAACTTCATTTTTTTCGTGAACTCTCCTCATCCATTCAATCAAGTTAAGCGGATATTTATTCCATTTAAATTTAATCAATTTGTTATTTCACTTGAAGTGGTCATGAAACGGGATTTGCCTTTCTCATTTGGGAAATATTTGTAGTAAAATTGCATAAATATGCATTGCTAACGTGAATGTTATTATATAATTTGCTTTATTTCGTGGTCTTCCTTCTCTTCCTGAGACAGTCCGACCTATTTGACCTTGTGAGAACCCATGGGTCAAACTCCCAAGACGGCAATTATCATAACAAGTGAGTCCATGTCTTACTTTTGTTACCATATTAAATATCTTAACACCTGTTTCCGTCTTTAAGTCACATGATGAGGTATGTTAGGAACCAGGATCCTACCATCAATGGTCATGTACATCAAGGTCATATGACTATAGTTTTAACTGCTTTTGTGACGGGATCCAAATTAAAGTGGGCACATTGACTTTGACATAAACATGCATATCAGACATTCACTGTACTAAAAACCATAGGTTTGTGTCAGTATAATATCCACAATATTATGTTTGACCCGCTCCTGGATAACATCCATGGTTATGAATACCCATTGAACCATGACGTTGTAAATCGCGTGTGTGTGTGTGTGTGTGTGTGTGTGTGTGTGTGTGTGTGTGTGTGTGTGTGTGTGTGTGTGTGTGTTTACTTTCCCAACAGGACAACTTCCTCAGATAATAAATCTAGCCTTCGAGGACCTGCAGCCCCCAATGCTAAAAAAAATAAACAAAAAACCCAGACCAGACTCATTTAAACACAGTGTGTTCTGTTCCTCTGAAGCTTGCTTGAAAGAAGGAGGCATAAAGGTATTTTTCACAGATTTGTTCAACTACCAGTAGGAGGTACAACAGATCTATTAACAAGGATGTCATGGTATTATTTGACCTTTTTTTGTCCAACGTGTCCAGTTTTATCTTAGAGTTGAAGAAAACGGTTGTATGAATGTATAATGCTGAGCCCAGCTCTGCCGGCACACTGTTTTTCTGATGTAGGGCAAAGAGAAACATTCATCATTTACATATCAGTGAGCTGTCAAACTGAAGCCTTGCATTTTGTTTTTTTTTCATTTTAAACACCAACACAATTGTTTGACATTGGGTTTGAGTAATTTCTATGACGCAGAGACAAAGACTGAAATGTCATGGCAGCATGTATGGAGAGCTGGGCGATAGCTATTAGATGACATTCATTATTGGATCAGAAACAGTTACTAGATTATATGTAAATATTAACATAATTTAAGCATGTGCTGCTGGGTAGGTTGCTGTGTGGCACAGATACCATTTGTTAGAGTGGAAACAGCTGTACAAAAATCTATAAAACATTGCATTGGGATAAAACAAAACAAAAAAAGATAAGAAATTCAAACTATACAATATAATTTGGACACTGTATTCAGCAGGGATCTATTTTAACCCGCCCACTCAAAAATATAGCAAATTCTTCATCCAGGCATCTGACTGAAAAGATGTGCTCTTTAATTTGAGAAAACTGGGTCTGAACAGTTCATAATCAAGTTTTCCACATAATAATAAGTCTGTTTTCTACAATCCCAGCAAAGAACCGCTTCTCTTAGAAGAAATCGGCGGCTTTCCGTCTCTTTGGAAGTTGCAGCAGATCGTCCGTCAGTGATGTAACGTCCTGAGAGCTCGGCGTCTTGGCTTTGTTTGGTGTTGGCGTTCCTGTGGGAGTGGCTGGGCCACCGAAAGGAGACTTGCAGCCAGTGACTTGATGTGAGGGCGACGGGGTGTAACTTGCTCGTAATGCTTTGTCCGTGTATTTACTCGATGTCCGATTTACGAGCCTCTGCAGGGCGGGAGTGAGGGCTGGGCTCAGACCTTTAGGAGTAAGACTGCAACACAAAAGTTCATGTGGTCAGTTAAGGACAGTATCAATTCCTTCACAACTGCATCAATAAATAATCTAAAATTCAAGATTAACATTTCCCTTATAAAAAGACAGGAGTTAACAGATGTCGTAAGCTGTCGTTACTCGTTAAAGCAAATATAATCAAGAGGGAGGAAATGTCTTTACCTTGCAAGATTCTCTGTGACCTTTCGCAAAGCCTCCTGTTTCTTTGCACGGTTTTTAGCAGCAGCTTCGTTGGCCATCTTTAAACCCAGCCTCTCTCGTCTTCCTGGTTCTGGAATCTTTCACAACACATGTTCAATGTCAACATTTTACAACAACAACAAAACAAATAAACAATGATTAATAAAGAGTTTGCTACCACTGGAGGTTCAGTACCTTAAATGACGGACCGTGATTCCTCTCAATATATGGGCTGTCGGATCCATCCAGACGAAATGGGGTGCTCTCAATCTCACCCCAGGTCATCAGAGGCGAATCAGTTAAACCTGAGGGGACAGAAACTGCTTTGAGAGATCTACTCCAAGTGTAAGAAGGTTGCTGAATGAGCCATACGAGGCACACACATTTAGTTTGATCCGTCTCAGGACTGTTCCTGAGACCTACTTACCAGGTGCTGGGGATGGCATACTTTCAAAGCCATATCCATTCACTGTTGGGGATTCATGTGGGATGAGCTCTTTCCCATCAGGTCCTACTTTACCCTGTTTGAACTGGACAGAAAACATGATACATCAGCTACATCAATCTTGACTTAAGACTTTTATTCAACTAAAGAAAAGACTGCCAGTATAAAATGTACCTGTGCATTGAGGGCTGCAGCCTGCTGAATCTGGCTTTTGTTGAGAGCTTTGCTGAATGGGTCTCCAGCGAAGCGTGTGTTCTTGTGAATTACCTCCCGTGGCTTCTTAAATAGATCATCGTCGTCTTTAACACCTGATTAAAAAAATTAAGTAAAAAGACATGAAAATGTATTTTTCTCTCACTGCGAAATATCATAAATGACTTGCCTCCAATAGGGATTAATGTCGCATGAATAAAAGAAGGAAATTCATTCCAAGTTTGGTCTTCTTACCCTCTGGATAATACATCAAGGCATTCTTCGCTTTGTACTCCCATGTCTCAAGTCCAGCTTTGACACACTCAAGCGCTGCTTTCTCCGCAGATGGCAATGCAAGGTTCTCGTCGTGGCGCTGAAAAATACCAGAAGTGTTTATAAATGTTTTCAATGTAGCCTAAAGGTGTACCGATACTTTCATAATTGTCTGACTGACAGTTATCAACTGCAAATAAAATGATGCAACCCTCATTACCATTGAAGACGTGGTTTTGTGTGCCAGAGTAAGCTACAAACCTTAATCTGACATAAACATAACATGCACCAATTTGGTCAAAGGGAATGTACTCAAAATCTAATTTTGATCGATTTATAATAATTCTATGACACTGCTGTAATCCAAACACATCATTCCTTTGCTTTTAATTTAATTTAAATGTTTAACTCTGCACACACACATACCTGTTTGTATTCAGCCTCAGCCTCGTATAACCAGGAATGCCTCAGCCTCTCCTTGTCTTCTGCCAGATCCATTATCTGCTCAAATGATGCATTATCCTCACTGGTATTTTTAGCAAGGAAGCGGTCCAGAGGGGGCAGCTCTTTCTCCTCCTTTTCACCATCCTTGGTCTCTAGAAATACAAGATCAATAGAAATAAGGTTAATTTACTTGTGAGTATTTGTAATTCTATTCATTGAGAATTACGGACTCAACATGATTTCAATAAGTTCATTTGAGAGGTTTCTTTGTAGGAAACAGATAAATATAATAATAAAAGGACAGAACATTGCTGTCTTATCTGTTCTGTTCATCTTAATTTTAAGAAAATAGATACTTACCCCCATCTAAACCTTTATGAGTGGAGGAGGGAGACCCTGAGTGGCCAACTGGGGTCTCAAAGCTCGCTGGTGTCACATCTGAAATACAAAGAGGAACAAACGGGAATAAAATAGACATAAAGCTCATTTACACAGAATATTTCAGTCTATAAATAAGGTATAACAACATGAAAATACGGTGGTCTATTTCACTCCTCATACTACTCACAGGGGGCAGAAGATCGTGGTGTAGATTTGGTCAAGGACGATCCATATCGGATGGATATCTCTCTCATTCTCTCCAGGTCACCGGTTTCCTCCGCATCAAGATAGTCCTTCTGCGCCTGCAGTTTAGTCACATCGGGGAAGAAGTCCCTCTGGATGATCTTTTCTAAACTCTGTCGGAAGGGAAGATAATGACAGATAATGTTGGTGCAATGAAGAAGAACAATTGTAGAATTGACATGTTTAACGTTAAAGCTCTGTTTCCATGGATTGTGGTTATATCTGGTCCCTTGTCCTGCCCGACACCTACTGCTATTGTCATTATTATTTATAGTTGCATTGCTATTAGTATTGCCAATACCATTACTGCTTCTATTATCATTACTATTCTACTTTTTCATCATGCCTACTACTCATTATATAAATCATTTCTGTCATATGCATTGAATGTGTTATAACTTATGTTGTTCATTCTGTGCACTACATTGTACTTCTGTCCATCTTGAGAGAGGGATCCTCTTCTGTTGCTCTCCCGAAGGTTTCTTCCCTTTTTCTCCCCGTTAAAGGTTTTTTTGGGGGAGTTTTTCCTGAACCGATGTGAGGTCCCGGGACTGATGATATCGTATGTGTACAGATTGTAAAGCCCTCGGAGGCAAATTAGTAATTTGTGATTTTGGGCTAAACAAAACAAATTGAATTGAATTCAAAGCTCAGGCAAGTCTCAGTTTGACTAAATCTGGTATTTTCACGGACGCTTCCCTGTGGTCTGTCCGTCATGTATCTACCTCAATGTACTCCTCTTCGTCGAGGACCTTCCTGTGCAGCCTTCCCTTCTCGGTCTCCTCGGGTTGTTGCAGGAGAGCCATCGTTGACACAGTCACGGGGACGAGGGTCCCGGACAGGGCTCTCCTCACGCTGGCGCTGCCCTCCATTGTGGAGCCTTTAGCCTCCGAGGAGAAGACGGCTTCGCTTCAACGGAAAACCGCGACTGGGTTGAAACGGAAGGCGGCTTTTGTCCTCGAGAAACACCGTCTAAGTATTTAGAGCACGAAGTTTACACCCAGACCTTTAAAACTGAGCGAACGTCACTAACTGTTACGTTAATCGGTTAGCTAGCTAGCGACCGTCGGCTAACTTCAGAACCAGCGTACAAACAACGCACTACGTAAAGGCGACAGTTAGTGACGTCAACGGAAGTTTACTTCCGCTCAGGACATTTTCAGTATAAAATAGAAAGACGTTTCCGGTGTAATCATTTTATGAATGATATTCATAAATGTTTATTATAATATTTGTAGGTGGGGATGGGAGACGAATTAAATATTTCTTGGTTAACTTTTACTATAATCTAAAGAGGTGTTCTTCAGTGTAATGATAATATTTTAGTAGAAAGTGTTTTTTGTGTTCTCAGGTATTCACTTCAGAATGAGTTGATTTGACCATTTGTAAAGGAATTTGTGGTTATATTTTATCAAACATACATTAAATACATGTTTGCATATTTGTTTGTATATTAACAATAATACAACTACTAATACAAGAGTCTATAAAGATAAACAAAAAATGTTAACAATAATACTACTGCTAATAAAAGATTATGTATCTACCAAGCAGCCAGAGTTTCACTCCGATCCCTGTTACCTCCCACACAGAATAATTACTATATATATCCTAACCCAACCCCACTAATAATCTCCTAAACCCCCCAAAATGTACTAATTGATTCGTTTCTTACACACCAAACTGCGTGGAGGAGTTTTTGAGCAAAAAGTGAAAGATGTTCAAATACAACAAAATAATTAAGTTCTATCCTAAGGTGTTCACTGCATGTCAGCTTCTAAATTGATATGACGGCCAACTTAGATGTGTTATAGCTTGTATAAAAAAAGTTCCTCCACCTCTCTCAAAATAACTTTATTTGTTCGCAAGGACACTTTTTCACAACCAGTGCAAATAATAACAATTATTCCACATTCCACATTTATCTTTCAGGATTAGTATTGGCATACTGCAAGTCCTTCGATCTGGCAATCAACCTATCAGATTCACAAATAGGCTACAAAACTGTCACATGATCTGACTGACACAAAAGGTTTGTCTATTTTCTGGAGACCTTTTATTCTAGCTATTCTATAGCAATAATATAGCTATTATATACCAATAATAGCTATTACATAGCAATAATATATTATATAGCAATAAAAAAATCCTTGTATTTATGTAGCTCAAGCTCACACACATACACATCTCTCTTCTTTTTCAGTGGTTTGGTCCATATAGGCAACAGTACAAAATTTAGCTTTCTGTGTTTCCCACACAAAATGATAATCTTTTCTGACGCCTCCACTTTGCTCTTCGGTTTTTAAACCAAACCTACCGGTAGAAAAAAGGTCATGTTATTTATTTGTGATTTTTTTATTTGGCACATTGTGTATTTATATTTAAATAAACAACAGCATTGGACATCATTATCAACACAAGCATATCATTAAAATATGTCAAATTGACTAGCGCTTGGGTTGAAATTCAGTGCTATCATAATAATCCTCAAATGAAGTGTTTAAACTTGCACACATCTTTAGGAATGGTCCAGCTTCCATTAGCTGGCACAATGCAGTACTAAGCTGGAGCAGTCTGAACTAACCCTGTATCACTCTGAAAACATGACTATTATTCGTCGAGAGGCTGAACGTGTCTTACCTCTACTCTCTCTTCCCTTAAGTGAGTATGCTGTGCTAGTTTCTCCCTTGTGGTCACATCTGGATACTGGTTCTGCAGGAACAGCTCCTCCAGTGCATCCAGCTGCTCCTCTGTGAAAATAGTGCGATGACGCCTGGTCCGCCTCTGCAGCTGACCGGGGGACTGCTCCTCCCTGTGAGCATCTCCTAGCCTGCATGGGTCCGTGAGCATCGCTGGGGGCCACCCGTACTGACAGGCTGCCGGGAGGAGGTCTGATTTCAGGTTAGGGTGCAAAGTGAACGTTACTGTTACCAGTTTAAAAACGTGTCAACAGAAGCAACTCCTCTCATGAAGAGAATGGGTTTGGTCTTACCTTCGTGAATGAAATCAGTCTGGTAAATGTCTCTACAGTGGGAGCAGTAGCAGCAGCACATGCAGGTGTGATGAACAGCCTCTATCTGGCCTCCGACAGGACTCACTGCCTTCTCTTTTAGTCCAGCGCCACTTGCTCCACATGACCGTCTGTCTCCATTAGTGTTGGGATAATTGCTCAGTATGTTTTCAATAGTGAAAGGAAACTTTTGTCTCTCTATCCTGATCAGTCCATCCATCTCCAAAGTAATTCCAATAAAACACAAGCTGCAATGATCACAGGATATTGACACGCTTTTCGATAGTTCAGGCTCAGCTGCTCCTCTGCTTCTCCTCTCTGCACAACGGCGTGTCGGGGCCTTATAGTGAAATTGGGAGGCAAAAAAAGAAAAAAAGTAAAACTATAATCCCCCTTGTGGACCAGACACATAAAACGGTTGAAACTTAATTCCTAGCTAATCTGGGCAGTTTTGTGAAGAGGTTAGGGAGGACGGCAGATTCAGTTAATCTTGCCTCATTCCTTTCTCCAAAAGAAATCAGATTTCACTGCATAAAATGAGAAGTGGAGAGCTCCTAAGATCCTTATTGTTGGGGTTTTAGAGAAAAGGGGATTGCTTGGTATTAGAAACCTGGATTTAAAGATAAACGCCTTTTTTTTTTTTGATGTGGCCAGAGACTTGTGTTATGCTGAATTTGAGGATTAGCTCTGAAATTTATTTCATAATGTCGCTTTCCCCATTTAGCTTTATCAACGAGTGATCTTGTGCAAATTAGTAGATATGTTCAGTAAATGACACAAGTTCAGGCTGCACTGACAACAACAATGCATACTAATTACACAGTTTAATTAATGACTCATCTTGCTTGTGATGTGTGGTGACGCGAATAGATTTGTACTTGTTATTACTCAGTACAGACAAAACAAAAATGGAAATAGCAAATTCAGAAAAGGGGTTCCTCCATGTGGATTGTTTTCACAATCATGCATCATGTGTCTTATCTGTGTGGTGCAGTCTTTCAGCCTCACTTCTCTGACAATGTGCACAGCTGATGTAAAGCTATTACAGGTTAAATTCATCCCCCGCAACAAATCCTGTGATTTCATACAAAGTAATACACCTTTTTTTTTTTCAGAGAATTAATGGATTTCCACAATCTGTCTTAAGCTCCTCTTATAAGGGCTTTTGAAAACAGATAACAATAAACACCATCCCATCCTTTTCACTTGGGTTTAATAGCGTCCGGATTGTTGATGTATAGTTTGCGGAGCATGTGAGATCGCTATCTAGCAGATATTGTGGTCCTCAATAGAAGCAATTGTATCACATCCACATTGGTTCAACCAGTTCAAAATTCATTACTTGGGATTAGAATGATAAAGGTTCATTTTGTTGTTGTGAGAGCAATATTTGGTACAAGAGGTAAAGAAAAGTCACCAACGCCCACACGGCTGATACAGTTTTTGTTGATGTTTCAAGAGCTGCTTGGATGGCTCTCTTAAATTTAAAGCGATTTTCACCTGTAAAACTGTGGCGCATCAGAAATGGTTCTACTCAACACCATACGACCTTATAAGGCCCATCACTACTACGTTACAAACACACAACCTGAAGTGACAAGATGGACGATACTGAGCAGGGTTTTTTTTATTTTTACTTCCTCACTCCTCACGAAAACAATTGTAATTGCTTCTCTGCCTTGATATGATGCTCCATTTTGAAGACAGTCGAAACATAATTGATATGGGACACAAACCAAACCAGTACAATTCAGACAGCAGACACAGGCTTACAAAAACACCCACACGCTGACTGGTGATAAATGAGCAGAGGACCCCACATGGCATCAGACGGGTCACATGTGGAAAAAGCACAGTGTCTCTGTTCTTTGCTGGACCGGAGCCCAACACCTCCTGGGGAATCGGAGATTGCAGCTGTGAGACCAGGATCATGCAGAGGATCAACCTTCCTCTCTGTTTACACCAGACTTGCTTGTGCACGGAAACACAGTAACTGTTGAAGGCTCAGAAAGCGCTTGTCAGTGATACCCTGGGGAATTGAGAGGAATCAAGAGAAACACCCATGAGATTACAGAAACTCCATATTTAATAGCGTTAATACAAATATTTTGTTTCTCTTTCCTCATCTTGTGTGTAAATGTCTGGCTTCAACACCACACCGTTGTCAGGCTCTATGGACTCAGGACAATATGTTTCGTTGTCCCAGTATGTTTATGCTGAAAAAAATATATATATATATATATATATGAAGGTAGAATGACATTTAACCCTTAGGATTTCTGTTCTATTATGTAGAACTATTTTTGGAGTTAGTTTAAGTCTTTGTTCAATGCATTCAAATCCATTGAATCATTGTCACATCCTCACATGATATAGCCTACAGTTCTACCATTTTAAAATAAAAATATCGGTGCAACAACAGATTATTATATTGTGAAAGAAGTGTTTACAACAGGGATCTTAATAAATAAAATATTGTGTGAAATTTAGTCTCGGTGTGACTTATTAATTATTAATTAAACCGCAAACAGGCTTACCTTTCAGAGGAGACAATGATCATGACAGTAATCAAAAGATTTCAACAACAAAAACATTCTCCTTTAGAAATGTCATGCAGACAAAAGGACATCTTGTGAAAAGGCAAATCACAGTGACCACCAGAGATGTTTATGTTTGCACCCCAGGGTGCTGCCTCCAAAACGCAGAAACGACCCCTGTCCTGCACGAGAGGCCGACACAGAGTCGTGCGCCCCCCTGTGACCAAAAGACTACAATGCCCACCGTTGAACGGCGGAGCGACACGGCGCGGCAGGCAGCCCGCCACTCGCGATAACTCGCGTCGGGCAGCAGCTGGGCGGAAAAGGCGGGAGAAGACCTGCCGCTTCCGCGTCCGCGCACAGACACAACGCTGGGGCAAAATGGACGATAAGTTAATATTGGCCGTATTTAATTACCCAGAGCTGTACAATGTCACTTTGCCGAATTACCGCTGCACGGAAAGTCGGGTGAACGCGTGGAGGAGCATCAGCATCATCCTGGGTCTCCCGTGTGAGTGTTGGCTTGTTTTTTGTTTATCACAACTTTACAGACAGTTATTTCCTAGCCGGTGTTGTTGTGCACGATTAAACACGAATTAATGAGAAGCCAGTATGTGTGTGTGGGAGTTAGAGGTATTTCTCATGTGTCTAACAGGCTATTTTAGTTTTTTTTTCCGGTATCCGCGCGAGTACAGCCGGGTGGTGTAGCTGCAGCCGCGCGCACCGTGCTAGCGGTAGCAGCCGCGGCTCGCACGCTGTAGGCCGCGCTGCACGGCACGGCACGGCACGGTCCGGCTCCGCGCCGCCGGCCGCGTGTCCAACACGGCACGGCGGAGGAGGAAACGTGCTCCGCGTCACGGACGAGGTGCATCCACCGAGCCGCGTGCTTTTTTTTGGGGGGGAATCGCTCG
This sequence comes from Ophiodon elongatus, assembly GCA_016806645.1. Classification (NCBI taxonomy): domain Eukaryota; kingdom Metazoa; phylum Chordata; class Actinopteri; order Perciformes; family Hexagrammidae; genus Ophiodon; species Ophiodon elongatus. Next base: position 38,887 of record JACSYO010001905.1, read on the forward strand.
TAAACGTCACGAGCTCCAAATAAACTGGAAGCTTGTGGAAGTCTCGTGGAAGCGGCAGCGCCATCATTACCATGGGAGATAAAACATGTCAGAGCCGGGCGGACATAATCAGATGCACGAAGTCATGGTGAAATCATGACGAGCAGCATATAACACGGATGAACTCACTGTGACCTCCAGACAAGACCCACATTAACATAATCACCTTTAGCCTTTCTTTGTGACTTTATACTGACTTAAAGTTACATCATTTATTCGAATTTTTACTTGGATAAAGTTGTGTATGTTCTGTATTTGTTGTACCCTATTAACTGTTACATACATTAGTCAATACACTGCCTGGGCCCTTAATCAGGTACAATAAACCCATATAATTTAACACAATCCAACAAAACATATATGCCACACATTATACACTTTGGAAGATTATATAGAGGAGTTAATTCAACTAAATGATGAGTGTATAGTTCAGTCTAAACCAAATAGTACAGCATGTAATCATCAAAAACACAAAACATTACAATGTTCTGACTCCTCTGTTGGAAGCATTTGCTGCTTTTGTTTCTCTTATTGTTTAGTAAATTAAATATATTTGGGTTTTGGACCAAAACAAGCAAACTAAATGTCATCTTGGGCTTCATGAATGTCATGGGCCCACTCTTTTCTGACATTTTATAGACAGTTAATTAATTAATAGTTAATTAATCAGCAGAATAATTTTGCAGTTTGATCGATAATGACAATACTCCTTAATAGCATTAATGTTGATAGTCTCAAAATAAAACAAACTTCACAGAGAAGTGCTTTTGCATGTTTTCCATTGTATATAAGACTATATAACCCAAAGTTATGCAAGAGTACAGCTATTATTCGGCCCATCCTGCTGTATTTTATTCTAGAACAGAGATGACCATACACATACCAAAAGACCAAATCTTAAGATCGGTATTACTGGCCAACTTCAACGTGATATTAAGGAAGCCTATACTCTATAACAAACATTTGTTGGGTGAGGGGACAAGAGCACACTTCTCTCAAACCATTTAGGTGTCTGCACCCATCAAACATCTGTGCAGCAGAATGCTCATCTGCACAAAATGTCTGGGAATGTAATTTTAGGGGCATTTTATTTTTATTTTAACTGTTTAAAAAAAACTATGTGGTAAATGTTCTCATTTTGGTTGATGTCCGTGTTGCTGACTTCTCATGTTCATTCCTGTGCATTGTATGTTTATGAGACTTCTTGCTTCTAACGCTCTGATATTTCACCTTTCTAGCCGAGGAGTGTAAAAGAAAATGGAAGAACATGAGAGACCGATACTTGAAGGAAGTCCGGATGGAGATCAAAAGCAAGAAACAAGGAGAGATTATGCAAAGCAGATGGAAATATAGGCAACTTATGAACTTTATCGCACCCTTCACTGGATCAAGAAGTGGTCTGGCAGACATCTGCAGTAACAATGACGATGACCACGATAATCCCGACAACGAATCTGGCAGTGCCGAGGGAGAAACCACATCGTCCGAGGCGGTCAAGACACCGCAGTCCGCCACGAAGGTCCCCGCGAGTCAACCGGACCTCAAGCCCCAGGTAGCGTTTGTGACGCAGATCCCTTCAATGTCTCAAGACACACCGATGAACCAGCTGGCTGTTCTGGCGAAGATGCCCTCGAGCCCACAGATCATCAGCAAAGCTGGAAGAAAACGGCGCCTGATACAAGAGTCACTTTCACTGTCTTCTTCTCAAAGTACGGCGTCGCCCACAAAGTGGCTGGTCAAAGACAATGGCGCCTCATTGCCCAACAGGCCGCGGGACGAGGACGAACTGTTTCTTCTGAGCTTTGTCCCCGCTCTGAAGCGACTCGCTCCACAGAAAAGGTGCGAGACAAAAATAAAGATCCAACAGATTATGTATGAAGCGGAGTTCAACGTTGCACATCCCGGATCTCAAGAGAAACACACGGAGTCAGCAACGCAGGACTAGGCCAAACGGACTATTTTATACTTTGTGCTTTATAAAAACCTCTTCCACAAAATGACCAAAATATCTATTTTTCTTTTTTTACAGCACATAGTGGTTGAGTCTGAAGTACATCCTTTTTTTTTTTCTTCTTTTAAATGGGAAATTCTAACAATGAAGAATAACTAAACATATTACTATCTCTCTCACACACACACACGGTTTGGTGTGTCTTGATTTGCATATTTAGAGTAAGAAAACAAATCCAGTACAGATAGGACAACAGACAGGCTATGATTAACATCTTTATTTACATAGCTTTCAGGTTCACCGTCAATAAGGTGAATTCACATTTAGAAAAAGTGGTTTCATGTTGAAACAATCCAATCTTCATTTAAGTTATTTAGTAATAATCTATAGTATTTTTTACATTTAATTACAGGAACAGAGACAACTGAGCAAAAAGGACTTGCATCAACATTTGTTCTTAACCAACTAAAATAAAGAGACAATGCTTGACATTGTTTTGATTCCACAAAATGAGTTTGATTTTGACGATAATGTGTCAATTTATAAGATCAGGTCGCTGGATTAAAAACTTAAGTTCTTAGTACATTAGTGATCAGAGACAAAATGGAGGAGGCACATGCTAGTATTCAGAGCGTAACTCAGGATTCTTTGCAACCATTAAAACAATTATAAATATAGGCTAAAAGGAAATTACCATATACAACATATGGGTTTGGAAATGTGAATGAAAATCCAAATTGATGAAAACTGGTGATCTTATTTCGTTTAGCTGAGTTTTTCTTTAAATACAGTATAGTACCAAAACAATACTCAAAAAGAGAGTACCGAGAATAATCACTTCCTATTCCTCTGACCTGAACATCCTGTCTGCGTCTGATCAAAAACAGCACAGAGACAGACATGTTGTAAAGAGCAGCATGAAGTCTGAAGCCACCAGCTGGTGGAGTTTAGGTGACGGAAATATAATGAAGAATTTCAGTGTGCTGCTTTCTTAAAGCAACTGTTGATGAATTAAAACTTTATGAGGTTCACCTTGAAAGTTGTTATCTAGGGATTAACATATATCTTTATTTTGGGAAAAAAAGGGCTTCTTTCAACTCTCACATGACTTTGTGTCAAGAAAAAAAAAAGAACTCAAGTTACCAGAAGGGAAGCAGAATGTCATTGGTGCAAACCGTGATAGTGTGCCATAATGTTGCATCTCTGTCAAATGATTTGTAGTTGTCCCAAGAAGTTGTCTTTTCCTCCATTTATGCAATAAGCAGCCAAAACATAATCACCAGAGCGACAAACAGGAAGAGTCGAGACAGGAACTGTTCGTCCGTGTGCTGTGGTGTCCCAGGGGCTGCTGTTTGGGAGATTTAACAGAGGTTATTTAATATACTGTTGGTAAAAGACAAGAGTGGTCATGGTGAAATGTGTTGAACAAAAATACCTGGAGGTGGTCTGCCGTCGTTGATGTTAAAAGCTGTAGCAAAAATACCAAATGGAAAGGCACCGATTCCAAATGACATTTGGAAACCCCCATCTCCAAAGCCGAACCCTTGAAAGCCCTGTGGAACGTGCATTTCATCATTAACACGAAGACGTGTGCGTCTGTGAGATGTGACGCAACAGCCAGTGAAATTTGTGTTCATTCTCAAGAGACGTCTCCACACCTCAGCGCTCAGCATCTAATAAACCCCGAAGGGAGATGTTCTTCTGTTAATGGATAAAACACATTTGCTCTGCAGCACCTACATCACCCTATGTAACGCTTTCATCATGAGTGCATGTCACACAAATAGCTGACACGGAAAACTACATAGCCGAAGATGTTTGGAATCAAGAAAGCACCGACCTGGCACAAAGTCATGTTATCAAATACTTTTTAAAATTACTATTCAAGTATACTTGTGCAAAGTACTTACGCCACGGTTTTCTGGCTCAGGCCTTTGCCCTTGTGGTCGAGGAGGGGTTCTTTCTCTGTAAAACAAAACCACATTTTTAAAAAGCTACAATTACACTGATTATGCATTCATAACAGTTTGGGAAAATTCATTTTAAAGTTCAATATGTGTATTGTGATTACATTAAGTTTAGAGTCGCTTTGACCTGACACACAGGCACTCACCTGGGGTCTTGTTGACCTGTGCTCCCTCGCCCGTATAAGGGGATTACTTTGTCTCGGCTGATGCCCGCTTTACACACAGGACACACTTGTCTGTTGGGTCTTGTCTCCAACCACTGCACGACGACAAAGAGATACTTAGGACCCGACTGTCTGCATCAGGTAAAAACTAATCAACAACAATGCTCGTCATTTGAAAAGAGTGAAGAAGGGTTCAGCTTACCTGATGCAAGCAAGGCCAACTGATTGAGAGGAGGTGCAAAGTAACATGAAAGTTGACAGGGAAGAGGTTTGATTAGTAAAAACATTGTCCCAGAACAATCTGGCTGTGCAAAATATACATTTACTGGAGAGAAGAAAAAAATGGCTCTCATGTATCTTGTGTTTACAAATGAAAACAATGCATCACTTCACGAGTGAAAGTTGAGGGTGAGCTCAGCTTCTAAAAAAAAAAAAAGGAAGAAAAATGGCTTCCTGTCAGGTGGATTTAACTTATTTTTGAAAATGAATAACTAAATTGACTCTGTCACCACTAACATCAGTCCAGATGCTGAAGCCCTGATTATATGTGAAGGGATGCACCGGGCTACAGAGGATGGAGAGTTTATTGGAAATGAACAAGATGACAAAATCTAAAACATGTCTGCTTACACATTTACTCTACACACTTTGTAAACATTAACAATATTAATTCATCCCCAAATTCAAGTGGCCTAACGATCAAAGATAAGTAGAAAAATTGCATGAATGAAATCCCTGTAATAACTAGTAAAAAAACAAACATTGATTCCAGAGAAGCACTCACACGCCTGGTGGGTAAACCTGAGTTAGTTAACTTAAGGCCTTGTATTATAAACTGAGCAGTAAACAGGAGTCACAACAGTGGTGCGTGCTCACCAGAAGAGGTGTCCACACAGGCTGATCACCGCGTCCTTGGCGGTGTCCAGACAGATGTTACACTCGAAGGTGCTGTCCTGGTTACCGCCGTCGGCCGGAGTCGAGCTGCTGGATCCGGGACTCGGGTTCTCCGTGGCCGCAGTGGAGCCCGGGGCCGGAGGGGGGGCAGCGGTGGCCATTTAAAAATAAATACTCAACAAGAGGTGATGGGGGAGGAGGGTGGAGGCACCCAGCGCTTCAAAATAAGTACATAGGGAGACCCCGTGAATCGGGGTTTATACCCAACAACGAGGTGACGATGAGAGGCTGAGTTTATCACCAATAAGTATTAAAAAGAAGAAGAAGTGTAATCCGATCAACCAGCTGCTAGCTAACGAGCTCTACGGAGCAGCTAACGTTAGCAAGCGAATCAACAGACAGTTTCACCGTCGGACAGACGAGCCGAACACTAAGTGACGGACGGCAAACACACAGTCGTTAATCCAAGGTGTCGCTCCGACCGGGGTTTTCGAACTGAAAATCAAAACTTGTAGCGAGAAGTTGCGAGATAGCCTTTCGTTCGGTTGCATCACACTTCCGCAGCGTCAACGTTGACCGGTGGTGCATCCTGGGGGATAGGCGGGGGCGTGGCCACAAGAGTGCGTGGGGTTCTGTTACCCTCGGTTCGGCCTATCAGGTGCCAACGACAAGGGGATCCACCAATCAGGCGTCAGTATTTATTAAACGTTTTATTCTATGAATGAGCTACTTCGTTCACATACATTTATTTTCCCATTTTAATCTAGAAATCTATAAAGAGCATGTTTAATATATACAAAATAAAATACAACAAGAGCCTCCCGTTTGCTAGTAGGGCTACATTTAATCAAAGGAAAGTTTTACGTTTACAGAACAGAATAAAGTTACAACAGAGTAAGTACATCATTCATTTGTTTACTTTCTTTTGAAAATTTAAATATGCATGAATTACTAATTTCAAGATTAGGAATCCAGGTATTTGTTTATTCCAGTGTTGAAATGTTGTTGATTTAAAAGAGGGCACATAGGTTTTAATAGATGTCTCACTGTGTTTTAGTTCACAGTCTCTGAACAACCAAATTCTAATATATTGTAAAAGATTAATTCAATTTAATTCAAAATAGCCTGCTTTTGTAATTTGAAGCAAGCTGGTTTGCAAACGTAAAAATACAAAAGCAATTCATTCACACTCATAAAAACAATCTAAACACAAAAGACAAGAATCAATGTCTGTGGCTAGTCTATAGCTGACCAACACAGTCCAAATAATGTGATCATTGTGTTTGATAATGTGTAAAAATCAATGAGATTATATCATCATCAAATATAAATTATAGATTTTTGAATATACAGTATACACAGGTAAAACATGCCATGACATATGATTTTGTCAACATCCCCCCGCTCTATAATCATGTTCTGTCCTGTGAAATACTCCTTGTCATTGATGCCAAAGGTTTCAACTTGATTTTAGATAATTGCCATCGGCTTAGACTTTGAGGGACTGAGAATAACTGTCTGGAGTTCCTCAGCCATTACCTCCTTTATCCTTGATGTCAAAGACCGCTTTAGGGTTCGTTTAAAGTCATTACCAATGAACACGTAGAGAACTGGGGATATGAAGCTGTTAGCTGCAGCCAGGGTGGCCCCCACCTTAAGGCCTGTGTGAAGTACTTCCAGGCTGTGGTTCTTCAAGTTTAACTCCAAGAGAACAAAGCTATGATAGGGGACCCAGCAGAAGAAAAATGACACGATGAGCGCCGCTATGATTTTGTAAGGCTTTGCTGACTTGATGGTCAAACTTCTCAGCTTCACACAGAGCAACAAACTGCAGAACACAATCACGAGGAAAGGAATCAGGAATCCGCAGATGAATCGAGTCAGGACCACTGCCTTGTGTCTGGAATGGTCCATGTAATTGGTGTAGCACTGAGTGACTGAGCCGTGGACTGTGATTTGTCTGACGATCAGCGAGGGCAACGTTAGGAGTGCAGAAAGGACCCACATGAGGACGACAATTCCAAATGCTTTCCACACTGTCCGGTGGTTATGTGACCACACAGGAAAATAAACCATGATACAGCGATCGGCGCTGATCAGAACCAAGAGAAACACAGAGCTGTACATGTTGAGAGATAGGGCAGAGGAGATGAGCTTGCACAAAACCAGTCCGAACGGCCAGTGGGAGGTGATCATGTAGAATACTTCCAGGGGCAAAAAGGCACAGAACAAAAAGTCTGAAATGGCCACACTGATGTACCAGGTGGTGATGACGGTTCTTTTCATTTTCCATCCACAAATCCATATCACTAATGAATTTCCTCCAAGGCCAATAACCGATATAATGATGTTGACTGCTACCAAAACATGAGACAAAGAAGACTGTGAACTTTCGAAAGTCAATATGTCAGTTCTGTTGTTGTTGTTCTCCGTTTCATCGTCTGGAGTGTAATCCCCATATTCAACATAATCCATATCCATGCTGGTTACTTTTCCTGAAATATGTGGCACAATATCTTCATTTACACATATTTACACATAGATGATCACAATAGTTCAAGATTGTTATCAAGAAAATATACTTTATATATATGTAAAATGTACTCAAGTACTCACGTTATGTCTTAACACAGAAGAAATGTCTTCAAAGTGCTGCCTTCTCTTCCTCATGCATGGAACTTCTCACTTCCTCCTTTCTCGTTTCCTGGTCAGTGTTACTGACGAAAGCAAGATCCGAATTGAGAAATCATTGAGTAAGTGAGAATCTGCCCTCCTCCAACTTACCAAAAAATATATTATTAAATAATATATTTTATTTCTTTTGGTTGAGACCATTTTCAGCTGTTTAAGTGGTCACAGAGGTCAAAACAACAACAGCAAATTATAATAAATATCTAAAGTTTTACAACAGGCTTTGTGTAAACTGTTGCAATATCACAAAGGAGATCCCCTTTACACAACCACACCAAGAGACCAAACCACCCCATAAACAAGGGAGTGCTGACACCAGTTTAGCAGAAATGTGTGTGCATCAATTAGGTCAAGGCTGTTAAATTGTTTGTTGTAACTATTGACTGTAGATCTCTATTAAGAAAAATAAACAATGTATGAATATAAAAAACATAATTCACTCCATCATGAAAATCTCACATCATCAAACGTACCCATACTAAGAAATCACAATTAAAAGTCAATCACAAGTGTATGTGATAGTGATCATGTGTAAAATAGCACACATCTGTTCCCTGCTTGCTTTTAAAGACAAATTGATCATTTGTGAAGGTAAACATATCTAATCTGTCTCACCTAGAAATAATATGAACTACTAATAATATCAATGCACCTCTTTTATCTTTAATAGTGGCATATTAACAGCAGATGATAGAGTATTAAGGTGATTAAGAAAGCCAGTGCAACACATGGCAGGAAGAGACAGAAAGTGTTGCCTTGCAGATTTTAGATCTTCAATCAAACTTTTCATGTCACATTTTATGTTGACAGTGTTGTTGTGAGTACAGTTCCCTAAAATGATGCAGTTATGTAACAGAAAAAAAGCTGAGTAAATAATTTTCAGTCAAAGACTAATCACAAGGCAAGTGACCAACAAATCTGTGGGATTTTGTTTTCATAAAAACAGTCAATACCAATTCCTTGACGTCCTTTTGTTTTTTATATGATTTTTAGCGATGGCGGAAGGATATTCAGATCTGTTACTGAGCTAAAAGTAAAAATATCATAATGTAGCCGGTACAATACAAAACTACAAGTAAAAGTCCTGCATTCTCAGTTTGATCTAAATAAAATACAGAATTATTAACGCTGTAATAACAATATCTAAAGTAAAGGTACTTGTCCTGCAGAACGGCCTACTTTGTAATCTGAATGTCATAATGCAGTGTTGTTATGTTATCATATGCCTTCTGCTTTCATCTGAAGACTTTTAAATCCCGGCAGTGACAAGTAACATAGGCTACAGTGCGTTTGACCAAGTACTGTACTAAGTACCATTTTCAGGAGTTTTTACAAGGCCTACCTTACTATTTATACTGTAATTTCTACCAGTCAAGACATTTGAAGACGTCACCCTGGGCTCTGGGTGGTTGTGTTGGGAAATTGTGAGCATTTTTTTACTGATAGATTAATCAAAAAAAGAATTGATTGCAGCCCAACTTGAAATAAAATGTTTTCTAATTGGTTTAATGAATGTTCACCATGGGGGTGTTAAAATATGCTTACCCTCCACTGTTTCGCGTAAACTGGACATGCGCAGATGTGATTGGCTTCGCCCCGCCCCTTGGGTGACGTAGTGGTCTCGTGGTTATATGTTCCCCTTTATCAAACTGCGCCATTCCTCTTGACTGTCAACATGGCGAGTACCGTAGCAAACAAGTGTCTCAGTCCTCTGACCTTCATCACCAGGAGGCTCTCCGCTCCGGAGTTCATCACCCAGTGCTGCTACCACAAGAAGGTAAAGCACCTTTTAACCGGTGTCACGGGCTAACAGGCGTCCCGGTTAAACCGTGACACCGGGGTCGCGTGCGAGCTGCTGCTTTGCTAATGTTTACAAATATCAGCTTTAGGTAGTTTTGGCTTAATAAGAGTATCGGGAGCAGGTGAGAGAGGTCTCACGGCTCAGGGGTAATTAATTGGATGCAGCTGATTAACCATGTCGCCATTTTTCTAAATGGTTGTTTATACAAATGCACACATGTTACATCACTGTGGTGGACGTAACGTGTAACTGTGTTAAACCGAGGGGAGTGTGACTGAAAGACACTTATGAAACGCTGCCACGTTAACTAACATTAGTTAATGTCATTTGTTTCATGCCTGCTGCTCAGTGAGTTGACGACGTCACTAATCTGCCCCTCAGGGTGACCATCGCCACAGCTTTAATACTTGAATCACATCCGATTAATACGCGTTACGCAGCATGTTCTGTTGTATGCCTTCATAACAAGTGTATCTTCATCTTAACACAACATCTTTGATCACACGTTCAAGTTGAGTTTAATTCTGTGACGTAATCATTTGCTACAACATACAGACAGGGGGAGCAATTTATACATTCACGTCAAATTGGTTTATTCTGGTAAACCGATTCACTCTTAACGTTTGAATGATTTTAAAACAGAATCTCCCTTTTTTTTGGCTGCGAGTTTGTCTGTAAATCTCACGGCCCATCTGGAGAGAAAGTTGTGCATTTGCTATCCTGAAGATTTACACCAACATTTTCCTTAAAAAGCTGTAAGATCATAGAGATTTCTTGTGTACTAAATGTAGTAATTGTAGGATGTTTTGTGATACAAGCTCAGCCACTTTGTATTGTTTTAGTCAGAATGACTCAGCAGGAACACGGGGGAGGAGGGCAGGATGCAGGACTTGGTTTAGTTGACAATGAAATCCCGTCCTAATCTGTTTATTTTGATGTCTCTTACGTAACGGTGAATACTTGTAGTTGTATAACGGTGATGCTCAAGACTCTTTTTCTGTTTGTCGTAGAATACAAAACACCTCCCATGCTATTGTTGTTTTACGTCATCATATTTTGTTTCCAGTATGGATCCAGCAACAACTTGCTAAAACCTACATTGACACATTGTTTTCTTTCCTAACATAGTATTTTCTTCATTCACTCTCTGAAGGTGGTGGATCATTATGAGAACCCAAGAAATGTCGGCACGTTGAACAAAACCTCCAAGAATGTTGGGACCGGTTTGGTGGGCGCTCCGGCCTGTGGCGACGTAATGAAGCTCCAGGTATGTTTGTCACTAAGCACGGATGGATCGCACCTGTTATATACACGCAGAGCCATTAAGACTGAATTATAATAACAAAGTTGAAAGTAGTGAAACTTCAGCATTGCCATGAAGCATTCTCCTGTTAATTTGCAGTTTTCTTGAACAGTAGCGGAAACTGTTATTTTACTCCTGTATAGCTGGAGTTATTCTCTCTCGAACGTTTGAGTAAAACTTTCATTTTGACAGATTGAGGTGAACGACATGGGGAAGATTGTGGACGCCAGGTTCAAAACCTTTGGCTGCGGCTCTGCTATCGCCTCCAGCTCTCTGGCCACTGAGTGGGTGAAGGGCAAATCTGTGAGTTAACGCACTACAGACACTTCTTTCTCTGCCTCCTTGGAGTGTGCCGTGTATTGCTTTTCCGATTTATTCATTCTGCTCTGCTCATATTTTGTATCATTCACTGGAAAGGTTTTGTGGTTCCACCCGCTGTGTGCTTTTCTTTCCAGGTGGACGAAGCTTTGCAAATAAAGAACACTGACATTGCCAAAGAGCTCTGTCTTCCACCGGTCAAACTTCACTGCTCCAGTAAGTTATTAGGGATTTTTTTTATTATGTTCTTCCTTTCCAAACTGCTCCCCACATGTGTGTATATTTAATGGATCGAATTGTTTCTCATCAGTGCTTGCAGAGGATGCTATCAAGGCTGCCCTGGCTGACTATCGCCTCAAGCAACAAGATGACCAGCAGGAGGCAGTCAGAGCCAGCAGCTAAATGGAGCGCTCCCACTCTGAGCGGGGCGTCACTGTTTGCGTCCTGCTGTCAAGAGGAGAAGTATAACAGTACTCCAGAATCCTCACTTTCCTGCAGTATTGATGAGGCACACCTAGTATGTTGATGACCAATACACCATCGTAATCGCCATCCCTCCGTAGCAGTGTCACACCAGGCTTTCTGTATTAGTCTGTGGTCCTGTAATCCTGCATATTGTGTCTTAGCCTGTCACGTAAACGCACAATGAGCAATGTTTGGGCTGTTGGTACAGAGGTGAGCCTTATTTTTGAGATTGTTTATATTTTAAGATTTTGTGCTCGGGGAGTGTTTAGTTTGAGTGGTGTAACGGAGACGGGGATTATCCTATCTGCACCCTAAGCACTGACCTTTTGGATATGCAATTAAACAAAGTGGCTTGAAACGATGAAAGGGTCCACTGGTTTTAAGTGTAATTCATATGATTAGTTAGTAATGCTTTGTTGACAGTGTGTAATAAAAGCAACCTGAAACCAAAACTTTTTTCTCCGGCTCTGGTTTTCTAGTCTTTACGAATCTTAAACATGAAAACACTGATCTGTAAAACATGGGACGGTACCACACAAAGTTTACTGAAGGGACCTCATGCAGGAATGTTAAAGGAATTAGATGCACACTGAGCGAGATGTCCTTAAACAACATGGAAAACCTCTCCTACAAAGAAATGTTTTCTACCAGATGTTAATGAGGTTACTCGAGACATGTTTATAATATGGTATGAAAGATATATCCAGTCAGCGTGAAGCAACAGGTTGCTGCATGCATTTCAATGCACTGAATACAAACGCAACATATTGCAGCAAAAAAAAAAAAGCACCCAGGATTGGAATTTTGCGACCTTTCTAAATTTCCCTTGATACATGTTTGAAAAGGTTTGCTGGAGAAATTGCTACTCATGAATTCAAAGCGTAAAAAAAAAAAAAAAAAAAATACATTCAGGTCGGTGTTTAGAATAATTAGAACGCAGTTTTCTCTCCTGCGATCAGCTGAAGTGTAGCAGAGTCATTGTGAATATGCAGAGAGGAGGGCCGCAGCCTCTTGCCAGTTAAAGGTTCCTGGGACTCATCTTCCTCTGGAGGATTCAGCTCAAGGCTTCCTGCTGCTGCAGCTGCTTCACTGTCAGAAAGCCCACACAGATCCTCTTCCTGAGGGAGACTTGGTAGCTGCTGGTCCGGGATGCTGCCATCTGGACGAGAGCTGTCCTCGGGACTGTGGTCTGCTACTTTCTGACTGGGATCACTTCCCTCTGCAGCATCAACACATTTATTTGGTGTGCGCAGCCTCTTGGCAGCCCTCATAATGTCTGCCTGCAGCTGCTTGTGAGAGTCCACTGGCTCGCTCTCCTGCTCAGGAGAGGGGTTTTCTGGCACTTCATTAAAGAGTTTAGCACCTCCGGTTTTGTCCCTGTGGTCCACATACATTTTCGAGGGGAAAGAGGAAGGGTAGTAGGCATTGACTTTGCGCCTGCGGCTCATGATAATTGCCCCACAGATAATGAGGAAGACAAGAAGGACGAAAGAGCCTGCAACAAGGATAAGCAGCATGTTCTCCTCCAGAAAGTCCACAACTTGATTCAGAAAGTCCGTTTCCACATGGGTGGGGCCAACAGGTGTGGTTTGGTACTCAGAGGAAAGGTTGCTGGTGGGCAGAGAGGAAGTTAAGATGATGAGATCTTCCTCATCTGTACTTCCTTCTAGAATACTGTAAAGAGAGAGAGGTGTGGCAAAGCTGCTGCTGCTGATGAAAAACACCACACACAGACCAGTCAGATGAAGGCCCATCGGTAGCATGGTTTCCCCTCAGGATCTGTAAATGACAGTAAGGAAAAAAAAATTACGTTGGTCATTAGTCTTTGCTGATTCACCACAAAGTTAAATACATCGGCTTTATCCCAGCTCGGTCAGATTAAATGAGTCGACTGAACACATACGACTAACAGATATTTAAAAGAAAACTAATTTAATCTGAATGAGTATCTGTATAGCTATAGATATCACAAGGGGTATATTTTTCCATTTGGGTGAACTGGCCCTTTAACACAACATTAGTAATTTATTTGGATCACAATCAGCTCACTGCTATGTCTGTGTCAACTGGCAGCAGCTCTCACACTTTTATTCTTATTCTGCTCCATCTGTGTGCAAGCTGGGCCACATGAGCCTCTGCTCTCATCTGGAAAAAGGGGGTCGGGATGTTTTTTCTTCTTCAGAATTAATCACACATTCACCCCAGACCAAATATACATGTCCACACATGCCTGTGCACATGTGCATGTAACGCCAAGGTCATATGCACACACATGCACACATTAATCTTCACTTGGCCGTTTTTTTAAATTACAAAAATGGAAAAAAAGTACTATGACCTAGATTCTGTCTTCGGTCCACTGTAATGTCTAAAACTATCTTTTTAGTTGTCATGGTCTAAGGCTTCTTCCTCAGGCTGGATAATGCTCTGAAGGCATCATGATGCTGTCACATCAGTCTCTTCAAATCGAACTCAAGAAACTCCCAAATGCCCTATGAGTGTGCAACATTCAAAGAAAAAACTCTGAAATGTCAAAACATTTTACTCACCATCCACTGCGACAGAAGAAGAGTCTCTGTTAGAGTTTCCTCTGATGGAGGATGTGTGAAAGCAGTCTGAAAAAAGTGAACTGAGAGAGCGAGCGCACAGCAGAGAGTTGCAAATGATCTGTGAGCCACACTACTTCTGCAGTTTCAGATTTCAGGCTGGAGGTCTGTCTGGATAGTGCAAAAAATGTTGTTCACCATGAGGACAAATCCCTCCTTCTGCCTCTCCACTGTTCTCCTCCCCCTTCAGCTTCCTAGAGACTGTCTGAGCTCTCCGGCCTGCACACAGATTGTTCTTGTTAGGTAGGAGTCTATAATGTGCTGTGGGGGCAGGGACCCCCTCCTCCAATGTCCTGTTTGGCTAAATGGATATGCAAGGCTAAGACAACACCGGCAGGATGAACAAAAACAACTTTACGGCAAGAAAACATCGCGAACAACCCCTCAAACGTCATCATCTGCAACATGTGTTCTCTTTTAAAATATCTCTGATTGACAGTCTGGCCTTTTCATCAACGTCAGCCTCTGACACTGAGGCCTAACAGCAGGCCTGCTGGGACAAAACGAGTCAGAGAGTAGGAGCTCGTAAGAGTGACCAGCCATACAGGAAGAGGTTAATGTTTCCTGTGCAGACAAAACACCGTAGCAGTCAGAAGGGGAATTTTGCTCCATGGGTAGGCAATTAAACTCACACGGAGTGTGTGACCACTTTGGGGAGCGAGTGTGACTGCGTACGAGTGAGCCCTACAAGTGATTGTGTGTAAGTGCGAATGCATTTTTGGCAACTCTACTGTGTTTGTGATCAGTCAAGACAAGTCTAACTTTATATGGTCATCAGGAGAATGAAATGAAGTCCTGCTTCTCCAGGTTTACATTTGTCTCAGCTCTGTTGATAGTCACCAGTGTTTGTTTCAGTGGCACATAGCTCAACGTGAAAAAAAAAAAAAAAAGCCCTAATAAGCATTCAGGGCTCTGTTTTCTTTTCACAGGAAGGGAAGTGAATATGAAATCCAGTCCAGCGTAGAAGAAAAGCCTTTTATAAAGCCGGTCATAAATAAGGGAACTGACTTAGTCCACAGAGTGCTCAGTTTTATTGTGACTGTTTACCATTTAGAGACACAGAAGGACACTGGACACCTTTAGCAAAATAGAAACAGAGCTGTCTTGTGTTTCACTGATTTTCACATAAGCTCCTGTGTTGAACATTTGCAGCACAAAGTTTATCTGAATAACTTTTTTTTTTTATCTCAAAGTGAACAGTTATCCGTTTGAAGAAAAGAAAACTTTGATAACCCCTTCTTTTACTGGTCCGTAATGTCAAATAATCAATTCCAATTAAATGCTTAGATAGTGTGACCAAGACTCTTTAGATTTTTTGAGTATATATTTATATTTCTAAGCAATAACAGACCTGTAAAATAAAGCACTACCAAACCGTTAAATATAACAAATTTGTTTTAATAAATTATCACAGTGCAGAAGCTGCATCTAAACACCCACATAAACAGAGTTACATACAGTTTAACATTATTCAAATTACAACGTTCATACAATGAAGCCACAGTGCTACCAGGACACCACTCGTAAACTGAACAGTGTCTGCGAGGAACACTAATCCCTTGACAAAACAAGCCTTCCTGTCTCCCGTTGCTAAGCGAAAAACCATCCCTGCTCAGCTCAGGATGTTCCAAAAACTTCTTTGATCACTCTTCATCCTGACTTTGACTCAAGTGTAAAATTATGCAAAAAGTCTCAAGTCTTGCCTGAAATACGCATTTAATGACTTGACCTCACCAAAAACACCAGATACATTAATGTTTCTTGAACAATACTGTTTTGGTTTTGTTTGTATTTGTGGATCTATCTCTTCCTCCACAGCAGTGGATTGTGCTGCGAAGCCAAACCACAAACTTCAAACGGGAAGCATGAGTTTATTCAAACAGCAACTGTTTCTGCTTCACTGACATTAGACATGGTCTGCTGACAAGAATAGTAATTCCATTTAAACAAATCGGTCATTTTCTGGAAGGAAGCTGCTGAGAGTGAGGTTATCTCCTCCATCTTCATCGCTGTATGCATCGTCGTGGATCACCAGGACTCCGTTGGTGACTGGATTGCGTTGTCTTGAGTAGGTGATATTCCTCTCAGGCAGCAGGGACGAGATGCACATCATCTCTGTTCCCGCCTGAGGGTTTTTGACCTTGTACTTCCTTCTTGACAGCTTGGTGCAGAGGATGATGGTAGAGACCATGAACATGGTGGCCAATGCAGCCAGGGAGGCGATGGCGATGAGGCTGTGCTTCACCGTGCGCCGGATGGAGCAGGGTTTGACCTTGGTGCTGGGCGTGCTCTTTGAGACTTCACGGGGTGCTGTTGTAGTTACCGGAGTTGATTTGGTAGTTGGGACTGACAACTTGTTGGGTTCACGAGGGATCAGGATTCCTGTAGGACTGGTGGAGACATCGGTGGTGGAGACATCGGTGGTGGCGACATCGGTGGTGGCGACTTCGGTGGTGGAGACATCGGTGGTGGAGACTTTGGTGGTGGAGACATTGGTGACGGAGACATCGGTGGTGGAAACTTCGGTGGTGGAAATGGGAGATTCGTTTGAGAATGTGATGGTGGGGGACTGAGTGGTAGAGCTCAACTCTGCTGTGTCAGGAAACTGTGATGTGGAGACGGGGGTTTTAGTCACAGAAACGAGCATAGACGTAGACAAAAGCTCAGTGGTGGTGGGGAATGTTTCACTTATTGTGTGATCAAACACAGGTGCTGCCTCAGAGGTGGGGCTGGCTGTCATTGGGGTTGTAGCTGAAGCGGAGGGAACGCTGTGGGTCTGGTTGAAGACCGGAGCCTGTGCATGTTTAGGAGAGGTGATGGGAGATGACTCGGATGTAACTTCAGACTTAGTGGTGGACGAAGGCTGCTGCGAAGACACAGCCACTGCTGCTACAGAAGCTGTTGCAGAAGTTGTTGCAGGAGCTGTCATGCCAGTGAAAGCGGTGGGTGATTTTTGATGTATTTGATCTTCCGTAGGTTTTGCAGTCTCTAAGATCATCGCGTGGTGGGAAGGATGTGCTGCACCTGCAATAGTGTTCACTGCGGAGGAGGTATGGCGCAACTGTGTTCTGCTTGTAGTTGCTGCTACGGCGTTCATTGTGACCAAATCAGAAGTGCTGTCCCCTCTGTGAGTGGTGATCGCCTCTTTTGTTTCCACAGTGGTCTCTGCTGCTGAAGCAACACTGATCTCTGCAGGTGTGTGAGGTTCAGCAATTGAGTTAATGCTGCTGGTTTCTGTGGTGGAAGCATTCATGTCAGACTCCACAGCATGCAAAACAGATATTCCCCAAAGCAGAGCCACGTATGTCTTCATGCTGAGTGGCATCATCGTTGTTTCTGAAATTACAGAAAAGATGCAATGCAAGAGTTTGATTAAGAAAACTATTAAATAGTTGTAGTAAAAAGGCACACACATGGGGATAAAAACAATGTGTCATGTGTCTGCTAGTGACAGCTTATGATGAAACGGTCATGTGTCTTTCACCACACCCGTTGCGCTACATTTTCACAGGAAAAACAGAACTACTGCATTTAAGAGTCTGAATCCTTCTTTAAAACAATCTATACAATCATAATCCACATTTAAAGCTGTTTTATATGAAAGGGTAACAGGCAGCAAAGGTGTCAACATCAGATTTTCTGAAACTTGTGAACTGTTGTCAAAGTTAAGAATAAATTTAAGCTATGAAGTAAACAATGAGGATAAATCAACCTCCTTTGTGAGAAATTCGAATGGAAGATAACATTTTAAGAGAACAGTTAGTAAACTTTATCCAACACCCTTACATGAAAGGAAACGGTAGATCACAAAAGCAGGAACATGTCTATCCAGAGCAAAGGTTTTAAATGCTTCCTCAAAAAAAACGGGTCGGTGTCTTACCTTGCTGCTGCTGAAGCATGTGAGGATACAATCTGAGAGAAATTCAGCTCATTTCAGCCTCTCTGGGAGAACATCCTCTGAGCTCTGACATGCTTTCAGTATCACTGCTCGATTGAAGAAACAGGAAATGTTCACACTCACACTTTAAAAAAATAAAAAAAAAACTGGCTCTAGATAACATTTTCAGAAAATCCCTATACAGACAGCACTTTCCCTCCAAACACACAGCTTTAATCTTGCATCAATGAGGAAGTAACAATTATCAGAAGCTTCTTTTTAGTGTCATTGGCAGAAGATTAAATATGTCTTACCTCTCTGATGGAAAGTTATGGAGCGCTCAAGTGCTGATGCTCTTCATGTCCTGATGATCTGACCACTACCTCATATAAAGTAGAAGGAAGTACTCAGTTCTGTTTCTCACGTCAACTACTGATCACTAAGATTACAGCTACGTGTCATGTGGGTAATTGGCATTAGCTCAGGAACTTCAAGGCACTGATAGTGGACCACAGCGACAGGATCAGCTACGTGACGGTGTTTATGTCCAAGTGAAATGAAATAAATACGCTAAAAATAAAAAAGTCCATGTATTGAATGGATTTGAAGTGTGGTGGTTTGGTGCCTGATTTGGTTCCCTTGCTTTAAAGACGAATATGCAACAGTAAAAAAGGCTTGGACTCAAACTTATGTACCCTGCAACAAAATGGAAATGTTGATCTAGTGTGGAAATCTTAACTGTCACTTCCTGTACTGCTGAGTCATAGGAAGATGTGGTTAAATAAAAAAAAAAGTGCCATGAAGATAAACTTCTGCTGCTTTCTTGTATCCGAGTTTGCTGGTCTTTTGATTAAAGTAGTCCAAAGTACATGTGAAGGAGACTAGATTATACACGGGACAGGAGCTACTAATAAAGTTACAGAAGTCATGTCCTCATTTATTCTGGTAATGTGGGGACCTGAAGTGCAGTTTTATTTGAAGGAAAATATCATGTTTATATTTAACCCAGCATGCCTTTTGACAAAAGTGAAGAAATACAAAAATGTATACATTCAACAATTTTCTTCATAATTAAATTCCTGGATGAGAGGTGAAAAATATTTTTAATTGTCGTACAGAGGAGCTCAGTCTTTTAAATTAAAAAAGGTACAACATCTGAGATTGGGAGCATTTTGATTGCCTCTCAATGGCTCTCAACATGTCGACAGCGAGCTGGAGGCTTGCAGCTAACAATGCTAACAGCACAAACTAAGGCACAAGAACTGACCGAGCCAACAGTGTTTGCCTGAGGAGGAACCGGATGGTTGGGGGCTACACTTCTGGGGCTACACTTCTGCAACAGTGTCAGCCGTAACCACCATCCGAGGGCAGTGCAGAGCGGTGAGCTAACCAGTGGGCCACGCTCACATGCACAAATCTGGGCCATGTCAACAAAGCACGGAGAAGCGCTGATAACAACACACACACACACACACACACAGAGGGTGATCGACTTTCTGCTCAGGTAGACTTATTACTCCACTATATCTTTACATATGGTCGTTTTCTGCTAAATTAATGTTAAAACCAGCTCCTTTCAGGAATAACTAGAATTACAGCCTCTGGGTTGTTTGCCTCCACCATCCAGTAAAGATCTATGTCTGTGCGAATTGTCACTACTATGCATCCTATTAGACATTTGTATGAAATTGACATACCTATTAGTTATTTGTGTGAAATTGACATAATTAGCATTCAACTCTAGAGTTATGGCCAAACATGTTTTGTGAGGTCACAATGCCCTTTGACCACCAAAATGTAATCAGATCATCCTTGAGTCCAAGAGGATGTTTGTGCCAAATTTGAAGAAATTCCCTCTAAATTATGTTGAAACCACGCTCATTAGGATGGACATACGGATGGAAAACTCGAATACACAATGCCTCCGGTTACAGTTGTCGTCGGCATGGAGGCATACAAATCTGAGAATGTGAGGAGGAAAAAAAATGTAATTAAAAGATGTGAGAATCTCATAAAAACTGAAATAGACTTCACACTAAAAAAAAAAAAAAAAAGTATTTGCCACAGCAGAGGAGCCAGTTATCCGATCAACATTTGAATGACCTCATGAGTACTGCTTTAGCACCACCATCAGGTAAGAAAAAAAGTGACACCTGACACATTTGATGGCTTTGGGACTGAGGTTGAGTTAGAGCTGAAACAATTAGTCAATTGACAAAATATCAACTCCCACTGACGCACACAATGAGCTCAACACTCAACCTGCAGGGATCGAGATCGATAAAAGCCAAAAGAATATAAAGAAATTAAAAGAAAATAGAGGTTTTCATGTGTAAATTCTTTATTATGTGCACAGAACTGTTTGTCAGGGGTTCAGTGAAACACAAGCTGGGTGAGTGGTCCCTTCCCAACACCAAATCTGCACTGGAGAGGGCGACTTCAGTTTGACCCTTAACAGTGACAAGAGGCACCACTACATTTGCACAACATTTACACCAGAGAGATGCAACCCCCCTCCCCCCTCCCATCCCCAATAAAACCAAATGTTAAATTTCAAGCCCAGAAGAACAGGAACAAAAAGCATAAAAGGAATTCTTCCACATTCATAAATCTGATGGTTATCAATGAGCAAACTGGTGGGAGGAAAAAAGTTCAACAGCTATCGTTTAAAAAAAATCCAGCTTGACTAAATCAACCTACCAGGTTGCGACTGGAATGTACAACAGGAGAGAAAATAAATGTAAAAGCAGTGCATGAAACGGCACACGATTCATATTTGGCAACACATAAAATAACAATGGAAATACTGATGCTACATACAGTTTTTGAGTAGTAAGTACAAACTTCACATAAGAATGTTTTACCACAATTTAAAAAACAAAAACATAAAGTTAAGACTTTTTCCTTCAACAAAAATGTCTTTTCTTCAAATGTGTACATGAGCTGCGAGAGTTTTTCCTTTTCTCTGTGTGTCGGGGCAAAGTGTGAAACTGGAGACTTGATGAGGAAAAAATAAGTTCATCTTGGAATGTAGGGCTTGGTCTCATCGCAGGACGACGCCAAGCTCAATGAAGCCGAATCTTGAGAATTTGGCTGTGGCTGACCCCGTCCATTCGATTCCCAAAACAACCAACAGTCCCGGGAAGTGGGGCCGTGACTTACATAGCAACCTTGGAAACCTGGTCTTCCAGTCTGGCGATTCGACGGTCTTGGAGGATGACGCGGTCCCTGAGTGACTTGAACTCTCGGAGTACCTCTTCCAGTTTATCTTCCATTTTCTGGTCCATTTTCTGGTCAGAAACAGAGAGAACATTAGCCGGGCCGAGTTCTTTAGTCATCTCTTTTGGCTTTCAAGAGGCTGCTAAAGATTTCCAGTGTTTACAGAAGATTTTTGTGGATGATAACGTCTGGATCTTATCTACTTCAAAACTTAGTTTTCAGTCAAAACGAGCACATATTTCACAGGCAATGAAGCCTTCCAGCTGAATCATGACCCAAATACCAAAGTATGTGCTGATCCATAACTTTTGTGAGTTGTTCCAAACATTATAATTAGCGTGAAGGGAGGAGTTCAAATGTCAGCAAAAAAATAAATGCTGAGTGAGTTTGAAAAGTGTAGCTTAATAATATGTTTTAAAATCTAGTTGTAAACAAAAAGAAATCTGGAGTTGGAAGTAAAAATAACTGGGAAGCTTGACACTCACTACTGAGGGCTGCGGAGAAGCGCGCTTCTTGACAGTCGAGATGTTTTCTGCTTTTGTGGCTGGCTTGGTTTCCAGGACGTTCGTCTTGACCACTTTCAGGTCGCGGGTCTTCGTGGAGACGTAGCCGTCTTTGAGTGAGATCAGGATGGGGCCTCCGTTCTTTCCGGCGAACCACTCCTCCGCCTCCAGGGCGGGATCGGGGCCGGCCGTGTCGGGATACAGGTCGTCCTGGAACAGATCCGACTGGCGGAGAGGACACAGGACGTGTCATGTGGAGGAAAAGGACATGGCACTGAGAGAGCAACATATTTATTACTCGATATAAACACAGACATACCTTCCGTGGGACTGTCATGATGATTGGTTCACATTTTCTCTCGTGTAATTTGTAAAACCTAAAGAGGATTAATAATGTGTGATTAATATCATACACCACAAAACAGTTAACTGCAACATGAAAAAAATATTCATTAATTAAATTAACATTAAAATAGACATACAACAGCAATACAAAGTTTAACTTCATTTTTTAAATCAGAAAAGAATATATTCAGTCATTAATGAAATTCCTATATTTTGAAGGCAAATAATTTAGTTGTTTAAATTATGTTTATTTTAAATCATTTCAACTATCAGTACATGCAAAAATCAATAATGTGTGAAAGTAAGTTAACTTACTTTTAACTTACTTAGATGAGCTCTGTCCCTATTCTTTCTTCTATTAAAGTCAAATTAACTTTTTTACATGAAACTATGGTGACATCAAGAGCTGAAACAATTAGTTGATTAAATACAGAATATTAATAAGCAACAACTGATAGATTAATATTTTCTTTCCTTTTTTATATAAAAATGCCCTAAATTCTCTGGTTCCAGTTTCTAAAATGTTAATATTTGCCAGTTATCACAACCTTCTATGATACCAAACTGAACATCTTTGGGTTTTTAACGCTCTTATTAAAAATCTGGGTATTTTTCAGACAAATAAAAACAAAAAGATCTAAAATAATATACATTATACAGTATGTTAGCTCCACAAACTAACTGAACAAAGGTATAAAAAAATAAATAATTACTCTAATACCTTGCAATTTCACATTTGTTGACATCCAGGCCCCGTTTGGGCATGTATCCCATGCCTCTCTGGGGCTCCTTGGTGGAAAAGGTACTGAGGTAGTGAACAAACGGTGCCTCATCAGTGATCTCAAAGTACCGAATGCTGCTGTCGCCCTGAGCACACACAACAGTCACAGCTCAGTCAGTTTGTGAATCAAATGATCAGAAATGGGAAATGAAAACTGGAATTTCTTTACAAGGCGGCTCACCTTTCCACACAGGTAGACTACGTTGGTGTCGGGGTCATAGAAGGGCAGCAGGACTCCATTACTGGAGTCCATCTCTTGAACACATATTGGCTCATCCATGTTTTCCTGGAAAACACAAAAATAAGTCTAAGTAAGCAACACTAAAGTATGTAGTTGCATGGCACATGTCTCATCTATAGCCAATAATGAACAAGTACAAATCATTCTCTGTCAATAAATAAAAAAAATGACTTTTTAAATTAGATCTGGAGAAGTGAAATCTCTTTGAATTTACCGCCCCCACCTGGAGCTGAGGTGTAATGAAAATTCAAATTTGATAGGAAAGAAATAATCATTTCAAATTCAGGCAGCACAGGAAAAACTGATGGAAACCGCAATATTTTGACTTCTATAACAGGTAGTAAACTAAACAAAGCAAGTTTATATGGTGATGAATCAGTGTGTAAAGGAATGAATGAGATTCACGCCGGTGACCTACAGTTTTCCACAGAGCCAGCTGGCGTTCGCTCATGCGGCTGAATCCAGTGGTGAAAATGTTTCCGTTTGCTAAAAAGATGGCTCTCATTGGTCGAGCCCCCTCGTGAGCTTTGTCCTTCTCCTAAAAACAGAAACACACTTGTCAGATTAGGCTGCCATGTTTGTAGGTGCGTTGAGTAAACAGCTCGGTGGGCGATTCTGGGAAAGATGATTCCACACGAGAAGCATCCAAGTCCCCAAATCCCCGTAGCGTTTCCACTTACCGCAACAATCTTTTTTTTACGGGGGTCAATGACACGGACTTTCTTGTCCTTGCAGGCGGTGCACAGCAGGCTGCCATTGCGGCTCCAGCTGACACTAAAGATAACGTCAGGGTGCATGTCCTCCAGGTTGATCATGGCCTCTCCCGTGCCCACATTCCAGATGACGATCTGGTTGTCACACCCTTAAATGGACACATGCAGCACAGCTTGACTACACACACCTCTGAGTCCAGGGTTATTTTAAGCCCTTTACATCACACAAAGCAACATGACAGAAGGAGGTCTGTGAGATAATTGGTCAGATTTGGAGTTCAGCTGTGCACGGTGGACAAATGGCAGACGATTACCGAAACGGATATTTCAGTCCGAGGGCACGGCGTGTACCGCGGGCCTCAGTCAAAGGTTACCTGCGCTGAGGAGAACGTTGCGAGCGGTGGGATGCCAAGACACGATGCCGACCCTCTTAGAGTGGCCCTCCAACACGACCACGGGCTCCGAGAGAGGAGTCCCCAGCCCGTTCTCAGGGATCTGCCAGACCTGAGTCAGAAAATGAAACCAGTTACATACAAGACAGAAATCTGTCCACTAAAATAATTCTACGGTACCAATCCTGAAGAGCAGACTTCAGACAGTAGATTAAAGCTGTTGACAGACAGTACAGTCTGTTTGACAGTGTTATACATGCACAGGAAAACTCCAGCAAAATGTGTATTTTTACTCAAGGACACTACAAACTACAGGCTCAAGAATTACCCAAATTTATATTTAATTGAGCAAATATTTGACAACATAAACTTTAAAAAAGGTACGAGGTGACAGTATAGTGATAAAATACAACAGGCCCATTATTTGCATGTTCTAGATCTAAAATCAAACGTTGTGGGTAAAGTCTAACGTAATTGGTTATTCAAGTATTTATACTTGCTACTCTGTGAAAACACACATTTAAAATAAAAAGGAAAAAAAAGAAAGCTCATGCGATCTTGGAGATAACCGTGTCCTTACCATGACCGTGCAATCCTCTGAGCCGCTAGCAATGACAAGGTCATTATGAGGACACCAGTCGATGTCCAACACTGGGCCTGTGTGACCACATACTGTAGGGTAAACCTTGTCTATACGGCCAGACTGTGAGACAGAAGACAACTTTGTTACAAAGAGTGAGAGTCACATCCTCCTGTGAGCTGATATCTGTCAGAGGAATATGAAAATGACTGACTACCGGGGCTAATTTAACTATCCTGTCGAAGTTATGTTCAGTGCTTTGCATGATTACAAGACACTTTTAGACTCTTATGACCATCAGCAACTTCATCACACATCCGTCCTCATGCTGGGCTAAAAACAGAGAGCTAGTGTAATCGTGTTACATTTTCACAAAATACACTCAGAAGTCAAATGAAAGATATTTATTTAACATCAAACATTAAACTGAACTCAAGGATTCAGAAGCAAATCCTCACTAAATTCACAAGCTAACCAACACACGCAGACGGCTTAATGTCATGAATGTGTTTGATCTCCTGGGGCCGCTATGATCCCAAAGGAGGATTTTAAGCGGAGGACAAAGTTATCCCATTTTACCGTTATGACCTCATCCATTGTCATCCTGGTTGTACATCCGTGTACCGGAATACACCGAAGTTACAGTCGCTCCTCCAGAGGCCGAACATTCTACACAGTGCATAAAACTCACTTAACCCAGTGGCCTAAAATAATGCAGCACCCATCCCCTCTGTGAGTATCATGTGTTCAATGAGCCAACAGTACCAAGATACACATTACATGCCTTTACTACTAGGCAGATTTAAACATCGATTATCTATGGTTTTTACAATAGATACGAGCCTCGGGGAGCGACCGGACAGGGTCAGAGCAGCAGCGTGCTGCAGGTCTGCTGACCGAGAAGCCTATAGGATTGATTTGCTCCATGCTCTGAATATCTATACTATGATACAGTGTGCTGTCACAGTGCAACCCTTGTCTCTCTGGCAACTGAAGGCCAAAATGGGAAACAGAAGTTGTAAAGCATACCCAGTGTCATGCAGCGTTTTATTCCCGACTGACAGTTAAAGCCCCAGTGCGAAGGATTTGAAAATGTCACAGCAGAACAAAGAAAACAACACTAATACACCAGCCCTGGAGGTCAGACTATTTAAACTATTTTTTAAACACTTAATAAGAACTTGGACTTCACAGCTTGACTGTCAAGGAACATCGAAAGATATTTTTAAAGCCCTTGAAGGAAATGAGAAGGCGTGGCAAGGCGCCACTCACCTTTTGGAGAGGAAGTACAAGAAAGGCTCCTCCCCCACTGGCGTCTATGATGATGGCAACAAATTTGGGGTTGACGGCACAGAAGGAGCTGTCCCATGTGACCCTGGACACGCGGATGTCATCGTAGCACTGGTCGTTCCTCACAGCCTGACCAAAGACGTGGCGGAACTTGCTCTGTCGCACAACTCGCCGCAACATATCTGTGAAGAGGAAATAAGAGAAACAATAAGAGTGTGTTTTGCCCCGAAATGTGGCGAACCAAAGTAATTCTAACATAAAATAAAATGTATGAACGCGACAGAAAAGTGGCTGTTTTCCCACAGAATACTGAAGTTATAAAATCTGAAAATTAGCATATTTCTGTGGGTTTGGTTTACTGCCAGCAGTCCGTCTGATCTGAGATTATGCGCGTCAACTGTGACTCGGTTTGTTCCTCTGCAGTCGAAGCAAACGTTGGAGGTAAACTGTGCATGAGACATTTTGTCCAGCTGTGTTTACCTCATCTCAGTGTAATTTCACAGAATTAAAACAACCATTAAGAAGTATAAACAGATATAAAAATATACAACATTTTAAGCCAACTAATGAGAAAAAGAAATACCTAAGGACTGTACATGTCTGCTATTAACAAGAACATTATGAATATCAATTATGGTAAATCACGTAAAAAAAAACTGGACAACTGGTTAAATCATCTAAAAAGAAATATACAAACATTGCACAACATAACATGTATGTAATGGAAATGGATGGATAGAAGTTCACAATATATAGCCTAGATATTGTAAATATTTCTTAATGTCTAAAAACTTTAAGATAAATAATGTAAAACATGCTTCACCTCTCGATGTGCAATAGGAATCCAATTAAACCAATGTACTGTGTATTTCCAAATTTTACAGGAGAGACAAACTGAAGACCACTTATGCTCATTTTACTGCAACTAGATAAAAACGCAAATGAAGTGGTCAATAATATTCAGGCTACCTGGTGACGTCTCAGAAAAGTTAAATTAGCTCCACTTCTGCAGCACAATGCAGAAATAAATCATAAAGCAAAAGAATACAATCAGGCAATTTTTCTTGGTCTTTAAAAATCAAGCCACTTCCTTCCTACATGAAATGTATAATTAATTAAGAATAGCAACATTTCGTAACCAACAGAAAATAGAACAGAATTTAAGTAGAAAGAAGACAGAATTGCTGTTTAATGTATTTGGGGAAGACATTGAACTACACGTTTTAGGGTTGACTTATATGGTTATATTAAAAAAGAAAGAAAAAAGTATGCAGTTATGAAAAACAACCCGCAGTGATGTTATATTTTCACTACATGGCCTCTTGCTGCTCCACGGTTCTGGAAATGCTCTTAATTGTTGTTCGGCATTTAATGATCAAATGGTGGCTCAGAGCAGCCTCAAGCTCTTACTCCTCTTCCCCTTTCTTCCTTTAAATCTCATTTATGCTTTCAGCTTCAAGGGAAGTCATTCATCAGGACCAGACATTTGTTTGCACAGCAAATTCCACTGAAGGCATTTTGACACCTTTGGGGACGGTGAGGTCTAATCCGCAGCCAAAACAGGAAAACCAACCATGATGGACATTCTCCTAAAACTTGACTCATCTTAGCATTTTCTTTTGTAATTCCAAATAAATCTTATCTTTGATAGGGAATTGGGAGATTTTCCATCATTTTAGTGGCATGCATGTAGTGTCTAAGGGCAATAATTAAGCTGCCAGTTTGAAGCGACGTACTGAGCGATTATACGGGCTGCAGGATTGTTCTCCAGTTATCAAACCACCTGCTTCTTCACACGCAGTCATGGATTTAGAAAATGGAAAAGATGAATCACGGCTCTTTTTCCAAAATCTAACTCAGCAACAATGGAGCATTTTTTTTTTGCAGTTTCGCAAAAGACTGAACAAATCTCATCTTCAAATATTATCTCAGATTTAAAGCGGTCATGTTAAAATAGCTTTGTTTTTCAGATTTTTTAATAACACTTGTATTTTTGGAAATCAAGGTCAAGATACATTTTTTTTTTTTACATTTGATCATTATGATGTTTAGGACAGTTAAAATGTAGAAACACAAAAAAGTAACCAACAATCTTAATAAAGGCAAAATGAGCCTTAAAGCACCAACACATCTTTTTTCCTCACACACACACACACACACACACACACACACACACACACACACACACACACACACACACACACACACACACACACACACACACACACACACACGATTAGATCTCAGGATGTGTGATTGTGATTAATTGACACTACATCTTAATGTGGAGTTATGTGTTAGTGTACTTCTCAGCACATAGTTCTTCGCTATGGCTACGTGCTCCTATTCATGCTGAAAATACTTGGAACAATCAAAATGTGCACATGCTCCCTTTCTTTTTTTTTTTTTCTCACACACTCTCTCTCTCACACACACACACGCACACACGCGTGATTGTGATGACTTGACACTACATCTTATTGATTTAGGATTTTTACGTGGTTAATGTGTAGACTATGGAGTCAAATCAGATAACTTCAATCCACGTAACAGTCAAATTCTGAACTGTCAGTCTAATGGGAGGTCACATCGCATGACATCGTCTTAAAATCTTATAGTTTAGATGGTATCCTCTTCCCACAACATACACGTACTGTACATCTGTATCTATTTTCACCTGAGACTGAGATACAAGAGAAATGAACAGTTCAAAAGTGGATTACGAGACATGACCCTTTTTTATGAATCAAGTACTCACCCTAGATATAGTTGATTCACAGCAAAATGTCCCCACAGAGCCGTGAACAGTGATCGTGTTGCTGCAGGGCAGCATAAAGCCTGGACAGCAGAGCACTATACAGTTGACAGCAGAGCAGAACAGCGTGTTCCCTCAGACAATATCTTTGCTCCATTCATGAGCAGCTACACTCACTCCATATATGCATCTGACAAAATGTGCTGCTTCAGCCCCTGCAGGCTTCAGTTGATGTCATCATGCATAGTGTGTTTGCTCTTTGCCTCCAATATCACCACCTGACTCAGGGCATCACTGGGCATCACTGAGCATCACGGTGGTGGGCTGTCTTGTTTCAGCAGCTACAGACTAATCCTGTAATATTACCATCCAAGAGTGGAAGCTGAGGAGGAATTTCTTCTGGCATTGATACAAACGTAATCAGCAGCCCTGCAGGAGTCTGGCCTCCCTGTCTGTCTGGACCAAATGGGTGGACACAACCAAAGATGCACTCGCCATCACTTCAACTCAACCTGAGCATGTTATAACACGGACATGTTTTTTTGTTTTTTTAAAAGGTGTATGCTAAATATATTCAAATGATTGAATGCAGGTGGAAACAGCTCCACTGTGCTACCGTTAAACAATGGTTGCTAGCTACCGTTAGCTGGTGTTCACACAAAGCCCGGTGTGTCCCCTCCTCCACACTAAAACAAGTCGCTATCAATAAAATATCAACATGGCGACGAGACTTAGTTGTGGTTTTAAACTTTCTCGCCAGTAAATGTTCAAACCAGGTCGTTAAGGCCGTTAGAAAAGCTTTATTTCGCTTTGGATAACTTAAGCTAGCGTTACCGAGACAACGGGCTGGATGGAGATGGAGATCCGTATTTGGTGATTAACGTTACGCTCCAGATGTGACACTTTAGAGAGAAACGGAGCACAGGGTTTAGTGACACGTTCAGTATTGGTAATAATACATACAATGCGTTATAAGTAAAGTGAAGTTTGACGTTAGAGCGGGTGGTCGTGGTGGACCGTGTCCGAGCCTCGGCAGCTGTTCCGGGGCTGGTCCCGTTTGAACAGAGACGATACACCGCAGACGAGGTGGAGGCAACCCGATGGGAGTCATTTAATATAATAATAAATCACAAGTAGCCAGATGACCACTGCATCGTCCACGCACAGAGCTTTACACACGGTCTAAAAGGTGCAGTGTGTCTGACTGCTCCAGCAGCCCGGCGGCGTGTTTTGTATCCCAGCCGCTCGTCGGTTAGCCAGCTAGCATAGCCGACTAGCCGCTAACCGCCTAGCAGCTAGCCGTTAGCTGCTAGCTACTAGCTGCGGTGGACCACAGCCAGCTGACGCAAGTGCAGATATTTCCACCCGAGGTTTTGGGCTGCTCCCCATTCTCAAACCCATCCCGGCGAGTTAAATGGATGCTGCACCGCCCCGACCGACAGATCACATGCAAAATACACAATGCAAAAAAGGGAGACTTTTTTTTCCTTCAGGCTTTCTTACCTCCTAACTCTATGCAAGATTTTCGTAAGCACGGGGGTAATCAATCACAACACATGAGTCTGGTAGTTTAGGCGCGCCCTTGTCCTGCAGGACGTCGATCTAGTGTCCGTCCCCTCCCGACTGGCAAATGTGTGGCCCGGAGGAAAGTGCTTTAAATCGATGATTATTTCTAATGGAGCATCTCCTGTCTGCTTCTCACCTGCGGAAGACTAGCAATCGTCTACTCTCATCGTTATTAAGTTCAATGGGGTACGTTGACGAGAGGCTACGGCACATGCGCAAATGAAACGATTTCCTCAGGCTGTGTGAATGGGGATGGGGCTGCAGGAAAACTGGGTTTGTCGCTACATCCTCCTCGTGTCTCAGGACGTAGACCGACTGAATGAATGCATTTTTTGTTCAGCTATGCAAAAATGGGGATTTTAAGTGGCAGCAGCATCGTTTGTTTCATGGTCCCTCCCCTCCCCCTCTGTCCCATCCAATCCCACCCAGCCTGCACTGCCCAAAACACAATAAAGAAACCCCCATAGTCTGTAATGCACCCACACACACACCACATATTCAGGGGACATTTTTTTTACATCTTTCATTGATGTTTTCACAGAACATATTTACACTCCTCAGGGTTGATTAAATGCAGGGGTTTTCAAAATTGTTATTTTGTTTTTAATGCTCGCTAATGATAATTATCGAGCCCTTCTTAGTCTAAAACATCAAAATGAATCTCTGTGGAATCTGAATGTCTGTTGAAATTGAAAGTGAAAAGGAATGAGAGACAAACATTCTTAACCTTGGAAATAGTAGTTTTGCAAAACAATCCCAACTCAAGAGACACTTATTTATTTGACCTTTTAGAAATAAGCAGGTAAAGAAAGAAGCACAGAGTTTGGACACCATGGACAGTTTCCAAGACTGCCACGGGGTTAAGGTAGACAACATATTCATACTCTCTTTTACACCTATAGGGGTAAATCTGACTATTTCACCCTGAGCCTTGCATTTGGGGTGTGGGAGGAATCTGAGGTTAACACGGGGACAACATCCAAACTGCACTCACACCAGGACCCAGATACAAAACCCAGCAACAGAGTCAAAGATGAAGGAACTCATTAACTAAACGACAGGATGAGAGATGAAATGTGGATTTATTTTTTTGTCTTCAATAACCATGTAAATGATACTGAGCACAGTTCAGGCCCTGTGAAATGTTGTTTGGGGAAACCTTGCTCCATTTCATATTGAATTACTCTCCCAACATGACTCTTGATCAAATTAGGCTTAAAAGTTAAAATGTTGTGTATCCAGTAACAAGACTTAGATCTTTTTACTACATTACTGTCAGAGCATGAATACATCAGCTGATTTGAAGGAAACTGTAAAATCTAAAAGATGAGCTAATTGAGGCTAAGAATCTCCTTCGAGCTGAGGGGAGCCATTGTTAATATAACATTTTAAAATATAAAAGTGGAGCTTTAAATCAGATTTGTGTGTTATTTATATTATTATATATAATCTAGCCGATTTGATCTTCAAAATGTCAGCATTTCTCTACATAAATGTATATTATAGAATACTCTTTTCATTAAATCTAATGTGACAAATTAGTTCTTAATTGGTTTCATATACAAACAGAAGTGTTTTAACTCAGTAAACCATCAATCCCTCAAGTAAAGTTGTACCATGAAATTTGAAGTGAAGTGTTTTTCTCATGTCTGTGGTATGCAGTTTGGAAAGTACCCGCTCGTTCTAATACAACACGCATAATGTGCTTTTTGTGTATAAATGCTTTGATAGACTATAAAAAAAAAAAGACAAAACCGATGTCTCTAACATTGACATTGCAAAGTCTTTACCTTTCTTTGGAAATTGTTGTGCTTCCGGTGGTCTCTCTTTGGATTTCTTTGGGACATCAAAGGCATTCTTCATTTGGGATACTGTCACACTTGGACCCTCCTCTGCCACCCGAACCGGAGCTTTGGCCCCTTCAGGTTTGACCCAGGCCCGATGTCTCTGCATTTGATTAGTTTCTTTGATGATTTTCGCCACGGGCTTGTACGAACCCACCTCACTGCCATTTCCTGCATCCCTATTGCTACTGTGGTGTTCTTTACGCTCACCATAGTTAACATGGTTGTCATTGCTAACTCTTTCAGATAGGAGCTCAGGGTAGATTTCTTTTTCCCTTGAATAAGCTGGTTTTGGTCTTTGGATTTCATTGTTCGACCTGACCTCAGGGATGTGAAGAGTCTCTGTGGACGTCCTTTTCGCGACAGGAGGAGGCGAGCTTTTAAATCTGGATCGTCTCTCCAGGAATACTCTTCTCTGCAACATGTCCAAGTTTTGCGGCTCTTCCTCTGGAGACAGATCTGCCATACGCGCGCAGTAGTCATAGTCGATCATGTCTCCGTAATGATCGTCCATGTGTCCGAGTGAAATTTGTTCCCAAGGGCTGAGGTCAACTGACAGCCGTCGTACGTTGATCGGCGCCGTGTAAGAGCCCTTTCCGTCCCACAGCAAGCACATGTCCTGATTAGTTAAAGCGTTGCTCGGAAGATCTTTGTAAAAATCAAAAGTGTGTCTCCTCTTGACCTTCTCCACAGAACGCGCATGATCTTTGCCTCTTCTTTGCACATCAGTAGACTTTAATTGTGCAGTTTTGAGCTTTATAAACGGGTTTTTAGGTTTTTTGGGGACAGGCGGAGGTGGACCTTTAACTTTTAGCTTTTCTTTTGGCATAGATTCATCTTTAGAGTCACACGAGGCATCTGAGACCATTTGTGATTTCCCCATGCTTGTACCGAGTTGTGTCGACATGGACGGGTCTCTCTTAGGCAACAGATGAGTTAAAGGTGGAGAGGTGATGACAGCAGAGAAGCTAACGAGCTCGCTCTCCCTCTTTAAACTTGCGACCTGTATCTTTCCATCACAGCCTTCATTCTCTGGCAGAGGAGGATGAGGGATTAAATTGCATTGTTCCAACGAAATTGAGGGATTGTCATGTAGTGGTGGGGTTTCAGAGCTAGAGGGGTCGGCCTTTGAGGGGTGAGAGTTGGCTGCTTTGCAGAACACTCTGCTGTCCTCTTTCTTGGTACACAAACTATCTGCTTTAGCCCTCGTAGAGACCGCACCAGCAAACCTGCTCTGACGGGACTGATCCGCTCCCACTTGTGTTTTTTGTGCAACAAATTCTGAATCGTGGCTTTCTTTATCATGCACAAGGAACTGGCCTGCTTCATCAAGCACGTCTTCTAAATCCTCACTGCTCTTGCTTGATCTTTTCACAAACCTGCTGTTTTGTGTTGACAGGTGCTCCCTGCTAATGTTAGAAACTTGCCCCTTGCTGTGGCTGTTCACGTCTTGCTCCCTCTCTGCTCTTCCTCTCCCAGTTGTCCCAGCGTGGACAGCTCCAACATGACCGACTCCTTTTAGCCGACACCTGCTGCCTGTCACTTCAGCCAAATGTTGACCCATTTCCCTCTCAAAACAGGCTTCGGGTGAAGTCTCAGCATGTGCTTCCGCACTGTCAGTCGCGACTGGAAGTGTGTCTGATCTTCTCCTGCTTTTCCTCTCATTACCCTTTTCTTGAGGGGCATTCCTGGAAGTTTGTGGAAGGTTAACACCACTAGCAGAAGTGTCTTCCTCAACACTTCTTTTAGGTGATAGAAGATTCTCTGTCTTAATCCTTTTGCCAAAAGTCTCATCCTTCTCGAGCACCACAAAGTCGTCCTCATTACTGGGATTGAATGAGGAAGGTAGACTCCTGGTTTCAATGTCAGGACCTAACTTGCTACGACCAAGATCTGATTTCTTCCCATTTCCCTGCTCCTCCATAGCTTTAGTCCCAGTATAGACCACAGCCTTACGCTCAGAGCCTTGTCTTTTGTCTGAAGTTGGTCTTGTCGCCTTCGGGCTCAGGGCAGTTTTTGACTCATCTGCAGTTCGAGTGACACTCCGGCTCTCCCTGTCTCCACCCACCCACTCTCCCCTGGTGTCTAGAGGTTGCCCCAGCTGACCTAAAGGCCTGATTGGCTGCCTAGTTTGGGGGTATGTGCGTGCAGAAGTGACTGTGAGCCCAGTGGACGGGCCACTGACACTGATCCCACTAATCCAACCAATACCCGGAAGGGTCGCAAAACTGTCACCGTCCTGATCTCTGCTCTCATCTTGTTGTGCCGTCTCCGACTGTTCGGTCTCTTCAGTTTGCCCCGACCAGTCTGAGTTATCAAGCGACTCTTCATCCTTTTCCGACAGCTTCTCCAGTTTCTGACCCATGGTTGTTGTTGTTCTGGTCTTATCATTAGAAAAGAGAGAGAGACAAATGTCAAGACAATGATGTAATGTGCTTGGCTTGCCTTGCCATCCCAATGAAAATTACATTTTTCTATTTTGAATCATCTTGAACCTCATTCTATTCTTGTATATTCTTCTATTCTGCTCACACTCCCATGTCCTCTCTATATATCTCCCCCTATTCTGTAGGAAAGGAATGCTGTGCTATAATTAAAGCTGCTCTTACTGCTGCCACTGAGTCAGGAGGCCAAAAAGGAAACAAGACAAGTAAGATAAGAGGTCAGCTGCCGGGTGCCAAGGTCAATGTGAACTAATAAAATACTGCCAAGACATGAATTATAAATAATTATAAATAATTTTGATGCTCTCTGAAAACAAATGAACAAGTCTTGAATAACAAAGCCTTATTTTATTTATAAGATTTGTCTAATTACTGATTCTGTATACATGTCTTCTCAGAGGCAGCACAGTGTTAGACATCATGCACTGTCAATTACTGGTTTGGAGACAAGGCATGTTTGTGCTTCCCCTTCAAACTAGCTGAATGTTTATGGTTGTTTTGGTTACGGGGGTCGAGAGAAAGGTCACCTGGACTACGTGATTCAAGTCACAAGTGCTTTGACTTCTGAACCGAATTGTTTGAGAGCAGAGTTTAACCACCACCGACATGTTGGAAGGTGGACGAGAGATTATTGCAAAGGGAAAACAGCTCAACAGACTTTAAAGTGGCATGTGTTGTATTTTTAGATTACCAACAACTGAATGTTGTTGATGTATTGTTGCATCAGGTAGGTTTTCCAGGAACATACATTTAAAATAATCTAGAAACCAGACGAAATGCCAAGCTAATGTCCTTTGATTTCGTCGGCTGAACTGTGAGTAAGGAAAGAGAGGTGACTGAACCTCTTCACCCTGCATCTGCAATCATGTGCTCCGCTGCTTAAGCTATTTCAAGCCTAAGAGGCGTTGAGTGACACTTCACGTCTTTCAAGCCCATCTATTTAACCAACGTGCTTGTCCACAAAACATATAAAACTAAATTATGGTTTATTATTCCCAACTCAGGGTACTTGTAAGTGGAAAGATTGTGGAGGCTTAATTAATTTGAATAGATCGAAAATACAATTTGATTGTAAAAATATACCCACATAGAGCCAGCTGTAACATCTGAACACCACATGTTGAGAGTACGTGAAAACTAGTCAGAAAGAAGATAAACAACTGAAGCAGGAGTGGATACATTATAAATCGGGCTGTTGGGGACAACAACATTTTTTAACATTTGCTCCACATAATGGATTCACATGAGTAGAATTTCTAGAAATAGTTTTGATGAATAATAAAGTTTTAAGTTAATCCAGAGCTCAGTTTTGAAAGCCCTTTTGAGTCTTTTACATTACCTGCGTTTGACCAGCACCTGACTGTAATTCAGTCAGGTGCTGGTCAAACGCAAGACTTGATGTAATGATTTGGTGGCACACACCGTCCCTCACCTGCTTCTCTTAGTTGTATTAGAGCTTTCATCTTTAGCCAGCTGACATTGTCAAACTCTAGCTCTGGTCTTCTAGAATGATGTGGCTTCCCAACAATCCTCGACAGATGCTTGCGCTCGCAGCTTTAGTGTATCTGAAGTGTTATTTTGGGATGGATGTGTTATAATGGCAACAATGGGAGGCATCTGTGACATTGGCTTGTGAAACTCCCTCCCTCATATATATCATGTCCCATTACTGTGGCCGTCTCTCAAGCATAAAGTTTATAAGAGACTTGTGACTTTGAGTACACAAACTATTAGCCCGGGCTCAGGATAGGTTTTTTTCTTCTTCTCCCCAACAGAATACTGTGCCCTTCCTTAGAGCATCGGCGTACATATAATAAGCTCAAATTCAAATAGGCAGTACGGCAGGATCATATTCAGAGACATTATCTAGTTTGACAGTAAAATGTTCCCA
The DNA here is from genome assembly GCA_016806645.1 of Ophiodon elongatus. Taxonomy (NCBI): domain Eukaryota; kingdom Metazoa; phylum Chordata; class Actinopteri; order Perciformes; family Hexagrammidae; genus Ophiodon; species Ophiodon elongatus. Next base: position 75,527 of record JACSYO010001905.1, read on the forward strand.
GCATTCTACAAGGCAAGACTTAAAACATCATAAAACAATAGCTGTGCTGCTATGTACCAGCGCATAATAAGCTACAGACATAACCACAGGAGCATACAGTGACAACCTATACGATACAGGCATTGATATGAAGATTCTTCTGTCATTGAGGTAGAAAATGTTAACTGACCATTTACTGTAGCATTTACCATGGCAATACTTCCATTCAAACATTTTGTAAGTTGTATAATAAACTGCACATTACACTGACATAAAACCATTACAGATTACAGGTAAATACTTACTGAGACTGATGCTCTGCCTGCCCGTCGTCCTGTAGGACTTTGGTCTTTCTACGCGATCTTGTTCTTCAGCAGTCACCTGCCCCATGAGGTCACACTGACTTCATTTGACTAATTCAATAAGAGAGCTCTCTGGCCATTTAAGAGCATGCAAAAGCCAGAGGCACACAGAGGTGAACATGTGATTATAGATGTACAGTATAAGCAATAAAAAGGTGTGACAAAGATTCTATGGGGAAAGTAAATATAGCCTTTTTTTCCCACCAAAATGTGTAAATACAATGAAAACATTGTGGTGATAATATTTGAGCTGCAAGCACAGCAAATCAACTGACCGGAATAAAGAGATTATGCAGAGGAAATGGTTTATTTCCATGATAAACATTAGACTGGACATCATTTTAACAAAATGTAAAAAAAAAAGTGCATTACACATGAACATTGGCAATGTACAGTACAGTACACAAAAGTTAACGAAAAACAATTAACTTAACAAAATCTTACTCCCAGGAAGGTTTATCGTGTTCTACGTTTTCCACTCGTCTCAACCTCGCATGCTTTGGGGCAGACTTGTGCTCTATAAATACACTCTAGAAATGCCTGGATCCCCCTTTTAAATTGCAATATGTCTTAATATCCTTCCACACAAAGTCCTCAACGTCTGGCTCTTAAGTAGGATTGTCAGTGTGATGCCTGCTGCCTGGGAATAATGCAATAAAAAAATTCAATTGTTGCCATTTTTAATGGAGCCTGAAGACATTTGCCTAAAATCGCCCAAAGTCTTTTTTTTTGCTGTGGTACAAACACGAGAACTTAATTAGGAGTACTTCTCAATACACAGTAGCATTATCAGTGCTTTTCTTAATATTGACCACATCTGCAAGCTAATGTACTTATAGCAAATTGTTGAGAAAAATATATACAGACTGGTAAATTTCAAAGACTTAAATCCATCCTTTCTAATGTTTTAATGTAAATGATAGTTCTCATTCCAGCAAGTAAGGTTCCTCAGCCAGCTATTGAACCAATACGATGTACCACAAGTTTCAACAATATCAAACAAATACAATATTATTATAGGCTATTAATAAATGGAAGTCCATCAAGTATGCGTGTGTTTGGGGTGGAGGAGGCTGCTGTGCATGAGCTTATGTGTGTTTGCATACATTATTAATTTGTGCCGAGTTATACATTGCAAGGAGCATGGTTATTATTGGGAGTGAGGTTAAGTAATGTACAAAAAGCCAGACCATCAACACACTCACAGAAACTCTTGCAACGCCTGTGATGCTTTATGATGGAGCTAAGGCCAAGGTTAAGGCACTTAAATACAAACACAAATTCAAAACATGAAGCAAACAACCAAACTTAGTGCTGTGGTCTGGGAACGCAAACAGAAGGATTTAGTGCTCACAATGTCAAGCACATGGATCAGGCCCAGCTGTCAACACACTGAGAACAACTGGCTTAAATTAGAATCACGCTAAATATATTAAACGAAGAGAACATGTGGGGAAATACGCTTATTTGTTTTCTTGCTGGGAGTTAGACGACAAGATACCAATCTCGTCTCTATGTTGCCACTTTGTAACATTTCTTGATTCTTCTATTACGGATGTTTGTAGTATCAAATGCTGTCAACACATTTTTTAAGTGCCTTACGTTACATCATGCTCACGTGGGGGAAAGAACAGTTTAAAAGGCAAAACCAAATTCTTTAAATCTAACTAGTGGAGCAAACCTGCAGCTCCCTGGGGGTCAAGTTAAGGGAGGAGAAGAAACAGAGGAAGCATGGAAGTTTCTACTGATCCAACTAAAGAAATGTTAAATCTACAAAATAAAAAAAAATAAAAAATACAATAACCCAATGGTCAAAGATGAATAAATAACTTGCATTCATTCTTTGCACAGTTTTCATTTCTTCTGAAGCACTCAGATCTTTAAACACAGTAATAACACTCGCATGTGCTTTTCCTGCATACAAACAGGCATCGTTCAGTACCATTCTAGCACACCCAGCGTGCCAAAACACAACATCAACCAAACAGAAGAACTTGTAGAGCAACACCCCGTGACACAGCAACTTTGGCTTGGCGGCACAATTTGAACACAAAATGCCTCAAGCTGTCTCAACGTGTACGAAATGGACCAAATAACAGATGAGGAGAAGACTAGAGGGGATGAAAAACCTGTGAGTGCTGGGCTTTGCAGTTTTCTAGATCTTTATTTCAAATAAAGGAAATCTAGTATTGTAAATTTAGATTATAATTTAAAATTTTCACACTGTAGTCATAAATATTTAATTTGGTAATTTCAAAGTCAGAATTCTAATAATAAAATACATAGTTGTTAGATCAAATAAATTACATCCACAAGTATGGACACTGCAAGCAAAGAATGGAACCACTGATTCTGCTTTAATGTTCTCAAATTAATTTGATTAAACGTAGCTATAGATCTGAACTGTGTGCAGTGTGTGAATGGATACTAAAGTTGTGCTCAAGTGCTAAATCTATACATGATTAGTGCGTCTTCGCAGATGTTCGTGGGTTTAGAGAAAGGATGGTCTGGAAAGTTAGCTGAGTGAGGCATGTTTGCTTGGGAACCTCGAAGATAAATGCGTACCCAGATGCGGACTCGGTAAAAAAGTAAAAAGAAGAATTTAAATCAGGAAGGTGATTTAATGTCCCGGGCAAAATGATATGGCTTTGGTTACATCAGGAAGTGATCAGACGAAGAGTGGAAAATAAAAATCACATTTGAGCTCCTGAATGCTCCCTGACATCTGAATGAATGACTGTAAAGTCTCCCAACAAACTGAAAGTATTTCTTCAGTCTTCTTTTGTGTCATTCTTTCAGGCATAAGACGAGGGGTTAGGTTCAATTTAAACAACTCATCATCCAACTGACAAATGATCGTTGTCACTTAAACTAAATAATGACAAATTTGAATGCATTTCAGTATTTAAAATAATATGTTTTCTGCCCAAGCGTGTTGACAATATGTTTTGTAATACTGCAAAGTCATGCGTGGGGCTAACGTGAGTGCTTTAAGTACATGATTACATAAACTTGTAATGGAGGAGGTCAGGGTGAACCAGCCACTGTGCAGAGACAACAAAAGAGTCTTTGACCAAAACAGTTCGAGATGCTTGTGGTCCGAGGTACAACACCTTACAAAGAGGCATAAAAAGGCTCACATCCTTTTTCAAAATGATTATGCTTCCACATGAAATGCCCTTTCTTGATGCAAAAGCAGCTGCAGCAGGGAACGTATAAGTGAAGGTCAGTGAGGATTCAGCTATCAGCGGTAACATGAGGAGATGCTGAACGCAATCAAAATGGGGCAACTGCAAACATTCATTGAGCTCCTTCATGAATACTGTTGATGAGTTGGATTGAAAAACAGACAGTACACTGAAAGAAGCATGTTACTTCAGGTATTTTTCTTTCCATCAACATCAGAGTGCTCGCTCTAGCTTTCTGAGGAGTTAGAAAGGAACAACAACCACCACGGTCTCTGGAATATGCCAAACCTGTCTGTTGAGGGTGAATACGGCAGCATAACGCTCATCTCCACTGGGCTGTGGGGAAGTGTGATGATCCTGTATGTGGTGTGGGGCCAGCAGGCTCAGAAGAGACCAGTTGAGCCTCCATCCGGTCTGAGGGACAAGTGGAAGGACACGGGAAAGTCTTCAGTCCTTACCTGGCCAGAAGCACTCAAGCCTTCAGCGAATGGTCAAAACAAGCAGCCTCATCTGGATCTTAATGCCAGTAGACAATGACAGGACACTCTCTGGAAATGCAGAGAGGGCTGTTGCAGCTTGTGACAGTGCAGCTATGAGGCCGGGACATGACGGTTCAGGTCAAAGCAGAGCTTCGTTTCTGGTACGACACCACAGCGGTAGTCATCTAAAAGGCCCACAGCCACCGTAGGGTTCCTGCTGAAGGCAGTGGCCAACCTCCTCCTCCATCTCATCCATGTAAGGGTTACTGTATTAAGGCAGGGGCCCCACTGGGAGCTGGCCCTCCATGGCCAAGCTTGGCAGCTTCTCAAGCTGCTCTGCCCTCTGTCGCATCAGTTCCAGGCCAAATTCTATCCCCAGTCCCGGCATTTGCAGCTGGGCCAAAGCCTGCTGCTGGAGCTCCACTGCACCACCAGGTTGTAAATCTAGACCTTCAGCGGGAGCCACTCTGATGGCCCCCGTAGCATCCCTTGATATTTCGTCTCCCATGTCGTCCCCCTGTGGTTCGTCCATGTCCTCCGTGTCCACCGAGCCGCGGTCAGGAGGCGTCTCCTCACAGCTCATGGGCGAGACCAGTTTCTGGCGGTTGGTTAGTGGGACACCGGGGGTGCAGGTGGAACAGCGGTACAGATGACTAGAGGACTGGATCAAGTTGGGTGGGACAACAGCAGGGGCTTGCAGAGACCGCAGAAGTGGGGTGGAGGCAAAATTGGTCCCGGGCGGATCTATGCATATGGTGGGGATAGTGCAGTGGCGGGCGGGGTTAAGGCGGTGAGAACGGCCTCCTGCTGGACGGTCACAGCGCCGCACTTGTGGTAGACGCAGGCAGTCTTTACATGACTGATAGGAGGGCTTCACTTTTAAAGGGTTTCCTGTGCTACCACTGTCCTAAATGGAGTAACATACAAATACAGCATATGGTCAGTGGCATGCAGAGTATTTAAAATAAATATGAAATCCATCAAAAAAAAAGAAAAAAAAAGGTAGTTTAACACAAAACATGACTCAACCACAATTAAAAAAAGCGATATTTTCTGAACTCACGTCAAAAGCTGCAGGGCAGCTGCGCTTGGCAGCCAGGCGGTTGCTGTTGTTGGTGTTCAGGTTGGCCAGGCCTAACCGGCTCTCCTCCGTCTTCCCATCTGAATTTCCGGGTGTCTGAGCCAGGGCCGCCATCTCAGCTTCCTCTTTCTTGGCCTCTTCCTCATCCTCCTCCTCCAAAGTACTGATCTCGAGCCTCAGTCTCATGTCCTCCAGGGGGTCGAGGCGGCCACACGTCTGAGCTGCCGTGCCCTCGCCAGGCAGGGCTAAATGGGCCATGGGGAAACCCTCGTCCTCCAATAGGGCATCCCTCTCCACGTCTTCAATCTCAATGAAAACTCTTTCCATACCCAGCAGAGGGGGGCCCCGCACTGGAGTGGAGGGCTCACTGTCTAGTGCAGAGTCTGACAACCGTCTGAAGTAATAGTTGTAGTTAAGAGAGTCAAGGGGCTCCATCTCCAGACCCACAGCCCTGCACGGAGAGGCCTCGCAGCCTCCCACGGCTTCTTCCCCTCGGAGCACTGGTGTCTCCTCCCCACCAGTACAGTGTCCAGAAGCTTGCAAATCATCTGATCCCTCCTTATCGGTTTCAGGCCTCCACAGCTTGTTGTGGCGGTGTTTACTGTGAAGGCAAATATACTTTTTACTGTTCACATGGGAGGAAGAAAGAACAGAAAGCTTCACAAAGCACATCACCATCATATTTTTAATGCCAGCAGCATGTGTGTCATGGCTATTAGCTTTATCAAAACGCAGGTGTGTGTGTACTTGAGGAATCCGCCCTAAGATGAACTATCCTGGCCGCATTGGAGTAAAAAAAAAGAAAAAGAAAAACACCCAGGAGGCTGCAGCGAAGTGCAAACCTGAGTGAAACTGTAGACCTGCTTACCTTGCGTCCAGGATTCCCTCGTACTCTGCCAGCTGTCTCATGAAGCCAGCGTTTGGCTGAGCTATACTCCGTTTCTGCTTGACAAAGTTGTAGGCTTTCTCCAGAGACCAGCCGTACTCCTTCATTGCATAGGCAATAACTGTAGAGGCAGACCGGCTCACCCCCATCTTACAGTGCACCAGGCACTTGGAGTTGTTCTTCCTAGTGGACAGAAAATAATTAATTTATATGGATCTAATTGGTGACAGGACGGGGTAGCAGCCATTCAAATATTCAGTTTAATCTGTTTATGTTTGGATTCGATGGTTTTCATGGAGGTGCGCTCCACAAGTCTCAACTTTAGCTTCTCCAGTTCTTATTTTTACAAACATTTACTTCAGGTTAACATGCTTAGACGGTTGCATAGCAACCAGACTAATTTCACCATTTCAGTTCTCGCTATCTACGTTACTCACAGCCGTGTCATGCATTTGGGCGGGATAAATATGCATCCTGTGGGGTCACAGCCCCAGGACTCATGGAGAATACATGATGTGAGCAAGTCAAACTGTAATGACTTAAAAAATATCTATTAATACCAAAGGGCAGTGGGGACACAGTTCTGTTGACTGCTGTTTCTACAAATCTTGGATAAGAATCTGGTAGTTTTCCCAGCCCACTGCTTTATTTTAACACGTATGGTCTTACTTGGCTTTGACGATGAAGTTGTAGGTGTCATTCCAGTGGGCCAGCAGGTCTGTAGCATCCTCATCATATACCCGGATGTTGTGATAAGAAAACATCCCCGGGAAGAAGTTGTCAATCTCTCTGGTAACATTCAGGATGTAACCCACTCTGCAACCAAAACAATAACATGTTAGTCTTTACCTCCACTACTTGTTAGTTTAACGGTTACTAAAGACATGTGGAATCAGACTAATGCGGTGCTCAAGACAACTCGGAGCAGAAAACTCCAGCCTTCTACTAGAAAAAGTACATACTCGGGGCAAATCCATCCGCCCCGACTTCATGAAGAAGAAGTTGTCTGACGACAAACAAAACGGAAAGCACACATTGTAAAGGTTAAACCAGCAACTTGAAGTTAATATTAAACTTAATATTCATTCGGGAAAATTTTAAAAATGCCCCAAAAAATGTAGAGGCTGCACTGATGATGCGTTTTAATTGTTTGTACACTTGCCAAAGGAATATCAGTTTGTCACGGTCAGTCAGGTTTTTTGTTTACATTTGGCATTCTGCACCTTAAACGCTTGGAGGTTGCAAGTTGTCTGAAACGCAGCACAAATATCTACCAACACTGCCGCACCGACTAAATAATAATTGAAAGTCATGTCCCTGTGTTTTAAACAGATAACTTGGTATAATTTTACAATTTTCCTCCTAATTATTAACAGATGATAGCAACTTTCAGGTAAAATTATACATGTATAGCTTATTTACCGAGCTAAAATTACGATTAAATCAGGATTTCATGGTGTGTACACTATCAGCTCACCCGCAGTCACGTAGTTCTTCCAGGTTGGAAGCGTTCCACTCAGAGCCCTAGAGAGACAAAAAAACGGAAACTTCTTCTGAATAATTAATAAAAAGACTATTACGTTAACTGAGGTAAGTATAAACCACACTGTGACAGTAAGTGGGTATCAGCGTGGTGGAAAAGTTAAGAAAATAATGGAAAAAATATTGTATAAAAACAGTTAATGGTAGAAAACATTTTTTTTTTTTATAAAAAAAAAAATAATTCTCACCAAGTACACATGGTCAAGGATGAGTGTGGGCTTGTCCATCTGACCCAGGATCAAAAGCATCTCGTTGTCTATGAACTCTTTGTACTCTGTGAGGTTACAGCTCATATGCTGCTCCAGCTTGTTACGGATCTGTGGACGAGGATTGAGCAAGAAACACTTTACTAAAATAGTGTACAGCCAATGACTGCTACATTAATAAAACATGAAAATCAGAAGCATCCCTTTCTAAAACCTTTAACTACAGTATTATAGAACGATCTGGACCAATCACACACATCGTTGATATGCCACATACCTCCTTTGAGGTGATGTTCTCCAGGTCTTGATACGTCATGATGCTGCGTAGCTTGGCTTTAATGAGACACTCTGTTCTCTCTCGCTCAGTTGGCCTGCACATAATGAGTCAATACATCAGTGTTGCCGTCTGAATGAAAATTAGCATAACAGTGTAACATGTTCCCCAAGCTGAAGACAATGAGACAACAGCTGGTGTCCAACGCATTAAAATCAGTCCCATGAATAAAAGACACTATGCACGCACCAGGCATGTTAGAAATCAGCAGCAATTGGTCCGTTTGGCCACACGTAGAACCGTTAACAATATTCCACTAATTGAGTCGGTCGACAGAAAAATGATTGTCAACTATTCTGATAATGGATTAATTGTCACAGTAATTATTCATGGAAAGTGCTGTTTTCTGCCTCTCAAATATGTAGATATTCTGCTTTTCTCTGTTTTATATCATATTAAACTGAATATATTTGGGTAACAAGACATTTAAAAGACATTTGACTTTGAGAAACTGGGATGGACATTTTTCTGATTTTTCTGACATTTCATAGACAAGCAATTAATATAGAATATAATCTGCATATTAATCAATAATGAAAATGTTTGTTAGTTGCAGCCTTAGCCACATGAAACAAATGCTGTTTGAAATCCTCTTCCAGCACAAGGGATAATCACATAAGGGACTGTCAATTAAATGTTCTAATAACTTAAACTGTTATGTTCCATGAAGCAGCCTGCGGGGTCTCACCGGTCGACGAACATGGTGGGCGAGTCGGGCCGGGTGGTCTCCAGGTCGGTCATAGCGTTCCACTCATTGATGCAGCTTTGCTCCGAGGTGATGCAGCTCTCATAGAAGGCCATCCACGTGAGAGCAATTCCCCCTTGGAAGTAGTTGAGCCGGCGCGACACCTCGCATGCCTTATGGAGGACCTGCAGGGCAGACCTGCAGAGACACAGAGCAATAACTTAATTATCACAAATCAGGGCAAATAAGGCAACGGCAGATTTGTTTATTGGTCGTTCTGATAAGTGACCAGCAGGTGGCACATGGCTGGAGCTAGACTGTCAGAAGTCTTTGAACAAACGGTGATGACAGTAGTGTTGTGCTGGAGCAGGGGAGTCATCACAGTGTTGAGCATAGTGGGAAATTATATTCAAATGATCTGTAGTTGTTTGTTATCTACCAAACCAAGAAAATGTACAACTGTCAGGATGTCTATAGGATAAAGAACACCAGCACAAAGGCAGGGACATTGTCTGTACCATTAACCTCTCCAATGATGGATAGCTAGTCAAGGACATTAACATGTTGTCATTTACATATTCATGAAGTCACAGAATTCCAGAAACAAAAGAAATCCTATTAATGTCCAACTCTTATTTACATGCATGTACAGGGATGACAGAAATAGCAGAACCGAACATTATATATTGTTGCAATGGATATGATTTGAATGAAAACATTGGTGGTAATTTGAACGTATATTTGTTTTATGTTAATGGTGACGAGTGCAAAGCCTCAATGTTGGACAAAGTCTAACAGTTATTTATTACCTTTTTGTGGAGCTGCTACTTGATCCCATAATTGATCAAACTAGGCTAATCTCACCCTCAGCTTTTCGGTACCTTCACACTGCACACAGGCATAAAAATGGGCACACAAAATCTAACAATTAAAATGAACTTGGACATGCCCTGAGGTCTGGTACCCATGTTTTCATCTAACCAATGTGAGAGTCTAAAACAACAATTATCCAGCATGGTCAACGTGTGTTTCCCTCGTGCCCCCACACACGCACGCGCCGGTAATCCCAGGTAAACACGAAGGATTCACTCACCACATGGCCTGCACAGATACAGGCTTGAAGACATGTGATCGCCCTGCCGTGTTCACGCTGAAGCCGCTGGTGAGGAAGAGGAGGAGAGGGAAGATCAGTTTAAGTTTGGGTGGAGATGCAGACAGCGATCAGGGGATGTAAACACAGACTGGACACGGCTCGTTCATGGCGACTATTCAGGACACCAGCCAGTGGAACATTCCTCCAGCATACAGAGACAATGTTAACAGGTCAGCAAGAACCGTTCTCACACACGCACACACACACAGAAAAAAACTGCATGTAATTCCCTCCTCTGCCACTGGTAGGCAGAAAAACCTAAAAGGCAGAGAACAACAAAAACATGCAGCTCGAAGCCCACCTGAATATCAGCAGAAATATTCAACCAGCTGATTTACGTATTCCAGCTTTTATGAAAAGGACAAACTGAAACTTACCCATCTCCATCTAAATGTATGTTGGAATCACTCCACAGTGGCAGCACCATCCCGATAGAGCAGTTTTTACTGTAGATCACAAATATTTAAGAATAACATTTTAACAGATCTAATAAATCAGTGAAAACTGCACTAAATGTAAGACAACAGAGAGATTAACTACCTGTCCTTGTCTGTGAAGTCCATCCCCAGGACGATGTTTTCCTCTGTATCTTGATGGCCGTTGGTGTAGATGACGACCATGTAGCGCACCCGGTCTGACCAGCCGCTCTCCAACCGTACAGCCTGTGGAACAGAAGGAGAGCATGCAAGACATATGCACGGTTTACTGGTGGCGTCACGCAATTGTTGTGCGAAAACACACGTAACTGCATGAAAAACAACACACCTGAGATTGAACAGACTGACTCTCAGTAAACAACACTTGTCTAAAATGGTTTTAATGAGTAAGAGAATTAACACTAGCGCTGTAACAACTTCAAGTGTACAGCACCCACACAAACAAACATACTATCCAAATACCTTTGAAAAGAAATACATGAATGAGGAGTGATGAATTGTGTGCGTGTGTTAAGTATCATACTGACCAGCTTAATGCGATCTTCAGACCGGAGGATCTTAAACATGACCTGCAGGTGTTGAGGTAAATCACCTGAAAGTGAAACACGCGTTCAGACTTATTAGGAAACGGAGTGAGTGGACTGCAATTCAATGAGAAGCGTAGTTTAGTTCAGCTCAGTCTTTTCGTCATGTTTGATTAGACGAGTTAAGGTCAACTTCACAGTCTGGGTGTCCAAACTGGACTTCAGCTAACAAAAGATCCTGACAGAGAAAATTATTTCCCATCACTGCAGTGAGAAACTAAAAGTGCCTTCAATAAGCAGAACAATATGGCACAATTCTTTAACCATTCATTGCAGAAAGTTCAGCGTCAACAATACAAACAACAATACAAAGAAAACAATGCACACTTTAATCGCTGACAGAAATTCCACAAAGTGTCTCTGCAGTGAAGCCAAACAAAAAAAACTACAACAATAAAACTAAAGGTCAAGTACAAACTGATCATTCAGCTACATTCATTGTTTTGTTTTCATCTGCAGTGGGAGGAAATATGCTTGTGCATTTCTCTCAATGAAGACAAATCTAAACCCGGCGACCTTACAGCTGTGCTAAGCTAAAGTGTTAGCGAGTAACACCTGAGCCACGTGCAAGCAGACTTCTATCTTGTCCCGCCTTTGTCCTCAAATGACACATGGCTCAACAAGGACGTCAGATTAGAAACTTGTAAACAGTGAGCGTCTATTAAAGAGCCCCATCACTCACTGAACGCTTTTATTTTTAGATTGTGCCCGATTATGCTGCATTTTAAAATCACTTTGATGTGCAGACAAACATCAGCAGCATGATTATGTAATAAACACTGTCAAGTGCCCAGAATTCTAAAAGTTAAAGAACAGATACTGTCTGTGTATTTCTTTAAAATAACTTTAAGCTAACGGATTGATCTTGTTTGAACTGATTTGTGAGCATCCCTTGTGTTAATCTGCGGGTCGCCTCAGGTCGGACCACAGTTTAGAATAAACACAGACAAACCCACGGAGAGAAAAACCACCTCAGCAAATACAATTTCCCCTTTGTCTGCAGCTCATTTGTGCAAGAAACAAAGCTTCTTCTGTGCAAGTTTGTTCCTACCTGCATGTTTGTGGTGGGTCGGGGTCTTTGGTCCTTGTGCGCTGCCGCCCTGCTGCAGAAAGAGGGCGGCTCCTTTGACCATGAAGAAGCTCTCACTGAGGCTGGAAAAAGGCAGATGTGGAAAATACATTGAGGGGTTCTGAAATTTTAACACTTGCCATCAAAGAACTTATTTTTTACAGTACAGTGTCGACACTTTCACACCAGGTTGATAATGTTTTACCAGTTGTGCCACTCTTCCCTGTAAGGATTTATTGTTTCCCCTCTTTCTTTCCAAAAGGAGAGTTTTGTAACAGGTTGGACTGAAGAGAGATACGGGAGTGATTTGACATCTCCTGGCTGGCGAAGGTACGGGCGTAGTTGAAGACATTTATTCCCTTCATCATCCAGCTCGGATATCTCAAAGATTCCAGTTATAAAAACCCAACTGACTAGTTAGGAAATCAGTCCTGGCCTGCTCTTCATAACCATCTCAACCTCATCTTCGTGGTCTCCACAACCCTTTAGTTTTACCTTACGTGTGTGAACCTTAAACATCACTCGCACAAGTACTTTCACTCATCCACACATGCCAAACACCACGGACCTATTTCATATCTCCACAACCTTATTTTTGACGTTGAAAACACATTCTTCTTTCTGTTTTTTCCATATGTAGCAGATGTTTTCTCATGTACTCTAACATTTGACACAATTTCTACCATCATTACTTCTAATCTAGAACCAGATCTTTACTAATCATTGTCAGCTCATCTGAATCAACGGTCAATCTCGTTTTTTCTATTCCCTCATTAGCAAACAAATGTTTTCTCACACATTGGAAGGAAACTACAGTCACAACCATTAAAATGTGGCTTAGGAAAGAAAGTTGACATAAAATGGTCAAAAATGCCTGTCAGAATTTCCCAGAACCTAAGGTGATGTCTTCAAATTGCTTGTTTTGTTTGTCTATCGGTCCCAAACCAAAATATATTAAATTTACTATCACATAAGACAAAGAAAAGCAAATCCTCAAAACCGAGAAGCTCAAACCAATGAATGTTTGGCAAAGCCATTAACGATGAATCAAAATGTTGGGGGTGTGAGGTGTTCAAGAATTGCAATGAACAAGGTTGACCTTTGCTGCTCGTCATCCCCGCTTTGCTGTCATTCACCAGCTGCTCTAATAAAAAGCTAATAAAAGCCCTAAAAAATAATCATAAAACAAAAAAAAGACATGTCTGCAGAGTGGATACTGTACGCACAGCGAGCAGTCAGGTGGAGGCTGCATACTTATTAAGTCCTCATTGGTTCAGCGAGCAGGACAGAGGGCTCATCAGTGGCTGAAAGTCAGCAGAGTTCTGATGCAGTGACTTTTACAGCCCTGTGTTTTTATAGCATGATTAACAGACGCCTCCCGCATTGGTCTGCTGACCGACGCTGAATCAAGCGTCACACCACGACCATCCAAATGTGCTCGGACTTCAAGATTTCCCCTCCTGTCAGACCTGTATTGGATGCAGGACTCGTGGGTCAGGCCTTTGTTATGAGGGCTGCAGTGAAGCAGGAGGAGAGCTTTAGCGTCTTTTCTCACAGAACAGAGTGCAGCTTTGTTTAACCGCAGTCTCATACCCCTGCTCAACCAACACACACAAAGCCTGGTATGACTGAGTGGGACCATCACAAGGCCTTTTGTTTCAGCTCCCCTGCTAAGGCATCACGATTTCTATTCAAATGTATGTAGAATACATAAGATTTAGGGACAACAGAAAATGAATCAAAAAGGCGTGGTGTGAATCAATTACGTTGAACAAATGTACTGCACTTGAAAAAGGTTTGTTGATTTCAAAGTGTAACAACTTCAAACTCTCCACAAAGCTCGATGAAAAAAATACTTTTTCTTATCTAAACACTTGGAGCATTGACAAACTAGAAAACCTCTCAGAATAAAAGCTTTTAAAAGTGGATGACTGTCCTAAAATGTAAAGTCTCCTGCTGCTAAATGAAACCAATTACACTGAGAAATCACAATTATTAAACTTTTTAATACTAATAAATATACTAATATTTTTTTTACGGCAACTCTAAAACATCCCATACTGCCAGTAAGGGTTGACCCTCTCCAATAAGTTTTCACTATCAAGTCTGCGATCGACTTTCTGTTTGTGTCGCTGCGAGAACTTACATGCGACAGATCTCCCTCCGAGTCAGAGCAGCTTTCTCCACAAAGTGAGGCAGCACGGTGAGCATGGCTTTGTGTGAAGGTTTCACAACCAGATGCATCCTGCTAATAGTTAGTTAACTATTTACAGTCTCCTCAGAAAAAAAGTATCTAATTTAGTCTCCTCTTATTAAGGTCCTCCCATCCATCTTCTACACCTGCGTTTTCCTCTCGGTCAGGAGATCGCAGCCTCTCCGAGCAGTTTAACTTCTCTCCCCGAGGTTTTGGTCAAGTCCTTCCTCGGTCCTCGAGTCTCCTCGTCTGCACTGCCCCGTCCTCTCAGTCTCTGTTCACTATCTCCTCTTCACAGCACGTGCTTCGGCAATCAGCTCTCCCTACGCAACACTCTGCCACAATACCGTCATTCATGCAAGCACTGGAAATGTGACTTGGCGTCAATCTCAAGTCTGTCATGCAGAATTCTAAATGAAGACTCTGCGCTGATGAATTACTGAGCCACAGAAACAGGTTACTCATGTAGACACTCCAGACAAGGCATGACACGACTGTTTCAAATGTGAATGACCCACACACACCCCCACACACTCACACACACAGTGAGCACAAAGACAGAGGCTGTGCCAAAGCTTTACTCACACAAATCCTGACTTCTGTGACGTTGGGGTGATTGAAGAAAAGCTTTGTGAACGAGCAGGAACAACAGTACTATCCGTTATGCAACTAAGGATGCATTTAAAAAAAGAAAATCTGTGTTAAATCAACCATACTTCCAGCAGGTTTTTCTCCTTGACAACAGCGAGAAACTGAGGGCCATTACGGAAAATAAACGGATACTCCTGTGTCTTCAGGACTGAGGACAAGACAAGCAGCCCATCGCCTGCCAAAGCAGCTCTTAATAATCAAGGCAGCACGATTCTTTGACCATTCATTGCATACAGTTATTCATTTGACGTGTAACTGTCTTTCCCAATTTGTGTGCGGTTTAAACCCTTCTTCCAATTAAAGAACCATACATCACCTATAGTGGTGGCAAGATCTGTCCACAGACAGAAATATAAACACCTGGCAAAGTACTGAAAACCACTTCTGCAGTAGTTCCTGCTACAGTAGGTGTCTTAAAGACATCCTTTCACCATGATGACATGTATACACACACACACACACACACACACACACACACACAAACACACACACAGGAAACTGAACATCTAAATCTAGAATCTTATATGTGAAAATGAAAAATACTGTATTTCATGATGTCATCCTTTTATTAACGAAGCAAATGCATCTGTTCTGTTTACGTCAAGGTTTCCAAGTAAATATGGATCGCAGCTTTAACCATTTAAGCCTAAAAAATGTTCAAATAGGAGAGAAAACTTTGTTGTTAAGATGACTTGTGTAACTTAGTTGTTTTCAGTCGTACCTGTAACAATACTACCATCTCACATACATTCAGACTGAAAATTATAGCCTGAGACATCACTGTGCTGGTATCTCCCCTTGTTGCTCATACAGGGTCAGAAGGCCCACTGACCACAAAGAGAAAACAAAAAAATACATTCCACAACTCGGAAGCAAAATAAGTTTACATCTCTTTGTAAATTAGTTTCGTTGTAAATTAATCCTGCAAGAACTTCCAATATATGACTTTTTAAAACAGAAAGATCTTACCTCTGATTATTTTTCCGCTCATCATCACTTCCAAAATCCTGAAAGACAAAAAACAGAAGCAGAGAATATAAAGACTGCAACAGCATGACGTTGTACAACGACAGTGTCAAATGAATGTCGAGGAAAAACTGAGAGGAGGATTTCTATTTATTTCTTGTTCTTCAGCCATCTTTGTGAACCTAATATGTGTAGCTGCAGTCCGACAGAACTGGAGAGTTGTTCTCATCGAGTCCCGGACCGGATTAGTGAACAGAGACTACTGCACTGTGCACATGTAAGTGTTGTTTAGGTCATCTGGAGGCCGACGTTCATTGTGAGCATCATTACTGGCACAAAAAATATTTGTCCGCTGTGTAAGTGAGAGACTGAGCTGCAGAGCCACATGGGCAGAACGCATTCAGGAGCTGACTGGACCTTGATACATTCATGATTTTAAATCTTTAAAATGTGAGTGGGTACAGTAGCGCGAATGGATGTTGAGGACCGCGCAATTGGAATGAAGCATGCCAGCGCCAACTGCTGGTCCTGTCCTGCCAGTGTTGTGATCTCGTCTGCTACGGAGACAACAGTGGAATCATTAGGAGGCCTTCAAACAGCAGGAGTTCAGCAAAAAAGAAAAACACATCCAAACATCACACCCATCCACTTTTCCTTCCTGCTGTCTGACTCTTGCACAACAGTGAGCTGTAATGCAGAAAGTGATGTTAAAAAACCCAACTCCTCATCAGAGGAAGAATGTCACTTCTTGTTTGTGTGTCTCAGCTCAGACAGACTACCAAGAGCACATAATCCACCCTCCTAAAACTAGAAAACTGGAGCACTAACCCTGGTGTTAGGATTTCATTTAGATGTCAAATCTGGCACCGCTCCACATTTGAATGTGTTTACCGCTAAGATTAAGTGGTCCATATGGGAGTGAACGTCTGAGTCGCAGCCTCAAACTCCTCAAAGTCAATGTTACTTCTTGTTGTCAGGAGCTGAACTTGACGGGTTTTCTAAAAGCTAGAAAATAACGTAGTTCCCTTTTTGAATTGTGATGACAAATATTGAATACAGATTAGTAAGACTGTTTTACGTGAAGGTGTTGCACACATCTAACATCACTCGGTTGTACCACCTCAGTGGCATCACTCATTAAGTGCTTCTCTTTTTGCAAGTTCATGAACACTTGACTAAAGTGTCCTGGGGCACACACTGATCATAACTCTATACAAAAAATAAAATAAAAAATGGACGTCACTCCCCTTTAAAGTCTCCTCCCCAACACTGAGGCTGCATTCCTACATAAAAGGCCAATAACAAGGAGGGAGAACAACCTGAGTGCAACGCAGCAAATGTTTGTGCAGCAGCAAAATGACCACTTTGTTCTGACAGCTAAGCCCAGCAGCCTCCCCCTCCCCCGCTGCAGGATTTTGTTTACAAATCCGCTGCCACAGTAGCCACAAACAACTCTCTGCTGCAAACAATGCAACAATAAATCAAGTTTATAACACGCGCGCACGCACGCACACACACACACACAGGCACACACACACACACAGAGCAATGACGAAAGGATGGTTAACCCCTCCTGCGGGATATTAAACACCACACCGCCTAGGTTGAAACGGGCTCCTGCAGGCGCCTTCTCGGCGTTTCCTCACACCGCGCACACAAAGACCGAGCCCCGGCTTTTCCCCACTTACCTCCCCCGCACTGCTGTTCGTCGTGCTGGCCGAGGATGCTGCACTGGGGGTGGGAGAGCGCTGCAGAGTCACCAGGGCCATGGTCGGTGGGCTGCAGCCTTGGAGGGCAGCGGAGGAGGAGGAGAGGAGGAGAAGGGAGGGGAGGGGAGGAGGACGTGGGAAGATGCGCCGCTGAGATTGTCTCTGTCACCGGGGAGAAAATGCCTAGTCAGACTCTCATCCAGCAGCACCTCCAGACTCCAGCGCCCCACCGCCGGTGCTCCCGTTCGGTCCTGCTCCGTGCGTCCTCTGCGGTTACCGGAGTCCTCATGAGCGGGAAGTCATGAGAGATTTCCTCCGTTTGCACCGCGCCAGCAGCGGACCCCGCGATTTCATCACTGCTGCGCAGACAGACAAACAAAACACGGTGCAGGTTGCAAGCGGAGCAGAAATGACATGCAGCTTCGCCGGCTGCCTGTGATTGGCTGGCCTAGTTCGCGTGCGCGCTGTCATTGGGCCAATGTTGTCAAGGTGACTGGCCAGACTAGGAACTCCCAAATACAAATGATGAAATAATATTCTGTTCGTGTTATGAAACGCAGTGAGGGTGACCTAATGTTGAGAGGGCATTCATCTGCTCATTAAACGAGAGACTAATTGTTTGGTCTAGTAGCCTCACGTCAGTAAACCGTTGAACATGACCGTCACAATCTCCTTGAGTCCGATGTGATGTCACCAAATGTGCAAATTAAAAACTGTTCACTATAATGTTTAAACAAGGAAACAGCTTAATTTCCACGTTTGAGAATAATGTCTAGATTTTTTAGCTTAATTGCAGGACTAGTTTTCTGCTGATCCACGTATCGATTAATCAAGTCATCGGTGCAGCTCTAAAGTGATTGATATGCATATTTTCTTCGACACTGGGATTCACTGACAACATGAAATAGAGCCTAAAGGTATATTGTACATCTTTAATTAGCAAAAGTCACTCTGGCTTCATATATATAAATAAATAATATAATAAATACAAGAAGTCATTTTTACCCAAAATGTTAGGGCAAGTCTTCAAGTGTAACTCGAAGCAGAGCCCGTACAGTGAATCATCATTGTCCATAATGTCCCCTCTGTTGCTTCTCATGGCCTAAATGTAGAGAGGGTAAACAAACCGGTCCGAGTGTGCTTCTGCTCTCATTAGACATGGGAAGTAGGCCTGCCCTCAATTATCACTCCCTGCCTGTAATGAGATTAGTTTGAATCCTGTGAGCGATGATGGGTGAAGAACAACGGGACAAAGTTAAACAGGCAACTGTGGCATCTGCAGCAGCCTTGGAGTTGACAAAGTATCCTTTCTCTTCAATGTTTTCACTCTTCCTCAGTCCTGCGTTGTGTCATTTGACTTGCTGGTTCTGGTGGTCGTCTAGTCTCTGGACTCCTTATCGAGACTGGACTCCTGCAGACCCTTGCCCAATGTCTCAATGGGCAGGATCAAGGATGCAATGCCACCCAGCAGACTGAAGGCACAGTACAACGACAGGGTCCCATACACGGACGTCCTGAGAAACACCTAGAACCAAAACCCAAAATGTGAGGAGCCAGGGCGGAGAAATGGTGCTGGAACTCATTTTGAACAAGTTTCTTTGGAAAGTGCCAACAGAGATGGTCACTTCTGCATACCTGCGTCACAAAGGGGGTCATCAGGGCCCCCACCTTGCTCATCGCACTTGAAGTCCCCATTGCCAAGGCTCTGTTTTCTGTAGGGAACACCTAATGAGAAGAAAGAGCATTTTGTCCAGTTCAGATTAGGACTGTCCTCAACCAAAGAAAATTGATTAACGCTCTTTGTCAACTAATCGATTACTTGCTTTAAAACGACAGATCTTTAGAACTGAATTTCTCCACAAAGAATCACACAAAAACACCACTTTAAATATTGTGTTTACCAGAGATGTCTTCATAAGTGTCTTCCAAATAAGTCATTCAGCATGAAAAAAGCATTAAAAAAAAAGGGACTAATTTCCTTAAGACATCTTAGTTGACTAAGACCAAAACGAGGGGAAGTAGCTCTAATTCAAATGATCTAAAAACAAATGTTAACTTGGTAAAAGACAAACCTCTGGTGTGTAAAGAAAAGCAACTTGGAGTCCTCCAGAGATGAAGGCTCTGGCTATAAAGATGCAGATTGTAACAGCTGTCCTGCATGGACAGAAAGACAGACACAGACAGTTAAGAGGTCAGTCCTGATGTTTTTTATTCATTTATTTTTATTTATAGATATATATATATAGGAGCTACTGTTCCAATGTGACACAACAACACATAGACACACCCTTACCTCCCAATACAAGCGAATACGGGCAGAATGCTCAAAGAGAACATGAAGAAACACAGAGCCATGCTCTTCTTCCTGCCAATATGGTCAATTGCCAGAAGGGTGACTAAAATACCTGAAACATGAAAAACAAACATCTTTTAAACGTGGCAGTCAAGAGTTGGAAAGACACAGTGTGAATTAATTACAATTCAACAGATGATGAAGAAATATGGAGGAACCTCTGTATATGGGCACCATAAAGGTCTTCACCTGAAAGTTTTAATTACATACCACAGCTCTGAGAAAATGCTAATAAAGAGTGTTTTACCTGGGAATTCAGCTACGGTTGTCCATAAAAGGTCTTTGTAGTCAGCTGATGTCAAATATTTGCATTCTAGTCTACAGCTTGGTTCAATCTTGGCCCCTTGCAACGCTATGAGGAGGAAGGATAGTTTTGTTTTGGGGTTTGTTCCAATTTAAGACGCATTGTGACAAAAGTTAAAAGCTGGTCCACAGGGTGCTGTTACTTACTCTCACACGAATGTCCAGCTTGGTACAGCTCAGTCGTCAACAGGACTATCCCGTAGTAGCAGAAGGCGTTTGCAAACCTTTGGATAAAAACACCATACAGTGTTCCAAGTTGTGTAAACGTAGTTGAAAATGAAGCATTAAAACACATAGATGGATTAACCCACTAGAGGACATTGGGCTAAAAATAATTTCAAAATCTGTTGCTCCCACTCTCTGTGCATAATGTGTACACACACACACACACACACACACACACACACACACACACACACACACACACACACACACACACACACACACACACACACACACACACACACACACCTTTAATTGCCCATCATATAAAGTGCACACAGCAGACTACTCAGCACTAGGTACCAACCACTACTTGGTAATCCAGCCTTGATTAAATAATCACCTTAGATCAAAATACCAGAATAAGGAAAGTTGACAGAGAGGAGAACTCAAGCTAACCATATAAACCACAGAAGAAGAGTAGTCATCCAATACCGGGGAGCGAAAAGATTGCTGATCCGTCCATGGCCAGTCTGTGAAATAAAAATGACAATAATAAAAGGCTTGTGTCCTTTATCTGAAGGAAATGCAAGAACCTTTGTATTTTTAACCCCACCTGTTTATAGGCGATAAGCTTCCCTTGAGGCATGGTCTTGCCATTCTCTTTGGCGATGCGTGCTAAAGTTGCCATGGCCTTCTTCGTTTTTCCATTCAGCACATGAAAATGAGCACTTTCAGGTAGCCACTGTATAACAAAGAAAGTTCAGTTGGAGCTTGATTCTTGGCTGGTTTTATTTTATAACCAACATACTTACAGAGCAGATGCAAACAAAGAGTGCCATTGGTATGGTGGACAAGCCGAGCAGCCACCTCCAGCCGAGAGTGGGCATCGTCACCAACGCCAGGAGGACCGCAAACACAGAGCCAAGTGCCCAGAATACCTGATGCACACAAACACATCAATCAGGAGGGAATCAATAAGCAGTGTACTTAAATCAGATTAGAGATTCAACACTGGAATACAGTTAAAGTCATGCAGTGATAACAAAACCACAACAGTACCGCAAGCAGCATGATACAGATGCCTCTTGACTTCACTGGGAGGAATTCTGAGTACAGGGTCACCCTTAAAAAAAGACCAAACGTTTATTGCAAATCATTTCATGGCTATTAAAATGTGCAGGTCTGTTTTCAGTGCAGGCTTCAAGAGCAGAGTTCAACTTACGACTGAAGACTTCCTCCGAGACCGAAGCCTACGAGGCCCCGCAGGAACAAGAGCCAGCCGTACACCGGAGCAAAGGCACTTAACAGGCCGTAGAACAGAACCCAGCACATACAAATCACCAGACCCTGTTCACCACCGAAAACACACAAGTTAAACATCAAACCATGTACAAACAACACTAAATCATTAACAACCCAAATATGAGACTTACTATTTTTCTGCCATAGAGGTCAGACACATTCCCGATTACAGCTGAACCGATCCCCATTCCTACAAACACCACCTGAGTCAATAAAAACAACAACAAAAAAGAGATTTTGAGAGAGAAGATTTTCACACATTTTAAAACCAACTTGCTGTAGAATATAACACTTTCTGAGAATAAAGTACCTAAAGGGACTTTACCGATGTTATGAGAGCCACCTGGTAGCTTGGCAGCATCCACTCACAGTACAGCTGGGGGCCCAAGATACTGAGGATCATCATCTCCATGGCGTCTCCGATCTGCTCTCAGAGAGGCAGAGCGCTACATGACATTCAGTATCTGGAGGTCAGAGTGAGGACTTCATGTTTTAGGATTCTTACCCATGACAGTCCGGTGAGGACAGACAGTTTCAACTGGAACTTTCCAAAGCCGATGTCCTCAAGTGCATCGTCTACTGTAAAGGTTTCTGTAAAAAGGGACAAGACAGTCACTGCAAATTCACGGTCATGAATCACATGAATGTGTTGCAACCAGCAGGCCTCAGATCAGCACAAAAACTGAGTTTGTTTGAAAAAAAGTACATCTTTGAAGTATTTGTTCTTTACTTAAGTATTTCCGTTTAATGCTATGTTGTACTTCTATTCCCACTACATTTTAAAAAAGGGAAATACTGTACTTTTTACACCACTACATTTTTTTACGCAGCTATAGTTACTTTTCAAATTGAAATTTAACAAACATTACATTAAAATATGTTGCATTGTTATAAATTAAAACTACAAAAAAAGCATATCAAATAATTAAAATGTCATCTACACTGTCCAACATTGAAGTATTGCTCTCATGTCAATGCATCAACAATAATGATCAAGCAGAATGACAGAGGTAATTCTGCTTGTTTACTTTTGATACTTCAAGTACATTTTGTTATCAATACTTTTGGACCTTTAATAACATTTTGAATGCAGGACTTTTACATTGCAGTATCGCTACTTTTACTGAGATAAATTATCAAAATACTTCTTCCACCACTGATGGCAGGTCAGCCGATCTACACTGCTGCAATGTAGCATTCCTCAGCTTATATGCAAACTGTCTCCCACCTTTTCCCTTCAAAAAAAAAAAAAACAAGCATAGTTTCAGTTTGCAAAAAAAATCCCCATTTAGATTGAAAGGCCACCTTGATGATTGTGTATTTTTCACACAGATGGATAAGATCAAAAATGTGTATAAACTACAACTAAAAGTTGTTCTACAGACCCTCAGTTTTATGAAATCCCATTCTGGATGCAGACTTTATTCTCTCTGAGTTGACTCTTCCTGAGTCTATGACGCAGCTCTCATTGTCTGTGTAGTCCTCATCGCTGTGACCCACAAAATTCACCTCACCCCTTAACGTCCGAACACCAAAGGGAGAACAAACAGGCATTATTAAGCACAAAAGGTTGAGTTCAAGTACAATATGTCACCTTTTATCATAAAACAAATTTGCCTCAGCCTGGATATACATAGCTCTGTAACAACACACTGTGAGCGTAGGACACACTCAAAATGTGGGTGGGACAATCTAACAGGGGTCTTTTAACAGGATATGTCATTTCCTGTATTCTGGTGCCTTTTAACAGGAGGTTTGATACTTTTATCTGGTTATACTAGCATGAGAAAAAATATGGGCACATTTTGTAATTTCACCCAGAGGAGGTAGTTGGCCCCAAATCACATATTTAAAGATATTAAAATCCAGGAGGCTTGCTGGAGGAGCAATAAGCGAGGTAACACTGGTGTATCTTTTGCGGAAAGCTTTTCGGCACCCGTGACAAATAAAAGAGGCGTGACACGCAGCTGGAATAATCTCAAACCAGGGCAGGACTCTATAGCTGATCCTTCTGTATTCATAAATTGTAGTTATTTAAGATGATCAAACTCTCTCCTCTTCACAGTTTATGTAGCGCCTCTTAAGGTCCTGTTCTAACTGCATTCCTTAATGACATTCACTTTGATATTATGTTTGTTTCTTCAATGTAGGTTTCATCCAATTAAACTGCTATAATCGTGACATGATGTTTACAAGTGCAAACAGCTGTGGACGTCAACTTATTAAATAACAATGTTCTCTTACATTGAGCACTAACTGTATTTTTTTTATATATATATATATATACATACACACACATATATATATA
The DNA here is from genome assembly GCA_016806645.1 of Ophiodon elongatus. Taxonomy (NCBI): domain Eukaryota; kingdom Metazoa; phylum Chordata; class Actinopteri; order Perciformes; family Hexagrammidae; genus Ophiodon; species Ophiodon elongatus. The sequence continues at coordinate 99,463 of JACSYO010001905.1, forward strand.
CATATATACACACATATATATATATATATATATATATATATATATATACACACATACATACATATATATACACATATATATACACACATATATATATATATATATATATATATATATATATATATATATATATATACACACATACATACATATATACAAAAAAAAAACAAAAAAACAAAAAAACACAAAACATATATATACATATACACATATATAAATATATATATATATATATATATATATATATATATATATATATATATATATATATATATATATATATACACACACACACACACACACACACACACACACACAATAAAAAAGCATGCCATTCAAATATTCTTGCCACGTTATTTTGCTTTAATAGTGAATATACAAGTTGTCTTGGACACAGTTATAATCCTCTGAAAGATATCTTAAAATACAGAAGTAGGCGAGGATATCTCATTTTGTTACTACTTTTCGTATGCAGTCTATAGTTTAACGTCACAACGCTATGAACTGTGGGTAATTCCCTCTGGCAAAGTCTGCACAAATGCATAAAGGGCTAGAATGTCTGCGAGACGCTTCGGGCACTTTGCGGTTTGACAGTTGGACAGCCCTAAACTCTCCCGCACTTTGCGGGAACGCAACTCAAAGTCTGTGAGTCCCCAACATCACGTTATTAGTAACTTACTCAAAACACTGCTTGGTCTCTTTTTGACCGATTCGACAAAACCTGAGGTATTTTCTAAGAAGTTTCGACCCGCAATACTCTGTTATGTTAGGACAGCTGGACAGGTTTTTGTCTCAGAGGCTCCATTACGCAGTACCATACATATATACATATGAGGAAATACAAAAGTAAAGTCATGTGGTGGTTTTACCTCTCTTCAGGATTTCTCCACCGTTTGTACGTAATCGTGTTTTTTCTGCTCCAGCTGTCCATTTCAGTGAAGTGTTAAAGACTTAAAACCGCACAACGCGCAGGTGTATTCATCAGACCTCAGGTGCAGGCTCAGGTTTCACTGAGACGCCCAATCAGAGGACAATACCTCAGGGCAAACATGGAAATTTACACTAGGAACTAAAACAGTGCTATTGTGCAGGAGGGAATGGACATGAGTTTCGTGGGTTAGTTTCTCTTTTTTTTGTGGCAAAAGTGGATCAGCCATAATTATTCTAACACTCTCTCCAGAGGGCTAGATTTATTAAAATAATAAGTAGGGATGATGAGATAGAAAATGGTGATCACTTTGCATTTTTCAGCTTCATCACTTGGGGATAATTTGGTCATGTCAAAGTAAAAATAAGACAACAAGACACAAACTATGAAGCCAGTTCATGAATATTCTTTTATTTTATTTGATTGTTGCCAGTAATTAAATTACAATTACAAATCCAACCAGTAGAGATAAATCAAACTGCAATAATTTCATTGTCTTCCCCCGTCCCTTTAATAAAGGTTCGTAGCTTAAGCTAAATTAATTGATTGATCACCAAAAGTTAAAGCAAAGACAGAGAATGTGTGTGTATGTGCGTGTGTATGTGCGTGTGTGCGTGTGTGTGTGTGTTTGCGCGCGGCGCCCCCGTCATATCAGCTGTTCGAGCGGCTTCACACTTAAAAAAAAAACATACACCTCATCAAAACCGTCTTCTTTCCACTGTTTCAACAGTTTGTGTCTGAATGAACCCTTCATCGAGTAAGATTATATGTTCAGTCTCTCTGAAGTTCAGTTTATTACTACAGCACTGTGGTTCACTATTAAATGAAATGTGGCTTTATTGGCATGCACGTTTACATTTTTTTTTCCAAAGCATCAAAATACAGAAGTACACAATCATATCAATATGAATATCACCCCAACATCACAGTTGATATGTATATATGTGGCATGTTGATATATATTGGGGAGTGATATAGTATTTTTAATTTTTTTTTTTAAATCTGTGATTACAGCGTTGAATTTGTCAAAATAAATGTTCCTTATTTCTTTGAATCTTTTACGTTTCAGGAGGCTGATCAACTGTTCAACCCTCTAGCCGACAGCAGGTTGTGCTCTCCTCTTTCTGTTGGTTAAATAGCCAGAATGCTTTATCTGTAAAGGCTGCTGTTGTCAGAGGTTGTACTTCTTGTGTTCAGAGTGTATGTTGGTTCATATTCACACCCACCAATAGTGGTAATTACACATTCACAGCTTGTTGTATATTTTCACAGAAGTCTTGTGAGAGAAAGGGATTTATTTAAGACGGGGTACTCTGTCTAAATAGCTGAATCACTTCCTGGAGTAAGTCTAACACCACACTCAAGACTTTTCAAGGCCTGCTGCTCCTATAACACCGGGCTCTAGGTTACATAGTTTCTCAAATAAGTTACTAGTTGCTGCAAACTAAAATAAACTGAAACCAGTGGTTACATAAAACAAAAATGTACCTAAAAATATAAAACAGGAGGCTATGCTTTGGAAAATAGTTTGCAGTAAATAGAAAAGTATATGAGTTTTTTTTGTAAAAGAGTAGCATTATGTATGTGTGTATTATCAGTTAATTTGTATGTATCGTTTGGACTTCATACTTTTTTTTCTCTCGCATTATTCTAAATTAAACTATGTGAGAAGTTTAGAAGGGAAATCAACTCATAGACAACATGACAAGGAGCAGTAAGACTCTGCCTTTTGTGGGGAGCTATCATCCCCCAAAAATGGGAGCCAGTGGTTTAATCTTTAACAAGTTACATATATATATATTATACCTTTATCTTACACTTATATATATTTTCTTTTATGTTTCTAAAAAGTAGCTACAGCTGTTAGATAAAAACAGTGGAGTAAAAAGTACAATATTTCCCCTTTAAATGTGGTGGAAGTATAAAGTAACATAAAAAGGTAAGTGCAGTACTTGAGTGCAGTGTGATGTGCTGGTAATACCACAAAAACAAACGCTAATGAGTATTTACTGCCACAGAAGGACATCTTGTGTGTGGCTGCTGGAGGTTTTCAGTCCTCTGCACCCATTCAAGTGAATACGGCCAACCTGAAAATAAAAGCGGTCGAAAAGTAGGACACCGCGAGGACATGCTGAGGCTGCTGCATTATGGGACGGTCATAAATACAGGTAGGATATACAATACATCCTCTGGTCACATCAGTTGCTTGGCCGGGCTCACGCAGAACGACACAGAACCTCAGCAGAGCTTTTCTGAATTGCACAGAGAACCAAGACATGGATTCAAAGGTAAGATATCATATCTGCTGTACATGCTTCAAAGCCTTTGACATGTGAACGACCTGTCCTGCTTATAGATATTCAATCTGGTAAAATTCCGTTTGCATGCACACATTTTGAAAACAGCGGGTTTTGTGATGCTGTACATTAGTTATTGTGAGATTTGTTCACTGAATGCTCCTTTTCTGAAACCAACAGCCTCACAGCTCGGTTTAGCCTTCAGAGTCCTGCCCTGTCGGCAGTAAGCCGTTTGCTCACATAAATAAAGGATTAGTTGAAAGTTTAGTTGTTTGGGACTAATTGGGCCTGTGAATATTTATTTGGACAAGTGGTGGATCAAGGACACTTTGTGATCCAACTTGTCCTTCACTCTTTAGAAACACGTTCGCAATTGACGTATTATTTACCTCCCATTTCTGTCCTTGAGATGTTGAGATGTGTTCTTGTGTTTGAGGTAATACTGTGCAGTGTGTGGTTTGAAGACATTTTTTAATGGCACACTTTGAACCCTCTGTGAGGCTACGCACGAAATGAAAGGAGATCCTCTAGGAACCAGGGTTTGTGTTATCATTAGGGCTGAGTATCTAACCTCAATAGTTTTGGAAGATTGACCAAATCTGAATACTCAAAGTACTGAAAATTAACAGATAGTTCTCCGATTTTTACTCTTCTGACTTTATATACACTTAAAAATGTATATATCTACAAATAAAATATTATTTTATTAGTCGTGTACTGTGTTTTATCATATTATACTGACAAGTATTTAGACACAGTCATGTTATGGAGTTAATACAGCAATCAATACTTAGCCGAATTTGTTTAATGAAAAAGTGTGTTTATGCTCACAATAGAAAGGTATTGAAAACTGCTTTTTTTTGTATCGTACCACAGCTCACATATTCAAATTGGCATGTATATAAAAAACAACAACTTTAAAAGTAATAATGCATCTCTTATAATCAGAGTCGTTTAGTCCTGTTTTGAATTAGTCTTAAGTAAGGATAATTGCTATCCTGTGAAACACATGATTAAAATAGTAGGTATTTAATACAGCAACACTTTCAGTTAGAAGTATTTCCTGTTCTTCATAGATGGAGTTCAAACATACAATGTAAATAATATCTTTTCAAACAGAAGTTGCCACTGCATTTATATTTTAACTATACAGTGGCTTAAACCAACATGTGCCAAACACTGGATTGTTGAGATATGAGGTGTTGCCATCAAATGATACTGGGTTTTCCATGAGTGAACTGTAATTGAATAAGACGTGGCCACCACAGCTCATCATTGAGTAGACCTTTGAAACCTCTCAGTATTTGCATAATGGATTGCATTATGTTAATGGTCATTTTTCCAGCATGCTCTCTTATCACCATGCATTTTGTGCCGATCTACGTAACGTAAGATGCCTTTGTTGATGCTTACAGGAAGCACAATGTTAAATTTTAAACAGACGGAATGAGAGCACAATGTTACGCTGCTCGCAGGCCTGTCACAACTGACCTACAAGACAAAGATGAGATAGAAGCACCAGGGTGCAATGTTGTATTATTGTGATATCAATAAAAAAAAAGAAAATAGTACTAAAAGTACAATGGTCTATCTTCATCTGTTCTCTCTCCCCACATTTCCTGTTGGCACTCCATAATATAAAGGCAGACATATAAAAAAAATACTATTTTGTGGCGGTTTATATAGAGTATGATACATAAAATCAGTTCTGTTCCATGTTACAGATTAATCATTTGAATACATGTTTTATTTTTTAATTGAGATTTAATTGAAAAGCTTTTGTTGAAAACAGAAGGCATAACAGTAGGACATTACTGTAGTTCTGAAATAATCTGTGATTTTGAGAGGTGGTGCCACCGAATCTACAGTTTGATCCAAAACTGGTCTCATCGTTATGGCTCTAATGAGCAGCTGGTAATTAGTTTGAAATGCATCTGCCTAATCAAAGATCAGTAATCGAATACCTGTGCTGTAATTTTGTGGGGAGGAGGGTGAGAACGGGTCTCTGGGAGGATGGAGTTACTACATCCTTGTATTACATACCGGCACACACACACACACACACACACACACACACACGGAAACACACGCACACACGCACACTCTTCCTTAAACACATAGAGTAGCTGTTCAACACTCAGGTGAAGCGCTGAATGAATGTTTGCTGCCTGGGCTCCATGAATGTTTAACCAGCCCAGTGCTTCCAGAGCCAGGTAGCTCATTACTGCCTCGTTGCCTACATTGCAGGGACGCCAGCCAGGCAGGAAGCAGCAGTGCCACACTCCTCCTCCTCCTCCTCGTCCTCTTCAGCCGCTCTGTCCCAGGTCGAGGTAACGGGCCTGCTACGAGCCAGTATTTGAATCAGGGACCGATGCAAACCTGAGCAGCAGAGGAGACAGTAGATTCTTGGTGAAGTACCTGTGCTGACTTAGAGAGGCTCCACTATGGGAGAATCCATCGGCTACTAACGCAGCCATCACAGGGGGTGTTTGTCTGAGTTGTCCACCTGGAGGATTGAAGCTCAAAGTTATTTGGATTTCTCAGGTTCATCACACAAGACTGATTCAACCATGACGCACATGGCTTTGGAAGTAAAGGAGGTAATTACATGAACATGGTTTGTGTATCTTGGCTGAAATTCTGTTGTACTTTAAGATTATTTAAAGTGATTTTAGCATCTCAGATCATATTTTCTTAATTATGGAAAAAAAGAAAATAGAGGTAAAAACTCCGGATATTCTCATACTGGATGACTACCTCTATGGTGGTGTCACAGTAAGTAATATGTTCAAATTTAAATTAAGTAATGGCTTTAAAGCTGCGCTTATCAATATTTTCATTAATCTAATGACTATCTGTAATGTGAAAGGGGTTGCTCGTTGTGACGAATCCACAGAGAATTATCAACCGACACTGCAGTTAAAGCAGCATTAATTTCTTTTTCGGCCACTTGGGGGTCAGTGAAACAAACTAAACGCACAACACATTCACATATTATGTGCTCTATTTCCTCCAGAAAATATCGGACAACATTAGCATTCATTTTTGAGTCGTGCTTCATGTAACCTGACGTCCAATATTCACTCTTTTAGCTCTGTTTTTGGTCTCCACCAACTGTTAAAGGAAATGGCTGTCCCTTTAACTGATAAATGCTCCACTATATTTACAGGCGAGTCACTAACTTTGTCTGTCTGTTGTTTAGTGCTGAGCAGGTAACGGACAGTGGGTTCCTCCGATATTCTTCATTAAAAACTGCTCCTGCAGCAGAGTGAACCGAAACATTAAAGTTGCGACCTCTAAAACAAAAACAATGGGCTTAAAGATGCTAAAACGTTCTGTAGAGCTTACATAGTTTACTGTCCAGAAGTGAAACATGTTTAACCAATTCAGCGATGCAAAAATAGCCAAACAGGGCACTCGGTTCATAGCATGTTACTGCATGCTTGTGTGAAACAGTAGCAACAGAGGAGGTACTGGGCCTGACTGGTGTGATGGAGGCCTGTAACGGTCAGGTTTCTCCAGACACCTGGAGCCCCCTAAATGTGTGTTGCCCTGGGTGATGTGTGGTGTCAGTCAATGGCCCACGAGGAGCGCTATCTCTTTCAGGAGCCTAACTGCCACTTTGTGGCTGCGTAACAGGATCCTGCACCATACTGGATAGACAAGGACAATGGAGCGCCCTCTCAGGTGATGGTCTCCAGGTCAGATAGACTTTCCTGTTCCGCTGAAGCCTGACATCAAAATTTGATGTTTATTGTAGTTATTCATGTCGGATTTCTTTTGTGCGTTACCTTATACTTGCAACTGCGTTTTTGTTCATCTTCTCTGTTCGTATCTTTAAGTCTTGAGCACTGTCCATTTTACATCAGATGTCAATGTAGTCAAGAAAAGCCACATCTCATCGTGTTGCTCTTTTCTTTCGCAAAACTGTCAGTTCTGTCATAGTGTTGTTTTACCATCTGCCGTTTGTTCAGCAGAGGTCACGTTTCCTCTGAATGGCAGAAAATCTCTGCCCTGCACTTTGTGCCTGGCCGACAGCCTGCACACACAGACACCCAAAGAGTGCCAACAACGGGGCAGAGTGTCTGAGACAGATCTAGCGGGCTTGCTGCTTTACCGCTTTTGTTTACTTGTGTATTTGACGTGAGACATGTAGAGCCTTGACAACAACAACAAATTCATCAACGAACAGTTGGCGTGTTATTTACAGACACATGATGAAATGTTTTGGGAGAGACCATGTCTCTGTGATCAAATTAGAAAAAGCATTTGGTACCTAGTTTTATTGGTACTGCTGTTATTTCTTAGGTCAATACTGTATTAAAGGTACTTTAGGTATTTAGAAGCAATTTCTCATGTTATGGTGCTGCTACCAGTTGTTGGACTTTTTTCTCTTTTGTTGTGTAAATTCAAAAACAGGCTAATTCATATTGTTTTTCCAGTCAATGAAAGTGACTTATTTGCTGAATTTACAGCTTTATGCTGTATTAATTGCTATGTAAAATATACAACTAATATTTAATGTTCATAAATATATGGAGTGGCAACATTCACATGGACGAATTGCAGTACATTCTCGAAATAAAGTAGCTTTCCTATAAAATAATTTGGTGAGAAATAGTGTTTTTCTTTTTGCTTGGCTTCTCGTCATGAAGCCTAATTGTAAAAAAGTAAGATCATGGAGTCTTTTGATTTGATTAGCAAGATCAGAGCCTTTCCCAATCTTCCACCATTTAACTCTCTGTGATTTAGATTTGAAACCCCTATTCGTTGAAAAGTTACACGGAGTTAACGGTCATGCAAGTGTGTTGTATGAGAGTAACATCTACAGTAACTTTGCTTCTTTTGTTGGGAACTCACTCCATTATTGATGGTTTCCTATTGAGGGAAGTGGAGACAGTTATCTTTCAGTGTTTCCTGTTATACTGTCCTTTCCCTCAATAAAACCAGATGTTCAGTTCACAATAGGTACACACATACACATCAGGGACCTTCAGGGTAAGTAGCTTTTTGAACTTTTTCCTGCAAAACGTTGTTGAACATTTTAATGATCACATGTGGTTTTTCGGGACATGATGTATTGTGACGTTTTGCTGTGAATTTCCGCCGGATCAGTAGAGCATCAGCTTGTTTTACTGGAGTATGATCTGTGAGTGTCAGTTACTCCGGTGACAGGTCAACTTGGCAGTGATGAGAGCCAAACTACTGAGGCGTAATACCGGGTGGCTCTTTCATGGCACCGTAATTAAAGTGCATTGCGTTGGCTGATTATTTTACCTGGCACTTCTTCAGTTGAGTATCTTTAAGTGGCAGATCATTTCCTGTGTTTATACATATTAAATTGACTAATTACTTTTAGATTCAACTTGATTAAGTTTTTATTTGTGTCAGTTATTGTTTTAATCTTGTATTAAACGGTGGACTTTATGAAGCTTCGGGTGTAGGTATTGCGTGTTAGTTCGGTTCTTGTCCTGAACAAAACTGATGACTTTTTAGAGAGCAAGGAAGTAGATTAGATAGTGATGGCAGAATTTAGAATCGTCACGCACATATAGGATGCAGCCAAGGCCACTAACGGCTCTGACTGGAAGTCATAGATATAGGGAAAAAAATACATCCTAGATCATCCATGATTGTGAGCATGTGTGTGTATGTGTTCTTGAGTGGTGACAACCTCAACAAAAACAGATAAATTTTGGGGAAAACAGGACACAAAGGAAAAGGATGGGACATGTAGGCTTGGTCTTGACTATAGGAATGAGAACTGAGTCAAAAATAGTATCATATCTGTAGCTTTTGTTTAAAAGAGCAATACATTGTATTATCAAGGTCTCATATACAGTTTTGACGTTTCACTTTGTTGTGTCACAATACCTTGTTTCCTTGTCCCGGATGCGTTCCTGCTCGGGTGCAGAGCCTGGAGGAGCGCTGTAACCAGATGCTGAGGAACATGGAGGCCTCCCTGACAGCCCGGGATCGCGTGGGCATCCAGGATTTTGTTCTGCTGGACGCCTACACGAGCGAGAGTGCCTTCCTGGACAACCTGAGGAAACGCTTCCATGAAAATCTCATTTACGTGAGTCTTCCTGTGTGGTGTAATGTTGTATACCCCGACTCGTTCTGTTACTCTAATTAAACTTCACGCCCTCGACCTTCAACCCAAAAAGGTCCTAATGCTGGTTCTGCTGAATAAGGTACCTTGTGTTGCTGAAGCAGCAGCTCCTGTTCTTTCCATTTGCACAGTGAGCAATCTAAAGGCCACCGGTGTCCATGAGGTCATGACAAGTGATTAAGCAAACTTATTGCTTTTGATAAGAGGAACAAAATTACTTATCAGCAGAGTGATACATGCACACCACACTGCTGGAAGCTTTCCTTTAATGTCATGTAATGCTTGAGAAAAACAATGTCCTGTATTATCAAATGTGCAAGAGTTGCAGAACATGACTTCCTCTCATCGTCTTTCCCTGCAGACCTACATTGGAACTCTCTTGGTGTCGGTCAACCCATATAAAGAGATAGATATCTACAGCAAGAAGCAAATGGATACCTACATGGGTGTGAACTTCTTTGAGCTGCCACCTCATATGTAAGATTTTATAAATGTTGTATTCATTTATGTTGTGTATTGGCATACAGTGGGGTGGATGGATTGTCATGGAATTTTGTACAGAAATGTATGTTTCCCACAGGATGAATCCTACTGACTTTTCATTTTGCAAAATCTGCAACTAAAGACAATCCTATTCTTATCAGCCTCAGCTGTACTTTGTGGTTAGTGCTAATTAAATAACTAAGAAGTAAACATGATAAACACTTTACTTGCTAAAAATCAGCATTGTCATTGTGAGTTTATTTGCATGCTGACATTAGCATTTAGCTAAAAGTACTGCTGTACCTAAGTACAACTTTCAATTGCATGAAACATTATCACATTAGAAGGAAAAAAGAAAGGATTTCAATGTGACACAAGAATTAATGAATTATAAATGCAAGGCGTCATGGTGCCCGAGCAGTTCAGGTACCAACGATGAAGCACAACGACCGCGGACCTTTGTTGCGGGTCATGCTCAATCGCTCTCTCATCTCGTTTCCTTTCAGCTAGCTATCCAATAAAGGCATTACAACGATATGGAGTTAAGTTTTTGGCCCCTTGAAAAAGGAAGAGAGAGATGTAATTTATAACTTAAACAGGAGTGTTGAAAGCTACATTGTGTTCAACAATAAAAAAAAGTACTCTCTGCCGAGTGTGACTTCGGGGCTGACTTTGACCTGTTACTGTACTTTCAGTTATGCACTGGCAGACAACGTCTTCCGCACCATGCTGTCCGAGTTCAACAACCACTTCATCCTGATCTCAGGGGAGAGTGGGGCCGGCAAGACCGAGGCCTCCAAGAAAATCCTGCAATTCTACGCTGTCAGCTGTCCAAGTACCAAACTCCTGAACAACGTCCGCGACAGGCTGCTTCTCTCCAACCCAGTGCTTGAGGTCAGTGACAGGGTTATGTGTACCAATGCTTATGATTAGTAGTGTAACATGATTTTAAAGGCATTTAATGGCGTTTTGTTTACACCATCAAGGCTTTCGGAAATGCCAAAACCCTAAAGAATGACAACTCAAGCCGCTTTGGGAAATACATGGACATCCAGTTCGACCACCAGGTGGACTGGAATATATTCACTACATTACAGTGCAAAATGCAATGTCAGGATAATATAACACAGCAATGTAATGACCTTGAGGTTCACACCAAGGACTGACAAAGGGTTAAGACTTTCCTTTCGCACTCAGGGGGGTGCAGTTGGTGGTCACATCCTGAGTTACCTGCTGGAGAAGTCCCGTGTGGTCCACCAGAACCACGGAGAGAGAAACTTCCACATCTTCTATCAGCTGGTGGAGGGAGGAGAGGAAGAGCTGCTCCGCTGGCTCGGCCTGGAGAGAAACTGCCAGAACTACAGTTACCTGGTGCAGGTCAGTGGAAAAAACTAAACAAAACACTTCTTATATCTGGTGCAAGGAAAACTTCTTAACTCAGACATTTCATACTCTGTCTCCTCCAGGGTGATTGTGCCAAAGTTAGCTCTATCAACGATAAAAGTGACTGGAAGATGGTGCGGAGAGCCCTCACTGTCATAAAGTTCAGTGAGAGTGATATTGAGGTGAAGTGTAACAGTAGATCATTACACACCTGGACAAAGCTTTATTTAAAACTATGAACGATACATGCTGCTTGTGATTTATGAAGTATTTCTTTCTTGGGTGTTATTGCAGCACCTGTTTGGAATAATTGCTAGTGTGCTCCATCTGGGAAATATCAAGTTTGAAGCGGATGTTCGAGGATACGCCTCTCTCAACAACAACAACCAGGAGATGCGCTGGGTGTCAAAGGTGAGGCCCCCCGAAAAAACACTGCAGATAGTTTAAACTCTTCATACGTCTCAATGCAACTTTCTGATGGAGACCAGGAAGATATTTGGTGCTACATGTTTTTGCTTACATTTGCTGTGTAGTTGCTGGGGATTCCTACTCAGGTGCTACAACAGGGCTTAACCCACAGGAAGATTGAAGCCAAAACAGAGGAGGTGACTTGACTTATTTGATTTGATTTTAAGTATAAATTGTGTTTAACTTGCGTGTAGTAAATCATCTACATTATTCTGATGTTAAAGGTGTTTAGTCCCTTCTCTGTGGACCATGCAGTATATGCCAGAGACGCCCTCGCCAAAGCAATCTATGGCCGCACTTTCAACTGGCTGGTCAACAAGATCAATGAATCTTTAGTTAACAAGGTGAGAAAAAAAAGCATTCTTCTCTCTTTCTAATCTTGCCTAGCCAGACCTGTCTCATAAAGATCACAGAAATGGGGAGTAAATTGGGGTAATGAGATTTTAGCAACCCTGAGGCAGCCATTTGATTGGTTGTGAGTCTGAAAACACCCAATTCCAGTAACAGCACATCTGCCAAATTTGACTTTGGGCAGATTTTTCCCCCCACATTGTAATTTTATTGGTTTAAAGTAACACCAACATATGAGGTTGAATTTCTCCAAAGAGGTCTGGCTTCACAAAATCACACATTTTCCATGTGAAGAAATCATATCTGCGTAAACCATCTGTAGGATTCCTCCAGGAAAACAGTAATTGGTCTGTTGGACATCTATGGTTTCGAGGTTTTGAACGTCAACAGGTGAGATCCCACACAGATGAGCTGATTCCGAAATGAAGAATACGATACTAACGGTGCCTCTAATTTATTTTAGCTTTGAGCAGTTTTGCATCAACTACTGCAACGAGAAGCTGCAGCAGCTTTTCATCCAGCTGACCCTCAAGTCAGAGCAGGAGGAGTACGAGATGGAAGGGATTGAAGTAATAACGCTATTAATCCTTATATGCTATTGTCATTTGTGGCTCACAGTGCAGAAATAAAACTCACAATAAAATCTGCTTCTCAACCACTAATGCTTTTCTCATTTGTTTTTTTGCACAGTGGGAACCAGTGCCATTTTTCAACAATAAAATAATCTGTGACCTCGTTGAGGAGAAACACAGAGGAATCATCTCTTTATTGGTAAAGTTAGTTATGCTCCTCCAGAAAAAAAAAATAGTTTGCTCGACCACAAAACAAAAACTGAATATACTGAATTGTTGATGCTTGTCCTCTCATATAGGATGAGGAATGTTTACGTCCTGGAGAGGCCACAGATCTCACCTTCCTAGAGAAGATGGAGGAAACGATTGGTGGTCACCCTCATTTTGTGACGTGAGCTCTACAGTTTGCTTTAGAGAAAGTGCACGTTGTCTCCGCATATTGAGACCAACACATCGCATTACTATAAATATCATAATAACCGACACTAACTGTCCCCTTCCTGCAGCCATAAACTTGCAGACCAAAAGACAAGGAAAACAATGGACAGAGGAGACTTCCGCCTCTTGCACTACGCTGGGGAGGTTACATACTGTGTTGTAGGTAAGAGATGTTATGTCTCTACAGTTAAACTCTGCTCAGCCTCGCTAGCTGACTGGAGGTGACACAGGGTCAAAGGTCACGCAACGAAAATAAATAATGACAAAATAAAAGCTCCCCAAAAATATATATGGAGACAAATATATTCACGAAAAATTCTGAACATGCATAAAATAGAGATTTTTGGTGAAATGTTTAGATTATTTTTATTTAATTTCTTATGAATTCAACTTTACATTTTTAAGAGGAAGAATGTGCTGTTTTGCTATTTTAAAGTTTTACTTTGTTCTTTAAACTTTCAGGATTCTTGGACAAAAACAATGATCTCTTGTATCGAAATGGGAAAGAGGTAATTTCATTTAATTTGAATAGTATGAAACCAGGTGATACACAAATGTCTTAAAACATTTGTTCTGAATCTACTGTATGACTTCTGATATCCTCTGGTCCTACCAAAAACACCCGCCAAAATAAAACTGAAAATATACATAAAAGTAAAGCACTCTTACATTAGAGAATTATTTATGGTATGTACTGTTTTGTCTGACATGTTGAACGCTTACATAGTTTTTCTATTCTCCTTAAGGTCATGCGACAGTCCAAGAACGCTATTATCAAACACTGTTTTCCTTCTTCTGAACCGGACAGCAAGAGGAGACCTGAAACTGTAAGAAACGATTCAGATGATGACGTTCAATGACCCACTGATTTAATGATTTACACAACTACTATCAACAAACCATTGACACCTTTCCTGTGACTCTCCAGGTGGTGACTCAGTTTAAGAGCAGCCTAGTGGGCTTGACTGAGATCCTAATGTCCAAAGAGCCCTGGTATGTCCGCTGCATTAAACCCAATGAAGCCAAGCAGCCAGGTGGGTCCCAAAAGTCCTCCACTTCTGAAAAGACCCTAGAGATCAAGCTGAGCTAATGTTTTTTACTGTATGTTCAGCCTGCAGTCAGCTAGTAGATAAAGTTAGACAAGACAGTTTTGACCCCTGAACTCTCTAGATGACCTTTCATGTCCCCTTCAGGACGCTTTGATGATGTGTTGGTGAGACATCAGATGAAGTACCTGGGTCTGATGGAGCATCTGAGGGTCAGACGTGCTGGGTTTGCTTACCGACGCAAATACGAGATATTTCTCCAGAGGTAGATAATCACACTTTCACTCTTTTTTTCATCTAAATTGCACATAAAGTTTCTCTTTTTCTTGCGGAGGATATTTGGCATGTTTTAATTTTTGCTGCTGTTATTCTTATCAAGTATAAAGCTGCGTGTGATTCTGCGGTCTTCTTCTGTGCTCAGGTATAAGGCTCTGTGTCCTGACACCTGGCCCAACTGGAAAGGTACGGCAGCAGAAGGCGTGCGGTGCCTGATCAAACATCTGGGCTACAAACCTGATGAGTACAAGATGGGCAGGTAGGCAGATGGTACTGTATAGAAGCCATAGACCGTCTATGAAGGGTTCACCTGGAAGAGATACAGGAACTTCTCACCGATTGTCTTTTCCCCTCAAGGACAAAGATTTTCATCCGCCACCCTAGAACTCTGTTTGCAACAGAAGACACCTTTCAGGTCTGCAAACATAAGCTAGGTGAGATGTTGTTCTGTACATTTACTTTTAATTCCACATTAAGCATCCGAACTCTCCTGAGGGTGAAACTGGAACTGTCATTGTTGCAGCAACAAGGATTCAGGCCAAGTACAAAGGCTACAGGGTGAAAGGAGACTACCTGAAACAGAGAGAGGCTGGTGAGTATTAAAACCCATGCACACTGATGCATTTACAGACATAAACTAAAAGCTGCACAAGTATTTTAAGATATGACTTTTTATTACCTTGTCTTATCTAAATAGCCACTAAGATTGAGACCTGCTGGAGAGGTCTGCTGGCCAGAAAGGAGCGGGACAAGAGGGCATGGGCTGTCAAGGTCATCAAGAAGTAAGTTCACACGATGACAGAGGAGATGGTAATACAGTCTAATAAAGTCTATGTTATGAAGTTACCCATCTATTGATTTGTTCTAGATTCATCAAAGGTTTCATGACTAGAAATCAGCCGCCCTGCGTCGACAACAATGAGTACCTGGCGTACGTGAGGCAGAACTACCTCACACGTCTGAAGGACAACCTTCCCAAAACAGTCTTGGAAAAAGACTCTTGGCTCACCCCTCCGCCTATAATGCAGGAGGTTGGTGATACATTTGTTTGCATCAGCTGTTTCTAGGTATAAGGCCGCATGCATGAGGGCACAAGTTGGTGATTTTGGTAATGGCTGCACTCTGTAAAAGGTGTCAAACTGTATTTTTTTCTAGTTGTCCCAGCTGTTGAAGAAGCTCTACATTCGTCACATGGTGCGGAAGTACGTCCGAGGAATCACTCCACAGAGGAAAGCACAGGTACAATCGTAGGTGGTAGGAACCGCAATACATGCACTCATAACATATCCATTCTACATTTAAAATATCTAAATAAAGAAAATTGTTTGTGGGCAACACATATTCACTTCAAGAAATGACTTACTTACTTTCTTTTACTTTTTACTTTTCCTGTTTCCAGCTTCTGTTAAAAGCAAAGACGAGCTCCATGTTCAAAGGAAAAAAGGAAAACTACCCCTTCAGTGTGTGCAGACCGTTCATGGACACCAGAATCAGTAAGACTGCTGAGTTTTTTTCTTTTCATTGAGTGTACATACAGGAATATATAATATATAATATAGCATTAATACTTTCAAGTAGAGCATACGTACAACAGGATAATACTGGATAGACTGCAGATGCCAGCAGTACTGTACATTAGTTTAGATGTATTCATGCTTTCCCCTTTTCAGAGTTTTGCTTTTAAAAACAGGAATAAGTCTTTCCAGATGGTGAAGAATTAGCAACAGCACATTTTTAATTTTCAAATTAAATAACAAAACCTGATTATGCAATCTGAGATACTTTGTGAGCCGGTAAATGGACTATTTTGCAGATTGATAAGCAAGTTATAATGTAATTACTGAGACAGTATCGTATTATTGTATTCAATTTGTGTGTGAAATCCTCCCTCATGGCTCTCTCTTATTCTATTAAGATGGAGAAGACATAAGCATCAGAGTGCTTCAGATGATACGGCATGAGCACATCAAGGTAAACTAACATTGGAATTTAATTTGCATCTTTGTCCTTTTATCCACTCTGACCTTGTGTGTGTCTGTCCGTCCCACAGTACAGTGTGCCGGTGGTGAAGTACGACAGGAACGGGTTCAGGCCTCGTCTCCGGCAGCTCATCTTCACACAGGAAGCCGCCTACCTGGTTGAGGAGGGCAAGATCAAGCAGCGGATAGATTACATCTCTCTGAAAGGTAAAATGAGCATCATTATATGAAGGGAGCGCTACACACATGCTTGAAACTTGCTGTTGCATTCACGTTTCTTTTTGTAATTATAGGTGTGTCAGTCAGCAACCTGAGTGACAACTTCCTGATCCTTCATGTTACATGTGATGACATCAAGCAAAAGGTAGAGTTCTCAACAGACTGGTGTCTAACATCAGACTTGACTTAAAAAATGCTCTCCTAACTTTGTAAAACAACATGTGACAAAAAAAATACATATATATAAATTTGCTGAACTTTTTGTATCAGAATTGGACCGATATCCGATATCAATATCGGTGCATCTCCACCTCAGACTCAAAACCACTGATTTCAATGTATTACTATTACGGAGAACAAGATCAGATCGTAAATGTTACCTTAAATGTTACTTAAAGATTGTAAAACCCCCACATCTAACAGTTGAAAAGACTGACACTATATTTGTTCTTTTAGGGGGATCTGGTTCTGCAGTGTGACTACCTGTTTGAGGGCCTGACTAAGCTGAGTCTTATTGCCAACAAGCAGAACTGTATCAAAGTGGTCCAGGGCAGGTACAGAATCTGGATTTATGTAGTAATATTAATTAAGCAAAAACGATGGATGTGCCTCGTTCATTGTGAAATTGTTGCACTCACTTGCAGTGTGCGATTTGACATCCAGCCTGGCAGAGAGGGGTTTGTGGACTTCAAGAGTGGACAGGAGTCAATGGTCTACAGGGCAAAGAATGGCCATTTGATGGTGGTGAGCGTGGGCTTCATCAAAGCATCATGTTAAGACGACGTAAAATTACTATTTGTATCAACAATTGACAAAGGACTTCACTTTCTTCTTTAGGAATCTACCAGAACCAAGTCCAGATGATGCTGCCAGTGATTTGGGATGATGTTGCTGCGTATTTTAGTGACAGCCGTGTTTGTTCTGTATTCCTGCTCCATGGTTGTTGCCAATTGTGTTTCATGTCAGCTGATTTTTACCTTATGACAATGTTATCCAATGATATGTATGCACACATTACACTGCCAATATCTCCGTAGAGCAGACAAAAAACTAGTAGTAGAGCCTAGCCAGAACATCATTGGGTCTGCTTGTTCCTAATGTCTGGAGTTTAAAACATCTCTAAGTGAATAAACTGATCCCAGCTCAGATTCGAGGAAATCAATATGAATATCAATATGAATCGAAGCGCTTGCAATCTTTTTTTTAATTAAATGTATCTGAAATCCTATGTAGACGATAACATGATAAAACATATATATGTGTGTGCAGCCATGAATGTTTAATACCTCACCCATGTTGTACTGTTACATTAAAAACATGTTAAACCACAGACACTGCATGTGAAAAGCACAAGTAATTATTGAGGGTAAATTCATTAATTACGGAGCGAAATACACCAGCACGTTTCAAATGAATACGTAACAATCTATACATAAGTATATGTTGCTGAGATGACTCGTGAGGTAGCAGCTCCCCCTACTGGCCCACTGCTGGCCCTACAGGTCCCCTCTGGGATTGTTTCCAGGCTGGGTAATGAAACCTCTGAGGGAAATCAGCAAACTTGTTGTGATGAAGTCCTGTAAAGAATAACATGTCCATCTACCTTCAACTTCAAGGTGATGCCGAATGGGTGGCCTGGAAACAAATAAGGATGTGAGGCATGAAAGTGTAACTTGTTTTTGTCTCCTGAATTCTGAATTTCGTCTCAGTGAAGGCAGCGTTGGATTGCGCAGTAACTTAATCTGCAGTACACTCTGCTGGACAACACAAATACCAACATGAAAATAAAAATAAAAAGTCGTACAGCTCTCCGAGTAAACTGTTCAGAATTTATTTATATTTTAATTCTACAGATTTACAAAATTCTATTTTTGGGTCTTTATGGCACAAAGAAGTAAAGCTGCCATCAGTCTAAGCTATATATGTTGAGATATTTTTTTATGCATTATAACATTCACGCTCCTGACTCAAATGTGTTCTTTTATTCTTAATTCTATGAATAACTGTTTCAGCACACATTGTCTTATTTAAAGTTAGAAGGAAAATGCTGATGCAAGTTGAAAATGCAAAGATTGCATAAAAAATTCACAGAGTGTACGTATTCTCAAATGTTAACTACAGTTCAACATGCTCAACGTTATCATTTTAACATGCCAATATAGCCCACATGCTCACCTGGGCTCAAACTTTGAAAGAAGGCCCATTTTGGACTGAAGGCACTGCTGTGATACATAATCATAATAATTAATTAAATATTAACATTATACACAGTATGTCACCTATTTCACATGTTGTTACTATCAAATATGACTGATTTGTTAAAGCAAATATTCTCTGAACATGACAGCATGTTTTATTGAGCTATCCCCATAATTATTTCTTATTAGGTTGTAGCTTTATCTAAATATGATAAGAGCCAATGTGAGTCTGATTTTAAACAGATCAAAAGCAGATCCCAAAACTTACAAACTGATTAGCTCTGAAATGAAAGGTGGTGAAAGGTAGTCATGCGAGGATTAATATGCTCATAATTGTTACCATAATGACCACGGGTTAATGATTAAACAGATGTCTGGAAATGCCTGTGATGAAATGGACAAAGGTTTAAAAAACTGCCACGTCTATACACCTGGGACGGAATTGAATAAGCAACAGAAACCTCAGTCATGATGGAAAGATTCAGAGCAGTAATATTTTTCCTTCTGGTTTCATGTATCTGCAGGATATCAGGTAAGTATCTACACACTTCCAAACTGCTACATACATTGTATTTTTGTATATTACCAACCTACAAACATGAACTGTTTTTATCAATTTCAAAATAGAACTGGTGGCACACTCCAGACTCTGGACTTCAAATACTTTCTCCTTATTTTGAACAGGACAGACGTGTGAAGGAAGTTGTGGAAAAAAATTGTACTCATGTTCATGCCACTCGACATGCACATCTCTTAAGAACTGCTGTAAAGACTATAAAGAGTACTGTGTGGAAGTCTATCCATATTCCGGGTCCATTTTGGGTGGGGTGGATTTTATTGTCCTTGACGCGAGTTTCAACAGGAGTTCAGAGATTGTATGCAGGTAAGACTTTCTTTTACATGCAAGTGTTTACGTATCTTTATCAGGTCTTCTGTGCAATATTCTTACAAAGAAATAAAAAAAGAATTATGAGATGCAATTGAAAGTACTGCAAAAAAAGTGTAAAGTGAACTTTCACGCACAAATATTACAGTAAAATTATACAGTTGAAGTATATTACAGAAATCTGCTAATCTTTCTTTTATGACGGCAGGTTCAACGGCAACATCAACACGGTGGGGTATGTGGATGAAAACAGTCGGGGCCATTGTATCTCCCCAGTATTGTATCAAACAGGATGGGTTCCCTTGCACATCTCCTCTGATAATGGCACTACATTCATTAGAGTTGGAGCCTGGCTCTCAGGTACAATAACTGTCTGCATATTCTTTTGAGAAAGACCTCAAAACTATTCTATATATTTGATAACACATAGTTTTCCATTCAGTGTGACATTAAAATATGATTTATTTGATTCAAATGTGTTGCTGTACAGTGCATACTGGCAAGTTAGATGCTCAGTTCAAGGCAACTCTGGTCAACTCAACAAAATGGCAGTACTATGGTACACCTGATGTTGGAGGCGTCCTTGAGATGACATGGAATACATCTTTGGTGAGAGCGGAGAGGGTCAATATAGAGGTCTGGGGATACAGGGAGACAGGTGAGTACGCCTGTTTATACGCTGCATTTACACTTTTTAGATCACATGATTATTAATTCGTAAATATTCTGTATAATGTTCCTCTGTAGGTAAACCCTACACAGACAACTGGGAGGGTGAGTGGCACTACCTGTACTCACTTGCAAAGGATCAGCTCAATAATGGATCTTTTAGCTTTTTGCCCAAAGTAGCAGAGAACGGCTTTTCAAGTTGGGAGCTTGGCGCTCTACGTATCAGCAACAGCACCAACCCTGATGGCATATGGTTTGTACAAACACTTCCTATAATATAGAATACTACAATAACACATATTATTGTAGTCGTCAGCTGTACAATATTTGTCATGCGTTTCATTTAGGAACGTACAAGCAGCTTGGACTGAGGATCACGCTCTGGCCTGGCATCTGGAGGAAAGGTTCAGGCAGAACTCAACAGTTTGGGCCCTGGAGAAATGTCTAGCATGGGACCAGCTGGAAAATCAGCTGCCCAACTTCCTCAGTGAGATCATAGACTGTCCCTGCACTCTGGCTCAAGCAAGAGCAGACACTGGGAGGTTTCATGTAAGTGTAGCAAAATGGTTATCTGTACGCCATTTAAGGCTAAACATAAAACACACATGTAAAGTAATACGTCTCAGATGAACTGAAAATGACATCATCACAGTAAAGTAATTTTCTGTGTTGTAGATTTAGGTTCATAATTTATGTGTTTGTGGGGATCATCAGTGGCCGGGGCCCTTTACCTATTATCACTGCTTCTCAGTTTAAAGTTAATAAGAGGTCTCTCTTAGTTGTTGTATTCACAAGCATTATCTGCAAGCTGAACTCGTTTTAGCATTGATTTTATGCCTCTTATCTTAAAAAAAGTACAGTTAGGGTGAGGCAACGCCATTAGTGTCGTTCAACTGTCATATACCTCTGAACGGCAGTACATACATGAACACAGTGAAATGCACATTTAGCTGCCTGCTGAGCACAGACGCAGTATCTCTCTCTCCTCAGACTGACTATGGCTGTGATATAGAGAAGGGGAGCGTGTGCACCTACCACCCTGGGACTGTTCACTGTGTGAGGGCTATACAAGCCAGGTGAGTCCTTCACTCACAACTGTTGACTTGCCTTCACGGTCAGGTGTCAACATTATGTTCTGATATCACAAATGCATTTACAACATTAGCAATACAATTTGCAGGGTAGGTTTTATAGCACAACTTTATTTTGTATCTTTATATACTATATACTTTATATACTTTATATAGTTTTTATGGTACATCGTTTAGCTGTTAGCCATCAGTCTGGCTGAATCTGTGATACTTGATACAACATACTGCAAGCAAGCATTTTGCGAAAAAAATGTGTTGATCATGCAGATTTTTGACAAATATGTAAGATTTCAGCCACAGAAAAGCAAACAGAAAATGTGTGGATTGCTATGTCAATTCTTATACTGCACTTTGTAGCCTTTTGGCTGCCAATTTATTTTGTATCTATACTCTTATCTATAACATCATGTCCATGATTCCTCAACCCAAAAGTAAGCAGTAGTAAATACCTGCATACGCCCTCTTTATGAACAACTTGAATTATGGCACCTGGAATAGTAAAACTGTTCGGCCCCTCTGTGTAGGCTACTCAATAATGGAGCTCTTGTTGAGACCAAAAAGTACCTTTCTATTATTGTACATTTATACTTAAATGATATCAAAGCAACTCTGAGTGAGTAAGTGGATATCCACTTACTCTCAGTAAGTGGATAATTATTGCGATATATTGCGTAATGGAATACTATAAGGTACACTGCTAATTATCGTTTTAATTTAACTACTAACTATACTGTAATGAATTTAGTATAAAAACTGATGTGTGCAACTGGAGCACATGGAATTTGGTATAAATCTGTGGTCTCTCGTGTAGCCGTAAACTCTTGTTTATATTGGCATCATGATTTAGTTGCAGTAGAGGTCACTCTTTTAACTGTATCAACAGTCCAAAATATGCAGCGGGACAGCAGTGTTGCTATGACAGCACTGGCGCTCAGGTGCTGACAGGAGACTCGATTGGGGGAAGTACCCCAGACCGAGCACACGACTGGGGCTCACCCCCATTTCAGAAGCCCCCTCGAATTCCTGGACAATCCCACTGGGTCTACGACGTCCTCAGCTTCTACTACTGCTGCCTGTGGTCCGACAACTGCCACTACTACTTCAAACACCGGCCCTCCAGCGACTGCAGGCGTTACCAGCCACCCAGCTCAGGTGAGTGAACCGTTACGCATGGTATAGCGGTTTATGTGTTTTTATGTGATTATTGTTTAATGTGAAGTCTTTTTTTGTCCGTAATGACAGCTGTGGTGTTTGGAGATCCCCACTTCATAACTTTTGATGGTGTCAGCTACTCTTTCAATGGCATGGGGGAATACACTTTGATGACCTCGGCAAAAAAACAGCTGACAATCCAAGGCAGGACAGAGCCTGTGGATGGTGAGTTACTGAAGGCACTGAGCTTTTGAACCTTTCTATCTTTCTCAACAATGATCAGTAAATGCTACCACTAAACACATGAACTATTACACTAATCTTTGTTGATCTGATTCTCTAACCAGCCATAATAAAAGCTACGAAGTTGACGGCTGTAGCCATGAAAGAAACCCTCTCTGATGTTATTGAGGTGCGGCTGGTCAGCGGTCACACTGACCTTGAAGTACTGCAGAATCAAAAAAAACTCTCCTTTTCTGAGCAGAGCTGGATGGACCTGCAAGGTGAGACCCTGATTCGCCTTTCTGCTTTCTATTGAGATCTTCTAAAAAATGTATTCCCTTTGTTTATTTTATTTGACAGTAAATAGGAATTTTGACACAGTGGTTCAAAAAAGAATAAAGAATTACCTCCAACTTGACCAACTACAACAGTAAAATGCTGCTTACACATGCAGACGTGAAATTACCAAAACGGTTCCAACTTTGACAAAAAAATGGTGTCTTACTAAGACTCACATAGTAAAAAACTTATTGTCAAAACACACTTGATATAATCTTGTTAAAATACAAGAACTGCCTTTATTCTGAACAAATCTCCCCTCTAGGTGTGTTTGTGTTTTCTCCTACCTCTACAAATGTGACCGTGATGTTCCCAAGTGGAGCCGGGGTGGAAGTGCGACTGAGAGAGGGAACCATGACAACCACCGTGCTCATGCCAGAGGAGTTCAAAGGTTCCACTCTCGGACTGCTGGGGAAGATGAACGGTGACGCCAAAGACGACCTCGTTTACAGTAACGGTGAACTCGTGAGGAACCTCACCAATCCAGAGGAGGTGTTCAGCTTCGGGGGAAGCTGTAAGAAATTATTCACACTGCAGATTAGGTTGAGTTTATGACTGTTGTGAACCTAATTTTATGTATGAGCTGTATATGTTATATATACAACAAAACCTCATAAAATCTAATTAAATAGGCATGAAGTTTGATAAGGAATTACATTAAGAATATGTTCTTTCGCCAAGACTTGGAAAACACATTGACAATTTTATATTAAATGGTAGCTAATGAGTAATTTGAGAGATAAGTAAACTAATTTATGTAAGGATAACATTAGGCAACTATGACAGTAAGGTCTGCACATATATGTGTATTCCTGACTCACAGTGTAAATTATTTTGGATATTAGAAAGGAATAATTAAACACAGGTCACCAAAGTTAAAGTTAAAAGTTAAAGTCCTTTCTCCAAACCATTTCTATGTCACACTGCTTCCTCTTTTGGGTCATGTACCCTTCGTGTTACCCTTTGGTGTTGGGAAAACACACTTCTCTTTTTGTGTTTTCGTGCATAGATCAGGGATTTGCATTCCAGGAAACCACTCTCATTTTATGAAACATCAGCAGATAATGTTGCAAAGGTTCAACTTAAATTTAAAATGTTTTAATGGTAAGTGTTTATCTTTCTTGTTGTCTTACAGGGGCCATCTCCAACCAGTCTGCCTTGTTCACATATGATTCAGAACATCTTTTGAACACATATTATTATGCTCCCAGACATAACCATAGTTTTGTTCCAGTGTTTTCTGTCCCTGAGAGTCCAGATGATCCATTAGCCAATCAGGCACATGAGATATGCACTGGAGAGGGCGCTCAGTACTGTAGGTATGAGAAGAAATCTTTTATCTGTTTTACTCATTATAATAATTAGTTAATTTAATACTAGTGTTTTTATGAAACACATATGTATTTAGCTAGTTCCCTTAAAGGGGCACTCCACCAATTTTACACATGAAGTTTAGTTTACTCGTCATAAGGACCAATCAACTTGGGAAAACAATTACAATAATTTGGAGAAAAACGTAAAAAATAACTCTAATGGTGTCACAGTGATGTCATCAGGGTTATCTTGGCTCCGTCTTGTAGAGTGCAAAAAGCCTACATTGCATACTGGTGTTATCGGTTTAAAATACACTGGCAATGACCAGGCAAGGAGATCGCACAAAAGACCAGTTGCATTGTGGGAAATGTGGGACGCAGTGCTTTTAGATTTAGACCCACAGGGCCTAAAAGTAATGATATCTCGACTTCTGATGAGTCATTGCCATTTTAGAGAAATCATTTTCTTAGCAACTAATTTTCTGATCAGTACCTCTGTCCTGTAGGTATGATATCCTGGTAGCTCGTAGTCCAATAATGGGAAATGCAACCAAAGTGTCTTTCCAGAGTCACATTTCTCTTGTTGAGGATCTAAAGCAAGGTGAGAGTATAAAAACACATGATTAAAAAATGCTTATTATGTACATTTACTCACTGTGTTTGAAATTGTTATACTGTGCAGTGATATCCTGTGGACGGCTTTCACCACCAAATAATGGGAAGAAGGAGGGGACCACATATTTACAAGGAGCAAAGGTGCAGCTTTCCTGCAACGACGGCTACACTCTCAAAGGATCTGCGGAGCGAATATGTCAGGAGAACGGCCGGTGGTCTGGAGAAGACACACACTGCGTGGTTCCCAGTATGAATAAATTATGAAATCAGTCCTGTCCAATGATTCTGATGTTCACAAATCAACAGTGGCAAATGTGTGAGTGTCTGTATTTTAGCATGCCCGTGAATGTGTGTGTGTGTGTGTGTGTGTGTGTTTCCTGTGCATCATTTGATCCATCAAATCAACAAAAAATGAAATCACTCTCATGATCTTTTTACACAAATATTTATGACTAAGAATAACTTATAAACATTGATCCACTCTTATAATAATGCACACATCAAATTTGAGATACAAAGAATTTAGTAATGCAGCAACTCCATGGCCCATTCCTTAACACAAATATAGACTTATCGTTAACCAATTATTTATAAAATATCTTAAACAATTCATAAATACGATGAAGCAAACTGCTTCCTTCTGTGGGCAGTGTCCCTTCGCTGTGGACCCTGTGTGAATATTACTTTTTCCACAAACACATAATGACATATTGAGCTGGAAAGTGTAAACTGGCTTCTTTCTGATTAGTTTGTAAATCTGGATTTTGAGGAAAGCTGTTGGATGTACTTTTTTGTATTTGATGGCACTCCTCCTTTTCTCTGTGTATTATCATTGACCTGTTTGAGGGGCCTTTTCCACTACTTCTTGTGGATTCCTGGAAACAAACGTCTTCGACCCTCAAGGGACTGATTATACCCACCATCAGCAATCCGTCCAGTAGATCAGTCTGGACCAAAGTGGTCAACCGACCGACCAACAGACATTGCCATTCCTAGAACGAGGCCTCCAGTGTGACTATAAATAACACACATAGTTTAAACTACCTGGATATCAGGGGAGTATATTGTAACATAATCACAAATTATAAGGAGGAACTTTTTTCCTGCCTGGTTCCTCTCTATTGAAACAAATAAATGCAATTAAAGGCTAAATATAGGTCAAAATCAATGAAATCCTTTAATCCAATGATAAGAAATGTTCAGTATGTTCAGCAGCAGCAACAACAAAATATACTTTCTATAAGAGACAGAAGTACATGAGTTATCTAATGTGTGCCACTAAATTAGACAAGAAAAATGAATCCTAGTTAATATACGAACATGAACACTTTTAAGATGACTGTGTAAGAAGAGCAATGACACATTCTGGTCGGTTGGGAGCTTTGTTGCATCTACTCTCTCTTCCTGTCTGCATCTATGCAGTTAACAAACTAGTTTAGGTTAAAAAACAAACAAACTAATGTTTATACTTATTGCGCTTGAGCCTCTGGTTAAAAACATCATTGTCATCTTCCAGGTAATGTCGCAGGAATTGTGGCCGGTTCAGTGATTGGAGCGGTAGCACTGCTTGTAATGATAGCAACAATCATACTCCACTCTAGGAAATTGAAAAGGTACAGTATATTCAGTTGATGTATCATTAATCTGCAACACAACATTTCTAAAATGCATTATCCTCACAATACTTGAGCTGGTAAAAGTGTGACAGAGGCTTCATATTGTAGTTTCCTGAGTCTTCACTGTTTTTATTCATGTGGGTTTTTTCCTTCCAGAAGAGATGCAGGGTCAGGAGAAGTTGTGGCAAGTGAGGCCTTCTAACCACAACTGTTCATCTCCTGAAAAATGTTTAACTTCAGAATTAATGCATGCTTCCATTGGATAACGACACAACACAAAAGAGATAGATCCTTGTAAACCGTAGCCATGTTCCAGATTAAAATATATTACAAGGTTGAGCAAAGGTCGCTGCACGGTTAAAGAGCAACTACACACTACATATTTTGCACTCTGCTTCTTCCAGGGCAGAAAGCTGTTATTGCACTGATATTTATTGATCGACATTTTAACTTGTGTTGCACTTTTGAACACATCCACCATAAACGCAAAGCATTCTGGGCTATAAAACTACAGGTTTATTGTAGAGTGAAAACACATTTTATGAATCAAATCTTGTAAGATCATTTACTTTACATTCAGTCATCTAGTTGGATGATCTATTTATGAACGATAGGCCGAAACCAATAACTTACTGTTAGAATGTTCAATAAGCTAACAATACTTGATTGGTGAAACATTAATGATGCAAACTGCTACCGTCTAAACATTATTGTTGAAGTGTTTAGGCTACTGGAGGAAGTCCTTGTTCAGCTCTTCAGATCACCTGTATATTTAGGTCAACAGACAAACTACGAGATTAAATGAATTCTACACTGTGTACTTATATTTGTGTTGTGTCATTAAATGCTGATGAATATTGTTTTATTGATTAAAGTTTACAAATTTGTTGGACAATAAAGTTTTTTATATACAGTTTATTCTACAATGGGCCTCATGCACAAAACAATACAAGAAAAATGTTCCTCTTATTTTTGTTCGTATCCACAAGTTATCATTCAAGAACATTCTTACCAAGATAAGAAAAGAAACGTTTTGTTTTCATAGTCCACAAATTGTTTGTCCAGCACAAGGAAACAGTTTTAAATTTGACAAACATAAAAAAAACGAATTAATATCATAATCAAATTTAGATTATTATAGTTTTGCAAGTCATTATAATGATTTGATTATTACATTTGTGGTCTAAATAAATAATATTGGTCCATTGATCCCAATTAGGACTATAAAAACCCTTGGATGATATTTCTTCTGAATAGCTGCATTTTGATTTTCCTGTAACATCGATACTGACACTCTGGAAAATCACATATTTGTTTGTGCATATGGAGTTTAGTTCTCTTTTTTTTCTGTGCGTTGCAGAATATAATTTGACTTACAAACTATAATAATTATAATATGATACATTATTATTTTTCTCGGATTGGGGCTCCACGATTTGCGAAACTGTCGTGAGATGGGTGCGGTTACACATTGAGCTCTCGCCAGAGTTTATTGCAAACCCACATACGAACACATTAAGAGATTCCTTGCTTTATAGTTAGATGATATAATTCAAGATAGTGTTGCTAACAATTGTTTTCTGCCAATTGAATCCCACCAGGCATTATGTATTTATTTCCTCCAGCTACTTGGTGACACTTTTTCTCGACCATATATGGTCATTATTGATATAGTTAATACTTTGGACTGATACTTTGAAAGAGTGCAGATGGAAAAGCAACAGATATTGCCTCATTAATAAATACCAGTCCTCTCTGATGGCAAATGGCTTGATTTATTCCTCTGAAGCTCAGTTCATTATTTACATAACATAACACCCATGAAGACTTAGCTCTAGATGCAAAATTCCTCACCACCACTCGACTGCGTCAATACCTCAGTCCATCACTTTGTCCTGAATGTAAACACACCTCTATCATGGACATTTTTAGTTTCTTTCTTAAATCTTGTGTTGACAAACTGGAAGTAACCCTGTTGTTTACCGTGTGACTCTGCTTGTACATGCTGTTCCCTCACATAACACAAGGCTGTGATTTCTATGGACAAAGAGCACCAGTATGTGACAAGACTGCAGAGGCCACCGCTGAATAAACTGTCTGCTTGCTGCTTCCAGAGTCATTCACCAACAACTTGCCACAGACACTCCAGAGATATAAATAAAGAATAGTTAGCATTATCTTCTCCAGGTTCCGAGGCAACGGAGGAGTAACACCACAGCTCATGACATACCAAGGCATTCTCAGCCCTTAGATCACACCTGAAGCTGGACGAGTGTTAGAATGAATCCGTTGGGTATATATGTGTGTGAGTAGAGCACTACAGATGCCAGAGCAGCCTTTTCCTCAGACCTCGAGCTCACTTTCTGTTGAGAATAGAAATACAGCTGCCCATTGTTTAGTGCCCAGGTCATCAATCTAGACTTGTTTGTTAGGTTGGAGCTACAGGCGTTTGCAGTTTCAACAGCCTTTCCCTTCATTCGGACCTTATTTTCCAGGATATGGGGGAACAAAATAAAATATTATCCCGTCCCATTTTCCGCCGAGATGTGACATGGGACCCTTTCCCAAACTGGACGCAGCCGAGTCGAATCTTTACGCAGGACTTTGGCCTTCCTCCTTTCCTTGACCCTGGTGATCTGGACTGGATAGACTGGTCCAAGAAGAGACTGGCATCTTTCTCCTGGCCTGGGTATGCACAAACTCCCCATCTGCCTCCATTCAGTGGTCAGCACCCGGCGGCGTTGAACCAAAAGGGTCCAAGACAACTAGCAAGTGGAGTGACAGAGATCCAAACAGGGCAGGACAGCTGGAAGATTAACCTGGACGTCAATCACTTCTCGCCTGAGGAAATTACAATCACGACCAAGGAGGGTTATTTGCAAATATCAGGTACACTGCACATGATTCTCTGATTTCCCACAAGCTATTTTTGAGATGTGACAGTAAAGTATATCGTGCCTGATCTTTAACATTCTTGTCTTGACAGATTTTCTTTTTAATTATGTCTGTTTTTCATTACAAGGAAATCATGAAGAAAGGCAGGATGAGCATGGATCTGTTTCAAGGTGCTTCACCCGGAAATACAAGTAAGTTGTCTCTGAGAATGTGAGGAATTTTGAAAAATGATCTTCCTGTGATTCAATATGATAACTGTGTATTATATGAAACATTGTTATGAGGCAAGAGTTTAGCATAAACGTTCTCCTCTTCTCTTCAAGGCTGCCAAAGGGGGTGGACTCGCAACACATCAGCTCTTCGCTGTCTGGTGATGGACTTCTGTCCGTAGAGGCCCCCGCTCCAGGGACGTCCATCAGCAACCCACCCAACGAGATTGTGATACCAGTTCAGATCAGACAGACGCAGGACGGTGAAAAGTGAAACCAGTAAGCAAGCACTTGAAACTACAATCAGATGTTGCCCAAGTTGTGTATAGCAACTTTTGTAGCACTGACATGAAAAAGGCACAACTAGTCTGTTGTAGAGTTTTCCAGTTAAAATACTGATATTGTAATGTCAACAGAACAATATCATGTCACTCAAGGAATTATTTTCGCTTGTCGTCGCTTATAAATAGATTAGCATGACCGTGTAATCCTAACAACATACCATCATGTTTTCATGCTCTTTTAATATCTGAATTATATGAAAGAATACAAGCTAACAGCTGTAGTTGTGACCTTACATGACCTAAGGGACTGTGGAGATTATGGTTGACAATACTGGCCAAGAATGGACGGTGGAAATGTAGTATTTATATCCAAACAGCTTATTTACTTTATAACAAAATGGTATGTACGTCAAGTTGTGCTTCTGTGTAACATGGCAAAGTAATTAATCATTAATTTGGTTTGATTTGATTTTGCTTGTGAAGAAGAGAAACCATGTAAAAGCTGTAGCATACATTCATTTTGTGTGTTTGTCCTGAAGGTTGTACATTGATGTATTGACTAACCAGCCTAATGAAGCTGGCCGGATATAACTGCCACAAATGTATTAAACAGCTTCTGCCATATAAATAAAAAAAATTAATTTGATCCTTTAGTGTCCTTTATTAGTGATGCGTTTGTTAGAAGATTATAGGATTTATAGAAACCAGTTTAACCTGTATTGATTATTCATCCATTGCTCTATTTCTCATGGCTTTCCATACAATTATTATCAAATGATCCACAAGAGGGCACTGGAGTCCTATTTAGTGTAATATTTTGTCTAGTTTTCTCTTTGAGAGATAGTTTTGACTTTAGTATTTAAGTTGATTTTATCTGTTACGGTAGACCTTCATCAAATCTCTCCAAAGACTATCTAGTTCCTCCAAATTAGCTGTTTTAAGTTTATTCCACCAAATTGATTAATTTTGTATTTACTGTAGTCAATTGTGGTCTTCTACGAGCCATGTGATGCCAAACTTCAAAACAAATGCACAACAGCCTCAATGAAATGAAGGTGTTTGATAACTGGGAAATTTAACATTATTGTAACATCCGCTTCATTTCTGCAAGTGCATTAGAGGCTAAAATGTTCAAGAGTAGAAGTCAGGGGCTCGGCTGGTCTGATGAAGGCCAGTCAAAAGTAAACAGTGACATCTACTGCTTGAACTACGTATTACATGTCAACGTATCAGGAGTTACTATATTTGTGCTATTTCTACTGAATGTCAACACATGGGTTATTGTAATGTTGTAAATAATTAGATAGATACAGTGAAAAAAGGGAGGATTTAGTTTTAAATTTGTACACAAATATTATTGTGATTGCTTTCGTAGCTTGGTTTGTTGATTATTCAGCCAGTGGTTGGATGACATGGAAATACTGAAGGAATCACTTGACAGCAATTTGATGAAGTAAGGAAAACAGAAGAGTGGTAGTCCTCTCGCTTCTTTGTGTATTTAGAAAAGTGAAATAATATGAGATGGCGGTTAGATATTAATCTATAAGTATCAAGGAGAACAATAATCTTACATATTTAATATAAAAAAAGATGAATGCATCTTCAAACTGATGCTGTAGAGAAAATGTACGGATTCTTTAAGTGATGTTACCAAATAAAATGTTCACAGTAATCCTTTGAGGTTTACTGCGTTGAGTTCCCTTTTACATCTGAATCTATCCTTTTGAGGAATTCAGCATGCAGTGGTGAAATGTCCCTGCTCTTGCTTTGATTTTTTTCTTGATCAAGATTAAAGCCAGCAGGGTGGGAAAACAATCACTTAAGATAGATTTGGGATTAAAGTTTTTGCAAATCAAAAGTAATTTTTTCCTTCTTTCATTTCTGGCCCACACAGTGGAAAATGTACCTAAATTGATAGGGTGTCAGTTTAGATAAAGAGAAGCTTAACAGATCTTGAAATTGTCCCAGACAATTAGGTTAGTTTTGGCCAACAGACTCTGAACATGCATTTAGACATCCAGCAGAGTGCAACCCATTGAGTCACCCTCTGCTGCAGCCCCATCACCGATGTTCATATATAGAACCTTTATATAGCCTGTCATCCTTCATCCATCCGTCATCAACCTCACAGTTATTAACAGGGAAAAAAACCATGCACACACGGGACCACCACTAGATCAGTAGTCAGGCCCAGAGCCAAACATTTTTTTTGTTTTTTGTTTGTTTGTTTGTTTGTTTAAACTGAAAGTGGATCATTTGATCAGAGAAATGTACAGCACAGTCCGTTTTAATGAGTGCATAGCCTACACCCTTTGATACGATCTATGCATAGGTTAAATGTATGAGAGGCCAACTTTGAATATTGTGTTTACAAACAATAAGAGCAAATTCCTGCGTACTATGCCTTGAAGTGAAAGGGTTTTAAAAATGTAATTTGATGCTTGGATAGCAAACAGTAAAACGTACAATTCAAGAGGAACAAGCTTGAACACCAGCTCTTGCTCACACACTCACCATCAGACACAAGTGGAAAATAGTAGTTAGACCTACAGCAGCACAAACTAGCAAGCAAATATTTCTGTAGAAAATGTGAACATATACTTTCCGCCTGGGCAAAATTATTCTGATACAATTTTTATCGAGGTCTTGCTATATGGTGGTTGCTAGATCTGTTCGCTGTGTCTGGATAAGTTGCTAAGGTGGTTTCTAGGAGGTTGGCATATGAGATGGTTTCCATTGGTGGTTACCGAGAGTTTTGCATGTTTTCCCACGGTGTACTTCGTGTTTGTAGTCGTAGAGGAAGTAGTGCTAGTGGCAGCAGTGACGGTGACATTTGTGACATATAGAGGTATATTCAGCACCATGGAGAGAGACACATCCTCTAAATGTTTGTCTCTGTCGCCCTCCAGCGGCCACACGAAGTAACGACAGGAATAATACGAGTGGCAAGTATAAAAATATTAGTCTATTTGCTTCATTAGTTCACCAAAAATACAAGTAATGTTCATTGTACATAAATAAAAATATGGGTCTCACTGATGAAAAGAAGAGGAGCGTTACAAAAAATGGTTTCCTCAAAAATAAAAAAAGTATCATAAAGGAGGCTAGCATTTTGTATTTTTTTGTGAGCATATTCCACCCATGCAATGAGCCCTTCACGGGGTGGTATTATAAAGCATTTTAAAATATGATGATACTGAAGGATTTAAAAAAAGAGTGGATTTTGTGAAAATGTACAATAGGAATAATAACAGCTAAATGATGCAATTAAAAAAAACACATACTGAATTATATTTAAGCTATCTATATAAGTGCACATTTGTCTTATCATATTGGTTTTTATTTAAAAAAAATATCTTGTGATAGAGCCTGCTGTGAAATAACTTTAGGCTTGTTGGCTGTAGTATTGCGGTGTCTCTTTAAAGGAAGGGGGAGTGTAGAAGAGGGACAGAGGAAAGAGATGAATAGAAGGCACCAGAACCACCTACCATGACCAAGTGCGCTGTAAATGTAGGACAGAAATTCGAGTGGAATACAAACGGATCATCAAGCGACATATTCGAGGGAAAACCATGTTTGGATGTGCCTTATCTGATTCAAATCTTTTTAAATATGGTACCACATGCGATCATTGGAACACAGGAAAAGTATTTTTCCTCCCAAACATTTCTTGCATTTTGAAACGGAAAAGAAGAGTGGCAGTAAAATACATCCCTGTGCAATCTTTCTCCGAGTATCAATGGTAGGCATTGCATAATTCAACCTTATCCACCGGAGCCATTTGGTTCCTCCTCTTTGAGGAGAGGGGGACGCCAGAAAAAAACCGACTACATCCAGTAGCTGCCTTCTCGGTGGTGCCTGCAATTGTTTAGCAATGCCCTTTTCTCTCGCAGGAAGAACTTGCAGACAGTAGCGGGGGAACAAGCAGGGGAAGGATGCATTTAAAGCTGGATGTGTGCTGCATTCAGGGAGATTCGGCAATAATAGCAGCTCTAGCAGAAACAGCGAGTGCGGAGGGCCTGGGAAGCACCCAGCCCCACTATCTCCTCCTTTTCCTCCCCCCCTGCAGGACCATGCTTGCGTGAGGGATGAGGCTGTGCACAGGGACACCAGGCCAGAGCTGCGGCCTACTTCTCACAAGAGCCGGTCTCTCGACTGCAAGATCTGTGAACACATTGCCACCATCAAATCAGCATCTTTGGTACGCAGGTCTCTCTCTCTCTCTCTCTCTCTCTCTCTCTCTCTCTCTCTCACACACACACACTCTCTCTCTCTCTCTTTCTCTCTCTCTCTCTCTCTCTCTCTCTCTCTCTCTCTCTCTCTCTCTCTCTCTCTCTCTCTCTCTCTCTCACACACACACTCTCTCTCTCTCTCTCTCTCTCCGTTTGCATGAGAAAAAAAAAACCCCGCTGGTGCTCGCGCGTGTGTGTGTGTTAGTGTGTGTGTGCGTGTATGCGTGCTGGCGGCGGGAGGTGAGGAGGGGAGGGAGGGGTGTCTGTGTTCTCAGCTGTACATCTGTAGTCATGGCAACCAGATCCTGTTAATGGATGTCATTTTTTCCATCCTCAGCTTCCCTCTCTGCCTCTGCTTTTATGTGTGTGCATTGCATTTATATGTATTCCATATAAATCTCTGCCCTAATGCCTATTACCAGTGAGATTTAGTTTTTGTCAGATTGGGGCATTTACACATCTTCTCTCATGCCTTTCTTAAATAGTAATTTTACAGAATGGTCTTGAGCCTAACAGTGGTATTATATATTATAGATGTTACATTTGGGGCTTTGATGATTGATGGATTCATTCATGTTGCTTTCTAGTATTAAGAGTTGACTCTAATCAAGAGTATGAATGGGATTAAACAGCAGAGCCTCTGTATATAGATGAACTTCACCTCTTTTGTTAGACACTGAGGCTGAAAGACATTGATACTGTCAACCCTAAAGGATTGTCAGATGTCTGTGTCAACCCTTGTTAACTTCTTGGGCTATTGTGGATGTGTAGTAATCTGCAAACTGTTTACTTTCCAGTTTGCACTATACTGTATGTGGTCTGTTTGTAGGCCATAGCCTCTGACTTACCAGCTGTCTGTCTTCCTTTATCCTTCCTGATTTCTCCATGGCAGTTGCTTCTCTCTATCTGCTCCGTTTCTTTTACTTCCTGCTTCCTGTGTTCCTCATAGGTCATCAGGTAGATCCAGGAGCATGAGCAGGACTTTGAGCTGCGGGAGCAGATGTCTGGGTATAAGCGCATGCGGCGGCAGCACCAGAAGCAGCTGATCGCCCTGGAGAACAGGCTAAAGGCCGAGATGGATGAGCATAGGCTCCGGTTGCAGAAGGAATTAGAGACACATGCGAACAACACTTACATTGAGCTGGAAAGACTGGCCAAACGCCACTCTGCTCAAACAGACAAAGAGGTAAAGCCTTAACAGCAAGCACTAATGAATGATGAGTGATTTAATTCACTTCATACCATAGTTGTGTCTTTTCTGATAGTTAAGAGATCATAAAAGGGTGTTCATTTAAATATTTGAATGTCTGTTCACAGATGAAGTCAGTTGCAGCTGAAGAGAGGAGGATCCAGCAACAGATTGTTGCTCAGCAAAAAAGAGAGCTGACTACTTTCTTAGAGAATCAGAAAAAGGAGTACAGGCTTTGCAAAGACAAGATCAAAGAAGTAAATATCACAAACAAATACAATGCAAAGTTTGTTTATTATCCCGTAGGTTATATCTTTTCAACATGAAACACATTTTCTTGTGTCTGTGTTACAGGAGATGAGCGAAGACCCTGGTACACCCAAGGAGGAGAAGCAGGAGCGTCTGTCCAGGCACAAAGAAACAATACAGCGCTCTCAGGCGGAGGAGGAGGCTCATCTGTTGGCCCAGCAGAGGCTGGTCTACGACCGGAGCTGCAGGGCCCTCAAACGCCGGAGTCTGGTCAGGAAGCACGAGTTTGAACAGGAGCAACTGAGAGAGGTAATGTGATTTACTGACATCACATAAAAGATTGTGTAATCAGACTGTGCAGACAATCTCAAAAGGAAATACCACGATTTTGGATATGACTATTGGTGTTTTCAGAGGCTGTTTGGACACAGAAATGTTTGGTGAAATAATCGATGTCGGTGATGACGAAATCAATACCAGATTCCACAGAATAAATAGTTTCTTTATGGATGAGGTTTCATTGATTAAAATGCCCGGGAAAATGCTACAGCTAATTATTTTCATTATGAATTAATTCTTCGATTACTTATGCACCCGACATTTTTTCTTCAAACTACTTTGACCAACTTTCCAAAAATCCAGTGATATTCAATTAACATTTTTATGACATGAAACAGAAAAAAAAGCAAATCCTCACATTGGGAACCTGAAACCAACAACGATTTGGGATTCTTTTCAAAACTACATTACCACAGGGGGAAAGGGTGTTAACAAGGTGGTGAACATGGTGGCCTTCAGAGCAAAATGTCTCAGTACCATCCTACAAAACATTTTCAGTTTTGACTTTAGAAATTATATTTTCTAACGCTTCAAACTGTCCACTGACAACACAAATGTAGAATTCTGCATTTTGATACTGTTTTACAGCAAAAGTGGGCCACCATGACGAACATCATAAGAAATGAATATACTTTTATGAAATATAACTATAGTTAAGACCATCATTTCCTAATTGAACTGAATCAAAAGACGAGTTTCAGTCTGGGTGACTTACTACCTCGGATAAACAATTTCTTTGGGAAACCCTGTAATCGTTACTTATTTTAAGTTGTATCAAAGAAGACACTACGTCTATGAAAATAAATATCAGCAAAAAGAAGCAAAAAAGATTAGGACCTAAGCTGAATTTGTTGTCATTAAAAACGCCATTACATCAAACTTGTTGTCCCAGGAGCTGAACAAGAAGAGGACCCAGAAGGAGATGGAACATGCCTTGATGATCCGGCAGGACGAGTCCACCCAGGACATGGAGCGCAGGCAGCTGCAGATGCTGCAGAAGCTGCGTATTGAACTCATGCGGCTGCAGCACCAGACAGAGCTGGAAAACCAGGAGGAGTACAACGGCCGGCGGCAGAGAGAACTACACAGGAAACACACTCTGGAGCAGCGGCAGCAGCCTAGAAACCTCAAGGTGCCTGGGACTTTCTCTTTCCAACTATGGGGTTATTTAGTGAGTTGATATCCAGAAAACTTCCAGAGTTTTTAAAAGTTTGTTTATAAAAGGGACGAGACATGTTTCGACAGTTAGATTACATCATGGGGTTGATATGAAAGCTCTGCAAGTACAGAGGTACTGCACATCTGTCCCCTCTAATATTCTGCACCTCAGACTTTCGATTTGCCTAAAATGTACCTTGTATTCTTATTCTAAATTGCCTATCAGAAAAATGTAGATAAAACATTAGAATGTTGCCGAGACAACTGCTTCTTCCAAAAACATTTCTGATATCTTTCACAAATTTAAATATTTTCTCCTACCTTAGTCTATTGACACTTTTGTTTTGTTTTAGCTACAGTGTTGAGAAGTGAAAGCTCACTTTCTGTATGCAAACTGAAATGTTCAATGTCATTGCAAGAAATAAATAAATAAATCCAATAATGATTAAATATTTTTCCACTTAATCCATTTAAAAATGATTAACGTGACATTGGTAGGTGGAATTAAATGCATGCAAGTTGTTTGGTTGTCAGTCAAATTAGGAGAGATATTGCAAGAGAGTCACATAGCCAACTGTTAACTGTTTAATTATTTTATTGTCAAGTAGAATTATAGAATTATTTTGCATCAATGTTCAAGTCAAAATGAACCAGTAACAACAATTACCTTTGATTGGTGTGCCTTTTGTTTGTCTTTCTCTTTCAACCCTCTGTAGATGCTGGAGATGCAGATCAAGAAACAGTTCCAGGATACTTGCAAGGTGCAGAACAAGCAGTACAAAGCTCTTAGGAACCATCAGCTGGAGGTCTCTCCCAAAGGCGACCATAAGATTATCCTGAAGAGCCTAAAAGAGGAGCAGACACGCAAGCTGGCCATACTGGCTGAGCAGTATGAGCAGAGCATCAACGAGATGATGGCTTCACAAGCGGTACGAGGATCCTGAAGCATCTTGTCATGAATAGCAGAAGTGGGCCTCGTTCATCATTTGTATGTTGTATATTTATTTGTACAAGACATTTGCTCCTCACTTCAGACTAATGGTAACGGTCACTACTATGTGCATCGACTATTTACAACCTCATCACACACATTTGACTTTTTAGAGCCCTAACATTGTTGACCTGTAGATTAGTAAACAAGGCCCAAGCTATGCTTGTTGTTAATGTGTTTGTAACTACCTCTGTCTCGCTGGGTCTCTAGATGCGACTGGACGCAGAGCAGGAAACAGAGTGCCAGGCCCTGAAACAGCAGCTGAAGCAAGAGATGGAGCTCCTGGACGCCTACCAGAGAAAAACCAAGTCACAGATGGAGACCCAACACGAGCGAGAGCAGCAGAAACTTGAGCAGAAGGTCTCCATACGTAGAGCGCACCTTGAACAGAAGGTAGGTTTCAGATTGAAGCCATTCTAAAATACTTTGAATGGATGCAGCATGACACCATTCTGTTTGAAGCAATAACCCCCAGATAGATAAATGTCCTGAGAGACACCTGTTGAATGCAGCAGCTTTGTTTGGATTTATTTTTTACACATCAGTGCGCTGATAGTGACCACAAACACACGTGTCCAGGGGAAGAAGTCGGTTTCAGTTACCTGGATATGCAAGTTTGTAGTTGGGAAGGAAGTGGTGGGGTTCCTCCTCCAACTCCTTATGGTTGGTTGGGATTGCACAGTTGAGGGTGATGTGTCACTTTGTCCCACTGTTGAAGCTCATCGCTGGCAGGTGACTCTAGAGCTCTGCAGCTTTCCTCAGGTCAACAGTTGAGTAAGTAGAAAGGGCTGCAATGCAGCAGAAAACTGGGCAACAAAAGTAAATTGTTTGTTATATATTGTTAGTTGTAAAAACTTTGCACGTGGGAGTGGTGCTCGAGGGAAAAACCATGCGGTCATTGTGTTATTTGTTTTGTTTACATTGGCTTTACTTCGTCATTGTTATGGTCTCCCACGGACCCCATCGCTGCTGTAAGATAGCAAAATCAAGTTTTTTTTTCAAATATTCTTCGCCATGCTGGTGATATGGGCCTCGAGATGGCGATGTTGATCGGCTGGCCCACCACTTTGGTCCAGACTGAAAATTTAATAAACTATCGGATGGATTGTCATGAAATTCGGTACACAATACATACATGTCTCTCTCAGGATAAAGGGGTCAACATCAGGTCAAAAATCGAACTTCTCCAGCTGTAACTTAACTTTAACTTGTGCCTCAACTGTACATTGGGTTTAGGGCTAATGAGCAAAAGTTAGCATGTTCAGATAAATTAAGATGTTGCTGCCTTCAATCTGGCTAATAACTGTGACTCATAGAAAGTGAAAAGAAATTGGGTCCAAGAGTGATCATAGAGGAAAGTGTATACAAAAGGAAAAGGGTTCATCCAGTAGGGAGCATGAGCCAGTATACTGTACTGCACAGTATTCAGTATGGTAGTATGCTGATTCAAATTTTCCAAGTGGAAATTTCATTATGATGGGACTGCAATTATTGATTCAATTTATTATCAATTAATGTGACGCTTATTTTCTTGATTAATTGTTTAGACTATAAAATGTCTGGAAAATTGTAAAATAAAAGTTTACAAACTGCTTATTTTGTTTGACAAATGGTCACAAAAGCCCCCCACAAATGATTTTAAGTTTAAGATCACATACTGTGGGACAAAGAAAATCCTCACATTTGAGAGGCTGGACAAGGTAATGTCTGGCAAATTTGTTCTAAAAAAAACTGAATGGTCACTAACAATAGTTGCAGAATAATTTCATGCTGATTGACAGTTTAACTGGTAGTTCCAGCTTGAAGGTGGCCCTAAAGGAAAACCACCACTGACTGTAAGATTAAGTCTGTAGGAAACATCAATAGCTATACTAAATTCCCTTTCAAAATCCAGATTGAAGACTCTTCTGTTTGCTGTTGCCTTTAATTGAACCAGATTCAAGGATCTTAATCAATTTCTGCATTTCACTACTGTATTTTATTTCTTAAACTGCACTGCAACTTTTATTCTATTTTTTTTAGCTTTTTAATGTTTTACTGACTGATATTTATATTTAAATGATTGTTCTTAATTGTTTTTAAATCTTCTTTTCTTTTGCATTATGTTTTGATGCTTTTAATGGTTTTATGTGAAGCACTTTGAATTGCCTCGTTGTTGAAATGTGCAACACAAATAAACTTGCCTTGCCTTCAATCTGGCTAATAACTGTGACGTCTTACTGTGAAAGTGTCGGAGTTACTGACAACAAAGCAGCATCTCTAGCAGTCCATATAATGAAATAACTACCATCATGTTCTTCGATTACAGATTGAAGAGGAACTGGCTGCCCTTCAGAAGGAACGCACCGAAAGGATCAAGCACTTGTTGGAGCGTCAGGACAGAGAAATGAACACTTTTGACACAGAAAGTAGAAGCATCGGCTTTGGAAGCCTGGAATCTCTGGACTTCCCCAAAGAAGACAATAGATGAAAGTGGATTTATCTTTAGAGGACAACATATCCGTGCCCTTTTTTGCGTCCACTTGACAGTTT
Source organism: Ophiodon elongatus (assembly GCA_016806645.1). Lineage (NCBI taxonomy): Eukaryota > Metazoa > Chordata > Actinopteri > Perciformes > Hexagrammidae > Ophiodon > Ophiodon elongatus. Next base: position 140,194 of record JACSYO010001905.1, read on the forward strand.
GTCACGTCCACGGTGACAAGGCTGGATAACTTTCTCTATTGCTTTTCTTCTCTCTTAGATATTGCATCTTTGAATTGAGGTGTTACGTGCAATGAGAACTTCTTTTGTGAAAGGGGGGAAAGTAAAACAAAAGAATCTACAACAACATGTCAATAAAAATCAAACCTAGTCAGTGTAACTCAAAACTTGTGTGTTAAAAATAACAGACTCTTTCCTCCATGCCATTTCCTCCTTTTGGTATGAATTGAATAAATCAGGATATTTTAGTAAAATTGGCACTTTGATATGTTTAAGTAGAAACCCATCATGTTCGTATGATGCTTAATGTGTGTGTTACATGGAGGGACATTGTGGAATGTGAGCTGCGGACTCCCCCGCGGTGTTAAGCTGCTTTGTCTTTTTTATTGGTTTTATTTGATTTTGTTTTATATTATTTTATGCTCTGAATGTGAATATTACTGTATGGGGTCACTGGAAAAGTCAGAGTTTATTCATTTTTTATTTATTTTTGGTCATACTTCCATATTGTGCTTATGCATACAGTATACTGTGGTCCCTCACTTTTCTAGGCAACAGTTCTTACCCTTTCTTTTATTTAATATGTAGGGTCAATTGGCATTAGCTTGATCAATCTGTTTATCTTATCACAATTCAAGATCCCACTTGGTAAAACTGCTTATTATTGCATGCACTTTAAGGACAAATTCAGGTTGTGAAGTGAAGCATGAATCTGTCAGAGATTTTAGCTGTTTGTAAATAAAAGCATTTTTTTTGTTTTGTTTTAAGCCTATGGATACTGGACATAAGCGCCATATTTGATATGATAATTTCACAAATGCCTTTATTTAAGTTGTGCCTGATGATTTTAGTTCCGTGTTTGTTATATCTATATTTTATTTACTGAGGCCGGCACCATTTTGTTTTGGTTTCATCCAAACTTGTGAATCATTTAATGTTCACTAATCAAAGTTCTTGTAAAGGAAAATGGTGAGAATTGTGCTGTATAACTTTTGATATGAATATTTGTACATGAGAATATAGCTAGAACATACAGAGACACTGGTCTATTAATGATAACAGAGCTTAACGATACAGATTTTGCTTCGTTTTTGTTTGATGATATAGAGATATGGTCAGACAATAGCTCAATATATGCTATGTCAAATCACTAGACTCTCAGATTGTATAAATGCTGGTGGATGGAACCACAGACTTCTTATAATATTAGGACCACGATCTTTTAGGGATCAATGGTCCTACAAAGGCAAACACAACATGTGAGTCCAGATTGCATTTGAGTAATTAGTGTCTAATGATCAGATTTACATATTTTTTGCCATGTTCATTATGGTCATTGAACAGGTTGCACAATGTTTCCATTAATCCTGAATGGAAAGATAATTGTTTGGTGCTTAATTTCTAATACCACCTTTAGCCTTGTAGTTTTTTGTCTTGGAGAGACGATTGATTTTTACAAAATGTAAACGTGAAGCATTTTGAAACCCCCTCTGAGTCAAAACACTACTAAGTTTTTTAAACACTCATGACATATTTAGAGTACCCCATGCAGTGAAACCCTACAAAAATGAAGTATATGTATGAAAAAATAAATACTATTTTATCACAGGTCAGTTTTTGAAACATTGTTTAATGTGGTGGTCTTGAATGCAACCCCGTTATGTTTGGCAGGTATTTCTTCCCCTGTTTTTCTTTTCTTTTCATTCCAGAGCCACAACTTGTGTTAATGTTTGGTCGTGTTCCTCACAGGGCTGAAAGGTGGAAGACGCCCCCTGAATTAGCAAAGTATTATAAATCGAGGAATACTATGACATTCTATTTCTGATGGCAATAGAACTTAAATGCTCTTGTTTTACACGTAGAAAACCTAAAATACTGAATTTGTTTGACCAGAGTGTGTTCTGAAGTTGAATGGCTCCTCCTGATTTTTCAGCTTTTTACATTTTCACAAACTTTTTGAAATTTGATGAAAAAGTTTCTCATATGCAGTAAGGCCTTTTGTCTGGTCACATATATTAATGAAGCCTTGCAGACAAATGGTTCCATAAAAAAGTGCTATTGGGGTGCTTGAATAAGGTTTGCCTGAGCTTCAGAACGGTTATGAACCTTACAATTTGTGTGAATTTTAAGTTAATAGAAAGATGTATTTAGTTAGAATAAAGGGGACTTTCCTAAACAACCTTATTCACCATTTCCTGTGCAGTTCAAAGACAAAATAAAAGAGATTCTGTTGAAAAAACGAGTCTCAATCAACATCCTGCATCTTATGATAGTGCATTTCTCATTGTGGTTGAATTTCCTTGTAACATTCGCTTATTTTGATGAAGACTTTTAACTTTTAACTTTAAGAGATTCTGTTGAAAAAACAAGTCTCAATCAACATCCTGCATCTTATGATAGTGCATTTCTCATTGTGGTTGAATTTCCTTGTAACATTCGCTTATTTTGATGAAGACTTTTAACTTTTAACTTTTCACTTTCACTTTTGCTTTTCTTTGATGTGATGTGACGGCTGTGACTTATAAGATGTCAAATGCTGTTCATTGTAGTTTACTGTAAATCTACAAACACACATGCATATCAAAGATAACGTGTGAAAACCAGAACCTTGAAATGGGAACAGGAGGTGAGAGGGAAGTTACACTGCAGAGCGTACAGTGTTTTCTAGGCTTCCTTATATTTTAGGGTAAACTTGCTTGATTTAGGGTGTTGATTGAGGGCTTTTTTTGGCCATGCCTGTACTGTAAATGTTGGCAGGAATACGACTGTAGTTCCCTTGAATTGTCGACGTCTGCGGCACCATCTGCAGCCGTTGCCCACCTCACCACAACCCCTCTTTTATCCCCTGGGGCAACTGGAAAGCCCCGAGGATGGCAGTAGAGTGGTTAGCCTTTACCTGCTGTAGTGCTGACAGTGTTGTGGTACGTCGAGTTCCCCCTGTCTTTTCTCAAGTAGTCAGTGGTTTGACAGAATTGTGGCATCTAGTGTGCATGTCTGAAACAAAGACGATTTTACCATCAAAAAAACGTGGCAATCAAGTCAGCTCTTAGTGAGCCGTTTCTGTCCTGTGTGCTGACCTCTAGTTAACCCTTCATCAGACAGCAGGCGAAAACAAAGGGTGTCTCCAAGCGGAAGTGATAATCATTTCTAGAAGTCTGTGGTGGTGACGAAGATGTGATTAGACAAGACGTGAAAAATCCAGTTTGCGTTATATTCATATTTTACATATTTCTCCTGGTCCCTCCTTACATTAATCACTGGAGGATGCAACACTATCATATGGCCCGATGATATCATCCTCTAATCATGCAAGCCAGCCCTTCAGAATCTTGGAATTGTGATGTGATGACACCGACATCTTGCCTACTTTAGCTACGCAGAGCCTCCCTTTTTACGCACTTGTAAAAGTTTCTGATTGAGAAATGCATTTCCTGTGACTTTGCCAGCTTCCTGCTTGTATGGCCCCATGAAAATATTGCTGCAAAATGACACACAGGTCTGAGGAGTAGTTGGTAATTGTTATGACACAACTCTGCATCAAAATGAAGAGAAGGTGGCGAAAACAGTAAATAAGAAGTTTATCTCAGACTACTTTATCGGGATTATTATAAACTGTGTCAAAGGGTATGCTGACCCCAGTCTTTAAATAATTTGTATGCCTGACATGGTTTTCTAAATTCAGCAGTTTAATGTTCTCAAGCGATTTAAATATGTCACATTTCTAGTATATTTTTCCATGCTCAATAAAAAAGGAAGTGCCATTAAAAATACTCTGTGGTACACTGCATGGTCACTAATAATAATAATAATAATAATTAGACAACACCCCTACATACTGCTCTGTGGCCAGACATGTAGGGACGTTGCCCACTTGTCGAATATAGAGGGAAGAGAAAAGGAAACGCACAACTGAAAAAAGGACATTCTGGGAAATTTGGTTGCCTCACAAGGTGCACGTCATTTCCTCCTATGACAAATGTGTGGTTTCTGTCTTGAAAAAAAAAAGTTTTAACTTAAAGGAGTGTGATTATGAGGAGTCTGCAATTCGCCTGTGATTCTGAGAGAAGAATGAATGGTCATGTGAAGAGTATGCATTTTCAACAGTTTATGGAACCAGCAACAAGTAAGTTTCATTACATCTACTCTTCTACAAGAATATAAAAAATAAATTGCATCTTTTCTTAGCATTGTGCAGGCTACAGTGGTTATTTTTAGTGCCTGAAGCCTGTTGTGAAACTGACTGAACTGTGAGATTCAACTTAAGTGCTTCACAGTTTTTGAACATGGTCTAGTTTTTTGAATGGGGTGAATTGTTTTTTAATTGGCCAATATTTAAAGAGACAAATTTAAATAAACATACTTTAACTGCAGTATATGGTTCTTTAAAATGTCTGAACTGGTAATATAGCAGACTTCTGGTGTCCTTTTTTTTCTTGCTGAATATTTGCAAAGTGAAAGATCTATTGTAATCACCTCTGCCTTACACTTGTGGCTTTGAAATGAGGTTCCCCTCACCACTGGGATGTTGGATAACCTTAACTGACCAGTTCCTTTCTCCGCAGCATTACTCTCTCTCCTGCTGCTTATGGCTGTTGATTCAACAAGAGTCGTGGCAGCAAGCAGACACCAGCAGTGTGGGAATTCTCTGCAGCAGACTTTGAAGCTAACCAGACTCGTACATAAGGAATCTGTCAACCTAATCAAAACATATGTAAGTACAGACTTAAAAGTGCTGTATCTTATTTTGCTGTGTTAAATCCTCATCTGCCCGTTCAGTGCTCTGCCCTTGCACCTTCTTTTAAAACATACTATGCCTGCTGTTCTCTTGAAGACATAATTAATATCTGATCCTTTTGTTTTGCAGAAAGCCTCTCAAGGAGAAATGTCAGAGCTCTTCTGCAAGGTGTCAGTTAACAACGTCCCTGATCCCAACATCTCCGGCCTGGAGCCCTCAGAGAGGCTAGTGAGCGTCTACACACATCTCCAAGACTTCTTCCCGCATTTCAAACGGGTGTACGAGCAGCAGACGGACTTACAGTCACCCACCAGCCCGCTGCTGACAGAGCTCAGCCATGTCAGCGCGAGCAGCAGGAACCTGGCTGCCCTCATAAACAGCTTCTATCAGAGCCTCTTCCCAAACCTGCCAGTACCAGAGCCAGCAGGAGGGCCGACAACACTACCCACACCTCAGAACGTCTTCCAGCAGAAGGTCTACGGCTGTGTGGTGCTGAAGACCTACAAGGACTTTCTGTCAAATGTTTCTCGAGAACTGAGGACTCTAAAAATCAAAGTTTGCAGGAGGATACAAATAAACACACTCTTCTGAGGATGACCTAAGGCTGGCCTTAAGACAGTCAGTTGTCAACAACAGAATTAAAGACTTTAAAAGATAAGTGAGTATAAAGGTGGCTGGTACATCAGTGTAATGAAGCCTATTTATGGTATTTAATAATTATAATTTTATAATTTAACAATTATATTTATTTTATTGTTTCCAATAAGAGGGATGCTGTTAAAAGATCAGGAGTGTGAAGGTATCACTCAGAAAGTTATGTATATTTAATTTGTATTATATGTTATGTAAGGTTCCACTTCACTGGTGTATTATTATGATTATTAAAAGATACTTTGCGGCTGTATTTCTTGTTGATCTTATTCTTCATTTTTTTAGAGCGGTTGCATCAAAACAACATAGCAACAAGGGAATTTCTGGAAAAAGGACAATCACAAAAACTGATTTTCATGCTCCACACGTCTTCTTATTTGCTGTACTCAATTCGAGAAACAATATGTCTGTTTCTGCACTTAAGAAAAGATTTTCTGTGCAAAAAAAGTGTAAAAAAGAAAAAGAAAGAAATAGTGTAATTTGGGCTTGCAGGATCATGTGCAGAATAAGTACTTCAAGACGGGTTAAACGAAAATCAGGAACCTGCTGAGACGCTGACTGTGTGATATCAGCTCAGAATGACGCATGTGTTTAACACAAGGCAGTATCAGATAGGAAAGATTTCATGAAACTGGCGGGCTGTCTGGCCAGTCACAAGGTGTGGGAGTGTGTGGGTCAGATAACTCGACTCCTCATATAGATGGAGACACAAGTGTGTGAAGGGTGGGATGGGAAAACAGGAGAAGTTAAGAATTCTGCAGAAAACCCCTTTTTTTAAATAGATGAATAACAGACTGTGCACACAAACCTTTAATCTATATATACACTGCTAGGTGTATATATAACATGGATATCAAATATTTTAGTTGGAATGAAGTAATGCTTCACTGAACTTTCCTCAGATCACAAGTTCTCAGGAAAATGGAAGTAGATGGGGGATTCACTCTGGGTCATGAATCAAGTTCCCTGTTATAACTCTGCTTCATTTAAAAACAGAGGGTACCTCAGGACAACAACCATTCCTCAGCTATTTGCACTACCCACTTAATGCTTTACAACACCACAGAAAGCTATGAAGTATACCCCAGCAGGTACAGTGTTAGTGATATGCAAACACTCTTATTTCACCTGAAGTGGAATAACACCAGACAACCTACACAACTTCAACACCAACACAGGGATTATTGTGCAAACCCCAACAGAACTGGACAGGCCTGGAGATCAAACCCAGAACCTGTTGTAGTGTCTGTAACCACAGATCCACCTGTCATCAATTTAAAGCACATCACTAGTGAAATGTGTGGACTTCTGCACAACTGCAATGCACTGTCTACATTTTGTCAAACTATTGTTTCCAAGGTCAAGAAAAAAAGATATATGCTGTTTTCTTTTGTAGGGTGATCCTATTGAAACAAGATTAAAAACAAGTGTAGCCCACCCACTCAATTCCACTTTAGTGAAAGGAATTACATTACATATCCTTTAAATGTTACTTAAGATAATCCCTTCGCATGGGAGTTAAAACTGTTGAAGGTTACTAAAATATTAAATTAGAATGTGTCCACAGTAACTAACCAATTTGGGCATATGACTGACAAGATGTATTGTGATCTTAAAACTCCCATGTAGTCATACTTGGACACTATATACTCTTTCCCCAAATTAATCACATTAATATCAAACCTGAATAAACATCAAACCACAATTGTTGAACAAACCTTTATTACAAAGCCAGGTGATTAAAACCTGTAAAATGTCCCGTGACCCTAAGAAAAGAAAAGAAAAGAAAAGATTATATATGACTATAAATACTTATAATATAGTCCACAGTTTAGTAGAATTACTGTATGAAAACGGCTCCGACACGCGGCTCATTCTCCTGTTTTAAGAGGTCACACACGGATGTAAAATTAAGACTCTTATGTTTGATGACCAACGATAAATTAACAGATTTTACAAAACCTGCATTCAGAGTTTAACATCTCAGTATTTCAACCATTCAGTTTGTTTCTTAATCAATCTCTGCTTTGGTCCCCTCTCACCAGGCTAACTCAGTAGCCACTGATTGGCTCATGATAAATTGACACTTCGCCACCCATTGCATGTATGATTTGGTAAGGTTTGCCTTCAGTTTTTTTTTCTTCAGAGTTTATAATCACCATATGATATAATGGTAAAACTAGTCAGCCTAGTAAAAATGGAATGATGCCTGTTTTTTTATTCATATCTCAGTTTGATGCCCAAATGTTCAATATGTTGTCATATTGTCACATTGTAATTGATGATTTCTCCAATTAAGTTATTTGAAAAAAAAAAAGGTTTGCTTGCAGGACTTTCTCCTATAGAGGGCATTAAATGATCTTCTCAAACTACTACTTTTTCCAAATGAACGTTATTACAAACCAGTGATAATGTAGCCATTTGTTCACAGAAATACACATCAAAGAAACGATATATAAAGAAAATTAGGTGGATACTATTCTACAGTGATGCGCTGTGAAGCTGGGCTTCAGGGAATGTTCACATCAGCACACTAATATGCTCAAAGTGACAATGTTTAGCAGGTTTAATGTTTGCCATCTACACCATCTTATTATAGCATGTTAGCATGCTAATATGTGCTAATTAGCACTAAACAAAGTGCAGCTGAGGCTGATGATGTCATTGGTTTTATGACATTATAGTACAAGTATTATACCAAATTAAAATTGTTAGCTGATGAAGTCGCTAGATGTTAAAGGATCATGAAAGCTACTAAAATTCATCTTGAAGGGACACCAATGCTTGTGCCAATTGTTATGGCAATCCATCATATATCTGATACAAAATGTAAACTAAAAACTACAATTTCAACCTCATGGTTGGCTTCAGAGAAAAAGTGAGGATACATCATCTTGTAATTATGAATGTCTCCATAAATTGGTGTGCTAAAATAGTTTTAAGGCCTCTAAAAAATACGTATTAACCTGCTGTTATATGATGGGTCCTGTTGCACATGTGCAGCAACATTTTTCTACACAAACAAATATGGCTGAACTGAAGAGCAGAATGACATACAATGTGACTCTCCGTCAACGAACACACGTAGGCAATGAGAAATCTAAACCACCATTCCATATATGTCATACTTTTATTGCGAAATATGGACAGCTTTACAAAGTAAACGCCTAAACGATACAATGACACGGACCGTAAATGCGACACATCTAATCTTTCAATTAACGTGCACCCGCAAAACAATAACCAAGCATGTACCATGTGTAAAAGCACTGCATTAAACATGTTTTACATTATATGAAGTACTAAAAAAACAACTATTGGAATGAAGTATAAATATCTTCATGAATCAGGTGCAGGTTCATTATCATTTAACATGCTTTACATGTTTTGACCTGTGGAGGGCAGCATACACCCATGACTGAAAACATAGAAGAATGAAGTGCGTCAGAAGTGCTGATGGGTCTCTTTGGGCATTCTAGACCGTTTATCACATGAAACTCACAGGAAATATTGAAAGATTAAGTGTTAATTTACATTCAACAGAATAAACAGGTATTGATAAAAGCTTTTTAAATTCCTTGTGACAGTAGTATGAGAACGACTGACTGATTCACCTCATCAGTCTCTCTTTAGAAGTATATTATCAGTCCATCTTCAGAAGAACTGATAAGATACAGCCTTTAAGCATTTAATCTTGCATGACAGCACTCCCATTTCCTTTTTATCAGAACTACACATCATGAACTGAAGTCAGATCTGTTTCATCCGGTTTCATTGTGCAAATGTAGTGTGCAGAGCATGCGTCAATTGTAATTTTTGTAATATGAATAAAAGGCATCTCAAATGATTGTATTGCTATTATTACAGCCATCTATATATATATATATATATATATATATATATATATTTTAAGATAATCATTTATATCCCTGATAGTTAAACGTTATTGATTTATGGCATTGACATTTGTAAAGGTTCTGAAAATATCAATATTTGCATGCATTGAGTCATACTGTCTGCTACCGGAGACATGGATATTTGACTATTGCTTAATCCAGCTACTAACAGGTTGATTGTTATTTGACTGGATCTCATATTATTGCTTCCGATCAAATAAGCTATACTTCTACTACATCTGCAGTATACATGTTTTCATTTGCATAGTTATTCAAACATGAGTAAGGCATATTATTCAGTGCAAGCAACAAACTGGAAACAACAGATAGTGAAATCATAATCATGCGTCTTCAGAGTTTTCCCAGTCACTGCAGAGTTTAGTGTACCAGCCTCACTTACACAAGGTTGTTGTGTCCATATTCAAAAAGCGAATGTTCATTCTCGATTCAATCTCAAAGCCATTCAGCAACTAAAAAAAAAGAAGAGTTTTACGTTGTTTAAAATGTATATTGCTGATAACATCACCATCTTTTAAAGTGGCATGGTTGACTTTTTATTTGAATTTGTAAAAACAAAAAATTCTAAACTCCCAAAAGCACCTTTAAACTACGGTGATTAACTAAGAAAGTAGTTTTGGCAAACATATATTATAGTGTATATTCTGTGTACCAACCTTGAGGAAATGCTCAAATGTGATTCCCTCATAGAACTCATCGGGTTCCTGCGTGTGAAAAAGTGAAGTTACAGACAAACAATGAATCCAACTTAATGCCATCTTGAGCTATACCACAGCTCACATACCATGTGACCCATTGAGATACTGGCCACTTCCAACATGGCCGCATCAGCTATGCTTTTAGCTGTGTCCTTCTCCAGTGCCTCGCTGAGAGATAGCAGCTCCTCCACCACCTAGACAGGTGGGAACAACAACATTAAATAAAATAATATTACTACAGTGGCGACAGGACTCAAATCCCTGACCTGAAAAGGGTGGAGCGAAGGAGATGTTAGTAGATAACTGCCTTATATACAGAACATGCAAATTAATTTTGAGAAGTTCAAATGATTATGATAACAGCTAACAGTTAAAAACCCACATGATGGACTCATGCTGATTTCCTCAGACTGTGACCGGAGGTTGCTGTAATCTTCACTGGTTATGTAAGGAGTAAAGAGTTTTGTTCAACAGAAGTGAGCAGAGGCCTTACGTGTCTGTATTCCTCCAGGGTTATCGTCCCGTCGTTGTCCGTGTCATGCATGTTGAATAAAACTGCAGAGAGAAAACACGGCTAATCAGTTTAACGGCAGCGTGTCGTTAACGGATAATGTCGAGCATGTGATCATGTGATTTGAAGACACTACATCTCAGTTTCTCCCTCCTGACGGCCTCACGCTGCTCCCCCGTCATGTGCAGCGACGGGGGCCTGAAATGGGACATGATCACCAGAAACTCCTCGAAGCCGATCTCCTCAACAGTACCCTCGCCATTCTGCCGAAAGTTTCTAAAGAAACATAGAAGGAGCAACTGAGCGGAGAGATGCAGTGCAGTTCTGACAGGAACAGGACGCAGATTCTTGAATCTTATCTCGCCCCCTATTATAAGTTCAGGCAACTTTCAGCCCATCAGCACTGTACCTTCGGTCAAAGAAGGCCTCTATGATTTGAGCACGGATGGGATTGCATTCAAGATCAGGGATTTTGATGAAGTGTTCTCTCCTGAGGGTGAAAAGAGGATTTTAAAAAGGAGTGGCCTATGGAGTCACATGCTGTAATATTACCATCCTGCCCACACATTTCAAGCTATTATGTACAGATATAAAGCCGGTTAGGCAGGTTTCCACTTCTAAAGAAAGTTGGTGAGCTGCCAGGCCAATTTGCTTGAAGACATAGATCAAATGACAAAACAGAAACCTGAAGGTCCCATTCACAATACACCACAAAGTATTTGAAAAGCATACATACAGCAGAGTTTCTTCGTTGTGGCTCAACTGCTTGAATCTTTTATGGAGGACTCCAATCTGCTCGAATGAAACTGAAAATAAAGAAGAGGCAACCTATAGTTACTATCTTGTGCATACATGAATAGCGTAAGGCCTCCAAAAACAGTGAGACGGGAAACTCTTCAAACTCATTACAGTAATCATTTTGACCTAAATCAGTAACTTTGTTGAGAATCTGATGGTAACAGCTCTTAATTCTCTCACATGTTCGAAGCCTTCAAGGTGGGAGATTTGGATATTCATATTCTATGTAAAACCTTTTGGTTTGCTATTGTCTATCACCTGCAACTAGGCCTGCAATCTCTTTCACGTGTTTCACATGTTAATGTTGCATAATAGCAACTCTCTTAAAATGTCTTTGTCAAAGCTTTCAATAGTGTCTGGTCTATTATTAAATACGGTCTTCCTCTGTATAGTTTCACTTCCATTAAGTCACAATGTAAATTATTCATTGTGCCACTAAGGCACCACACACCGGCTTTCCTTAGATGTGTGTAATTATAGGCTGAAGCAAAATCAATAACACGTACATACGTTCAAATGGTCGGGTTTCCCCCTTTAAGACAAGACGTGATTTAAGATTGACGTGAGACTGAATTAAAATCATATTTCCTGTACAGTGAGCTCGTGTTTTCACACGTCCTACGTGTCCGACTGATGTCTTATTATTAAACGCCGGCACAAACAATAACGATGACTACTCACAACCCGTCTTTTCCGCCAGACCATCGTACTCTGGTTTACCCGGGAAGGACTGCAGCGCTCCCATACCTCGCAAAAAAAAAAATAAGATCTTGCACCGGTCCGGTTTTAACGGGACCAGAAAGGTGTCAGAAATGAACCGAAACTGTTGTTATTGAAACGGATCTGAGAGCATCAGGTCCGCGTCCACGTCCTCCTGATTGGGTGTTTAGTGCGACAGACCCGCGGCTCTCACTTCTTCCCCCCTGGGCGCTCGCAGGTCGCATCCTCTCTGCAGGCTACTTCCGCGAACACCGTGCTGATGACGACACACATTTGGGGACAACAGGCTGCCGTTTGAATTATTTACACTGACTCGTTTATTAATTCAGAGTCTGCAAACCTCTGACTGTGTTTGTTTGTACTGTACCAGCCGGGGAGGATGGAGAGTAAGAGGTACACAAGGAGTTTCTCGGATATCAAAATAAAGGCTTCAGTGGCTGGAAGATGAGAGATATTGTTTCAAAACTGAAAAGACACTTTAAGTATTTTGATCATTTGTTAATATATTGACATTAGTTGGTCTCACTATGAATTCTGATCAGCCCAACTTGTTTCCTTGATCCATTTAATCCACCTGTTTGAACTCAGATTTTGCAGCAAAACTGTGTGCAATCAAACACACACAAACACACACAAAAGCTTATTTAAAATTCTGGACATTTCAAGGATTCTTCCAAAATTATCAAACATGTCAAGCTGAACAACTGGAAAATACAATATTTTAGGATCTCAAGTGACTTCCAACAGAGACACCGTCAGTAAAACGGACCAGCAGAGGATGTACTTCCTGCTAGGAGCCACCTGATGTCGATTAGCTGACATATCTTTCATTTTGGTCTTAGTAGTTTTTAATAGTTGTTTATGCCTTTTGTTCATGCTGAATGATTTATTTCCTTGAAACTAATGAGCACATCTAAGGTAAAAACAGGATTTAAAGTGGTGCTTTTGTGTGATTCTTTGCGGAGAAAGTCAGTTCTAGATCTGTCAATTAATTTAACTAATCGGTTCGTCGACAGAATTGTATGACTTCTAGTCAAATAAGAATATCTTTGGTGAAACCCTAATTTTGATAGGTATATGGTCATAGAATATTTATGTATTCATATAATATTTTGCTGAGCACTTGAAGGGCTTTTTTCATCCATGTTGGCTTAAAAAGTGGGCCTCCGAGATAAGATTGAAAGCTCCAGAACAGCCACTAAATGGACCATGAGGTTGGACAATTTTGTTAACAGTGGTTTCCATGACAACAATTAAACTTTGAATCTCAATGACAGAAGTATGTCATCTTGCATGTGTCGCCAGAGTGACACGACAAACAAAAACTTCCTGAGCTAAACTTGACAATCTGGATCGACTATCTTCCTCCAACAGACGGGCTCAGATTACACTACTTCTTCCACGACACACGTTTTAATATTAGCTCTTGACAAGATAAAGCCTAAGGCAGAAAATGTTACTGTTGGTTTATACCATCAGGAGTTTGTTATTGGGGTGTTGCCTAACATTCAACACGCTTGAATGCTACCACAGAGGACTCAGCAGTTAGCAGCAGGTTTCTCTGTTTTGAGACACAACATGTAAAGAGTCTCATTAATTAATCACATCTCTTGCCCCAATGTTTCTCAAATGTCAGAAATCAAACAAACATAAAATAAAAATCCAGTTAGTTATGATCTGGAAGAGCTTTGTCAGTATTTGTGCAAACTGTCACATTTAATTATTTAAATAAAAAAAATATCCAACGGGTGAATCCAAAGTAGTTTTTTGTCTATTTCTGATCTTGCTTGATTGTGTCAATGTGAAAATGTGTCCAAAACACTATCTGCTGTCTGAAAGGTTTCCATAAATGATCACAGCTTGATGACTGCGGTCTTAGTTATGATCTTCAAACTTGGAAATAAATTTGTTCAGGCACATAACTCACGGCAGCAAAATAACACAACAAACGTGTTATTGTTAAAACGACGCAGTACTGAAGAACACCACATAGTGGCAGCATTTGGTCAACTACGTAACTTAACACCAGTTTCAGCCTGGAAAGAAAGTTATCCCTTGTGTCAGCTTAGTTTTCATCAGAGCAGCAGTAAATTATGCATGGTGTGTGTGTGTGTGTGCGTGTGTGTGTGTGTGTGTGTGCGTGTGTGTGTGTGTGTGTGTGTGTGTGTGTGTGTGTGTGTGCGCATTTAAGAGCCTTTATTTCAAACTGTGTTTACTCTCAGTCACTTGAGGGTAGCATCTATGGATTCTCTTTACATTAATTGCTTTGAATATGTTGTTTAATCACACTTATTTTCTGTTTTCTTTACCAACAGATTATATACCGCCCTGTCTCTTTCATCATCATTGTGTAGGTCTTCATTAAATTGCAAAAAAGCTGACCCCAACCTGTCCCACTTTGCAGCTGTTTCCAAAGCTGTTGCGCTCCACCGTCTGTAACTGTTGCATCCTCCAGTCATGAGCAATCAGCTGTCACTGCTAATAGTGAATCAACAGGCATGGTAAGGACAACAGCAACACAATTGAACTGCTTGAAGAAGAAACATCTTCTCCTGCTATTTTACCCGACTAATCTCCATTTGTTTACATTTCTCTTAAAGTCAGATGTATGTGTGTGTTATGATCCTGTACGATACTGTATCCACACCCGACGATTGTCAAGAAATTGGTACTTTTTAAGTTTAAGAATAAGCTTGTAAACAGTCTACTAGAAACTCTGAATGCCCCATTGTGACACAAATCAATTATTAAATAAATGAAGGGGCAGTAATTGAGCAGCGCTACATCGTGAGCATTGGGAAGTTCCTAGAACTCGTAATAATCGTTACGATACAACTTGGTTTATCAGAGTTCCCCCCTCAAGATAAAACCATCAACTTGTGAGAGCTCTTTATGGTCTCTGTGCCAAATTGTGACTGATAAAATGCAAACTGTGTCATAACATTTGTCCTTGCACTATATAGCGAGTTAAGGACGGCAATAATGTGTTCTATTGTTCAACCTCCTCATCACGATGTCATACCAGAGACTCAGAGACCAACCATTACTGCAGTGCTGGAACACTTCTTTGTTTTCTGTGATTAAACATTACTTCCTTTAGGAATATGCAACACATGCGCACAATATAAACTTAAATACAGTCTTGTGTTTTAAAGCAGGGCCCCTCTACAAGACAGGGACTCAAGATTGGGATATAGCATGACGTGCCTTGGTTGATATCGTGCTTTGGTGATGGAAATTCTAATTACAATCAATTCATGATACATGGCTTTTCTTTCAGAAGTTGCCCACTTTGTCAAGTTGGTTAATCCAGCTTTGTCTTGCACAATAAAACAACTAATAATGTTTTTTAATGTGTTCAAGCACAAACAACGATGCAGTAGATTACATGCACAAGGTTGACGATCATATTCTTAAGGACATATTGTAAATTTAGATTTTGTCGTTTTTCTTAAAACTATGCCACTTAGAATATGAAGAACCCATCAATTAAAAGTAATGATGCTTAAAAGGCTTTCAATGTTTGTAAGGCCTCTGACAGCTGATGAAGGAGTATCTTTATGTTAGAAAGAGGTTGACATCAGAACATTTTCAAATATTTTCCATTTGCAGGGGAATTTATGCAACTAGTACTCAATTGATCTGGCCTAAAAAACAACAACAATACATTTTATTTTCCTTATCAGTCTCTGCCCTTGAAACGTAATTTCCCTTAAAATTGTCTCACTTGCATGCGTGTTGTGTTTGTGTGCGTTGTCACTATTACTGAGCGCACTACGTTGGATGGCTTGAAATCGATTTGAATGAAGCCTGCGCTCCGGAGAAGAGGGGGAGAAAACAAGGAGGTGTTGGTTACATACGGAGACAAAAAGGGGCGGAAAAGTGTGGCCAAGGAGAGAGGGCAGCCTGAGCCTGTTTTGCATTCACGGGGGCTTCTGTGGGAGAAGGAGTTGACAGGGCGCCGCAGTGCTGCCTCCAGCTCTCAGACAACAGCTGCTCAGAAAGAGGAGACGTCCTGAGGGTGCTGCGACATGTCTCGCTCTTTCTCCATCTCTCTTTTCACCTGTCTGCCTCTTCCTTTCACCGCACAGACGCACGCTTGACACGTGCCTTCTCCACATTCTTACACATGTCTTTTTCTCAATGACACACACATACAGAGTGGGATGGGGATTCATAACAAATTGGCATGCCGCCTGTGTTCAAAACAAAACACTCAAAATAAACCAGGTGAATCTGAATTTTTGATGGAACCTGTTGTTTGTTCTGCTTACTTGAAAGGATGTTTATGAAGATTAATTATGAGCAATTTGATGGAAATGAAATATTCTTTCTCTACTGTTTTCTGAGCCACTGATGACAGGAATTCAAGCAGACAAGCCTTTGTATTAGCATCAAAAGCCTTTTTTTTATTTTGCATTGGTGTAATTTGGTTACTTATGAATCTGTGATAGCTTTTGATCCATTTCCTCATGCAAAGAATAGAAAACCAATTTCTGCAGAGTGATTTTATCCACATCCTGAGAACCACACAACACAATATTTGTATTTTTATTTTCACCACATCTATGTGAGAATGCCTCCTTTATGGCTTACAATAACATTGTGAGATCGTTTGATGTGACAGCTCACATAATTGAAGACTGATGAAACCTTTTCCTTTCACAGACAGAAGCTCATTAAAGAAATAATGTTTGGCAACAAGTCGCTCTTTTTAGCATTCATATGCAGTATATAAACATTTGGTAAATGGTTTACACCACACTATGATGTAGTTGTAAGACAATATGTATTAATGTAAATGTCAATATAAGTCCTTCTGTGGGCACCTGTTAGTAGGGGCTGGTGTAGGAACAGATAATGTAGGACAATATATTAAAACACAGTTATGATAATACATGAAATATCCTGATAGGATTTTATATTTTGACATTTACTGTACATTAATAAGCACCGTAACATGTTGGTATAGCTGCATACAACTATATTATTGTGTGTTGTAAACCATTAATTAAATGTTTGTATGCTGCTTATGAATGCTAGATAGGGGACTTAAAAGTAAAAGCAAATGAGTTACAATCTGTGTTACATCCAAAGTTTTCTCCCAGAAGCTTCAGATAAGCTTTAATTTCACATTAATATAAATGAAATGATTGCATGACAGATTTATGAATGGTCATAATACATTAATATTAATGGATCTGAAATAAGCCTCAGATGCCAGCTTTTGTTTGGGTCCTATAAATTACTTTCATAACTTTAGAGGTGACCCAGTTTTAAAATCAAAACATCCGGACTGGGTATTGAGAATAGAGTGAGAGTTAATTACGGTACATCATGAGAAGGATATTGAAAAAACAACGTCTGTCTATGTGGCTAAAAAAGAAAAAAAAATTTCACAAACACAGACTTTGTGTGAATAGCAATGACAATGACTCCATTGTCATCTTTATCTTATTACTCAGGGAGTTATTTCGCAGCCTTCTATCAGTTTGCTTTTGAATTATAGCACATAAAAAGACTCAAAGGTATGTCTTTTTACTTTTTGCCCTTGGTTTGTCAATATATAAAAGGAGAAGGGATTGCAGAGGCGTGGACGGGGCATGCTCTGATCCCCAGACAGAAAGAAATCAATTTCAGAGTACAAGGAATTCAGAGACAGCCAAAGACTAAACCAAGTTACATTGTAAGACAGTAAGGTTGTAGAAAGGTCAGTGAAGTTTTAGAAATATAAAAGTCATTATTTCATGATCAGGAAGACTTAATTAGGATTAAGAAAAAAAAATCCATAAAAGCTATCTCGTTTCAAGTGATGGCAAAATGGTCTTTCCCCCGACAACTTGCTCCAGCTCCTCTGGGGGGAACCCTCAGCTCACCCCGAGCCAGATTGGACATTCAATCCCTCAAGTGTGTCCTCGGTCTGTTCTGGGGTGTCTTCCCAGTTATTCACGCCTGAGAACACGTTCAAACAAAGCCAGGCATTTTTCATGAGAAGCCCAAACCCCTTAAGCTGGCTCCTCACAATGCGAAGGAGCAGTTGTTCAATGTCAAGGAATCATTGAACTCTCTTTAACATAGAGGGAGACTGGTCAGCCAGCAGAGAAACCTCATTGTATCTGCAATCTCTTTCTTTCTGTCACTTGTAGTTCATCTCTCACTTCACCACCACATGCTCATCTAAAGCCTGCCAGCCGAGGCTCCTAACAGAGGATCAATCTCACGAACCATCACTCTACAATAGCAACCTTAACTCCTCCACCTGTGGCAGCTGCTCCCTCCTCACGCACATTGGGCAGTGCACCTTTTTCTGCATCACATTCACCTTCAGACCTCGCCACCAAACACACAAAGGTCACAGTCTTTGAAGAAAAAAGGAGAGCATCATCCGCAAAAAGCAAAAATATCTCATAATTTCGACTTTCTATCTCATAATTATGACTTACCATGGGGATATTTTTATTATCACGGCTAAATTTTCATCTTATTTTTTTATTTTACTGGTGGAAATGAGCTTCCATACTTTTAAGACCCCTTTAAGAACTTTATCTGAGGCAACAAATCAAGCAACCTTTTGAGCAGCAGCACGTTAAGTTGACCCATCGTCAGCCACACAGAAACGCGAATGAGCTGTGAATTGTACACAGTGGCCCATCATGGCCCTGGACTGTCCATACGTTGTAGGAGCACATGAAATGGGAGCACTGACTGAAAGGCTGACTTTCTAATCGCTAACATGTTTGTGTTAGTTAATGATGTGCTTCTTGGTCTTCGAAGCAATGCTTTGTTCCTACTATAGCTAGTTTGATCGGCATGCTGACAGTTGCAACTGACATTACAGCAGATAAACACTGTTTAATCCATTCCTCACACTTTTGTTCTTGTGTTTTTGTTTTTGGAAAGGCTGGAAAAAAGACACAACCATCCATTTTCTTTAAATTACCAAAGTACCACTCTCACTGCAGCTCGATGCACACCAAGACATTCAAAGCGTAACAGCTGCCATGCCGAGTTATGGTTGCTCAGGTAAAATTGTAGGCTATGCATCGCCTTGTTGCAGCGTTTCCCGGAGGTTACTGCAAGCCAGAGAAGAAACTGAGCTGGTTTTATTCTTTCATAACTGTACAAAATTGGCAGATTTCCTGCCCCTTCTGGGTAATCCTCCAAAAAAAAAGAATGTGCTGGTCGGCTGTGGATGAAGATGGATCACCTTATTGGCCACTGTCTTAAATAAAATGTTTATTGATGAAGGGAAAGTTGTTAAGCATTCAGCTCATAGCCAATGTGTGAAAGTTATGCTCAGTTTTAAACTATGATGCACAGTATTTGCATGTACATGTCTTATTTGCCAATATAATTATCAAAATAGGAAGTTCAGGAAATTAATGTTTTATGCCTTATAATGTTTCCAGTGTTTTTATAGTGAAGGAATAATAATATGCAACGGTCATATCTGGAAATACTGATAATAGTATCCATATTGTTCCATTAAGAACCTCACGTCTTAAGGATTCAGTCCCATTGCTCTGACCTTACATGTAATCAAAGTCTTTAACAAGTGTTTATAAACTCTCGGCTCTGAATGCCAACATATTAACTGGTTCGTCTCGATGTTAATTTAAGAATAAGTGATGGTTTAACCTCTTTAACCTCACAGGTTCTTTGGCGGGTCCATTAATAGAAATTCAAATCATGAAATTTATGCAAATCTATTAAGCCTAAATGTAAATTGCAATGGTGCAAAATATGTGACACTAAGTTACAGGTAAATATGCATAAAAAGACTAGAATTGTCCATTTAAATGTCCTTGGTGCAAAAAAAAATGACACATTCAAAATTGCGTTCAGTCTAGTACGTGATATGCATGTCTTTTGCTATCAAAAGCGAGGACAATGCAATGCAATATCCCATTTTGAATAGATTCTCTTAAAAAACACCTATTCCTCCTGGTCTGAGTACACAGCAGCTCTTTGTATTTGACCCCAGAAAGTAAACAATACACTTGTGTAAGCTTACATAAAGATGCTTTGTCATGAGCCAAGGTCAGTGCACACAGCTCCTCAATATCTGCCAGTAAATATTCTTTTTTTAAACAACAAAATTGTTTTTGTAAACAACAAAAAGACAAATGCACCAAGCATTGCAGAGTCATTGGGTTATTGTTTTAATTGGCAAACAAAACCTACAACATTCTGCAGCTGAGCAAACCTAAAACATGTTTCTCTTTATATACTATTGTTTAAAAAGGTAATAGGTGTTGAAGACATTGCTGATGATGAAGCATAGCTGTGATTTATTAAGTGTTGGTTACAACGGATGTGACCCAAAGTATCAACAATTCCTGTGTCTGGTGCAGCTTCCTGAAGGCCATCAGGGGAGCTTTAAAAGAGTTTTGGCCATCAAGGGAGTTTCAACCGGTTTCGTCCTTGTCTTCCTGTTGCTCTTCTTTTATTTGAAAGGGGGACAGGAAGTATTCCATAGAGACAGCAGCTTTGAAGTTTGAAGGGACACTGTTTAATATTTAAAACAAACAAAAAATAATCCGGAGAAAACATATTTCTTACGAGTTATATACTGACTTGTAAATGGGTTTAGACACTATGTATAAAAGTAACTCCTGTTTAAATTCAGATGCTTTGAAAAAGGGCATTAGTTGTGGTTCTAGTAAAAGACTGAAAAATTGCTTTTTTCCTGTTGCCTAAGAAATGATAGAGCCCCCCTGGATCTGTGCTGTCTGTATGCTCACCTTGAAGAAATCCTTGAAATCGGTTTAGTCAGGGAATCTATGCACCCGAAAGATGCTGACTCTCGTTTGAAAATTGGGAAGAATCCCCCATCCCTCCTGCTCTGCGCTGTGGTCCCTGTGCATCGGTGCGATATTGTTGTGACCTGCGTCTCCTCCTTTAATCCTCTATTCAGTCTGGTGCACTGTGTGAAAGGCTTGATGTGCAGTGCTTCAGCAGGAAGGATGGGCACTCGAGCAGCTATGTTATAATATCCAAGGCTCAGCCTCTCCCCGGGTTCCTGCTTTGCGTTCAATAAAGACCTGTTGTGTGGAGATACGGGTCGGTGCTCTGCCACAGCCGTGATCAGCTGTAATGTTTACCTGATGCATTGCAGTCGAGGTCACTGGATTGTGATGGCTGAAGCTCAAATTATGGGCATCAGTTAAGACCTATGTGAGGGGAAGAGCTGTTGAAAGTTTGTTATACAATCAGACAAGCTTGTGTTCGCTATTTCACCCCCTACCTTTTTGAGCTACAGGCTAAGATGGATGGGATTTAGTGGTATAGATCTATAGTAAGTGATTCTTCTGAGTAAATTAGGCCTGACAGGAGGCGAGTGCTGCTACATTGACGATCAGCTCTTCTTGGGTGTGTGCCATTGTTGGGCTTTAAAGTATTTAGAGATCTGTTAGGGGAGAAGTTAAATACATATACTTACAAGCTGTTGAATGCAAAAACATGAAGAAGAGGGTCAAATGTATCCAGTGGCTTTAGAGAGTTTCACTTGTGTTGATAGACCTCGGCTAACCTTCGCTGTCATTTATTGTTGTGTTCTTGCTGCAAATACAGATTTTAATTGTTTATCGGGGTCATTATTATTCAGTCTCAGTTTGTGATGCCAGCAGTAGATCCTTAATAAGGCAGCAGTAGGGTAATCAATCACAGAGTCTCGGACAGCAACACTCGACACGTGGAATCTAAAATCCAAAACAAGTCGGCCATATATGCAGCTCTGTGGTGCTTTGAAGCTATTCCAAATGAGATTCAGGAAGAAGCTTCAAGGAGAAATTTAGCAGTGATCTTTGACTCACAGCCCTCTTTTACACAGAATTACATCTGGTCAATCAGATTTGGGCACATGAACATTTTACTGATCCAGAGGGCGTTGAAATGTCTCACTCTCCAAAAGGGGGTTTCCAAAAAAAGGTTTGACAGTTTTCGGATATGGTTGCATGCATGTGCCAGCATGAGCAAAAAGTCACAAAGCTCAAATAAAAATATAATTGTATATCAGGAAGCTTGAAATATAAAAAATGTGCTTTCAATCTGAAGGGATCGCCTATTTAGAAACCAGGCCACGATTTAACCTTTGCACACTTATGTCCAGTTCACTCACTCAGGTATCTTCAATAATTCTCTCTGATTAGATCTCGGCTCAGGTTCAAGTTGGGTGGAGCTGTGGTGAGATTTACATGAGGGCACCAATATGCTAATTAGAATGTTAAAAGATGAATTTCTTTTGCACTTTTAGATGCTTTTAGCTCATTTGTTTCATTTTATTAAGGCATACTATGCATCATAAAAAGCTGTTATGTAATATTGTGTCATACCAGCCAGAATTATGTGATTTTCTATCATCTTATTGTCTGAAATGAAATTGCAAGTTAGTCTACTAAAATTACAATATATAATGCTGTGTCACAATATCATGTCAGATTGTATTGTATTGAAATCTAATGAATTATAAAAAAGATTATAAAAGAGAAGGTTGTTCCAAACATAAATCTTTGATGTCAGTCAATGTCTGTACGTGCACCCAGGCTCTAAAATCACTCATTATTTAGTCCAATAGATAGTGTGTTCACCACTTTATAGTGTTGTTATGATTTAGGATCTTCTCTGCCATGAGAGGAATGACCCGAGCAGTGTAAGATACACTTTATTTCTCAAACTGACACATAGTCCTCCACATAGAATGAATAGGTGAATCATTTCAGACAAAAACAAGGTTCTGGAAAGAGGTTTAATCAGGTAAAATCACACGTGTGTGGATGGACCATGGCGTTATATAGGGCCAACAGTTACATGCCTGTACACTAAGAGAGATAAAAACAAATAAAGCTAGGTTGTACTATTGTACTATAGGTTAACAACCTGTGTTTAAAAATAATTTATATGATATTCAGATCACACTGTCTGTTATCTGTAGGCAGCAGCTTCCCAGCTTCCTGTGATATTCTGTCACATCAAAAGGAAGTAAATAAAGGGAAATCTCGGCTGGCGGGTTATTGAGTAGACATGTTGTTCTGCTGTGTTTACTGCTCAGTCAAACAGGTGACAGAGAGAGATTTCCTTCATAGTGGCAGGCATGTTCTCCAAACTGTTTCTGTTTTTAGCTTTCCAAGAAAAGCTGAGAGAATGGCCCTTCAAGTGTGCAGCCAGAGAAACCTCTGCAGAAGGTTGTTTTTATACGTCAGGTTTCAATCTGGATTAACATCCCCTGCTGAGTAAGACAGGTCTCTTTGTGACATGATTAATGTGCAGTCATGAATAATTTGTCATTTTTCTCAAGGTGAGGAATTATTTCAGTTAAAGACAAACCTGCAGAAGCATCACTGAAGGAGAAAAATAAGTAACATTTTAGCCATGAGAACTAGAACTGCTTTGTTGGTCAAACTAATTTAGTTTTAGGATTTGAAGTATCATGAAGTCGCTTAGAAGGATATTCTCACAATAAGTACACATCTGGGCTCTACCACGTCAACAAAGGTTTGGCCATTTCACTGTTTGCCCACTGCAGTTAAATGTAGAATATGGTTAACAGTGAAACATCTTTGAAGTCTATATCAACAAGATTCCCTGTTAACCTTCTAGCTGTTGGTTAGTTAATTAAATGGCCAAGAGCTGATGCCAAGAACAAGCTCAAGTTCTGTTTCCCCCAATTAGTAATAAAAGGAAAGGATAAGGGCTTGGCACAGAATATATCCACATGTTTTGTCTGAGACCTTTGTGGGCATGTATTTTGTAAAATATGTGCCTGCTGTAGTAAAGTAAGAAAGCTGTTAAGGAAATATATTGCATATGTATTAGGCCAGTTTTATTACTGTATACATTTTGAATGCTATTTTTGGTCATGTTTACGTATATGTTGTTTAATACTGTATTGCCTGGATATAAATTCACAAAAGAAATCAAGTCAAGACACACACGGTTTGGGATTGTAGACTCAGTCCTATTTTCTGGTCCATAAACTTGGTGCTGCAGAGACTGGTGTTGCCTTTACATCTTGAGTCACAGAACAGCATGCCTTTCTTCTAAAAGCAATAGGAACAAGATGGGATCCCCTGCAGCAGAAAGTAGTCAATCAAAATGTTATTGTGGCACAACACTTTCTATGTGTATCCACAAAATAGACCCACAAAATAATCACACCAAAGTGTGATTTATGTGAAGAACGTTGAAATACATTTACAAATGTGAGCATCTGCACAGCTCTGCAGTATAAGGCTGACCGGAGACAAGCACATACAGTTGACAAATAATCTGCATTCTGCCTACAGTGGTTTTAGCTAATCCAACCACAATGATAAAAAGGGGCCAGAGGTAGAGTTTGAAATTTTTTGAATATCTCATTATTAGTGTTTTCAGTCATTTTTGCAAAGATTTTACAAAGAGTGGGACCCAATATTGTACCGCGGTGTCTACATGATAAATGCAAACCAGTCCGGGCAGGTTACTCCTTAATAATAGAGTGTGTAAATAAGCTGTGGTGGCAGCAAATCAGCCCTACCTGTAAACATGACAGATGGACTGAGAGGAGAGGCAGTGACCCCCGTGCTTGTTTGGAGGGAAAACACACGGATGTGACAGAAAACTGAAGTTTTGACACATAAATTTGATTCAATTAGTGGGCAGGGGAGAGGTATAGAAACGTTGGCCGGTTTGCTCATCTTACCAGACTTTCCCCAATCCTCTGATGACGTCATGTAGTTAGTCACACATTTTTCCACAGCACATTTAATTGGCTAAACAAATGATGATGAATCCTTCTATTTGGAAATTCAGAAACAGGCAGCTTCGCAGCCCTCACTGAAAACAAATTAAAATGTTATAAAGAGGAATCATTTATACATTTTCTGTCCATTTCATATGTAGATGGCAGAATGTCATTATTTCATTTTAGATTGCTTTGTCATCGATGGTCTCATCATTCACGAGTCTAAAGCCCTTGACTTCGGGGGTGAAGGATATTTATCATGAGGCTCGAAATGACTCTGGGTTCCTATTGCTTTTTGGAAAGACTCTCTTCATTGTCTTTGTTTCGTATCACTTTCACAAATTAGAGAAATGACCTTAAGTACTTGTAGCATCTGGGTGTCGCGATTCAAAAGCACAATACAAAATTACTCCTGTTACACACATGCAATCTACATGATTGCAAAAGCTGTCCGCCCCTGGAAACTGATCTCTCTATGTCAGAGCTCACGTGCATAGAGGAGATTAATATGGCAATTGCGTTGAAAAACCAGGCTATTCACGAGAAGAGTTTTAAACGTGCAACAGGATATATTTAAATCAGACAGCTGCTGTCCGCACATAAATATTCCCACTTCGATTGAGCAATGCCTAATTGGCAGGGCAGTACGAGGAGAATGTATTCACCTGCAGGTTGCATAATAAAAACACATTGTTTGCGTTCTGAGATGTGCCTGAGTGAACAGTTTCCATGTTAAATATGTGATACATATGGAGATAAGGGAGGAACATGTATGATAGCAGATGGGAGGCTGTTGGAGAAAAGACATAAAAACCAAAAAGGAAAATGAAGACAGAGAGACAGATGTAATGGCTTATCCAGAATGGAGTTTCGCCATTGTTATTCATAGAATTGCATGCTTGGATTAAAGAGAGGTTTCTCACTCACATAACATTCTCATGGCCTGAAATTGCCACTTAATTCAATGACAGTGCAATGAGATCTGGCATGATTACAAGGGGGAAAAAAGCAGCATTGGCACAGCCTGACAAGGAGCAGGATGGTATAAAGACATCTTCAGTTATTTTACAAAGACAGGGAACGAATATCATCAAGTAATACATTAACAAAAAAAATTGTAAACTACCACATTTGACTTTTTTTGCAAATGCTGTATAGTTCCTAACTTTTTTCTTTAAAAATTAATAAAAAATGTATATAGTTTAGCATGTTGGCAGTGTTTGATAACTAAGAGTGGAGACAGAGGATGGAAAGTCAACCTGATTCAACAAAGCTGAGCCAAGAATTCAAACCCACGTTCCGGTTTCGTGGTTTGTACTTCAGCCCAGTGAGCCGCCAGGACTCCATAATCTCTTTCTTCACACTGTTCCCCCTTAAAATAAAAACACCATTATTATCATCTGCTGGACCATACAGGGCTCTACAAGAATCCTCTGAATATGATTTTGTTTTTATGTTTTTACCGTCTTATTCCTGATATACGATTCTGAAAATTTGCCTCCTGCGTCAACAAGCAGGAGACTGTTAATGTTAAGACTATATGTTAATGTGCACATTAAAGCATATGCATTGAAAAAGGGCTACTTTATAATATCTCACTGGAGTTGCAATGTTGGCTCAAGGTATATATAAGCTCAATAATGTAAAAGGATAATAGCCAGACTTCGAATAATATTCATTGTAGGAAAGGAAGATTGTGATTATTAACCCTGAATTTCTGCACATCAAACTGTGAATCTGCCTCTCGGAAATAAATCTTTATCTTGTTGTGATAGGACAGATCAGTGTGTGAGTGAGTCAAGTTATAGACTGAGTCTGTAAAGCTCAAACACAACCAGATAATCTTCGCTGACTGTGATTTCTGGCAAAGCATCTGATCCCCCCCTGTGGGTACTGATGGCTGGTGTCATATCAGGAGCAGTCCTCGTCCAGAGGCATTTTCCAGAGATAGCAGACCCGCAGGAGAGCAGGGACATTAAGTAGATGAAAGGTCTCGGGGGGGAGCTGAATAAACATTCAACTCAATAATATTGAATTTGTTGATCAAACTCAGAGCAAGCTTATTACACATGCAGAAATTAAAGCTGTAAATATATCAAATTAAACATTCGATACCTTAACAAGAGCGTCATCGATACACGATTGATTTCTGACTACCGTCCAGAACACGTGCCTCTCACTGCTTCTCTGTGCAAGACGTTGCCCAGAGACACAAACATACTGCTTTGATCTTTTCTCCCAAGAGCACAAGATTAAACTAACAAAAATTAAAAAGGTCCTGTGGCTTTAACACTTGGCAGAGAAACATAGGCAAAAAAGTTCTTTTTAATTAGTAGTTAAACCAATGAAGCACTGCAGAGGAATACATGTCTGCTCGAAATGAGTGCAAAAGACACGAACTGTACAAGAGCAAAACCGGGCCCGACTGTAGCACAAATATTTATAAGCAAAAACAGTAAATAAACCCTCAGCTTGAAAATGAACAGAGATAACCATTCATGCATAAATACATAAATTGTCGTGCAATGAATTAGATAGAAACTTTCAAAAGTATTCTTCATATAAATAAATGTTCAACCTCATCTCAGCTCATTCAGAGCTGATGCATTTCACTCCTGTTCGTGAAGTAGAGTAACAACGTAACACTGCTGCATCTGCTTCGCATATGTGTGTACTGGCGCTGTCGGGATTTCCTGTCCTGTTTCACTGTGGTAATTGAAACTGTGCAGGTGTGAGGCCCAGTGCACAGGGACTTCATTAGTAAAGAGAGATATTTTACCTGACCCATTTTCAGAATATCCTCAGTGCTACAGAGAGCTTCTTTTTTTTTTACATTCTAACTCCTGCTTTGACATAAAGATGAAGGGTGATTCATTTATTACTATGGCATGTGAATCCAGAGAGAGCGTCTCTGGGTCTCTTCCAGACATTGAGTCCAAGAGGTCAACAAGGCCACGGTCAGTACGGCTGGTGATCAATCTCAAATGTTTATCTTTTAAACATAGTCAATTTCATGCCATAGCGTTTTGCCTGAAAGCCTCAAAAATCTCTCCTGAGCAAATTCAAAAAAGTGTTTTTTGTTTGTTTGTTTATTACAAACAAAAAACACCCTATGAGGATGCAGTTGGGAAACTCAGAGCTGACTGTTGCAGTCAAGCTGAGACAAATAGATATGTATCATTTAAAGATCTCCCTGCTGATAGATTTATGCAGACGAGCGCATGGAAATGTCTTATTTGGAAATCACTTTGCTTTGAGCTGACTGTCCGCTCACTGGAAGAAAGCAGGCGGCCATGTGTGGAATATCAAGTGTCACACAGATGACAGGCATTGTTACCGTTGCCAGATGTACAAATCACAGTATGAAACTATGAGCAGGATATTTATTAGGAACAATCTTTTAGATTATTTATATTAAACTTCTAGATAAGGAAGAGGAACAAACCAATTGGCATTGGCCTTGTGTTTGTTTGTTTATTTCATGCATTTACATTAACAAACGCATTAATAACTCTTCTGTTTACATTAACTAGTCCAAACTTCAACCAGATCTCAAAGAACAGAAAATTGTTCAGCTGATAATGATTTTGTTTCAAATTATCTCTGAAATGAAACAGTTGTCTGCACAGGGAAGTTGTTTTCCTGCGAATGTTCAATTAAAACTGAGACACTCATTATTGAGAAAATACACACTGGGACAGAAGTTTAGCATTAAAAAGTAGATTTTATTTGTTGTTCTGAAGGATCTTTGGTTTATATGACGGAGTTTGATGATTTATGACAATATGGAGCATTTTGTGGGGAGAGAAAGCTGTATGTGACAGAAACATGCAGGTGTATAAAGACATGCCAAAAGTATGATTCATTGTAGAATCCCCCCCTAAAACTGTCTTATAAGGAGAAAAAATTGCGTTAGCTACGTTCAACACTGACATGTTGTGTGAAAATTATTCTTATTCAGACATAAACTGTCAACTGTGACCAAAGATTTACATTTGAAGCCCGTAACTTGATTCGCTACGCAATGATTATGATGCTGCTTCCTCTCCGATAGAATTGTCCTGGAGTTGCGTCCGATCCTTAATGAGTCTGGAGTCGACAACTGGCACAGACGTAATGGGTCATGAAAAGCTTATTTCACTCTGTGTCAACTAGGGAGGCAGATTTGGATTCATCCTAAATCTGCATACCCAATTTACATTTCAAAAGGCAGCAATCCTTTTAATTTCCACGAAATTGGGAGTCTATTAAAGGATGACTTAGATACATGGAATACACAAATCAGTCCAACGGGATTCTGACTTGGAGGACAGCACACGTGAGAAATGCATGCAGATTACTTATGTGTCAACCTCATTTTTTACCTTCCAAATCTTCATGGAAAATAGCTTATCAGACAAATAGATACATAAATACCATAATATTGTCTTTTTTGTTTTGCATAATAATCTAGGGTTTCTGCAGTGGAGCTGATTTTAAAACTTTTATGTTTTATTAGGTCAAGTTTTTTTTTAAATAATCATCTTTTTCTTATCAATCATTCTCCAATTTGCAAATTTCTTTATCTAATGGTTTTGCAAATGCCCTCAGCGGCTTGCTCACAGATTTAGTGGTAGCTGCGTGTTTAATACAGCATATGATATTGCCTTTTACTTCTGTTGCCCTGAGACCATTAGTCAAAATTATGTAACTTCTTATTCTGCTCAGATGGATCATCCTCTGATGTTTCCTGGGCGAGCCAGAAGTGTTTCGTGACCTAATTCTCTAAATAAACAATTGAGATTTTACATGAAGGATCTATGAATGTAGGTCAACATACCACTTTATGGGTCAGTCCCGCTGAGGATATACTGTTTGTTATTACTACATATATTTTCTTAGAGTAACAAACAAAGTTGATCGTACTTCATCCATTGCCTGCTTTCCACTGAAAATTGAAGTTCAAAATTCCTTTCATTTTGAACAAGGGAAATAAATGAAACTCTTGTCTACATGAAAACTGTCAGTCTGTAATATATGTGATCCAGAGGCTGATATGAACACATTTGTTCCTGTGTGAGAGGACTTTCTCACGGAAATCATTTCTCACATGAAATGACATCTCACATAATTTCTCCTTTCTTTTCCTGAGACACTGTCACCACAAAACTGCTCAAAGGTCACAAATTTAGTTTGTCTTGTCCCTCATAAATAGTTCATTCACCTCTGGCTCTCTTCCATCTGATTTTAAGCATGCTCTTGTCTAGCCTCAAGGTAGTCTGTGCCCTTCTCTAAACTCAAACAACAAATTTCAGTGTCACACAAGTTTCAGTGTGGCATTTTATCATACCACAGTACTAAAATATTCCACTTTAAACTTCCTTCTGATCTACGTTTAGCATCTGTTCCTTGACCATGCTCCATGTTAAGGCTTCCTTATGTGTGGCTTCTGATACAATCAATCAATCAACATCCTTAAAGGGTAACTTTGGTATTTTCTAACCTGGACCCTACTTTCCGTTTGTGACTAACAGGGACAACACCTTTTGAAATTATAAAGGTTATTGTTTTACTTTTTTGGGAAATATGCTTACTTGCTGAGAGTTAAATGAGAAAACCGAAGACAATTAGCTTAGTTTAGCATAATGACGGTAAACAGTCTACAACAACTAGCTTGGCTCTGCCAAATGTAGAACTGGGCAATAATTTACTTGTGTTTGCATGATGTGAAAGTCAGTTTACACAATGTGTCTATTTATTACAAGCACAAAAAGTCACTTTTAGTCAGAAAGTAACATTGATAATAGCTGGCAACTATTGGCAACTATACTAAAAACAGCATTAATGAAATAGTTACATTATATGTGAACCTGCCATAGTTTACTGGACTGTGGGGAATCCATGTGCCTCCACATGTCAGGTAGTAAATCTAACAGTGACATCTGCAAGAGGGGACTTAAAAAGACGCTGTACACTGACAGATGCTAGTGCGAGCTGGATAAATAGGTGGATGCCAAGAAACACACACAAGCAAAAGAGCAGATGACTAATGCCTTATTTTTATTTACGGAAAAACTAGCGCAGAGCTTCTGCAGAGCTTCTGCAGAGGTGCAGAGACGCGCCACACACTTTCTGTGACTACGCACCGTGGATGCTGCAGAAGATGCGCCCTCCAACTCTTCCATCTTTTTATTTTTTTTCAAGCTATGGAATTGTGTTGGGCCTAATTTATGGGGAACTTTTGAATCAGATCTCTCAAATAAATCAAAGACTTCCTGACGAAGGACTTTGAAATGTACTATGTATGCTTGGCGGGCAAGACAGGTACCAACCTGCACAGAATGCACAGACACAGCCACAGGAGTATAAATCACAAGTGTGTGACTATGAAACTATATACTGACTTAGCTGTGTGAGATACTGATAACCTAATACATTTAGTTTTTCAGTATTTATGCTAAGATAACCGTCTACTGGCTGTAGTTACATATTCAGTGAACAGACTCGGTATCAATCTTTTCACCTATTTCTTGACAAAAATGCAAATAAGCATATTTTCAAAATGTCAAACTATTCCCTTTATGAATTTGGTTGGTATTTTGAACTCTACTCTTCACTGGTTCTCAGTAAGCTCAGTCAAGTCAGAGGCTAAAGCTGAAGATGAAGAAAGGGGCAGAGTTTGTTGTAAAAAAAGAAACCTGAAGATTTTGAGGGCAGAAATTGCTGATGAAGAAAGAGATGACAGCAGATTAACAGGATAGAAAGATGAATTGGTTTTGAAGGCCAAGAGAGTACAGATGGAGAAAGGAGATTGAAAACAGCGACAATTGAAGGAGAACGAGGTTATTCAAATGCTAAAGCACAATAACGCGTTTGTGGAGGATCCAGTGTTTGAATCTAAACAACGTTTCATTTTCCAATTAAATCTCTTTGACAAAGACAGGGGATGTTGCAACAGAAAGAGAGCTTTAGAAAAGCGAGATAAAAGAAACCCAAAGTATGCAATTACACGGCTAGTTAAAGAAAATTAATGGAAATAGTTTATTTGAAAGGTCATGTCTAACTCCAAAGCCATGACAAAGCTCCCTTTTGCTCTTAGACGTTCTCTTCCTGAGACATATTTTGACAGAAAGCATCAAAAACTTGCCCGAGGATAGTGGAGACACAGGTGTTTCTGTTAACAGAGATTCTGTTGGTCAGAGAGTTGTGGAAAAATATAAGAGGAAGTGGATTTGGAGGTGCAGCTAAATTCAAAGATCACAATCAAGAAGGTGTTTTTACTTTATCTTTCTTTTCATAAAAAGACTTCTTCATATCAATTTTCACAGTCTGGTTGATACTATTTTTAACAGCAGATGAGTAAAACTGTCAAGTCAGTGTCCTTCAAACACAGTTTTCACTCTTTTGTCTTTGATGAGATCTGCATCTAGAGGACGTGATTACGGACTATGATGAGATCCGTCCTTGTCTGGCCAAAACAGCCAACCAAACCAGGGTGATAATAGCCAAGAGGATAATTGCAATGTGAAAGGCAATTTTAATGACTCAGTTTTATGACTCAGTTCTGAGAAGACATTCATGATCATTTAAAGGCAATAATTCAAAGATGAACATTTAAAAGACATTTAGTTGAACATATCCTACAGCTGGTTCCTTTAGTTCTTCAAGAAAGGCAGACAAAGACATTTATTATGCGAGTCAGAAAAGATTTAACTTTAAAATTCTAATATATATCCGCGTAACCAACCAATATATGTATTGTTTTCACAGTTAGTAGGGCTATACAAGCGATCAATGCACTGTATTGTTAGTGTACTTTCCTGTAATAAGAGGAAATGATTCAATACATGATGCCGATCAATGTCAAATTGCAACCTCGGAGAGCCACTGCCAATAACTAAATGTGTCCCCAAAGATTTTATAACATTTTGATTTGTCTAACCGCCTTCAACGGCACACTAAAAATAATCAACTGTATGCATGATGACTTTTTCAAATAAAGTTAATTTAGTAATTTAAGCGTAATCATTTTGTTGGGAAGAAGCACAGGTAATGAAAACAATGGTGTAAATGATAAAATTAAAGATTTAAAGATCCTCACTGTCAATGTCATGACTTACTGGGACACTCGAGTAGAACTGAGCCATCGGTAATTAGATTAGCTGCACCTGTGCTTTTCCTACAACAGTTGATTCATGCCAGTAGCTGTGTCCCATCATGTTCTCCCACAATGGACAAAGAAAATGGAGAAGCTGCTCACAACTCGAAGAAAATAACTAATTGGATAGTGGTGAAATGGCTCAAAACAAATAAACCCAAACATATCTATTATTGAGGGGGAAAAATATGTGTTTTGTTAGGTTTAATTAACAGTGGCATTCAAAGTCACAGTTTGATTGTATTGTATTATTTCTCTATTTCTTGTATAGTCACTGCAAGAAAGATATACTATGGGAGGGAACAAAATGTATAACAATCATAGACTGTATACAATTAAATAGACGTGGTCACCCGTTGATTTGTGGACTACCGCTTCAAAGCCCCAACATCTTTAGTTTCCACAATTGATTGCATTAAATGTCAACTTATACACAAGTCAGCAACAAGACCCCTTCTGTCTAAATCAACAGACTCTAAAGTCTGTGCATACAACTGATTATCAATTATAAATATACAACTGCCGTCCTCAGTGTAGCCTCACAACAGAGACAGACGTGTCAAACTCTGAAAACAACGCCCACTGGAGGGGAAAACAATCGGTGCTACAATATGAACACAAGGGTTGAAATGCTAACAAAACACCTGTAGCTAGCTAAAAAGGATGACAAAGGATTATTTTAGTTCCCTTTGTCTACCTGGGGTTCAGTTGATAACTTAAAATGTTGATGGAATGGGACAAGTTAGCTGTTCGCCAGCTAATGTTGGCTATGTGTTAGCAAGTTACAATAGTTAACGTTAGCTAAGGCACTTGCAAACCAAGGTGATCGATGTTAAATAACCACTACCTCTTCATATTAAATCATGTGTCGGCACCACGAAAACAATAACATGTTGACACCACGGTAACAATGTAACGTTAGGTTTAGGAAACAAAACCACTTTGTTAGTCATGAACGTAACTTCCCATTAACGCAACACTTTTTTTGACACAAACATCAGTCTTGAATACCGATCTCGTGGTTGAAAGATCTGTGTTTGTTCTACTTATCCATCTCCCTTCCCACCCGCTCTGTGTGTCCTTTTCACTGTTTAATACTACGTAACTTGCTCTGACTGTTGCATATAGTCTCGTGAATGCATTTGGCTTGTGTGACCACCATGAAAAAGGATAAACTTTCCATTGGCATTGTTTTCGTGGTGCTGACATGTCATTTTAACACATTCCGTTCCACCACCTGTTAAGAGGTTGTGACCATTTCCCGTATTTCTGTGAGACCAAGTTATTGAAACATAATACTGCTTTCTGATGTATTCACATTCCACTAGAAGACATGATGCATACTGTCAAAATGCCTTTAGCTTAACTGACAGAAATAATATATGCTTGCTGGAAATGGCAAACTGAGTGTCAGGATACCCCAGTTTCCTCATTCTTCTTGCTGGTGCCTCAAGTCTTATTGCCTGTATCCTCATTTTTTCGGTTCGGTAGCTTATAAAACTTTGTTCAAGTTTTTTACCCTGTTTGTAATGCATTCAACCACACAGCAGCTTTGAGGCACCTTCATACAATACAAAGTCACACAGAGCGAGAAATAGCTTTCCCTGGGACTTAATTGCGCTCTGTTTCTAAAATTTATCAAAAAAGAGACAAAACTCAAAGACAGTGAAACAAAGACGTACAACGACGTGCCTGAAACTTCTTTTAGAATCAAAATTAGAATAAAACATCACCAAAGCAGACAACATGGACATAAACTCCACAGCAGCTGCAGCCATAAACACAAATATGACAGCAAAGGAGAAACTGCAGGGTCTTTTCTATAATTTTTTTACACACTGCTTAGAGCACACATTCAATTACGTTGCAAGGCAATCCTCTACTTGTTCATTCTCAAAGCATAATATATATAACTATAACTAACTGACTAATAACTATTAACTAACTAGGTAACTATGCTGAGCTACAATAATGCTAATTATAACCACACCTGTGCTGGAATTTGTCCCGGGTCGCTGAAATCTGACCGTGACAGAACACATATATATTTATAACGTATTATTTCCGGAGTGTCACCTCTATAGAGATAAAATAACAGTAGAACGGACATTGAACTGAATTCCGTGGTCATTTGACGAGTACAACAGAAAATGGCAATTGTTCTTATTATGGTGGCAACCACGTGATTTGGGCAGCTCACCTATTTTCTCATATTCTATACAATCGGACTTCTTTTCGCAGAAAGAAAGAAAGATTGCATGTTTCCGCATTTACTCAGGCTGCTCTCAAATAGCGTTCTTAGCTATAACTACGAAAATGAATGCACTGTATTTCGGAGATATCCCACAAAATCAATTTGTATGTAATCCACGTAATCAAAACGTGACATCAACGTTGATTTATTTGACACCTTTCCGTACTTATGTATCGTCATTTTTGTAGTTATTTCAACCCAAACCACCACCTATACCTAACTAAGTTGTTTCCAGTGAAGATGAAAGTTTATTTTGAAAAGACTGTGTGCATGGAAAAAATTGACACATGAAATTGACACATGCTGGACTTTTGTAAGAAAATGCACGAAAACATTGAGGAGTAACTTTATTGTAAGATATGATACAAACTTTTGTAAGAGGATACGTCGATTGACTTCACTTTTCAGACCCTGATTACAATCCATCCAGCTCCTCTAACAGTAATCCTCGAACACTGAGTTCAATCCACTTCCAGCTGCTTTGTTCCAGTTCAGCACCTTATGTGTAGAAATAAGCTCAACTATATCCAGTTGCAATCTCCCTCCTTCACGTTTCCTTACTCCCCAGATCAGTGATGTTCAACGTGCCCAAAGCCAGTTTCTGTGGCCACGGTGAAGTCGACCAACACTGCTGTTCTTCTCCCTGCAGACAACAAAACAAAGTATTCAAACTGTGATTGGACACACTATCACAGTCTATCAAAAAGGTATAGTTCAGCTAATTTATTTATTTTTGATCAAATCAATCTAAAACAGTTGGTATGGGTGTCAACAAGACATTGTGAGTTATTAAACTCTTCTTATTTGTCCACATTTATTCATATGGCAAAGCTTTTTTTTTATTTAGGCACTTTCATGATGAAAGCCAACGAACATTTATTTCTGCTGCTTTTTCTGATTACAGTCGACCATTAACCCTTTTTGTGTCTGACTGCTTATTCCTGCCTTGTCCAGCAGTTGTCTGCACTATTTTCCTCCCATTCACCCTCACCTGATTGCCTTACCCATCTGCACACCTGCTCCTCATTCCCCTTTGTTAGCTCCCCAAAAACATATCCCGCACCTGCCCTTCAGCCCCAGAACTCACCTGGGAAATAGAGAATGTATAGCAGTGTGGGGAGATATTCTTTTTTATTGTATTGTTAATATTTTAGTAACATTTAAAGGAATCCTAAGAAAGTTGTTGACCTATGACATACTACATAAGTTTTTATGAGAGATAAGAGTCATCTTAAATGACAATGTAAGTTTTGCTCACTTCACCATAGCGGAGAGTTTGACATGAAATCAGGAAGAGGAAATCACATGTGTGTCAGTTTGCAGTTTTTAAGAAAACAATATTAGCTAATTGTGGTTTCATAGATGGAAAAATAAAAAGAGGAACACGAGAAAACTGCCAATGTCAGAAAAATGAGATCATCCTGTTGGTGAGAATAAGCAGCAAGAAGGATGTTTTCCTAAGTGCTTACAGCCCTAAAAACTTAAATTATAGCTTTACAGCTTTGAACTTTGTCTTTGGAAAGTGTGGCAGGGCTGATTTGTATCCCACATTATCACATACTATTAAAGAATTTAACTGCGTTTTGTCCATCTTGTGTGGCGGGGAGGGATGATTAAAGGAGGTTGGGAGTCCTGTCCATACAACCTTAGCCTCCTTAAATCAGTCCCCATCCTTCCTGTGATGTTCAAATGGACACTGACCTGTTTTAAATGTGGTGCATACTTAAAATGATTGATCCCCAGAAGAAGTCTGTCATGGAGGTATTTGGGTTTTGTTTCACGCTCAAACTCATCATCCTGGAAAGACATCTTAGTAAACTCTTCCGACTGAATGGCACCACAGCAATTGTCTGTTTTATGTTGGACATCTTGACAGGAAGATGTTATCCAGTTTGAAGGGTTGCTAGAGCCCAGGAAGCCGTAATGAGAGCATCTGCTACTTCATTAAGAAATCCAGCCAGAGGACGTTCATTCTCTGAAAGTGAAGAAGCAACAGACTTTAAGGTACCCCGTGGAGCTTTAATAGTAAACAAAGACAGTTTTTTTTTATATTCAGCGTTTCTCAATAAAACACGTTGTGTGCATCCTTAAGGCCTAACAAACATATTCAATGCATCTTCAAAGCTCAGAAAGCCTTTGAGTAAACCCCTGCATTGTTTACATCAGCTTGTGGTGCTTTTAATCTCTTTATTTGCCGCACTGCTACTTTTTTTTACAAACACATAACCTCCACCAACCGGCGGTATTACATAATACATCCATTGCATGCGGAACCTTGTACGGCACATGGGCTGATAAAACAAACATGCAGAAGGACCAGCTCATAAATCATTGCTCCACAGCACCATAGTGGGCAAACATGTTTATATCCTGGTTCAATCTCAAATAACAAAATAACAATCATAAGTATTGTCTCATCTTGGATAACAGTCTGGTTCACCTTCTCTGTTTTTCCAAGGACAAACTCCAGCATGTTGTGTGCGCGCTTACGCTGGTGATTGGTCATCAACTGATAACATACAGGACCTGCATGACTGCAGGGCAAAGGGG
The DNA here is from genome assembly GCA_016806645.1 of Ophiodon elongatus. Lineage (NCBI taxonomy): Eukaryota > Metazoa > Chordata > Actinopteri > Perciformes > Hexagrammidae > Ophiodon > Ophiodon elongatus. Next base: position 177,901 of record JACSYO010001905.1, read on the forward strand.
AGGGCAGGAAGGATTACGACTGACCCCCGTATAAATTAACCATCTGTTCAAAAACCCTTCCTTTGAGACAATGCTGAATCCTCAAGCTTAAAATCAAGAGTTGATACCTGGTAACAAAAAGTGAGCGTCTGCTCAAAAAATGTGGATTATCTTGTAGCTGCATTTGTGATATAATTAATTTCCTCTGAGTGTTGAAAACAAAGGCTCTGCCACAGCATTACTCAAGGCCAGTGTCTGTGAGCCAACAACTTTACTTGCAATACAATTTACTTGTTGAATTTTCCGGTGCACATGTCTTTTTAAAAGCCGTCATGATTGAGTTGATCAACTGCAGACCAAAAAACGCTGACATGCCCATGGGATTATCAAATGTATTGCCATCATATTGCCACCAGTGACTTTACAGCAAAGACTGAAGGATGTGTGGAGAAAACAGCTTTATTACTCCTGAGGCAACCGACCCGGAGAACTGTAAAATTGGTCACAGAAATGGTATTGATCTGGCTTTTCAAAGTGCTGTTGTGACTAGACTCGTAATGCTCCTTTTGCAAAATCTCCCTTTCTGCTCTCTTTCCCCCAATCTACCAGTTAAATGTGATATCATCATACAGAGTGTGAGAAAGCAGCTACAGTATAGTTGGATCCAGATTGACTGGCAGAGAGTAAAAATCCTCTCTGTACTCTGTATGTGATTTTAAAAAATGTGTTAGTTTGTATGTAGTTTATTCATCAAAGCCTTGAGAAAAACACCCTACTGAAAAGTCAGTAGGGTGAGATTTCTCTACAAAAGATGAAAAGTATCCATAATTGATCCTGACTCATGCAATAGTAAATGGGACTGCCCATCCACAGTGCAGGGTGACCTTGTCAGAAACAGAAATGGTCCTTACACAGATCTCCGCCTGTAGTGGAATGGGAGATGAGGAGGACGAGCCAGTGCAACCAGCTTGTGCACACAATGACTGATTGTATGCTACCATAATGCATTACCGCAACATAATTTACTTTGGTGCAAGACAAGATCCCGAACAGTTTAGCCTCAAGGTCACTGTTTTGGGCAGAATACAACGTCAGAGAAGAGGTTTGTATCGAAGAAGAGGTGAACAAAGGAGTAAAATACACAAAGAGATCCATTTGTGCTTCTCGACTTCTCACAACAACCAGGGATCTCATTAAATGGAATTTTGACCTCCAAAGATAATTCAAGAGCTTCTTGTGAATAATCCAGGGAGTTGAATTCATCTTTAAAAGACTGTTGCTGAGAGATTTTTCTCGAGAAACAGGGTGGGAAATGCATAACACACACATACATCTACCTGCCGTACGATGATTCAGTCATGTGACAGGGCTCGCTGGCTGGGTCTAGCCAAATGACAGCATATTTAGCGCCATCACCCATCAAGCAACTGTCAGTGTTCACTGCCTCTCACCATGATTGATGGTCACCCCCTGGTGTATAGTGAACAGCGAGCCATCCGACCACCGTGTCACTATCCGTGGTTAATGACCCGCTTGAGGGCTTCCGTGACTGAACAGAGAGCAAAAGTGGTCTGCGTCGAGTATCACGAACAATGCACTTTGAACACACACGCACATACACACAGTATATGCAAACAAATGGGTAAACAACTTAATGTGATTATATGATTATTGCAAGGGTTTATCTACATGTGCATATATTATTTCTGTTATCCATGACTTATTTGCACTTTCTAGTTTGAATAAAACTTTTTCTAGCAGCGATGTGTTCTTGGCATTTTATCTTGTGATTAGACTGCAGCACAATTACTCTATCAGGGGGATTCACATATTTATTTATTTATGTTAAGTGAAAACCATTGAGATTCGTATATGTGTTCAGAGTGTGTGATGAATGTGCACTTAATGCTCTTTCTTGGTGAAGGTCATTAACTGCTGTTAATGTCTCATTGCTAGATGCAGCGGTTTGTGAAGATGGACTCCATATTCAGCCGCTCAAAGTCCAATAATTTGAGTCCCTGTGGTAAAATGTTTATTGATGGAATAATCTGTGCAATGATTTGCTGTGTGGGACAAAAACATTGTGCTTCAGTAGAGGTCCACAATAAAAGAAGAGTGAGTTTTCACACAAAGACATATTTCAGTCCGATTACTACACATAAAAAATATTTCTTTACCAGAAAAAAATGTCACACAGAAGCCTGTCGTCTGTAAAATGAGCTAAAATCCTTCATTCCACTTAGATAAACCCTGTATCTGTCCCAGGGATACAGAGGAGATACTAAATATGTATATGATTGGGGAGAGGGCAAAACACAAATACAGTGAATGTAATAAAAGAGCAAGAGAGAGATTTTCTTTGCACAGGTATTCTCCCATGTATGTTTCCCAAGAGACCTGTCGTCCACCAGGACCTTGCTATCGAACATGAAGATGCCCTTAAAGTTGTTTTCCTCCTGTCAAGATGTTTTTGTGTCTGCTCGGGTGGCAGCGGACATGTTCTCCTGATTGTGAGATTAAATGGACGGGGGAAGGATAGAAATCTAGAAACAGCATCGACACTCTGTCCTCTAGACGACACAACGGCAGCTGTTTTAGTTGATGTGTGGTTTGTTTAAACCACGTCTTGTGACTCATTCATTTCTGCTTGCCTCTAAACTAATGCAACATGCCGACTAGACGGATACATACACACAACAAGGTCAGAATGCAGTCCACCAGGTATGACAAACATCTTATTTATTTACATGAAGAACCATCCAATGAAATCATCCCCAACTTGAAATATTTACAGATTTTTTTTAGCATACATAAATCAATTGTATTAATCCTTTTCAGAAAAATACAATCCAGTTCTGACATTGTATTGTACAGCAAGTGCTTCCTGGCACCATTTAGACAAGCCATCACTGGTGAACAGCCATAAAATAGTATTTACATACAATCAGAATGCCATTTTATATGAAAAAAGATTGAACCAAACTAAAACTAAACATGCCCTGACAACACATCTCCACAAAACATGTCTGTGTTTTACCTCAGTCCTTGAGCCACAAAGGCTTAATGACATGACGATTTAATTGATAGCGTATAGAAGATCTAGACAATTATCATCAACAATGGCAGTTAACTCCCAGTAGAGGTGTGTATAACAGATCATCAGCTAGTCTCTAACTGGGTCTGTCTGTCATTCGATGCTGAGCGTGAGAGAGAGAGTAAACCAAAACAGTAGTAGGTCTGAAAAGCAACACGAGGAGTTAAAAGACACCAAAATATTCTGTCGAGCTGAGAGGAATTACTGATAATTATCTGTGGGTTTGTCACTAGATGTGAATTAAAGAAGCAACTATTTTACCATATGCACGGTGTCATCTCTTTTGCCTCTAACATGGCCATCAACTAATCATAACTCAGGATTTAGGGGTCGAACCAGAAGTGGCCAATCAGATTTCTATACCACCCTTAGTCAGTCCCCAGACATGCCCCATGCAGCCAGAGATATTCAGAGTGACACAGCAATAGATGTCCTCATTATATTTTAATACATCACTTGAATACTTGATGATGTAAAAATTCAATAAGCACTTTTAGGTGGTCTTTCAGCCCTCATTTGATCCTCAGGGTGCAAGAACAAATGAATTACATCGCTATTGGTCATGAAGATTCATGATGAATATTTCATCAGGATGCCAGGGAATTCTCACCATTGCCGTTAATGACAAAGCATGCCATCTGCCACAGCAACAGGTAATTTAAGGAATCCATCATCATCTGTTGTCGTATACGTGAACAGAGAATGATACAGTAATACTGCAAACAGGCTGCAGACAATACCCAAATGTCTGGTTGTCTGTTCTCTGAAAACAAACAACATATTTACATCCTGAGCTCAGTTTGTTCCAGTCTGACCCGACGTCTTCCAGGATCAAGTATTAAAAGCAATGAATAATACATCCAAAACCTACATTTTCTCATCACATTTAATTGAACTTGTTTTTCAGCACGATGACATCATAACCATCCTCAAACAGGCCAGTTCATTAAACCCTTAGTTCACGTATAAACTGGAGTGTGGTACAGTCTGACCAGACCAAGGACAAATTAGTGTCAGGGAAGTTGACTGAGCCAGAGCAGGTGCTCATGGTGAATGTGAATTGCGATAATGCATTTTATTATGAAATATTCACGAATCACTGTGCAATGCAGACCGTGTTGTACCAGGATGTCTAATGTCCAATTACACCTGCAGCGCACAGATCACGATGGTGAAAGCCATAATGATTTCAACAATGTAACAGAAATTGATGAAATTCATTTCTTCTAAAACCATAAAAATAATAAATATCTTAATGGACTTGTTTTGAAGAGAACAGCACATCCATACAAACAACGCAAAATTAAGAGATGTGTCAACAACACTGACATCTTAAGAGCTTGCTTTCTGGTGGGGAAACAGGAAACACACACACCTTTTGTGTCAGTGCAGCCTTTTTTATTTGTGTGTCGAGGTCTCCTCTAAACCCTACACTATTTGCTAGAGGATACTTACATTTACATGTTTCCATTGTTTCAGTTATTTCACCACAATGGTGCATTTAATTTAAGTCCTATGAAAACTTGAATCTCCAAAGTGTCAACCCCTCAGGTAAGCCTTGGGAAAATTCACATAATCCAATGTTTCTTTAGATACAGAATATTTTATCTTTATGTATATGTAATTTGCAAAATTCAAGAACAAAGATTCTCATTATTCTTTTATTATCTTCATACTGTGATTTCACATGTTCTCTATCTACCCTATATGACATCTGCATCTGTTGGTTTTTTTTAAATGTCCCGCTTGAGATATTTCTTTATTCATATTTGTGAAATGGGGTTTATAAATAAAATTGACTCCACTGACTGGGAGCTCAGATGCAAATGTCTCGCAGTGATAATCCAAAGCGCTTTCCGTGTCTCTCACAAACCCAGAGACAGTAACAATTGGTATCTGACTCTTGATGTTATAATTCTGATCACATAAATGCTGCCTGTGGTGAGACCTCATAGTTTCTGAAACTAAAGGTTCTTTAGTCAATTACAAAAGCAATCAATAATCCCAAATTAATCTTTGATGGTAAATTGTTTTGATGTAGGTGCCATTGATGAGATTTTTGGAACTTCTTTCTGCACTGTTAGTTTTATAGATTGCATTTGCCGAGCACGGAAAATGCTGTTCCAGTTTCTTGATCTGAAATTTGACCTGTGTTTCCATAAGATAAACATGAATCTCATCACAAGTAGAGCGATGTCTAACTAGCTCAACACTTGGATAAAAAAATGGAGACAGGCAACGACATTTGAATGTCAAGTAATTGTGCCAGCTAAGTAACAGGAACTTGGTTGTGTTACCTATGTATGTTTGAGACAAAGCTGTCTAATTATTCACGATAAGTTTAATTAATTTACTATGAATTGTTGGGTGAATTAAGACTTTTTTTCAAATTAAAAAACATGGCTGAACGCAGGGCTCAGTCCGAGGTCAGTCAGTCTGAGATAGTCTTCTCTGACAACTGAAAACGACTACTCTGCTGTACATTTCCAGCAAATTCCTGTGGTCTTTAAAAACATTATGAGCAGATTTCACTGATTGTTACCATGTAAACATGGCTTTTAGTTAGTCTGGGGGTAGGGTGGCTAACCTTTAGGCCTAAAATACCATAAATCAGTCTTATTTTTGTAAATCTGTTTAACATGCATTAGATTAATCTAAGAGCTAAATTAAGATTGGCCCAACACTTCAGTCTAAAATATGTTTGTGTTTGTAAACTGCAGTGAGATTTAGTCTGCTGCCTTAGTGGCCCTGTGGTGGTGGTGGTTGATTTCTACTGTTTGTCTGGGCCTTCAGATACTGGGACTAAGTGAAGGAATACGTTCTTTGAATTTAAAGGAGTTTTCCTCCATCCAGCGCTGAATATTACCATCTTGACTTCCTGGATGTCAGCAGCTATGGCTTTGATGTCTCTTACCTGCCTGCTTTCAGGTCTGTTGCCTCTGCAGACAACCCTCAGCCCTCCCTAGAGGCCTAATTGGATGATGGTAGGATTTAAAGATGGATGTCAAGACTGAGGTGCTCTCAAACCAGTGTCAGCCCTCGGGTGAACGACCACAGTGGTTCCCTTTTCACCCTAGGAGGCATTTATATGCCTTTTACTTATAGGTGCAACTGTACAGCCATCAACTGCAATACACAGGTGACTCTAACTCTCCTGTTTCATATAATATTGGTAGGTTTGGGTGTGAGGAGTTTGACTGAACTGCTCAAAGAAGCTTTCCCGGCTTCTCCAGAGAATAAGAAACATCTTGGTTCAGCTGTCATATAAATAAAAGGAGTTTTTTTTAATTTGTAGATTTTTTATCCTCAGATAATTGTATCAAATATGTTTCATGCAGTGGTTGTCTCTGATATTTGATAGTATATTTGTATTTGAAATGTGCTGCAATACTACAAGCTGCATTGGGATTCTTTTTTAAATTATTTCCATCAATATGTCTTCTTAGGAGCAGCAAATATTACTGCCCTTGTTATAAAAACACCGGATATCTGTGCTACTATTCACCATGTTTTTCCACAGCTTTAAAGACTTTGTGAAAAAGATTAAAGTCTCAGACTCTGAGCCATCACATATCCATCATCTTGTCTGGGATCGGAGAGAGAACAAAGCCTGTTATTCTGGTTTTAAGTTTTCTTGTGTGAATACAGAGCCAGCAGGCGGCTCAGGTGCAGCAGAAAGAGACGATCCCTTCACATTCCGACGGGAGTAGACCTGTCAGTCCTGTAAACGCTTCAAAAACCAACTAGCGGAACCACATGCAGCTCTTTCAGCACACACCACACTTATCTGGTGTGAACCAGGCTGGAAAGATACTAACACAGGGCATCATCATGCAAGATTCAGGCATTCTCAACGGGTAATGTTTTTGTTTTCTGAGAGTTTGCTCGAACTAACCTCCATCACATTTCAGTGATTCATACAGCTGCTTTTGAACAACAAGTGAGGGTGTGTGCTGCTTTGTTTTGGGTTTGAATAAATAAATAATGTGCTGCCTGTAACCCTTTCAGTGGGCTTGCTTGTTTCCAGGAACTGGATTGTTTTTCATGAGTAAATTTAGATTTGCCTTATATTCCATTGTCAGTTTAAATATATATATATATATATATATATATATATATATATATATACAGTTTATATCAATCAGATATTATAGTAGTATCAATCTTCTCAACTAGTTCCAACAAATAAATTGCCATCTCCCAAAATGTTGAACTACTCCTTTAACCTTATTTGTTTGATTTGGTTGCCTTTGGTCTTTGATGGTGGTTCCCCTTGAGCCTCTCAAAACCATGGCTCAGATTTAGAATTTTTACAGAATTCATGTTTGATTATGAACTGTTTACTGAGTGCCTGAATTATGCTCGACATTGCCTACAGGCTTAATTAACATTTTCAGTATTAGTCCCTCACCTTCCATTTAGCCTCCAGCCTTCTATGGCAAAGAGCTTAAAGAGCCTCACTTGTTGCGACACTTCTTACTTTTTTTGATGAAGCTATGAAACATGCAAGCTTTTATATTTGCCGAAATGTATTTTTGTAACTCTGACTTGTTTTAACATCCATCACAGAGTGCAGAAAATTAAGATAATCCCATTATAATTTCGAAACGGTGAATTGACTCCGCTGTGACAGAAGCAGCAGTATGGTGGAGGCTTGTGCGTGTGTGCGTGCATGTGCGCGTGCGTGCGTGTGTGTGCGTGTGTGTGCGTGTGTGTGCGTGTGTGTGCGTGTGTGTGTGTGTCTGTGCACTGCTTTGTGAGACCAAAGAGCCCAAAGAGACTGGAGCAGACAGCTGGAGAGAGAGAGGATCACTGCCTCATGCAGCGTGTCTGTATCAGATGAGAAGGGGGTCACCCAGGAATCCCTCGAAGCTGCTCTCCAGGAAAAAAGAAATGTGACACGATTTTGTTTGTACCTTGTTTACGGGATAGCATCAGCTCATCAGGACTGTCGTTTTCTTGTATCGTTGATTCTTTTTTTTTCTTCTTAAGAAGATGCAGTCACGGGGGAGAAAAGTGAAGCAGATTATGTCGGAAATAGATAGTTTGAAAGAACAAGACGAGTTTTAGGAATCAGCGACACCGGCAGCGAAAAGGTTGATTAAGTGCCGATTATTTTTCATGGTCTTTATTTTTTTATGCAGGAGCTATACAAGGCAAAGTAGTCTGTTTATCTGTTTGACTCAATTTTCAAATGAGCTAATTTATATCTTAATTGTCAACAGGCTATGAAGTAAAAGTTTTCATTTTCATTTTCCTTGTATGGAGCAATAGGTATTCCGTATTTACTCCATATAATCTGCTACAGGCTATACATTGAAACCAACGGCGATTTACAAGCTGCATTCTTGGTTAAACACGCAGCTCATTGCAAGGCGATTTGACTCAGATTAGTCTTATCGAAAAGAAATCCGAAAACACGACGAGGGTTGAACTTTGCGCAGAGGGGGGAGTTCCTGTTTCATTTGCTTGAGATTTTGCTCATCAAAGACAGTAGCAACGGGTCTGTCTCAAAACTCCGGAGAGCTATAGGATATATGAAGATCGCGACACAGTTGGTTGTCTCTCGCAGAAATGCCAGTGCGTGCTGTGACCACCAGGTTCATGTACAAGGGACTTTGCACTATTCCAGATGTCCTCACCTACCGGACCCCTGTTATCCTGCCAGAGGATGAGGTGGAAGGTGAGTCTCGTGCGTTCGGTTGGATTGTGGTCGCGTGTGCTTGTTGTAATGTTAAAGAGTTGTTGCATCTCGATGCAACGTCCCCCTGACAGACCGGTTCAGGACCCGGGAGAGCTCCAGGCGGTGTGCGCTGCTTTTCCTGAGCCACAAATGTGACTGGACACTAATAGCTCTTTTTGTAAAAAAAAAAGAAAAAAAAAAAAAAAAGAAAAAAAGATCAGCAGTGCAGATTTTTTTCGTTATGTTTAAGGTTGAAATGTTTCACAAAACCTAGGGTACATAGACAAACTGTATATTTACATTTCTCTTCGACAGGCTTTCTTTTTGCATATTTTTGCTTCTGATTTTGTCATTTGCACATCATTTTAAAATGTCACATCATCCTCTAATAATAATAATAGCAATAAGCTAATGATCCTCCTGATTTTCAGCACATGCCAAGTTCTCCCCACATGGCACATTGTCATAAACTTCTAAGTAAAAGATATTGTTATATATAATATCTCCTGGCTATATCCATGGCACCTGTTAGACTTAACTGCACTGGATTTCACTTACTGTAAGTCGTTTGTGCTTAAGCCAAGAGACAAGTCTTTACGGTCAGGGGGACAATGCTTGAAATTTGCACAACAAAAGACGACCCTGAAATATAGAAAAGGGCTGTGATGAAGGTAAAACATATAACTAAAAAATGCAGATTCAATTGCAATTTCTAGAAAATCCATCCCATATTAAATTCAGCAATAAGATAAGTGATTGATTCATTTCCGAGACTTGAATTAAATCCTCTCATCTCTTTCTCATCTTTGTATGATGTATTTCATCTTTGATTAATTAAAATAAAAAACGACCATCCATAGCACAGTGTTGCAATTAGACCATCTAAAAGATTCATTAGAGCATTATGATCGTTCTTTCAATAGAAACCATAGTGCATATCTGTTAAGAAGGAGGTTTTGTTTTGGCAAATGGTCCTCACAGTGTGAAAGCACAGCTGGCAGTGATTTGGAGCCAAGCCTAGCAGACTACAATAAAGAGATAACTCAGATCAGATTTGATATCACCAAGTCTTTTATTCAGAGGGAATTCCATTTCCCTTTCTTTTGTCTGCAGGTTGCCCGTGCCCACAAGTGGCTGCCTGCTCTTCCTTTGAGCCACTCATTTGACATTGAAAATCCACTATCTGCAATGACGACGTAAATTTAATTAAAAGGTTGGCTATGGAAAAGCAAGAATATAGAGCAACAGTAAAATAGAGTGTTGTGTTTTGCATGAGATGCTGTGCAGTCAGTGACGACACAGCCTTTCGAGTAATGGAGAAATCTTTGCAAACTGTACTTTACAGATTGAGAGCTATTAAATATTCAGAACAGAACAGAAACAGACAATTCAACCGTGACTGTATTTACCCAGGGAAGATTCACTGAGCACATAATGCGCTGCTTCATTTACATGGCCTCACACCTCGGCAGTGCCCGGGGTAAACAGGACTCTACCTTTTGTCACCAAGCAGCTCCACCAGTGTGTTAAAGAGCACTCTGCTTGTAGCTGTTGAGGGAGGTATGAGAGTTTCAGATGACCGTCTTCCATTTACAGATCCTCAGACAGACTGAATCAGCAACCTCCCACTTACTGACCAACTCCCCTTGACCCTGCAACTGCTCCACCTTCACACACAGCGTGGGAGCTGCAGTTGTTGGTCTGTGAACAGCACTGCAGACGAGTGTTTCTGAGTGAAAACTGTTCTTTTTTTCTCAGAGGTCTGCAAAACAGCCGATACATGTTGTTTTATCCCCAACATCTTTAATTACTGCAGGGCAGAAGTTCCCTAATTGCTCAACCCATGTAATTACTCTCCCTAATCATATTTATGATTATGATAATATCTTTTTCCCAGCAAGGTGTGTGTATACCCAGTGTAATTTGGGATCATCTGATAAACAGATTACTGTAACACATCACTCTGACTGAACTGCTATACATATATCAAGCTGTAGGAGATGACTACACAACCAACACTGAAATAAGCACAGTAATGGTGTTTCCTTATTTTGATTTTACAGAATCCAGACAAACCAGATGAAAACCTCTAAGACATTAAATCCAGACGACTAAAGTTTTGACATTAATGTAATATTTTTATGGCCTTTTTATCACCTGGTCACTAAACCCTTTTGCTATTTACATTTTTCTTCATAATACATTTTGGTTTACCCTGTTTTATTTTATCTTTTTTAACTGCACGTCTACAGAAACCAACATGATGGTTCAAATATAGCCTAATATCTAAACTAGTTATTCACATATTCACCTTAAATAGTGGTACCAAAGATGTGCAATTTTATTTTTTGGAGAGACTGACCATTTTAGTGCCCAGTGACAAACACAACACACAAGGTCAAAGGGACCTTGCATCATGTGCAAACATACAGTCCGTGTCACACCGTAGCAGTAGAAGCCTGAATGGCCTTAGTGGTAAAAGTAAACAGGAAACATGTGACAGTTTACAATTATAGTGACTTAAATTAATCAAGACAAGGTAAGAGATTCCCACAGACAAAAACACATCGCATATTTGATTTGCCACCAAACCTTTGAGCTCAGAAAAAACAATGTTACAAGAATACAAATTATTTAGGCCATTCACGATACCATCAGACACTTTGATGTTTAGCAAATGTAATTATAACAAATAATTTTACAGATTTCATTTTAAATGCAACGATTAATTAAATGATTACAATTACCAATAAAACGTGGATAACTATTCAGTCACACACTCAAGACTCCAGAGAGATTATCTGAACATTTTTGTATGTAATCCTGCCGTCTCAAAACATTTGTGATCTTTAATCCGACATTGTATGGTGATCACAATCAAATCTGCAACATTAACTGTATTTACCATAACTATATTTGACATTGGCTACAATATTTAGATACATCTCCATAAATTGTAGCAAATAGTGAGGATTAAAGACACTTGCACTGAATGGAGTCACTGTTGTGTATACTGGGTGAGTTTTAGGGAGGCTGATTAAGTACTCACAGCTCTTAATGGAACTGCTGTTTCCAGGGAATGTTTTACGAACAGATGGTTGCCGAGGTGGGCAGGTCAGTGGCAAGGCTTCCTGCCCTCTCCTTCACTCTTGTGTCATGCAGTTGTCATAAACCCTGATATGTATTCAAACAATTACTACTGAGCAAGCAACTGTACAGTTCAGTCTAAAACTGTGCAAAGGCCTATGCTTATGGATTTTAGCTTTTTAAATGTCTCATCCAAAACCTGATTAGTTAAAACTTTAGTCATTCTAATTAATTTAACTTTTAAATGACTTACTTTTGGCATTGGGTTGTTAGGTAGTCTCTCTGTTATGGATATCTCTCAGTGGATGGAAAATCCCATTTTTTCACTAATGCTACGTATTCATGGCCATGACATAGCAGTAACCCACTCTATTGTTCCTGTTCAACACACCCACTTAACATTTATGTGTGTCTTTACCCTGTGTGAAAGAGTTATACTCACTGAGCATAATTTTGCAAATATGTGGACATTGGGCCGTGCCAAGTGTATCCCCGTTTAATGAGCGCAATATTAAAACCAAGGTCCAGAGCCAAGTTCAGCCCATAATGCATGAACTACTGGGATAACTGAATACATCTATGATACTTTGGCCAACATTGACATTTCTCCATTACCTTGTATAATTACACTCACAAATATAAACAAAGTAATGTCTAATCATGTGATTATGTGCATGCACATATAGCGTATGTGAGGTAATAGAGTGATCGGTAGAAATGTTCTGAATCATTAGACTCAATGTAAATTACCATGATCAGTAATCATTTATTTATTTACTCTATATAAACCCATTTAATAAATATATAATAATTATATCCAATGTATTATTTAAAAAAGGATCTTACCGTGTCAATATTACAAGTACTAAAACACATGTCATAACTTACATTAAGCTGGCAGACACTCAAACTGCACATGTGTTGAAACTGATAAGACTCTTGTTTTATGGCTCAACAGTCATGACTTCCCGGCAGTTAAACTCTTGGAGGTCTCTTCAAGCTTGTATCACTCCTCGGTGCATCGCTGACGGAGGATGTGAACAGTATTTATAGATCACAGCCAGCAGGAAAATCCCCCAGACGTCAGGCATTGTGGCGAAGTGTAGTCTTCCACTTTGTATGCAAAGCTGTGTTCTTTGTGCTTACAAATTGAGTGTTTTTTGCAGCAACATTGTCAAATGACAAGTATATGTGTGGTATGTCTGTGTGTTACTGCATTACAGCTGTCTGGGCTCTATAATTGTAAATATACTGTACACATACAGAGTGATATTTGTCAGGTCAGATTTATAAAGACTAGAGATGTTCTTTACACATTCATAGTTTTTTTTATTTCACCGCAAACTAACAACAACAAGGTTAAAAGGCTACAGACATGACACGTACATCTTTGCTGTAGTTTATTGTGACTTCCTCCGTGGTCAATGATAAATGTCTGGTCATTACGGTTGTCACCTTCGTAGTTACAAACAACATCATTTAACACTGTTACAAGATGTTAATTATGAGTGTCCTTACTCTCCCTTTTTCCTGTCCGTTGACAACAAACATGTTTAATTTACGTCATCCTACTGAATTGGGATGCACTTGGAAAGAAAGCAAATGTTAAACTATGAAAACTTGGACAAAAATATAAAATCTGCTACTATTGTCTTTCAATATAACTGAGAAGTGAGAAGAGCTGCAGGTCAAGTTACCCACAAAGATTCAATCTCAGGCTGCAGCGTATACAATAACCTGAAGGATTCATTGGGTTAATCTCACACAGCCCCGCCTCCGTCTATTTGTTAGAGAGATGGACATATTCTCAAGAGAAAACATCAGGAAAAAAAGAATGTTAATCAGCCTGTTTCCTTGTTTTCAACATTAACATTGTTTTATTATGTTATAAGGATTTTTTCTTATGACATCCTTGCTCAGGCAACACCCATATTTGAACTCTTCCTTCATTTTTATCTCAACTACACACCTGTTAAGTTTCGTGACTGTATCTTGCATGGTTGTGACACTATCGTGGCAACAAAAACCACATGCTGTAACGACTGGTAATAAAGTCAAGCTCTGGCTGTTAGTAATTATTTAATTTCCACCAAATGAACACGTAACATAATTTCACCTCAGCCTGCAGAAAGCTGCAGGTAGTGGAAGTATTTAATATTTTTTGACAGCAGGAGCTGTTTTAGCTGCAGGGCTTGTGGGCTTGTGGAGCACGTCCTCTGGTGACGGTGGGTGTTGTATGTAAATGTAATAATGTGAAGATGCGGTAAATCCGAGATGAGGCGTAAATGTGTGGGACCTGGGATGATGGGGTGGTTGATCTGTTTTATTATGTGTTCGTGTTATTATAAGACTTTCCACAGGGACAATAAAGTACTGTATGGTGTATGGTCTGTCTTGTCGCATCATGATTCATCATATTGTATTTTTGATTAATTCAGTTCCCACAGACTGTGTTTATCCAGTGTGACACCTCTGACATTTTTGTGGTTATTTTGTAAAAGCCTTTTGCTTGTGCATATTCAATCAGGTGTGTAGAAATTATGTATTCAGTACAGTATTTACTTCTAGAGCATCCATACAAGTTAAACCATATCAAGCTACTGTAGTTACCTAACTAAAAATCTAGTATTATACAAATGTAAATAAATTCCTGTTTGACTATTATTGATTTGAGATTTTTGCTTATGAACTTTTGGGTTTATAGTCAGCCAGAAACATCGGTTGGATTTTGAAGATAATAGTGTTGATAGCAGTTGCTGCACAATTTAGTGGTATTTTCACAGCCCTTATTATTTATTTGTACATTTGCAGTTTGGATGATGTGTCGACCTATTTTTGTTCTCCATTAAGACCCTCTCAGCTGTACAGCCTTTTTATTTTTGTAGCCTCTGGTAAATATGATTCACATGTTTTTTCCCCTCTAATATCAGAGAGAAGGATGTCATGGGTGTCATCATATCGTTATTCTTGTAAGCACCTGAGAGGGGCTTTTATTTAATGAAAAGAGACTGATTCATCTCCCGGTGAAGATTTGTTATCGTCTAAACAATTTGCTTTAACTACCTCAATGAGTTCTCTTTTAATAAGAAAACCATTTCATTTTAGGAACAGATGTAACGCCCCTCCCCACCCTCCTGGTTGTGCGGGCCGACCTCAGCAGGCAGTTGGTTGACATGGGAGGGTCGTTAGCTTGATTACGCTCACTCGGGCCTTCCAGGCTATAAAAGCTGGTCCATGTGCTCACTGTCTCTCTCACTTGCATCAGTGCCTTTTGTTTTTGCACCTTCACAGCTCGTATGCCCATCAATGCTCCGCTTTCATTTGCTGACATTGCTGATCTACACGCACCTCGTGAACCTTAGTTTAATGAATTGTCTTTTGTTTTAAGTATAACATTGCGTGGACTCCCTCCTGGTCGCATTACCTTCGCCAGTTTGTGACGGCTTCTGTAATGGCAGAAATTGAATAAAATATCCATTCATTACTAGGTTTACATTAGTGTATGATCACCTGAAACTAAGAATTGTTATGTTTTCGTCAGCTTCGAATGAGCCCTTAATATCTACATAGGGAGCGGGTCCATCATGTTTCTACAGTAGCCCAGAATGGACAAACCAACCACTGGCTCTAGAGAGGGCCTTGCATGTTTTTTACATTACCTGAAGGTCACCGTAGGTTTTCTACAAAGGGAGGGAATTTGACGTCTTATATGAGCTTTATAATGTGGTGACGGTTTTGAGATGAAACCTATTGTGAATAGTGCTGCGAGTTAAGTCCATGCATGCACATACAGCAGCTTTGGAGACTGGAGACGGCCTGTTGTTATTCTCTTCTCTTCAGTTCCTGTGGCGCAAAGAGACCTGTTCATCTACCTCCTGCTGTATTAACTCTATTACCGTTTCCTGTGCAATGCCATCGTCGTTACTGAGGGTGAAGAGGGATTTTTGATGTGAACTGGACAATCACTGTCGGGCTTTTCCTCAAAGATAACCTCAAGGATAACATTGTTCCTTGTTATAAAGACAACACTTGTTTCCCCTGAATCTCAATGCATAGGATTGATGGAGACAAGCTTTGTTTGATGTACTTTCACAGAAACTTCTGGTTTCTCAGAAACTTACAGTTTGGCAAGTGACCGATTAGGCAGAAACCCAGGGAAGCTCTTTTTAAAAATAATTACCAAAACTTTGATGAATCCGGAAATTGTTTTTGCAACTTTGTTATTATCTCCACCAAGGAGGTTGTTATGTTTTCGGTTCTGTTTGTTGGTTTGTTTGTGTGGTTTTTTTTCTTCTCTATTTGTCAGAAGCATTACGGGAAAAGAATTGGCCTAATTTTCATGAAAAGTTGTGGAAGGTTGTAGCATGGGCCAAGGAAGAACCCCAAATCACAGGGTGGACAAACGCATTATTTTTCACTAATGGAAACGGCCTTGGCGAAGGTCTGCGCTCTCCAAGTGCCCTTCTAGTTTTAAATTTTAAAGTAAATTTAAAAGAAAAGTCACATCCCTGACAAACATACCAATAGACATCAGTTTGTAGTCTTGAAACAAGCCCTCTCAGAAAGGGACACCAAATGTGGCATCAAACAGTGCTAATATACCGAAATGTGTTTGAAAAAAATAATGCTAACTTTATGACTAAATTAATATTAATAACTAAATTAGTAATTGATACAATACTCTACAATGCACCATTAAGTAAACATTTATGTTCAGTTTAGTCACAGTTAAATATTTCACAGTTAATGCATAGTGAGCATTTTTACTTTGTATCCCCTGTTGTGGTATCTTTTAATTACAACATGGCCACTTCAACACTTTGAAAGAAATTTCTTCTCATGAATATAATGAATGTCTGGTTAGCTTCTTTTTAAATTCAAACAGAAGCTTTAGGATATCAAAGTGATGCACAACAGTGCCATCTCACCAAATGCAGTGTTGGTTTCCCACACTCTTCTTCTGGCTTAAAGCCATAAATTGGGATTTTCCCAATTATTTAGGTGAACGAGCTTCAATGGCCTTTCTGCTGCTGCCAGTGGCCACGGCATTCTGCCAGTGTGCAGCAGAGGGCTTCTTGGCATCAGCCCTCGACATGGACCATTTTCATGGATGTTTTTAGCTGCACCAACAACCAGCATGAGTCACTCTGCTGGTCGGTCAAAAAGGTCAATGGGATCTGTTGGTCCTCATGTTCTGTTTTAACTCACTTGGAAGGTCAGCAGACTTTTAAGTCCTGGGTTTAGATCTCAGGGTTGGCAAAAGTGTCTCCTTGATGTTTGGGACACACAAATTCAAGCTTATCACAAATTGTATATATAGTACACCTTAAAAGTTTCCGAGGGCTTAGTCCTTTCGTGGGAAGTTTGGAATTGAGCCAAGAAGTAATCTGTGAGCTGAGACAGATGAGGAGAACACCTGGTTTAATAAGATGATGAGAGAAAGACAAAGGTGATAATCAGGTCAAATACGCTAAAACAAACTGCTCTACATTGCAGAATAAATAAACATCAAACAGCCGGTTTGCTCTTCAGGAAACAATCAGCATCATGATTGTTTGGCAGCTGTTGATCTAACCTGGCATGAAATTGTCAGTCAATATTTCATTTTGTACGGGCATGGCAAAATTTTATGAATTGTTCAGATCATTTTTGAGGCGGTTTGTTGTCATATCAATCTTTGCCCTTTGCTTTTGGCCTCAAGTGGCCTAATCAGCACAGGATACACTGGATTACATCAAAGATATTTTTGTGCCACAAAGTAAAAAGCAAACAAGAACTGATATTTCCTCTGTGGACCCCTGAATCCTTTTTCATACGATGTAGCACCTGTTACTAGGAAGTAAAGAATACACATTAGCAGATGAAATATATATATACATATATATATATATGTATATATATATTTTATCTATATTTACTGATTTAGATAAAGGTTGCTACACACACGACTCAAAGCATATTTGTTATTGCACACTGCACTGCAAGTTCAATTTTGTTGTACCCAAAGTCAACTGTGATTACACAGTATGTTGCAAGAAAAAATAACAGCAAAGTCTCTTACTTGTCAGATTCGTTATCTTTGCACAAACTGAGTGTTCGTGATTTTTATATCCATGTCAATGGCCCCTCTAATACATCTACCAAAGTATTTGTTTCCTAGTTGTTCAATCTGGAAGAGCATATTTGTCAGTGTGGACACACCCATGACCATGTTTTTACCCTTGACTTGACTCACTGATGACGTATTTAGTTTGACTCAGTGTTACGGTCAATGCCATTATCTCAAAGACAGACACTCTAAAATATTGTTACAAATTGGTCATAAAAGATCGAAGTCACTGACAATATTTTACTGCATTTTTATAGTGAACGTATTGTCACTGACTTGAGCGATTACTTATTTTACATCAAAATTAATGATTTACTTAATATTGTAAAACAAGTTGGTATAAATTTTCTGAAACGGTTCTCTTCCTGTCAGCCGACTGAACCCTACAAGGTTTGGTCATACAGACCTTGGTTACTGTCTGCTGCAGGGGAAATGTTGAATTAATAGAAAGAAAAAAAATCTTGTGATTGCATAATGTACAAGGACTTTCATGTATTGGCCCTGACTTTAGATAACTAGGCTGTTGGACACTCAAGGACTCAGAGCAACGTCTGTGTCTGTTGAATGTTTTCAGCAAAGCAACATTTTTATCAGTTACCAGTTTTTGCCAGTTCCAGTTCAAACAGCAATGTTGGTGGTTCTGTAGTATCATGTGTATACTCTTTGTACATATGTATGTACTGTATATATGTCTAAATGCATCTGTGTTATGTTTCTATGTTTTCAGGCATGTGCAATATGCTCTGTTATTGTCACCAAAAGACTCCATAATTATGCATTTTAAGATTTACTAACTATGACATGCACGAGTCGGACATGATAATGTCAAATAATATTAATGCCTTTGTGAAGCTTATAATGATCCGTTTTTGTTGACACTGTGTCAGTAATGCACTTGTACTGTGTTGCACCATATGGTGTTCACATTATGTGTCGACCTTCTGCATTGCAGTAGAAATTAACTTCAAAATATGGGCCCATAGGAAATGAAGATGTCTACATTGCCTCTGTAAATTCTTGGAAAAATAAATGTAAGATTCAGATAAATATAAACTATAATGCCCTATATTCAAATTAAATCTCATTTTCAATTATGTAAATAGGCTAAACTATTGTGATGGGGAAGGGTGGATGATAAAGAGAGAAAATCGAGTAATGTTGTATCTGGAATGCCAGAACATTGTCTTGAAGAAAGTAAATTATTGTAATTCTGTGTTTTTTTTATATTCCTTTCTTATGGTGTGAAACATCAGTAGTCCAGCCACTGCTCAGCTGGCTCAGTGAATTCATTATGTGGCACTGGCGCCAGGGGTCGTGACATTGACTCTAGGGTGGTGCTGAAGGAAGATTAAAAAAACTGAAACAGCACTGCTGGCTGTAATTTAGATAAATATGTTGTGTCTGATATGTCAAGGTTTGGTAGAGACAGTGTTACTTTTTCAGAAAGACATCAATGACTGCACCAAAGACAAAAGGCATACTGCAACAGTTATATTGTCCCACAAGGTTAAACACTTTGGGTTCACTTGTAAACTGCAGTCTCTCAGTCATTCATGTACACAAGATGGATGATAGGTGCATGTCCACTATGGGTTTGAATACAAATTACAGGTAATGCTTTCCCAATCACATACTTGCATGCAAATTAGTGTTAGTCAGTATTATGTATTCATTTGAAGTTCAAATTAAGTTCCATACAAGCTCTTGCAGCAGTATCTAAGTAAAACTGAATGTAGAGGTGAGTTTATGTTTGAGTTTATGTTGAGGTTGATGACATAACCTGACTGAGCCTAGACTGGCTACAGTGCCCAGTGGTGGGACTGGGTACTGCAGTCAATCTAGTACCATTTACAATTATATTGATTACCATGTTCATTTCCTTGTTCTTCTCAGCCCTTTTCCTTTTCCCTTTCAAGTATATCAGTCTAGCATTGTACATGAACATGCTAGCTTGTACATTGTCCATGTATCATTTATATGTTGGTGTAATTTAATATCCTAAATATTCAATGTTCTTAATTGCATGTCTTGTTTTATCTAATGACATATAACAACTGAGCAAGCATTGAAGAGTCTTGTATATATGAGGATCTACATCAAAAAGAGCCACATAGGTCCCGTGCCTTTGATGTGCAACTGCCCCTTTTACCACTTCAAACAGAATATTGTGATGCAGGGTGAGGATGGGAGCCAAATGGCAATGTTTATGGATTATTCACCAAAAGTTGTAGTTAATTATAAACATACGAACCTGCTTGCTGCTTTCTTTCACAACCAATTGTGCCACACTTTGTATATTCATTCTATTTATGCAACTCAGGAAAATGCTACTTCACTGGCACAGCACTGCACTGTGCACTGACATATATAGAGAGTATCTCTTCATGGTGCTGACACATTAAACTACCATCTCTGTCTCTCTCCATGGTGCTGAAACATTAAACTACAGTCTCTGTCTCTCATCACGGTGCTGAAACATTAAACTGCAGTCTCTGTCTCCACCATTTTCATTTTCATCGTAATGTGGGAACATAGCTAATTGATTTGTTTTCATCGTTTTTGGACAACAATGCAGCTCTAAACAGAGGAATAAGAGTATATCAGGATTTGTCCAAACAGATTAAACTTGGGAGTGTGATCACATCACTGTTGGTTGAGGAATTTTCATGGGAATTATTGAAAAATAAGAAAAGAATATATATAAAATATCACCAGACTTGTCGTTTAATACCTGTGCAGTATTAGCAACAAAAACTGCTACTTTTTGAGCTTTGACTTTGAGTGTAACTGCCTGGGATTCTTAAGTCAACATAATTTCTAACTGCTTTAAGGTACCACAAACTCTTACTACAAACATTGTGTACATACATCCTTCAAATAGCATTATCAGCTGAGCCATTATGCTGTTGCTCACAGTGTGAAATTGCAATAAATCTATATTAACATGCCATTGCTCCTTTCTCTCCGCTCTTAACATAATTACTGCCCTCCTTCTCCCAACAGAGATCCGTGAGGCTTTTAAAGTATTTGACCGTGATGGGAATGGCTTCATCTCAAAGCAGGAATTGGGGATGGCCATGCGCTCACTGGGCTACATGCCCAATGAGGTGGAGCTGGAGGTCATCATCCAAAGACTTGATATAGATGGTACGTCTCTCTCTCTCTCTCTCTCTCTCTCTCTCTCTCTCTCTCTCTCTCTGTCAGCAAGTTCAAAAGACTGTTGCATATAACCCAACATATGAGCTATACAGTGACAGGTTTGTATTTCTGTCTGTTTCATCAGGTGACGGTCAAGTCGGCTTTGATGAATTTGTCACATTGCTTGGTCCTAAACTCTCTGCTGCTGGAATGCCTGATAAGTTCCATGGAGCAGACTTTGACTCAGTGTTTTGGAAGGTATATGTTGACATAAGTATCTGCAATCAAGTCTACGCCTTTTCTTTTTGCAGTGTCCATTAATCAATTCTCAATTCTCGTTCCTCTTTTAAGTAAGTTTGCCTTCTGGCGGTTGTTGCGTGATGCAGAGCCATCTGTTTCAATTAAATTACAATACAAATATTACTGATGTAAAATCTAGTCATTTAAATAACTAATTCTCACATTATTCTCACATTATGCATAATAGTCCCACGTGCTTCTCTGACTTTTCTCATTAACTAATTTCCAAATGGCCTTGATTTACTACACCCCTCTGATAATTACAGTACATCACATGAAGTATGCATATGCAAGGAGACGCATATGCATCTCCATGCATTTAGTTGCATAATGAAGTAAATTAGTTCACCAGGAGCTATCCTGTCCGACCACTATTTATTGATGTCCTACAGATTATTTGTGTCACTGAGGGGCTTTGAAACAGGAGTTTTTCCTCTGCTAATTAGACCTTTCTTGGTGTTTTACGTCTCCCCAGTGTGACATGCAGAAACTGACTGTGGATGAGCTTAAGAGACTTCTTTACGACACTTTCCGTGACCATCTCACCATGAAAGACATTGAGAACATCATCATGACTGAGGAGAGCCACCTGAACAGTCCAGAGTCCCATGTGGACATTGACAGTATGTTACATGCAGATTTTATTTCACACATTGTTCAGACATGTTTAAAGCTCTGATGAGACACTTAGATGTGCTAATATCTCTTCTAAATCTTTCCACAGCAAGCCCAACTCAACAGGAAAAACACACATGTGTTCGTAAAAGCCTGATATGTGCCTTCGCCATTGCATTTATCATCAGCGTTATGCTCATTGCAGCAAATCAAATGCTGCGCAGAGGAATGAAATAAATGCTACACCAGCTGGTTACAAAGAGATTTAAGGAAGGACAATGGAAATTTAAACATCAACCAAAAATGCTGTTTTTGGTTTTGCTCAATGTTTTCACCACCCACGATGATTCTGTCACAGCTTCTCTCGATAATGGACAAAATGATGTCACGCAGTGGCTCAGTATGACCACAAATAAAATCATAAAGGTAAAAATAGAAAGAAAAACATGTAAAGGGCTGATTAGTATTCAAAGGAAGAATATATCATTAATTCAATAAAAATTAGATTGGAAGGCAGACTGTAGAAGAATGTGCTGTAGTAGGCTAATAGCTGTGCTGTATCTAATATATCAAAACATATTACTGTTGTTGACTAGAACTCTGCCATTTAGAATTCACCCAATAATGATATAACTGATGATAGTAATAAAGCAATATAAACAAGTTGATGGGCTGCATATTAAGTAGCTTT
Source organism: Ophiodon elongatus (assembly GCA_016806645.1). Lineage (NCBI taxonomy): Eukaryota > Metazoa > Chordata > Actinopteri > Perciformes > Hexagrammidae > Ophiodon > Ophiodon elongatus. Next base: position 200,597 of record JACSYO010001905.1, read on the forward strand.
AAATCACTCACAAAAACATAACAACAGATGACTGGTTTCTGCAAAATGTGTGTCTTTTAAGTCTACATCTGTGTGTAAGATTTTCAGTCCAGACGTCCAACTCACATCCAGTTTAACATACTTTGCTGACCTCGCATCATCTGTGTTATAAACCTTAACAAAAGAGTAGCCTGACTAATGCTGAACACAAATCTGTTAAATGGAGTATTTAAAGTTTTGTGCAACATATTAGCCATGCTAGCGGCATGGCTCTAATGATAGCAATATCTGTCAGTTCATCACTTTGACCCAGACTGAAATACTTCAAAAGCAGTTGCATGGAACGCCATGACATTTCAAACAGACGCTTGTTATTCCCAGAGAATGAATCGTACTGACGCCAGTGATCCCCTGAATTTTCCTGCAATGCCACCAGCAGATCAAAGTTTTCACTCATCCTGTGAAATATCTCAATATCTACTGAATGAATTGGCACAATGTGTGGTACAGGCATTAATGGTTCCCTAAGTAACCCCAATTACTTTGGTGATCCTCTGATTTGTCCTCTAGCTCCACCTTGACATTGACATTTGTGGTTTTGAGTGAATTGTCTCAGGATGAATTGTAACTTTTGGTTAGGGTTAACTTTGGTGATTCCTTGACTTTTCATCTTGCAACAATCAAATTAACCTCAGCTGTAATCTCTGCTTGGTGCTACTTAGAAAATGTTAGCATGCTAGCAAACTAAACTTAGATGGAGAACATGTTAAACATTATAACTACTAAACATAAGTATGGTAGTATTGTCATTGTCCGTGTGCTGCCATGCTAACTTTAGCATTTAGCTTGAAGCACTGCTATGCCTCACAGAGCTGCTAGCGTGGCTGTAGACTCTTGTTCTTGTTAAGATATTGTGAAGCTGCAAACAGCTTTAGGACAACACGCAGAGGGTGTCATGAAATCAAGCTAAGCTGGTCAGGTGCACTGCTTTGTTATTTTCATTAGATGCTACAAACAAACCGTTTAATATTTTGTAAAGGATTATGTTATTATCCAACAAGTCCTAGCTCACCTTAAACTGAAGTAAAGGTAAAGCACGGACCAAAAGCATATTATTTAAAAACAAAGACATGAAAACAATAAAAGTAAATTTCCCCAAGTTTACCATTTCCCAAACCATTAAAATGAGAGCCCAACAATTGGAATAAACTGGTGAAAAAGCACAGGAGCACACTGGACAGTGCTGCTGAAAAAATAAATGAAAAAGAAAAGGGGTTGAATGACATGGTGACCTATGATCCTCAAACCCATGTTGTGTACCCAAGTAAGAATGTCACGTTCTTTTGTTTTATTAATTGGTTTGTTTTAAAGCTCAGATTGAGCCTTGGGGAGTGGTTTGTAAATCAAACCGCTGTTTCCCCAGTAAAAATGTAGGTTTAAGAATTAAACTGAAGTGAACAGCAAAGTCAAAAATATAAAGCAGAACACAAAATCACTCTCAGAAATATCAGGCAACATTTTGCGCGTTGGGTATTTGTTCAAAAAGCCCAGACTTCAAGACAAATGACGATCACACAACTTGTAAAACCTGTTTCATACTTACAGTCTGCCAGCGATACATGCACAATGCTACATATTTAGAATCGGTGCATCTAAGCACCAAAATGAGTCACAATAAATAGTCATAGAAACACAAGACAAGACAAAGATCTGCTGTATGAGTTACCAGCTGTGATTATAGTCGACCATGAAAAGTTTAGAGCTTCGACAAAACTGACTAATATTTAAATCAAATGAAAATTAAGGATCTTAATTTCACAATAAACACACTTGCATGTACATTAAACTAGAAATTTGTGTGTTCTATGTGTGTGAGATCAAATTTTGAACGCTAGTGTATGTATTCAAATAATTATGCAATTTGTATAGTAATTATTAAAACATTAGCAGAATTTGACATTTTCCTGTAAATGTCGATTTTTGTGGACGTGCAGACGCTATCAAAAATCGTATGCTGTGAACAATAATTTAACATATCATAAAAAAAATGTTGTTTTCTGGCTTTTACATGGACCACCAAACAACATAGTGTTTAAAGTATAACATGATTATATTTTCTTACTTGGAAAAGTGATACATTAAATCTATGTGTTTTTATTATGAATGTAAGCATAATGTTTTGTATACAAACAATACAAATAATGTAAAAAAATATATATCAGGTTTCTGATATAATTTCCAGTTTGACTGGACATTCAGATACAAGTTATTGTGTGTATTAATGCCATGCACTTACATTAACTTTTCTGATTTGTTAAGATTCATTTTTTCAGAATTCTTTCTTTAACAAATATTTGTCAAATTTGACAAGTTTTGCAAAATGCTATATATTTTTTCTTGCTCTTTTTATCTTAAAGTTTATCAAAGTTCTATCACAAGAGGAAATGTATGAAACAGCTAGTATCATTCTGGCAATAAAACTGAAATTGTATCTCATACATAGCAGCTGTTTATGTATGAACTACTTATATACAGTAACATCACATTACCTCTTCATGTGAACATATCATGTGAACATATCAAAGGATAGGTTTTGTGTGAATGTAAAATCTAGTTATTGTGTCAAATCTCATCTTAAGACATATAAGCAATTACTGTGTCCTATTCTGTATGTTACAGTGCTTTAATGAGCAGCTTTATGTACACTCTGTTGACGGAATGTCTTAATTGTTGTTATTAATTTGATTTGGACTGTGGATGTCTTCTGTCCTGTGCCTTTGTCATTCAGAGTAAAAACTGCACTCTCATGCTTTGACTTAAAAGTAACGTAAGAAAGATTTTTAGAAAGCGGGGAAATCAATTTTACGAAATCCTCAGTTTTGACAAAAAAATTAATCTGATGCTAAATGTATTTTTGAATTGAAATGACTCAACAGTAATCCAAGTACCAATAAGTATCCATGTATTATACTTCTCTCTCCCCGATAAAAGTCACCATTTGTATCATCCTGCAGTGTGACATTACTCGTAATTTTAATGTCTAGATTGAGAATAGCCAGAGCTGTTTAATTTATGTAGCTGTTAAAGCAGATTTAGAGGTTAATGCATCTATTATACACTAATGTAAGTGGTGTCTAGATGCATGTAATCCAATAAAAAATAAGGCATTAAAAAAGAGCTTGCTGTTTTTCTGTTTACAAATGTGACATCGGTTGCAAATAAAAGCTGAATACAACAAATATAAAAAAAAGTACAGAGGTTAAGAAAAGAGGAGCAGATCTCGGTAGGTATGCTTTTCAGGGTACACAGGAAAACAGAATGAAATTCTGAATTCATTATTCATTCAACACTTCCAGATCAGGAGGGGCGAGATGTCAGGATCTGATGGTGCGATGGCCCTGACAGTGCAGCGTCAGACATGTTAACCACGAGTGAGAATGACAGCAATGCCTGCAAGAGGGGGAACAAATCCTCGTATTTCCTTGTAGCAATATAGTGATGCACTTCATGTAGTAGCACGTACACGAGCACTCTAGCATGGGAATAAGGAGCTTTTGGGGAAAAATAACACACACACTCTATTTCTGTCGTTGTAAGGGCTAACATAGGTAATGCTAGTGACAACAGCAGCAACAGCAATGGACAAACGTGTTGTGTGTGTAACCCAGCGGAACCAAACGGGTTAAAATATAAGTGAATAAAGTTACAGGCAATTGACTTTAGTTTTATTCATTCCTTACTTAAAGGCCCAGTGTGTGAGACTTAGTGGCATCTAGTGGTGTGTTGCAGATTGCAACCAACTAAATACTCCTCTGCTCAGCCCTCCAAGCCTGTTGGAGAACAACGGGGAGAGTTATCATCAGTACAACTAGGAGCTACTCTAATCAATACTTTGATCTTCTACATGACTAAATAATTGCGTTTAAAAACATATATAGAATTTTAAAAACAAATAATTGGAAAACATTGGAATTTCATATTCATGTAAAAATGTTGCATTTGTTTAGCTATTCCCGTGTGTTGTCGTGTTTATGGTTCCTGCACTCCTTCCGCCTCTAGAGCGAGGTTTGTTTACCCAGAGGTTGGTAACATTTCCTTCCTCATTAAATATTTGCAAAACCAATTTTTTAATGCTAGTGAAAAGATTAATAGTTTACAATCATGTTTGCTTTAAATCAGTCTGAAACGGACTGGATGTGTCCTTGTATGACGTGAACGAAACGGGGACCCGCTAGTGCTCTAAAACACCAAGACAGCAGAAGAAGAGTTAGACAAAATAGAAAAACAAAACTCAAATTTAATGGAGATTCTGCTGTAAACAAAAACTAGATTAGGTACATACATATCAGCATAATCCCATGTTGTAAGGAATAACCTAATCAAGGACTTAATAACAAATCTGCATGATGGTTTATACAAATAAAATAACAAACAACAAACTTTCCAACGATAAAAAATGTCATTATGAAACTTAATCCAGATCATTACTCTGCCATCTTTACTATTTAGGAAGACAAATGGTGTTTTCCGCTGGCTGGGTTTGAAATATAATTCGATCAGACCTATGATTACCCTGGTGAGGCAGCAAAGGACTAAAAATAAACAAAATATTATTTCCATCTGCTCAAAAAACCTGAAAAGTGAAACCTTTTAAATTAATAGTTTAACATAGTTCAACGAAACATGGCCTGAACTGTACGGCATTCAAAGTGTTTTTTTTGTGGGTTTTTTTAAACTGCCAATTACAAATGTGACACCATCTCTGAATAACATATGTATTCTGTACAGTTCCTTTTTCTATTAATACCCACTAACTAGTGACTTGAACCACAAAATGAATATCTTTCAACCCCATTCTGTGTTCACTTTGACTTTCCATCCGCCGGGAGGAGGAGGTCGGAGAGAGGGTGGAAGGTTCGGGACGGAGAGGAGATGTTGAGGTATGTAACTTTCTTCTGGGCCCTCTTCGCTGTCTTCCTTATCTTTTAGATCTCTGCGGAGATAAATAATGGAACAGTTGAATTATAAATCAACAAGAATAACCACTACAAATGCTAATCGTGTATGAACAAGCTATGAAACAAATATGAAAGAGCCCACCCTTTGCTACCGAGGGCAGTTTGCTTCTTTTCCCTTCTGGAGAGCCATTCTTCGATACTTCGCCCCGGCATCTTTCTGTCGACATAGTCCTCTCTGTGCCGTCTTTCATCTGAAAGACATTAAATATCACTCCTGTCAACATATCGCAATTCACAACTTCATCTGGACAAAACAAGAATTTGTACTCGACTACTATTACATATTTTTTTATGAAATGCTGGAGAATGTGCTAACCCAAGGTACTTGGCATGTTTGCCCTCTGCTATATTACATATGAGCTACTCATCTAGACTGTGTTGGTATTGTGTGACATCTGGGACTGCAATGTTGAATGTTCACCTCATTATTAAATAATCATTTAGATAATACTATTTATATTGGCAAATGTTATGTGCATTTAATGTGTGGGATATTGCTTTGGTAGACAGCACTACCCTTTAGGGACAGCTTACCTTCCGCCTGTTTTTTTAAGTTAAACAGATCCTCTTCGGACATGTGAGAAAACCTGCAGTTAGGGCCAAAATCACAAATTCCTAAAATAATTTAAAAAAAGAAAAGAAAAGCCAGAGAAAGTGATTATTACAAAAGGGTATATAACATAGATTCTTGGTTATTGGATAAATGTATATTCAAACTGTTCCGTTACCTTTTTGGAGAAACTTCCTGCAGGGTTTCTTTGTTTGCTCATCACACAGGATGGCTGAAGAGTCTGAAAAGAAAAATGATAGTTTTGTCCATGGTTATCTATATAATCTTCCATCATAAAGTCAGCAGCCAAGATGTCAAAGAAATAAATGTAAGCATGCTAATTCTGCAATTAAAATCTCATAAAAAGGTTTAAGACATGTGCAACTTTTGAATTTGTAAAATAAAAAAAACATTTAAACTAAAACATGTCATAAAAATATAGCATGCAATTTGATTTAATTGTGAGCACATCTCAGGGGTCTCACCTCTAAAGTAGTCATACCAGGCCTTTTTAGCTCTGTGATGCTGAACACCGTTCAGATGTTTCTTCCTGTTGTGCATGTTGTCCTGAAAGGACCGGTCACAGTAGTCACAGTAGTATCTCCTCCCCATGGTGCAGGTTATGTGCTCCAACCAGCAAGAGGTCACCTTTTAAATGGCTGAAAGACACAAAATACATCTCCATAAGCACTGTGAACACATGGCGAGTGAATAGCTGTGCTGACTTAAATGTGTTGTTTTGTATCAGTATGCACAAGCTGATTAATTTAACAAAACAGTCTTTCCTCACAAGAAAAAAAGCCATACTGTATCTGTGCAATTATCAATTGTGTTCTTGATCATTTTTCTGCTTGATTATGGTTTAATAGTTTTATCTATAAATTAGAAATAGTCAAAGATTCAGAAGAAAATGTCCCATAGTCATCTTGGTAGTCTACTTTGTATAACCAAAGTTATTTAGATATTTAATTTACAATTATATAAAACGACCTCATATCTCCGAAGGCGGATTGCTGCCACCTGCTGGTTTAGTAGTGAAGGTGCCTGTATTTTGAACGTGCCTCGGCATGACTTCCATTTCTACTCTGGTGATAGCAATACAACACGGTTTAGAAACATACTCAGCATGCAAACGAGCAGTTTATTGCTCGAACAAACACTTCCTCAGATAACCCAGCGGAGCAAGCGTTAACATCCCTAAATATGTGTCCGTAGCATGGTTAAACCTGATAGATAACGTGAGCTTACGTGCTTATTATTATTACACTAATGAACGTTTGATTTAAATACTTATACATATTTAATTAAAACAGCAACGAGCACAAACCATTGGAGAAACAGGGCGGTCCTCCTCTGTGATGTTCGCTTTAAAGGACCACGCGTAGTATAGAGGTGTAAAAAGAGATAACGTTAGCTAAAGGATATCCTGCTACCAAATAACTTGAGAACCGGAACCGTGTCACCTCGGCTTCCGGTCCTGCGCAGTACGTCAATCCACCGACATGGCGCTGGCTAAGACTGTCTACAATCTGCTCTTCAGGAGAACGTCCACTTTCGCCATAACCATCATGGTTGGAGCGGTCTTCTTTGAACGGGTCTTTGACCAAGGTAGTGACGCGGTGTTCGACCAAATGAACCGCGGGGTAAGTGTGTCCTTTCGGGGGGTTAAGGCCTGTTTAATCCTGACCTTGTGAGCAGAGGGCGAAGCGGGAGCTAAGCTAAGATAGCTTGCCTGGTCGAGCGTTCGCGTCTGTTTGTGGGTCTTTTCACACGAGATATCTAACGTTATCTAATACATGTTTTGTTGTAGAAACTATGGAAACACATCCAGAACAATTACGAAAATAAAGAGGAAGAATAGGACGCCGCGGGGCTACCTGAGGCTGAAGTGCAACGGCTGTCACACTTCCACTATCCATTCTTCCTGGACTCCGTAACGTTACCTGCATCAAATACCTGTCAACATGGACAATGTGCTTTAAGTCAACCCCAGTGGGAGCTGACTGACTGTCTACACCACCGTGAAGAAGGAGCAATGGTCACCTCATCCTCCCCTTCCTGCTGTTATTGCGTAAAGCCGTCGTTCTCCTCACAGATTGTAAATTGTTAAATTAAAAGTGTTAATGTCATACCGCTATTGCAGTGTTTTGATTTATTATACTTAGTATGGTATGCATGTGTCAAAGCAGATTTATTTCAGTTTAATTATGAAATTATTTGACTTTTATTTGACTTACTGGTATTTATATAAACCCATTATGTCATCTTAAAGTGTGTCACCGGCTTCACATACAAATGTAATGAGTAACTTGGTGAAAAGACATTGAAGGGGCTTTGCATAATAGTTATGTCTTGTAAAACTGATCGTTTATATTCACTTACTGCTTGTCTTTTCGAAATATGCAATGGAGGGATTCATGGTGTCCTTTTCATAAATCAGTGATTATATAGGTTTTGTTGTGTCTTTTCAAGGATTCACTTTTTTTAACAGCTTTGTGTATTGTACTAATGCTTAAGAGAAAGGCTCGAAAGGAACAGAAGTCTATTTCAATGAACTATAATGCAACATAATCATGTGAAGCATAGAGTAAGTCCACGTGAGATGAATACATTTAATTATACAACGATTATAATTACACCTGTATGTTTACAAAAACATTTCCAAGCAAGTTTACAAAGAGCAGTGTATTTACAAAAGCGTACTAGTAATTGATATTGTTGACAGACAAGCCTTCCTTAAAGTAAATTATTCTTATGCGCTAAGTACTGTACGGTCTCTCCAATTGGCTACTGTAGAGAGGAAAGAGCATCTTAGTATGTGCCACAGTCATGAAAACACAATAGTTTGTTGACATGAAATATGAAGCGTTTACTCAGAATACCCTGAATAACCTGGAGCTGAAGATCCAGGGTTATCAGTTATAAGATAGCTTATTCAGGTATGGCCAAATCAGCAGAAAGTAATATATTCTACAAACGATAGCTGCCACCTTTGTATGGAAGCCGATTCCGCCACTGTGATGAAAACAATAAGATCCTGTGAGTCATAATAGATACTATCTCATTATAACTTACAGGATCTTATTTTTTTCATCATGGTGGCGGAAATGGGCTTCCATACCTTTGACCAAAACTAATCTTGACACTGATGAATCATTTGCTAATGCCAAAATTGAAGTAAAAATGAAAACAAAGAAAATGATTTGCTTTTCATGCCATGTCAAACCATCATTGCTGTCAATGGTGCCGACATTTAAACTGCTGTGACAGGGTGACACGAGGCCACTACCATTCAAATCCACTGCATACACCTGCATCTAAGCCTCAGGCCTCTAGGGAGCACCCTAGCATCGTCTGTCCCACTAAAAACTGGTGCTGTCAGCATCACTATAACAACCACTGACCACTCAGTGTTTGATGTCACACCCTGGTTTGGTTACTGTAGGTTCAACAAAAATGAATGTGCTCACAGTGGATGAATAAGCAAATAGGCTTTGCACAATAATGCTGAAACATTCACAATGCAAATCTTACCACGGAGGGGAGTAGCAACTCGAACAACATGTAGGAGTCTTATTGTTTACACTTTTGAGTCTGACACAGAGTTTTAACATTTTGCACAATGTTGAAAAATACAACGTAAGAAGCAACAGATGAGTGCAGGTATCAGAGAACTTTTATCTATGTCGGCCTATTTGGGAGTGGTAAAAATAAATCCTGAATGTAACAAATTCCATGAAGCAAAAGAAGAATTTAACTTTTAGTTTAGAAATATTAATTACCATTATGATTGCATTATTCAGAAGAAAAAGTGAAAGATTTGGTAAACACGTGTTTCAGGATAAATTGCTATATTTAGGTTTCAATCCAAGTCAAACAGTAAAAACAGCATCTTTTAACCAACCCCATAGTCTAGTAAGCCACAGGTTTACGCCCAGGTCTGACAAGTATTGTATTTCAGGTGTGAGCATTTTCTCACAGATTGTCCTGAATTTGGTATCAATATTTTTCTTCATGTTGTACCCCAGGATGGAAGACTCTCCAACTGGCTGCCAGGGCTGGAAACGTCTGTCTTGAATCTTTTGGGCCTCAACTGCCCCTCCATCCTCGATACAGATGTCCTTCATCTCAGAATTCCTTCTCCTCAGCTCAGTAACCTCCCGTTTCATTCTGTCTCTCCCATACGCCTCTACTCTGGCCCAGAAGGTAGCATTGAAGTGCTTGTAGAGTCTCCAGTCAGCCCCGTTCCACTGGAGAGCTTTGGCTCTCAACTCGGGGGTCAGGTGAGATACAGATGAGCTCCTGCGAGCGTTGAGTTTAAAATGCAGGATGTCCTCCGTGGTCCAACACAGCGTGTCCTTAAGCAGGACAAGAGACTCCTCGAAATATTCTGCGAAGAGCACTAGATCAAAATGTTTGGATAAGTTATGAATGTCCCTCAATACACGAGGATCATCAGCCTCTAGGTTGTTGTCCAAACCAAAGTCAAAAAAGAGCATATTTTTAAGGTAGAACGAGTTGAACGCGTCTGGGCTGTAGAAGCTCTGAGGATTGTTTAGAAACTCTGCCAGTTTGTCCTCTCCATTGATCCTCCAGGTGAGAGGAACTGCTCTGTGATAATAATGGAAGGACGACTCAAAGAGAGCCACCGGGTCACGTAGGATGGTGATGTACGCAGCATCCGGAGGCAGGAGCTTGGCTACTTCGCGATGGTCAAAGCGCATGTGGTTACAAACAATGTTGAAACAGTCTCCAAGCCTGTAGTCCTTCACCTGGGAGCACAGGAACGGTGATGGGTAGAAGAAGTCATTGCGCCCATCAGGCAGGGCGAATTTCAGCTGGTGCTTTTCTCCAAATCTGAAGAGGATGTTGAGTATGGTGCTACTAGCGGTTTTATGGGTCTTCATGAACATGATGTTGACTTTGGGGGAGCACTCTTCTGACTTTGTGCTTTGAGAAGGCATGCTCACATTTTTCTTCAATAATTTCGCCACACTGAGAGGACACGTGCCTTGTTGGGAGCCCCTATGAATAAAACATAAGCGTAAGCAAATAGATCAACTGACTAAACTCAATAAAATAATGCTTTCCTTTTCATTTATTTTGTTACCTATTCTTTCCTTGGCTTGAGTTCGTCAAGCAGTATAGCACCAGTATGATGTTGGCCAATAAAACCCAGAGAATCCGCCTTCGTATCACAAACGCGCACTTGTTTCCTTTGATGACAGACATCATTAACACCCAAACGTTAACCTGGAAATACAATAAGAGAGCATGCACGTGCGGAGGAAAACATCACAGGACGTTCAGTTGTGATAAACAAAAGTACTTAGAGTTATTAAGTTGAACCAGTTTAAAGCCTACGCTGAGATCCTAAATACTGCAGTTCGTCGAATGGCCTCTTGAGGCTGCGGCTCCAATAGTGAGTCATTCCCCATCGGCCCCCTGGTTAAACAGAAATAAACATGTTTACAGCTGGTGCAACAAAACGGGGTTGGTCTCTTTAGCTAATACCCCCGTTCATGACAATTCTAGGTTAGAATTGTTCAATTCACCTGTTTAAATTATGTTAAGGCTTAAATGTATGCATAATTAAAGTCTTTTTTGGCCGCTTTGAGTGACAGGTGTTGCACGATGGGCTGCCACTGGATGACCGCCGTGCAAAGCCCTATTGTGAACTGTGATGTCCAGGAAACTTTGCCAAGTCCTGGAATACATTCCACATTCAACCAAGACTTTTTTTTTTCTATATACCGATCTGACATAACAGTCACTGTCTTTGAGCTTCACTGAGCTTTTTTTTTCTTTTTTTTTTTTTTTTTTTTGTGAGCCACCCACCACTCCGACCTCCTCGTAAAGCTGCTAATTTGAAAATGATTTGCGGTACGTAATCTAGGACAAAGATCTACGACAGTGCAGTTTCTCTGTGTGTTCTCGTTCAACCACTGAGCAGCTACACGATCGAATCTCATAAACAGGTGCGATGCCCTGAGGCAATTCTTACACACAGGCCAAATATTTACCTCCTTTAATTCCCCCCATACAACGCAGTAGTTATTATTTCTATACAGAAAGTCTGGATCTGACCCATTTAAATCAAATGTAACCTGGTATTTATTTCTGCATAAAAGAAGAATATCTTTATGATAAACTATAGGGGGAAAAGGGACATAGAGAAGAGCTAATACAGATAAGCAATCAACTGCTGCTTTGTTCTTTCTGTCAAATAAGCCCCCATGTTTACACCATAAACATGTTTATAGTAATTAGATTCCCTTTACAACACACAGCAGAATTGGAAAGAGAAAAGAGACATAAAGTTTAGGTTTATGTCTCTTTTCTCTTTCCAATTCTACGGTTGACTCTTGACAGATGATTACTCTTCATGTCATGTAGTGTACCTTTGCATACCAGCTCTGACTTCTTATCTTTAACATTGATAGTCATCTATGTAGTCCATTTGTCACATTTGATGAGAATAACTATCTTACATCTCATGGTACATCTATGTATGCCTGTTAGAGTAGTTGTAGTACATGAAGAAACACATTTCACTTGATTAAAGCCTATGTTTAAAATGTTTTACCTTCAAATAACAATTCTGTTTACCCACTATCCTACAAAAATAATTGAAACTTCTCTTGATTATCATAACATGTCATGGTAAATCAAAAAAAAGGATACAACTGGTGGGTGTATGTCTGGGAGAAATACAAGTAAAGCACTTTATTTACCTGCAGATGACAGCATGAGCCGTGCCGGTGTGAGGATTATCCACAATGGTGAAAGAAAACCCTAACCCTAACCCTCTATTGTTCTACATGCTGTACACACTCCCTGAAGTCACATCTCATTGGCTGTGAGGAGTGAAAGAAGTCAGATGTACATTCTCCTCCCACAGGGGCTGAAGTGGTTTGTAAAATAGGCCGCTGTTGAAGATATATTTGTTCTAACAAAGTGTAGAGTGAAAAAAATTAAGTAGGTCTGTATCTTATGAAAGTATACTTAAGCATGTAGTAATTAGGCTATTTTATGCATTCAGATTTGGTACTGTAACATCTATTCAATTGAGTCCACTGTATTATTGTAGTAAGATATGTTAAAATATGTAGACTAAAGAAAAACATTTCTCTATGAAAATTGCATCTTTAAGTGTAACCAAGGTACAGTTTTCCCCCCAATGTTTTGCTACTTAACTGTATCAATATTTATTTGCCATGGTGACGATATTGCAGATATGCAGGGTGTACTGATGAACATATTTTTTTTCATGTTTCTGTTGGGACACTGCTCTCTACCCATTGAAAACGTTTGTTTTTATTATTGTTCTTTCACTCAGTAAGATGGCTTCATACATGTGAAAATATGTGGTATTTATACACTAGTATTTAGAGTCATGTAGCTATTGTGTGTTCAGAGTGTGTAAAACATAATATGGTGGGTTTGAATGTATAATGTACTGTATATCTTCGAGCACATTCAAGATGTCATAACAATGCAAATAACATCTAACTGTACAGAGAGCACGCCCTGCTTGGTCACAACACAGCGGTTTCTTTTAGTCTCCAGATACCTGGACCCAGGTGCTGCCTCAGCTGCTGTTGACTTTGGCTGGGGCTGAATCATGTCTGATTTAGGTCACATCGATTTACCAAAGGGAGCCCATTAGCTTCTGTGTGGCAATGGTTGTAGTCGTTGATGTCATTGACATCAGAATACATCAGCGAGTACGACTAGATTTGTGTCACTACGAGATAAGATAAGGGTTGCTCTCTCTGCTACAGTAAGGAAGGCCTACAACGGCACAAGCTGGAGTTTGTGTATCTTTTAGGCAACAATGTAAATGTTGTTGAATGTTAAAATTCAATGTCAGTCATGATGTGTAACTTGAGTTTTCAAAGATCTTTCCCCAACAACTTAAGATGTTTGCAGCTCAGTGTTGTTTAAGTAAATGTCCATTTCCAGCATCTGCAACAAGAGTAAACACAATTCTGGTTTTCTTTTAATGGTATCTGTATTTAATTGTGTTAAATGATTACATATATTTTACAACTGTACAAATTATACTTAAACAGCAGTGATGAGGAAAACAAACAAAGAAAAAACATCAGGAAATGCATTCAAATTAAATCAAACACTCAAGATGTGGATCATTCCAGGTGAGAGACATTCAAATTTAAGCCTTTTGTTTTAAAAAAATCCAACTTTCCAGGTTAGAACAAAGGGCATAGACCACTCAAACTCTTTCCTCCACATCAACACTGTTAAAAGGAGTTTTCAATTTTATGACTTTTAAAAAAGGTATAAGGCATTTTACAGTATTAATTTCCAGTACTAAAACACATTTCAATTTAAAAGACTTTATCCATGACTCTCATAAAACTCAACTGAACTTCCATTCAAGTGAACCGACAGGCATTTTGTCCTCCAACACAGTGTATACAACAGTGCAGGTATTCCTAGAGTACTTAGGTGCAGCTTAAGTTGAGTTGGTTGTGTCAGAGGCAAAATGAAGGTCAGCTAATACAAACAGTCACTTCCACGTTACAGGCCAACGCTCGTTTCCACATGTCCACGGCACATGGACCTGGACTGTTTACAATTAGAAACCAAAACCGTGCGTTTGATTTGAGCCGTTCTTTGTCTCAGGAACGGCGACGTGAGCGCGTCACGAGAGATCATAAAGAGGATCGCCTTGTTTGTGATGCTGCATTGACTGCTGTTTTATCAAAATCACTATGCTGCAAAAGAATTAGCAAATGAATTGATTACTTGACACATAGCATCATCAATAAATAAGCTAAAATAGGGAACAATCCCCTCAGAGGAGTGAACAGTTACAAAAACAAACTTAGTTGTACAGTTGCTGATTGCTTCCAGTTTATCTTGTGAAAACAATCATAAGGCACTTTTGAGTGACAGCTACATGGGAGATAAGCACTAAAACCATAAAGGTGTATCCTTTAAAATAAACAAACAAAGGACCTATATATATATATATATATATATGTATATACAAGCACGTCACCTTTGGTAACCATACATTTACAATATAGGTTTCTTAGCCGCTACAGAACAATGCCCTGCTGTATATCAAAGATGATTGATGTTCAGAAGCATAAACATTTGCACAAAAAAAGTGCAACGTTTGTTGCGCTGATTCTGTGGATTACAATCCCATTATTTTAGTAAAACTAAACTAATTCAGATTTTGAGGCAAACGGTCATCTTATCAGTCTAACAAGCCAAGGAAGGACATTAATCTTCCCCTACAGTAAGGAGGTAAAGCCAGTGGAATGCTTACAGACACACTGGAGTTAGTATGTTGTGGTCATGTGACTCAGTAGACAGGCTTGTAGAAAATCTGTCCACCGAGCACCCTGCGCTTCAGCTCCGTCCACAGCAGGCGGCGCTCTCTCTGGGATCCCTTCATGAAGCCACGGTTCTCTTGAGCGCGGCGAGACAAATAAGGAATGACCTCGTTGACCGGGCCATATGGAACGTACTTGTAGACGGGGAAACCTGCTTGACCTGTTTTCAACAAAGAGCAAGGAGACGTGGTTTAAATCAATTTCTACTGTGTGTGCATTCCATGTCATCACTTAGTATTTAATGCCCAACATATTCTTTAAGCTGGCAGTAGTTCACAAAGTTAACTTTGGGGGGGGGGGAAACTCTGTTCAATGTTGAATTGAAATAGTGGTGCAGTAGATTCAAATATTATCTTTTTAAGTTAATTCATGATGAATACATATTGTATTAAGATAAAGCTGATATGTAAAAAGTTTTGATATTACGTATCAAGCGATAGGACAAGGTCAAACCAGCCCTTACGTCTCACCAGTGGAAGAAAGGATAGGGCTGCTACTGCATTATTCTTTTCACTTGAAAAACTGATCACCAGATCATTGCAGAATTATTTGAACAGCAACACGTTTTTAGAAATGAAAGCTCAGTGCCCTTTACATTGACTAAGTAGTAGTTGTTAGCTTTCTGTATCTCACTTCCATAAACTGTCTTTTGTCGTGCAAAGATAACTACTTTCTTAAATGTGTACCCCATACCTAACTATTTGGGTAGTGATGTGTTTCTGCTCTGAACCAGATGACGTAACATTTGGTTATCAGACAGCTAAGGACATCGAGTTGTTTGTTCCCAATATAGCTATAGACTGGGTAGACCATTTGTAAGGTCAGGTACCTTGAGTTTTAAAAAGCTGACGCGTGTAGAGAGTACGTTTCAGTGGAACCTCTATGACCACATGACTGTGACGCAAGTGTCTGATTCCATAACTTACTGTTTACTTTTAGTATCCAAGCTGAGTGCAACATACCTAGCGGGAAGCTGATCTGGTCACACATGCCCAGCAGCTGTCCAAAGTAAACCTTATTATCTGTCGGTGAAAGACCCATTTCATTCATCCTGGGAAAACAGAAAAAAAAAAAATCCATGTCAAAGGGCTGTTACATAATAAGAGTGTGGTATTCCACCATTGATTTGGCAATCTCATTCTCTAAATCCTATAATTGCTTTCGAAAGTTGACAAAGACTAGGTTTCATTAAGCACAACATCTTAGGTATTAGTTTAAACCATTACGATTAATCCTTTATGAACAAGAGGTTTAAGGCGTTTGTGTATGTTTAAATTAAATCTGCACTTAGTTCTCTACATGCCTCATGGCCTTTTGAATTTTTCATGCAGGCCTGAGACGAAACATACTTTTCAAGGGTGAATTTCACTGTGTCCTCGTTGTGAGTTGCAACCATGATATTTGCTTTCCTGCTGTGATCAATCTCCTCCAGCAAGTACTCCAAACACCTGGACAAACATCGGGGCAGATGGTTAGGATTTAGACGATTTCTAGCTCAGTCACGAGAGGCCTAAATAATAATTAAAAGACTTACTTGTGATACATCCTGTTAGTGGCCTCATAGTCTGGGTTTATTGGGTCTTCGTAACCAATCTCTTTGGCCCGGTCTCTCTCTTGGTACATGTAGGCGCCGCGAACCAGTTTGGCACCGAAGTACCAGCCCTCCCGTCGTGACAGCTCAACATCCACAGTTACGTTGTCATAGGCGTCCTAACAGTATTAAAAGAAATAACAAAAAGGTCATGACTAAAATCCAACAATCCTTAGCGGTCAGGGTGCTCGTGCCTATGGGTACATAAATAAGATTTAAATGTCGAGTTTGTCGAACAAATGTTCCTAAATAATCGTGAAGATTATCAAAACATGACATTTCGAGAGCCACCTGTGATGTCTCCATATAAAGTATGATACAGCTTTCTATTGTACGCAAACAAAACATTTCCTCAGGCTTTTTTTTTAATCTATATTATGGTATGATTAGTAGCAACAATACAACGTAAAGTGTGACAAAATATATCATTTTGGTTTCACAGTTGAGACAACCAGGAAGGATTTGTAGATATGAATATTCAATAGTAAAAGTTATCACAATTAGCTGTAATGAGGACTGAGGTCTCACCTTGAGGTAACACTGGTAAGTGTTGAAAATAATTGGCTTTTCTCTGTTGAATTTCCGCTGCATTTCCAGGGCCAGTCGACTAATAGCTGGTTGAAAGTACGTCTGCTCGGCGTCCACCATTAGCCTGACCCCGTTCTCCATGGCATGCTGGTGAGCACAGACGAATAGTTTACATGGTTTTATAAAGGGACACATCGACATCAGACAAACAGGGGTTCATCAAAACAATACAGGTCTCATTTATTTGATTCCCTGGAACCAAGTTTGCAATACATTGGATTTAGATTTCTGTATTGCCTCAAAAAAACGTTTACTAGATGCACATTTATTTTCTTTCATTAGCTTTACCTTGGCCAGAACGTCCACTCTTTGTAGCATTCTCTTCATCTGCCTCTCCTCCTCGGCAGTAAACGTGTTCAACAAAGGCTCCAGGTGGCCGGTCTGCACAACCAACACACAAAACATCAAACTGTTTGGTATTTGCTTTCAAAGCCATCTTTATGACTGGGATAAACCAGCACATGTAATCAGTATGTGACACGTTGGACGGGTGTTGGGTGGGTGGGGCATGAGTGACTCAGTCATTTTGTCCAGCGTCCCTTTTCTTAAATGAGCACAAGATACATAACCATCTGCAATATAACTCAACTTATACCAACTCTGCAGAAATGTATGGAACACTGTAAGTCCCAAATGATATTATGATTTCCCCTCATGAGATACATTACATGAAGCTATGATATCACATTAGCAAGTTATTATCTTGTGGGAAGAAGATATCTTTATGAAAACAAGACTTGTATCAACTTGTTCCCACAATATGATAAGTCAAAGTTCTAATGAGGAAATAAAAAAAAAAAATGAAACCGGTTATGCTTATCATCGGTTTATGAGACCATTAACTGTAATATTACATATATCTGTAAAATGTAAGGTCTAAAATGTGAAGTTTAGGAAGTATGTTGTATTTCTCCTTCTCCTAAAACTGGAAAATAAATCACCAAAAATGTGTTTCTGCTGTCAGATGCTGTTTCACTTCTAAAAACATGTCCATTTGAAGAAGACATTAAGGCCTTCTGTGTTTATTGTACAAGTCCCAGTGTACAGATAAGATGAAAAATGAACAAATTGATTTAAACTGAGAATCACTCACGTTGGCCACAAACTGTGAATTTATTTCCCTTTTAACTTTCAGAGTTCTTGGCACACCACTTACTTATTACGTGACTCACCTGAAGGTTTGGCACCATGAGCAGATTGGAGATTTTTGTTGTGTCGTCTATTAAACTGTTCCAGTCCAGCAGATCGATCGTTCTGCCAATAAGATGTGAGAAAATGTAGATTAAAATATGTTAACACTGTTTTCCTATTGGCTAAAGAGAGATTCAAGAACCTAACTGTATTGATGTACTATTAAGGTGACGTTTTTGTTGTCATAATGTGTGACTATCTTACCCTGACAAACCCAGCTTCTCTCCAGTAAACCAATTCTCTTTGGCTCCGATATCCATCTTAGTCAACGTTTCCTACATAGAGATATTTCAGTGATTAAAAACATATTGCAGCCGATTATTGCTTTAACAACACTCATGGCACTTAAAGTCATGAAGGCTTGAACAGAACTAAAGCAACATTTTAGAAACAACGATGAATGAGGTCACCAGTTATGGATGAATCTGCATTAGACTTGCTGAAGACGTACCTTGAGTTGTTCCAGCTCCAGCTTTTGTTCCAAAACCATCATGTCAGATTTCCCCTGCTGTGCTGAGAGGAAGTTAAAAAACTGTCTCCATTTAACCAGGACTTCTGAAAACTGGAGCTGTTCAAACACAGAACAATGAATCAATGATAATTATAATATTGCATTTGAATCATACTGTGATGACGTCGACCAGACACAACAGTGTTTTATTCACAGACAATCTCTTGCTCACTGTCAATATGAGACATACTTTTCATATTTGTCTGAGGAAGTTAAGACTGTGACCTGACACAGTTTCCCTCTTGTCTTATTTTCCTGCCACTTTCATGCAACGCCAAATTCTGGATGCTCTATTATAATTTCAGTGATAACACAATTATGTGAACCTATGATCATACTATCAACTGGCATTGACTCAAAATCATGACGAGATAAATAAATGGCAAATGGTTTGTCCGTGGTAGAATTTGAAGCGCTGCGATTGCCAACCAATGCCATTCACACCGTTATCTAAATACTGTAATAATTACTTTCAGTTAATATTGAAGACATAAAGTTAAACTTACAAGGAACTGTGGGCGTCCAAGAGCAGTCATTTTGATGGCAGAAAATCCATCTGTTGAGGCTCCCCCTGAAATTGATCATATACTGTACATTTTATGTCACTCAACGTTTATTTGGTGTAATTCCACGCTATCTTTATTACATGAAAGCTTTAGTGTTATAATATCAATTATAATAATATTTTGTTTAATTGCTGACTCAGAAAACCTACTTACCAGAGGCTCTAATGCAGTTTATGAATGTCTCCATTTGGTTGTCACATTTGGACTCATCTGCATAGAAGTAGGTACGAGCACTAGTAACCCCTCCACGCCTGTCCCCGAACTGACGGTGGGCCTTGTACTTCTTCTCACGATGATCAGCAGCTGAAGTTAGAAGAAGCACATAATAATTTCAATCCTGCAAGCTTTTGTTTTGAGTACTGTACATTTATTTATTTATGCCGGAATAAATCTAATCACAAGCACAAATGGTTCATGGGAACATTCCGTTGATACATTATTATTTTCTAAATAACGTGATATTTCTATCTAAACAATGTATCTCACCACAAATTATAAGGTGGCAAGTACTATTATCATTAAAATGACTGCCATGGAGAGTGATGCTAAGAATATATATAAAGGAAATGCTGTTTCTTAAATCAGACTTTAAAATAATACCAGAGAAAGCACTGGTCGGTGAATGATGTACTCGAGTTATAAACATCAGCCACGTAACATGAACAGAGCGTCTTCTCACTTTACGCATTGGACTGGACATTTCAGACCCCACTAAAACCAGATATAACCAGTACTCACTGGGGCAGACCACATGGCCACACAACCCCATGACTAGACATACCAACACTGACACTTGACAGGACTTGTTTTGCGAAGCTGAAGCAACTGAATATCAAAAGGAAACCAGTATTTCAGTCTTGCCTACTAACTGTACAGCAGTTCGTTTGTCAATGAAGCATGCAGTGGCTGATCATTTGGAAACTGGACAGTTAAGACTTCCAATACATACAATAAATCAGTAATTTTTTCACTCATCTACAAACCTGGACTCTCTTTCTCTGCTTCAGAAACACATGCACTGAAAGAGAAGAAGAGATTGTCATCAGAAGAGAACACAACACATTTACTATACAACACAAAGAGATTATAGCACATTTTCTCCCAGTTTCATAACTTCTCACGTCATTTGCATTGTTTGAAATCAGTTAATCAACCAGACAGTATGCCAGTGGGGACCACAGTAAGGTCTGAGGTTTTGTTCTACTGCTATCTAAGAAGAGCATATTAAAGGATTGAAAAGAGAAAAATGCCATTTTAACCAGTCTTGCTGTGACCTTTTTATGCAGTTATTATAATGATCTGCTTTTGTAGAAGTTCTGACATGAGACACATAAGGGGAACAAAGAAAACTACTGTGTTCACTGTGTTGTCTCCTCCGTGGACCGAACAGTCTTTTATTTCCGTGAATTTGATCCTGATTAAGATCATTTGATCCTAATCAAAAATATGTTTTGATTTAGTTCAGCACGTGTATGTTTGTGCCCAGTGAGATGATCCGTGGTTCAAAAAAGGAGCTTATTTCCTCCTCGGGGCATTGCGCAACACTTCCGTGAGTGTGCCCCATGAGAGGCTCGGCACATTACTCTAAAAGGCTGAAAGCCTTTTTAGAAGGTACATCCCCCTGCTCAACCAATCACGGGGGAGGGGGCTCTCCTAGCCGACCAATAGAGGACAAGCACTACTCGGTTTTGATTACGTCTTTCTATGTAGAGGAAACACTGTAGATTACATGACTCGTGTTTAGTTCATAAGAAGATAGCACTAAAGTGATAAGATAAGAATTGAATCATATCAAACTGTAGTTTATTGAAATGTCTTTGACACTGTTCTGTTTGTAAATAAAGGAGTCATGAGATCATTCAGACGGGAACGACATGTAATAAAGACAACGGTGAGGGGAATAAATCCCAAGTTCACTAACAGACTATAAAACTAATGTGGGTTGACTAGACGTTTAACCAGTTTAATTCAAATATCAGTGCCATATGTTTTGAACAGTGAAATTACTTTAAGCAAGCATATTCTACACACCTGTGTCATGGTTGGCTAAACCGGCTAAAGCGACAAAGGGCAGAATGACCTGTTGGGGGCTAACCGTATAATATGTACTAAACCGTCAGATCCACGGGTGTCCATCATTTGCCCAATAACCTTTAAAAATAATGTCCTAAATGGTTAAGTCTAGTAGTTATACAGTTATTTCCCTATTCAATCATTTAAAGTGGATTTATTATAATGATATAGCTGTAAAGATATATGTAGATCTATTCATTGCATACAAATTCCCTTTTGTCCTGAGTGCTTATCCTGGTGTGCAGCTCCTGAAGAAACCATGCATGCAGAAGGGCGGGGGCAGAGGGTCTCTCTTTATGGCATTGGCCTCTTCCAGTTTCCCAGTTGTTCTTTAAAGGGAGTTTGGTTACGAGAGCATGGGCTGGGCCAGGAATTTGTAGCCTATTGCTTTGAAGCATGTGATACCGGGTTATACAAATAAACTTGACCCAACAAAGGCTTGCTAGTTTTGCAAGTTACGTAACTCAGAAATGTCTCTTCATCCAGTGCACATATGGCACATATTAAGGTTGAAACTAATGAACTGTGCGTGTTTTTTCAAGCGTCAGTAAAACATTTCATACGATGTGAACCACGGCTCCTCCTGAGAAAGTAGCCTACGCTGTGGTCTCTACTCAACTCCCGCTCGGTCAGACATTACTTACTCCATTTCCTTCTTCACCGCCTCCTCTTGTGTCAAGTCCTCTTCAACACTATAGTCCAAAACTGCCCCCACACCAAAGGCCTGATTCTTCTGAATTAAAGGCTTGATGGAGTTGTGATCTTCCCCAGCCACAAACTGACCGTAGAAGGTCATCTTCATCATCTTCTCAAACATCCACTGACCAAACACCTTCTTGGTCAGATCCATCAGCTGTCCACAAAGGAGGGATGAGAAGTGAGTCTCTCAGCAGTTAGTTAATACCAGTGTAACAGTGCATTACAAAACAGGCCTGCGTCTGACTTACCCATCAAAAGGCTGCACTTCTGGACAAAAACAACTCACCTCTTTGTTCTTTTCAACGAGGACGTCAATTGTGCAAAGCTTGAAGACCAGCAGACTCCGGAGCAGTTCAACGTTATCTTTGCTTCTGTAGGCTTCCTGCGTGTTCTCGAAGTCAATGTGGATTTTACTCAATTGCGTGTTTCCCACACTTTTGGTCTGGCTGATGACCTCGACCGGCACCGCTTCCACCACCGCGCAGCCCTCTATCTGTTGACCTTTCTCCTCCCGGCTCTTGGGGGATGCCACCGTTGACCTACATCTTGCAGGTGACGCTCGGATCTTCCCGACATGGCCCGGGTTCGCCCGGAGGAGAGCAGCTACAAACTTGGTGTACGACATGGTGTCCTTGATCCTAATCTGAAAGCAAACAGCTCAGCGCGAGCGCCGACCTCGCCTTGCAGTGTACCGTTGCTGTGACTGCGCTGGAGGAGCGCGCGCCGAGCAGTTTAAGTCATCTCGCGGGGCCGTGCGTGTGACATCACGCTTCCTGGCATATGTTAGTGCGCGTTCTCGTTCTCCTCCAATAGCTGTCTTTACAAAGAAGTGGCGAGGAAAGGGTTAATTTGAGCTTTTAGTTTCACCTCTTCACCACACAAGTAACCGGATTGGTTGGTTGCACAGGCAAATATTTGCAGAGCCTCGCACCTTTCACTCAGATATGAATACAATGTTGTATATTGTGTTGAAGCTGTGTATGTACACTGACTGAAATGTTCAAACATATTCCTTGTTTTATATCTGCACCAGAAAACATAGTTTTTTCGGGGACACATATATCCCCAAACTTCAGTCTGACATATTTGGTCAGTTTTTTTTTTTTTTACAATAATTTGAAATAAAGTCCTCTAGGTTTGAATAAAGAGTTGCTGTACAGCATGAGTTTGTGACAACAAGTCCACCATTGCACACAGATAACTTTCCTATAGGAGATCTCCTGCGAAAGTCCTTTCAATCAAATAGTATACAAATTGAATAACACCACAGCACAGCCTCAGGCAAAAAAGATAAAAAATAGCATTAGCCTTCATTTATCACAGGGCTAATTGCGTTAGATTGCATTGTTTGTACTCTACCTATATTATATGTGCAGGTATCATGGTATGTCAGCCATCACAGCAACAGGCCCAAGGACCGTTACCTGCAGACGACGATTCATCAGAAAAGACTGACAGCACACCCACCTAAATAGACTGGCCTGGGGCGTCGGGCTGTACCACGCTCTCACAGCCAGAGGGCTGTCATCAGCAGCCGGTCTATCTACACCACTAAGGAGAGAGGTCTTGTCCCCCCTTCAATTAACTATGGACTCACCTACATCTTATATATCCTGTAGTTGGAAGCTGGATCAGGAGTGGCTCTTGAACCATAGAGCCCTCACTTTGTTGGTTGTTTTAAGTGCTAGTTAAATATGTTTTTGTAGACTGTAGCGCAATTATGTTGAACTTAGTTATTTATTCTTATTTTGCACTTTGTTCTGATTTTGTTCCCCATTATAAATCCCTGTAAATATTATTGGGTGAATATAATCCATATTATTTCCATCTTTACCTGCTCTCCCAGTTCTATGTGTACCCTGGTCCTTCACAGTATGTCACTCCCTGCATTTCCATTTATTTGACAATTTGATCTTTTTATTTGTAGCCTTTGTTACCCATCTCTATTCAGATTTTATGACAATCATGTGGTTCTCACTAAAGTGGCACTTCCCTGCCTAGTTACACATTCATTTTGGCAGCATTAGATATTCCCTTTTGATGCAGATGTTGTTTTTTTTTACGGCTTGTCTTACTGTTTTGCTAGGCTCGTTTAGCAATGGAATAATTGCAAAATAATATTACTGTATGTTTTTTCGTTTTTACCAGTACTAACTATAAATTGTGTGTTTCTTAATGAGCCTATTCCAATGTATGTTCTTATCAAAGAACATAAATTGTCACAGATTGGCAATGGCTTGAAGAAGTAGAATTAGAAGGAATAAGTGTTATGTAACTGGTTGTGTAACCGACCCAGAGACCTCTTCCCTTATGCTTCAACAGAGAACCAACCAGAACAGGATAGAGCCAACTCACAGGCGAAGTGAAGGACTACAGGGTCTTGGGACAGAAAATGTGAGAGATGTGTGACAATAAGAAAAGAGCATGGAGCATCCTTTGCTTTTAGTGAAGAGGAAGTATTGTATTCTGAGAAAAGTTCCGGGGAGACAAAGGACTTCAGAAGCATCAAGTGAGTGGTGATTTAACGGAGTCATGACCAGCAGGCCACATTGATAAAGATACTGCCAATCCAGATACACTACAGACACGAATGCGATATCACTGTTTTGTTTTGACCAAACTGAGTGGAGGCCGCTGTGGTGGTTGATATGCTGTTCTGTCAAATGCATTGAATGTATTGTAACTCTGTTATGTTGTTCATTCTGTACACATGACATCTATTGTACTTCTGTCCATCCGGGGAGAGGGATCCTCCTCTGTTGCTCTCCTAAGGTTTCTTCCCTTTTTCTCCCCGTTAAAGTTTTTTTGGGGGAATTTTTCCTGAAACAATGAGTTTTTCCTGAAATGATGAGAGATCCCAGGACAGAGGATATCGTATGTGTACAGATTCTAAAGCCCTCGGAGGCAAATTTGTAATTTGTGATTTTGGGCTATACAAAATAAATTGAATTGAATTGAACAGCTTCAGCTGCTGCTCTGGAGGCTCAGGGCAGAGAGGGAGGTACAACATGCTGAATAGCCTCCAGTGTTTTACAATTTACAACAGTTTATTTTTAATTTTATACAGCTCAGCTAGGATTTAAAACCTTTTGTTTATGACATAATTACGAGTTGGGCTGTAAAGCCAAAAAAACATGTTCCCTTCCCCACCGGCGGGGGGCAGCACCGCACCGACCCTCCCTGCTGTCTGCCGGAAACACGCAGTAGAAGAAGCCACAGAGCTAGTGGCTAACGCTGCTAACTAACAGGGAAGTAGCACAGCGTGCGGACAGTCAGCCTTAAACCCACGGAAGAAGAAGACCTACCTTTTTTGGAAAGGTAATCGCACTTTGTTAATTTAAGTGTTGTTTACTGAATGCATTTAATGTATGCTGCCCACATATATGCATATTCGACTGTGAGCATATTTGGGGCATTTCTTTGCCTTGTTAGCCCGACTAGCTGACCTCACATTACCAACAAAGAGACTCCGGAGTTACCGGAGGACATAACGCATCTTAAGCCGGTCCGGCGTTGACTTTCAGGAATCAAATGTCAAGCTGGCCCGTTCGCCTTAAATGTTTCCTGTTGCTTACTAAAGATGTAACTAAACGTTTGCTTCGTTCAACACCATTTGAGACCTCGGAAACGGTGAATTCTGGAAACCGCCGTCGCGTTTGCTGCCATTTTTTCTTATCAGTAAATCCGCCCTGCAATAAATACATTTTTGTTATCGTCAACATCTGTTGGGGAAATGATGAGTGGTGTGTTGATTTTAATATCTAAGGCTGTAGCTTTGTGTTGCAAAATATTGTGTATTTTGTTTATGAGGTATACTTGATGTAAAAATACAATGTAATACCTAAAAGTTTATGTCACTAGCAGGTTTATTTATCTCACTAGAATGCTACTAGATTTTTTTTAAAGGTATTACACACAGGTGACAATACCTGAATAATTGAGTGGTGTAAATTACCACAACAACAGCTGATGCTTCCCTTTGGGGCACAGGTTATTGACTATGAACACGATGTTAATCATTTGCTAGGGCCTTTGCACTCACATTTTCTCCCCACAGTGAAGTGTGTAGACACAGTATAATACTGTAACTACTGTTTACGGTTGTTGGAAATTCATTACCCTGTGTTTTAAAGCTTCCAGGCTTGGATCCGAAGGCCTGTGCCATTTGCCTTGAGCTCATCATTTGCTCATGGCTGCATCCCTGGTTTAGATTTTTATTTTTGTCTAAATTAAGGAAGTGGAGGCAGAAGGAAGGACTAAGTTTTGGATTGGAACTAGGATTAGGATAAGGACCACCTCCACAGCTATTTGTGAAAGCAAGAAGTGATCAAGTCTGCAGGTGCCCCCATTCTGTGTCAGCAGAACCACTCTCTCGACCACCATGTCGGATGGCCGGATCTATGTGGGGAATCTTCCCGTGGACGTCCAGGAGAGAGACATTGAGGATCTCTTCTACAAATATGGAAAAATCCGTGACATCGAATTGAAGAACAATAGAGGCACTATTCCTTTTGCTTTCGTCAGATTTGAAGATCCACGGTGAGTTTTCGGGAAAATCTTTGGCAAGTCAAATCACATTCCCCTTGTTGGAGAACTTAAGTTTATATGGTAAAATATCATCTCCAGTGACTGGCAGCAGGAAATGGATGGAGACCGCATTTCCAGGTCTATGTCCACTAGTGAAACACCCAAACGTTGGTAAGGAGTTCTTTGCTCTCTTCTCCTAGGGATGCAGATGATGCTGTCTATGGAAGGAATGGATATGGTTATGGAGACTCCAAGCTACGTGTGGAGTATCCTCGATCTTCTGGTGCTAAATTTGGCCCTATGGGAGGAGGTGGAGGAGGAGGAGGAGGAGGAGCAGGTGGTGGTGAAAGAGGTGGAGGTGGAGACAGAGGTGGTGGAGGAGGAGGAGGAGGACCTAGGGGAAGATTTGGACCCCCAACTCGAAGATCTGAATTCCGGGTCATAGTGACTGGTAGGTGGACGTCATGAGTCGTAGCCAGTTCATATTTCACTCTCTTTCGTGGCATCCTGGATGTCAAAGGGGTTGGTAGGATGGTGGACGTAAGAGTCTTAGGCATACATGTTTCTCTCTCATGGCGGACTGGAGGACAAGGGACTAGTAGAGGACATCATGAGTCATAGGCAGATATTTTTCTCTCTCTCATGGCGGACTGGAGGACAAGGGACTAGTAGAGGACATCATGAATCATAGGCAGATACGTTTCTCTCTCTCTCTCATGGCGGACTGGAGGACAATGGGACTAGTAAAAGACATCATGAGTCATAGGCAGATATTTTTCTCTCTCTCTCTCTCATGGCGGACAGGAGGACAAGGGACTAGTAGAGGATGTCATGAGTCGTAGGCAGATATGTTTCTCTCTCTCATGGCGGACTGGAGGACAAGGGACTAGTAGAGGACATCATGAGTCGTAGGCAGATATGTTTCTCTCTCTCATGGAGGACAAGGGACTAGTAGAAGACATCATGAGCCATAGGCAAATATGTTTCTCTCTCTCTCATGGCGGACTGGAAGACAAGGGGACTAGTAAAAGACATCATGAGTCGTAGGCAGATATGTTTCTCTCTCTCATGGCGGACTGGAGGACAAGGGACTAAGTGGATGAGGTCAAGTCAGCTCCTTAAATCATGAAAAACGAAACAGTAAACTGAAAACGGTCATGTTGGCTGCATAATCCCAAACACCAACTATAGTGACTGGTAGGTGTAATTTTGTCATTGTATATAATTAATTAGGCCTATTTGTTGCATGCTACATTTATCTAGTGTTCATACAAGCATGTTTCTGTAAGCTATAGAACGACCGACTCCTTTAAGTCTAAGGTGTATGTATATAGTTGCCTGACTTTGCCGGTCATACTAGAGCAGATTTATGGATGTGCAACATCTGAAAATATTGTGGTTTGCTGAAACAATCGACCAATATTTTAATTTGAAGTTTTCAATTACTGTTAAGTGTATACTTTGTAAATATGCCTTAAAACCTACTAGTAAAGGTGTTTACCCCAAAGTGTTTAGACTGCAATAATTTGTGCCAGGTAATTTAAAGCAAGGAAGGCAGTAAGTTGTCTTTTTCCCATTCCAGGGTTACCACCCACTGGGAGCTGGCAGGATTTGAAGGATCACATGCGCGAGGCAGGGGACGTTTGCTTTGCAGATGTGCAGCGTGATGGAGAGGGCGTGGTCGAATTTCTCCGCAGGGAGGACATGGAGTACGCATTACGCAGACTGGATCGGACCGAGTTCCGTTCACATCAAGTGAGTTCCAGTGGCGATGATATTTAATTGTCCTGTACCTTTTTAGGTAGCGAAAGGAACACATTTTTTATATATATTTATATTTATTGTTTTACTTTTGTAGGGCGAGACTGCGTACATCCGCGTCTTTGAGGAGAGGGGAACCCCAAACTTCAATCGGTCCCGGTCCCGTTCCCGTTCCCGCTCCAGATCCAGAGGTCGCTATTCGCCCCCCTTCCATAACAGAGGATCTCCCCCTGCACGCTACCAGTCGCCTCCACGCCATACTATGTCGCGCCATAGTCCACCCCCCAGGAGGCACCCGCCACAGCACCACAGCCCACCGCCACGTCATTACCGGTAGAAAGGCCTGCCATTTATAGAGGAATTGGGGGGGGAATGTTTTGTAATTCTTTTTTTTTTTTAAACCCCAGGCCTCCTCGTATGATACATCATTGTTATTTCTTGCTACGTACATTCCAATGTCTTGATCACCTGAACACCCTGCTTCTCCCCGCAGCCTTAAAGATTTTTTCCTTTTAGTTCTGTAAACACCCGTCAGTGTTATCTGGAATCAGAATTGTTGAGTTCGGTTTTTTTTTTAGTTTCTTTTAATTTTTAATTTTAATTTCTTCTTAGTGATGTAATTGTATTAGATTACAATATAACATTTGGGAGGTTTCTTTTATAAAGAAATCCTTGGTTGTGATGTCAAACCTTGACAGTAATGGCAATGTTTATTGTCCAAAATTACACAATTCTGCAGCTATCAGGCTTCGGGTTATAGTGCTTCTTAAATTCTTGACAAGATATTCCTTACTGTGTGTCGCATTCCTGTAGCTTTAAGTATGCAGTTTTTTGCCAATTTAAGAACCTGTGAAGCTAATCAATATCATATTCATAACATGTAAAATTAGTGATCCTTTTTAGAGTAGTGACACCTGTTGACTGTGAGCCACATTTGCCAGATTATTTTTTTTTTAATGTTTGAACCTCTGACTGAGGTAGGTCTTCAATGTTTTTTGTTTACCAATAAAATGCAAACTTTTACTGTCTGTCATTCATTGTCCTAAAACAGTTTTTTAATAGATCATTACTATATTCACTGAAGTGAACAGGTGTTACTCGTAACCTTAACAATGACTGTTTTTCAGTCCGCATGCAAAATCACACCGCCTCAAAGCTCATTAATTTAATTATTTACACCTGTGACTTCAGTCTGTCAAAATGTCCTCCGGTTGAAAATAGCCTATTTTATACAAAGATTTGACTGATTTTGTTGAAGGCCAGTTCTACTTTTGACAGTGAGCTTCCACACTAATGGTCTGTGAACATACAGTATATACTGAAGTGCCGCCTATTCAACCTTGATATAAGATCCTGCAGAGCACGATTGAAATGTAACCTTTTTGTGGGAGTTCACAAGAGCCATGAAAAAGTTTGAGTTCAGCTCAAAGCTAGTATCAGGCTATCAAATGTCCCTCTGTTCTGCCAGAAAATCTCTTAAGCTGTGGTGGAGCGATAGAGAGGGATCTTTTTTTAAAGTCTTATGTTCTGCTGAACTTTGGAATGCATCTTGAATGAGGACTGTTCTCCAGCCCTGCCATCAAAGTCATATTAAGAAGGGATCTTTTCATGAATGGTAAAGGATATAAGTAACAGCAGCCAAAACTATTACAAAGTGCACGTGGACATGTAAGTGTTGCTTAGATTTAACAAAAATATTGTTCAATTTCTATCATTCAAAGTGACAAACGAGGCACCAGTGTTAACCACATAAACTAACGTTTGTATGAAAATGTCAAGTGAAAATATACATGAGGCACATGGGATGCAAAATATAATATTTTTAATACACAATAAATTAATTATACCAGGTGACAATTTGAGAAGACAGAAAAAAATAAAAAATATATTTATTTCCAATGGCACATTTTTATCTTTCTGTTCATTATAATCCGATAAAGCCCATATACAGACATTGTATTGCATTTAATAAATATGTACTTTCTTTGTTTCTTTTTAACACATTGTATACAGTAAATCTTCTGACAACAAACACAGCAATGCACAAACAGCAATACTCAGGCATGTTTTAGAAGATCGTGTGGAGACACATTAGCAGTGATATCAAAACACTGGTATTTAAGCCACAGGGAACCAAACATGGGTGTGTTATGGCTATTTTGTAACTGAGTGGCACCAATAAATCATATTTTTTTGACATACTTATGCTGGTATCTAGCCATGTAGATAGTTTTGTATTTTTCTGCGGAGATTATAGGATTTATTCCATCTAGAATATCTGCAAAATTGATCAGATTCACATACTTATTAGGCTTTATTACACCTCATTAAATCAATTTAAACAATGACATCAAGGTCTCCATCACATTGATTCTGGAAATACACTTTGCCTATACATTTTCATTTTCAGCTGAACAAATGATTAACTTCCACTGTATTGGCTTAGAAGCAGAAGATCCAGTGGTGTAAACATACACACATAAAACCAAAATGATCCGCATAGCTACATACTACTGACTAGCTACCACTGAACTGACCCGTTATGTATTAACTTGACCTTCTGGTACTTACTAGACTGTGAAAACCTGATGAGGGCTACAACAAGATAGTAGCTGGCATTATGACAGTCTAAGCAGCACTGTAATACAGCACAATGCACAGGAACGGTGTGAGGAGGTGTACAATAGATAAATCTGGTGACCATTTCAGTCTAGCTAAAAGGAGAGCCCTCCAAGGGCACCGGATAACATTTTAACAATTCAAGCATAAAAGGACGTCTCTCTTTAAATGAATTAATGAAATAGGTAAGCCGATCAAGGTGGAGGGTGCTTTTCTCACTAGCTTTACTGGACACGAAATGCAGCCGAGGAAAAGTGTCAAAGCCAAAGTGAATCCATGATACTGACTTAAGCCTCAATTGAGAGGTCAAGTGTTTAGCAAGCAGAGCTCTTCTTCAATAGGTATGGCCATGGGGATCTTGAGGTAATAATGAAGAGGAATGCACAGTTACTCCAGGAAATATCAACAATCCTTGTAAGACTTGTTGCTAAAAGTTTGGGCAAAAAGAATGAACTAGAGCGTGTTAAAGACAAAGCAACCAACATCGGCAGGCCAAAAATAAAGGGCAAAAAAACATGAAACTGATCTCAAAGTCAAAGTGGAAAGGAGTGTAGAGTGCAAAAGAAGCATGCTTTCCTCACTGCAACCCCCTTTAAATGTATCACCAGCTCAAAATGAACCACCATGGCAGCTATTGCAATGCTGCAAAGAAGTAGAATCTGTTAGCACTGTGTATCGTGAGAAACTGCTCAATTCGTCAGCCTGAGCAGCATCGTGTTATTCAAGGTGAGAAGAATGTGAGTGCCCATTTGAACCAGTCGCGAGAACCAGTCTGCACAGAAAAAAAAAAAGAAGTGAATCAATGCATAGAGGAGGTCAGAGACAGAAGGAGCACAAAGTATGGCAGCTTGGTAACGGAGGAAGGAGCGATACTGTACTGTATGCAAACTTTGTGCAATCATGCAAGACTGCACAGAGTTCACAGGTTCGGTCTGGATGCCCTGCAAGCTTGTGTGCATCAGAGGCAAACAGAGGAAGAGGACCGTCAGGGCTCAGTGAAGCCAGCGTGTGGTCCTCAAAATGGCTATTGAAGAAGCAAACCACACATACAACGTGGACACAACCTCCTCTAATGTACCTCTCACGTTTACAAAACCAAATCATCCGATAATGCTAGACGTTATTGTTACTGAAATATATTCAAGTGCGTCACAAGATGTTTAAACATGTTAGCTACAATTTCAGCGAAAATAATAACAATATTGAAAATCTATTCAAGTACATCACGAGATGTGCATAACTGAACAAAATCAACCTTAGAACAATACAGTGACAAATTTGGTTGCTGTATCCCTGAAAACATAGCTCAATTTAAGGCAAAATAAATACCATCCTGAAGCATTTTCATCAAGGGTACATTCACTAGGTGAATAATAACACTTTCGAAATAAATTTACCGGCAATAATTGCATCCCCCGAATATAGAGAGGAGCAACTGGAAAGACGTTGTCTTAAAACTATGACCAGTTGTCTTTTCAGTACTTACCAATCACTGCATTTCAATTACATGTATTCCTTTCCTCTTGAATAAATTACTATTGTGTATGTGGTTGTCTCAGTATCTTAAAACAATGAATCACAAAGAAATGTGGGAGCAGCAGCAGACACGGTGGCATCACTTGTTTTCTATGAGCGTCTGCACTTTGTTGACCAAGTCTCGAGCCATCATCAGGACCTGCGGAACGTTGTGTCGCTCTGCCATTTCTGAGAGGGGAATTTGAAAACCTTTTTAACATACAACAGGTAAATTGCTTTGTAATATTAATAACAACCG
Organism: Ophiodon elongatus; assembly: GCA_016806645.1. Lineage (NCBI taxonomy): Eukaryota > Metazoa > Chordata > Actinopteri > Perciformes > Hexagrammidae > Ophiodon > Ophiodon elongatus. The sequence continues at coordinate 233,415 of JACSYO010001905.1, forward strand.
TTAGTTTATTTTCTCCTGAGACTGAGTGAGTGGAATTTATATTTTGACAGTATCCGGCATTATCATAGCTGAAATATCATCTTAATCAACTGGTTTACTTAATTGGCAACATGGTTTCCACCGTATCGTCTTCTCTTTTCTTACCATTAAAGAACTTGATGATGTCTGTGAAGTCCATGTTATTTTCTAGGATGATGTCTCTATACATCTCCACAAGTGCAAGAGCAATGAAGAGCACAAAGTGGTCAGAGGAGGTGTACTTGGCTGCCCAGATTGTTTCCCACACAGAGTACACGTCATCATACACCATTTCTGTGCAACAAAAAAAAACAGAATGAGAAAATATAGATGAGATTACGTTCAGTATCACGTTATACAAATTGCAAAATTCTCTTTTATGGACAATTCAAGCAAATGTCATGATGCCTGCGTTTGCGATCACCTCTTTTGAAGTCAAGTAGAAACCAGCGATAACAGAAGTAGAAGTGAGTGTAGTCTCCATTCTGCTGCATCAGTTCAAACAGCTCAGAGTCCAAGATCTATTAGTATAGAAACAAAAAGCCATCTTTATTTTATGGTTTTTGTGTATATGTATGCATGCATGCACATGTGTTGGTGCACATATATATGTACATACCTGGATAAGAGAACGCATGTTGGCAAAGTGAGAGTCCATGGCACCTCCATGTGGAAAATTCTGGTTCATCCTCTTCATTAGTTCAGTGAAGCAGCTAAATGCCATGACCTCTGTGAAGCACACATTAAAAACAGGGTGACTATTAGACATTTATGTGCATTTCGGCAGAGTGTATAGTGATAGAGTTTGACTGACCATCGTCTAGAATAACCAGTAGGGGAGCCAGCAGATCGCACATGCCCTGAACGTAACCTGTATCCAGATGCTGCCACACGTAACTGCAAAGTCAACCATGTTTTTTTCAGATATTATTGTTTCGGGTTGAGACAAGCGTCAGAGACATTAAGCTTGGCGACACATTTACCTGCACATGACGTTACGCAGCTTATCCAGGTTCTCAGCAGTGAAGTACCAATATGCTCTGTCACAACGTCTGACATCTTTGTCAATGCGATGTAAATTGATCAAGTACATGTCCAGTATTTCTTGCTACAAAAAATAATAAAGAATTCTGTTAGCGCGTGCTTGTGATCAAAAGAAGAAGTGTGTCTGCATTTCATGTGTAATGCTTACGGAATAGGTTTGTTCTTCTGAGGACTCGTCGTGTTTGGTGTCTCCTCCCACCTCTGCCGACTCTGGTTCAGTGAGCACATTTTCCATCTCAGGCTCCTCTTCAGAAAGGCCGAGGTCGGTGCCTTCAGGACTGGTGTTACAGCCTGTGTCCAGATGGTGATCTAGGACAAGGTCCTCTGATGCCATTTTCTGTCTTCGCGCAAGGGAGACGGGGGGAGCAGCAAGACCCGCCAAAGGCCTGGCCTTGATATCCTCAGAGGTCACACATGTCCCTGCAGGAATGTCCTCCATTTCCAGGGCCGAAGGAGAGTCATCTGAATCTGCCGTGTCTGGAGACTGCCGAGAGTGGGGCGATATTGAAAGGCTGCCCCTCGACGCTGACTGGAGAGCATTTAGTACTTGTCTGACAGGTGAATTTGAATCAGGTTTCTCAAATGGAATTTCTGCAGCTTTGTCTTTTTTGAGTTCAGCCAAATCACTAACTCTTCCTTCAGCATCCTTTCTTTCTGGCTCTGTGGTACAGGCCTTTTTTTCAGAAGCTGGCTTGGGTTTTTCAGAAATCTCCAGCTTTTTTTCCCCCTCTCGATTAGCATCTTTTTTTGCAGAAGGCGGACAAAACGGCTCCAATTCCAGATCTTTGCTCTTGTGTGTTTGAAAAGTCAAGGTCTGCCCAAGTGGAGGTGCTTGGAAATATTCATTATGAATCTCTCTTTCTAGCGTTAGAACGTTAGTGCTCTCTGGAATACTTCTTAAATTCATATTTGTGTCGACTGCTTTTAAATCTTCCGATTTCTCCGATTTCTTTTCTTCTAGTTCAGGTTTTTCTTTCGATTCAGATGTCTCTTGTAACTTACTGATTCCACTGTCCTTAACCATCTCACCTTCTGAAACTTTCTCCATCTTTGTCTCTGAAATCTCAGCTTTGGCTACTGGGTCCATTACATCCTCACCTCCTGACTGTGATGCAGTTGTAGGTTTTTCATGTGAGACTTGTGATGCTTCTGACTGCTGAGAGGTTGCAGCTCCAACAGCTGACTCTGTTACAAGAGTGCTGTTTTCTGAACCCGGATGTTGAATTGACAGTCCTGGGGATGAGGGGCTGCCTGAGGGAAGTTGTGGGCTGTCTGCAGTGCCACTTATGGTGTCCTTCAGTGGACTATTTTGCCGTGCTTCTCCTTCCTCAACCCTGGGCTCAGTCTCAATCGGATCCGCTGCCTCAACCGATTCTAATACCTGGTAACCAAAGGAAAGTGGTCAGCATGCAATCCTTTTTGTATCCCGAAGCAATGAAATGGACAAATGTTGAGGAATTACACTCATGGTTTTGCATGTGTTAACATTACTGAAGAACATTTTCTAAGGCATACTATACATTTTAAGACAGTCAGACTATGGGATGGATTGCTGTGAAATTTAGTCGACATTCATGTCTACTGAGAGGATGACACCTAGTGACTTTGGTGATTCCCTCACCTTTCCTCTACTGTCAACTGCAAGTCAAAGCTTTGACTAATCCTGTGAAATAGCTCAATAACTATTTGCTGAATGGGCACAAAATGTTGTGTAGCCGATCAAGGTTCCCAGATAATATATCCTAATGTCTTTGGTATTCCCCTGACTTTTCGTGTAGCACCATCTCAACAACTATAAAATGGATTGTCATGTTATTTGGTGCACACATTCATGACCCCGTCTGGCTCTCAATGGTAATCACTTTGTTGAGTCTCTGACTTTTCATCTTGCGCCATCATGAAGGTCACACATTTCAGTTTGTCAATTCTTTTGATTTATGACCAAATAACATCAAAACTAAAGGCAACACAGTGCAGCCTCACAGAGCCACTAACAAAGCTGTGAAGTCTTTATCTTTCATGTCCAACTTTCTGACAACACTTTCTGACTTACTATTATTATTATTACACATGTACTATTAAGTTATGGTATGTCTAGAAAAGTTATGCTATGTGGGATAACACTTATTACATGAGCGAAACACTGGTATGTTTTTTTTTACAAGAGGTCATGGCTGTTGTGATGTTCACGCTCATGATAAATTACCCGTGTGCTGCTGCTGGAATCACTTTGTGAGTGGGCATTCTGTTGATCTGAGCTGCTACTTAGAGACGACTGCAGAGGAGAAAAGCATCACAGAAGAGACAAAAACCAGAACTGTCAACTTGCTTGGAAATGTGATAATATTATAAACAGCTCCCTATCGTGTTTTTATCATTGTTGCATAACACAGGACATTTTATGCCAAAAGGTCAAACTTGCATCTGTACTGATGGTGGAGTCCCGCTGCACTGGCCCTCTTTCCACACTGGCTCCAGACGAACATCTGGCGATGGCCTCAGCATGTTTCTCACTCTCCCTCTGGAGGACTATGGCCTCACAACCCTGCCAGTCCTTCATAGTCTGCTCATACATGGTCCGCATCTGCTCATCAATCTGAAACAGAACCCATGTGTTCACAAAGATAGTAATATCCCCCGTGGCGTATATGCGTACTTTACAGTCTTATAATCATAAAGTCTGACAGCACATATAAATACCTCTCGTCTGCATTTCTCAGTCATGGTAAACTGGTAGTGTCCCAACAGGAAGGGCCAGACCTCTTTGCGTAGTGAAGGAGCCACACCACCAAAATACACAAGCCTGCGTATCTCCTCTTCGTCATACGCCTGAACAAGATTAAGTCTGGTATTTATCAACGCTGACTATTTAAATGAATGATTTAATACTGTAATTAATTAAATCCAAAATAAATCTTATGTCCTGGTGTTTTGGTGTGAATCTTACAGAGCTGTCCTTGAGGAACTGGCCCCAGACCTCCACAGAGAGTCCTCCTTGGGCATTACAGGGCACATCAGGCTCAACTATAGTGGTGTTGACCAGAGCAGAAAGGTGTATACGAACTGTGGACAGATGACGGCAGTATGCAAGCCCTGGAGAGGAAAGATCAATGTTTTCATATTGACAAGAACTATTGTTTCATCAGGAATTCAATTATTCCCCAATGAATCAAAGTCAATCGACAGCTGTTTGTACTTACATCCATAGAAAGCCCGGGAGATTATCTGGTACTTCATGGTGTCACAAAGGAGCTTTAAGGGAGCCCTGGTAGGAAACGAACGGCAAATTCAACTGGAGTAATCTGAATTTATATTTGGGCCTTTCCTTCTAAATACTTACCTTTCCTGATTACAGCCGTTCGGCAGAGAGCCATCAGAGGAGCCATTCTGTGAGCAGGAGGAGCAGGAGGACTTTCTGGGCGTCGGTTGCCATATGTTCACGCCCTGGTCCATCAACTCCAGGGCCACTGCACAGCATGATAGCCCTTATCAGCACCGTTGCTACTATCATCATCATAGTTAAGTAAAACCAGATGAAATTCCAATAGATTTGGACATGAAAGCGCATGTCTGCAAATAATAAAGACGTAAAAAAATTGTAGGAAAAAAAGATGGAGATGAAGATGGGGATGTTGCATACAAATTCCTGTATGTCCATACAAAGTTGCCTTATTGTCGTTGGGACTATCATGTGAAATGGTCACACAGGCACTAGATAGGCAGGACAAAGATATGAAATGTAGCAGCTTAAAATTAGAGAGAAATTAATTTGAAAGATGTACATATAATATGATGTATGCCTGTAGAGAAAACAGATTTGTCTAAACTGAAACGGTCTAATCGGTAAATCAGTATTAAGAGAGTAATGCAATCGTAGATGTAATCTCTGATGATGTTTTATTAGATTAACTCAGGGAGAAGGAGCAGGAAGATTAAAGACACTTACTGAAGTCCATCTGATTGCCAGGAAAGAGGATCCGAAACACATAATCGGTTGCTTCATCATCGTCCTTATCGGATACAGAATCACAAGAGCCGTGTGGACTCCTATTTCGCAGTTTGGGGAAAACCTTTCCCTGTAAAATGGAAAGGCAATGTTTTGTCACAGGTTGTTACAACGGATCATAGCTGTAGGTAAAATGTAGCATTACTGCAGAAACGGTTGAAAATAAGATGCTACAGAAGTATTTTGTTATCCTCTGTTGATGCTGACCTTTCCTCTCTGATTCCAGAGCGGTGGGTCCAGCTGTCCGTGGGGTAGCAGGCCGGTCTCCAGGCAGGTCAGAAACTGGAGGAGATGTCCTCCTTTGGGGAAATGTAGAGGAGGTCTCTGGATCCCATCCTGGCTCACCAAAACTACTGTCCCACCACTGTTCACTATATAAAAACAAAATAAAAAAAACGAGATGAATAACTCTTTAAACTCCTACTTTGGGTGCCTAAAACATTAAAAGGGGATTACCGTACCTTGCTGATGACAGTGGAGATACACAATCTCCTCCAAACGAATTGTCATAGCATAATCCCAATAAACACTAAAAGAAAGATGAGAAAATACATGGAAATTTACATAGTTTACATTGAGTAAACTATGTAAAAACAAGTTTGATTTCATTGATTGGATTCTATCGGCCGAACCTTTTCTCAGAGTCTAGCTCCCCCACGTTGCCATTCATCAGCTGATTGGGTGTCCATTTCAGTGTCATGAGGTCTGCAGTTTGATGTAGAGAAAGGTAGCCTGGGATGGCCTCCATGTCGTCTCTCTGCAGACACAAGTAAGAGCTTTAAAACCACAACATGTCTGCCATACTACAACAGATGCACCCAAGTGCCCAGAATATAAACACGCCTCTCTTAAAGGACCGTGTTATTGTTGTATTAAAAGATGTACTGAAAAAGAAAAACACACACCGGCTGCACCAGCACATTGTTCTTCCCAAACAGAAGTGTGGCTCTGGAGTTTTGGTGGAGTGATTCAACATAGTCCCTCACCCACATGAGTGGGCGATCATCCATGCTGCCACTGGATTGTCTCTTCTGGATCTGGTACAGGTTCAGAAGACATCAGATGTATTACACACAGTAGTTTATAGCTGATTATTTGATTAAAATAAATCAAGTCCTTCACTATCTAACCAGGGCAGGCCGTCTTGAGGGTGAATCCTGCCGACAGTGGCCGCTGTGGATGCGATGCCGCTGCACGAGCTCGTCAGCAGATGGGTCCGTCCAGAAATGGTCTGCGGTCTTAACTTTGGTGTACTCCAAAGCACAAGGGCCGACTGTGAAACAAGGTTATTACGTTTAAAGTCATTCAGATACAGAATGTTAGTACAGTAAGGCAAAATAAAGGGTTTCAGTGTGGTCCATGTGCAGGTTAGTGCGGTTTATAAATACCCAGTAGAGATGCAAGAATGGGTCCATCCACATTATCCATCAGCATGGCTTCTTTCTCATAGAAGGCACTGCAGGACACAATGTTTGGAACATTTTAGGATTTTTAAATCAAACGCAACCTCCTGTTTCCATATCATAGCTGTAACCACATAATATGACGTGTGTGCAATTGGAGAAAACCTGGTAAGACTAAAGATGTTTTGCATAAAATGAGTAAAGGAATCCGTTCTTAAAGAGAAATACTGCAAAATGATAGTGGTTTATGGCGGATATAATCTTCTATAGCCGGTAGCTTATAATTGCATTGAATGATGCATAACAATACCCGCTGTTCTCCACCAAGTACATGATAATCTTGTCCAGGAGCTTCTCCATCAGTGCAGTTCGGATCCACAGGTGTTTCAGTGCCTGAGGGGGGATGTTGGCCAACTTGGATTGCCTACCGCGGTCATTACTCAGTGAAGAATTGTTCTGCTTGCTGAAAAACAGAAGAGAAACCTGACCGATGAGATGTCTGTATAGGTTGTGAGGGTGGAACAGACGTATAGGACAGGACGAGGCGTTAAGGTGCATTATAGCACATAAAAGTGGAGCATAAGGGGGGAAAGATATACTAGACTAGATAATAAATAACACATATAAAGATTTTGTGTCACTGGCCTCGCACAGGCGGAAGTTAACGTCTCACCTGTTTTCGATGAGCTGTTCCAGCTCCTGGACCTTGTGACAGAGTTCCTCAGCAGGCGAAAAGCTTTTTGCCGCCTTCATGAAGAGTGCTGCAACCTTGTTACTGCAGAGCAGACCTGCAATACGTCGCTTCAGTCCATGAAGCATGCAGGCCTCCACTACAGCTACACACACAAACACACACACACACACACACACACACACACACACACACACAGTATTAACCGTTGATTTAGATTTGTTTTTTCACTTCAATTTTGTTCATGTTTTTGTTTCCTTAAGGTGGAATCCCTTCACTTGACTTTCAGTTTAGTTTTATTTCATGAGCGAGGTGTAATATCCTCTGAAAGCCTCAAGCCTTAATAATTTTTTTTTAATAAAAGAAGATAAATGGTGAAAAGCAAGCACAGGTGGCACAAGTAGAAATAGACTGAAATCTGCCCAATACACTGTTGCTAGGATATGAGGGATGTGAATCATATACACCTCACTCCTGGTGTTAGTGTACTTTAGTACATATCCATCCATCCACCTTATTAAATATAAATAAACATGATGACTAATAGCACTATGAAAATAAATTGCTGGGCTTTCCATTGCCTGAACAGACTGTAGGGAACCATTTCTCACTGTGATGATGAACTCGTAGTAGGTGATGACACGACACAGACTGATGTCAACCATCTGCACTATACATGTCAATGAGGTTCTAACAACTACTGTGGCTTACTGTCCAATTACAGCATGTCCTGTGCTATTATCTCTGAAACTATATATACACAACGATTTTAGGCAAAAAAAAGTTTTTCTAAGATGCACAAAACGAAATGATGCCACAAAATGACTTATTTACTTTATCCAGTCTCTCCATCTTTATAGCCCCCTCTTGTGTAGCCTATGATACCCAATGCTAAGGTGAAGTTAAACATTAAAGCTAATGGAACATGTAGCCTGAATTTTGGAACACACTGCCCGTGAAAGATGGCTTATTGCGCAATGTAATCAGAAAACACATTTACCGCAGAAGGATATGATGTGGCTGCTGTCTGCGTGCACAAATTTCCTCGTAACGGCCTCCTCCATAATTTGTTTCACCTAATAGAGAAAGGTACACGATGAGACGAGACTTAATCTGTCCGACACGGTTACATAAGGTGACAGGGAGTCCAAACAAGAACACAACAGGAATCATCGGGGCGATAAGTTACAATAGGTTATGATGAGCAACAAAGGAGCGGTGCAGTCCAACAACACACGCATGAGGATAACATACAGACCAAATTATTAATTTATAGTATAAACACATCATCTTGTCTGGCTCATTACTTAGCATCTGGCATGCACTCCCTCACCATTTAGGAGCACCACAAACTTTGGATTGTTTTTAAACTGTAACAGATGTATTTAGTCCTTTTGTTTGCTTTCCAATCTCATAACTTCAACTTGAGCATGGAAAGAAAAGCACAGAAACCCTGAGATTTCCCTCTAGACTCAAATGGATTTTGTTCTTTTCTGGATGTTCTGACAAAACTTTGTTCTGGACACCTACGACTGATCCTCTGGGAATGTCGCAACTGAGATGCATAGGGCAGGCACTCTCGGATAGTATATATTTTCTTCTTGCATCCTTTGAGGTGCATTCCAGCAATCTAGTTGTGGACTTTCATAAAGTTTGGGAGGAACTCGTGAGGAACAGATTCTTTTTTATATATGGTCCCAATTGAAGCAGCAGAGGCCAAAAAATCCTTACTTTTATTCCCTTATGAGTTAAAGTAAAAACACTGCCTATACACATCCCGTAACGCAACTTGGGATTGTCTCAGAGTATGATCGTCCCTGTCGGGTTCATGCACATCTTAATGTTTGTAACATAGGCTTTCAGTTTTACATTTGTAGTCTCCAAGCTAAGAGATGACTTCGTAAAATGTCAGTTTTTTTACTGGCTTGTTGTCGTTACTGTCATCATCATCTTCATCATCAATCAATAACATTTTAGAGACTGACACTTGACTGAAGTAGTTCTTGTTACTTAACAAATTGTACCTCTAAAAACATTTTGGGGGAAAAATGAATGCTCTACAAAGTATTGATGTGTGTTGATAAGCAATGCAACACTGCACTGTAAACTGATTAAATTTCATCTGATGCTCTGTGCTGTATGACCACAGAATGACAGAAGAGTGTAACAGTCTTGTCAGAAATTAAGATATGTATATTGGAATATACAGTGTGTATATATACATATATATATTTATATATATATATATATATATATATATATATATATATATATATATGTGTATTTATACGCTGTGCTTTAAATCTATACATCACAGCTGAGCCCCTCCTTGCTGCAGGATCTAGTACCAGATACATGGATGTTTGAGAGGCAATGAGTCACAGGTGAGGGGGAGCACGGACACGATGAGAATGGAAGCACCCGTCTTTCTCAGCGATGAATAAAACATCCTGTTTTCTCTCCCTGGGGAGTCGTGGAGTCACTGAGCAGTTTGGAGCAGTCTGAGGTGTGCTGTCTTTAATTTCGATGTCGATTAATATCCAAATGGATCATAATTCAGTCACAATCATCCAGCTTAAGTTGGACTTTTTGCATTTCAATTAACACTAAAATGCCAATGAAGCAGATGCCACGGTCACACCTTTAAGTTTAATAATAATAATAAGATGGTGTGTTATAGAAAACAGTTTAACCATGATTTCTTCAGAGCGAGCGAGAGAGAAAGAGAGAGAGATAGAGAGAGAGAGAGAGAGTTAGAGAGCGAGAGAGCGAGAGAGAGAGAGAGAGAGAGAGAGAGAGAGAGAGAGAGAGTCTATACCAGGATATGAAAAACAGATTTGGATGAATAGAAACAAAGGATAATGTACACAGCTCCTTAAATGTGCAGTTTTTTTCCCACCTGATATAAATCGTCACCACTACCATCATCTGCATCATCATCATCATCATCATCATCATCATCATCATCATCACAATCATCATCTTATGCCAGTGCATGACAGCAGTCAAAACATGCCATTTTACTGGCAGCCTAATTGCATCCGCTTTTATTATAAAAATAAATGGTACATTTTATGAAAAACAGGCCTGTGGCGTAGTCGTGGCTCACACCCGATGAACGATGTCCACACAAACACAAACACACACACACACACACACACACACACACACACACACACACACACACACACACACACACACACACAGACACACATTGTCTAAGCTCACAGTGCCAGTAAACATAAACTCCGATGAGCAAGAAAGACATGAAATCCAACGAACCTCTTTCTTGACATTGCGCAGCAGTTTCTGACGCGTCTCGGCCTCTGTCACGGGAGAAAACATAGTGAATATGCTGATCAGATTGCTAGTGTGGAAAATAAATGATCCCAGGCTCGCGACAGGAAAATAACAATAACGGCGGCAGCAGGCCTATATACCTCCCATCGCTCCGGGAAGGGTGTGCAGCGGCGGACGCGCACGCTTTTCCTCTGAGGATGTCTTCTGGAAAGCAACGCAGACAAACGCTGCTTAAAAAGGCAGAGAGGCTCCGAGATGTGCGATGTGTTCTTAGCAGAGGAAATTAAACCTATCTGTTACCTCTCAGCGAACCAACACCCCTTTAAAGTCACAGTAGCCTACTGTACACGTAAAGCCATATACGCCGACACCTATTCGTCACTGTGGTCCTTTTTTTTTTACTCAACACTTATGTTAAGGGACGTTTTGATGATTATTCAGAGCCTGATTAACACAAATGATGATTACAGTTAATGAGCCCCCAGGTCATATTAATCAAGGCCTCATTAAATGAATTATCACAATGAATTACTCAAGAAGTGAAGATAATAACAGATACATTATATAATGCATTCACATAAAACCACCCAACAATATGGTCATGTCATCTTATCATATATATTCCTTTATTTGTATGTATATGGTAAGATGCACAGTGTAGTAATACCATGTGCATTGCACACCTTGTACAACCTGCTTTGGCAATACAGCCTTCTTCATTATGATTTTTAATTTGTTTGAGACATATATGTTCAGGTTTTATTAAGACAAAAGAGTTAATTCAAGAATATGTGGCCTAAACCTGTGGTGTTGTTGTACTAAACATTTAATCGTATTAAAGATAGTTCCTGCATATATTTTTACTATACATTTTTGTTGTTGTTTATTGATATATAATAACCAGACAGGGTTGTTTGTTTTCGATTAAGAAGAACTTCACCTCAGTGATGGAAAAATCATATTAAAATCCAATAATTGCTCATTCATTTCCAACATTGTCCACAATGGACAAATACAAACAGGGATAGTCACCATAGTATTGAACAATTTACAGACAGAGAGTAGAAATGTGTATATATCATATAGGCTAAACTGTATATTGCCTTCTGGCCATAGTCTTGTCTTTCAGGTGTTGATCACATTAGGATTAAACCAAATACAATCGTAGACTCCACTAAAACAAGGGAAAACTCTCACTAAAATACCACAGATGAAAATGGAACAGGAGCAAAACAAATATTGTGTTCATTAGGACCTTTTTGCAGGGTCACTACGGGTCACAAAACCACTGGATAAGAGGCAATGAGTATTTATGATACTTATACTAGTCACAACCGAGAAACGAGAAGGAGAAAAAAAGGAGAGAAGGAAGCCACATTCATTGGCTGCAAACACCAGACGAACTCATTTCATCATAAAACTCATATAAACACCAACATGAATGAACACATTGACTACATGACACACAATCCAAATGCCTCATCAGCAGGAAAATTATAAGCTTATAGTGCAATTAAAAGCTTTCAGATTGGTGTTGGGCTAACTACACTTGACTGCACTAGAAACTCGTCTCCTTGACGGGTCGAATGAGAAAGGATGTTGTGATTGGAGATACAGCAGAATATAATGCAGTCAGCTCAGTCTAAAACCACTGTGATTGGATCCAATATGATAAACCAAGGATAAAGTTGAAGAAGTATTCAAATCCTTTACATTAATGAAAGTCTGTATAATCAGCAAAATGCACTTGAACAGCATTTTGTATGCCGTACAGCTGCAGCAATGGGCAACTCATATAAGAATATTTAACACTTTGTTGGGTATTCTCATTTTATGATATTAACATAGTTTGTAAAATCCCCTTCTGCAAAGTAATTATAGTAATTAGCTGACAAATAACTGTGGTGGAATAAAAAGTGCAGTAATTGTTTAAAGTTGAAGATGTAAAAGTGAACTTTATGAATTATTCTTTTAATTTAAATAGTTTCTACTTGCACTATATCCACATACAGTGACTTAAGCTGCATAATACACCTCGCAAATAGGCACCTCATTACTGACGATATAGTTGCATAGGATAGACTTCAAGGAAACAAGGAAGAAAGCAGACAAGGAAGCACAGAGGAGGCTGTGTGAGTGTTGGAATAGGACACTGCTTTGTTCAACAGTAGGGGAGGAGGAGGAGGGAGGCTGTGCCTGAATCGGTGAATACAATCCGATCCCGTCTCTATCTCTGTCCAGCTGTGCTCGGAGCGTCTCTTCCTCGGGTCTGTCTCTCCTGGACTCCTAACGAGGGATGTCAAAGCGGGTCCGAAGCAGAGAGGTCTGCGCGGACTGCAGCGCTCCAGGTATGATGTCACACCAGCTAGCGTTAGCTGCCAGCTAGCCAGCTAGCCAGCTAGCCCTCAGACAGCCCACCAGCTAGCTAACCCGAGTTATCGGTACCACACGCCGGTAGTTGATTAGCAGCTACTCCGATAGATGTGTGTAAAGGTGTTAAAGCTTTATGTTCTTCTGGTGGAAACATTCATAACGAGTCGGGTCTGTGTGGCGTTGATAACTTGTCTCTTCGCTTGAATGGAGGTTTTGAACCAGATACTTTAGCTTTTTATTGACTAAGAAGTATCTAATGTTGTCTACAACAAACCCACACACGCCTGGTTGTGATTTGTGGATGTGGCGAAGACACCAGGAAGCAAATTGTTTGATTTGTCGCCGTCAATTAGCGACTATTGCTCGTGTGGTTGGTGTTAAATGCTTTATTAGTGTGTCTGTGTGTGTGTCTGTGTGTGTCTGTGTGTGTGTGTGTGTGTGTGTGTGTGTGTGTGTGTGTGTGTGTGTGTGTGTGTTATCCCAGAGCCACGCTGGGCCTCGGTGAACAGGGGGGTGTTGGTCTGCGATGAGTGCTGCAGCATCCACCGGGGTCTGGGGCGACACAGCTCTCAGGTCCGCCATCTGAATCATTCTCCGTGGCCACCCTCCCAGCTACAGGTGAGGAGACACTGACCCAAATACACCCAACACGTCCTGATGCAAGTGTGGAGAATCAATCTAAAAATGTGATTGGATAATACAATGGTTGCACCATCAGGCTCACTATCAAGTGACTGGACTGACACCCTTATGTCTGATGTAAATAGAGGCAAACTGTTATGTGGTTTCATCTTTTAGATGGTTCAGACACTTTATGGCAATGGAGCTAATTCCATATGGGAGCACAGCCTTCTGGACCCTTCTTCTTCTTCAGTGAGTGGGAAACGCAAAGCCAACCCTCAGGACAGAGTCCAGTAAGTGCTTTTAGGTGTTTTGATATGCTTGTTTGCACTTTGATATGAAGCTGTATTGACATTATTGGTTTTCATAGTTAAGGTCAGTGAACATGCATAATTGGCCCTCTGTGCCACGATGAACAGGACTCGTGGGCGGTCAGACTCAAGTAACTTTAAGAAATGAAGGGACTTGATCACATGCAGATGGGAAACATGCAACCAATTGAATGTTCAGTTAAATGCTAGTGGCCATATCCTCCTCATGTTAGCTATGTACGATCAATTTGACAATTTTGTTGCTTATTTACAATAGTGACATTTAAAGTTAATTTTTTTTGTAAATGCTTTTTCAAACAAACAGTACTGTAACTCAGAAGACATAACAAAAAAACATGACGTGATGTAGTCACCCACATTCACTGCCGGGTATAAACACGAGGTCGGGCTGGTGGGGCTGGTGCAGTAAAGATAAACAGTCGGCCACATAAGTAAACGTATTCAATCACAAGACAAAAAACAGACAGTGCACCAAACAGAAGCAGCTATCCTCGATCCCAAATAGATAATTCAAGATGAATGCCGTCTGATGGGGTGTTTCCATCGCAGGAACTTTCGCAGGGGATTAAGAGCCTTTTCAGTGACTCTGGAAATAAACTTGTGTTTCGACAGTAGGAACCAGTACCAAATGTAGTTCCTTTAGGATAGATGCTGGTGTAAAATAACAGGTCACTTCACAGTAGATTGTAGCTTCTGATTGTTCAGGAACTATTGGGGCCGGAGTTGTGTAAGTTGCTGAGCAGTCAGACCCTGCAGCTGCTTCAACTTCCTTCATTCACAAAACAAGGAAGTATTGTAGTATTTATATAACGGCATGGGTTGGAGCTTTCTCATTATTTATTAACGTTAAAAACAACAACAAAGATACGCTTTGTGGCTAGCTTCCCCACTAATTCAGTATCCTGTAATGTCCTTTGTCTGTACAGAGATCAACAAAGACTAAGTTTGTCATGAAAAACAACTTCTATATAGAGAGTTTGAATGTGAATGTCTTCAACCATTTGCAACCCTATTGCAAGAGAGGGTGGGGTTCAGAGATAGAGCGCCGCTGACAATTTTTATTCTTTTATTTGTTTTAAGGGATGCAAGCTACGCAGAATCCTGTGAAGTGAAATTATGGATTACTTAATGGAGGAATTGCTTTTTCTCTAATTAAATACTGTACTTGCATTTGGGGATCTTGTGTCTCATTTCAGTTTTAAACACCAGGACATCCCCAGTTGAGAGATGTTTTGATCATCGTTTGTCTTAAACAAACATATACAGTATATGATAATGTGAGGTCACTTTAAAATAGCAATTGTGCTCCAAATTTTCCGTTTTCCTGGTTTTATATGTGAGCAAGTTTTGTTGTTTCTAGTCCCAACAAGACAGAGTTCATCAAAGCCAAATATCAGATGTTGGTGTATGTCCATCGGATGCCTTGTCGGGAGGATGACAGTGTTACCGCAAAAGACCTCAGCAAGGTGAGAAATGGCTCTATTTTTGAATTCTGTGTTAACTTCTCTACTTCCCTCATTTACTACCATTTTTAGATGTAAGAATAACCCAACGTTGTTCCATGCAAATAAGCTTCTTGGAGCTTAACCGATAGTGGTATGGTGAAATAAAGCCAAACATTTGCACAATTTGCAATCACTGGTTTTAACATTGCACAGCAACTGCTTTTTGTTTGTTAACTGAGATATGTGACCACTTCCTATCAATTTCAGAAAGTGTTTGGTCTATTTCTAGATGGATTTTTAATATTCAGTGTTGCTGTGACATACTGCCACTCACATTTTCTCGTAATGGTCACGCTTGGACTGTGACCATCGTATCGTCCGACCTCAAGTCTCTTCCTGGATTTGTGCTCTGAATTCTCTCTGAGAGTTCTGTGCAGGTCTATCTGCACTGCGTGTATGCCCTTCACAATCAAATTCCCAATCAAACTACTTGTCGATCTCCTTTCAGCAACTCCACTCCAGTGTTCGGACTGGAAACCTGGAGACCTGCCTACGACTCTTATCTTTGGGAGCACAGGCCAACTTCTTCCATCCAGTAAGTGTAGTGGATTAAGCAAAAACAAAAAAAACATTTTGTGAGGTTACACGGTTAATTTTGACATAATACTGATGCGTCATCATTGTGTTTTTTTTTGTTTTTTTTTGGGACAACAGGAGAAAGGAAACACTCCTCTGCACATAGCAGCAAAAGCAGGACAAATGTTACAAGCAGAACTGTTGGCAGTTTATGGAGCTGATCCCGGGGCTCTGGACTCCAGTGGAAAGACCCCCATCGATTATGCAAGGTAAAACAGGGCCCATGTTATCAGTTCAGCTTATCTTTTTAATTAGTTGTCCTAAGCAATGTTTATTAGGTACGAGCAGTGGTAAGACAGCACCAACACTATGTAATGTTACTTACACCATATCATTTTAGAGATGCCTGAATATAAAACTTATGCTTTTGAAGCATTGAGGTGTCTGCCCATCACAGTTAGTTCACAGGCCACCTACGTCACCCATGATTTCTGGAGAGCTCTGTGGTAAAAGTTCACAGTGAGGCGATGCAGAAAACATTGCCAACAGTTTTTACTGTTGCTGTTTGCATGACTAACCTTTAGTATGGCTGCAAGCATCACCTTCACAGACCCAGCCCGGCTCACTAGTGGCAGGAAATGATACACATCCTTTGGATTGCATTGTACACAGAAAAAAAAAAACTGTGTGCAGCATGTATACTATTTATATATTTCAATGTCAATGAGGAAATGATGCACATTATGACTGAGAAGGGAAGTGACAGAAGCTAAACAAAAACGGGTCAAAACGGGTAGAAAATGCCTTGTTAGAAACTGGGAAAGAAGAAATATTTCGCCTGCCTTGCACTACAATGAAGATTAGACACAGATCCAGTGGCATTCTGTCAGAGTGAGTAATTTAATAGGAGTATGACTCGCTGAGGCAAGGAGAGAAAGAATAAATCTGTTGCACAGATTGCTCGCTGAATCGGCTCAACTAGTTTATCAAAGGTTGGAACAAAGACCTAGACGTAAAAAAATAGATTTAAAGAATATGATCAAAATAATCTGACAGTGATTTGTCATGTTAGTTATTTGTGTACATATTTTTACAAAATCAAAGTAAAAACGAAACAATTTGTGTAGGGTTTCTGGCTTAACCGAGGCTTAGTGGTGTCTAAACATGACCAGGCCCAGGTAACACCCACACACCTTCTGCCACAGTTTTACGCTCATTACTTCGAAACTGAGGTACCAAATCAACTTTGTGGTCTAGATTAAAAATGTACTGTTCTAGACACAAAGCTTTGTAGCCTTAGAACAGTGTCCTGTTTCTGAAACATGAATTTGTATTCCTAATCTGTGCAGACAAGCTGGGCATCAGGATCTGGCAGAGAGGCTAGTGGAGATACAGTATGAGCTCACTGACCGCTTAACATTTTACCTTTGTGGACGAAGACCAGGTAAGGTAGCATAGCTGCTGCATGGCATGTTAGAGCTGATGTTTTATTTTTCTTCTATGGTAGTCGCTCACTGTCATGTCCTTGTTTTGTTGTAGATCACAGAAATGGACAGCACTTCATAATTCCACAGATGGCAGACAGGTAATAGATATTTTTATCCGTCCGTCTGTACGTCCGTGTGTCCTGTCCATTCTCATGAACGCGATATATTGGGAAAGCTTGGAGGGAATTTCTTCACATTTGGCACAAACTGCCACCTGGCCTCAACGATGAACTGATTCGATTTTGGTGGTCAAAGGTCAAGGTCACGGTGACCTCACGTGCGTACCATTCCTGGGAACGCAACATTTCAAAAACGAGGTCAGCTAGTTTCTTCAACTTTGGCAAAAAAAAAAAACATCCTCTTGCATCAAGTTCAACTGATTTTAGATTTTGGTCGTCCAAGGTCACTGACCTCACGAAACAAGTGTGAGGCCATAACTCAAGAATTTCACACAAATGTCTGATAGAATAAAATGATGAAGTGATGACATTTAGGACAGACATGGGTGTGAACTGCAACTTGACTGGTTGGTGGAGGCATACAAGTTCCAGGTGGTAATTCTAGTTTAAGTCATAATTGGATTCTTTTTTTGCACCTCCTTGTTTTGCAGATCTTGTAATACACAGAAAAAAAATGGTGATACAGTAAGCTCTGACAGACTAGCTACTTGTCGATGCTATGTGTACTTAAAATAATTACAATCTTATGCTTATCATATCCTCTGCTGCATTCTTTTGATGGATAAGAAATAAGTAAGTATGTGTTGCCATTGTTTCTCTTTGTTTGTGTGTAATTTTGATGGCAGAAAAATGATCAATTCTTTGTTTTTGCTCAAAGCAGCCTGGATTTGTCAGAGTTTGCAAAAGCCGCAAAGAAGAAGCTCCAGTCGGTGAGATATTCATACATGTGATTCAAGGTCCAAAAGTCAAATATTAATTTGTTATTTTAAAAGTGAAAGAGAAATTCTGCTTTATTCCCCCCCAGCTAAGTAACCATCAGTTTGAAGAACTTGCCATGGATGTTTACGATGAAGTTGACAGAAGAGAAACAGATGCAGGTGAAATTGCAAGAATTGTAAAATTATACAATAAATAATATTTTTTTTGCCTGTATTTTGACATATAGCTCTACTAAATTTTTCAATTTATTTTTTTTCAGTGTGGTTGGCCACTCAGAACCACAGCACTCTTGTAACAGACACCACAGTTGTGCCTTTTCTGCCCGTCAATCCAGAGTACTCATCTACCAGAAACCAGGCAAGTGAATGCACCAGTATTGCCCCGTGTTTAAACTTTACTTTGTTGTGAGCACTGGACTTAACATTGATGCCTTATTTCTGCCCTTTGTGTGTTTGGATACATTTATGTTCTCAGGGTCGTCAAAAATTGGCAAGATTTAGTGCTCATGAGTTTGCCACCCTGGTTATTGATATTCTAACTGATGCTAAACGACGGCAGTGGGGTAATTCCTGCGACAGTCCCAAAGGTAAAATATATATTTCTGTTTTTTATTTTTAGCAGACCTTGAATTTCCTTGCTAATATACTTGTTTAAATTTTTTTTTATTTTATATTGCATTAAATGTGTTCATTAGATATACACAGAAGAGAAAACTGAGAATAAGCTGTGTAGAAAGCCTAAATTGGTTGTTGCAAGTAAGATTCAGGAAGCCAGTATTGAATTTTGCATACAGATGTGGCCCGTGTGGTTCAGCTATATAGGTCACAATTAGAATGTAGACCTTATGTAATGATGTTTGTACAGAAACGGTGCCAAACACAGATTTAATAATGAAAATTCCTGCATTCTGTAAATAATAGCAAATCCCGCCACAGCCTTTTTGATTGTTAGCCGTATAATAAAGAAGAGCTTGTCCAGATTATTTATTTTTAACTAAATGTAAACAAAATGAGTTCCTTAGCTATTTGATTTATACAGCTGCCTGTAGCCAGCAGGGCTCGTTTGATCTCTGATGCTTTGTTCTGGTGGTCCGCCTGCAGAGAGTGTGGAGCTGATCCTTCAGGGAATAGACAGTTGCCATAACAGTGGAAGCCAGGACAATGACCAGCCCGATTACGACAGCGTGGCATCAGATGAAGACCCAGTGCAAGAGGCCACCTGTGGGGACAGCTGCAATGATGGAAGGACCAAGGTTAAAGCTTGTTGGAACCTGCTACTATGCTACTGCACTCTACTGAGCTGTTAGGGAGACCGTCTTGCTTTATGTTTCAAACTGAACCAATGCTTTCCTCTGTCACATGTTCTGCCGCAGAGCTCAGAGTCATCCGACCTCTCTGATGGACCAATCACGGTACAGGAATTCTTGGAGGTGAAGAGTGCCCTCACTGCATCGGAAGCCAAAATACAACAGCTTCTTAAAGTCAACTGTCACCTCAGTGAAGAGCTGCGTAGCATGCAGGGCAAGGTTCGTAAAGGCACATGTAATTGATCGTACTGCAGATCATGTCCACGTTTCTTTTTTCTTTCTTTTTTGCAGGAATGTGTCCAAACTCAGAATGCCCTCATAGTTTGATTTCTATCTCTTTAATTAGATGGTAGTACACATTAATATTTTCAAGACTCATAATTAGAGGCCACTTTGTTCTGGATTTATGGTATTTCAATCTTCTTTGATACTTGCTAGTGTTGGTCGCCTTTCTTTCCTCTTGACTCTAAAACATGTTGTGTTAAAATTTGAGTCTGTGTTCTAGACTTGATCCTTCCCCATGTTATTAGAGACATTTAGTAATTTGATTTCACCCACGGACATTATTTAATTTATGTTTAGGTCGTGCCTGTTTGAATGTGTCAGACATAACCTCTTCCCTTTTCAGAATTATACTCTGTATGAGTAATGCGGCCCATGAATATGTAGTTGCATAGAAGACCGGATTTTGACCTATAAGTGGATGAAACTGTCATACAAGGTCATACCACCATACATTTTCAAATTTGCATTTCTTCACTACTAGTGCTACAGAGAAAATGGCTGCTATGTTTCTGGATGGGTTAAAGTTCCTGTGGTTATAATTTATCTTTGGGCTTCCTCTGCTTTGTTGCTCAGTGAAACGGTAAACATGTTATAGTTCCTTGTGGTCTAAAACAGATTGAGGATTCATATATGAAAAGAACTAAGTACTAATCAACAAATGGTAACCACAGTGGACATTAATTCTCCGTCATTGTAAATCATATGAACTATCATACAGCCACAAGCCACTTAAATGTAGCAGTGATTAGAGTTTTGAGTGGGAGAATGCCCAGTTATCAGCTCAGCTCTCACCATTACTAATATAACATTAAAGTGTGTGTGTGTGTGTGTGTGTGTGTGTGTGTGTGTGTGTGTGTGTGTGTGTGTGTGTGTGTGTGTGTGTGTGTGTGTGTGTGTGTGTGTGTGTGTGTGTGTGTGTGTGTGTGTGTTCGTGTTCGTTCTCTTGGTCAAGTTATATTGCTTATTTGTTAGTAGTTCAAAAAAGTCCCACTTGGCTCCAGTTGAATTTCGACACACATATTTCTTTCAGTTTTACTTGCTGCGGTTTTGAGGAAATCCCACTCTGTTAAGATTTCTGGCACAGCAGCTTTTGTTTTTAGAAACAACATTCTGGTTATCCAGAAAAACACACAGACCCTGGTGGGGACTGTTTTCACTATTCTCACTTTGGAAAAATATATTTCTACCAAATTAATCTGTTTTGGAGCGGCATGTATTTCCCATTTGACATTCCTAACTCTGCCTTGAATGTTTCTTGGATACTTTTTTTTTTTTTTTTACAGGCAACCACAAATCAAAACTCCAGGGATCTAATTAATTTATTTTGTTTGCCTGTCCTTAAAAGCCGCTACTAGGCGCTTGAGTATCTGATAATGTTGCCAATGTCTCATCTTAAGAGCAAAATTTGCTTAGAAAATATATTGTTTATATAAAAGACAAGGAAGGTTTATGACCTATGAACCCACTATGGGAGAAGGCAGCGTTTCATTTGGTTTTCATCTTTCCATCAAAATTCTCCAGAGCAAATTGTCACCTCAGTTGGCTGAGAGATGGCGTCAACACACTGTGCTGCTGCCTCCTCCTGGTTTAACATACCTCTTCTTTTAATAATTGTGTTCTGTATTTAATTAGTTGACTGTGATCACTTACATAATACTATGGACTGTAACTGTTAGTAGAAAACAGAACGAGTTAAGGTTCCCCATCGCTTTATTCAGTTCCCAAGTGCTGTTCATGTAAATAAGGGTGAACACTTGTTCAGCAGTTTCTCCAGGGTTCATGCTTCAGAAGTTGCTGTCAACACACACTGTCAGCATTTCTTTTGTAAAAAAAAAAAAAAGAAACAGTTTTGTTGTGAGAAAAGTTTTCATGAGAAACCAAAAACAAAGGTCACAATGAACTCGACATACAGGAATTGCTCTTCTCCCAGAGGCGTAGCTGTATTCTATCTATTATTGATGTCTGTCTGAGCTTTTGTAAGGAGATCATCCCCCAGATAGAGCGGACTTGAAGGATGTTTTGTTCTCTGCAGCTGAACTCCCTGCAGACTGAAAACACAACGCTGCGATGGCAACCCCCCAGCGGACAACAATCCCTCCAGGGGCCCTCTGGTCGACACCCACCCCGCGGAGGTCGAGCCATGTCCATGTATGAGACGGGCTCGTCCCCGAGGCAGTACCCCCACCGGGTCGAAGCGGCTCGCCACGATGATGGAGTCGTTTTACAACCCTTCCCAACCAATGTAAGCACAGGAGCGCCAATGTTTCCTGCTGGATTGTCGTCACAAGACCAAATAATGATGCCTGGCTTGGGGCTGGTGTTGGTTTTTTTTTTCATTGATTCATTGATTCATTGCATCTCAATAGAGTATGCTGAACTTGGTTTGACCCCTTTCTAGATTGGGAGGGGTCCTTTGGGGACGGCTGCTTCCTCCCTCCCTACCTTCCCCTCTTCCCCGTCCTGGTCGTGGGATGAGCGATCTCGAAGGGTTAAGTACAGAAGTCCCCCCCCACCCCCCCTCTCGGTCCAGACGCAGCCCCCAGGGGACGGTGAAAGCTGTCCCCCTGCTTGACCCCCACAGTCTTCTCTCTCTTGACATGTGTCTTTTAAACTGCTTTTTATCGGTATCGCCTGCCTGCCTGCCTGCACAACAGCGCCTCTGCTTCAGTTCAGTTCTCTGAACGGGTCCAGAGCTGCTTTAGCTCAAGTACACATCAGAAGTGATGATTGCTGTTTGAATGACGAGACCGCAGAGTCCAATATCCATGAAAGATAGATGAAATGGCTCGTCGCAATGTGCCGTCCGAGCCACTGATAAGTGCACCCAAAGTTTACATCAGGATTTCTCCGCTACTAATCGCATCCACTGCAGTACAGGCTGTGACACCACGACGACCTGGTTGTCTCTTTTCTCTTCATCTGCTTTGAAACCAAATGTCTGATAGTGTGAACTATCAGAAATGCATGATTCTGATTGGTCTGTGCCTACAGTTGCTGTGGTAATGTGTGCGTGTGCTAACCATACACACTATAAACTGTTTTTGATTGACGGTAATGTGCTGATGTCTCTTTAGGGCTGCAGTCTGGAAGGACAGAGCATGATGCTGGAGAGTGATTACGACACCACGCCAAACCACTCTGAGCTGGAGGAGACTGGGTGAGAACATACGTGTAAACTTTGTACCCACCTTATGCAAAATGGCGCTGATTGGTGACATTCACTGTGTAGATTAAACACAGTTTAGATTTTAAACACTATTTTCTCTTTAAAGGTTTGTAAATATGTTTATATTTCACCACTGATGCAACACAAATGAATCCTCTGTTTATTTGTTTAAATCAGCCAATTGTTTCTTCAAATTCATTCTTTAAAAATGTCTATGTAATTTCATTGATATTAAGTTATAAGGTGCATGCAGTATTTACTGACTGGAGTAAGAAATGCATTTTTTTTTAAGTTAAATTAATGGTAAAAGGCTTTTCCTCGTGTTTTTGTTGCTGAAGGTGATGACATTCTCGTAGCAGAAGTTTACAAAGTTAAAGGTCACATGAAGACAGAGGAGGAAGCTTGACTAACATTAGTTCTGACAGATGTTTAGGAAGAGTCCTTGACTGGAACAGTCTGACTGTATAGGACTACGTTCATATTTGAACTTGCACCTGTCTCAAGTAAGCTGCCAGTTGCAAAAAAATAAACATATGAGCCCGAGCCAGTAGCACATGTCTTCTGATTATAGTCACAGCTATTTGTTATGTAGATATAAATAAATGCATCCAGATATCTAATGAATATAGTACACTAATAGCTAGTTTTAAGTCAACTACTGTTAGAGTTTTAGTGCTATTTTAGGTATTTATAAATGTTTGGTTTAGATCAGGGGTGTCAAACTCATTTTCACCGTGGGCCACATCAGCATTATGGTTGCCCTCAAAGGGCCGGTTGTAACTGTAAAAATTTATAAATGTAACTACTCCCTAATATATTGTTAAATGACTGTCTCAGCATTTGATTATTGTTTATTCAAGTGTAAAAATATAGTACATGGATCTATATAAATGTAAAAATGTATGTAAGCTAATTTCTCTGTTATTATAACATAAATCATTTTGATTTAGGTTTAAGAAACCCACATTACTCTATCAAAGATCAAACTTTTATAGAAAATAACAAAGACAAATATCATCAAACACACGTTATTACATTAACTTTGTGCAAAGCTTTTTTTGTCACAGTTGAGAGGAACATAACTCTACAACACATAATTGTGAGCTGCTAAAAACATGTGTGACAGATGTGGTCTGGGGCTCACCTGCTCACACACCTTTACATGGAGCACCTGCTCACACACCTTTACATGGAGCACCTGCTCACACACCTTTACATGGAGCACCTGCTCACACACCTTTACATGGAGCACCTGCTCACATACTTTTACATGGAATACCTGCTCACACACACCTTTTACATGGAACACCTGCTCACATACTTTTACATGGAATACCTGCTCACACACCTTTACATGGAACACCTGCTCACATACCTTTATGCTGCATTCACAACAAACTTGTTGTGAATTTTTCGCGCGAGTAGATTACAAACAAAGTCAATATGATAATGTTATGAACCCAGACATGAGGGTGTTTGATGTTCCCACGTTTGCGGGACTTCGACAACATGTACAAAGCAGAACTAGTGGTTATTTCTTCCACGGTGGATGGCAGAAATTAACTATTTCCACGGAGATAAGCCACGCCCCCTCTCCGGCGCGTCTAGCGCGAGTGAAGCGAATGAAGCGAAATAACTCGGCGAGTAAACTCACGCGAGTAAAGCGACGCGAAGATTCGCAACGCTATTGGTATGAACGCAGCATAACGGTAGGTAGGATGCCATTCGTGGGTCACAAAATCAACATGCATTGTGGGAGATGTAGTTTATGGTCACTGTACATTGTAAAGCAGCATAGACTTTAATTTTAAGACAATCATATTCCTTTCGAGCGCTCGCGGGCCACATAAAATGACGTGGCGGGCCGGATTCGGCCCGCGGGGCTTGAGTTTGACACCTATGGTTTAGATGGAACCTACTGAATTGATCTCCAGACCTAAACTCTGCTGCATTGTTGTCATTACAAATTACAAGTGCAACAAATCAGAAATAAAAATCTGAATCCCAAAACTATGATAGATATATTTAAAGTACATAAACCAGTGTTTCTGTATTAGTTGTAATGCAAATAGCGGTAAGCCATGATAAAGTATATTTTTTCTTTTCATTTATAGCAGCCCTCTTCCAGCCTCTGAAGCAGCGGAGCCGGGGGAAGAGGGGGAGGAAGACGCCACCCTGCCATGCACAGAGGACGTCATCTGTAAGACGGAGCAGATCACTAAGAACATACAGGAGCTTCTGAGAGCTGCCCAGGAGACCAAACATGAAAGGTAGTTTAGGATTGATGATATTACGATTACAAAGTATCAAATTTGTCAACTTGCATTTCTAAAACATCAACTATATTAAAAGTTGGTTCATAATTCCTAAAAGTAAAATCTTCTCATTATCAATGGCCAAAGTGCAAAACCGCCTATCTGCAAAATTATCCAGGAAAAGTGCAATAACCTCTTATCTGCACTTTGTATATTTTTCTTTTTTTTGTATTTTGTATTGGGTAACCTTAACAAATAGCATTCTGCCAGAAAACAACACGTTTTTTTTAGTATTCTCAAAAAAGTTCATTTTTCAGATAGGAGCTTTTGCTCTTCGGCTATCGATATGCTATAAAGCTTGAACTCTTATGTATTTCAACCACGATTATATTTCGGCCATTCTGCCTGTTCTTTTGAGGAGGGTGAATGGTGTTTCATCCTCCGTCCCGGCTGCTTTTCTGTCAGTGGTTTTCAATAGTAGCCCAGCAGCACTCTGTTCCCAGCAGTGAGAGCCACTGACTTTTAGCTTCACAGACTGGCCTCTGTCGTGTGTCTGCTGGGGGTAGGCATGGAGTCCTAAAGCACAGCTGACAGGAAACAAACACCACATGACCACGTATTCCCCTGGTGCCTGCCAGATCCATAGAGAGACAGTTTTAGCCAAACAGGTTTCTTGTGTACACCCATGTATTCACTCCCTGGTTTCTGTGGGGGGGGGCGCGTCCCAGAAACTAGGTCCTTATTTTAAACAGTCTGTGAATCATATGCAGCAGGTAGGCAGTGTGTCAGACATTGTAATGTTTCTGTAGAAATGCTGTAGTTGTGTAAACAGCAGGGGTATTTCATGATGGTAGAGTTTGTATTCTTTGCTGGATTGAACAGAGTCAAGTATGAGCGACTGTGTCTACGATTTGAAAAGTGTGTTAATGAGCCAAGCAGCAGAATTTAACATTTCATATTTGAATGAAATATGCAGTATACCGTCTTCATAAATGGTTTTAGTCTCATGACAAGGTTTGTGGTGTCTGCGGTAGTTGTTTAGCATTGATGTTACTATATATGGCACAGGAGCGGTTGATTACCCATTCAGCCTTTTTTTCTCCGCCTCCCGCAGCTTCCTGCCTTGTTCAGAAAAGATCTGCATGGCTGTGACAGAGATGGCCGCCCTGTTTCCTAAGGTAAGATGACTCCCACTAACAGCGCTATGTCCCGCCCCCCCAGCAATTATGGGATTTGTTGTTTGTTTGAAAACAGCCAAAGGGCATCTTAAATTACTTGTTTCGATCGGGTTTGCCCTGTTCATTGCATTACTTAGTTTGATATCTACCATTTATTGGATTACTTTGTTTTATGTTCACTCACACACACACACAGCTCACTAACCACAATGAGGCTTTATTTATGGAAGTTGTCATGTCGGGCCTTTACCGAGTCTCCATCATCCCTCCTTTCCCTCACAGAGGCCGTCCTCGGAGACGGTGCGAGGGTCTCTGTGTCTGCTCACTTCGAGTGCCAGCCGGCTCCATGGAGAGTGCCAGAAGGCTGCAGAGCACAACCCCAGCGCGTCGGACATCCAGCTGGTCACTCAGCAGGTCATCCAGTGCGCCTATGACATTGCCAAAGCTGCCAAGCAACTTGTCACTGTGACAACCAAAGAAAACAACAACTAAAAACCTAAAGACAATCCTGATACACCCCAAATAGTTTATCAAATAAGTTGCTCATTTCAATTTAATCAGTGTTAACACCATTTACCCCTTATTAATCAGTGTAAGCATTCAGATACATTCCTTAAAAAAAAACCAGCTAATTTACAGATTATTGAAAAAAATGTATTAACATGGTAATTCAAAGTAAACAAACATCTTAAAGCTATAGGACAGAATATGTTACTATTACTTACCTTACAAAGAAATAACAGTTCACAAATCCAGCACAAACCCAATGTGTGTGTATATATAGAAAAATTAGAACCGCAAGCAATTGAGCCTTCTACATTGTACTTTTCCACGTAGACGTCATCGTGTGAGCTCCTTGAGGTTGGGTGTCTGGCATGCCGGAGGGGACGAAAGCTGCGAGACACCCGGCGTCAAGGGTCATAATAGATTAACCTTCATCGACACCAGTGTCATCACTTTATTTTCCTTTAGACATTTTAAATGTATTTAAGATGCAATGACCGTATTTTAATCTTGAACCATAGTTATGCCACTTGCTTAGAGTTAAAGTGTTTGTTTAGTGAGCAAACTGTGGTTTTAAAAGTCGCTTCAGTGCATCGAGCACCGTGTAAGGCCAGCAGTACCAAGAGCGTGCAAACCTTCATTCCATCCAGCAGGTGATTTCACTGTTCTGTAAAGTATCAGTAGTTTCTGGAGTTATAGTGTTACAGCCATACTTCTGATATTGCGTGCGTGTGTGTGCGTGTGCGTGTGCGTGTGCGTGTGTGTGTGTATGTGGGCGCAGTTGTCACAGAGAGGGCCTCGATGGCCCGTGTGAAATCCATTTTGAATCAGTTTTAAAATCATTATGCAAATATATAAGATGTACGTATCCATATAATTCTTTACCAAAATAACCCAAATGCTATTCTATTTATAAACTGTATGTCATACCTCTAAGAAAATATCAATGTTTATTTTCATAAGCTTTTGTTTAACACGATGCTCCTCACAGATTAACTTTTCTTCTGAGGTTTGGGACGTCTCAGCTGGCAGTAAGTTATGGGCAATTTGTGATCTGTTCATTTGGTGTGGTACTGTAACTCTAGTGTGTTAGACGCTACCTGTGATCACATACGTACAGCTGTGGTTTACATTCGCTGATTAAGTAAACGTGCCCTCAAAGTTTGAGTACCTGTTGTAGAACTTGGCTCTAATGTGTCACCTGTTGTTGTGAGCCAGGTAAGTTTCAACCAGCGGTGGAAAGAGAACCAGAATACCCTGCATAAGGGAGTAAAGTTAATTATCTAAGTAATTGCTCAAGTAAACATTAAATAAGCTTTCTCAGAAGGCTGTCTAGGGACAGGAAAGAGTCTCAAAGCAAACGTTGGCATCATAGACGGGTATTAAAATGTCCTTAAATCATCTTCAGTACAGATTATTACACCATTAATGTCTTCTGGAAATGTCAAGTCAAAACGTGTTTTTTTTTTGTTTTTCCAAAAACAAAAACACAACTTTACTCAAGGTCCACTCACTAGCTTGTTTAATGCCCATTAAGCTACATTGTACAAGCTAGGAGTTTTCTTTGGATGATTTGTATCTTTTTTTTTTTCCAACTCATTCCATTTGTTACATTGATTGTATCTTTTTTGATTTGGCTTGATCAGAGAACTATGGAGACTGTTTTGGGATTAGCCACCAATTACTTTCATTTTCCTTTTTTGCACTGATGTACTTAATGCAAACTATGTAACCTTTCAGTAACTCGGTAATTATACATTATACTTCAACATCCATCTAAAGTGTGTTAACATTAGCCACCAGAAGAGCTCACACCAGACCACTGCTGGCTGTAAAGGATCAAGCAATGTGCATTTTATTGCTTAGAGTTCAGCCTTTTTTTATTTGCAAGAAGAAGAACGTGTCATTTATTATTTAAAAAATGGCAACGTCTTGCTTCAAAAGTTTATTTCAAAGCAGATCTCATGATTTGGCCATCGGTGAGTAACCAACAATTCCTTTTTTAAAAGGAGAGTTGGGTGAACGGACGTTGTATTCGGTTACTTTCCACCTCTGGTTTCAAGCCTGACATTTAATTCCCTGTAACGTGGAGCCTCCCACTGCCTCTGTGGTCGAAAACAACCCCTGCCTTGGGTTTAATAAAGTATAATGCATACCTCAACCAGCTCACTCTCGTGTCCGTGTTTTTTTTGAGTTGTGGACAAACACGCCCATGTGTGAAGTCCCACCTGTTGGAGAAGGAGCAACGCGACGGGGCTACCGGCCCATCTGACAAGAAGAAGAAGAGGAAGAGGAGTTCCGGGTTCTTCTCAGAGCTGCTCGCGACGCTGCCGCTATTTCACGGCGCTCACAGGGCGGAAACATGTCTCTGCTGCTGGAGAACCAATTCAGAGAGCTGCCTCCCGACAAGGCCATAGACACAAAGTTGTTCCTGGAGTCCGTCTCTCACATTCCTTCGTTTTTTGGTGAGTACTACGCTGCACCTGAACTCGGTAAAAGTCGTCATGTGGCGCGGCGGTGCGGGTTAGATGACTTGGCTCTGTTAGTTCCCGGGACGTGGTTATTTCACACGTACCGGAGAAGCGGAGCTGCCGGCTGATCGTGACTTACTGTGGCAGTTTAGCTTATAGAGAAACTCTTTGTTTACTCACTGAACGGAGCACACATTGGCCCCATTGTGCACGAGACTATATGCATCCTCTGCATTCCCCCCCCCCTCTCCCCGGTTTGTACGTAAAGGCTGATTTGTATTCATCCTCACTCTGAGCTATAGGGACGTGTCATGAACTCATTCCTATTTATTTATTGCTTTGCTCTCAAATGTCTGTTTTTCTTCCAGACTGCTTGGGATCAAACGTATTTTCAGTCATCAAATCTGACGTAAATGGCAATATAGTGGTAAGATACATAACTGTCTTTTTGTGTGTGTGTGTGTGTCTATATATATATATATATATATATATATATATATATATATATATATATATATATATATATATATATATATATATATATAATTTTTTAATACCTCTCCTAGTCCACTGGTGTGTTTACATACCATTGTTGGGGATATTCAAATATCAGTTGGAGGGTTAATGATGCAGCTCGTACAACCAAACTCAATCCAAATGTGCAATTTCAGAAAATTAAAGGTGTGTACCTGAAGGATCCTGCAAAGTACAACACCCTGCAGGACATAGTGGAGGCTGAGCGAGAGGCCTATCCAGGAGAGTGGCCGAAAGTCGGAGCGACATTAGCTTTGATGTGGCTGAAAAGGTGAGCACTCCCTGATCGTACTGTTATGCCATACTGCATGTTGAACTTTCAGCTGCTGGACTGACATATTATTATTCTCCTGCAGGGGTCTCCATTTTATACAAATTATGTTGCAGAGCTTGGCAGACGGAGAGAAAGATGAGAACAACCCCAATCTCATTCGGGTTAATGTCACCAAAGCATACGAACAGGCGCTGAAGAAATACCATGGCTGGCTCGTTCAAAAGATTTTCAATGTGAGGAAAATGTCCCCTTTCCTGTTTCTTAATCATTTATGGTAATATAATGGAAGGAGTGTACAAAGTCTGACCACACCAATACATTATCCCATTTGAACCTGTGGTTTGTGTTGTGTTAATGTGACTAATTTCTGTCTACGAGAAACACTTTTATTCTTTGCTCTTGTATTATATTTTAGGTGTTGATCTTGTTCCCATACCATGTATTTTACTGTATCTTTATTGTTTTTATATTTACATGTTGTGAATCTAATTGTTGTTGTCGTTTTTTTGTGTCCGTTGCAGGTCGCGTTACATGCAGCTCCCTACAAATCCAACTTCCTCAAGGCTCTGTCAAAAGGAGAGGAAGTGAAAGAGGAGGACTGTTTGGCAAATGTGCGCCAGTTCCTCGTTAATTACACGGTCACTGTAGATGCCATCTACGAGATGTACACAAATCTGAACGCAGAGCTGGACTACACCGTGTGATGTCCCGGGACATCTGTCAGACCTCTCAGGTGTCGGACAAGTTCAGTTTTCAAAAGTGTTTTTAATAAGATTGTTTTTATTTTTTCCTTTCAGTGTGATATTTCTTACTTTGATTATATCTTACTAATTATTACGACTGTATAGTCAGTCTTAAAAATATGAAATTGCCTTGAATTCAAACTAACATTATAACAGAAGATTATGTCTTTGTTCCTATACATTTCAAATAATTGCAGGATTGTTACAGCAACAGTGCAGCTCTCACTCTTATGCAAAATGAAGGTATTGTGTGCGTGTGTGTTGCGGTGTGTTTATTTATGACAATAACAGGTGTATTTTCACCTGTTGCATCAAGTGAAGAATACAAGACTGTAAACATTGTTGGAGCAGCGACCACAGGAGTACATTTAAAAAATAAATAAATAAATAATTTCAATTATGCATTAATCCACTTGTGCCTTGATTTAACTGTACAAATAAACAATTTTTTCAATCAAAATATTGGCAATTTTATTTCCCCTGCAGAGCCAGACGTATTTCTCTTCTGAGGGCTTTACCTGTGTGACGTCTGAAGCTGGAGTTGTGTATGCTTTGTGTGTATTGTTTGGTGGCCTCTTTTGTTTCTGTTTCTTTCAACTGACCTAACTTCTAAGCACATTATAATGTCAAACAATATCTTTCATGTCAGCAAACGGCACATCATGTGCACATTTTTTAATAAATTATAGATTAGAGCTGTGTTTTCTATATGAATACTTATTGATAAGCTGTATGTGTCTAGATTACAAACTATGATCTAATTTGTTCTTATCACAAGCGTTGCGACTCGATTTACATTCAGTTCATGGGTTTTACTCTAGGTGGCGACGTTTACTTAATCTTTGGCTTTTTAATCACATTTGTGTTCAAGCGACTGCATGAAATATTTTAAATTATGGTCAGTGATAAAAATCCCACATTACATGCAATGCAGATACAGTTCCAGTCTTTGCCAAATCTTAAATAACGCTGAACAGCAGTTCTGATTTATGTTTAATATTTCTGAGGCTGACTGCTTGTAAAGTTTTTAGCACAGATTCTTTTTGAACACTCATTTTCAAATAAATCTGCAGTGAAGGGAGGAGAATCCTCGCTCTTCGTGTCCCTGGATCCCCCAGATCAACCAACCTTTTCCTCTGCCCAGTCTTACTTATCTGCAGTGTGTCCCAGAGGCCGCAGTGGCTCTGGTTCCTCTCCCAGAGGAGCCTGAGCTAATCGTCTCTGAGCGAGAGCAAGAGGAGCATGTCTGTAATCCTGTAGGTCTATCAGCAGGGCGGCCTGGCCTGTCCCGACTAATAGATGGGATGGAAAAGCTCCAAGCGAGGCCGGGACACAGTAGGCTGAAGACAGGAAATCATTTACAACAATGCCTCAATGACAAAGCCACTGACCTTTAACTCTGATATATTTGTTATCTGCAATGAGGTCATCAATTGAATATTGCAGTTTTATTCCCAGCAGTGCAGCTAAAGCCATTATTCACGGCATCTAGCTTATTTGTTTTGTAATGGACCACTTAAAATGGGTGTGCATTGTATTTCTATGGTGACCTAAACCACATTACTGCTATAGCATCCAATTTAGGAGGACAAATGAAGCAAAATAAGAGGTGCTGGCAGGCATGCCGCCATCTGAGATTAGCAATTTAATAGCTGGGTAACAGCAGGCCCATTTCTACATAATGTAGACGGTAATGTTATTGTAGAGAAGGCATGTATTTTTCATACACAAATGTAATATAAGCAAAGGCGAGGGCCTGTGCATTTTCATTTACACATATGTATTTTGACCTATTCAATGGCTCCTGCCTCAAACCTTGGCCATCCATCTTGACTAACGTAATTCACTATGGTAACAAAATTAGCACTTATAGAGGAACCAATCCAACAGCTTTCAGCTAAGGATTGATTTACATCACATTATAAACACAAAATTCTCCGGTGAAAAGGGAGATCTTTATAATATGAGATCTATGACTGAAAAAGGGACTTGCCAGGTGGTTAAGCCTTAAATCCCTTTGCAATAAAAACCAGAAAAATGTCTCATCTTTCCACAACTAGAAAATTCATGAATATAATAAAAGCGTCTTCTCCGCTGCACGTCTGGCAGATGATACGTAATAACACAAACTATGTGCTGGGTTTAGAAAATTTCATTTACTTGACAATCCTTATTAAGAAGAGGCAAAAAAAGGGGTTGAGGGATTAGGGTCATACAATGCAAAATGTAGTTATTTCAACAACATACTTCACGGAGAGCGCTCACCTGTTCATATATAATAATTGCACTTTATAATTATAGAGACAGTTTGCCATATAACTCATTAGGCTGACATAAATAAATAGTATCACATAACCAGTGCAGACACACAGAAAACTACTCAGTCATACGTCTCACACCATCAGAGATAATATAGCCCTACAAAGAAGATAATATAAATGATTATGGTGGCCTGCTCTCCAACATGGCACTCATATATACCCAGGCATTATGTAACAGTGTCACAACCTTCCAGAGATTATTTCATTCAAGAAAAATGTCCAAGCAACATCTTAAAATAAAAAAAGGTCAACAAAAATACAACCAAAGGGCACATCTTGCTTGGCCTGAATTGCCACAGTGTTGATTTGGATATGCAACAGTCCTAATACATTGTGCTGAGCAAGACTACTTTAAATCAATCAAGATGTTAGATTACATAACTTTCTCTATGGCTGCTTAACAAAACAAAAATCTATTCACATTTGTATACAAATGATTACAAATTTCCTCATACAGCGGCCAGGAAATTTGCATCATATTGCAGAAGCTCGAGTTAGTCTGTTAACGCAGGAGTCACTGAAAAGTGGACAAAATAAAAAAAATGCAACGAAGCAGCAGACAAGCAAAAGTTCAGTTAATAATTAAGGAATGTTCAAATAAGAAGCCATTTTATGCAAAAAAATATACAACATTCACAAAAAACTGTTACCAACGACCCTTCTTCAAAGAAATGTTTCAGAAGGGTACCAATGATTATTTCAGTTCAGTAAGTTTACTTTTTTGTAGGCTTAAAGAGGAATCACCTGCAAAACATACAGTTCATGTTAAAATGTAATGGGGAAATTCTGATTAAGTGCTCAGCATCAGCATTAAATGAGGAACAGCAGGCATATTTAATGGCCATTTAAGATATAAAAATAAAACAAGTTCAGAAGATAAACCTGTATCTTAAGTCATGATTATCGTTCACCTTTTCAAGCTCAAAACACAAAGCCTCCTACAAATAAAGTACATGCACAAACTAAAAAGGCATGTCTCATTTTCATAGCTGTCTAAACTGACACACTTCTATTGTCTATAAAAGGTTTGTCACTTCTGCATCCAGCTGTGTGGCAGCACACCGTGCCTTATCTGTAGACGGGGAGCTGGATGTGGGTTTGCTGGTGGTGCTCCAGTAGCTGAGGCATCCCCACGGCTTCGTACCCACGGCCCAGCATGCGCTCTTTGATGCAGGGAGGGTGGATCTCACTGATGAGGCACTCCAGAGACTGCAGGCTGCTGCTAAGTACTGCAGCGTGGCACATGCTGGAACTAGGCAGCCCACAGCAGAGGTTTTGGTCTGTGCTGTAGGCCTGGGTATGAGGAGGAAGAGGAGGGTGGAGCTGCGGCTGGTGGTGTCTCTGTGGGTGGAAGTGTTGATGGCGGCCTGCATGGAGATGGGGATGGGAGAGTCCAAGGTCTCTAAGCCTGGCTGCACATGTACCCGTTTCCAGCACCTGAGAAGTATAACAGTCGCTGTTAGGGGTGGCCACGACACTGTCCCAGAGAGGAGCATAGTACTGTCCGACAGCGAACTCCCCCTGCATGGCGGCACAGTTCAGAGAGGAGCCGCTGACTCGCTCCTGGTGAGGCCTATATGACAGCTGTGAGGAGCACGGCAAAGGGA
Organism: Ophiodon elongatus; assembly: GCA_016806645.1. NCBI lineage: Eukaryota > Metazoa > Chordata > Actinopteri > Perciformes > Hexagrammidae > Ophiodon > Ophiodon elongatus. The sequence goes on from JACSYO010001905.1 coordinate 268,254, forward strand.
GGCAGGTTTCAGGAGACTGGCCAACCCCAGCCTCTATGCCTCTGTGCCTCTGAGCACTGTTACTCACACTGTACATCCTCACTGCTCCCTGCTGATAGGGCTGCTGCTGCTGCTGCTGCTGCTGCAGCTGAATTTGATGTTTATGCTGCCACATTGTGTAGTCTGCTTTCTCTAAGTACCCAGCTTTGGCTATGTCTGCACTCTGTGTCGGCAGCACTGCCCCTGTAAAAGCGAGACTGCTCTGGGGCGGCACTCCCAGGGCAAAGTCTGAGTCTGAATGTGCCACTGCAGCCACAGCCTGCAGAGAGGGGCTGGCGCGAGCCTCTCCCCCCAGCTGCAGGGCCTGGCTGTGGGGAACTCTGCTCATCTGCCTCATCAGGCTTTGAACCTCTGCCAGCTCAGACTGGGGGGCCAGGCTCTGATCTCTGGAGGCCATCCCTGTGCTAGAACAAAGTGTCTCAATGGGAACATCATGGGGCTTACATGAGCTTATATGATATGCCTTATGCCCGTGTCTGACTGTGTAGCCATTATTCAGAGGATTATTATACGGCACCACAGAGGTCTGGGTGTTTGCATGTTTAGTCCTCCTGCCCTCAGAGTTCTTTACCACACCTTTGACTACCACAGAGGCTTTGATGATGGCCAACAATCCCCGGTTGCCTCCTGAGTGTTGGTGTGAAAAGGGGCTACAGTCCTGGCCTGTGGTGTCTAACCCGTTGACTGTTTTGTTAAGCTGTTTATGTTGTGGCACCCGGACGTCAGACGGAAAGATTTTGATGGACAGTGGGCTGTTGGCGGTCCTCTGGGCAAAAGCATCCAACTCTGCAGGAGATGGGTACCGAGAAATCATGGAGGCTGGCTCGCCTGAGAAGAAAGCAGACAGAAACAATTCATTTGTCTAAAAGTAGCCCAACAAAATCTGTTCTCGGTTGCTTTTTCCTTTCAATCGAAAACCTGTTTTAGGGAATAATGGCTGACATCAACTTGTCGTATAAACTTGTTTTAAAGAAGGAAACACCTCCAGCACTGTTTGATCAGTGCTTAATGAAATTTATTCAGACTTAATCCAACCCAAAAAAGTTTACCCTGGGAAATCAAAAGACAGGAATTGGCAACAGGAGAGGGGGAGGACCTAATTTTTACTGAAATGGCTCCAATGAGTTTTATTTGATGACATTTGGCCATTTAACCACAGCAGGAGCCAAGCTGAAGCTGATTGTAGTAACTGCAAGAAAAAAATCAAATGGTGTTTTAGACAGATTTCTTTTCTAGTTTTTCTTTAAAAAATTGGAACACAAGGATATTATAAGGATATTATTTCAGCAGTTTGCCAAAATGCTAAAATTCTTCCTAGTTAATCCGCTCAGGGGTTTTGGTTGTTTTCAGTAACTTTGTAAACATTTGAGCATCGCTAGTTCACTTCCTGCCTACGACATTTTGTTCCACTTTATGTTTTTATGAACCTGAACCGATTGTACTGTAAAAGCTTGGAGCCTAAACTGTGAAGGAAAAGTTGATGCAGATGGAAAAAGAGCAAACACCAAGAGCACTGCTGATTGAATTGTGTGAGGGAAAGCTGACGGGACAAACTAAGATTGGATTTAAACACTATTATTCTGGCAATTTCATGGCTGCTTAACTCCTAGCGACAAAGGAAAGGTGGAAAAGGCGCCCCATTTAAAAACAATAAATCACCTGGTAGAAATTACCGCCACCTTTCAGAGTGACACTTTTATGGAATTACTGACATAAAAAGAAAAGGCGCTGAAATTAACCTAGATCGATGGAAATCATAGCAGGCAAAAGAACAAGGCTGTAATCGGCAATAAAGGGCGAAAAATAAAAACAAAACACTTCATTTCATTTTCAATAACAAAACCAATTCCAGCTATGCAGGGGAGAGCTCACTTGTTGTTCCCATTTGAAATTGATTTGGGAGTTCATTTCATTTCAGACCTACAGTGAGCCTCCCGACTGTGAAAATGATTCAATCTACAAGATCCATCTCATGAAAGAGAGAAATTGGGTGTTTAAAATGGAGGAAAGAGGTAAGGTGGAGTGTTCAATCCATCCAGCAATCTCCCCGCGGAGCCCAAGGAACAGCACCATGGTGCCAGGAGCATGAATGAATTCTACAGAGAAATACAACAAAGCAAAACACTGCTTATTATGTATCACAGTGCAGTGCTGCTGTAGAAAAACCATAACATATGGGATGTTGGAGAGGTGTTCAAACTGGGAGAAAGAGGTAACAGGAAGAAACAGCTGGAATAAAGATTTCAGGCCTTTGACTAAAAGCTGAATATTCATTACCATAAATGATATGTAGAAGAGGTTCACATCCACCTGAAAGGAGCTTAGATGATGAGAACAGATGACACATTTAAAAATACCCTGAATCCGAAACACACCGGCATTGACACCACTGCACAAATCGTGTCTATTTTCTGCCCGGGATAATATCGCTCAATCACCAAAGATATATACTTTAGCGAAACAGGCACTTTCTTGTTCAGTAAAATGTCGGCATCAAACCTTGCAGGCTACGATTGGCTTGCTGTTGCATAAACACTTCAAACACTTTGAATGCTAACACATCTTCACAGGGTGTCCGATATTGTTAGTCCAGAGATTACAGCCCTGTCAGAGCCTGGGAGACACAACACAGCTGCACTTCCAACTGCGGCGCCCTTCATGTGGCACTATGGAAACCTAATTAGCAAATGGGCCTTCCCCACTCTGCATTCATGTATCCATCATCTGAGGACCACTACTGTGACACATGCATAAAAAAAGGATCATTTTAGCTGATCCTGACAGTAGCACGCCTAGCGACGCTAAAATGGAGATCAGAAACGCCATGACCAGCAGCATGCTCTAAATTACAACCACAGGTAATTGTTTCAATCTTGAGGACTTTAAAAGCAATCAGTGGTGTTAAATGGTTTTAAACTGAGCACAGCATGTTCACCAGCCAGTAGTTGCTTTCCCAAAGCATGTGTTAGCAGAAATAAAAGTACATCTTGGAGTAATTCTTCACAATATTCGCTCTCTTTACCGGGGCTTCCTGCTAAACATGCAAGTCAAACATGTGTGGTTTATTAATTGCAATCTGGCACTTTGAGAGCTGAAGTTTCCCTCTGAAAGTGCCAAGAAGGCAAGAGCCTACTGTGTAGTGGCTGCTGTCTCACCCAAACTCTCAACATGAGGGCACATGCATAGCGAAAGTGATAATTAACAACGGGCATTTAAGTATCGCTTCTATGGTTTTCTGCAGGTGTCCGTAGAGGTTCTTTGCAGCCTCAAAGGGAGTTTATTTTAACACATGTGCAACAGTCTCCCAGCTCATTTTGGCTTTTATCCTGAAAACAAGCAAAAAATGTACGAATGAAGCCAGAACCCCCAGGCTTCTTACTTATTATTAGTCTGCAATAATTTCATTCAGTCAGGTATTTGGCTCTTTTAAATCCCAGGCACTTGGAACTGCAGAAAAAATGTAGAAAGTATATGCCAGTAAATTAGTAAATATTTTCACCTCGCAGATGAAACAATCCCAACATGGGCTGTTTCCTTTAATCATGTTGCCTTTAGGAGGTGAGACTATTTATGCTGATATTGAAGTAGGTTTGCATGAGTGCATTTTTAGCACATCGTCATAAGCACATAGGCCAGGAGGCAAACTGAGAATGACTCGAAAACCGAACATCTTTCGTGTGTTAACAAAAACAGCTGTCTGTCCTTTCGAATAATTTGTCAACTGTACGTTTCTTTGTGAAATGGTTTACTGTCATTCTTAATTGAGCGGCACTGTAGTCACAACAAGATCCAGTGGCGTAAAATAAAGATTGGAAACGAAAACAAATATGAGGCTGTTCACATGACAACGGGGAAATGGCAGCTATGTGTTGTCAGGTAAGGAACGGCAGGGAGATAATTAGCAGTCTGACCTTAAGCACTTAATCACCCTGAACCTGCAGACTGCCTGCTGTTTCACTCCTCAGCCCTGACAGAGCACAGGCGCAGAGGCAGACGAAAACAGCACAGAAAATAACAACAGCCACTTTGCGCGAACAGCCTTGCCCGAGAGCATCATGCAGTGCTTACAAATTCAAATTCTTTGACCTTTAACATTTTCCCCCACTTGCGCTTTGATTGAAGTAGGTTATGTAGGATTGAAAAAGCTTGTATGCCTTTTTCTTTTCCTCAAAAATCTGCATAATGACACTGATGTGCGATGCATCTGCAACCCAAGATGGATAGATTTAATGGTCCCACCAGTCAGGCTTAAATGTTTTCTCGGTTGGAAGGGGCTCCACACATTACATTAAACATGCTGCTCAAGTGTTGTGGCAGCATGCTGAGTGAAACTGGCACACTTTCACAGGAAACACCTAATCCTGATTTCCTCTTTCCATGCAGGGGACGTGCACAGTTGGGGGTGGGGGGCCAATTATAAACTCCCAATCACTAGGCCTAATTTATTATGTATGTGTGTGTGTTTGTGTGCATGTGCATTTGTGACTTAAAGAAAAGATTATATGAATATTAGCATGGGAATATTCTGGAGGGATAAAACATTGGGTACTTACCAAATGGTCTTTCACAACCCTGATTCCACCCCCGTACAATCCCACTCGATGCTTTCTGCCACTTTAAACTGGCTAATCTTTTTCCCGTGGTCACACTTGAAGCCATTTCCCCCCAGATTAGAGAGGAGACCTCATTGTTTCGGGGCAGTTTCAGTTAATCACTAATTTATGGGCAAAACAAGCCCCAGGCTAACATAAGAAAGCCATTAGAATGACCGCTACATATGATTCCCACGCGAGATAAAACAAAAGAATGTATAAGTTATTCCTCGTTAATATCCATACATGTCGGCTGAACTGCCAGGCAAAAATCCCACAGGTCTTTGATGTGATGCTGAAGACTTATCGTGAAACACTTTCGTGAGATAACATGTTTACGAGCGTCTAATCCTCAGCAGGAACATGGCACTGAGAACTGGCAGTTAATTACAGAATAGTGCTTCTCAGCAGGCATGAATACTTGTTTACCACACCAATAATCCTGATATTTAAAATACTCTGGCCTACCTTAATAACCAGGGGCTGAGCACGGCACATTCCCAACGCATTAAAAACCTATGTTTCTATTACCATGGCAACCTCCTCTATGCACCCAGTTGTGCCGATAAGCCCAGTCATTAGGACCATGTAATTAATTGGCCCTGACTTCATTCATCTCTTTGATATGAGCTACAGCAATTGACTATCTGCTGATTAGACAGAGCAATAACATCAAAACCAGCAGCTGCTATGTTCTCCCTCTCAATTCAGACCACAAACCAAAAAATGTTGCTAATAATTTGCACAATTTATATAATTATATGCAAAGTATATTGGATCTTGTTCTTGTTCTTGTTATTGTGATGGATTGTTTTAGTCAATTTTCATCCTCCAATCACATTTCGAACATTCAGTCAATATAGTTTAAAGATGAAGAAACCGATATTTTGGCCATAGATTTTAAGTGATTCATAGCCAAAGCACTTCTATGAATTGAATGTACAAACAAACTCTACTGGTTTTGTAATTATTGATGAACAACTGTGTTAGAAATCATCTGGTTCTTTGATGAAACAGTAGAAGGTACAAGTCTGTGTATTTAGAAATGTAAGATGAGAAGTGAAGTACTCCCAAAGAGAATTTAGATGAGAAACATCCAGCAACACACCACAAAACTACAAATAAAACCTGCTCTCAGATTCTGGGTTAAATATAGACAATTCGGCAGCTAGTTCACCGTCTTTTGTTCCAAACTGCAACAACAAAGCTTTCTGAATTTAACATTTGCGAACCATATAGTAAATGTGTCAGAGTTGAATGGGTTTGTCACTGAATGACTGCCTACACATTAGAGTCATTTGACTCAATACTGATATCAAAAATATTGATTATAAAGGTTCAATAAGTGTTATAACTACTAAGATGCCGTATCAGCAGCTTTTTTTTATTTTGTCAACGGACTTATATAAAGATGCATTAATATTGATCTCCCATGGGTTTAAAAGAAGGTTGCCAGCTAATGCCTCATGCATGTGGTTTATTCAAGCTAGCAGCCCAGAGGACCGTTACATTTAAAAAGTAGACTCAGAACATGCTGACAACATACGCTCTTAAATCCCACTCACACTAACCTCTCTATTCACAAACGTCTTCCGTAAACACACAAAGAGAAGAAACAAATTACAAACACTCATTCACCCCATTTTCACAAGCCTCCCTCTTTCCATGTCAGTGATACATGAAGGGTGCTCACAGAACACAGTAACCTCAGGGTTGAACACTTAGTTATGTGTCCTCGAAGAGTCTCTAGCGAATACTCCTTTGCACCAGTGTCACTCCTCATTTGTTTCTGTGCCGCTTGGCCCAGCTTGGGCAAACTTGACCCTCTCAGAGCCGACCCAAGCACAGGCCAGCAGCGTGGGAAAAAGCATTACCAGCCCCTGCTTTCAAGCTGAGATAGCAGAGGAGAGAACAGCTCTCACTGACTTTCATCACATAATTCCTAAAGCTCATTTCTCAGAAATCTTTCACATGGGTTGGTGGGGCTGAGAGCTTTCATGTCCTGTGCCTTCCATTTATTGATAGCTAAAAATGGAAACGGCTTTCAAGAGCGCAGCAGTGACTAAAGACCGTCCCTATTTAACTCAATCCAACTACGACTCATTTAATGAAGAAGCCTGGGCCACACAGACTGAGCTCCCAGTCTATTCCCTGTGGTTGTGCTTTAAATGTCAGGCGAGAGCTGGAGGATGCTGCACTACACACAGTCGCAGTACATAAAACTCAAAAGGAGGTGGAAAGGCCCTGCAGGTGAACAGGATGAGAAACGCACCCCTGGTTCTGCCCGAGGCAAACTAGGCCCTTCTGTTCTAGCGTTTAGCAGACAAGTCCTCCATTGATTCCCAATTAATATTTAATGGCAAAAAAGACAAAGAGGCATTTCACCTGAGGAGAAAGATGGCAGATAAAGAGATAAAGTGTAAGATATTTTCCCCATTTCAAATATGAGAACAGTTAGATACATATTGTTTGGCTAGTGTATATAAGTAAGTAAGTAATAATGCAAAACACTATCCATGCTTTTTGTCAATTAACTACACGGTCTGTCGCCATGACTACACAGGTGTTTTCACTTATTTTGGCTGATTAGGCAACGTCTCAGGATTGTGTGGGTATTGATGCATACACCTCCCGGACTCCGCTGTCAGTCTTGTGGCACCTGTTTGATAAAGAACTCTTTTATGGTTCTTTTAAAAAAGGTACAGTCAGCGATTCTAATTCGATACACTTTTGTTAAATTCAGCAAAAAATCTGTCGTCAGTTCTGTGTGTGCTCCAGTGTTGGTACACAGCCCTGGCTATGTACATGTGAAATAAACAAAGTGGTTAGGGCCGAGCCACACAAAACTATTCCAGCCAGGTCAGGGGAAAGGCCGTGGATGTTATAAAGAGAAAGGCAGTGGGAGCGAGAGGGACGGTAAAACTGGAGGGGGGCTTTTGTTTGGATGTTGAGTTCAAATATCAACAATCTTTCTCCTTAATCGCTGACTCCACCTTTAAGTGTATGGAGTCTGGTGACCTAAATAAAAACCCAAAGCATGGTTCCACCTAAGAATAGGTCTAATTATTCGGAATAAGTGCAAACACCTGTGTACGCGCAGGTGTCACTGAAATATGATCATCACAGGGTCATCTGAAAATAATGTGCCTGCTATGCTTTCCTTCCCAATCATACATTTACTATGTAATACATACGAAGCAGAAGATTAGATTTCTGAATAAAGATATCCTGGAAGACAATACACAGGCTCATGCAAATGAAAACATTTACTGGCAACATTATCAGTCATAAAAGATAACCCTGACCACTGCCCTGCTCTGTAGACAAATGTGACATGTGCATATGAGCTTAGCTTACATTGATAGTCACATTATAGTAATTCTGTCCGAGAAATATTACTGGTCAATATTTGCATGCTCTTGCTTTCCAGTTTCTAGCACGAGACCACAGTCTGAGCCGTTTGGTTTCATTTCATTTACAATGATCCCTGTCAGCTTCTACAATGTGGTAGCTGTTCTTCCATGGGTCCAAACAAACAACAAACAAAACACTTCAAATAAATGACAGTATGAGCTCAAAATAATTCTAAACACAAAACACTGCAACACCTACACCAAAAAGAGCATCTTTAAAGGATCAAATAATTCAAGATGTTTCATTCCAAATACATTCATAAGGCTGCTTTACACACCCAGCAGAACCATTAAACTGTAAGTGGTTATAGATCTTCAAAATAGCTTCAGAACAGAGCCTGCATCAAAGTATAAAGGCATCAGCAAAATTTTAAAGCGATTGGGAAAAGGAAACCACAGCAGAATAACATTTGTGGTACTATGATCTCATTATGTGAAGCTAGACTGTCCAGCAAAAGGACAATTTGGACCACTGCACAAATAATATGGACGTAAAGTAACCTACATAAAGAAGGCAGTACCAGACCACTAACTAAATCTGCAAACAAGTCGCATTCAATCAATTAACTGAACAAAATCTAATCACAAATGTCAGTCCAAGTTAGGTTGAGACACCCACTCAACCTTTCAGTGACTGCAGTATAATCAGTCACGATGAAGGTCAAATGACACAGACACCGAGCACTTTCTGCACAAAACGTGAACATCATTAGTTACCCTATATGTGAGTTGATTAACTCTGTAATTTTAGAGTCCACTTTGACCTGCATGCATATGCACACTGATCAGTGGCCCAATTAATCAGGCATCATCATCATCATCAAGAGGGTACCCATTATTTTAAATTCTAGAAGCTTCAGAGCGACTGAAATCTTAGCACACCATGCATGAGCTTCATGTTCATCGGGAAGCCACAAGGTCAAGCTGAAAATGATTGATTAAAAAGTCAGGAACATGACCGAGCTCATACTAGTTACCAGTATGTTTGATGTTAGTAAACATAGATCAATTGTGTGTCTGTGGTATCTGTGTAGTACTTCTCTGGCAAAATATCTTCACGTGTGGTATAAACTCACCTTTGTGGGTGCACGGCTGCAGTGGTGATACTGACAGCAGTAACGGCGGTGGTGGGACATCAAGGCTTTTGGGTATGCAGGCCAGATTCTGCAACGACAGATTCTGCCGTCTCTGGATACAGGCCAGCATGATAGTTATCTAGGGCTGCACACAGCCTGGGTAAACCTGCTGGAACAAAGGAAAACAGGTTTTAACTCTATAGCCAATACACTTAACACCAAACATAATGGTGATTAAACAGGATTAAGAGTCGACTGCCATGCTAGGTCCACGGTGCTTTGAGCTACATGCTAACACGCTCACAATAGAAATGCTAACAATCTGATCTTTAGCACGCACACATTTACCATGTTCACCATTAGCTAATTAGCACATTAGAACACAATACTGCTGAGGGAATGTCGTTATCATTGCAGGTGTTAGGTCATAAACAACACATGAAACCTTTGGTAGAGATGTCAGTAACAGAATTTCATGGCAAGCCATCAAAAAAACAGAAATGTCAACTTTGTGGTGGCACTAGGGGTAAAGTCAGAAGAACAACAAGGGATAGGATTTATTCCTGCTCTGGGGACCATGAATGCCAAATTTCATGGCAATCAATCATTGTTAGGCCACATAGTGTCCAGGATCACTGGAAAGAAAGTAGATGCCAACTTTAATCTTTGCAACATTGCATCAAACATTAGTTTGATGTCGGAAGAAAACTGCAAGCTTGCAGGTAGAGAACACTTAAATCTTATAGGAGGCTGTCTAATAAAATAATAAAATAATGTATTATAATTTATTTTTCATGTTCCGTCATTAACTTTCATATTTGAAACTCTGCAAACACTTGGGTACTTTTATCAAATAAATATGTAGGAGCCTGTCTTTGAACCGATCAAAAACTTCTTATCACCCAATGACGACTCCATCTCCTTCTTAGTTGTTATAATGGCTCTTTCCTGTTATCAACCTTGTTGTGTCAGCTGCAATCACACAGATCATTTACTGGGCCTACTGTAGCCTCAGGCTGTGTGTTTCAACTTATAACTAGCCCTGGGACCTGGGTTTATTCTTCTATAAATTTATGGTTGTATTGATCAGCAGAGAAAGCCAAAAGCAGCTCACTCCCTAAAATAGGCTGTGCTGTTTACAGAGTTAAGTATTGTCAGAGGAAATGAGTGGCTGTGTCTGAAAGAGAAGGCGCCTCACCACAGATGTGCTGATTGAAGCAATCATTCTGGAGATAAAGCCAGGCATTGAGGGAATATTTCAGTGATAATCACATTTGACATTCTCTTTGATTATCTGACAGAGACCTCAAGTCTGAATGCTAGCACTGCAAAACTAAAACCCTTGGGGCGACCATAAATTACTTCTTACTGTATATGAATCAGGTACCTTTCAGATAGACAACTGCAATCCATGCAACACAAAATCACAGACTTATAGGTTAGTAATAGTTAGTAAGTCAAAAAATACAGATGGAAAGAAACAGTATTTTCATTACAATGCAGGAGTCCCCAACAGGGCTAACATAAGCCAGCAGAATACAACTGTCACATCACCTATTTTTCTTGTTCACTCTTAAGGTTCTTTTGGATTTTTGCTTTCAATTCTCCCTCAGGGTCCAGAGGGCAGCTAAAGCAAGTCAACTACAGAACAAAGTGTTCGGTGACGAGCTGCAGAAACATGATTACCTTCGCCTCAAAAGGAAGAAGCGACAGGGTGGCTTTCATTTTACTCAGGTGCCAACAACAACAAAAAAAGATTCCCTCACTCTTCCCCTTCTGGTGTACCCGCTCCCCTCCTCCGCTCAACATCTGTCCCTTAGTGACAAGCCCACTTCAAACTGCTCAGTGCAACCTGTCTCATCTGAGCACACACATCTGAAGAGCTAAAAGCCTCAGCCTGGTCAGATTCCATTTAGAAAATAATGGCAATTTCACAACAACCCTTCCATTACCACACATTTGTCAAGGGGGAGGTGCCGAAAATGCAGGAGAAACACAAGGGAGGAAAGGCTTCTCCAGGGAAATCCCTTCACTAGCAGAAAATGAGATGTGAACTGGAATACCTTCCATTACTCCCATAATTTGCCGCTGGAATAAAATACATCAAGGAAGGCATTATAATTCAAAGAGAAGCCAGCAGTGACTTAAAGAAGAAAAAAACTTTCACTGAAAGCAGAAAAAGGAGCAAGAAATGATGCATAAAGTGCAAGTAATGATGGTTTCTTTCATCCTCATATCTAAATTTTAAATTTAAGGGGATTTTGAAAAAACGTGAGCTTAAAATTGGCTTCCACTCTTGAGTACAATTACTAAAAAAAGGGGAAGAGAGATATGAGATAAAAGTTATCCCAGAATGCGTGATACTATCTGGACTAAGTTAACATGCAATATCATTTCTCGCATATGAGGTTCTGCTCAACAAAAAAATTCCATATTCTGCTCTTTCTTATAATATCATATCAGAATATCTCACAATAGGGAAGCTGCAATAATTCAGTAATTACGGACATGGCAACTGCAAAGTTGGCAATCTTAAAAATGGCAGTATGCAGCATAGAACTCAACAAATGAGGTCAAGTATCTTTGTCCTGAACATAATGTTCAGTCGTACTCCCTTCCTTTTTTCTTTTTAATTAGCTCTCCAATCAGTGTCTAACCTACCTTTGTACAAGCCATTATGGTTGAGGTTATAAACCAGTTGTCTCACTTCTCACATTTCCTCCAAAGCCTTTTCGGAACTTCCCAAGTATTACAGGCTCACGTATTCAAGGACTTCTCTAACATGCACAACAAGACAAAGAGCACAAAGTTTAAGCTGAAGGACGTCTAATCGTCTCCACTCTCAGGCGACATCCATGCAGCTGATAAGCAGCATGATGTGGTCCACTGAGAGCCTGCCAGCGAGATAAAGGCCTTGTGCTTTGCAGTCCATCTAACTGTCCCTCATGAATGTCTTGACAGATAAAGTTGTTTTCAAGCCTCTTTCCTAGTCATTGTCAGCATGTAAAATGCCCCCCAAATGTGTTTCTGCTATCGCTAAGCAGGCAGATAGCTGATGCCTTAACTGTTAACTGAATTTGAATGACAGCTGTTCAACAAAAACAGTTTATGCTGTATTGGGAAGAAGTTAGACTCCAGACGATCTAGGCTACGTGGATCATATTTCTTGAGATAATAAAGCTGGCTCTGCATGATTACCCAGAAAATACACTACTATGTTTAAAAAAACAGAATCTAAAACGTGCCATCAAAGCTGGAAAAAATCCCTAAATTATACAGGGACTCAGACAAAAGCATCTGTCTGACCCTCTGGAATCTTTATGAGTTTGCGTAGCATCAAGGGTCAGGGCGAAAGATAGAAGCAAATTGCAAAGAGAGCCTCCCTCTAAACAAACATGAAATGCACAGAAAAAAAGATACACACTGGCTCTGCACACAACCTCGCCCTGCAACATTCACACACACCCCTCCCTACTACCATCTCAGCTCCTGTTAGCAGTTCTCAGAATCCTCAGTTAATAATTAGATGATAATGAAAAAGGTCTAAGACAAGCACCCTTTTCACTCTCTGGGTGGATTAGCATGTGAGTGCTATGCTAATGTTTTTCCTTCCTTCCACTCAGAAGCTGCAGAAGCGCAAAAGGGAAAGAGCACAAAGGAAGGAAAAAAGAAGACCAATTTAGGAGGAAATAAATGATTAACAAAGAGCAAATGGTCATTACAGAGGGAAAAAAAGCAGTGCTTCTCTTTGAATGAACATGACATGGACCATGAATAACAATCCACTTAGTGTATAATTAATTGTATATTACGTATGGCTTTTATATTGTCTTCAAGGTAGGCTCTGCAGGAGCCTGTCTAGGTAATGGAGACAGACAAGTAGTTTGACATACAGACAGAATTAGACAGCAGTGCTGCAGCAGCTGCTGGATTCATCTCTATACACCCCTACACACACGCACACACACACACACACACACACACACACACACTGATCCCCCTCAAACCCCTCATACATTTTTAATAGAATCTATTACTTCTGGATTAGCCGATAAGAGCTGGCCTGGTTAAATTCTATAATAGTTTGCATAATTGGTATCAGAGCAGCATATAAGAGAGACCCAGATTTCTCTCTTCTCCTTCTGTGGAGAAAAAGAAAAGAAAGGACACAAAGGTCCACATACAGGATAACCAAACAACCCGGAGCCACTCTGCTCCACTCTGCAAGAACACTCGAGGCCTGCGGCTGATAACAATGAGCCTCATTTCCATTGAGATTAGCTAAAAGGTATTACAACAGTGTTAAAAAGCCTTTCCTATACAATTCTTGTGCAAGCACAAAATTTATGGAAATACAATCGCTGGGCAATATTCAAACAGATGTCCAGAGCATTCAGTTGGGTGTAAATCATTCTACGTTAATGGCTGGATGTCTGGGAAAAGAATATGAACATTACAGTTTCTCCCATGCAACATTTTATGTAGCCATCACAAGACAGTTGTGTTGCAATAAAGCTGAGGACATTTAAGTCGGTAAACATTAAACAAACAGGCAAACAACAGACTAACTTCCAGTCACACATATTTCCTCACTACTGCAACACGCACACACACACACACACACACACACGCACACACACGCACACACACACACACCACACACAATTGGGCAAAGGCTAATGCATGTAGAAATCAAACTTGTCGACATATGCAATTTCCAATGTGGTCTGTCAATGTTAACTTCCCTACCACATTGTTGTAATCTTTCACTATATTTAGATTGCGTATTTCCCCTGCATGTTCAATGACCTCCCTATGATGCTTTCCCATTGTAGGAAGACAAATCTATTGTCAAAAGCAATATATACGCTGTTTTAATTTGTCTTAAACAATTGCTGGTGCCTTTTTTAATCTATATGACATCTACATCAATCAGCATTTTGTTACCACTTACTTTGGCATGTACATCATTATTTCCTTTCCTTCTATATTGCATCTAGCTCGACATTATTTTCATGTAAAAGCTTAACTGAGTCAGAAATATAAACAAAAAAGCACAGCAGATATTATTATTATATATCTTTGCAGCTATAAAGAAACCCCACAGTGGCACATAAAGCTTGTAACCATGTTCCTATCCAACAGGGAACATTTTTTTCATCACCTTCATTGGTAAACATTTTCAAATATTTTTCAGAGGAATTTAACATCTTACACTGCGGTAACAAATGGTTTGAAACAAATGACAGTCCAACTCCCTGGGATCAGAGCTTGCACCATTAATTTCATGCTGGCAGCAGCCACAGCCACTGCCAGCATGAAGGATTTGTCTAGGAGGTTTACAGTTTTGACAAACAATTAATCATTTACTTTGCAGTTAATATGGGGCCATTTCTGTGAGTCAGTCTTTAATAGCAGTATTGGTAGAACGATTATGGGGTTAACTTACCTAATATTAAATATAAACTATATAATAACTGGCGATTTAAATATTTGTTAAATATCTGGCTTTTTTTTTTTTTTACTTGGTGCACATTTTTCTGTGCTCAGGTTTTAATTTGTGCAACGGGCTCTTAATACCAAGAGGAAATGGCTGGTGAAGAAACACATTGCATAGTTTAGCTACACAACATCATATTATTGGAAGAGGCAAGAGGTTATACTCCATTGTTTGAACATGGATTTGTTTTTGTGAAAATAGTAACAATGACGTTATAGGTGTACAGATGCTGAGAACTTATTTAGCCAAGCCGCACAATTAAGTCTTATCTTCGTGAACAGCCTTGGTCGGGAGTAGAAAGCCTTGGACTGACCCAAAGCCGCCCTTGCCCACAGACAGTGCCAAGGTAAAAGAAACACACTGCATGGGGCAAAGTCTGGCCAATGCCAAGGTAGCATTAGAGGGTAAACACAGCCTTATCTCATCCTTATCCCAGTATGCACACTGAGACACACTGTCAGAGCCATGCTGTCCAATCTTTAGAAAACCTTGACTTCAAAGATAACAGATGGTAAAAGAGTGAGCTGAAGGTTTTGTGGAAAGATGAGTTCGTTGAAAAGAAAAAATCCCATAGACTGAAATTTAATGTTGGTCAACTCAGGTATTACTTGATTTTCAAGTCTCCTATTCTCATCAACTGTTGTTCAAACCATATAACTAAAAGACACAATACACTAAATCCTCCCAAACTCCTCTCCCCAAGCCTCGTCCTCTGGCTATTTACTTTACTGTTACGCTTTCAACGGTCACTGATTCCTTCAAGTCATTAAAATCTTCAAGCGAACATGAAACTCATTAGAAACTGTAGAGAAATTGCTGCCTGTAATGTGGGAGATAACCTAATGATAAGTGCTCTCCCATGCATCACAGAAACATCAAAATGCTCTAGGAAAAGAAAAAGTGCTTTGATCTCTGGACCAACTAAAAATGTCATCATCTCAAAGCCTTTCTATTTGGGGCAAATGATGATGCATCAATTGCAATTTGGCGGTCTTAATCATTAATTTGAAGTAATGACTGAGTGCCATCATGTAGACAAAACTAAAATGACTGGAGCTCCAAATAACCCTTGCGGTACTGTCCCCTCCCCAATGACCTCGGAGGCCCAGTCCTTAACCTCCCACCCTTAACCCCCGTCTTCATCCTATTAGACTAAAAAGACCAATTAGACAGATTTCAAGAGATGGCAGGCTGCCTGTAATTACACATGACATCTCTTAGCAGATAGAAAAGGTGATTATAAAGGTTGAACGAGACAAACTGCTAAGCGACCAGGCCTATGCCATTATTTATTTAAAATGGGCAGAGCGGTTGGTTCCATATATTTTCAAAGTCGCTTAGCATCATCTTATCATCCCGTCTCCTATTTCCCACAATTGAAAACCCACTGTACACTTAACAAGGCTTAAATATGAAGCACTTGGTGACATGGCAGAAAAAGACATGACCTTAATCAGTCCTTGTACTGGCCTGGGTAATAGTCATCCAAGAAAAGGTCATTCTCGTGGTGAGCCGTTTCCTCCATTCAGTAATTCGGTAGGCATGGAGATTGAGCGAGCCGGGGGAAACTTCACAATAAATCAGAGCTCAGCTTTGCTCCTGAGAAGGCAAAAGGAAGCAGGCAGCCAAATGACAAATCCCTTCCCTTCACGGAGTTGGAATTACTGCTGGGGTGTGATGCGAGATCAGAGGGAAACCCCCATGGGATACCTGCACATTGACTGCTCATAACTCGACGCAATTTACAAGCCTCCCAAACGACTCCAGGCCCAGGCAAAGCACATTTCAAACAAACAACCAAAATATGAATATATCATTAAGACTAGGTACGTATTACACTCTATAATTGAAGAAAACATTGCTGTCTAGATTACATGACATGAAAAACACCCAGCACTAAACATTCACTGGCTAAGTAAAGCCAAACTGTAGATTTTATAATGAATACACCCAACCAATATGCTTTATGATGAAATATGACACTAAAACATTATATTATGACACTGTGGGCAATCAAAAGCCACAATGCCATGATTTGAATATGTTTATAGGAAATCATAATAAGATAAGCCTATTCCTGAGAGTCACATGCCTCACAATAAAAATAAATCAAGTGGGGGTTGAGGTATTTTTCTCTTTTGGTAAGAAAGCAGCCAGAAGAAAAGAAGGGGCTTGCAGGCTTTCCTCCTCAGCCTCCGGTGGGAAGCTGTGACATCCCATCTCTCTGGGTAATAAAGGATCTGGCACAAGCAGAAAAAGCATGCGGGGTAGAATTTCACACCTGGCCAATAATCTATAGGCCCCCTCTCTGCTGCGGCTAACCTTCAACCTCGGCTGCCACCGGTGCAGTGAGGTGCGATGATCCCACCTCCGGCTTCCAGACAATAGAAATGGAAACCTTCAGAGGCAGCTCTGAATGACCAATAATATACTTCAAAGCACTTCCCGTATCCACTGAGATGCTGACATATAAAGCGCCTTTCACTGCGCGCAGAGCCATGATCCCAGCAAATGAAAAGGATGGGACTAGAAATTGTATTGGCTCAAGACAGAACAGTTTCCAGAGGGGAAAAAAAAAAACATTTAAAAACTACAGATTTTTGTTCAGCAAATGTTAATTCACATTGTAATAACCAATTTCGGCGTACGAGTTCCCCTATTTAACTGTTGAATTCATGTAGGGAATATTCTGCCGTTAGATAAATTAGCCAATTCTAAATATAGTGAACATAAATTACAAACCTCAGAGTTGGACTCGGCCCACATAAATACACATTAGCCAATAGCAGCACACTGATATATAGTAAGGGCGAGACGCTCCTATCCATTAGTGCGCACTGGGCATCTTTCACCACTTTAGCACTGAAGACTTAAAATCAATGCGGGGCGAATCCAGACATCATACACCGAGGCATCGTTACAAACCTAAATATCTGTCTTATACTCTGGTATTGTCATGAAGTTACACAGCCACAGTTACAAATCAATTCAGCGAGTATAACAAAACAACATTTTCTGGACTGAGAACACATTTCCCCCGAGCCCACACAGACAGTGGCCCCTAAACATTAAGGATGGAAATAAGAAGCATAATGTCTTACAGAGTTTTGTCTTATCATAAGGCTTGTTTATCTTTGGTTCGCCACGGCTGATTGGTTGTTCTCCTGCTCGGAAGGCGTATTTCCTCTGCAAAAGCAATCTCGCCACTGATTTCGCGGAACCTCCGGAGGTACAGGCTATCCATTGATGAAGCTGGCTCCATTAACTGCACTTCCTCGACATATTCAACAGTCGGAGAGAAGATAATTTCACCGATTATGTTTTTCCGTGTATCTGCCTGGACCTCATCTCGGCAGCCGACCAGGCTCTCTCTCTCTCTCTCTGTGTGTGTGAGTGTATGTATGCGTGTGTATGTGTGTGTATGTGTCTGTGTGTGTGTGTGTGTGTGTGTGTGTGTGTGTGTGTGTGTGCCACAGCGAGTGATGTCGGAATGGAAATGAGTCCCCTGCGCTGTTGAAACCGGCTCTGGGCCAATCAATCAAGGCTGTATTTGAATATTCCCACGGCTCGGCCAATCGCGTGGAAGAGAAGGCGGCATCACGTCGTGATGCTAAATCCGTCAAAGTAAGCACGTTGCTGTTTCGCGGAAACATTTAAAGGAGAAGAACGTCTGATGTATTACTCAAAAACACAAAAGCAAGTTTTTGGTCTCACTTGGTGGCGTCAGATCGATAGAGAGAGCTCCGCATCCGCTGCGCGCGGTAGATGTTTCCTCAGCCGAGCTGCAGGCTCCAGTCACTCAGGTGTGCAGGAGGAGAGCTGGAGGACACAGCTGGGGCCAGAGAGAGAGAGAGGAGCTGCAGGAGCAGTGGTGCAAGAAGTGTTCTCCTCATTTAAGTAAAAGTAGTTATACCACATGGTGCAAAATACAAAATTTCAATTAATTGAAGAGTAAAAGCTATCAGCAAAATTAAAAGCAGCCGGTGGTGAGTAGCTTTAGACAGAATGTGCCCTCCAAAGTGTCATGCTATCATAGCAGTAACATTGTTTTATTATAATTTTAGATGCATTAAGATGTGGGCACAATTTCAATGTAGTTGGTCATTGTTGGCACTATTTTTGAGATCTGTTTATTTATATTCTTATACTTGCACCTTTATTGCTATTTTATATTTGCACTCTATCTTTCCTACTTGTATTGCAACTGCTGCACAACAATTTCCCTCAGGATAGATAAAGTTATCTTATCAAAGTTTATGCTTATTACTGTTTTATACTGCTGCTTTATACTGTTCAATAATTCTCTAAACCAAGCTAAAATAAACCAGTGGATTAAATATTACAATATTACCCTTTGAAACATATTGGAGTATAATACTCTTAGATCTGGGAGTGCAGCGTTGATCTGATCATCCTACTCTCAACAAGAAAGCAAACAAGCACATTTGTTTTGTTTTTTTTAGCCTTTTTCATCCTCAAATGCTGAATTAGACTTTGAACACCCATTTGTCAATATTTAACACACAAAGCTGCACTCAGCTCTCTGTACACTAATAAATCTTCCCAATAAACATGAAATGCAACCCTTCAGAGACAGGTGCTTTTCTGCCAAAGACAATCAAGTGCACACCAAGAGACTTGCAGCAGACATGCATCTGACCCACTGTTGTTTTGAGAAAGAATGAATTGTTTCTTTACAGCTTCCTGAGTGTCATTTTTCAGTATGAATGAGGCCTGCAGATGGCAAATGAGGTTACCATGCCAACTAATGTCCCTATATTGAACACTGAAGACGTAGATGGATCATTGTTCTCTAATTGATCGCATGTTGTTGTAATGGCTAGACAGCCAACAGTTAGCTTTTAAGAGAATCGTGCAAACATTATACTGATGCTTTGTGATACAATACATGATCAAATCTTTATAATACACATGTAATAATTGTTCAGTTTGCTAGAGGATTATCCAGACCTGCTAACCCAACTGTCTCCACCTTATGTGCAGGCATGCCTTGTTGAGAAATCAGGCAACATTCAAATAAATAGTAATTACAGAGTAATTACAGAGTAGAGCTACAGTACTCCTTACATTTTCTTTCTTCCTTTCTGGTGTAGAAAGGGTGTTGGGTGATTTACCGGCATCCTTCAGTCTCTAGATGACTACGTGTTATGATCAGTGATTAACAAATTGAGACTTTTGGAAATACTGTTCTACTTCATTCAGTGATGCAATTAGCTAATGGTATTTTATGCTAATTTAATATTTTTTTGTCTCTTGATATGTGTTCTTTATCAGAGAGAGAGAGAGAGATGCAAATTCAAATCAAAATAAAATAAAATCACAAGTGTTCAGGGGACATTTGCTAATGTGATAGTATTGTGTTCAAACAAACAGCCATTTGGATTTTTTTTACTTTTTTTTAGCTTTTGCCCTGCATGTCCGTCCCATGTGTTCCTCAGTTATGTCATAATTGGCTCTGTAAAGACTTTTTGCTATGAATGATGTCCATTCACACATCCAGAGGGACTGAAATGTCTCAACAATAGGCTGATACTTTATACAAGAGGAACATGCATAATGCAAACATTTGTTAACATGTAAACACACACATAGAAATACAAACACTCAGATACTAGTATACAAAAAAGCCTTATTGAGGACCCAGAGTGATAAGGTCATAAGCAAGACAATAATATGTCTTGTTCTATTAAAACAACAAAACAAATTGGTGACAGAAGACGGGTAAGCTTATATTATGAATGCACACGTGTAGGGCTGTAACTGTTTGTTTCTTGAACAACTCTCATCCTGATCATTTTTCTGTTTTTGCCATGTCATCATGTCCTCATATGATGTCGAGCTCTCCCTCTCAAGATGGTTCTCGTCAGACCAGAATGTACCTGGCAGTGACACTAATAAAGAGCTCCATCTGCGCCTCGCTGGCAACGGCAAATGAACCAATTAAGGTCCGGTGAAGTCTCCTCTTTCACCTATTGGCAATGGCTGCTGTCATCTTCATCACGATGAAAAGGAGATAGTGCAAAGGTAATTAAATACCAACAGGGGCCTGGGGGCAAACCTAATAACTCCCTGTAACAATCCAATAAGAGAGCTTAGTTTGCACAACCCCAAAGCATGTGAATAGTGAAGAGGACCCCTGACTGCACACAAACATTCAGATGGTTACTAGGCCTGCATGTTCCTTAAAGTAAATTGACCTTGTAGAGTGATATCTGCAATAGCTCAGAGGTAAAGTACAAAAAGCCTCTCATAGGAA
The DNA here is from genome assembly GCA_016806645.1 of Ophiodon elongatus. Classification (NCBI taxonomy): domain Eukaryota; kingdom Metazoa; phylum Chordata; class Actinopteri; order Perciformes; family Hexagrammidae; genus Ophiodon; species Ophiodon elongatus. Next base: position 289,151 of record JACSYO010001905.1, read on the forward strand.
TAGCACCGTTTATCTACCAAAGTGATCTCTTCTGCTCTAGTCAGAACTGGCTTTCATATGAACCCAAACACTTTGCTTTGCTGGGCAGACTTACTGACAGTAATGTCTGTTGTAGCGTTGCCATCTGCTGGCAAAAGTATGCTTGTGCAGCAATATTTTGAAGCATCTGTGAATGTGCAATGCTCGACACGTCGCTAAGTGTTATTGTTATTGTGGAGTATTGGCATTGGACCATTGAGCATACAGAAATCTGCAGAAAGATAATGGGGCAGAGCATGCAATCATATAGTCCTAATGTTCTCAGCCTTTCAGTATTATGTTTGATGTGTTTAAACCTTTAACCTAATGTGCAATAAATGGTTAATGTGATTAGTCCATTAGCTAGTTCAATTGAAGGCCGACCCAACGCAATTGCCTTCATTTATTCTGTTTGTGTATCCCATAATGTTGTATGACTGGCCCTGCCCTGAACCTCCCTGAATGTATATGTGTGTGTGGTGTGTGGTGTGTGTTGTGTGTGTGTGTGTGTGTGTGTGTGTGTGTTTGTGTGTACAAATAAAAAAACAAACATAAAGCCCCTTTCAAGTTACCTCTCAATAGTGATGCTGTAGGGAATCATTAAGCCCCTGTTGCATAGTTAGAGGACTGTAGCAATATGAGGAAAATCTAGTAAAGGACTAAAAGCCAATTCAAGTTGCTCTGAATATTGCCCCATCACGGAGTGGCAACACAACCAATCATCAGGCGACTGATTGAATTAAGCTATGAAGAAGTTGTAGTTTCAGTGGCATTGGGCTGAGAGTCCTGAAAATGCTCAGTTCAATAAAGTGTTTAAAAGATAAAGTAACACATTTTACAATTATGTATTTTTTACTTCTGGTAGGGGTTTGTTCTCTGGGTTTATACACTAACAGAGGGTAAGAGTCACACTCAGGGCCTCGGCTGCATCACGTGGGTTATGAGTCAGTCACAGCCGACGTTACGTTCCCACGGCAACGCATCGAAGCTTCCTCCGAGAGGATCATGGGAAAACAGACCTGGACGCTGAAGCGGAGGGAGTTTCGAAATACTTCACGATTAGCCACGGTACAACACGTAATGACAACATTAAACTAACATCTCCGCGACCCAATGACGTGAGCATTTGAACAATTGACTCCCCAGTAATCAAAGTGCTCAGGTAAATCTTTCTTTCCGGGCAGTGAGCGAAGTGAACGAGCTAGCTAATGCTAGTTAGCTACGGTTAACATAACATGGGTGATGGTTGTTGGTTAACTGAACCGTTATATTTAACGCTAACCTCTCTCGCCTAGCTTGTCCAGTGGGATCCTGCCATCTGGACGAACCCCTCCCGAGTGCATCATACAAAAGGGAAGAACTAATGCTGTCATCCAAACATGGATCTAAAGTTGGAGGTTGTTTTGTCATCCAGCATCAAACGGAAGAAACCATGGCCGAGATTCTGCTGGCTCGGGAAGGTGAGGACATTAAAGCACATCCGCCGGAGACACTGGCACGTTGATCTCCTTGTGAGAGGAACATGACTGTGAATCCGTGTGGTGTCCCATCTTCAGGAGAAGGAGTCCGTGTTCCTGTTGGATGACAGGCGGATCAGTGAGATCAACATGACGTCTGGTCGCACCAAGAAGAGGACTCCGAAACTCCATCCTTTGCTCAACAGTGTGGTGACGATGGCTTCCTCCCACAACGGTGAGTACAATCTGTAAACTCAAAGCGAAGCACACGTCACCCGTCAATCACGAGAAGACATGACTTGTCTCTTGCTGTTTTTCAGGTATGTGGCTTTGTGGACTTTTGGTCTCAGGGGAGCTTTTTCTGTGGAACAGGGATAAGGACTTGTTGAAGACTGCCGCAGCAGTCCCAGAAGTAGTGCAAATGATTACCGCCGTTCAAGGTACGCACATTACTTGTATAGTATGTACATGTACATGCATTGTAGTCTTTCTACTGGGCGTCTGTAACATACAGTCACTTGGAAGATGTGGGAGAGTGCATTCTTAACCCCAGATGTACAAATACATATTTTCTTACATATTTTATCCTGTATACAACAATGGCGGAAGATTTTGGGTTGGTGTTTTTAAGGTGAAGCGTACTCTTTCTTTTCTTTCAACTTGAGCTGAAACATAGAGTACCCTGATTCCAGCTATGGCGTTTAAATGAAATGTCAAACCTTCAATCAATGGATTTATGTGTGTATGTTTTCTCAGGGAATACTATGCGGCTGTCGCTCCAGGTTTCAGGCGATGGGATGCGTGTGCTCCTGGTCGCCATAACGGGGCAAGTGGTCCTGTGGGAGTGTATGGATGTCAGGGATTTGACAGGGGTACGAGACGGCACAGTCAAAGGACGCTGGGCTCATATACAGCCCCTTGAAGACTCCATTCTGCCTTCCTCACAAGACAAAGAAGCATCCCAACACACTATTTTCATCAAGACAGAGGTCTGTATACTCAATAGAATACATATTTAACATATTGTGTCATGTTTCAGACACAGTTATACAGACCTGCACTCCATTTCTTGTTTTCTATAGGTCTTATACCTTATTTTATCCTTTTCTAAACTCTCTTAGGTGATGGGTGATGCCTGCTTGTCAGCCTTTGTTTTCACATCCGAGAAGAAGCTGATCATCACCTGCCTGAAAATCCAATGGGAGGAAGGCCCACTGAGAGTGGGGTGAGTAAACAGGTCTATGTAACAGACAGAACTCATTGGGGCATTACAGTGGTTAAAAGTGCACCTTTCTCTTTGTAGTTCTGTGGGATACAGCGTACAGTGGGCGACAAAGACATACCCCATGTCTCGTCTAACCCCGCCCTGCCAACCAGTGAAGTCCAGAGGGGCCTTGATGCCAGCCTTCTCCCCAGATGGCGGCCTGTTAGCCATTGTCCTGAACCAGAGACAGCCTAAGGTGAACATCTGGCCTCTGTTTTTTTCGTTTTCACATCTTTATATGTTTTTTCCAGAAATCAAGATTCCATGATTTCCTCTTGTTGATTGCAGGCCACACAGGTCCTCTTTGTGAGCACACAGAATTTTGTCTCAACATCAAGTGGCCTCGGAGGATGTGGAAGTAAGAAACTGGAGATCCCCTCTAAATACATAAGGTACAATATGCATAAATAAAAAGGGGAACATGTGTCGTGGTTGGTGTTGTGCAGTAGTCAGCCAACCTTGGGGTCAACATCTATTAAGTCACACTATTTAACATAGTAGTGTTGACAGTGTGTCTGAGTTCAACAAATATTGCTACCAAAGGGTGTGTTGCATCACCCAAATTAAATGTGTCATTAGAACTACTTTCAAATCTTGATGTACAGTGTGTATTTATTTCGAAGTGGACTTAACATATCTTCTCTTTTAGGTCCTACTGGGTGGGCAGTGTGAGTTGGTCACCAGGCGGTCTTTTCCTGGCCTGTGTTCTGAAGAGAGGCTCCCTTCTTATGTTAACTCGCCTTGGGGGGCTTATCACTCTGACAAGCTGTGGTTGCAATGTTGACTTTGGGCCTGCACACTTCCTACCCCTGCACCCTCTCGTCACTTACCGGTATACATTTGAGATTTGAGATTTAGAAGTGATTGATTGATGTTTCTGCTGATGTTCTTCTTTCTGAATTCTCTTCTCTCTTCTGTGGTCATCTTTGCTATTGATTTCTTCACTTTCACTTTTCAACATGAGAGCCAAGTAAGATTGCCCCTCTGCCTTCTATTGTCCTTAGAATTAAAGTATAAATCTGGTGTGAAACATATAATGGTTGTTATGTATAATGTAGAGCTGCAACTAAGGATTCATTTTCATGATCGATTTATCTGCTGATTACTGGTTTGACCTATAAAATGTCAGAAAACACTGAAAAATACCTGGTACTATTTCATACACTGTCTTGTTTTGGTCCAATTTTACAATCATATAAAACAGAAAAAAAGCAAAAAAATCCCCATACTCTGAGAAGCTGAAACAAAGGAGTGGAAAATTTACTTTTAGGAATATTTGATCAAAAAGGTTTATAGTCGGTGATCATCAAATCAATGAATAAAGTTATCATTTCAGCATTGATATAATGTCAGTCATAAAAGTTTTCCATCCCTTCCCTCTGCAGGGCGCCAATGTCTGCAGGGAAGGGGGAGGCCTCTCGGTCCAGTTCTAGCCTGTCTGTGCGGGATGTCCTGAGACAGCGGTACTCTGTGACCTGGCATCCACGGCTCTTGTATCTCATTGTGTCCGATGGCTACATGGCCACAGTTATGAGGGTGCTGGATCGGCCTTCTGCTGCCCTGATGCTGAAAACACTTCTAAAGGACACAAGCGCGGACTTGGAGAAGGCCAGCCGGATACTGGATAAATCACAGGTGGTAAACCAGGGACTTCCAGAAGTGGGAACAGGCGTCTTACTCATCTTCAGCTTTTGTGTGTACTATTCTCGACAATATGGTTTCCTCACATTCTTTATTTCCAGATTCATGTGAGGGCATGGTTGGAGTCCCTATCTTGTCTTCACCTTGACAGCAGCCTTATCACACGTGGGCCCAGCACTGCAGACTCCGTCATGTCAGCAGCCACAGGTGGATCCTCTTTGCCACTTTTCCTGCAGGATCAGGGGACATTGGGTGGTACCAAGGAACTTCTTGAAAAAGTACAGGTCGGTCAAATAGCATAAGCTAGAAAAGTATGAAGAGTATGGTCGACTATATACACTGACTCTGGCTACATTTATACGAAGTTAAAAAGCAGATTAGAAATGATATCGCTCGCCCATCCCTGACATATTTTGTGCCAGCATTGACACATTCTCTTAAACTGTATATGCCTTTGTGTTATCACTTGAAAACACAGCCTTCTCTGTTTACATGGGCAATTTTGATATCATCTGACCTCTATAATTACTATATTGTATTTGATTACGCTTGATTTACTTCTGTTAGCTGTCTTTAACCTGCGGATTGTTTGTGTGGTTTCCTAGACTTTCTTTGAGGATGACTCTGATGTAGACGGACCTCCTGCTGGTTCTTATGTGGAGGATGGTGGCCGTCTGGAGTTTGCCTCAATGTTCGACACACTCCATGCCCTGGACACACAGACTGACACTGGACTTGTTACTAGCCCAGATTATGAACATTATTCTGGTGAAACGGAGAGGAAGACCCCAATTATTCAACGCGAACTTGGAAAAATCCAAACTAAGCTGTTAACGGCTTGGGCTTTTGGAATGTCTCTCGGAAATGCTGTGGAAAACAGAACTCGTCTGTTGAAGCATACCCTCTACTGTGTGGTGCGATTTGCTGCTTTACTCCATTTGATCCCCAGCTCTGCGAACACAGGGAGAAAGAATATCTTGGTTTCTAACCGCCTTCTGCACCTCCTCAAGGCCCTTCTGTCATTTCTTCCCTGGGGTATCACGCACTCTGATGGGCCATGCTGCCTGGGGCTGGTGGTAGAGCTCAGTAAACGTCTGATACGCCTCCTTCTGACTCCTCGCCCTGAGTCCCACCAGACTGGTCAATATCAGTTGTCATCTCATAGTCTATCCTCAGTCCTGCTTATCTTGAAGCTGGTCTCTGATTCTCTTGACAACACCTTCAGCCTGCAGCAAAGAACTGTCTGGTCCTCTGCCGAGAAGGAACCTCTTTCCCAGCCGCCACAGTGCTGGCCTTCAGATGTACACTATGTGCCTCTGTTACAGGACGAGAAAGAGGAGAAATCTCGTTTTGTACATCAGGCACGACCTGTTCCCCAGCGACCATCCAGCAGGTACAGACCGTCTCTGGCTTTTAATGTGTCAGTTTTTATTGAGTTAAAAAAAAAGAATTCATTTGTTGTTGTTGATGCCGGTTTTAGTCGGTGCATGTCATGTTTTGGCTGGTATTTAAGATTGTGATTTGATTTTCTCCTTTGACCAGATTGTTGAAAGTGTGGCAGTGGGTCTACAAGATCACCCAGCAGTATGTGGATGATCTGAAAAGCTTTAAAGGCTGCGATGGCTGGGAGGAGGAACAGCAACAGTTGTCTGTAATCATGTCCCAGATCCAAACCGCTCTGCAGGCTACAGGAGAAAGGCTAGAGGAGGCTCCTGCACTGCTGAGTTACCCAGGTCTGGAGCAGAAGGGCTATTTATCTAACTGTGCTTATTGCATCAGCTGCAGAAAATAAATGGGGTTGTTTAAAGGAAAACAAACCAAATACAAAATGATTTAACTGTAGTTCAGATTAAAGAAAAGCCTAATAATTCTATGAGAAATAATTGTTGTTTAGTATTTCACTCTTCTCCCCCCAGGTGAACGTCTTTTCCTGTGCGGCTCGTACCCAAAAAGTGCAGATATATGGCGGACCCAAATCTGTGAGGAGAGTAACAAAAGTAAGAACCTCTGCTTAAATCTTTCCATTGAAGTATACCACCGGTTCACATTCAGTATGAATTTATAATCCGATGTCTTTCTGTTAGACTGTGAGCGTAGTGTCTTCAAGGAGACACGGCTTTGCCTGGCACTCCTCTACAGTCTGTTGTCCCAGTACCGTCTGAAAGAAAGCCAGGAGTTGGGGGACCACATGGCCCGCCTGATCCTGCACAGGGCTGGACCCCAGAAGGACAACAGGACTTGCATAACAGGTCAGCCATGGTCAATAATTCCTCAGTCTTTTAGAGGGCTTTGATATGTGAGTCAGTGAATGGAATCAAGTTGTAAATAACTCCTATGTACTCAGAAGTTTAAAATATGTCCCACTAGCCTTTCAGTTAGATTTATATGTTATCCACCTTGGGACAAGGAGACAAGTCCTCTTATTCTTGATGTGGTCAATCTGTCCCCAACATCTTTCTGAATTAAGAATGTGGTAAAAGGGGGAGAATTTCTTTGGCCCCAATCAGTTTGCAAAGAATGAGTTAATCCAGGTGCTAGTTACTTCAGATTTATTTTTAGCATATTTTCCTGCTTCATGAATGACCTCATACCTAAAAGTCCTGCCCTTCTCAGGACAGCAGTCTCAGGAATAACTCATGTGCACGGCCTCAACCATCATGCCATGTTCACAGCCGCTCTAGTTAAGTTTTAGCTCTGCCTTTCTATGTCTTGCAGCAGACTCTTTTCCTTGCCCGTGGCTGCCGATGGACCTCCACAGTGACGCAGCTTTAGCTGTGGTTCAGGTTCTGGGGAGATTCATGGCCTCTTATTTCACCAACCAAGCCCTCTACATCCTGCCCCCTCACCATGTGGCCATCCTGCCTCCACTACATCTACCTCATGGTGTGTTTCCATAATTATTTGTCACTTAAACAGGTCATTTCATCATTTATATTGCTATATGGTAATATGTCCTTTCTCAGCCCCGAGTGTTGGGCGCTTGGTGCCACTGTGCCAGGAGGAGGTGTCTAGAGCAGTGCGACAACAGCAGCTGTCAGAAGTATGGACAGTAGACTACGCCCAGGACCTGCTCCTGCTGGGGGGCCTGCTTCCTGAGACTGTGTGGTTGGCTTATCATCTTGGGGACTGGAAGACTGCGGCCTCTCTGAGCCTGGCCTATACAAATTACTGCACCGACCACTTTGACTTTACTCGGTCAGTTTTATTGTACACAGTATAATCAAGTAGTGATTGAACATTTTTTTACTAGAATAAGTTCAGTTCAATTTCAAACTTTTACCATGTTTGTTTTCATTAACATCTCAATGACATATTTTATGACAGACTCAGGAGGAGAGAGCTCCACCTCCCAACAGCTTTAGAACCAGAAAGCATTTTTGAGGTTGAGTTGGAGTGTCTTCTTGGCAATAAGTCTGACTTCCAAGAGTGCAGAGATAAAGATGGTGACAAGAGCTTTGCAGGTTGGTGAGATCTCAACTATAAGATGACCACAACACACATAGAAGCCTTTGATTTTAATCTGTGCTTTGTCTCAACTCCTTGCACTAGACCCTTCGGAAGGAGAAGACTGGGACTTGTTACAGGTTTCCATACAGGAGATTCTGAAGGCTTCAGTCATGGCTGGAGTGAATGTTATGTCTTCACCATTGTCTTCCTTGCTGGACACAGTCAAAGACCTGTGTTCTTGCCTGCCTACCGTGGTGCCCAGTGGACTATATCTGCCTTCCCCTCCTCTTTATTGCCCCCAGCCTTCCCCCAACACTCAGGTACGTGACATAGAAGATTAACCTTAGCATACAGTGTGTTTACATATAAACTTTATTATTAAACGTCGTATCTGTCTCATGCTTAGGACCCAAAAGGGACAATAGGGCAGTTTGCAGAAGTTGCATCACGTCACAAAGTGTCTGGAGTTCTCCAAAGATTACTGTTACTTCTGAGGTCTGCACGCTGTTGCCATCCTGCCGCCGAGTGGTACATCAGCCATCTACGCCGTGCCAGACACATACTACACAAGGTACTGTCGAGAACCGAAGGATTTTTATCTGGTTTAAAAAGAGGATTAAAGGTCCCTAAGTGTGGCTGACGTAGCTGACGTTCTTTGTTTGCAGTTACATGCATTGCAAACTCAAGAGTTTGTTCTAAAAGACAATTGACAACGACAATCAAATTTTCCTGAAGAAATGACAAATATTTTCCATTTTAATACACTTTCATTGGTTCATCATGCAAATAAAAAAAAATGAGAATAAAGCTGAAACTCAAAATGATGGTCGGTTGTATCTCATAAAGTTGACTGTCTGTAATGCCTTATCCTGCTAATACCGCCCCACTTACTGACTTACTGAAAAGTCTGTGATTACACCCTGGTATGAAGTGCCGTGCCAGCCTAAATAGAGGAATTATGTGATGTTGTTTTCAGATCAAGAAGAAATACGCCTATCCATCAGCCGCTGAAGAAGAAAAGGCTTTCCCAGAGGGCCTGATGAAGTTTGTCAGCCGTAGTGGATTCTTCAGACGGGGGCCGAATAAAGACGGTCACCTGGACCCCGACACCATTCAAACTATTAGTAGGACACCACTCATATTGAATTGCGGATATCATAATCAATGATCTACTTTCAGATAGTACTTATTAAGTGTATTTCTCCTATAAGTCTGTTTCAGGGAGCTGTGTGCTCTGTGCTGGATGCTTCATGTCAGGGACCAGCTCTCCATTTCCTGCAGGAAGTATCAGGCTGCCAGGCAGCATGGTAGAGATGAGCAGGTATTTCATTTGGGTTTGATTTTATGACATGGTTATGTATAAATATTCTTAACTCTCTATACCCTTTTAAATATCTGGGTGTATTTGTGTCCGTCAGATCGCTGGTGGTTCAGAAGTGAGATCGACCTGCGTTGACGCTCTACGCTGGGCCCGTCGTTTCTTGCCTTTCTCTTGCTTCCTCAATGCTGAGGAGATCCTCCAGGACATCCTGCTCAGCCTTGTGTCTGAACTCCCCCCCCTCTCTCTGGTAATATGACTTCTTCCGGCCTTCTCTTACATCAACAGTGTTTATCGAAATTAAACAAAATGACCGTGAGTGAGTCAATTTCTCGTCCTGGCTTGTTCTTAGGTGGCAGACACGCTGGTACGAGCCTTCCCAGAGGAGGAAGAGTCCGTCAGAGTCCCTCTGAGAGAAAAGTATAACTCACTGCTGCAGAAACTGAGGGGATGCAATGTCCTTGGTACGAACGCCTCTGCTCATTAGCAAGTTGCTTTGAAGCACTCTACAGGAATGCTTCTGTTTAACTTACCTGATGGCTACATTTTGTTATTGATACTTCATTTTTTAGCTGTTAAAATCTATAAAGAATGTAACGGAAAAAAAACACCATAACACCAGTCATTGTGCTTTGCTATGTGCTGGTTACATATGATAAATGTATGCTAATTTGGTTTAAAATTCTCAAAACTGTGTGTATTCCTTTAAGTGAGGGATTTAGGATAATGTATTTTACTTATAATCCATGACCTCCTAAACATATATGATGTATTTATAAATGTCACTCAACATCGTTCTGTTTGTTTCCTAGAGGGGGAAAAAGAGGAGGTGAACGAGTTGATGATCATTGTGATCCAAGACAAATTCAGGCAGAGGAGAAAACATCTTGGGCGTTTGACGAGGCACCTGGCCCCCCTTGAGCTCCATCTGTGGGAGAAAGAGGAGGAGCAGGATGACCGGGGAAGCAAACATGGCATGGCCATGTTGAGACAACTCTCACTGGGTACAAGTCTTAGCACCAGCACCTTAACTGACTGTGGGTTTCCCTTAGTGTACAGTGATGGAGACACAGTGGATAACACATCTGAGGCTGTCTCTCCTGAAATGCATAGCAGAGCCACAACAAGGTAGCCAGCGTAGAACAGTAAATCTACCATTACACTGAGGTGTTTTGTATCTATGTCGTGGCTTATTCTGTGCTCTGTGTTGTTCTTTGCAGGGGCAAAAAATCAAAAGTAAGTGACAGAAAACATGCAAAGAAGAATGCTGTTAGGATTGAAAGTGTCATTCAGGAGGAGAGTCAGCCAGGCGATGCCAAGGAGAATGACCAGCCCTCCCTACCGGTGGTTGGTACCTGGGAGTTTGAGTTGGAAGATGAAGAGTATCTAAATTTCCTGGAGCTCTTCCTCAGCTACGTGCTAGAGAAGGATAGTGCTGAAGGAGGAGACTCAGGCGGTGAACTTCCGTTGTTGAAGGGCTTCTCCTCCCAGCTGAGGGAGAGGGAGTTGCATTCTCTCACCTTTGATGTGCTCACAACTATTCACCGCCGACAAAGAGATGTAAACCATCCAGCGAGAAAACACTTGGGCAATGATCCTCCAGTGTTCAGAGCCGGCTGCTGCTACAAGCCTGTGAAACAAGGTGCAACACCCGATCTGCAAACTTCCTCTGTCTGGAGTGAAGCCCCCACATCCAGAACTAGCCTCTCTGTCACCTCTCCTCCTTGGCTGGGAACCGGCAAGCAAAAAGGTCTGTTCGGCCTCCGACAGCAGAGGCCTTTAGGCCAACGAATAAAGGGGGGGCCCTTTTGTTCTGAAACTAGCCCGAGTACAAGTGCCTTTCCAACAGGGCAGCCTTCAGAGAACTTGATATTTGGCTCCTCTACGTCTGTGGAGGCCGTGATTGAACTGCAGCAGGGCCTGGATCCGAAACTCGATGCTCAGTTTCCAGAGCTGGGCAGGCTGCTGGAGTGGATGGTACGCTGGGCTGATAGGAGGGCGCTACTAGGACATCATGGCAAAAAGAAGAAAGAGAGGGGAGGAGGGGTTGGAGGAACAGCTGATGAAGGAGTAGTGATCCGTGTCAAAGCTTTGGCGCCCGCCGTCCTCACTTCCCTCAGCTTGCTGGAGCGCAGGTACACCGCCTTACTCGGGACAGACCGCTACAGTGCCCACATCCAAGTTCCAGAAACACAGTGGACTGTAGCCCCTGTGCTGCAACCGGAGGCGGATAGGAGGCTGGAGGGAGAGAGCAGTGTTGATACAGGTTACCCCGGATCAGCCAACACTCCCATCATTGGTCTTGATTGCAATCTACAGCAAGGAGAACTGTCCATGTGAGTGCACCATGTTTTTATGTACACTTCTTTATGATTGGAGAAAAACTAGAACTGATACATACAACTTATGTATCTGTCGAATGACAGTAATTCGACACATGATGTAAAAAAAATGTTGTACCATCGACAAAAAAGTATGCATGTTATATAGGTGATAGTGTTTCATATGGTTGTTTTGTTTATGCTGATTCAGTATTTCACATAGTTTTATCTCGTAAACAGTTTCATATAAAACAGCATTGCTCCTTTCAGTTTTACTGTAAATATAATATGTAAATTGTATTTGTTTGCCTACAGCGGTTCTCGCACAGATGAACCAGAGGAACAGACATTTCAGAGGACACCCATCCCCGATGAGCGAGATCAACTGACCTCTGATGCTCAGCAGAGACAATCCAGTTCAGAACCACCATCTCACGATGACTTAGACGTTACACCTGAAAAAGAAGGTAGTCTACCGTAATTATATTGGATCATCACAGTTGCTGTAATGCAGACTCTTAACCATAACAGAGAATATTAATTGATGCCTTTGATATTTTGTAGGCAAAACAGACAGTGAGGGCTTGGAAGTGTCCTCCTCTGTTTCCAATGGGATCATCTCTGGAAACAACGGCACACCTGAAACAGTGAATATTACCATTGAGGATTCACATTCTTCCTATGTATCATCAACGCTGTCAGAACACACAAATAACTGCTGTTTATGTTCTGTGCAGAGTTTGAAGCTTGCAGACCTGGACGTCTCAGAAAGTGCTGAAGATGTGTCCAGCTCCATCTCTCTGTGAGTTTTTAATAAAATTATATTTATTTTGCAAGAACACGCATGAATGTGTCAAGTTATTCTTCCCGCAGTAAGTCAGCGCCAAAGTTGTAGCAGAAGTTTGCTCAGTATTTCATAATTATATTTGCTGAAGATTTTAAGTTGCATCATGTTATGTAATGCTAACTGTAGTTGTAGTTCCCTGAAATTATTTATTATTTATTGCAATTATAAAACAGAATTCCTGCTGAGATTTATTCTACATCAACATGGTGGTGGTGAAACCTCAGGCCCAAACATACAACATTGTTGTTTAAATGGCCTGTTTTGTTGTTTAAGTCACAGTCATGCTGAAAGCCTACAAGCCCCCCCACACCCAGAGCCCCCAGCACCTGCTACTGTCCAGCCTGAGGCCGAGGTCCATGCAGATCCTTTTGGTTCCATTGGAATGCTGCCCACCAACACACATGTGGCTCCTCCAAATCTTCAGCCACAAAGCTCCACAGCCGGTGCAACCGCTGCGGATTCTACAACCCCCAGTCAGCCATTACCCGATCTGACTCCGCCAATGCGTCAGCGTCTGGGTGAAGACTTATTCAGGCTGGTTCAGGTAAGAACAGAATAACCCTAAAAGGAAAGCTTTTGACTCAACTGACTCTTCAGATTGACTCTTATGTGGTTTTCTCCTTCATTACAGAATATCAACTACGTGAGCCTGATGGAGGTTTTGGGAGCTTCGTTTTCTAACTTGCAACTTGCCCAGCAGAGCTCTTCTTTGGCCCAGTCTAACATGAACACCTCACACCCTAACGTGCCATCATCTCATGCTACCACATTCATCCCTCAACCAAATCCCTTAGCCGTTCAAACCGCCATTTCTTTGCCACCTCAGACACAAGCATGTTTGCCAAATTCAAGAAACAACAACCCTCAGTCCAGTCAGGCCCCTGCATGTATGTTTGCAGACCAGCCTGCTTTCCAAAGCTCAGGGAAAACCTCTCCAACAGGCAGCCAGCATCACACCACCAGGAATCTACCCTCCACTGCTAATGGTGCAGGTGTAAGTTATCAGGTATGGCTCAAGTATTCTTTTTAAGTTATGACACATTGTGCTTCTATGTAAACAATAACTAAATCCCAGGGAAACCAAGCTGAATGCAGATTTATTTTTTTTTTCTTCAGGAAATGCAGCCACTCTCTGTCCAGGCGGTGTCACCAGAAATCCACTTTAGGGAGAACAAGAGGTTGATCCCACCCTCACAGGGGCTTCTGGCCACTACTCACACCAGTCATGCTACTCACAATGCCCCTGTGTTACTACCTTCTAATAATAGCAAACAAAGTGATCCTGCTCCCCAGGTCTTGGGCCTGAAGTTACTTCAGCTCGACTGTACTCCATTACCCCAGCAAAGTGGCCCACAAATTCCCCAAGGCCCCGAGGCGCTCCACACTACAAACCCTGCTACTATCGAACCCCGTCAGCACAAGCTGAAATACAATGACCAATCCAGCTCGGTTCCAAAAAGACAACTCAGTTTTAATCCTCTGCATGATCCAACTCCCAGGCCCTCTCAACCCAAGAGTCAGACATCGGAGAGATCCAGGGGCCAAGGCTTCTCCCTACTTCCTCCTGCTTTACCGACTCACACACCCGAACCAATGCAGGGCCTTCGTCTGCTGCACTTACAGCCTGTTCCACACAGCAACACCACGTTCCCCAAGGTAGCCTTACCACCGTCCTCCAGGTCCACTCCTATCATTACAGCTCCAATGGGAGAAGCACCTATGATCAAGCTTCTACATATAGATTCTGGACCACAAATGGCAAGCAATACTTCTATCATTTCAACATTTTTAAATTGGGTGTCATTTAAATATTGCATTGTAGTTTATGTACAGGTGTCTGTGTCTGCCACAGATGTTTCACAGAGCAGCTCCTTCACCCCAAATGACCCGTCTCATGTCCATGGAGGAATTGTCAAGTTCAGTGGTCGGGAGGGAGAATGCTGAAAAGGCTCAACTGCGGTTGCTCAGAGTCGACCCAACGACTGAAAGCACGAGAAAAGCTTCCACTTCTCCCGGCTCCATCTCCAGCAAGAGGCAATCACAAATTACTTTACACGTTATTGATTTTCTTTTTTAAAGCAGATTATTTGACTCACTATACCCACTGTGTTATTTATAGGCAGAAGAGGAGAGAGGAGAAGGCAGAGAGGACAAGACAAACAGAGGTCACATTCAGACCGAATGAGTCTATCATCCCTTCACAAGAGGTAGAACAATATTCGTTCTAGTAAGAAGTATTATGTGCTAGTACCAATGTTTGAGGGCAATTATTTTATCATTTGTTTGTTCCAATATATCTACAGCCAACAAATGAGCCTGTACAGGACGAGCCTGCAGCTGCTGAAGAGATCACCCCTGGACAAGATGTTGCTAATTTTGCTCAATTTGGTTAGTGTCATAATTCACGTTTCACAAATAAACTAATATATTAAGAGAGTTTAGTCACAAAGGAAATTGTGATCACCCAAAAAAAATTAGCTTGAAGGCGGAGTGAAAAGCTGGCTGTCATCGAGAGGAGGGAGAAGCGATTTTATTCAAATATGAGGATAAGCAGAGCACATTTTTCTGACAGTCTCTCCTGAGAGACTTTCATCTTGTTGCGCTCCGTTGTACAGTAAAAGTAGTGTTAAAAAAACAAACAGCTGTAATAGTTTTCAATCCTATTGAGCTGTTGTTGGTTTTTTCTTAACTTTAACTCACAGGGTCCTTTGATTCTTTGCTGACTGGTCAGAGATTATTGGACAGGGCCACCTCCACTTCAGCTGAGCTCCATGCCTTTGCTTCCACATGTAAACGACCCCCAGAGTGCCACGATGCTTTCACCAACACAGACCCGGGTGAGTTAGGGTTTGGGTTACCTTCATACCGAGTTCAAATTGTAATAGCGTTGCATTGTCTTAATGTTATTACACAGTTGTAGCTTTTATTCGTAATTGAACGAGAATGCTTTTGTGTCTTTTCGATTTTTTTTGGGGATCAATGAAAAATAATAATATACATTGGATTTCTCTGTTCTGCCTGGGTTATTTCAAGTGCATGTTTTCCAAAAAAAAAAAACCTAGATGTTGCGCATGTAACATTATTTTTCTTTCAGCTTGTCCTCCCACACTTGTGGATAAAGCTGTGTGTGCCTTTGTGACTGACTGTAAGTTGACTTGAAATTCCAGCTACAAGGATAACACACTGCTTTTTATTTGTTGTGGACACAATGACGAGTTAAACATTATGTCTTTTGTGTATGTGTGTGTTTTCTCAACCCAGCACAAAATTCAGTGAATCAGCCGTTTTGCAGCGAGCGCCTTGTCCGGAACACAGAAGAGACCGCACAGGAGCAGGAGAAGAATCTGGTAAGAGGCCAGACATACGAGGTGGACCAAGCGGGGACTGTGAATGGTGCTTTTAGACTCTAAAGCTGTGTCTCAATAGGTCCTTCATTCCACTTAAATGATGTACTGAATACAACACACAGTACATGTGCCTACTATTCCGTGTGTGTAAAGCAGTAAAATAAGTACAAACTGATCTCCATTCTGAAAAAAACATTGAAATTATGTTTTTTTTTTATGTAATGACCATGGTCTCCATACATTCATGTCTTTGTCTCTCAGGGTCTGGATGGACGGCAGTTCATAAGTGTCTTGGATCTAGAAGACAAAGCCCTGCATCAGGACTTACCACGCTGTCTCAGCCCAGGAGCACGAGATGTTCCTTCCATCCGCCCTTCTTCACCTACTTCTGCTCAGCTGCATACACTTGCTCTTTCTGTTATTAGGAGTGATGCTGCCGCGGATCCACCACCAGAGGAACTCGACTGGAGGTCACACACAGGTATTTATATATTTTTATATTGAAGAGTCTAACGCAGTTATGTATTTATACTGAATACGATCAGTGAAGCACAACACTACGAGTAAAAAATAGGTCCAAATATCTGTTTCACTGTACACTCTAGGTATCCCTGAGCCGAATACGGATCCAGAAAGAATCATTCAACAGGAGAGGGTAGAACTATCTGACTCTGAAATCTGTCGAGCCATAAAGGCCCAGAGCGTTGGACCTCACTGTGCCTCATCCACACCTCCAGCCGTCTGGTTCTCCTCCCGCCTGTCAGAGCTGGACGCTCAGCTGGCTGCTCTACAGAACATTGCAGACGATCTGGAGATGGACTTCTCCAACTCCAGGATGGTACGTCAGCATGTTGTTTTTCATTATTTATCCAGCTTATATTATTAATGACACCCAGGTTTCAAAGGCTGACAAATATATGTAATATATCGTCCTTTGTGTAGCTGGTGAACACTATTGAGAAGCTCACGCCAGTCTGGGCTCCTGACGTAAACACAACCACGGCAGTAAAGAAAACTGTCAGACTGTCTGTCCGACAGGAAGGTACAACCTAAACCTATTCATCTGTAATAATAGCAAAAACTGCATTGTATTTTAAACTGTACTAGTATGTTGTATATTATCTGTCTCTAACAGCATGGTTACCGCGACTGGACACTTTGACTGAACCAAATACCTTTGAAGAAGAAGAAGAAGAAGAAGAAGAAGAAGAAGAGGAAGAGGAAGTAGAAAATCCCGATGAAGAAAGTGTGCTTCACAATGATTCCTGGGATTCTGAGAGGAAGCCATCTTTTCGTTATTCTACTTCTTCTTACAGTCACAACGCTGGTCCCTCCTACCTTCACACCCCTCCAAGTAAAGATGCAGTTTCATCAAACATTTTCTGATAATTGTTACGACCATAAACAAGTGGCTAGCATAGTGGCAAACAACTGCATTTTAGTTGATGAATAGATATTAAAATTGTGAATTTTTTTTTTATTGTTTTTTTGTATAGTCAGATACATGGTTATTTTCTCAGTGGAGTCATAATGTTAATAGTTACTATTTCATCTGTTTGTGTTGCTTCCACAGAAATGAAATATCAGCTGACTGGAGCATCTGGAACATCTCCTGGGTAGGTCTAAGAAAATCTTAACCATGTTATGACTCACTTTATATGTTGTGGATTTGCTTAGATTCTTAGTTTTTTGCTTTGTTTCTTCTATTTTACAAAACTCTACCTGTCCATCTCCAGTTGGGCAGATGAGAATCTGGGTCAGACTGGGCTATCCGATACAGCAGAAATGTTAGACGAGTTGATCCGGGAAGGGTATTTATCCCCGACTGACCTGGATCTGTCCAATTCACAGACTGCAAACCGTAGCAGGTAAGGTACTTACTAAAATTCTGTGTGGTTCAAATGACTATTATTAATCACTGAGCTGAAAAGTAATGTGACCCATAGCAGGCTGGACCAGCAGCAAAGTAGCTGGATGTCACAGAAGCGTGTCCTTCCAGAGGATGAGAGGAGAGAGCTGAGGGTCTGGATGAGGAGGAAACAGAGGGAAAGACTGGCTGTTTATCAAAAACACAGAGAACGCCTGAGGGAGAGGGAGCACAAACCCTTTTCTACCTCTGGAACAGTGGTGAGATATGTTCGCCCCTTTACTAGAAATGATATTCCATTGTATGTTATTTTTTTAAATAGTATTTCCACATTGTTGTTCGTGCCCCTTCAGAAATCAACAAGCAAGAATCCAGCAACCACTTGGAGAACCAGAGAGGAAAAGGAAAAGTATGTACTCGTTTACATTGTCTTTGCACAAGAAACATGCATGTGTATGTGCATAACTGTTTCCATTTGATTTGATAGGTTCATGCTTCTGGAGCAATACAACCAGAGGACCCGTGAAGCCTATTCTTTGGTCCGTGACTTTCCCACCAGTCGTCCAACCCTACGCACTTCCTTCACTACACGACCCACCTCTGCTCCGCCCTCTGGTTCCACTCACAGGGATCTCCAGCAACAGTAATTTGACCAGGATCTTGTCTCATTAAAGAATAATTGTACTCTGATCTGGCATTTGAACAAGGCATTAATCATTCATTCATTATTCCACAATGATCAGATTTTTGGACAGAACCAAACCTGTTGATTTTAAACATCTGGATTAGCAAGTAATTGAGGTCATGTCTTTTTCTTTGGGAATACAGTGCATCTGCCAACACTAAAATAAGACTTAAGTCAGGACAAGCTCAACCCCACCTTCGTCCATGGACTGCTGAGATGCAGGGACGGCCCTCAGAGGAGCACCGCAGGAGACTGGGACTACATAGACCAGGTATCATAGTGATATTCAGCTACATTGGCGTCCTGTAGAAAATGATTTACTTGAGTGATGTGTTCGTATTAGCTGTTGATAATACACTGTGTTTTCACTCTTTCCTCAAAACGATAATATTAAATTCACAATACTTGTTTGTGAATCTTGTGCTAGTTACCTCTCTGCCAAGGGACCGTCTGTCTCAGGTGACCAGGCGTGGCATGCTCACACACACAAAGAGCAGCACCAAACTGACCACAGCCAGCCAGAGCGAGGAACGGCATGCCGGACACCAGAGAGAGACGGGGCCGAACGAAGGTCCTTCGAGAGGGACTGTTGTCGGGAGAGGGATCCTGAGGGATCAGGCGAGGATGGAAGAGAGAGAAGAGGTGAACCGTTGGGAGCCCACTTCAGAATTGAATAGGCTGCTGGAGCCGCAGGAGTCTTACATAGTAAGAATTACATTCAGCACAGATTAGCTCATATCTGAGACAAATGTACACACGTCTTTGTTGACAGATGATGTGGTTTCATATCCAGTTTCATACATTGTTGTACACTTCTCAGGATTTGGCTGCACGGTTGGAGGAGCGGGATGATGGCGCCAGAGCTGGTGTGTCAGCGATGGACTGGCTGGACAACCTCTCTGAGAGCGCCAGTAGCAACCTCAGTAAGATAGACTGGGACGCTATCGAGAGGATGGTGGCTGCAGAGGACGCTTGAGTTTAAGTAGACGGTATATTACTGAAGAACACGTCCAAGATTGTATGTGCCTATTGAATATACTGTAATTCAGAAGCATTTTAAAGTATGAACATATAAATTATAAATTTTGATATTTTTTATAAATTAGATATGATCAGCAGTGATATTAAATGTCAGATTGTTTTTTTTTTTATTGGTAAAGTAGGCCTACAATAAATTATATTTGGTGTTATCAATTTCATTTTCATATATCATTTGTAAAAGAATATTGTTTTGCACTGAAATCTGCAATGAATTCTTCTGCTTGAAACTTTAGGTTTTTGCCATTTGTGTGTCAAGTTTTCTACATTTATAATTTATTTTTGTCCCAAATATTAAAGATCTGTATTTGAGCATTTCAAAGCTGTTTCTCTCATTGTCATAGTTGTCTGTATAGCCTGAGAGCTCTGCCCACTGGATCACAAAATAATGTATTTTTTATATCGGAATCTTCTCAACATTAAATGTAAGACAACCGACTGCTTCTCGAGTGGTTTTATTTTGTTATAAATTGCATGTTTGTTAGTGCTATATCATCGTCATACATACAGCCTGAGACCATTATACACACCGCAGTTAACACTGAAAGAGATACAGTCCACTTTTGAATCTATTGTTAACTGAGCATGCGCAGGAGTCGTCCACTTTTGTGAACACTGGGAGGCAGCACGTGTCAGCTGTCCCGCAACAAGCGCAAGAATCAGAAGAAGAAACAACTTCCGGAGGTCAAAGGTAATCCTCGTATTTGAAAACATGGATCCCAACAAAGTGGAAGAAGGTAGCAACGTTTTGCTGTCGCTTATTGACGCTCTGTATGTTCGTCTTACACGACTCACGTGTGTGTGCAGGAATATTGGGCTTTATTTGCATTTCGTGCCACATTTATCAGCCAGCTGCCTTCCGACTGTATCGTTATGTGAGAAGATACATGCTTCGTTGCTGGTGTTGTTAGCTTATGTGTTAGCCTATGTGCTCTGCCACATATAAGGTTAATTTTAAAAGCCATATAACTGTAACGTTAGTTAGTCACCGCTTTAACTGTCCTGAAAAGCTGCCTGTCCTTCAAACAATAAATAACTATTTATCTTACCAGTGTTAACTATGTTCTTCTTGTTCCAGCTGAAATGATACAGTAGTGTCAGCTAACAGTGTTAGGTTCAATATGTTCAGCTCGTTATACTCTCGTTCAGGGACCCTGTGTTTCAAGTTGCTTTTGCTTTCAAAGGAAACACAACCAAGAGAGTTGCATCTTGTATATTTGAGCATTCACGTGAAAAGCAATGTGTCATTACAGTTCCATAACAAACAAGGTAACCAAGGTTATGATCAATACTTTGCTCGCTTTTTTTTTTTTTTTTTTTTTTTTGCAGTATCGGACAAGATGAGTGATGATGGAGAAATTGCATCCGTCATGGGATTCTCAGGTTTTGGTACGTATAGTACAGTCCAGCACACATTGTCGATAATTTCACATGATTTTTTTAATTCCCCACATGACAAACTGACCATATGGGTTGTCTGTTATTGGTCCAACGAACTGTGTTTGTTCCTTCCAGGTAAGAAGGCCCGCACATTTGACTTGGAAGCCATTTTTGAACAGACGCGTCGTACAGCCATTGAGAGGAGTCAGCAAGTACTGGGTAGGTTTACCAACACGACGAGCTGTTCGTTCTGTCACCAGGGTGCGCGTGTGACCGTGTACTGTCATCGTTACTTCCTCAGAGGAGCGGCAGATGGATGCTCACATGGAGGAGGAAGGGGAAAGCTCCCAAACAGTCAAGCCATCGAAAGACAAAGCTGCAGCTGCTACTTCCAGGTAACCAAGGATGTGTAGTTTGATTGTTTGAGTGCGTTCTATGTTACAGTATAGTCAGGCTGCCACTGCTTCAGAGGTTAGTTACACGTCTGTAAGTCACGCGTAAGATACGTTTTTGTTTTAACTGACAATTGTGCTTTTTTTGTCCTTTTTTTAGAAAACAGGAGAGTGAGAGCAGTAGCGACGGTGGTTCAGGCTCAGACTCTGACTCAGACTCTGAGCTTATTGGGCCTCCACTGCCTCCGCAGCTTACAGCCCAGGACGGTGATGGGACTGGGACACTGACTCGTGCATCAGGCAGCACGGCTCATAGTGATGAAGATGATGATGATGATGATGAAGGGGAGGCACAAGACGACGAGGATGATGTATGTCTGAAATAACCCACTTAACAGTAGACATTATAGGTAGATTGCTAAATATTTCCAATAGGTTCACCACCTGAATGTCCTTGAATGTTTAAAACCTCCAATCTGTCTCCCTGCTGCCTCAAATAGACACATGAGACATCTTTGCTTGTAATAGGAGGAAAAGCAAAGGTGTTACTAATAACATTAATGTTTGCTGAGTTTTATTCTAATGTATTAATAAGCTTTGACAGAGAGAAAGCATGCACATTACAGGACCCTGGATCCAAAGCAGTGAAATGGAATTTTATTATTTGCACCTTTTGTGTCACAGTGCTTTTCCCTCACAGTGTCGTCAGTGAAAAAGACCTATAAAGGCACCTGTTTATTCTGTGTCGTGGGGTGCTTTTGAACTTTCACCACTAGATGGCAGCACAAGAAAATTATTTAGTGATAAGTTTTACACCATACAGGATGAGACAACTATAATTTTATGTTACTGAATAGTAATTAAAGTGTTGTCTCTTAGGTCTTTTCTCCTTTTTCTTTCTCACACCAAAATGTCTCAGCAACCTGAAACATATCAGAATCTTAAACGCAACATTATTCAAAAATATGGTGAATCATTGGTTTCCACATGAAGAGTATTTACACTCCGCCACATAGAGAAGTAAATGTCTCAGGTTATGAGTGAATTGCTCAGATCCTAATCTTTTACATCAAGGAGTGTAACTGTTCCCAGTCTGTCATTTACTGGTTATTACTGTGACTCCAGACTCTTTAAGTCAAACAGCCTATTAAAGTTAAAATGTCACGTGTAATTGAATCTTGGTATGAAATTCCATATAACTGCACACCTAATTCAGCCTCTTTCACTCTTTTACTGTTTACGTATATTCACCTCAACTTTCCGTCCTAGAATCCAGTGAAGAAGATTCCAGACACTCATGAGATCACTCTGCAGCACGGCACCAAGACAGTAAGGCCTTCTTCTTCCAGCTCTCAGTGATTATTGCTTATGTGGCTCAATGGAAATTCATTTAATGACTCTCTGTTAGAAAGAAGAATAAGAAGGTCTTTATTGATCGTGGCTTCTAATCCACACCATATTTAATTTACATGAAGCACCTTATAAAACATCTGGAGATCTGCATCAGCTTTGGAATTTTTCAGCCAAGGTTCCTTAACTTTGCTGAATTGTAGCAATACGATCGGCATTAAGGTTGTTCCCCGTGATATTTTGTAGCAGTAAGGAAAAAGTGCTTTTTGAGTCAATATGGAGTCAGCCTGGTACCCAGATCCAGTGCTCGTAGCCGTTTCAAAACATTTTAGATCTGAATAATTCAAGCCTTACTCAAGAACAAACTTTAAATATTTGGCTTCTGTTTATTTTCGCTGACTTTATAGAGGAGGCAGCATGACTACGCTGTCAAATATTTCTAGCAGCAGAAACAACTTACTACACTTGGTTGGCCTCTGAATCTTACCGGCTAGGTTGTCTATTGGTTCTAAATAAGTTCATTGTCTTCGCAGGTATCGGCTCTCGCCTTAGACCCCTCTGGAGCCCGTCTGGTGACTGGTGGGTATGATTATGATGTGCGTTTCTGGGATTTTGCCGGGATGGACCAGGCTCTGCAGGCCTTCAGATCCCTGCAGCCATGTGAGTGGTGAGTCTACTTCTGAGAACACAACGTGGAACATCAACACAGTTGCTTAACATGTGGTTAATTAGTTTCTTGCAAACATCCAGTCCACTCACCGCATTTATGTGTGCCAAAGTGTACACACATACATAAACACACACACGTTTGTTGAGCTTCATTGAGCCTCATGTTAACCATGTGACATCCTCTCTTTTCATTCAAAATGAGCCTTTCAGGAGCAGATGGTTAAGATATGTGGGTGTTTGTGTGTCTGCATGCGTTTATTCTGTGATTCACTGAAACCATCATCAACGATCGAATTATTTTTTTGGCTTTGGGAACCAGACGGCTGAGCTGGATCAGACTTTCCCTTATTAACAGAAATGTACGCTACATTTAATTTGATTACAGTGTGATCCAGTAGCCTGTTTGGTTTACTAACAAGCTGGGCTTCATAAATAAGAGATGAGGTCCACTGTTCCTCTTTTCTGACCCAAAAAGGCAACTTGTGAGCTCAAACTAAAACAATGAGGAAAATGAGCATTTGGTGCTACGTAGTGAGTGTTTGAATATGCCAAAGCCCCCGATTTAAAATCAACATTGGTGTTAGCCACACTTTCATTTCAGCAATTTAAGTTTTTGCTATGTGTACGGAAATGTTGGCGCCCCATCCGCCCCCTGCTGTGCTAATGCTATTTGCTACTGACCTGCATTGCTAATCTCACTCTGGTTAAGTCGTCCACATAGTTGCCCGTCTCTTCTATTGTATGCAGTGTTGTGTAGTGTAGAATGTGTATTTCTCAGTTGTTCAGTTTATCCATTCTGAAAAGCACTGAAAGTTTTAGCATGCATAGCACATTATGTTTCTCGTTTATATTGTCGTATTATGTTTATTTTCTTTCAGTGTGTTATCATTTTTTCCATTTCCTGGCTTAAGATGCCATTATGTTCACAGTTGTTATGTTTGAGTGTCTGTTACATGTGGTAGATCAAAGAGAAAAATCATCACATGTACCTCAGATGTTGTTGCTTTTTTCCTATAGCTACACTTATCTATTTTTTATGTTTTTTTTTTATACCCCAAACCCTTTGAAGGATTGAATGGCTTCTTGTATAACAATGTTTTGGTGCAGAGTTCTTGTAAAATCACAGCAGACCGTTCGCAAACGGGCACCGAGACACTTATCCGAACTTGTCAGCACCACAGAAATGCAAACAAAAAGTACCTTCTTTGCCTCAGATGTCCTCTTCATGTGTGTCGTGTTCGTGTCCCCTCAGCCATCAGATCACGTCCCTGCAGTACAGCATCACCGGTGACGTCATCCTGGTGGTTTCTGGCAATGCACAGGCCAAGGTGCTGGACCGGGATGGCTTCAATGTCATGGAGTGTGTGAAGGGAGACCAGTACATTGTGGATATGGCCAAAACCAAGGTAAAGAATAAAAGCATACAACGATGGCAAGTACAGTGAGTCAAAGTTGAACCAAGAAGTCTATAAAATTAGATCGTTTTTTACGACCGACAGTTTCAGCAATAATTTCACTGTTTCCCTCCATTTTCTCCTTCAAACACATTTGGTAAACTTGGGTGTTGGTTTGAAACCTGTTCAATAATCGAACAGCACATTTCTTTCCCTGTCTCACTTCTTTTTTAGAAATGTTCGAGTTCCTAGATTTCACTAATTCTCGTGTTTATAATAACTGATCAAATTGATGACCAAAACTATAATAATACGACCCAAGTTATAATAAACTTCTTAAAACTGCAATAACAGATTTGGAGGCCATTTGGCGGCAGTGTAAACGAGTTGTGAACACGACATTGGCATCAGGTTTTAAGTTGATATGTCAAACTTGTTAGCAAATAGTTGCTTATTTACACATCCAGCAGTTATGGACCAACATTACCATTTATTTGGAATTATCTCTCTGGACATCTGATGAATGCAAGTCTAACTTTCACTCTCCTTTTATCTCTGTTTTGGTCTCTACCAACTCCTCAGGGAAGTATCTGGCTCTTTAGCTTAATGCTCCTCTTTGTTCCCCACCTAGTTGCTAACTGTGTCCGACTGTTTGGCGCTGAGCACGTAGCTGCAGCCGAAACGTTGCTACGAGGGCTGTGAGAACCAAAACAGTAAATTTGTGGGCCGACAGCTAAACAAAAAGCTGAAACTATAAAACTCTTTAAAGCCGAGAGGCGCTTCAGATTCTGGTAATAATTCTCTGTTGGTTCATCGCCTCGAGCGACCCTTTCCACATTGTTTTCACAGTCTCATTTGATACATTATTCTAAAAATATTGATTATAGCCACTTTAAATATGTTGCAGGCATTAATGCTTTCTCTTTTATTGAAAAAGCGGCCCGAGAGTGACTGCTAATTCTAAACACAGGCTGGATGCTCTGCTCTAATGTTCTGTGGGTTGATCCTGCCAACGCATAATGGTAGCAAGGTGTAGTTGGTCTGTTTGTATTTGTATTGACCGGCCAGAGGCAGTCTCAGGGGGAGAGGACCACCACATACTTGCAGGACTGTCGTGGTTCATCTCTTGCTTGTACCTGCCTCTACAAAGGAGAATCCTAATTAATTGCCCATGTTTGGGTTTTACTGTGCTTAAGAAAGAATTGGTGGTCACTAAGCATCTGTGCCAGCTGCTGTGCATTTGGACGTCCTACATTCTTGTCCTTCTCTGTCCCATCTGGAGCTGATGGGTGAGTTTGGTTCAACGAAAATGCATTTTGGCCCGCTGATAATGTCCCAGTCGATTAGCTGTCTCATGTGATAATTAAGTCTTGCTTCTACTCCGCTGACAGACAGTTACTTGCCTTGTATGTTATCCCTCTTTGTGCAGAGAGATTTGCGGCACAGAGGCCAATGTCCACATGCTGTTGAATGGCATATGTTATGTAAGATACATTTTCTAATTGGTGGTTTTGTCTAACTAACAGCCCAAAAACAGAGAAAAGGAGCAAATCTTCACATCTGAAAAGCTGAAACCAGAGAATATTGGGCATTGTTGCTTTATAAATGACTTAAACTTTTATCAATCATCAGCTCGATAATCAAAACAACTTGCTTTATTGATTCCACTATCCATCTTCAATTTTTACACAGTCAACTAATTAACTAAACTTAAACCTAACCAATACTGAAACCTGTTTCTCCTATTGCTTAATGCGACTGCAATGAAAACAAACTGGAAACATTCACTTGCTATCAGGGAGGCTTCTTTTCTTGGTGCTGTTTGTCATTAACCTGCTCTATTTCTGTTAACTGTTTGTGTGAACATCAATCTGGTTCTCTTTAGTCATTGGCCATTTGTTGTCCTAAACTGTTGAGGAAGAGGAATCCGATTTTGTTTGGGAAGGTAGCGGCTCCTTCACCCTCATCATGAAGCGCTTGTAATGCATGATTCTCTCTACTTTGATGTCACTGCACAGAGCAGGGAAGCAATCATTCACAGCCCATTTGAGCTTCAACATCATATAGTGAATGTGTATTCACCATAAAAGTTAACAACTTAGCAATTTGTTATTCATCCGTTTTAGTCGTTAAACTGCGAGACCTCGGCCGTTACCTTTTATTGATTATTAAAATGGCGTGTTTAAAGTATTTAACAGTGACCAGGCCGGCCTCTCTTCCTGATGCACACATACCGATGCAGTTTGGTCAACCTCTGCTCATGCAAGGTTCTGCTTTTTCTTGAGCATCCTGTCAAACAGCGGTATGTCATGTGTGAAGCCTCTCCGCAGCGCACCGAAGTGTTCCTCTGTGACCTGGCAGTGGTGGGGAGGCCTCTCTCTAAGTTATCCTGCTTTGAAGTCCTTTGTTATGAGTAGTTCACCACAGGACTACTCCAGCAGAGGAAATGTCTCAAAGTTACTCTTCGAGGAACTCGCCGTTTGAAGCTGTGACACAACCTGCCGCACTGCTTCAGAGTTCACCGGCTCAGTTGTAGAGCAAGGCCTATGTCGAGGAGGGCTAAAAGTCAAGGTTACAATTTGATCAGATTAAAGGTCCAAAAAGAGCCTTTCTTCTAGAGAGGGCCCTTCAAGGAAGCATTCAGATCAGGCAACATAATTGGTGCCTACCGGGAACATTTGTTTGCGTACTAGACGACTGAGTCTCTGTGGATACGGGCCTCGCAGTTGCCATACAGTTTACACTACACAACTCGGTAAATGCATCGTCACAAAAACGCAGTAGCTCCCCAGACATAATTAACTGGTGACCTTTTGCGTAGCAGTTTTGGCTCGAGGTTTTAACAACGAAGAACAGCAGCTGTCCCTGCACATAAGTTGTGTACAGTAAGATTGCGAAAGACTCCTTCATGAGTTCACCTTCATTAGTTCCTCCTGGAGACATCCCACCTTTTTATGTTTCCACCAGCTCTGCCTGGCTACAACTGTTAGAGCACTTTCACATGCATTTTCAGACAGTTGGGCAGATGGCAGCCCTGAATGTTAATTTGCCAACTAGATTCACAGTAAAGCACATTATTCACAGGTGGTATCTGCTGCTCCTCAAAGCCACTGGAAGCCAGCCACCAGATCTGGCCAGCAACAATTTAGTGCCTGTTTTGTGTTTTACTAATTTTCACTATGTGCTCTTTTCAGGGTCACACAGCTATGCTTAATAATGGCTGCTGGCATCCCAAGATTAAAGAGGAGTTCATGACGTGCTCCAATGACGGGTGAGTGTAATCAAGTGTTGTGAGCTCCGAGTTTTTGGCAGGATCTGTTATTAGGTTGTGGATACATTATTGTAAATACTGTAACCCTAAACCATAATGGTATAATCCGTAAAACACGCATTCTGTGCTTATATTAATTTTGCTCATTTTATTTCTTTATTCCATATGACGTACCAGGAAAGTGGAGAAAACATTTAAAATGGTCTACCGTAACATCCAGAAACTAAAAAACTAAAAAAATCAATGTATCTCGTCAGGTGAAATTATTTTTGGATGTCTTCATGACAGACTTGAACTTTTATAGACACACCACCTGAATATTATGATTACCATTTACTCAGAATCGTCCTACTGGGCTACTAACAAGCTGTGTGTATCATGCCAAAGAGCTTTATTTGCTCTCATTCTCTGTCACCAGCAGGGAGTCCTCAAGTCCAGATTATGCCTCTGGAACGGGTAGTTTGGCCTCCCGGCTGTGCATTTACACATTTTATACTGGATGTAGTCCAATTGTAGCCCTTCTATTTGTATGCAGCGATTCTGACCAGAGATAACAAATCACACGCATGCATATTTATAATCTTTTTGCTTCAGAAAACGGTGATTTAGCAGTATTCTGCTTTCTTAAAAGCAACACTAGTCCTCTGTGACTGCAGAACCTGTAACCCTTTGACGTGTGTAAAGGTGTGAGTGAATATTTGTGAGCGTGTGACTTTGAGTGAGAGCACAGTGATGAGTCTAAGTGAGTGTGTCAGGCAGCATTGCAGAAATCCAGGGCTATCATCATTAAGTGGAAACAAGGGGCTGGCTTTGTGGGCAGGCCATGGCCCAGTGTTTACCAGTGTTACTTTTCTCCCAGATGTGGAGGCTGGTTTATTTAGCTCTTATTGAGGCTCTGGAAATCCTCCCCTGGCACGTTAGCACTGGGTGTTGCCCCTGGCCAGCTCACAGGAGAACAGCGGAGAGGAGCGTACAGGGAACCATTCACAGGCGGAGCAGCTGCATGTGAGGAGGGTTCACAGCAGCAGAGCAGGTCAGCACGGCAACCTGCGCCTCAGAGATGGATCGAGGCAGCGACGGGCCTGTAGTGATTTACAAGTGCAAGACGTTGTCCATGTGACCCCATGTCAAATCTCCCATATTCTCACTTATCGTCACTTACGTAGTGTGCAGTGCAATATAAGGGGCTACTTGGTGATGAAGAGCTTTACTTGAATTTCTTGGTTGAAGCACTGCCCCGCGAACTTCACACTTCTTCAATCAAAAGTGGCTCTCCTGCCTTCAGTGCAAACAGAACGTAGGCGCCAGGGTTTAAACAGGTGTCAAACACGCTGACCACATTACTTTAGCCCTTGTTTCTGTACTCTGATAACTGCTCATTTTCCTCATTTAACATTTCGGCATGCATGTTTTGCTGTTTTGCATTGGTACATTTTAAGCATCTTTGAGAGTACGGCCTGAGATCCTCAGAGCAGAGCCGCTGTGACTGTACATTAAGCTGAAAGGCAGCCAGACGTTTGCTGATCCTTCTAGATATGAGGGGGTTTCTGGGTTTTACTCAGCAAATGTGTCCCGCTTCTTGGAACTGCTCCCAGGTCTGATTTCATGAGGGCTTCTTTTCCAATCTCGGCACGCATGACAGGCCCAAACATTCAACTTCTGTACTAAAAAGAGTATTTTTGTCAATGTTGTATTGTCTAAATTGCAAATTTCTTTGGTTGGGATTAAAAAAAAAAGAAAAAAAAGAAGAAGAGTTTGATTTATGTTTAAGTCTATTTGCTTGATTCACAAGAGTGTCAACTTATAGCACTCATTTGTGGCGTCTTGCTCATCCATCTTTAGCGCCATCTTGAACAACTATTGAGTCTGCAGAGTCCAGGTTGTAGTCAGTAGGCCTTTTGAGAACAGTGCAGCAGTTGGCCAATAGTACCAGTGGGTGTCTGCTGCTGGCTGGGTCTGCTTAAACATCAGACCCAACACCTAGGTTTTCTCTTTCTTCCTGTGTCAGCCTAGTTAGAGAGTCTTTGTTGTGTTTATTTGAATAGGTTATTAAGCATGATCACTGGACCGCCCAGCTCCTTAATTGAAGGTCCCCCTAGTTGTATAGAATTTCATTCATAAGAACTGCCTCCCGGCTCCTTGAATGATTTCACTAACCAGACTTTTTTTCCCCCTGAGGAAGTGTATGAGAAGGAAGTACGGATGAAGCATAATGCTGCAGCAGCAGGGTGGTAGTGAATGTCCTTTCACACTGAGGGTTGAATGGGAGCTTCAGCAGAACTGTCAGAGACTCACGTCCGTCAGTGAAAAGCGTTTGTACGAAGACTGGTGTGAACGTGTCAACATTCCCCATTCTGTTTGAGAGTTGTGTGATTGTTAAACGGCAAAATGTTTTCCAACATTATTCATGTTTGATTCAAGGGGGAAAATGCGTATTAAGCATTGAGCCACTTTAACTAAGTCTTTACGGAAAGACCGAACACCTGTTGGAAAACCGCTGATTTATTTCTCAGAAAGTGAGGGCAATATGTGCTGGGTCTACTCCCAGTGGAAGTATTTCTTTGGCAGGATCGAATTTGAAATAAAACTCAAAATATGGCTTGGATTTGTGTGTCAGTCGTGGTTTTTGAGAGCTGCAACCTTTTTTAATATACAAAATCCTAAACGGTAGTGGTTTTAAGTTTTAAGTTCTGTTTAAAGTTAACAAATCATACCACAATATGTAAGACCTTTCCCAAACTATAACTAACAAAAGCTTTGCATTAGTGGCTTCAAGGACATGATACTGCTGATTGTTGGTTTTACTTGATGTAGTTTTATAGAACCACAGGAAAGCGATCAAAAATGCATGTTGTGCTCTTTTTGTGACTAAAATTTCAGCCAGTGGAACAGAGCATAGGACAAACGGCGACTTTCTAATTGGGCCCACATGTTACTTCGGTCGATTCTTGAAACACACTTGCAATTGCACACACAAATGCACAATTTGAGGAATGTTTCCAGGAGGTTTGAATGCCAGGGATTCCCTTGGTGCTGGCCTGCTGTCAGGGCTGCAGCTGGACATGGATGTGTAGCTGTATGCAGGAGACCCGAAACACAACATGGCAGGGCTTTTTATTGCTGAAAAACAAATAATTTGTCTTTATCGTGCACTCAAAACCAAACGCATGATGTAATATATGTGACACATTAAGGAATTATCATTGGGGAGCAGCCACAAAATTCCTGATCTACTACTTGGATAAATCCTGGTAATCAATGAAGGGTTTTTTTTTTGCATGCAAGTTGTCACTTTTAAGTAAGTATTTCTTTCTCTCAACTGATCATTGCTAGCATACTGATCTTATCAAGTAAGTATGTTATCTATTTATTTTGTTGTGCTACAGCCAAATGCTTGGTGATAACTGTTTGTTTTTTTTTGTTGTTTTTTTTCCCCGAGGGGAAAGGAAAGGAGGGAGAAATTACTCATGGGTTATTAAGTGTTGTCTGCGTGAGAGAAAGGGGATCAAGAGAGACATTACAATGTGTGTGTGTGTGTGTGTGTGCGCGTGCGTGCGTGAGCATGTTGGGGCGATTCACACAGTTGAACACATGAGGTTCATCCACAGTCCAGCTCATCTCCAACTGTTTCCCGCCTTACACTGCAAGTGTTCCATATCCTGCCCAAGAATGCACATACCGTACCTTTAAGGAGTGCATTTATCCTCATGGCTGAATTTTTGACTGACCGTGGCATCTACTTCTTTAGTAGTGCTGTGTTTGTGTCTTTTCTTGTTGAACAAAATACGGGGCCACTTCCTTACACGGAAGGCATCTTACCGACCAAATTGCTTGATTTAAATCTGATGAGCTGTCTCGACTTCTTTTAGGTGTGTGTGTGTGTGGTCTCACCTGCCTTGCTATAGCATGTCTTTAGGCTGATTCTCTACTTTCGAGCCGCACTAATAATGTTGTGACTTTATTTGAATCGGTATCTCACTGTACCCACACCCAAAGTGTTTATTCTTTTGCTTCCTTGCTTGAGTGCCACCACCTCCTCCCAAATCCTTTTCCCCCCATTTTATCTTCTTGAGCTGCGATGCTAGATGGACCATCTCTCCCTCCTAATCCGCGTTTCTCATATCAGAGCCCTAGTTAGTCAGTCAACCGGCCATCAGGCAACACAGCCTCTCCCCATCACCGGAGTTTGACCAATAAACAACCTCCTACGAAACGTACGTCTTTCTTATCCCTCTCTCTTCCTTATCTCATCATCTGGGAAAGTGATCCTAGCAACCATGTCCCCCACTCGGCCTGTAACCTGACGGACAGATAAAATCTGGGGCCTGGGGAGTTGTCACTCCTCAGTTGATGTGTGAATGAGTGTGCTACCTCGTAAAGTGCACACGCATGACTGAGGATGTATGGGTCTCATTTTATTACATTCACCCCTCTGTCTGTGCAGCGTTTGAGCAGGAAAAAGGGGGCTGCTGATTGAAGGGAAAACAGGGTTGCAGAAGAGGCAAAGGGCCCACAGGTTTTGGCGGTATCTTCATGCCGCGTGTGAATATTTTGACATCTCGCTCTTTTCATTGCTGTTACTTTCCCAAAACAACTGCCTCCCTCTGAGAAAATACTGTTTGAGACTTCTCCAGATGTTTCCCTCTAGAATAAAGGTGCGACTTTAATTAGGTGAAGCGGCACTTAACTTCTGTTGATTTTTTTTCTTTTCTTTTTTTTCTCTTTTTTTTTCTTTTGGGAAGCTTTTACACTTTAATTTTATTACATTTTTAGAGTACCATATTAGAGCTGACCGTTTTCCCCGTCCTGCTCCGTGTCTCGTCCCTGACAGGTGAGGGTGTGCAGTCTTTGCCCTGTGCTCAGGGTTGGCTCAACACCGGTGGGCTCCAACCTCTCTCTTCTATCCCCCTGACAGCCAGCAGTACCATGTTTTGGAAAGAGCCCTTACGATAAATAGCATTCCAGGTTTTGTGTGCTACGCGAAAGGTTATGTTGTCTTTATTGCCTTGACAGACGCCTACGGTCTTCTGTAAACAAAATAGAGACGTCTGTGTGAGGCAGCAGGTGGACCAATTTGTCATCCAGTCCATGGCTATCACTCTTTCTCATTCACTCTCACACATACACATGTGTATCTGCTCGTGTAAACACTTACTGTACAATGCAGTAGTCTTTAAAGGTGGATTGAGCTTTTTCTTCCCAGCAAGAGAACTATGCATCAAACAGAGTTTTATTTGACCCTTGCCAGTTTTCACTCAAACCATATGTCTTCAGCTGGCATTTGTATCACATTGTTAGACTTATCCAAACACAGTTGAGTGTGTGTGTCTGTGACTTTGTAGCTGGCCGTGGAGGAATCCTTGCCTGGCTGTTAGTAGCAGCCCTGCCTGTATGTTTATACTCCTCTGCTGACCTTGTGACCCGAAGGTCGTGATGCTCACTAAAGCAAGCAGTGGGTCACAGACACATTTGGACACGCTCTGTCTGGCACGAGTGGTGGCGTGGGTGTGTGAGAGGTTGGCTAAACATGTTTGTGTGTAGTCAGGTTGTTCAATAAATAGATGTGGAGGTTTCAGGCTCTCGAGGTCACTTGCAATGCTGGTGGGCACCTCGGCTTTTCCTCTTTGTCATCATTTCTGTCTTTTGTATTCATAAGTTCCCATATCTCTTCTTTTTATTGTCTATTTGTCATCACTGCACCCTCCCGTATGCGTTTTTTTTTGTTGCAAAAGCGCTGAAAGGATACAGAGCTAGTTGATTGAAACTATTTAGATTAGGTAGATAGAGGTTGTGTGCAACATACCTTGCTTGGATATCTTCTAAACATCCAGCCACGCCTACGAGGTCAAAGGTGGTCCCACCTTGTTTTAAACTAAACAATTTGTTGTTCTCAAGTCATTGTCTACTCTACTTTGAAATTCAAAGTATGCAGCAGATATACTGACAACTGTACTGACTGGACTTAATAATCTTCTTGCTCCAATTACCTTTTTTTGACTAACTTCATCCTTTTTTCTTTTTTTTTTACAGATAATTTAGGAAACACTAACTGCAATTAATTATTAATCATTTGAAAGTTAACACTGAAGTTTCACATGTGTTTTTTGTTTATTCTGTTGTTCAATTGAATACTATCTTTTCAGTTTGCATTGTTTATATATGATTATATGTCAATTCATTAGTGGTTTGATAAATAAATAAATAAATAAATTGCATGTGCTATTAGTAAGCTATTAGTTGATATATCAACACCATTTAAGTCGGTATATGTTCAATGTTTAAAATATAAATCTGTCACAAGCACGGATTCTTGTTGGGCTTAAATTTGATGACATTTTGGAATGAAACATCCTATTGGCACACATATGTCTGCATTTAAATTCCTCCTCTTCAGTGACCCAGGTTGTGTAATATGTTCAAGGATTTCATGGACGCTTCAGACATGCCTGTCAGACTGATCTACTGTTCTGCTGTTTGCTAACCTCTCACCCTGCAACACATAGCTGCCTAACCTCCTGAGAATGTCTGAGGCACACTGTATCCCTATATGATTCTGATTTATTACAGTGGTGGATGGTGTTGATGACCAAATATGTTTTGAGGGATACTATTTTATGAGGGATTCGTGACAGTTGGGTGAGGATAAATTCAATTCTTTGAATCTGTCCGTAGCACTGTGCGCACATGGGACCTGAGTTCTGAGAAGAAGCACAAGTCTGTGTTCAAACCGCGGTCCTTCCAGGGGAAGAAGGTCGTCCCCACGTGCTGCACCTACAGCCGCGATGGGAAGCTCATTGCAGCAGGCTGCCAGGATGGCACCATCCAGATCTGGGACAGAAACCTCAGCGTGAGTTTTAAAAAGCGCACACACACACACACACAC
The DNA here is from genome assembly GCA_016806645.1 of Ophiodon elongatus. NCBI lineage: Eukaryota > Metazoa > Chordata > Actinopteri > Perciformes > Hexagrammidae > Ophiodon > Ophiodon elongatus. The sequence continues at coordinate 323,740 of JACSYO010001905.1, forward strand.
ACACACACACACACACACACACACACACACGCACACGCATACCAAACCACCTCAATGTGCAATAGCTTGTAAACATTGGATGTCTATTTTGTTATGGCCTTGGTTGCAGAATCATGAGACTCAGGTCGTCCGGTCACAGGCCAGAGAGGGCAGAGTTCAGCAAGTCACTAACACTGACCACAATTCAAAATGCCTGGCTTTAAAATGCATTTTTCCAAACTGTGAGTCTTTTGAAAATATGATCAAATAGCCTGTCGGACCTGCAATGACCCTGTTCTCACACTAATCAGGTCAGAGTTGCTCTCATTTGATCCGAACTCTGGAGAAACGAGAGTCTACAGGCGCGTTAGAGGCTCTGTGAGGCTGTTCTTAGATACAGCACTGCTTGTAGCTAAATGCTAACGCTGAATGCTAACATACTGATGTTAAGCTGCTATAATGTTTGTCATGCTCAAAATCTGAGTTTAGTGTGTTAGCATGCCAACATTTGCTCATTAGTACTAATTAGCTCATGTTGGGAATGCCATTAGTTGAGCAGGTATTTTGTCTTTAAACAAAGTTTGGACACATCAAAAATTTGATCTGATGATGGCGCTAAATGTTAGGGGATCATCAAAGGGATATATTAGATGTTGAGATATTTCACTCTGGACCAAAGTGGTGGAGTGACCGTCAGACTGACATTGCTTTCCCTAGAGCCACACAGCTCGCATGGTTAAAAATAGCTGATTATGTAACTGAATTAACTGACGTTTGATGATTGAGTTGAGTTACATGAAAGTTACTGGGAGACCACAATTCCCCTCTGCACATTTTCCACTATTTGTTAATTAGGTAATTATGTGATCAGCGCTTTCCGTTCTTCAAGCTTCACATTGTTGAGGTAATCGCTGATCTTGGCCCCTAAGTAGCATTGCTCTCACTTGTTTGACTGTTTTCACTTGAGGTTTTTGACAGGCCGTCACAAAAATGACTTCCATTTGCTGCTGCAGAATGCACCTCCTAGATCTTTCATAGAGGAGATCTTATGGGTGCCTCGATTGTTATGTCACAGAAACGCCCCTCTCGATGGCTGTCGTAGCATGTTTCGCAGCTTACTGCTCGCTTGCTCTTTCTCACACAAAGTTCACCTCCACGGCACAGATGTGAAGAGGAAAAAAGAACCAGAAGAGGAGCTTTCGTGTTTGAGGAGGGGCTTAGGGGGACCTACAGTACTCATAATTCAGGATTTTCAAAGGTGACATATATATTGCAGGCCTCATTTCAGTTTGGTATTGTCTTACATTATGGCCAGCTCTTTGACAAACATGGTTTCACAAGTTTATTTTTCCACGCCGTGAGGGATATATATGGATACTCACCTTGGAGGCCTAAAACACTACAAGGCCAGATTTTAGGACAGAAAATAAATTTCATGGAGGGCTGCACACAGATGTTACGAAATACTCTCAAAGACAACCAGTTTTCTGTCAACATAAGTTATGAACAACTGCTTAACTATCTGAAGAATAAGAAGTTGTTTTTATACCCCCAATGTTTCGGGACATTTTCACTCTAATTTTTAATTGTTCCACTTCACATCCTTTCATCTGTCCAACCCCATATGTGGACAAGGTTGAATGCCTGTGCTATTTCATATGAGAATAGTGATAATTAAGCTGCAGTTAGTGAGTTGGAACAGCTTGATTGGACAGAGGGGCTTATCCAGATTAGTCAAATGAGAAGTAGGCTACATGATAATTACTCCAACAGTCAACTTCCTAATCGCACGACACAAAAAAATGTATTTAGATGGAGGATTTCTATTGTTAAAGCCTTTGTGCTTCCGTGTATCTGTGTTGTATGGACTCCCCTCTGCCATTATCCCACTGGACTGCTCATAGCAGCAGGCTTCGAGTGATTGGGTTAAAGCTCTCCAAATTTATTACCCCTCTTTCTCCAAACTAAATATTTACCCTGCGTCCCATAGCAGCTTACAATAGTCATGTCTGTTGCCTGACCACTGGAGCCTGTCCTGTCTGAATGGCTCAAGAATTTAGTCGGTGCCCTCTGCCCTAATCAGCAACCTGTGCTGCTGACTCGAATCCAGCCACAAGCCTAAAAAGGAGTTGACCTCCCCATGCTGTCATTGCTGCTCCCTCCCCCACTCAAACAAGGTCTATCTCCTGTTGTATCGCCACTATTACTCATGGCCAGAATATGCAGGCAGATCAATCACAATCAATCATGTGTATGACCTTGATCTAGAGCTGAGGCTGAAGAGAAGCTATTGAGGATGACACATTGTTCTCTTGAACCCTGACATGAGTTGATTGATCCTGTGATGGGAGTCAGGTAGGTCTCTGTTAGTGGACTGCCACAGAGAGGCATTGCATGCTCGTTTCTCTGACCAGAGGGGTCGGTGTCAGAATTACAGGACTGCATTTAAATGGTTGCCAGGTAATGTGCACTCTGTGGAAGTTAGTGGGTTGAGGGTGCAGGCCCAAAACCTAACCACAGAGACCTGGGGAATGCTATGATGTCATAGGTGGACTTGGATGTTTCTAGACTTCAAAGTGGGACCTCAGAAGATGTGGTTTTGATGAACTACTCCGTTGAGGAATGTCATCATGAGATGATATGGCAAACTTTGTCTTGTGTTCTACTTTTGCTGGTTTTATCACCGCAATCGTTTCTTAATTATGAGAGAAACCAGAGCTCGCCGAGAAGTTTTAAATCTGTTTGAATTGGATTAATTTCAATGTGCGTGAAGTTTTGTCTTCATTTTTTTTATCTTTTGTGTTTTAGCCTATCTTGATATCTATAAACTTGACTGAAGATGGCAGGCTCCTTTAACTCCACTCAACACACTGTTATTATTCTAGTCACAGACAGTTTATTGTCACCTGCTTAAACTGACCACCAGCACTGGCCTGGACATCATTTACAGTTACTGGCTTAATAGGACCCTTAACACAGTAATGGGACTGCACAGTACCACTGTAAACTAGTAACTCTGTGGGTCATAAATGATAGGGCTGTGGAAGATTAAAACAGAAAAACAGAAGAACTTCTTGACGTCCAATGAAAATGTTTAGAATACTGTCTAAGATCGGATAACTGGCTAGTGTACATATACGGCCCTCATCATGGATATTTCTTCCGAGCCATCTAAAGACTGATCTTAAACATTTACACCAGATCTCCCATCTTGCAGCCTCCATAGTGACTTGCCCCAGAGTTTGCCACAGCCTGGTCTTCCCGCCTTCATGTACATGTGGGGACAGACATTCACTGAAGGACTTTAAAGAGTCACTAAAACAGATGCTTTTTATCAAGTAAATGCTGCAGCTTTCAGTGTTGTGCCCGCGTTTAACCCTGAACAAAGACTTGGAAACAACATGTACAGAATGCTACTTCTTTCAATTTGTGGCTGAGACCTAGAGGAATGCAGTCACTCCAATGGAACACACTGTCAGATTACGATGACACTCACGCCAGTGTGATCGGCTAAAAACACACGCACAACAACGCGGCTTCACCATCACCACTTGTTGATTTCCATGAAAGATCAGAGCAGCTGCTCAGGGCTGCGGTTTGGCCACTTGATCCTCAGAAAGTAACAGAGGTCAAAGTGAGAGGTTACAACGGACTGCACAGTGGGCATCATTAAGCCTTTCAGGTGTGCGGTTGTAAAAGTATGGAGGTTGGGGCAAGGCAGCGCTTCCCAGTATTTATATACTGATACCCCGATAGTGTGGTCAGGACCAGTTGGCCCTGTGGTAGATTGTTATCATAGTCTGCTGCGGATGAAACCCAATGCTGTGTTCCTTCTGCTATTTATCAACTCCTGCTGCCGAATGGCTGTACATGTGAATTAGGGCGCTGTGTATGCAAGCACATGTAAGTGTGCATATACGCACGTATACACAATCTTATATGAAACGGTATACATGCATATCTGTGTGGGGAAAATGCGCACATTGGCGAGCTGAGAAAATTTGTGACAATTAATCCCGATGCCCGTTTAGGACGGGGAGAAGGTTACAGGTTACAGAGGAAGTCACAAGGCGCAAGAGCGGTTTGAAACTGTGTATGAGAATCCAGTTTCACAGGCCGGCTGCGTAGATTATCACAGGAAGCAAACACCATGGCATCTACCAATGCCAGCCAACATCAGGATAGTAAATAAACACTCAAGCTCTCACAACAGCAGTAAATGATCTAGAAATAGCTGGAGGGTTTTATGTTTGCTATAAGCAGCTAGAATAACCACGAGCTACCCTTTGAAGAGAGTTCTACTTCTACTGACTGACATTATCTATCAAGTTAAAAAAAAATGAAATCATTCTTATTATTTTCTGCCTTGTATTTATGATCTATTTAGCGCCCTTGTGTCTGTTTTTCCTTTTCATAATTTACTCCAGATTTGAACTTGACTTTTCCTCATTCCATCTGTTTATTAGGATTAGAGAATGTTTTAAAAAAAATATATATATATATATATATAAATGGATATGCAGAAAAAGAATATTTTCAGTGCAGATAAAACAGACACTGAAGATGGTATAGCATAACAATGCAACATAAAAGGAGTTAAAGCACCACGTGCTAACAGCAGATGGTGTTAATTTTGGAGAGGAAGACGTCAGATGAAAAGAGGAAAAAAAAACCTTGTGGTATGATTCATCATGGGTCGAACAAGAGCTCATAACTTCTCTTACTGTTTGACCTGAGGAAACCTAAGGCTATGGTGAAAAACATGTGTTTGGAGGTTAAGTTTTCAGGAAAAAATTTACACGTCTTTGCAATTCTCTCTGGTGTTACGTAAAGATTTCATCACCTTCTTCTCGCATCTACTTTTGCTTTTGATTCAGTAGATTGTCGCCCTGCATCTCTGCACCTCTCAGGCAACACTTTAGTCCTACAAACCATCGAAACCTGCCCGGACTATCCTCTCCACTAGAACCGCTTTTATGGTGTGCCATTGAGCTTCATGTAACCGCTCATAAGAGAAGATAATTACAGGAAAATGGTTCATCAGCATCCCCTCCTGTTCATAGTCCGCTGACCCCACCCAACCTATTTGTGCTCCCATGCATAGATTCAAGGATAACTTATTGTCATTATTCGCTCACAGTTTAATGAATGGAGATGTTGAGTGTTTGGATGCGCTCCCATTGTCCATGTGCACACGGCACAGTAGGGACAGTGGGCGTTGTGATTGAACCGGGGCCCCCAAGGTCTTTTGTTTTAGGGCTCATCAAATAAAGTAGTAAATTCTTAAAGTTCAGTCAGCCGCCAAGTACCCTCAAGTTTGGAGTATTGTGTGTTTGACTGGGTTTAAGCCTTACACATTATGCTTTAGCTGCTGTTTAGTAGGCCTGAGATAGCCTGTGGCCGAGCTGTTCCATACCTGCTGTAAGATTAGAAAATGTACTTTTCATATTAAATTGACTTCTTGACTTTTATTTCTCAACCAAGTCAATTTCCAAGGCAGCGGAATAGGAAGATAATCTAAGATAAGAAATGAGGAGAATGGATTTTAGTCAAAGGTAATATATGGGTAAAATGATGATGGGAAGCAGAAAATTATCCCTGGAGAGACTACAGAGGCTAAATGGCCAACGCCTGAAAAAGTGGAATCCATGTTATCTACAGTTCAAGGTAACAGTGTTATCTGTCTCATCCAAGTTAATAACTTCCCTCCATTTACTTACTTTGGAAGTGAAGTATGACCTCGTTTCCTTCTTGTATCATAAGGACACATCACTCATTCACCTCACGCTCCTTTCTCTCCTGCTCCTTTTTGCTAGCATTTCTCTCCACTTCTCTATCTTATCTGTCTTCCACACTCTGTGCTCGCTTCAAATTCCTTATCCACCTCTCTGAGTCAAAAGCCTGTATTGCTGCAATTCTCTTTTCACTGATTTATTTGCATTCCGTTGAGAATTAATGAAAATGTAGCTGTATAAACCAAGGTTATGTTTGTTTGAGTGTTAGCAAGCCTACTTCCCAGACTATTGCTTCACCACTGTCTTTTAATGATCGATCTCTCTAATCTGGCTGTACTTGGGTAAAACTAAGGCAGGGGGAAGTAAATGTGGAAGGAAGCAGAGAGAAGACACAGGCAACAAGGCATTGCAGCTGGTACTGAAACAATTAGTTGATTTGTTTGATAACCAATTAGTCATTTCAGCCATTCATCGAGCATTAATGTAAAAATAGGGCTGCTTTTCTGAGCTTTACCATATTTGTGCATCAAAAGTCTTTGAATTTGGGACATTTGGCTGGACAAAACATTGGGAAAATATGCTAGACATTATGTAGACTAAATGATTCATTGAAAGTATTTTCAGGTTAATCGACAATGAAAATAATAATTACTTACATCTCCAATTATATAATCTAGAGTTAAACAAATAAAAAATTCTGAATGCCATAACTTGTGTACACATGTCAAATGCATGCACTTAAGTTTGGCAAGCGTAAAAATTAATTTCAACATTGTCTTATTTCCTTTTTCACTTCTGTTCATCGTCCACTTTTTGGGTTGCCGTGTACTTTTAGAGAGCTTTTCTTCTTGCTGCTCTTTTGTGTGTATGTGTGAGAAAGATAGAGAGAAGTGTGTGAGGGGTGGGGGGGGGGAGGGGGTGCTGGGAGGGTGCTGGGGGGTGCTGGGCTATTTCCAGCCTAGAGCTGCAGACCTTGGCACACGCACACACACACTCTGCACTACAGTAGTACACCACTTGCTCAGAGTGAGCACCGAGGAGGTGCATTGCACGCCTGGCCATCTTGAAAACAGCTGCTTCAACGAGAAGCTTGAATGCTTCTGTTTGCAGGGGGGCATCGCTGCAGTGGCTGGGATTAATTACTTTTTAATTGGCTGTATTGTAACTTCTAATTGTTTCCAAACTGTATCTGAAATGCCACCAGCAGCTTCTCCTAAAACCTTTTAAAGCCACTCATTATCATGTTTCCCCCCCTGAACTACAAAGGTGAGATTCCATTCCCTCTAGCTTTTGTAATCAGTCTGTTCTCACCTCTAAAGAATGACCTCAGCTGAAATGTCTCCTAGCCTTCTTGGTTTTCAGTGATGCATGCTGATCATCACAGCCAAGTTGAGTAAGATGTCGTTCTCATATACAGCAACATGCCGAGGAAATAGTTACATGGGCAAGATTATACACATGATTAGCTTGACGAAGAGCCCGATGTCTTAGGGCTGTACAACGCAGCGTGCAGACTAGCTCTCCTTTTCCATTGTGAGCTGATGTGCACTGTCTCTGCTTCAGAATTACATGTACTCATATATATTCATAGCTTCAACTCAGGATTAGTGTCACTAGCGATTTATAATTCATTGTTTGTCTATAAAATGTCAGAAAATATTGATAAATGCCCAGTCCCAGATGATGTTCTAGAATATTTTATTGTTTTGTGCAAACTCAAAGATATTCAGTTCACCATCACATGAAACAAAGACAAGCAATCAGTTTGACTTTTTTTGTCCGAAAAATGATTATTCATCAAAATAGGTGCAGATTAATTTTCCTTCAGTGTTAGATAAATACAAATTAATTCAGTAGTTTTTCATTTGATAATTCAATAATGTCACCTCCATACCCCTAGTTTGTAACACAGACTTTCTGTTAAAAAAATATATCGAAGACCATGCCAGGACATTATTATATTTATATCACCAAATTACTTAATATGTTCTCAGACTCCTTTAGAACCTCAGAAGACATGCTATAACTTTCACAGGCTGGGTGGTACTCCCCATTGAGAGTAACCTGACTTTAATATGTAAAGGTGGTGGAGTTGACCTTCAACTCCTTTTAGGAGTGTGTTACTAATTTACTTTCTAGCCCACAGTTTTTTTTTCTCAATCTTTTCAACCTACTGTTGTCTCCTATGCTTCTGGCAAATGTCCATATTTTGTAATTGGTCCCGGTGGCTGTTGATGTTTTGATGTGACACTCAAAACTAGTAGCTGTTACTGGCCGACCCTTGTGAAATAACACTTGTTTAAGGATGTCTAATAATAAGAGGGAATCAAAATGCAGATGTTAGCCCAGGGCTGCGGGTAAAAGGGTCTTAAGTGTGTTAGTGGCTAATAAACTGCACGAAGTAGGACCATTAGCATACTATTTCAGGTAGGACCAAGGGAAAAATTAAAATCTCTCTCAGACCTAAGCTTGCCAAGGTAAATCTCTGTGGTCTGTAGTCTTGCTAAAGAGTGTGGTGGGTACAGTGTGTAAAGTTGCTGGTATTTCATAAGTTGAAGTGGGCTTCATAGTTAAATATATAGTATTGTGTTCATGCAGGAAATGGAAACCGTGTGTTCTTTTGAAGACACGAGAGTGAAAAGGTATTTTTGTTACTGAAGTTAGTAACTGGAAAGACTGCCACTGAAGCAAAGCATTGGCAGTTTCATACTGGAGCCCATCAGGAGATTATAAGAGCTCTTTTTAATATTGATGAGCAGCAGTGAGCAAGGCAGCGTGTTTATGGAAAAGGCAGAGAGAGCCCGGGCTGCACTATTTATTCATTTTGTTCTGTAATTAACAATCAATTACATCTAGGTTTTCTCTGTCTCTGTAATCTCTTTTGAGACTTGTCTGTGATCAACTGTATATGAATAAATTCTGGATTTCTTCTTTTGTCACTTATGCACCTATTATTTAACACAAACAGGAGTGAGTTGCTGCTATCATGACCTCTATACTAGCCTTCCACTTTCATAAAGACCAAGCACATCACCTGGAATAATGAAATGGCGTTTAAAACGTATTTGACCCATTCATTGTCGGTCTTGTCATAAACTATACCGATGCATTGTTTTCTCTTTTTTCTTCTTAGGTCCATACAAAATTCCACTGTCGGCAAGCACACATCCCAGGATCAGACACGTCCTCCATCGCCTTTTCCTATGATGGCAGGATCCTCGCTTCACGTGGCGGTAAGAAAAATACTTTAATCTCACAGTATCCTCCAAACTCGCAGCCAGCAGTGGCACACAGCCCAGCTCAAAGCCTCCAGGTTTAGGTCCAATACTTGCTGCTTCATCCAAAGTGTTTTAAAGCAGAGGAGAAGCTTCTCTCTTCCTGTGCAAAATAAAAGGAACCACCACCAACAAAACACAGAACAGATGTATACACAGGCACACTTGAGTTCCTCCTTGGTATGTGATCTAGTCTGGAGGTTTCACAAAGGCAAACCGGAATAACTCCGTGCAAGAGTCCTTCACTCAACCATATCTATAATCTGTCATATAAATAAAAAATAACTCTTATAACCCCGTTTTATAGTTAAGAAAAGGCAACGGAAATAACAGTTCCACTGTGGTGACTTTCTGTAAATTTGTAGTTAACCTGTTGTCTCCATCTTTTTTCTAGGGGATGACACTCTCAAGATGTGGGATATACGTAACTTCAAGAAGCCTGTGAATGTAGCTACTGGACTGAACAACTACTTTACAATGTGAGAATTCTGAACGTTCATGTTAACTACTGTAAACTATGTGTGGATTATGAACTGATGATATTGCATGTGTGTTATTTTCTCTATTAGGACTGACTGCTGTTTTAGCCCTGATGACCAGCTTCTTGTAACGGGGACCTCTGTGAAAAAAGACGGGGGAAACGGGAAGTTGGTTTTCTTTGACCGAACTTCCTTTCAGAAGGTCTATGAAATAGAAGTCACCAATGCAGTAAGTCCTGCCTCGATCTCCACAACCACAACTGCTCTTATGGCAAGATTATTTTTCATCTGGTTGATATATTTTGGTTACAAACCAAAATGACCCTAAATAATTCGCAGTGGAAAAGAAACACAATGAATCCACAATGAAACATAATGGAAAACCTAATGAAACCAATGTGCATGTCATAAGTAGTCTTGGCTCAAACAAGACTGCAGCCTTAAAATGTTTTTATTTGGTTATAGCTGCCTGAGAACACAACAGCAGCCGTCTCAGGCCTCATTATGACAGCCGAACAGATTTGACTGGCCTGACATGGACATTTAATTAACTTTCTATTTAACCCAATACAGGATTATTCCAGGACTATTATTTTTGCTTGGCTTATTTATTAAATTCTCACACACAGTAGTGTACACCACAGGAATTCAGAGAAACGGAATCCAGAAAATTAAATATCATTGGCCCAATCCTCTGGCAGTGACTAGACATGTTCCCGTTAAATCACTGTATCTGTATGAAGTAGTATCTCAGCAGTATAGCAGAAAACGTATTTTCTCCACCTTCACCCTGGATGAAAGATAGACATGGCGTTGTGTTTTGGGGGGAAAATAATGAGGTGAGTGAAGGCAAAGGAGGAGGTGAGTTTAAAAAATGTTTCTCGGCAAGCTGGGAGAAAGTGGAGTAATGTGACCTTTCCTTACTGCAAGTCATTCCCACAAACCTTTGGCAGGACAGCTTTTGACGCTTTTATATGCCTTTGAGTTGCATTTGAAATTAAATTATCCACGGACACAATCAGCATGTTCCATTCACATGCGCTGCACGGTCAAACACGTTAGCATAGTATGCACTTTACTAATCCTGCTTTCTCAGAAATCCATTTGGTGAGGGCAACCAGCCATAGGTGCTGAAATGAAGGGCAGAGGTGCTGTCTTCACTTTTTTTTTTTGTTGCTTCCTGGTCCTCCTCTGTCTCTCCTTTTCAACAGATTTAGCACTGTGTATCTGTAGTCATAACACTGAGGTCTGACAGAGGCTAATGGCTTCTAACTTGGTCTCCCTGGCTAAGACATGACACTTTTAAATCAGCCACTGACTGAACGTGTTGGAGAGAGGGAAAGAGACAAAAGCTGTGTTTGTGTGTCTATGCATCCCTCTGTCCTGCCAGCCAGCTGCTGTTAGCTTACAAACCTTGGCACAGCATTGACACTAAGTGCACACCCCGCTGCACAGTTGCACTAACTGAGGGGAGGGGAGGGTGGACTGTGTATTAGTTGACCCATTTAATCTGAGATTTTAACTTAAATTGAATATATTATTTTAAGATTTTGTAATTTCCTTAGCTAAATATGATTTTAGAGTTATTTAAGATGTACATTTATATAAAAGGATAACCGTTGAACTCAAAGTTGAGTGTGAGCTTGTCTGAAGTTAGTCAATTCTGTTTTAACATAATTACATATTCTGTGTTTACTTTGATGACTGAAAGCGCTAAGAAGAGCATCTTTAGCAATAATATATTCACAGTCGGTCAGTACCGTGGTTTATCTTCATTCAGGAGGAACAACAACAAGGATCTCTGTCTCACAGTAACGTTACGCTATTGTCTGTGTAAGTGTTTCTCAAAATGAAAACCACAAGTTCTTGATTCTGTAGCTGATGTTGCCTCTGTACCTGTCCTGTCCTCTCTCCGCCGATCAAAGGACACTTGACTATTGACTATTGACTGTTCAATGGTGTCACTAAAAGACAGTAGGTGGTATCATTAATCTGCATAACATGTTGCGTGTGAAGGTCTGTCATTTAGATCAAGCGGTGGTCAGCATCACATGTTCAGTTTGAGGTCTTCGTGCAGAGTCTACATGAACAGAATTAGGTTTAACATTTGCAACAACTTCACGGTGGGGACAATATCGCGATAGGCAGCATCAAAGAAAGACCTCAGACACTCCGGGTCAAAGAGTCTGTAAAGAACTTAACAGCACTCCTCCTTCTCTGCATCACTCCATGGACATTTTATCTTTTCTTTCTCTGTACTGAAGAGGGTAAACATTTGGAACAAATTGTTCCATTGGCCTTTCACTCGTTCCACCATCAACCATTGTAAGAAACTCTGAAAGCTTCAGCTGACTTTCACTGGAATGACACCAAAACCTCTTCCTGTATGCTCACTCTTTGTACTGAAGAAATCCAGTGGATTTCCCACAAAATCCCGCCCAGTGCCACAGAAACAATGCAGTCTAGAAACGATACAGGCTGCCAATCGCCTTGGCAATGGCTTTATTTGTTTTGATTGTAACCTCTCAAAAATTATATGGTAATAATTTAAATACTTTAATAACGCTTTGTTCCTCAAAGGAACTTCAGCTCGGCAAGAAACTGCTCAAATGTCATTTATTTGCTTTTGTGTACATAAAAGCTTCGATATGTGCATCAACATGTTGAGCTGGTTGTCCACATGGATGGCCAGGGCCTCAAAGAAAATACACGTTGTGGTGGAGAATCTTTCTATTTCTTGATGAATATATTGTAAGTGGCCGTTAATGGTAATTATTATCATCACTCGACAACTGAGATCAATTACCTTAATATACTGTAGCATATAGACATTTTTTTTTTGTCATTAATTGGGCCAATGTTAAAATAAAGAGGTTAAGAGAAGCATGCAGTGAAACATTTTAGGAGAAAGCCGCCAGATTGCCCAGACTACTTTGATCCATATTTTTGGATTGATGCCTTTCAAAGTATTTTACTGTATGTTCATGTTTGATAGTTTTCATGAAATTCATCCTCTGGATTCAACCCTTCCTACCAACCAAGCCCCCAGGAAGAGCAGCAGGCTTTGAGACAAATTTTACAAAGTGGTTAATTACAATTTCCAGTTCCGTCGCATGATGCCATGGGGCACAACAAGACTTTTTCCCCAAGCCTTTGGAAAAGAGATGTCTGTGACTCAGAGTGAATTGTTTTTTGAGGTGAATCAACTTCCCAGTACAAACACTTGAATAGTCATTAACTCATTAACTCATTATGTTCTAAAAGTTGTAAAATGCACTAATGGCCAATTCCAGAGTTATTCTGTTCCTCTGTTCATGTGTATGAGTTGAGAACACGGCTGGACCGAGGGCTGGGAGGCGGGGTTAAAGAATATGATAGTGTGCTTGTTCTATGGGCCCCATGGACGCGTAAAATCCGGGTATTTTGATCTGAATTCTTTACTTGGAAGTCAAACTTTTTTTGGCTTTCATAGGTATGGACGAGGCGCCGCCTCTGATGCCGTGTCCGGTTCTCTTTATACATCCATGCTCCCAACCCACTGACCATTACTCCATAACACTCACTTAGATACACTAAGTGTATCTGTATCGCCCACGACAATCAGTAGCGTTACCCCCTTTTCTAAAATATAAATTTGATGCAGTGAAATTTAGTTTCGCTGCAGATCAGTTATTTCTGGTTGACATGCACTCAGTGAACCTGATGAATGTGCTATTTACTATGTTTACGTCAGCTGTCTGCTTCTCAGATGGCCCAAGAATTTAAGTGCAGTCTTTATAAAGTGGCGTACCAGCTAGGCGAGTGAAAGGAAGGGCCACCAATCATTTCTAACTAAACAGTCTACATAACCCCAGACCTGGATTCTGGGGTATGCCTGGGAGCAGAGGCTGTTTTAGGTCCATTTGGTAAATACTTCAGACACTTGTAAGCTTAGTTCATCAAAAGGGGCGGAATCCAGGTGAGACCATGCTGACCATCAAAGGACTGAGCTCTTGGCTGGATTTCAAATGGAACCTAAACCTGCAGCACTCATGCACTCTCTGTAAATGTGTGCTTATAGTTCTGTGTCCTGTATGTATGAATGTTTTCACATTTCAGCTTGTCTTTTGTGATCGTCTGTACTTTGCAAATCCGGCGAGGACCGTAGTTGCGTCTTTGTCCCTCATATCCTGTCATCTTTCCACCATTGTTATGTGATAACGGCATAAAAGTTGCCTCTAAAGATATTTTATAAAAAGTGTAAAGCTGCACCAATTTGAATGCACCAGATTGTCATGTGTGCCATTAATTACCTTATTAAATGTATAGGGTAATGCACAGATTTGATTGATCGATATTACGTACTGTTTATTAGTCACTGTCATTTATCACATTGTATAAACTCAACTTCAGCCTTGGAGAAAAATGAAAATTTGCACAAACCAGAAATGAATGTTGGTGCACTCAACTTAGTTACAAAGTAATGTGTAGTTACAGCCTCGTTACCTTACACATAGAAGAATGATCCCAATCTGATCTATTTAGTGACAGATTTTTTTCAATAAAAAATAAAAAAGAGCTCTTGCTTTGAAGCTATACTCCGTAATAGTATGTGTTTTGGGATGGGTGAAAGTAGCATCAGAACATCCCATGTATTCTTATGTTTGTTATTTGAACGTTTTGATGCCTGATATTCAGTTTCACTTGCGAATGTAAGATTCAGGAGTGCAGCTTAAGAATTATTGATTAGCCCCGTTTATGATGTTTGTCTGACTGGAATGGGATACCTACCATCTCATGCTTGATGGCTCTCATTCAGCAATGAGCTGCCCCCGGTGCCATGCTCTTCAGGGAGGCCTTTAATATGAGAGGCTAGCCTTTCATTCTCAGTAAGCGCAGCCAAGCTTGAAAGGTAGAAGGGAGGCCTTCTTGTGCATCTTACCCAAGTAAACCTTGCATAATGTAAAAGACAGTTGTTCCAGGAAGGCAGTTCATACTAATTACAGATTTCTCGGACATGTGCCCAGTCGAGAGTTCTCCTTTCTCCTACTGAATTCGGTTGGCCGACGTCGCTAAGCTAGTCAGAAGCGTTGCACATGTGGATCCACTCCCCAGCAACTAAACAAGGAACGCAGCTGTGACGGTTGTGTCCCATTAGTGCTGCATAACTATATTTCATAATCATCGTACATATTGGGAAAGTGGCTGTTGTCTTATTTATCCCTAATTAGACTTAGGTATTTTAATCTGACGGGACATAGAAGGCTGCTACTGGAGAACTGATTAAAGTTTCCTCCTTCATGATGTGATGTAATTTTGTGGACGTGAAGTGTAAACAGTGGTTCCTGGAGTATAAACATGCTGCTCTGAATATCTGGAAAGCAGTTTTACTGTTGGACTGCACTGAGCTGTGCTTGGCTCTGGGCTTCTCAGTGGATCCAGCTGGGACGGGCCCCACCGCGCTGCTCCGTTTGACGCTGCTGCGTTCGACTTGTTTCCCCGCTGACAGCATGATTTGTTTTGGTCTCAGAGGTTATTTTCTGAACTTGGCTGGGCTGCCGTTACCTGGCTGTGATATTTTTTTGGGTTTTACTACCTGATTTGGGTCATGCTACATTGTGTTGCCGTACTGTGTATGGGGTCAATTCTCTGAGCTTTGACAGTACCTGCGCAGTGTAACCAAAATTCCTAACTGTCGTCTGTGCCTTCCCTTGCATGTATGGGCTGTCCGTGTTGCTTTAGTAACGCTGATGGGGAAATTTATAATCCGTGAGACATTTACATTGAAGCACATCCACAGTGGGTGGACATCAATTGATGCTTACATGTTGATGTTTTTATAAGCGTTGAGCGTTGTATGGGAGCAGCATCTGCCTTCGGACAAATACAGCAGATGTTCACAGTTCTGAATTATTTGTTTAATTAACAGTTTACAGGGCAAACAAATATGTTTGTGCTTAAGTCATTTATTTCAATTATTTATTCCAATTATTTATTTATATGTTATCTGTCTAGCAGTGTATTAATTGAATATGTGAGGCTCATGTTAAGCACATCCTGTTTGAAGCATTTTCTAGATCTTTCTATCAATTACAGCCGGCTCATGATCTGTTTGAGCAGATTAACCGTCATCTGTCCCATGAGCTACACACCCCCGAGCAGTTGGTCTGATAGTGTAGATACGGAATGTACGTATGTATACGGTTCGTGTAAAATTGAAGCGGATTGTGAGTGAATTTAAGTCTTAATTCTGTTAAAATATTGGAACGTGAGTATTGGTTGGATGTATTGTTTTAGTTGATGACTTAACATTGTGTTTTATAGTTTTCATATTGTAATATTAAAGTAAAATCACCGACTAACCATGCTTACATTTTGTGTGTGTGTGTGTGTGTGTGTGTGTGTGTGTGTGTGTGTGTGTGTGTGTGTGTGTGTGTGTGTGTGTGTGTGTGTGTGTGTGTGTGTGTGTGTGTGTGTGTGTGTGTGTGCGTGTGTACGCACATGTGCGCTTCTTTCTATGTGTGTGATAAAGACTCCTTCCCATGGTATCCTGGTGGGAAGCTGAACAGCTGGGCACTAAGCAGCTTTCCCCGTCACAGAATCTGGACGTCCCAGTCGTAGAACTCCCCACCCCCCATCCTGTGCCCCTGTCATAGACCCCCGCCCCCCTCAGATTGCCTAGCCTGTTCCACATAAAGAAAAGCGCTCTGAAAAAAAAATGCTATGCAACTACAGGACATGCACAACCACACCAAATAAATATGAATGTGTATACTTAAACACAAGTCATCACCGGAGGTTGTGACGCTTTTAATATCGTGTGCGAAGAAAAGAGGCACTACTGCAGGGAGTCCAGCTCACATATCACAGAATGAACAGAGGGTCTTCATCACTGTCCAACAACTGTGTGTGCATTTCTCTCTGTACTTCTCTTTTACTCTCTGTCTCTATCTCTATCTCTCTCGCTCGCTCTCTCTCTCTCTCTCACATACACACACCTCTGGATAAATGTGGTCACATTTGCCTCTTGGCACTGGGCCATCTGTCACACACAGACTGAGGGATCCAGCCCTCATCCCAGCAACCAAATATAGTCAACTAGAGCAGCAGAGCACGCTGGGACTGATCCCCACTGTTCCACAACCAACCTGGGTCACACACTCACAATACTTAAGACAATAGAATATGATTGTTACCTTTTTGTTAACACATCCGTGCAAATCTGAACCACAACAGAGAAAGTAGTTCACAACTTGCTGTGGGCTGATGGCTTACAGTATGACCTCCTTTCCTCACACGCACTACCTTCAGTTACTGTACAAAAAAACACTTTAAAGACTTTGATTCTGTCTGTGTATTCCAGAGCGTCGTCCGCTGCCTGTGGCACCCGAAACTCAACCAGATAATGGTGGGAACTTCAAATGGACTGGCCAAGGTCTACTATGACCCTGTTAAAAGTCACAGGTACGGCTGGTGTTATTTTACCTTTTTTTTTTTTTATTGCTAACAATACCCCTGAAAGACACTAAAAACAATGAATTTATCCTTACACTTATTGTCTGTGTAGCCACAGCCTCCAATAGCTTTCTGCCATGGCATAGGATTCTATTGTTGAAAGCCGTACCGTTGCAATAGTTAACATATGCGTTCATTGCAATCAACACGGTATAAAAATTAGCATGCAAGTTCATCATCTGTCTCTGTTAGTCAAACCAAATACCGTAACGGGATTATTTATTGTTGTCAAATATGTTGATTTAACCATCTCGATCATTATGGCTCTATTGTGCATTTGTGTTGTTGTTTTTGACAACAATTGAGCTCTGTGACACACAGGCATATGCAATATTAGGCTGTGGCTTCAAATAATTGTCATTGTCGGTTTATGCCTCTTCATGTGAACAAAACCAGGCCTTACCCATGAGCTCCTGTTTTCTAAATGATACGTTCAAATAGCCTCATTTTTAACAAACGGGTTCTTTTCCAGAGGGGCGAAGCTGTGTGTAGTGAAGAGCCAGCGGAAAGAGAGACAAGCAGAGACGCTAACGCAAGATTACATCATCACACGTAAGTTCTTCCACGCCGGTTCAAACACTCACAATCTGCTTAATTCATACCTTCTAAGAATAATAGAATTTGCCACTCAATAAACGTGGCGCGTAATTACCCGCTCTCTTGCCTTGGCGTGCATCGCCTTTTCATCAGTAAACAATAACTGAAGCAATCAACGTGAAGTGCCTTTCTCAAAGCCCTCCAGCAGTTTAGTCCACCTTGAGCCACTAACCCATCTGCTCCTCACATGATAAGGCACTGCGTTTTTTTTTTTAACAAGAGAGAGACCTCCTCAAAACAATGGTGGCTATCTTCCAAGTGCATGATGTGACAAGTGGACCATATTCTAAGAATCCTCTTCCTTAGTTATAAAGAACAAAGATACCGACCCCAGTTTACGTGTTACCCCTCTCTTGCTTCTCTCACACACACACACACACACACACATACCGAGGGCTTTGCGAAGAATGAGAGTGTATAGGGCTTTCACAGGCCCATTAGCTGATGGAGCAGGGTCTGGATGAGTGGATCGACAGCCGCGGGGCACTGTGCCACGCCGCGGCCATGTGTTCTGCAGCCACGCCGGATCACGCTAGGGACGGCCACCTCTCCCACCTCTGCTAGCGTGATCTCCGGCTGGTCCACACTACACTACACACACGCACACACGCACGCACACACACAGACACACTACCCCCCTAAACCCCTACCCCCCTACCTGTCATCCTGTCATATCACCAACACACGAGGCTGTCATCTCTTTAGTGCGTGCCTCATGCTCCTTTGCCCCCACAGTAAAGTCATGAACATACACAAGCTGCTGACACGTCAGCCCTGATTGGCTGCTAAGACCCAATTCAGGCGCCATTTATTGTTTGGGCTAGCGCAGCCTCTTCAGATGCATCATGTGATTTCATTGCCATGCCAACAGGGTGTGAAATAGGCAGGCATTTGACTGCCACAAGCGGCGAGTGACGCACTTGATGCCCCGGCACTGGAAAATTAGAGGGGACAGGAAGCAAGTGATGGCCCATTGAGAAAAGCGAGGGAATCTGTTAACAGTAACCTTTTTGCTTAATGTAGCGTGGAGGAGAAGAATTAACACTGAACAGCGACAGGGCTCCTGAATGGAAAATCACTTTATCTAGCCCTTTACTAAAGTGTCTCTTTGTAACCCCTGAGGATAAGAGCAGAGCATACACTCACTTTACACAAACACAAATGCTGGCTCTCTCTCGCTCTCTCTCTCTCTCTCTCTTTCTTTCTTTCTTTCTTTCTTTCTCTCTCTCTCTCTCTCTCTCTCTCTCTTTCCCTCTCTCTCGCTCACGCACACAGTCTCTCTCTTTCTCACACACCTTTGAGAACACTCATTCACACTTACTCATGCACATGTTCACTCACACACTCTTGGATTTAAGTGCTGGGGGCCTTTATTGTGATAGTGTTCACAAAAGTGTGAAGAGTGGCAGAGGGATTGTCTCAGTCTAAACATGAGGGATATAATGAATATGTTGGTGTGCACTATGGCAGAAAGAGTACACAAGAGGAGAGACACTGCCAGAGCTCAACAGGTGCGTGTGTATTTTTGCGTAAATGCCGCGTATCTCCTGCAAGGTGTAGTAGTGGGAGAGATTGGGTTTTTGCATTGGCTGTATAAAAACACTGCCAAATCTCCGCTTTGCATTCTGTCTTTATTTAGCAACGTAGCACTTTACATGAGCTACAAACACTGCACATATTGCCAGGTGCCCTGTCTGCCTATTTGCGCGGCTGTGTTATGTGATCTTGCAGTTACCTAAGCAACTTGATTATCCTTGTTTACCCTGTGTGTCTCCAGCTCATGCCTTACCCATGTTCAGAGAGGCCCGGCAGCGGAGTACACGAAAACAGCTGGAGAAGGACCGACTTGACCCAAAGAAGTCCCACAAACCCGAGCCTCCGGTGTCCGGACCAGGTGAAGTGCATTTTTTATTTTATTTTATTAGTCCAAAACATAAATCTCACAGAATAAACAAAATAACAAGAACATGGACAAACAGGAAACGCATGCATTAGCGTGTACAATAAGGGTCCCTGGAAGATCAAGCAAAAGCCCCTAATGAGCAAAATCAAAAACACTCAACAAACACTGCCATTTGAATATGAGTACAGCAACGAGGTACAGCTACACTCCTACAGTTGTTTTTCAAAGCATATGATTAGTCATGTTCTTAACTGGATGATTACATGATTCTGTTTGAGGCAGATGTACAAATCCACAGTTGATGATGTGTTCGGTATTATGCAATCCGGCTGAAGTCGAGAGCTATAACAGCACTGCTCCCACTTGGCCTCTCAAAGATTCATTGTAGCCTGCTGTTGACTCACATTTTTTTTAACTGCTGGGACATGATGAGGCATCGTGAACTTTCTCCCAGAAAGGACCCATGGTCAATCTGTTGGTATTGTTGCCTTAATAGACATGTACACAAACTCCACACCTATGCACGGTCATGGCGACAGTTTGAGCTTAGTTCCAATTTTAATTGTTTTCTTTTCTCACTTTTACTCTCGTATTCCTTCAGTACTTTGTATTTCAAAGCAATCTAATTGCTCCACAGTGCGATGCAGTTCAAAGGTTTTATTTTTCTCATATTTAGATGTGGCGCAAAAAAATTACAAAATTACAAAATTTTAAAAAGGGGGTCAAGAAAGTTTTGCCTACCAGAACCACCTAAAAAAGCCACAGCAGCCTCAAAAGAAGTTGTTATTGACATATAATAGATTAAATACATCAGTCTTTCTTTGTTTTTCTTCACTGTAAGACGTTGTGGAGTGGGGGAAAAAAAATTATTTACTCAATAAAGCCTTTTCATAAGTTAAAAAAACACTGCTAAGCTAAATGACAATGAATTGTGAATAGTTTATTAAAGTATTAAAACATGTAGAGTCAAGGCTTGGGAGAAAGACAGAAAAATAACTAGCCTGCAAATGAAAATGTAGGTCCATTTTATAAAAAATAAGGTTAACTACTTGATAGCAGGTCGGGGATTTTTAGAAGACAGGCTGTCTTTATATTGTTTATCCTTT
The DNA here is from genome assembly GCA_016806645.1 of Ophiodon elongatus. NCBI lineage: Eukaryota > Metazoa > Chordata > Actinopteri > Perciformes > Hexagrammidae > Ophiodon > Ophiodon elongatus. The sequence continues at coordinate 344,308 of JACSYO010001905.1, forward strand.
GAGTGAAATGACTTTGCATAAGTGGAAGATAATGTTTGGCGGTTGACTGGATGCTTACAAGCAAAGGGAAACGGTGCCTTTCAATCCCCCAAACAACCTTCCTGCCCAACTTTAGCAGCGAATCCATGTGTGTTTAATTATGGGAATGCACACATGCATGTGTGACTCCTGTTCTTGATCTTTTAAGACAACCATAACAATGTCCTTTCTGGAAAGCAGCTAATTTTCCCCCCCAAAACTCCATTAAGTCATATACTGTATGTCCAACAGCACAGACGTAATGTAACTTCCACAAAGATCAGTGTTGCTTTTACGCACTACCTTCTGGAGCAAGAAAGCAATGAGTTTACTAAACGGAATTCTACCTAAAGTAATAAAAAACTAAGATTGTGATAATATGTCGACTTATAAATTGTTTGCGTCTGTGTAAGTTGGTAAAATGGCTTGTCATAGTGTAGTTACAGTGTTGTTACGTTTACATTTTTAACATGATATTGATTGTGCGTCCTGACAGGTCGAGGAGGACGAGTAGCAGCTCATGGTGGCACTCTGTCTTCATTCATCGTGAAGAACATCGCTTTAGATAAAACAGATGACAGTAACCCACGACAGGCAATCTTACGTCACGCCAAGGAGGCTTCAGATAACCCTTACTGGGTTGCCCCAGCATACAAACAGTAAGAAACCCGTACATCCTCTATATGAATCATTTACACCTTCCCTGTCCACCTTACTGTTCTTTGTTTCCTCTCGCACTCATCTTCTCTCATTTCTGGGTTGGCTCTTGTTAGCAGACGGTGTAAGATGAGTACTGGGAGTGCTGCTTACTCTATTGTGATGGTACTTGGGTTTCTTCCTACCGGTGTGACACATAAATGTTTAAAGAGTTGTGCAGTGTTACAGGTACACACTTTACACTGCAGAAAAGAGAGTAATGGACAACTTTAGATCGCTATCGGACTCAGACCGCTACATAAACATCGACCAAAGCTTTGAGCCGAATCTAACGGATTGTTTCACATAAATGCAGGAAATGATTTCTAGTTTAAAAAATAACATAGTAGTGATATACATTATAGTAGATTGATCCGATAAAGAACATCACTTTAGCCTGTTTGCAGAGCCCCCTTTAAGAAGTAATAGCCACTATCACGGCTCTCTTTGCTTTGCTGGGAGGAACAGCCCTGAAAAGGGAGCTCTAGTTTTGTTTTGGTTACAGTCTTCAGCGCCATGTAACTTTTACATCTGCAGCCTGAACTTCCTTAAGCCTCAGTTGGCCAGTATAGAAGAAATAACTTATCCTATTTACTCAAATTCTATTATTAAACTTCTTCAACAAGTTGTGGCCTCCTAGCTCTGTTATCTGGTGATCTAAATTTTCAGTTTATAGCTTTTCTCTGAAGTTGTCTGAAAAGAGCTGTTAAATCATTACCCTCTTTTGTTTCCCTTCAGAACCCAGCCGGTGCCTCTGTTTGCAGAGGACTCGGAGGAGGATGAGGAAGCTGAAAAGGAACCAGAGTGGAAGAAACGCAAGATCTGAGGTGCCTCAACAGCAGCTCATTTTATATAGAATAGCAGACAGGGTGGGCTTGTGTTTGTATATAGATCGTCGTAACCCAGAGGTCTCAGGATCAATCCCAAAACACTGAGTTACTGTCAGAAACTGCTTAGAAGCATCAATTACGTTACTAAATTTAACGGTCTCTGTCCTCCCTCTCGTAATGTTTGCATTCATGTGTTTATGTGCGTGCTTCTGTGTTGAGGGGTAGCACATAAATGTGCAGGTTTTGTTTTACTGTGCAAGCATAATATAGTTTTATACAGTTTTATGTTCTTCTCCTTCGCTTTGCAGTTCCTCAACCTCTGGAAAAACTGTTTTGATTATATGGACTTCATATTCATAATTTCTATTGTCCTCTCCTCCCACATCTTCAGAGTTTGCTAATGCCTCATAAATTGTCTCCAGATTTTGTGGTCTGGTTGTGTTCATCAGCTATGAAGAACAGTTTGGTAGTTTGTAAAAAGTAAATTGCAAAGAAGTACACAAACTTGCAGCCAATTCTATTCTTTCTTCTTTTTTTTTTCAAGGTTTTTTAAAACGCTGTAGTTTTGTTGGATGTGATACAATCAGCCATCTGCTCATTTAAATCCACCTCAAAACCTATACAAAGGAATTTGTATTCTCTTGTCAAAAAGTGATATATTTTACCCAAATTAAAGTGATAATTCTGTTTTTACCAGCTGATCAAAGAAATTATTCTGCCAGATATGTTTTTTTATGAGGCAGTTCACCCAGTCAAAGCCGGTGTTTTGAGTCACGGCTTTAAACGTTTTTACAGGCTACTTTTTGTTAAGTTATTAAATATGTAAGCTTTGCTGCAACTGCTGCATTTTCTAATATTGATTAATAAATAATAAAATCATGATTCAAATTTAAAATAATCATAATAATATCACAGTACACTTGCTAGCTTTTTCTGCAGTTTTCAACTGTATCTCCCAATCTTTGTCACCAAATTGATGTTGAGGAAGACTATTAGATGCAACCTTATGTTAAGATGATTTTCTCAAACAACTACTCTCAAAAATGAATATTGAACTATCACCAAATTGCATCATATTTCTAGGTTCTCCGATTGCTTTCACACCTTAATTTTAAATATTGAACTTGGGTGTGGCTGCAAACAAACTGTATGTCTTTGTTCCATTGTTTGTTGCATCCAGAAAAAGCTGTAATGTTCAGCATGCCTAAAACCTATATTTTCTCTTTGAATGACCTGTACACAGTCTAACGATATTTCAACTGACAGAGAAAATCACAATATACAAATCTCATGAAACACATGGCTGTGTTTTTTATACATCCCTCTGGAGTGCAACCTCCACCTACAACAAACTGTAGTAAAACAATTTTGTAACTAGAGAAATTGAAGTCACATGGTCAACTTCACCGTATGCATTTCTACTCAGGGTGAAACTGTAGAGCAGTCTTTAATTCCTAGCCAACCAAAGTTACAAGCAGACAATCTAACGTCTCGGTGTCTTGGCAAACTTCATGTAGCCATAAAATGAATACGAGACAGAAATACCGGGACAAGAAATATGGAAGGACTAAAACAATGAGTGATGTTTTTAAGAGCAACTAAAGTGGTGAGCTGAGGGGAGAGGAGTCTTCATGGGGGAGAGGCTGACGTCAAGCTCTACTTGACAAAAAGCGTTCTCAACCCTCAGCAAGAGGTGAAGAGTGGCTGATTGATTCACTCCACCGGCATGAGGATGAACCAGTTGGCACGTGGAGAAGAGGAGCTGTAACCGTAGCCTCCAGGTGCAGGCATTGTAAGATGCAGACCTGTCAAAGGGTCAGTTCATCCAAATTTACAAACACGTTCTCACTTACAGTTCCTGCTGTTTCATCGGTCTATGCTCAAATACAGAGAAGATGAATGCTAGTTTTTCGCTGCTCAAAGCATCAAAATGTTTGAAGAAACTCAACCCCAGATAGTTTTATTAAAAATATTCCACAGACCTCGTTGTGACTAGTTTTTATTGGCCATCTCTCAAAGCAAGAAATAGTACCACAGAAAACGTTCTTTTGTGGCCACAAGCAATCGGCAATTACTATCGGGCCCACGTACCATGTTGGATAAAATCACATTTAACTTGACGAGAACAAACAAATAGGACCCATATTTGTGGCCTAAAGGATAAGGCTGATATTCTATATCTTCCTAATTGACAAATAGTCACTCTTCTTGTAGCTCTGTTTTTGGTCTCAACCAACACCTGAGGGAAATACAGTATGTGTCTCTGTTTAGCTGCTAAATGCTCCACTATGTTCACCAGCTAGTAGCTAAATCTGTTTGCTTTTTTGGGTTTTTAGAGCTGAAAACAGATGCCTACTTCTGAAAACAATGCTGAGGAAGGCAGTGAAACGTGACCAAAACAATAAAGTTGTGGGCTGTAAAACCAAAACAATGAGCTGAGTGGTGATAATTTCCTGTATTTGTTTGTCTCTACGAGCGACCCCTTTTTACATACACATGGTCATTAGTTCCATTATTGATATCAAATTACTGATTGGAGCAGCTTTAATTATTAGGTCTCAGCACTGAAGAGACATGCAATATTGAAAACAAAAACAGCATTTAAACCACTTTGATTTCAAAAAATAAATAAAAAACAGGTCAGTATTCAGAGGCTCGAAATGTTTTGGAAATTAACCTGTGAGACTTGTGACTTCGTATTACAAGAATTGAGACTCGGCCTTTAAACATCACTTCAGCTACACATTGTATACACACCTCGAGCCCCTGCTTAATGACTCTGTGTTTGTACTGCTGCCATCTTCTCATCAGCATCTCCAGATCTTCTTTGCACGGTGGAAACATTCTTCAGCGCCTTGATTTACAGCTCAGTGGCGCTTTACGGCGAGCTTTTGTTTACTGTACGACCCTGGGCCAGTGTTCAGGAATGCACGCCACACTGTACAGGCCGTCTCTCAAACCATCCCCGCTATTCTCCATTCAACCCAAATTTTCATCCTCAATTTTACATGATGCTTGTGTAAACACATGCGAGGCAAATTAGCAGCATCTGGCACCGGTGCGTTATTGTACATGGCAGAATACCAGGAGACACGCTTGTTTAATAGAAACAAGTTTAATTCTGTAAAAAGTTATAAAATGAATATTGTACAAAAATAAAGTTTGCAGAGAGCTTTGGTTCTGTAACACAAAACAAGTGAGACGACATGACACAGGTGTTAACACAATAAGGAGTGAAAAAGAAATCCAAATCCTTTCTTCTAATATTAACACCGAGGATTCCTTCGCATCTTTACCTTTTTTTTTTTCTTTTTTTTTTTACTTGTTTACCTTTGCATCAAAACCAAAGGACTAATCGCCATGGAACAGTTAAACCAACAGTCATGAAGATGAGAGGGCTAGTGGTCACAGTTTACACACTTTAATGTATGGTATAGAAGAGAAGCGAGCCGCTCCGAGGCTTCTGGGAAGACTCCTAACTGCACATTCTCATCTGGAAAGGCTTATGCACGAATCAGTTGTTAAAGGGGAAGATGATCCAATTGATGAGGTATGCTGTGATAAAAGCTAGATTTTATTTTTCTCTGTGTAGTGTTTGGCCTTAATTCAGCTTGATGCAGTGGATTTGTTCTGTGTGCAGGGGGATTACACAGTAAAGCTGGCTTGCTTGCTGCTGGGTGGGCACAGATACCTTGGTCCCTAATCCGTGCTAACATCAAGACCTACCCGGGGGCTCTCTTTGTTCCACTTAAAACCATCCCCTCGCAGGGTCTCGATGGGCACAGCAACATGCTTTCAAAAGGCCTCCTGTTTTCCTGGATGTATATTTGTGTATAGTTTTTTTGGGGGAAAACTTGGCTGGACTAGTTATTACATGTAGAAAGCATGTTGAGCCCACCCATCGTCTTCCCTCTAATTCCAAAACATTTTCTTTTGTCTGAGCCCCTAGTCTTGAGATATTTACATCAGTTGCGCGATGACTGCCGCTATAGTTGCTGGATCTTCCTTAAACTGCCTTCATCAATATGGCTTTGCCCACGGAGATATTTGGTTAAGACTCGTGTTAGAGGATCACTTTCAAATCCCTTTTCAGGGAGTAAGACCTGTCTGTCAGAGTCGAGACAGAACCACAAGCTGTGGACTTTAAAGCCTATTGGAACAGTAACCGCTGCAAAGCCTTTGACAGACTGGGTACAAGTATAGAGTGAGGTTCTGCGTAACGCATGCTGATAGGCAGGCATCCTGGCCGCTTCTGTACTCTGTGACTCAAAGGATGGGTCCTCTAAGGCACCTGCAGAGAGACCACTACTGTCATGTCGATTTTAGATTTCAATTAAAAAAGAAATGTGATGGCTCCTGTTTGGAGTGATGTTAAATCTATTATGGAATATTAATTTGAAAATAAACAGCAGCAAAGAGTCTGTTGCTGAGAGAGCAACATGGGAAGTCCCCCCCCACACCCCTCCCTCCCCCCTTATGTTAGCATGGTCACATTTGGAAAGAAATGAGGTCCAAAACAATATCTACCCTGCCGTCCCTCAAAATGCTCCAAAACAACAACAACAACAACAACAATCAATTCAATCAAAAATCTTCTATTGGTCCCCTCCTCTGTGTCTCTTACTACCCTTCCTTAACTGGATAGCTAATGATGATCCTTTGGTGTCATGAATAGAGAAACTCTGGAATCTAAGTGAAACGAATAAGCATTATTAGGATTTGTGGGTGAGTGTTGAGCAGTTCTGGATCACCTTTTTACATTTCGCTTGAGAAAATGCTCCACAGTGGCACCATCGAGGACAAACAAAGCTTTTCAATAAATAAGAAAAATGACAATTTCTTTCATAAAATGGATTGAAATAAATAACAATAAGTTAATTCCCATCTTAATAAATATACCTCTTACACACACGTGTGTATATATATATATATATACATATATATGTATTTATGTATATATATATATGATTGGATTTTATGTAGATGCAATGCAACAAAAAGTCTTTGCTGAACTCTGCTGTGGTATTTGTCTTCCATTGGCTCTGAATGTAAATGTCAACATCCAGACTATGCAGTGAAAGTCATTTAGATTGCAGCTGAATATACTCCTCAATCTCCGTGTTCATCTGGAGTCTTAGGAGCAGCTATGGAAAAACTGATGATCCTAAGAAAATGAATTCCTCCAGAAAAAACAAACACAAGCCAACGTAGTCAGTTTTCTTCACTCTCACCTTTTTAGACAGCACAGTTAGCAAAGTGTAACAGTCTCGTTTCTCCTGCGAATACTGGTCAGGGGTTCTGAAGGACTGAGCATGGACTGTCGAAGTTGAATGTACAGTTTTGCTTTTTCAACGGCTGTTCCATCGTTTTTGATGACTGCTAACAAAAATAAGAGACAATAAACTCCTCTTTTGACCTGGTATGACCATAGTCCAACAGAGATCCCACCAGCTGGTAAAAGTGATCCTTAGTTCACTGATGTGGATCTCGTCTGTCTCTTCATCAGACACAGCCACACTTCCTGGCAGAATGCTTCTTCAGCGTGTGATACACTACATTGTCGTCCAGGAAAGATAAGTCATCATCGAAAGCGATTGGCCGACAGCAGGTGCGGGAGGGTGTGTCCTTGTCCAGCTTCTTGTTGTGTGTGAGATTGTTGAGGATCTTGTCATAGTTGGTCTCCGCCTCCACGCAGGGGCCGCTGCAGTACCTAAAGATCAGCTCCTCTTTGGTCTGGTAGCCCAGCCCCAAGTCTGTCACATTGAGGTGGACCTCCTTCAGCAAGCAGCCTCGCGTCTGCACCGATATCCCCTCTCTCCCCTTCTCTCCTCGTCCTCCTTTCCCACCTCGGCTTCCCCCTCGTCCCCGACCACGCTTCCTGTCGCCATGTCCTCTCCTCTCGCCTCTCTCGCCTCTCGTGCCTCCTGTGTTTGCTGCTTCCCTTTGTCTCTGCTCCCTCCGTCCCTTGGAGCCACCGCTGGGCTCTGATCGCCGGAGTCGGCCAATGGTAGCCTCAATAAAATCCATTACATCATCAAACTGCTCTGGATAGGGACCCGCGATGTCATCTGAAAGATACAGAAGAAAACAGATTCCCTTATAAAGTTGCTATTAAAATAATATATCGCTGACTTTCTGAGATGTCACCTCAACAACATGATCACAATGAGCTACTTCTTTCAAAAACTGTGTGAGAAGATACGATTACACTTGAATTATCCCTGTGGGAAAAACAAACAAATCAAACATGATAAAACAACAAATCATAAATCTCAGCAAAAGAACACATAGATGCATGTAATAAATAAATAAATCGCATGATGTTAGATTTGACTAGGGTGGCAAAGGGTCGGAAGATTTCCGAGGGAAGCTAAGCTCGGGAATTTCCATTTAAAAAGCGCTACCTTTTAAAAAGGGAACTTTAGTTTTGGGTAAATGCAAATAAAGCAGCCCTCAGTACTGCAGCGGCTGAGCTAAAGAACGACATGCTTTCTTAAGTTTTGATTTACTGGAGTGAATATATTTGATATGATATTTCTGTTAACCAGCAGACAGTAGCCTAAAGCAAAGTACACCGTTTATAACATGTGAACACATTGCGCTAGTTTTGTCTGTCTTAACGTTATCATGTGGGATGTAGCTTGATGCTCATTGAGGAGTTTTAATTCATCTTTTTCAATTCATTCTTTATTGTTCTTTCTTTTCAAATGTGTGTTAAACCCCAAGGTTGCACACAATCCACATTGTTGGCTTGAATTTTCAATGTGCCTTTACTGTAGCTAACTCACCACATGGCACATTTCACACTATGCATTTGACAAATGCATAATAGATATCCGTGGATAACCAAATGGATTATTTCTGCTGGTGATATGATAAACATTTAGTTACTGCATAATACATGGTGAATACAGCCTGAGCAGATAGCCCCTGTATTTCCATTGTATTCCCGTAATTTCCTGTTAATTCCCATGGAGAGTTTTCACCTTAAATATTCCTGGAACTTTGCACCCCTATGTGAGATAAACAATAAATAAATGGAAAAAGGTCCAAGGTATACAAAAACAAAAGAAAACTAACCTGGCTCTGTCCAACAGAAACAAAATCCCCCTACTAGCACCTCTAATGATAAATAGTTAACGTGGTGTACCTTCTTTGTTTAATCTGTACAAATGTGAGCGTGGTATGGATCTTCTCATTTAACGCATCTTAATTCTATACCAGAAATTGAATGAGCGCATTTCACAAAATGTCAAACTACTCCTTTAAATGCACAAATACAGATGTGTACGTTACATGCAGAATTGAATCAATGCACTTCTACCAAAGCCAGCAGTTCAACAGCCCAGTCACACTGAGGAAACATTTGGGGAGAAAAGAACGATGCACATTGTTGTTGAGCGTAAACGCTTAAATCTTCAGGCAGCATATGCACGGTACAGTGTTGAAAAATATGCAAACAATGTCCATAAATACTGAGAAATGTGCAGATTAGAAATGGTGCTGATTTATAGCTTCGTCTCAGGCGGAGGAATGCAGAGAGCAGTCCAGAGTTGTTGTTATGGACGTGAGTGCAGGTGCACTGCTTTGACTCTTTTCAAGATGGCTAATGGGGGATGAGTTGGAGGCTGAAGTTCAGAGGGTGTTGTCAATTCCACTTTGTTATTGTCGGAGAAGAAGATTTGTACATTTGTAGTGATGGGATGTGGGCAGACTTGATTTTTGCATGAATAATCTTGGCCGGCACGCTGCCTACATTCGTTTTCAATCTCAAAGAACCTGAGTCGTTAAAGGTTGTTCAGCTGTACGTCGACAGTTAACCCCGTTTGCTTCCGCACACCAATTGCCTGTGATGACACAGTAGGCACGGACCAATTACACCACCAAGAGAGACGCAGTGAGAGAGAGTTTTGCAGTCATTTCATTCTTTCATGGATGTAATTTTAGAATGCCGATACATCAAAGGCCAAATAAAAAGGAAATCGTATGCTTAGGGTCATTTAGAAGCAGATTGCAGTCTGCTCTAAACTCAAAACATGCCCCGGCTCAGCTCTCCGCCATCTGCTGCGAGGAGCGATGAGAACTGACTGAGTCTTGGACCCTCCTGTGTTACATGTTGATTCTATTATAGAGTAAAGTCTCTCCTACTCCAACGCCCGAAGGTCTGGCAACAACGAACTATGTATGCGAAATCATGAAGACATATTGTTCTGAAGTGAATCAATTGGTCCAACTCTAATAACATTACCTGCGAGCGTCTGTGCGTGTGAGTGTTTGGACGTGTGTCAGGAAGTAATGGGGAGCGATGTCTGGCAGGTGGCGTTGTGGTTAACACCAGACTCTATATTGCAGTGTCACCTATCTCTCTTGTCTTACCTGTTCCTCTGGCAGCGCACCAGCCATCTGATCCGCCTGCGCTCCACAGCTGATTGGGCCGCTGCTCCTATATCAGGTGAGCCCGGGCCAATCTGTTTAGACACACCTGCCCTTTGATTTAGACACCTCCTATTATGTGTCAGCTGACAGGCAGGGTGGCTGCAGCGTACACCTGCTGACAGACTGGGCCGCTGGCAGCCAAAGGAGCAATTCAAGGTGCAAATTGTGCCAGGATTTTGCAGAGTCATTGGCTGAATACTACAATATCGGTCCTCTCGCGCAGCTTCTGCCTGCATATTTTAGCAAGAGAAAATTTGAAATTTCTTTGATGCTACGCGCAAACCAACAGACCTGTCCCCGCTTAGGGCGACAGTTTTGTTTACACTGTTCGTGCATAGTTAATGGACTTTGGTTACAAGCACATCAGTGATGTCACCATGGTCCAAACAAGAATATGAGGTGGAAGGACAAACATTTGTCCAAATGTTCCATTCCTTATCTAGTTCTTGGCTGCGTCTACTTCTGCGTGAAGATGATACTGTGTCACTTTGATCCAAACAAAATAAATTCCTGCCCACTGTTGCTGTTAAAATTAACATAAACACAGAACTCTCACTTGGTGCTTCAAACTTTCTGGTGTTGTCCAGCCTCTCGCCTGCAATGTGGTTCTCACTGCCATCTCTAAAACCACAATTTCTGACTTTTGGCAGATGGGCGAAGGTCATGGGTCTCTATGTTTCAGAGTGGCAGAGGTGAGCACAGACAAAGGGAGGAGGGGAAATATGGAGAGCAACCTCTGGGATCAGAGCTGCTCATGCTCTTATTCATGCTGCTGGCTTGTTTTGACATCAGTGTGCTGTAACCCACAGCAGCAATAAAACACAAATTAAGATCTTCCATCTGATAACCTGCCTGAGAGCCTTATCAATGTAGGACTCTCCACTGTTGGCTCAACCCACTGGCTATCACTTTACCGTCTGTTTCTCAAGTGTGATTAGTGTAAATTACTTGGCCTGCAAACCAATGGTGTCTGAATGGCCTTTTTTACAAAATGCCACCTACAGTATGAGCGGTAGGTGCTTTCTACTTTTCCTCTCAAAAGTCAACACGTTGCATGACAATGAGATGGAAAGATGCAAGCGTCACTATTCATGATTGAATGATATATGATTAAACGCTCAATTGCATGTTATTGAAAAGTTTCCTCAAGCAGCTCAGATCAAGACGATAATGTGAGCCCCATGTGGGCCAATTATCCAACATTTAAGACAGTGACTGCACAAAAGATTTTGTCAAAACATGCTGCGTGCCTTACATTGATCCTCCATGGACATCTCCTGCAGGTTGTGATCTTTACGCTGGAACGTTGGCTCTTCGTCCTCCACAGACAGGGACGCAGAATCACTGTAGCTGCTGGGGAAATAAGTCCTCTTGGCTGGCTGAGTGTTTTGGTAGAGAGGCCGTGTAGCAACAGAGCTCAGGAGCAACAAACACGTGGCCAAAACATCCCATAACTTCATCTTAGACTCAGTTCCTATGAAGAAAGCTGCAAAAATAAGAGAGGCTCTTTTATTTGAAATTATTAGAAATTCATTATGATCATAATAATAATAATAATAAAGGTATCTAAATACACCCACTGTCCAATCAGAATGTAGGCCACTTGTTGTTTATAATGAAGTCAGCAAAGAGTTTGAAACGGTGTGGCCAGACCTGCCCTGACTCATTCTGTATTAATAACTGTGTCATCATGCCGAGAGGCTTTGAACTCCACTTCGTCTCTGTCTCATAGTGGAGTTTGTTGTAAATATGAATATCAGAGTAAACCTACTAGCAAATTCTAAATAAATGAATCACAAAGAAACATGGCCTAAGGACTTGATATTGTCAGGATATCCCCAACATATAGAAATAATGTTACAAAGAATAATGCGTAAATGTGTGCGTAAAAGTACTATGCTGTTTTAAAATTACCAGCAGCCTTCTACTTATTTATTCTCCATTGAACTATCAGGAATATTGGATGATATATTCATGTTGTTGTGATACCAGGCGAGCTGTTGTAATGAGGCACGGAGGGTGCGCCTTACACAAAAATGCGTTGGTTAAAGCACGCACCAAAGCGTGTTGGCAACGATAGCCTAAATAATGGTGTGAGTTGGCCAGATGGCGATCCCCAAAGCTTACGTGACTCTGTCTAATGGCATGTTGAGTCTGCAGTAAACCTAAACAGCTATGCATGGATAAATACTGTGCTTAAAAATGCCGTGCAAAAGTCCTAACAAATGCACAAGCTGCATTTTCATTTTGATTTGCTATTTCAACAAAAATGACTAAAGTGAGTCTCGTATTGCGCAAAAATAATCTGAGGATATATTTTTTTTTTTTAAACTCTCAAATGAAAAAAATATGTTGCTCCACTTACCTTAAATATGGCCCATGCAGACCTGGAACTCGCTTGGCTGTTGGTGTTAAAATCCAAAAGAGAAAACGCGTCTTAGTTAGTGTCCAAAGCTGAATCAGCTGCTTGAATCGTTCAACAACCACAATCCGAAAATGTCCTTAAAACGAGTTCAAAGTCGGTCTATGTCCCGATAGAAATAAAAGCTGAAATACCCCACCAGTTTTTTCATTCTCCGATCCGGCAAAAACCACGCGTCTTCCCACACTTTGGAGTCCAAAGGTGGGTGTTGAAGAGAGCGTACCAAGTGCCACTGCGCCTTACGGGGTACAGTTGCAGTCGCTGATTAATTGGATGCTACGTTTCCACGTTGGAAATCCGAGAGAGTTCCACCATCTCCGACTGAGACGAGTTCAATGAAGACATCAGCGTCTCCAGTGCATAAGCAAGGCGCAAGAGGTCCAACAATCTGTTTCCCAGGATGCATGAAGCTCTCGTCTGCCTCTTGATACAACAGTTAAAGCTCCGTTATATCCAGAACCGCGTTAAATGTTCATAGTCGCCAACATATGACAATATCTTGACATGGTAAACAGCACCGATCGGGGTATTTATTCTCCATTTCTCCGGATCAGATAGTGTCTATGCAGCTCGAAGAGTTTCCACACGCGTTGTCCTCATACTGGACTGAAGCGGGACAGATGTCTGCGCATAACACCGCACCGCGCGCAGAGGGCAGTTTGGAGAGATTTATAGTTAAGTGCGCTCTGACGTTTGGGGCAGTTGGTGTCCGCCCCTTATATATCCCCGCAAGAGCAAACAGAGGTCCACAAATATTTCTCCAAACCACCCCTGGAGCCCCGTTCGGAGGAGCGCAGTTTTCAGATGTCTTGGGGATTATGTCACACATCCTGATGTCCTCGGATTAGATTTCAGTATATGCGGAATGCGATTTGGAGATGTTCTGTTGCGATGCATGTTTCTAACCTGATCTCCGCGCTCTCTGTGCGCGCCGGTGTCATGTTCCGTCTGATGGCCACACACATCTCAAATTTGAGTCTCACTTCACTTGCTATTTACTAGAACATATTTGTAAATACGCAAGAGGAGCATTTGGGGCAGAGTGAACACTTTGTTTTCGCCTATATGTTGACAATGTATTCCACTCCAGGTTCATTACATAGAAATGTAACTCATAGGAGTATCTGGTCATTCAATGAGCACTTTCTTGTCAAGGTGAGCCTGGGGCAATACCACACAGACCACAAAAAAAGGACTCTGAACCAGCTAAGATGTGGTACCTGAGAAAGGCTTTCCATCACCCTTCATGATTTACAAGCTATACACTCGCCTTTCATCTTCTGCAGAACTGAATTCCACAAGCTACCCAGTCCTTTAAGAATTAAACTCATTGTGTATCCATGTGCCAGAAGAGACCGACTCCTTCCAACAACTAAACGCCTGCTTTTCCAAGAAGCTTTCTGGTTTTAATTTAACATGTGAAATGCTGCTAAAGATGGCGGTTCAATAAAAGGATAGAAATCCCAGCATTGACACTTTAAATCCACGCTGACTTATCTTTTATTCAGTGGTATTAAGGCTATGTCTATACTCATGGGCTGAAGCTTCTTGTCAATACATGTCTTCTTTCAAACATTGATGTGAGCCCTACCCATTCTTAAAGTATCTGCATGGTCCTGAGCCAAGTCCTAATTGTATGGATTCCTTTCCGTCATGTTCTCACATGGTTTCATTGTAGTAACTGACAGCTACTAATGTTTTGTTTGTTGTGATAGAATCCTCTGAATTCATATAATTTTTATTTGTACATTTATTGTTACTTTGCCCTGACTTTCAACTTGTTTTATATAGCTTGGCAAGGTATTCCAGGTTTATTACATATAAATGTAACTCTTATGAGTATCTGTTCAATGGCACATTTATCTCTGGTGTTTAGAATAAGTTGATGGTGAGCCTATAGGACACAGATTCCCTGGTGACATTCTTCTGTTATTACTTCCTTTCCTCTCTAAACTATTTTAATTGGAGACAAACTAACTAATGTCTTGGAATTGTAATGTAATTAATAGTCTGTTATTATCTTTTTTAATATTATTGTCCTGTTCATATTAAAGGGGTCAAGTCAGATTAATTTTCAGGTTCATAACTGTATTTTGAGTTTCTACCAGAACATGTTTACATGCTTTAATGTTCAAAAACTTTATTTTTTTCTCATAGTGTCTGTCTGACTTTAGCTGTATTAACCCTCTGTCTGAAATGCTCCGTTTTAGAGCCTGTCTCTTTAAGCTTCCTTCCCGAAATAATGTCCAGCCTGCTTTGATTGGCTTGTGAGAAAAATATGGCACACCTTTGCAAAAGTAGTCTGGTTGAGATACTCAGATGGGGGCGGTTTACTCTAATGAGCCGGCATTTGACACAAAAAGAGGAGAAAAGTCTGATTCGCTCGTTGGATCACATATCTTGTGATCCAAGTAGCCGAGCGCAGCCCAGTTTTTGGGTTGGTAGGCACTTCCAGATAACCAAATGTATGTGCACATGCACTGAAAAAGTGAGTTTCTCATGATATGCCTCCTTTCATACAAGTTCCATACTCAACTTTTAATTTATTAACCATGATGTTTAGTATATGATCTGTTCTGTCGTAACTGAAAGTGAGCCCAGTTCCTGTGATTTAGGTGTTACAGCGATCCTTCACATCAGCCGTCATAATTCTCTCTGCCCTTTTGCCCTCACTGAAGCATCTCACTAGTTCAGAGTAAGTGGACGACTCAGCTACACTATATAACTAGATTTATACAAATCAAATGAAAAAACAGGGTTCCACAGGAATATAAAATTGTTCAAAAAACAGTTCTTAGCAATGTTTCCGTGCCAGTGCATGCTGGGATAGCCTCCAGGCTCCCATTTACCCTGAACAGGAATAAGCAGGTAAAAAGAATGAATGAAAGGAAACCATACTTATATAAACAAGCTCAAAAACATGAATGTAATGTGAACTGGCAGTACATTATAAAAAAAACATTGAGTCATTTGGAAGCGGAGCAGAGTGTCGGGTCTTTGTGTGGTTCTTCAAGGTTATTTAAAGTTCATCAGGAGTTGTTTGGAGAAGTAGGAGCTGAGAAATCTAAAGTACTCAATAGTATCTGGTGTCCAATTTACTTACATTTACAAATATATATCTAGTTAATTTATTATTAAGTGTACGACATGTTTTGTTATTTCTTATTTATGTGCTTTAGCAAACCCCCGTAGAATGACTACTATATATAAGGTATATATCAAAAATATCCTAATGTGTAAACATGAGAGAGAGAGAGAGAGAGAATACAGATTATACAACACATTTTGTTACACAGTAAATGGTAATATATGGAAAGCATGACAATGATAAATAAACATACAGTGCAACATTTAATAAAACATTATACTGCATATACTGTATTCAACTTGGAAATGTCTTAATCAATGTTATATGACTGTATTCATATTCAGGCATGGAAAGCACTTCAATTCCATTTGTAGAGGAATATCACAAAGCTGAAACAACTTAAAATGAATGTTAAAGTTAATTAACAGAAATGACTAATCAGCAACTGTTTTGATTCAATGATATCTATGATAATGGAGCAATAAAGATAATAAGCAATATTAAGGCAGCACCATGGGCTTTAGGAAACTGATTGTGAAACTGACATTTTACACTAACATTTTATCGACTAAATGATTAATTGGAAAAATAATTAGAGGGACAATCGATAAAAAAAAATGTTTTCCCAATTACGTTTTGATTTATTTGTCATATTGTGGAAAGCAAAAAAAAGAATTGCATTGGAAACAATGGTCAGTGATGACTGCTCATTTTCCGCCTTATTGTGACTGTCAACGTCTGTTTGGTAGCAGAAGATAAATTTGATAAATGACTGGAGCAGATCTCACATAGGATATGTTTTTACACGTCACCCCATATGACGGCTCAGTCTAGGACACAGCCTGCTCAGAGATATGACGGACAGAGGCCGTATTGTTTATTGATATCTTCCAGCAGTGTCACCAAAGGATTCCTCTGTGACCCTCGTCTGTCTCATACAGGGTGAGTTGAGAAGATAATGGTCACCGAAAATAGACCCATCTCACAGAGTTCCTTTATGTGAGAGCGCTGCACGGTCCGAGGGGAGTCATCAGTCCCCTGAGCCGAATGCTTGAGTGACAATAATAAATATTAATTTGTTTGGAGGAGAAACATGAGTAAGCTGAACGAATCACCACCACATGGGGTGTAAGGAAGAGACGCGTCACTCACGCTGAAGAGCCCTCTTTCATTATCTGTGCCGCTGACTGACTGGACAAGCACCTTAAAGTTTGATGTCAAGCCTCCACAGGGGCAATGGCAGGCCCTCATATGAAAATATTTTATATGAACATATAAGGATACTCAGACAAACAATCCAGATAAATGCAGCTGTTTCAGCTTAATATAGAATTGTAAAACCTAATATGAAACAAATGATTCTGTGAGTCACTATTGCATGTGATATGCAATAAAAGTGGAACATCTGTAGGTTTCACAATGTCTTCTTTGATACATAAAATATTTCAACACACTATGCACAAGGCCCTCAGGAGGACAATGCAATAAATATAACTCAGTGGTAAAAAAATAAATAAAAATCAAACAAAGACAAACAACAATTTAGTAAAAGCATTATTGTGATCTAGATGATTAATATGTTGAGTTCCAAAGGTCTCAAGAGATCCTAGGGTACAACTTCATCAGTATATTGCCAGTCAATTGTAAAAAAAAAAGTTGCTCTAACTGTATTTTATAACTGTGTTACAGAAACTATGATATATATATACTTCCTATATCTAAAAAATGTTTAATAAAATCTTGAGTAAAGAGGTAAAAAATAAAAAAACAAAGTATGGTTTACATGTTGTACTACCTTGTCATTTGCATCATTTCAAGTGTTGATTGTAAAAAGAGACGTATATATGTGTGTGTGTGTATATATATATATATATATACAGATGTAGATAGATATATACATATATCTATCTATAGTTATATATATATATATATCGATATAGATAGATAGATAGATAGATAGATAGATAGATAGATAGATATAGATAATATATAGATAATATATAGATATATATCAAACACTATTCACAGAGTGGTTTTATATTCATGCTCTCTTGTCTTGAGTTGTTTTCATTTAAAAAATGTTTTAAATGGACGTACAATAGCCAGATCTCCTCGAAGCTTAAAGTTTCTGCTGTGCCTGCTGGTGACTGGGTCAGCATGCACCGTGCAGGCTGATGTTGATGGTGTGAGGCATCTTTTGCTTTCACATGCTCGGCTATCACTACCAAGTGAGTACCCTTTGGAATACAATACATAGATATTGTTGCAGACCAGCTGCATCCCTTCATGGCCAGAGAGAGGCGTGTTTTTATTTGGACTTTTCCCTCAGAATTATACACTGTCTCAAGCACGTGTCATGTTAAAATAGGTCTAGGGACATGACAGTGACTTTGGTTTATACATTTACTCTGAAGTTTACTTTGAAAAAGCAGCAGGGACTGTGTGTGGTTATTGAAGTCATTGAGTAAAATTAGACCATGAGCCACATGAAACATCTCTAGCCTCTTGTTGTTCATAGCAGAACAAAAGGAAAACCAGATACTGTATTGAATAGGTGTATGTAGTGAAAAATCAATTCCAGAAAAATCCACAGGGGTCCATGTTGTATGAAGTAAATTTAGTTTGTTTCAGTTACATTTTCAATATCAAACAGTTTAAGATTTAAAGGTTCTCTATACAACATTCAGTTGCATTAATAAAGCAGAAAATAACTATTTGCAATGTAAAGATATAATGTAGTAATGTCGTCTTAAAAAAGAGAATGAAGCCACTGTGTGTGTTGTAATCTGAGCTTCTCCTTGCTTTGTTCACAAGAATGTGATATAGTCCAATGCAATAGCACTGAAATAAATACAGTATGAGGCTAATGACACTGAGTATGAAGGGCGGGAGTTAATTGCACAATAATTTGTGTGGTTGTTGTATTGTATTTTTTTATATAGCAAATTGAACCTTCTAATATATTAAGTGGCAAGGAAAACCGGTCTTAATTAATGTCAGGGTTTTAGGATTGCATTAAATTATAGAGATTCTCCTTTCACTGTGTCCACCCAGTGCATGGCAGCTCAAACTCCTCATCATTGTCTTTTTGCCAATCATGACAGTGGCCTCTCATTATGTATTCTGCATGTAGTTGTGTGCAGGAGTGCCGGTTGGCTGCCAGAGTGAGCTCAGCTGTCATCGGGCACAGAGCCCCGGATCAACCTTGGCACAGAGACGGAGACACAGAGAGCAGGTAGGCAGGGCAGATACTGAAGGATTCACATAGCTTTCAGCTGATCCATTAGGACATGCTACAATTCAGATGTGGCATGCCGCCAAATGCCCAGCCATTGTGGCATTCAGAGCAGTATATCCATCCATTTCAGTCATTGCTCAAACATTTTATGAGTATTTGTTGGCATCATTCACACATAGATTGTATGCAGTCAGAAGTATGTGCTTGCTGGAGTATGTGTGTTTGACTTTGCGTGTGAGCGAGTGTGTGTAAATGAGATCACTTGGTACTATCAAAGTGCAGGCAGGACTATGACACTGTTATAAATAGAAGGGAGGAAGTAAGGAAGGTTAAATCTCTCAGACACAGATACTAAATGTGTAGAGAGGGAGCCATTTAAAAACCCACATGTCCTTTTAGGCTCATTTCACTATGTATATTTACATCATGTACATATACATGTACATTTTGGGGTGTTCTCCAGCTGTACAGTGTAAACGATAGGCCGAGGTATTCACAGAATTGACTTTAAAATCCTGCTGTTGGTTTATAAAGCACTGAATGGTTTAGGGCCTAAATACATTTCTGATATGCTGCTACCTTATGAACCATACCGACCCCTGAGGTCGTCTGGGACTGCTCTCCTTTCTGTTCCAAGAGTCAGAACTAAACATGGAGAAGCAGCGTTCAGTTTTTCTGCTCCACATATTTGGAACAAGGTCCCTGAAAGCTGCAGGTCTGCTGAGACCCTCAGAGACCCTCTGAGGCCCTCAGCTCCTTTAAATCCAGATTGAAGACTCTTCTGTTTGCTGTTGCCTTTAATTGAACCAGATTCAAGGATCTTAATCAATTTCTGCATTTCACTACTGTATTTTATTTCATAAATTGCACTGCAACTTTTATTCTATTTTTTTTTTTTTAGCTTTTTAATGTTTTACTGACTGTTTTTAATGTTTAAATGATTGCTCTAAATTGTTTTTAAATCTTCTTTTCTTTTGCATTATGTTTTGATGCTTTTAATGGTTTTATGTCAAGCACTTTGAATTGCCTTGTTGTTGAAATGTGCTATACAAATAAAGTTGCCTTGCCTTTCTTGTCAACTATGAGGTCTTATTTGAAAAGTTGAAACAACTCTGTTTTCCTCTTAGGGTCAATGCTACATCAAGGCTTAGCTTGTCATTACATCGCAATAGCCTCCAAATAGCTTCACGTTGTGTGAACAGCTTATTATTGGTCCAGGGTGAATTAGCACCTCATGAGCAAATGGGAATCCAGTAAGCTCGCTCCCACGGACCAGTGACTTCATTGGACCGTGATGGAAATGATGAATTCAAGGTCCTTCGAGTGGAGTAGAGCACAGAGAAAGCTATTGACCTGTAAGAATTTACGACACTGCTCCCTGCTTTTTTTGTTATTTATTTTATTTATTAATTTCACAAATACTTCTGAAATATGTTTCCCTCTCTGCAAAGGGCTGGACAGGTGGGATGCATAGATTGACTCTGAGATGCACTTGGGACATCTTGGCCACCGACCCAACCCTGAAGACCTCCAGGCGTGTCTGCATTCAGCTGCCTGCATGACAAAAGATGGATTAAAATAAGGAATTTCAGGGGATACGTGTGGTCGGCCGCATGTCCAAACATACACACAACACTATGCCTACCGATACATCAAGGGATGGTCTGTGGTTAGGCTGATAGAGTTGCTCAACTCTTAAAATTCAGCCTTCCAGCATCGCTCACTGCCTGCCCTCGGCAGCCTGTAATCCTGACCGCTGATATCTACCTGGCTACCATGACTTTGACCCCTGACTTTTGGCAGCTGTCACTGGCGCCTCTCATTGAAGACTGGACACGTGGGATAGTAGCGCTCCTCCCAAAAGTGGCACAGTGTCAGTCTCTTTGCTAGCTTTACGGTTTCTAGCATTCAAAGAGTGTCCGCCAGGGCCTCCTCTTACTGTGTTACTAAACAAACAGGGCTGGCGAAGTGCTGATCACAACCACTGGGCAATGATGAAAAGCTCCCTTGGGGAAGGGACACGGTTACGTTGCTTGTTATCCGTTTGCTTTGCGTATCTGTATCGGTTTACAGATTTGAACTGAGCTATTTTGATTATAACCTCTAGCCTCCAAGCATGCTCGCCGGACAGCTCTGCTTAAAGTGTGGTGCACAAAGCTGGGTCTTGATTTTCACAAAGCTTCCCCGTCCCCAACGTAACAAGGTCACTCTAATTGAAGAAGGAAGTGTTGAGGATGTCTTTGGGAAGGAGCGGCAGGGTTAGAGAGTGATAGCAGAGAGGGTCAGATCCTGTTTCTGCTCTGGTTCCCTGTTCTAATCCAGCCTGGTATGTGTTGAGATCAGAGCAGGTCCCTTTCACCGCAGCCATCCGGTGGCTGTGCAGTGGGACTTGCTAAGTCCCCATTTCCTTTACTGCTGCAAATTCGTTGTAGAAAGCACCAGACGACAGTCTGGCACAGGCTCGCTCCGGGAATCAAGTTCACTGAAAGGAACTTAAAATGAAGTGACCCGACAAGAGAAACAGTCCCACAGTCCATTTCAGGTCCTAACCCCTAAGAAACATGGCACTGGACAGCTGTGTGTTCCCCTTGATGTATTTATGTCAGCCGCTTACATAAATACACTGTGACACACATACACATTCACACTCATACACGTGGGCCCGTGTGTGTAAATGTGCGCGCTCACACAGGCACAGTGACACACACACACACACACACTAACACACACAAATGCATACAGTGACAAACAGATGCACACACCGCGGCACAGACACACACATCATGCTCCCTGTCAGTAATACCCAGAGGATATTATGTCTCTCTCAGCAGACTGGACAGTTGATCAGAGCAGCGTGACCACATGGTCTCTTTGATGTAAATCACGTAGTGCAGTCACCTTGAAAATTGTTTGAATTGTGAATATGAGAGAGGAATCTTGCGCTCAGATTAATCGGCTGATACACAAATTAGTTCACAGGAGAGAAAAATATTTCCCTTGGTTTATTTTTCTTCTTTATATATATATATATATATGTGGATTTTAAAGGCAAGTGTTTTTCACAAAAGGCCAGAGATGTCTCTGAAGGAATTTCCGGCACACGTCACCCACTTGGTGCATGGGGAAGAGAAATAGTCTGAAAAGATAAAAAATACAGTTACACCAGTAGCACTGCATGAAGAACAACTTTATTGTGAGACCAACAAAACAATTATTATTAATCTGCCAATGACTGGCTGCCTTTTCGCACATTCAGGTTAGCCATTTTATAATTACACCATAGACACAGACACCTAAGCATAATATACAAATTCTGCATAAATGAGTGTGGGATTCTAATACTTCTAACCCATTACAATCTGGGTTATAGCTGGCCACTGCTTTATGGTAAATTCTTTCCAATAAATGGATTGACTTTTTTCCTCCACGCTCAGGTTATAATTCTGCATTGTACAATAATGCTCACAAAGTCGCACACTCACACTGCAATACTGCAAGCAGAGTACACACAAATGCACACCTCCATGTGTAGAACAAGGCTCTCACACTGCTAGGGTTAGAAGTTCAGACTTTAACTTAGGCCACCCATGTTAAAATGTATAAACTCCTGGTCCTACTAGGCAGTCGAAATCCATTAAGGACAGATGTGGATGGAAGGAAGGCCAACTTCACTAGACCTGAGGAATATGTCTCATGATTATGTTAAATAGGATGTGGCGTTTCCCTGTGTTTCATATTGCACTGCTTTTAAATTACATTACCACTCCAACATAGACTTGAGTATAAGGAGTATTAGCACATATTAATATCCAGTCTCGCCACTAGACAAACACTGCTCAGTTGGTCTTGTAATGAAAAGACAGGTGAGTCAAATGTGGCGGCAACCTTGAACTTTGTTTCATGAATAGCACATAAGAAAAGGCTTACAATAACAAACAGAATGGAGGTTACAAAGAGACAATTGGATGTAATACCAAGATAATCTAATCAGTTCACTTGGGAGTAGAGGTTATGGGAAAGTTGACTTGCAGTGTTTATTTACTTCCAAGGTCAAATAAATTAGCGATAGCTACTAGTTGTAAAGGTGGATCCTTGGATCCTAGATCCAATCAGCTTTAATGTGATATCTGGTATTAACTAATTAAACTGTTTATTATAACCTTGGTGGATATTGTATCTTATTAACAAGAACGTAAACACGCTATCCGACTCCAGGCTAAACTAATTTAATACCTTGATGGAGAAATGTTTAACCCTTTTTTAAGCTTACACTTACACACAGTGGTGGACCTGTGTAGATGTGCTGGAGTACAGGAAGTATTGATGACACTTTACAGTGTGAACTGCTGATAAAGAGCAGATATTTAGGAAAAAGAGGATGCTGTGAGAATTCTGCACATTATCATCATTAATGGAGGTGAAGTTTATTTGGTAATCACTATGGTGTTTGACTCCAAGGACAAGAAGTATTTGTACACGGCAAGGCAGTGAGTCATTCAGGGCAGAGAGAAAATTTCAAACTCTTTTCATTCATTGTTTTGAGTCTACCTGATAGCTGAGGTATCTGGAGACATACACTTGGGTTCATAGGTCAAGGTTCAGGTGTCAGACATTGAATTGCTCAGGGCATACTTTTGTCTAGCCTCTAAGAAAAGAAATCTGAATTCTAAAGTGTGAATAGTCCATTAACACACTTTCATTTGCTCACAATCCTGGGATTTTATTCGAGGCCTCTGATGACAGACTTTTGGAGGCTGGCGAGATGCATGACAACACATGAACTTTATCATGACTGTAACAAGATAATCTGGCCTCATATCACACATCACTCCCATTCCGAGACACTTTATCAGTTTAAGCCCGAGTCTGAAAACACTACAGCTGTCTCTTTGACCTGTGACAGGCGATCTCACTGCAGGTTAGGATGCTGAGTCGGTTCATGTTACTAACAATTGGCATGTGCAAAGTTTGTGTGAAGAATCACCAGCAACACCGTTGACGCACTGAAGCAGCTGAGAACACTATGAATGAACGGCAGTCTCACAAATGGATGTGACAGATAGATAGATATATGGCTGCATGGATAGCCAGACAGGTGATAGATGGATAGATAGATAGCCAGGCAGATCCATGTAAACATACTTTAGATATCAGAGTGGATGCTACAATCTTGCAGATTGCATAGCATTAAAAAGTAAGAGAATACAGTAAATGTAATTTCCTGTAAGGCAAATTCAGAGTTGCACCTTTTGTGGGGAATAATAGGTCAGCCGAAGGGTCAATTATCCAACTCTTAGTGGGGATCAACACACTCATGCATTCCTTTAGAACTGTTTTTCTGCTCTTTTAAAAAATACTGTTTGCAGGGGGACAAGGGCGCAGAGGGCAAAGCTTTGGAAGGAGACGACTATCAAATTTCCAATACATTTCTTTTCGAGAACAGAAGAACCTTCGTACCTGTCGCAAGTGTAAAACAGAGAGGTGTCAAAAGTGAAACGCGATCGGCATATCTGACAAAGGGGAAACTGCTGTGAGGGATCAGTTCAGAGAGAGAAAGACCCGCGTCCCCACAGCAGATGGGAGCTTTATCGTTATGGCCGGAGGCGTAGAGGGCCAAAGAAGAGAGACGCGGGACCACAAAAAAGGCTAGAGACACGGCTGGATTGTGACACATGTCCCACTGTGGAGGGGGATTTTACTCACCTGGCCTTTGGTGTGTCATCGTGTTACCACTCCTGTCATGAGCCTCCACCCTGTCCGCCTGCGCTGCATTGTTCTATACAGCATGTGGACAAGGGAATAAAAGAGAATAGATAATGAAAAAGAGAGTAGGCTAGGCAGTGGGAGTGAGCCACATTTTGGCCCTTTGTTGGTGTTGTATCTTTTTTTTAACAATACTAAAGTGAGGGATAAAACTGATCAAAGGGTTGTATATGATTGCTCTGGTGGGTGTTGAGGATCATTACTTGGTTAGGCAGTGAGAGTGAATAGAATGGGGGGGTCTGATGTGTCACGGAGGAGGAAAAAAAATGATGCCGCAGACGACGAAGCTCATCAAACAGTGATATCATGCTTCATCGTGCAGATATTGAAAAGACGCACCTGAGGACCGCTCACTGAATACCACACCTGGTTTATATATCGCCCAGTGTCACCATCTGTCCCTTTCAAAGTAGCTACATGCAAAATCCCACTTGTATGTCGGACATCAAGACGTTTCATAGCTTTAATGACAGCTTCTGTTATTTCGCACAATGCAAGGGAAAGAGAGAGAAAGGGAGAGTGTTTGTGTGAGGATCTGAGGGGAAGAGAGGGCCTTATACTCATAACACACCCCAGATGTGCTTAAGCCCAAAATAAACAATAGCTAAAGCCAGTTCTACTGTGTTGAGTCCTATTTACACTGATGTAGAGACAGGCCTTCACTTGCGCTGCGGAAAAATAATGCATCCTCAGAATCTAACGAATCAAACAACGGAGGTGAAACACAAGACAGTTGACCAGATACAATACGCAAAAAATTTAAACAACGGGAAACATAAATGTGCAGAATTTACACAGAGGTGCATATGCTTCAACTTTGAATACGAGAGGGTTTTATCCGAGGTATTTTTAATATAAACAAACTCTGTAACAAGCAAGGATATAAAAGTAACACTTAGAAACATGAGCCACTCAGAGCTCAACAATTAAATGAACAGTCAAATGCCTTTGTAATGGAGCTGTTTTGACTAAAACAGGGCCGTGCACACACGCATGTAATTGTATGTGCATGCACGTTAAAGTGGACCTTGAGGTCTTTACATGGAGACTGAGTGAGAGAGCTGTGTGCCAGCCTGCTGGAGGTGCCGCAAGATCAAGAACAGTCTACCCCCAGGTGGTAAAGCTAAGCTTTCAGGGGTGAGGGGTCACAGACACCGGAGTGGTCACACACGTGTCAGAACACTATTTACAACTGGAGAGGCCCACCTTAGACCACCTACATCTTCCACTACAATACTGTACATCTGCAGGAGGTGCTGCGCTTCAGGCTCCACTAGGTGGTAGTAAAGTTCCATATAAGGCATCGCTTTATCATAACATCCTGACATGAATGGCTCTTATCATCAGTCAAGAGACAGCATATCTATTGCATATCTGAACTCTGATCCTCTACTGTATGATCAGAAATCCTGTGCAGCTGCCTATCTTGGCCAGGACTCCATTGAAAACAAGACTTTTAATCTCTATCTTTCCTGGTCAAATAAAGCTTAAGTAAAAAAAAAAAAAAACTGAGAAGAGATGAGAGGACTACACAGAAATTAATTTGCTGTTGAAATGAAACCATAAAAATGTGTGATTGGATACAGCTTGAGCTTCACAAGTGGCCATGCGTGTTTGTGCATAACTATGTTGTTCACTTGAATTGCGTCCATAACCTTTGGGATCCTGTTCAAGGTCGCAAAAGACTTCAGTGAGGCTAACAGTATTGGAATGTGTGCTAGTTGTCTCGTGCAGTGAGATACACTTACTAAATTTATTGTTCAATTTTTAAAAATAGAACAAAACTCTTCCTGCAATATGAGAGTATCATCTCTCATTGCAGTGCCATGAATATCTTGTGATTCCTGATCTGTATCCTATGATCATACTCAATTACACTCATCCAATTCCTCCAATTCCATGTTCGGTGAAAAGACATGCTGTGCATTACTGTAGATGCAAGCTACAGACACGTGCAGACCAGATGACATATGACTTATTTATATGCCAACAGTGACAGAATGGCAAACGTTTTGTCATAACAAATGAAATGTATCAGCTCAGATGATGCTGAAATTTCACACAGCAATTAAACATAAATAAGATGTATATGACTCAACTAAGAACACTTATTAAAAATGCATTATAATGGGAAACAGTAGTATACGGTACGTCACTTTTGTGTGTTGAGTGAGCAGCTGTATACAACGAAATTACTGCAGGATTACAGAGCAGGGGGAACTTAACAGGTGCTTGTAGAATTATAGCAAGAAAACATAGTTCATATGCCACATCTATTTGACATCCACCTGGTAATAACTTAACTTGTAAAAACTTATTTTTTTATATAATACCTCTTGTGTTAGTTGTTAAATATCCTATAACGGTTCTGTGCGAGTTCCAGCAGTTACTTCCTTGTCCATTTACCTTCAAACATCAGTCTTATAGACACACCATACATGGGATGTGTAGTGGAAGTTTAGTAGTACTGTATGTGAAAACCCTGTTTGATACACTAAGATGGTTTTCTCTTGGACCGACTGGTGTGTACAGCTGGACATCAACCAACAGTTTCTGTACGTACTCTGCAAGATTTGAAAAGGAATCGTGTGGATGAATTTCAAAAGACCTTGTTATATCATAGGGCTGCATAAGATCCAAATGAATGGGGTCCACAAAGCCTGAGAGGTTTCCACAATCAGAAGTGTGCGTGTGTGTGTGTGTGTGTGTCACCAAGCATGGAAATGTATCATATTGCCCTCTGGTGGTTGGAAGCAAGCGGTAAATTGTACTTGACCTCAAATAAAATGAAACATTAGATTGCATACATCCAGCAATGGATATTAGGGTGCAGTATAGTTTACACTATATCTATGTTTTTTTTCAACTCTGTAACAATTGAAAGTTTAACTTTTATGAGAAATCAAAACGAGATTTTACACCGGAAAACTAGCTGATATTCCCTCAGCAATGATTCAGTGGACGTGTTTGTTATCGACAAAACCTATGTATATCAGTTGTGCAATGGTAATTTCTGATAAATATACACACACTCTAATCGGCCCACATCCACCATCAAATCCACACACATTAATATGTACACCATTAAACTCTCCTGAAGATGGATAAAGAGTAAGACATATGACAGTTTCACAATATTGTATGGTCTCACTACTGAACAATGATAGGGAAAAGCCTCTCCTAAACCAAAGTCTGTTTTGGGAATTCATATTGTGTGACAATGACTTGGGGAAGCCCTGGTAGTGATAGCTGTAACAGTCATCAATAGGGACATGCGAGGTACACTGCGTATTATGTAGCATGTGGCCACTGCAGTTTAGATAAGGATATCGCAGAGCAAGTGCAGCAGGCTCTTTATTCTTAGTACAAATAAATCTGCATGAAACAATACCACAGCGATAGCGAACAGGAAAAGGAAGAGGATGTGAAGCAAATACATCACCAAGAGGAAGGTGTGTCAAAACACTTTCCAGACTATGAAAGAATAATACATACAACTGCAAAAGCGTTGGTGTCTTGATTCATTACTGGAACAACGTGTGATGTGCCGTCGTCACCTCACAGTTTCAGCACACACATCCTCTGGGTTTGACGGCTACAAGTCTTCCACATATCAGATTGCAAATGTTGTCTCGCCAACGGTTGATACAGATACAATTTAAAAAACGTTTTCCCCACAGGACAAATGTTACACATGACAACATTTTAGTTTTTTTTCCTGTCTTACACACTTACTGTAAAGTGTGTTCTTGTATTTAAGTTGCAGAATAGTAAATAAT
This sequence comes from Ophiodon elongatus, assembly GCA_016806645.1. Taxonomy (NCBI): domain Eukaryota; kingdom Metazoa; phylum Chordata; class Actinopteri; order Perciformes; family Hexagrammidae; genus Ophiodon; species Ophiodon elongatus. Next base: position 372,578 of record JACSYO010001905.1, read on the forward strand.
AAAACAAATGGCAGATTATGCATGGCATTTTACAACGTAGAGAAGAGTGGCACCATTCTATATAAAAAACAGCCCAACACGACATGACTTGAGTTGAATGGACTCCCTTTAGACAGGTTTCAACAAAGCTGGATGTTTGTAAGCCCCTCTAAGCAGTACTGATTGCAGGGCTGTTTTATTGGATTGCATCATATTGCACAGGTGTTATGTCAAGACATATATGTGGCCATTGTCAAAGACACTTTATGCATCTAGATAAGCATAAAATGTCACAATGTCACAATGAAAGAAAGGTAGAAGTATAGTTGAGACATATAAAATGACTAATTGATGTGGAGATTCATTGAACAGACAAAATTATTCATCATCAGTGAACGATTTAACTGTATATGTGATCTGTCAGTCGTCAGCATATAGCTGTATTGTTAAAATACTTACCGACGACGTTTAATGTAAAAGCCATAGAATAAAAAAAACAATTAATTATTGTCTCGGTAAAGCTCTGTCAGCCTCTGACACAGTTCATGGTGTCACTGAGGTGAACTTCATTGATAATCTCTCATTCCTGTGAGTTGCTGTGCCACTAGCTATAACTAAATTTGTAGTAATCCATATAGACAGGTCTGCAGGAGCCCTTAATATAATAGAGTAGTTAATCCTCTGTACCATTAGATAATACTTTTCTCTTAATGATGGCCCTGGAGGATTCAGAGTGTTCCATTAACCATCCCCTGCCTCACTGTTGCTTATGCTGAGACACTTGCATAATGTAGGGAAATAATCAATATAACATTAAAATCAACAAGAGCATACTGTGAAGGTGACTAGTCAATTCTTTACCATTTGTCACCTGTTGGAATACTGTATGGTATTAATCTATCTCTACAAAGCCTAAGTATGGAGTTACCTACACCAGGGTAAGTGAGGTGAGGTCTTTATCCACTCCAAAGAAAATGAAGCCAGACAAGGTCACACTTGAATTGCTGAGGATATGACTACAATCAGGGGCCCGTTGATATGAACACTGCCTACACAGATTACAAATCTGTGTGTAGGCAGTGTAGCAGGAATTTGTGATTGACATTCACAAATTGCTGCTACATTTTAGAGTCCCACAGGGCTCTTGAATGGGTCACAAGTTTGATTCTTGTTTTGACTAGTATAAAAAGAGAAAGAAGAAAAGTAGCAATAGAGTATGGTGATGCAGCTGATTGGAAGTCAAACCAAGTAACTAACATGAATAGGCAAACTAAAACAAGGTATTATCAAAAAAGAAGAAATTATTTTATTGAGGTAAATGGAACTTTTATCTCAAAACCTCTTGAAATCAGCAACAAAGCCTCATTAGTTCAAGTTGTTGCCTAATAAACAATAAGTGTCAAAATGAACTTGAACGGAAATGATCTTTGCTTGCAAATCACAGCGTGCATGTTGTAAACTTCAATATAAATTTGCATTCATTTAATAAATTTAACACATTTTATATTTTGTAAATCACAAACCATGTCAGCAAAAGAACTTGCTCAGATACTCAATTTTAAAACCATTCCAGCAGACATCAGAAACATAATGTAAACAGGATGGAGCTGTAGCGCAAATGGTCCTTGACATATCCTGTTGACATGGGGTAATTCTGCCGTTGAGTGTTGGACTGTTATAAACTTCATGGGGTCCCTGCCTAAATACACCAGGGGACACATTAAATCACCAATCCAAAGTCCTTGTGGCCCTCCTAGGAAACCTTGCTCCTAGGATCCCCCGGGGGGGGGAGGGGGGGGGGGGTTAACAACTTACATGTCACCGCACAACAACGAACAGTTCACCACATCCCTCCTTTAACTACCAACGTGCTCATATGAACCATTAGTACCTACTGCACACTCTGCAGAGTCTTCAGGTTCTCAAATGTAACACCTGTAAGGTAACTAAGTCCAACTACCCAGACACCCTGCAGGCTGTGCAATGCTCCCATTACAGAATCAGCAAAAACATGACCATGAACACAAGCACCGGAAAACAAAATATACAATTTGCAGGAAGCACAAGAAACTATAATTTCATCAGTAAATAAAGCAGCAAAAGCTTCAAGTTTCAGACCAACAGCATCCAATTCAAATCTGAAAAACTACTGGTGCTCTAGTAACTCTTCCAGAGCTCTCAAGAATGTCTCCACAGAAGCCATAGAGGAAAAACGGAAGGCCTGAACACAAAACCCAAACTCATCCATACAGAATCCAACACTAACAGCAAAAGCAGCCCATCCATAGCCATCACTGCTGTCCTGTCCCTCTAACTGCCTAACCAGAACTAAGTAAGCTCCCCCTAGTCTTCAGGTGCTACTTGTGGTGGGAACTTATGCACTTAAACCCGTAGGCCCGGTAAAGCCACCATGAACTGGCAACCCACCTGCAGCCTCGGACGTGCCCCCGAGACAACTGCTCTAACCACTTTCATCACCACGCTAGCAAAACCCCCCAACGAACTCCAAAGGGAATCTGCTCTTAAACCTAAGAGGGACAGAACAGAAATATGCTCATCGTGTATAGAGGACCACCCGAACTCTGTACCACAAAAATTACCAATATAATATAGCTCAGTGACAAACATACACCTCAGGAAAACTACAGATGCTCACATTAACCAACAGGAAACAGCCGACTCACCACACTCGTCCATGTCTCCAAAACAACCACATTTCACACCTCATCACCAAACGAGGTGCACCTGCCTACTAGGCTACTAATGATCACTGCACATGGAACTAATCACAACCAGCAGAGCCAACTTCACAAGACAAATCCAACCATGGTCAATCAAGTTTGGACGAGCCCCCATATGTTACGACCCGGCTCAAAGGCTGCAACATGTATGGGAGACCAGACAAGTTAAACGCAATGAGTAGACATTTATTTAAAAAACACACAACTAACTTAAACAAATAAGCCGTAGTGTCAGCCACAGGCGCACAGCCAGCCAGGCAAGGACGCGAACCCCTCCATGTTCAGTTGTTGAGTCTTTATAGCAGGCACTCCCACCAGGCTCAGGTGTAGCTCATCAGCTGACGATGCTCAGCCTGAAAGACAAAGCGACAGTAAACCAGACCCCTGGTGGAAGGGAGGGGTTGTCACACCCCCTCCATAAAAACAGTGTTCCCACCAGGAATACTGACACTTTAATGCAAACTACATAGATTTCATATTTCAAAAAGGTTTTAGCGCATCTTCCAGCCCGCCAATCAATCTCCACAATGCCACCCAGCAACTCCAACATGTGAAGAAGCATCTAAGAGTGAGAGCTGAGAAAGAAGGAAGGCTAGAGAGATAACAATGCAATATGGAACAGCATAAGATTGCCGGACCCGTTACAACGGGCCATCCGGTCTATGTACGACCGCAGTAGGAGCTGTGTTCGTATTCTCGGCAATAAGTCAGACGTCTTCCCGGTGGGTGTTGGCCTCCGCCAGGGCTGCCCTTTATCACCGGTCCTGGTCGTGACTTTCATGGCCAGGATATTTAGGCGCAGCCGGGGGGAGGAGAACGTCAGGTTCGGGGGTCTCATGATCGCCTCTCTGCTGTTCGCAGATGATGTGGTCCTGTTGGCCTCTTCGGACCATGACCTCCAGCATTCACTGGGGCGATTTGCAGGCGATTTGCAGCCGAGTGTGAAGCGGCGGGGATGAGGGTAAGCACATCCAAATCCGAGGCCATGGTGCTCTGCCGGAAACCGGTGCATTGCTCCCTCCAGGTGGGGACGCAGTGCCTACCTCAAGCAAAGGAGTTCAATTATCTTGGGGTCTTGTTCACGAGTGAGGGTAAGATGGAGCGGGAGATCGACCGACGGATCGGTGCGGCTGCAGCAGTAAAACAGGAGCTGCACCGGACCGTCTTGGTGAGGAGGGAGCTGAGCCAGAAGGCAAAGCTCTCAATTTACTGGGCGGTCTATGTTCCGACCCTCACCTATGGTCACGAACTCTGGGTCGTGACCGAAAGAACAAGGTCTCGGATACAAGCGGCTGAAATTAGTTTTCTCTGTAGGGTGACCGGGCTCAGCCTTAGATATAGGGTAAGGAGCTTGGACATCAGGAGGGAACTTGGAGTTGAGGCGCTACTCCTTCGTATCGAAAGGAGTCAGCTGAGGTGGTTCGGATATCTAATCAGGATGCTTCCTGGAGGTTTTCCAGGCACGCCCAACTGGTAGTAGACCCTGGGGAAGACCCAGAACACGCTGGTGGGATTATATCTCCCAGCTGGCCTGGGAACGCCTCGGGATCCCGCAGAACGAGCTGGAACATGTTGCGGGTGAGAGGGAAGCCTGGGTCAGCCTGCTGGGCCTGCTGCCACCGCGACCTGACCCCGGCTAAGCGGATGAGAATGGATGGATGTTAGGGACAATAATGAAGGGACTTCCCCACCAGATATTTTTTTCCCACGCAGGATTATAAAGGGTGTAAAACAGCATTTCGACCATTGGGTAGAGGAACTCTGGGAAACACCCCTGTCTTTAAATCAGAAACATTTACAAATAATGTAACAAAATAGTTCATAAAAAAAAGTATGCTGAAACAAATCAAACCATCTTTTGATGTCTGGCATCTGGTTGACTACAATTTCACGTGCCAGCCTAATTAGCTTATATTCATCCAATTTATTTCTTTCCTTTTTATAAGATCATATTTGGATTGGCACCTCACTCAGCGCTGCATTTCAGTCGTCACAATTACACATAATGGCCTGTTGGAGACCTAAAATTACAATTCAAAACGACTCACACTATGGCCACTGATTGTGATGATTATTATTGTCATTCACTGAGGATGACAGTTTTCTCTTGCCTTGCATTTAAACAAAGTCCTTATGTGACCTTAAAATGGTTGAGAAACATTTATTTTGACATTATCTTATTTAATTTTGGTCTTAAAGATTTTAGTTGGAGACAGTTTCTGACAAATCAAACTTTTCTCTTAGATGTTTTCCTGATACTCCTGTGGTGAGATGTTGTGCATGTGCTGGCGGCCCCACAAATCCTCTTCAGTTTTTCAGTGGACCACTGCTTGTCTCTAAAACCCCTTAAGGGCAGACTAATTCTCACATACAAGCTTTTTTATTGAAGTGTATTTTGCAGAATACATTTGTCCTTTTCGCACCTCAGAGGGAGTGAAAGAGGTGACAGACTATTTTGACAGTAATTGGATGGTTGATTGTTGTGGTGGGGTCACCTCAGGCAAAAGATTCAAACAAACAGCACTCTCATCCACTCTTATAGCCTGATGAAAACAACTGACATTATTAGGCCTTTAGTGTATGGTCACTTGAGGAGTGTTACCATCCTATCATCCCATTTGGAATAACAACCTCTTACTGATCCATAGGGACAGTTTTCCCAATGATTCTCGCATCCTCTGCTCTTTAAAGTGACAACACCCCCCACATCGACTTTGCTGATCCCAGACTGCCCGAATACCTGCTGGATCGGCAAACTTGTTTTTTTGGGGGTTTTTTTGCCACTTAATTTGTCTTCCTCCAGGCTATGGAAAAGTCAAACAGAGTGGTGTCACAACATGGTTTCCCACACAGTTCTTCCCTGTGGCCACATCATCCCAGTATTTACTATATTCATAATGTGTATAATCCATTACAGTAGCTGTAATAATATGCTCCCCCTATGCATAATGCAATACAACACCATAAAATGACCATAAAAATGGAATTGACAGTTGAGCCATCAGATTTCCTTTTCTAATGAAGCTAAACGCTCTCTTTGTCTTAGCCATATAAAGAAACCAGTTAAGCCTCGTACCCATGATCCTCCAAATGCCCTCCCAGTGGATCAGCTGGTCATCACAATCCGGTAGTATGACCCGGCAAATGATTGAACAAGGCTTCAACAAACAGCATAGAGAACAAGTCAACAAAAAAAGCAAAACATAGTATCTGCCTCCCTATGTGACTATGTCAGAATTTGTATAGTGAAGCTAACTGGTTGGAAACTAGCGTACGTTGAGGGTCTGTCTCCCTCACGAGTGCAGTGACCCAGAAGTGTAAAGGATTATCCTCCTCTTGCTATAGATGGTATTCAGACTGAATCTTCACAGGGAAAGCACTATTTTATAAGTCGCTGTATTTATTCATTTTTTACCTTCTTTGAGTATCCAGAGGCTATGAGGCCAGATTTCAAAGTACAAAAGGGAAATATTAAGGGCAAAAGGAGGTGCAACAGCTGTCTGCTCAGTTGTGCATGAGATGATGAACATTGGGAAGCTTTTATCTGAGTGCTTTTCTCAAGATTCACCTTACACAAGGATGAGCAGTGAACAAGTCTGATACAATGTACAAGGTTTGATGCTTTTCAAAACGACATAACCTTTCTTTGCAATTCACAAACCAACCAATGTGAAGCAGCAGTAACTAAGCTGTGTCATTTTCTCACATCCCATTTAGTTAGCTATGGCATCTGGTGCTCGCATGAAATTGTATCACTGCCAATGCGTATTACTGAACATACACAGAAAGCAATGCATGTGGAAACTACTTTGCAGAATGCACACATTTACGTTGATTCATTAGGGGAAACGGCAATGATGCCAAATGCAATTAGTGTTTAACATTGTTTTCAAATGAAGCACATTTTCTTGGTTGAGGTTAGCTTTCACAATTATTAACTGAAATGTCCCTAATATGATCAGACCAGCCTCTTAACACGGTCCCACACAAACAACACAAATCCTCATGCATGCACACACCCCCACACGGGCTTGATCAATGCATCGTGCCACGTAAGAGCTGTGTGTGATGGATAGCCAGCAGGGGGATGGGTCAATGTGCTGCTGCTCGCTGTTGGTGCGTGTTTCTGTGTATTCTCATACTCTCACAAGCACTGGTAGCAGCAGCAGCGTGCTGTTGCTGCAGTGTATGAGAGAATCTCCATCTAACTTGGAGATTAGAGAAGCACTCATCAGCCTTATCCATTTAAACCTTAAGCGTGGTGCATTTTTACATGCTGTACGGCTTCAGTGTCTCTGATCCTCTTTGCCAGTCCACTACAAACACAGAGGTGCCCTGAAGAGGAAAATAAGGGGCTTTACTCCGTGGATGAGGTGAAGTAAGACTTTTTAATTATTATAAAAAAATGTAATATAATGATTGATATTGGAACCTCTTTCTTTATTTTTTTGCAGTTGATTACTATTATGTAAACTATGAAATGCAAATCTGTTGAAAATCAACAATATTAACAAACTTTCTTGGAGAATAATTTGCAAGAAGGTGTTAATTCAATAATTGTATTTTGGATTGTTTGCGGAGAAATCAGTAGTTTCAATACTCTTGCTAAAAATACTTTTTTGTTTTTGCTTGCTTTAGCGTGCTTGTTGTTGATGCATTTCACCTTTCGTGTGAACACACTCACACTAAATCAGGAATGTATTTGATTTATGGGACTTTAGCCTCTCATATGAGACGATGCTTTGATGCCTAATGAGGGGAAGTAAGAGGTGATTGAGGATTCCTCTGACGTACAAGGCTTCACTGAGCACAGCAAGAGCTCCCTGTTTGGATCTGACACCCTGCATGTCCATGTGTACGATCTATTAAAAATATGATCTATCAGTTTTTTTTCTACCATTACTGCCTAATACAATATCAATACAACACTTGAGGAAGAACACCATAGATTTCTCATGGACATGTATTATGAGTCAGATTCCTCTCTGCTCTGGTGGATTAAGCATAGTACCATCACTCAGCTTTGCACCGCGCACTGTGAGTCAACAGCAGGCATGATGTAAAACATGTTCATGGTCTTAAAAAATTATTAATGCAATACATGACAGATGTTTTACAGCATCGTCTATTTACTGCCATTTACTGCCACTTAATTCCCTTTCATAATGTAGATCAGAGGCAAACAGGAAGTGGATAGGATGATAATTGCTGTTGATATTGCATGACTCAACGTACACTTTTGATTCCATCACATTAACAAAACGTAGAAATCGTTTTATAATCACAGCCGCAGCTGAGCAATGGTCACATAGAACTGCATGTTGAAGTCCATACAGTTATTTTCATTATCAGGAATGCCTTGCCTTAATCACCTTATTTCTCAGTCAAAGCAGTCACTGGGCACCTTTGACAGATAAAAAACTGTTACGGTTCATAAATCGTGCCCATCACACTGCACTATCCATTTTTTAATGCCATGTTCTCTTATTAGAGTTATTGGTAAAAAGTAATACTTTTTTGACTCCATGCTCTGAAAATTCTTTTGTGGATGTCCTAAAAATGACCTTATAAAAACTGTCAAAGCCCATCAGTTCAATAATACTAAGTGAGGATCTCACTCTCACTCTCAGCTTCACTGCTATTCAACTCTTATTGTGATTAATACTTAGCCAACCGATTTTACAGTTTCCCAGGGTTATTAATTTATATTAAAATGCACTTACTGTCCTAATCCTTCTAATTCTGTAAAATACAAGTCATTCATTCCAAAAACTAGAATAATTGACTCCTGGTTGTTTGCCTCCATTAACCACTCAAGTTGCAGTTTACATCCATTTCTGTCCAAAATGTCATCTTTTCATCATTTTATCCTATTAGACATTTGTATGAAATTGTCATAATAAGCATATGAATTCTTAAGTTATATCCCAAAACATGTGTTGTGAGGTCACAGTTATGTTGATCTTCGACCTCAAAACTTCAATCAGTTCATCCTTGAGTGGAAGTTTGTGCAAAATTTGAATACATTTCTTCAAGGAGTTCCTGAGGTATCATGTTCATGAAAAAGAGACAGAAGAACAGACGGCTGGATGGACAACCCTAAAACATAAGAACGGAGGGATGAAAAATAAAATGTGGAGGTAGACACAGGAAACTCAGATTTGTAAAATCTCAATCTTTGTGAAACTGTCCGCTTTTGCATGAGCCTCATTTCTGGTATTTAATAAAAATCAAGGTTATAATTGCTGCTTTGAATCGCAAACCAAATGAAATGAGGCGGAATGGAAACATCTATAACCTTTTGCTTCATCTCAACCATGGCTTATAGGATCACTGTAGAAATATGAGCACACCTGGTCTGTTTGCAGAAGGGGCACACAATCTCACCACTTACTTCCTTTTTGATAATCATCCGTTACTTGTAGAGATTGCCGTATATGTCTTTGTGCATAGGCATGGTTTATACATCAGGCCCCTGGTATGCAAACAGGACTAAGAGGCAACCTACTGGCAGAAAGCCTGACAATACCATCCACACAGAGGCAAGAGTTAGCAAGGCTAAAATGTGCCCAGGTGTACAGTTTGAAGGCTTTTAGCACTATTCTGTGTGAAAGTAGTGCAAAAGCTTTCCTTATACAGCTTTAAAGCCAGACATGATATACATACTGTACAGTGGTGGAGGAAGTAGAACAGTTCTGACTTCTCCTCAGAGCTTATAGATATACTGTCCAATGTTGTTATAGTGCCCAACAGCAACCCCAAAACCCAAAATGTCCAGTTTTAAAACTAAACAAACCTTGATCAAAACTGACTCAACTAAATAAGATGTCGACCTCTATAAATGAAGACTTTGTTACAGATGCAAGCTGTATACCATCACGTCTTATTTTATACTCTTGCCCCCGGATATTTTACTTGCTTATCATAGCAGTACTCTTACTTAATGCTGGAAAGTTTAGTGGGTTAGAGGGACAGAGAGGATCAGGTATATATAAAAGTCACTGGGACATGCTGTATACGAAGAAAAACCCTCTGATGCGGAAGTGTGTGTGTGTGTGTGTGTGTGTGTGTGTGTGTGTGTGTGTGTGTGTGTGTGTGTGTGTGTGTGTGTGTGCTCGTTTTCACAGAGATGGATGTGGACCATGGATTCTATCGGCAGGTGGACGTCCAGGCCCACGCTCACTACATCGTCGCCTTCTTTGTCTTGGTGATTGGAACAGTGGGTGTTACTGGAAACGCTTTAGTCATGTACGCCTTTTTCTGGTAAGTGAACTGGTGATGGCGAGAGAATGAGCATGCCTGTCACTGCCAATTTAAGAGTAGCATTTTTTAAACCAGTCGTAGGTTACTCGCCTTTTCTATAGACAAGCAACTATGCGGGAGGAGTTTCATCAAAACAAAACTCCTAGTTAACCAGAAAACAATTGCAATTCTGCTTTTTAATAATGATTATTTTTCATTTCATACTGCATCGTGCCTCATGTCCTCATATGCTATCATCCCAGAAACTAGTCTGGAAGAAGGAAAGGTCTAAATAATTAAAGTCAGCAATGTTTTTATAAAAGTCTTTCATTGTTCACACTTAAATCATGATAATTTTATAATTGTTTCATAATTTAGATTTCATACAAAATCTTATTTCGTCCATGTCTCCCACAACATTAATCACACTTTGTTTTTGGTTGCTGAGTACTTATTAACAGATGGAACAAATGGATTTAATACATTTTAGGAAAATAACATCTGAACAGGAAGTAAAGCATCATGAGGCAGGCAAGTGAAAATATTGATGGGTTCTATTTAACCGTTTACTCCTCCTTTTTAAATCTATTAGAAGATCATGGTTAAAATAACATGCTCTAGTGAAAGCTGTAATTGAGGCTCATGAAAACAAAATTACAAAAGATTAAGGTAGATTAAGATTACCATGAATTAAGAGTGCCAGAAATGTAATGCCTTGAAAAATAGCCACGGTTAATGAAAAAAAAGAAGGGAAGGTAAAAACAAAACAACAACTAACATTGTTATTGAAGTTCTCTGTAACCGTGACGAGACTAGACATCTAAATACTGGTGTCTGACGGTACATCCCCATCTGCAGCATGATAGCAGTTTAATCAACCAACATATTATGACGTGCCTACATTTGGTATTGTAACAAGCCTCAATTAGCATTTTTCATCATCTTTTTGCACATGAACTGGTCTCATGAACAAATTTCTGGGAAGTTGCCACAATGCTCTACTGTTTAAGCTCCAGTGGAACTCCAAAATAACGGAGTTCACAAAAGCTGTTTTGTTTATCAAACACATTAACATCACACATTAAACAGTTCCTTTGGTGGCATATTACCAGAGGTGGAAGAAGTCCCAATTTCACAACATAAAAATATTCTGTCACAAGTAAAAAAAATTGTTTTCATCAACAAATTGTACATAAAGTGAAAACACTTGTTAAGGAGAATGGCCTCTTTCAGAATGTTATATTATTGAATATTTTAGAGCATGTTAGCATGTTGCTGGTCAAGGTGGAGCTAACTTAAAAAGTGTTATAATAACGGTCATATTAGTAATATTACAATATCAATAGCATGTTTGAGATATCTGACTGGATGAAGATATAATCAAATATATCTGGTATTGAATATATTAATCTATTGAAAATCTTAAATTGTAACAATTAACTAAAAGTTATATACCAGTGTCTGATTTTTAGAGACAAAAAAAAAAATCATTCATGGGATTTTCTTTCCACCCTGCACTGTTAACTGTTGCAGAGATTTAGAGCGCTGACTGGGGGATTGTTCTTGCATTAGGAAGAACAAGCAGAGCGGTCTTCACAGAAGCCTGCAGGCATTCACTAGCAGGAAGCAGCTTAGTGATTTTCTAACTGTACTGGATAAATCAATGCATGCATTCAATAATTCAGTTAGCTTCTCCCTTATTTACATACAGCCAACACTGTGCTATATAGTTCCACGTAAACCACATAGAGGGCAGTCGTGCTTAAATAACAGTCCTGCAACTCAGGATAATCCAATCAACTATGTGCCCCACTATAGGTAAAAATCCCTCCATGTATCTCATTTATTAATTATTTTGACTTCCAGTGATGATGCAGCTATAAAATATCTTCCCTGTCTCATTATTTTCCAGCCAAAAACCAACCTGAAGAACAGAGCTGCCTTACTCTTGTGTGATGATGTTGTGTCTGACTTATTTTTTGACTTTGCTGGGAGCGACACCTTGGTATTGTGTGTGTATACAGATTGAAGCACCGGTCTGACAACACTACTTTTCACATTTTAACACGCATGTAAAACCATAAACTTAAACTGAAAATGGATTTGAAATAAAAAACATAGCTAAAATGATAGCACAGCGTGTATGTTACATGCAGTATATATACACTCTGGCTACTACTGGGTATGTAGTATTCCACTGAATGCAATGCCTTCACAGGTTCAAGAGTTAGATAAAATCCCTGGTCTGACATGTTTTCTGCATTAAGGTCCAACCTCCAGAGGCGCACATCTTTTTCAAATGTCGCATCACTCGATCTCCAGTCCAGTCACACTTCAGTACATACCCACTCACCTGAATGGAAACATGTGGAATATTTACTCGTTTTGGTGTTTTTACAGTCAGTGGGTAAAACAAGGAGGACAATGCAGAAGCTTTTAATGATAAATGGAGCTGTTGTAACTATTAAAGTAAATATTAGGTTATGGTGACATGTAAAGACTGGTTTCAGGTTTAGATATCCAGGACAAGGGACCACATGGTATCATTGTTTTCATTTCAGTTGGAACAAATATTCATCCACCATCTGTGTGTATGGCTTTTATGTCATGGTAAAAAAATATATATAATGTAATATGTTCATGCTACTTCCCAGATGGAAGCTGTTCATATTCAGAAGCCTGCATGTACAAAAGGTTTATCTCAATTTAAGTGATCTTGAGATTTCCCAAATCACCACACATTGGTATCCCTCTTCACAGCCTGGCACTGTTTCTGGGGGCTTATTTCAATGTTACAAAGGCATCATCTATGATTTACAGACCGTTGCCAAAAAGCAAGCTGAGGTGTGCAGTGAGCAATGGCACGTTAACGGAAGGTTATCAAGTACAAACCGTAACCAGGCATCACAACATGACCATCTGTACCAACTCACAGCCTAAGAAAAAGCCCTGGTAACATCTGCTGCGGCCCCGCATAGACCGCTAGGTCAAAGCTCATTATTGTTCATAAAACTTTGCACATGTAAAATGTGTCACGAGTCTTTATCGAAGCGGGATTGTGTGAATATTCGGGTTTTGCCAAGATCTGATAACAGTTAGCTTCTTGTTAACTGAAGGCTGACCCAGTAAAAGCTAATTTCACACAGGGAATGGATTTAATGCGCATCTGTTTCGGCAGCATTTTGTGTTTCTTTCTCTTCTGGGCAATAGGAAATAGAAGTGATACTCAGACAGAACTGATTTTAGGGAGTTTTGAAGGTAACATAAAAGGAGTTTCTATCGGGGTTAAAAAGCTTAACAATTTCAATTGACAAAAAAATGTAATGTTCCAGCATAATTCAACTTTCCTCCTGAACTTGTTCACAGGCTTTGCTTTGTTTAAAAAAAAGAAAACGAAAAAGAAAAACAGGACATAAAAGGGCTGCTTTGTTCTGGGAGATTTAACGTGTTGTGTGGGTGTGAGGTTAGTGTTCATTTGTGGGAGACAAATGCAGACTATAGAAATCCCTTTGCTGCCTTTACCTGCACCCTCTCAAGAATTAGGCTACAGAAGCTTGTGTTGAAGTCAATTTGTAAATATACTGACAATACTGCTTTGATTTAATGGATATTCTCTAGGCATTTGGCAAATGGTGATTCCATACTGTCCTCCCAAAGCTTTTACTTTTAATCAACAATAAATTCATATTCATGTCATTGATTATAGTGTAGCCCATATGATAATGATAACATGAATAGGCTTATACAACATATAACATGCATCACATGAATATATAGACTGCAGTATTTTGACTAATTATACACATCACTGAAGATAATATTTGTTGTTATTTATTATTGTTGTACACACGTAAGGTAGGGGTTAACTCAAGCCTATATTATAAAGTCCCAGGGAGAACAATAGCGACAGATATAAGTTGTCTTTTTTAAAGAAAGGCTAGTTCTAGACAATTTATAGCACAGGTGAAAGCAGACTTGTACAAAGCTGTTAACTGTCAGGCTTTAGTTTGCTTTGCAGGCGTTTGTGGCTCAGAGAACCCGGTTTTCCATTAAGTGACATTCCACTTGAATGGTTATTTATAATTGGAGTGATAGTGTGTCCACTTTGACTGACTTTTTCATTGCAGCCGCTGACATATAGAATATTTCCGTCACTGTCTTTACTGCCTATAAAGATTTTGCTTGCCACAATGAGTCAACAGGGAGTCCACTGAACCCATTATATTGGAGTATTGATTGTGTATTCTGTCCCTTCATTTTATGTGCACAATACAGTTTTAGTTTGTTCACATATGATATTGGGATCCCTCTGGTAAGAGTTGCAGTTATCATCCGTCTCTTACTTGCTTTAGGAGAGTAAAAGTATTTAAGTACTTTATGTATGATTGAAAGGGGGAAGTATGGATGTGACATGGTTATTGATTTCCACCCTCCTGCCTTTGTTATGTTAAGGGAGGTGGAAAATGGTTTCGAAAGATGAGGCTTTGAGTTATTGGAAAGATTTTGCATTGGCCAGGGTATGAATCTCTGTCCCTCATGTTTGTGAATCGCACTGGTGAAATGTAATTTTAAAAAACAACCATTCAAAACAATAAGACTTCCTTGATTTTAATTCACAGCCAGACATTTAACAAATATTGAATATAATTACAACATTTATCTTAATAGTGTGGTTTATTTACAAAGTAGAATAACAGTGCATTAGTTTACACAAAAAATATGTTAAGCTGTAGAAACAAAAAATGTGGGATCATAATGAACTTAAACTGAACACCAACATTTTTTTGGGGGGTTTAAAAGCCGTGTTTTTACACTGCGATTGTGTTAATTAATTCTGGAAAAAGAAATTGTACGATAATGTGGGTGACAATAACAACGTCATATTGTTTTGTGGGGTATTGAATTTAATTCAAGACGTCTTAATCCTCTGTGTTTCAGCAACAAGAAGCTACGGACTCCCCCCAACTTTTTCATCATGAACCTGGCAGTCAGTGACTTCCTCATGGCAATTACACAGTCACCCATCTTCTTTGTTAACTCCCTTTACAAGGGGTGGATTTTTGGTGAAACAGGTATTTTTTTTAACATTCAATTAAATAGTATGTACTCCAAAAATAGCTGTTTTTTTAATTTATCTATCAATCTTGTCTATGTTTGGGGCTGTTTTTGAAATATGTTACTGATTTAAAAAATGTAATTCAAAAACCTCTGCTTTTCCTATACAGTATTTTGTGAGTCTCAGAATGTGTATGTTAGAATCTTTGCCTGCTGTTAATATGTTTAGTCACAAGAAATTAATGTATAAAGGATAATAGCATTTAGATCTAAGAGTGTTTAGTCCCTGGCTCCAATCAATCTGAACCCTGAAACCAATGAATAGTGTGAATTGCAATTTGAAGTCCTGACTATTCACATTACTTATATCATTTAATACATGGTCTTCCAATCAGAAGAAGAAAAAAAAAACATATTAATGAAATCCCTCCGTCTTTCTTTTCCTCCACAGGCTGTAAAATATACGCCTTCTGTGGAGCTTTATTTGGAATTACCTCCATGATAAACCTTCTGGCCATCTCTCTAGACCGCTACATTGTCATCACCAAGCCTCTGCAGGCCATACAGTGGACCTCCAAGAGACGCACATGCTTCATTATTGCCCTGGTCTGGCTGTACTCTCTAGCCTGGAGCCTTGCACCCCTTTTGGGGTGGAGTAAGTAACTTCATTTGTTAACCCCTACTCGTTTTATTCAACTACCCTCTGTTTATACTTTTGACCTTACACTTTGGTCTTATCCGTCTTTGTCATTTTTTACCTCAAGGTTCGTACATACCAGAGGGCTTGATGACCTCATGCACATGGGACTATGTGACATCTACTCCTGCCAATAAAAGTTATACTTTGATGCTATGCTGCTTTGTATTCTTCATCCCTCTGGGCATTATATCCTATTGTTATCTGTGCATGTTCCTGGCAATCCGCCATGCAAGCAGGTGAATGAATTATAGGTGAATATGCAGCACTTTAATGCACTAAACACATCGAAAAGACTTGAAATGCTTCCATTTAAAGCTAGTCCACTTATTAACTGTATAAAACAATATCATACCATTGCAGTGCAGCCTATAGCTTCCCTCTACTGTCACATCTTCACATCAACAATCTACTGAAATGTGTTTCAGAAGAGGCTTGACATTGCTGCAATGCAATTTATTAAATGTTAACACAAGCATGTTACATATATTGTGATGTTGGCATCCGTCACCCTAGTTCTTCCCTTTTTATATATTATCTTTGTGCGTGTGTGTATATGTGTTTTTTTCAGATATTGCCATTTCATGCCTATCCATCAGTAGCCTTCCATACACATTAGCCAATTCACCACACCATTTCAGGTGTAGCATCCAAGACTTTGCTGGGGGACACAACCAAATTACATGTGGATGTAGCTTTTAGTATTTAAGGTTAAAACTCTATAGGCCATTTCCCTCAAAGGAGTTTGCGTGCCTCTAAGCAACCTCTTGCCTGCTCTGTCCAGTTTTGGTACATCAGCTTCTCTTATTTCATATTTTATATTCCATCCTTATGATGTGGAAATTGATCATGTTTGCCATCTTTAAGGGTATTCCAATCCTCTTAAAAGTGAGCTCTTAAGTAAGCAAATAAGAAAAATCTGATGTACCCGGTGTTTGTTGCGTGCCTGTCCTGATTGTTGCATTATCTGCTTGGCCATGCCTCACTTTGTCTGCATTTGGGTCCACAGTCATGCATACATACAACATAAAAACTGTCTGTCTGCAAACACTATACATTTTTGGTTATTTGTAATTAATTTAACCTCTGAATAGACATATATGTTGACTACAACGTTCCTTTATTCCTTCTCCCTGTCCTTTATTCCTTCCACAGAGATATGGAGAAGTTCGGGTATCAGGTGAGGAAGTCAACGCTGATCCAGCAGCAGTCCATCAAGACTGAATGGAAGCTGGCCAAGATTGCCTTTGTGGTCATCATAGTGTTTGTGCTTTCTTGGTCGCCCTATGCATGTGTCACCCTCATCGCCTGGGCTGGGTAAATATACAGCATGACAAGGGCTCCTTATGATCCAATAATGTTGTTCAAATAGTCTAACTGCATTTTTTGTGGACAGACAGTTACGTAGATTCAGCCATTAAACAAATAGGATGCTTGGTTGCACTGTGTACTTCATCTCAGCCATTAACCATGAGCCATATTCTACCTCTTGTAGAATATCATTATATCAGGCATGATGAAGTGCTATGCAATGGGGTCAAACTACAGTACCAGTATCATTACAGGTGATGTACAGTTTTACTTTTTATAAACACTTTAAACCTTTCAGATATGGAAGCATCCTCAGTCCCTATTCCAAAGCTGTCCCTGCTGTTATAGCCAAGGCATCGGCCATCTATAATCCTATTATCTACGCGATCATTCACCCAAAATACAGGTGAGTGCAGTCATCCAACTTATCTGTAACCTAAGTTTGAAAAGTAGAAGTTTTGCTGAGAGATCATTATTTTTCAACAGAGATACCATGGCAGAAAAGGTTCCCTGTCTACACTTCCTAGCCCAGGCCCAGAGGAGGAAGTGCATATCAGTGTCACACAGCGAGTCCTCCCTCAGGGACTTAATGCTGAGCAGACATTCGTCAGTCTCCAAAACCAAGTTTTACAGAGTTTCCTCCATGTCTACGACAGACACAGTGAGTTTGGCTTCGTTACCAGGTTCTGAAGAGTAGAAGCAAACACAACGACAAGTAGCACCATCAGTAGTGTGTTTACAGAAATCAAATGCACAGACATTGGAGTTGGGTTATTTTCTGTGTTGGTTTTTAAACTTTCTTTTGGTATAGTTGCTTTTTGGCCAATAAAAGGTCACAACAAATCTTTGTTATACAGTGGATTCTGAATGACTCGCCTTACATAGGAACTGTATAAAAATCCCAACGTTAACTTTTTTCATATTTCTTGTCCAAGAGACGCCATGAAAAAAAAAGGAGCGGCCTCATTTGTTTTTGAATCAGAATGTCATTAATCATGTTATTTTCTAGTACCACATTTACAAGGCAGATGTGTGTGATACAGAGTCACATTAATCAAATTATGACCTTGATTTACATGTATTAATGTGCATGTCCCTTGTAGCAGGTTTGGAGTGATGTGGAGCTGGACCCTATCGACCAGAGCCATTGTGTGAGGTCCAGCTACTCCCTCAGAGCTCTGAGGGACAGAGAGCACAAGTCATTGGCTAAGCAGACCAAGGAAAAGGAAAGCCAAAGCCAGGAACAGGTAGGATAGATGCTCATCATTATATTTGTTGATTTTAGATTCTAATAAACTTGGAGTCAAAAGAATGTATTCATAAAGGGCTACGTTATATTGATCACTTCTAGATCCACGTCCCAGAGCGAGGCTCATTGAACAGAAGTGATCTTACCCCATCGTCTGAGTCTGTCAACACAGTAATGTCCCTGGCCTCGGGGAGGAGAAGGGAGGAGAACCCTAAAAGTTGGAATAGAGAAAAGAAACAGGAAGTCGAGAAAGATGAACATGAGCCGAGAGAGACGCAGCAAGTTCAGCCGGAGAAAGATGAGAAGGAGCCGCAGGTCCTCATCCAGCCAGAAGCTCTGGACAATATTGTATGTGTGCACTCCCAAGCGATCATCAGACCAGACTCAAAGAAAGATCCTCTGGACCAGAGCTATTGTGAGGAAAAACAAAGCACACAGAGCAGACAGAGAGAACTGTTGCTGAATTTACAAACTCTGGACTGTTCTGCTCAAGATCTGGAGTCCGCACAAAGATTTCTAAGCTAAATGTTACAAGTGATTGTGACACATCAAGTAAACAAGTTTATTTTTATCGTTCAAGAATGAGGTATCTTTTGAAGCAGCTGACAAAACTTGTATCTCAACTGTTGAGCAATGCAGTGCAACCGAATACGTTTGTTTGTAAGTTTTTGTGCAATTGTATACTTAACAGTTTTAAATATTAATCTTGAGGCACACCTTTCTTTTTTTCAGGCTTGCTTTTAACATACAAAATAATACTACCCTTGTTTTTGTTAAAGGCAGGTCTTCATTACTATCAACACTGTCACAGTGAAACAAAGGAATATCTTACAAATGGAACCTAATCTAAGATGGCCTTTAAGAAGTTCAACATAGTATGCACTTTGTCAAAAGATCCTAGAATCAACTGTATACAAAGAAGAACTAATTAAAGATCAACCATGTTTATTATCAACTTGTTGCTGAGAGACCCAAGTTGGTCTCTTTTTGGAGTGTTTCTTGTTTATTTTGTGAGTAAGCTGAATTTTTTTTGTATACACTTGTTTACTTGGTTACCAAGGCTAGTTATCTATGTCTTGTGAATACCATGTCTATAATGCACTATTGCCTCCATATGTGCATGTGCTGTATCATGAGTTCAGGCACCATAGTAATGCTTTACACGACCCAACATTTCATTCACTGCAGCTACTTTGGAAACAATGTAATATATTTCATATAAAGCATTGTGCTAAGCAAAATGAGTCCCAGTACCTTTCGGCTACCAGATGTAGCAAGTCATGATGATACCTGATGTATCATATCATCATCCGTTACGATAAGGAATACAGCTGCAGGTTCTCAGGAACAGTAGTGGCAGTGACATTTTTCCATCCTCGAATATTGCATATTTGTTGCCCTTGGTGCTATCGTTAAATCTTAAATTAGAATGTTTATTCCTATGTGTATTTGTTGTGGGAAATAAACCTTTCAACACATTTTTTTGGCAAATCTTCTTAGAGCTTGCAAATACAATTTGTTATAAAGGGTATCATACAACTTCATCATGGAACATAAAAGACCATGTAATTTATTTCACTTTACTCAAAAGTGTAATATACATTAATAATTTCATTATACAACTTCAGAGAAATGTCTTTATAACTTGCTGCAGCTATGAAATCAAGACAGTGTATGTATTAATACACTGTTGTCAATTTGCCTGTAGTGTTATTATGAAGCAGTATGATCAACAACTTACACATAATAAACCTTGATATACAGAGATATGCACATTTCAATGGAGTCTATACATAATGTTTTATACATGCATTATAGCACATGTATCATTGACATGGCCTTCCAGAAGTATTATTTTTCATATGTGATAGCTCAGGGAACAAATATATTATGTAGGTAAAAATATTTGTAAATCCACACAGAAGTGCTGTCAGGAAGCAGACGGAGGTGGATCTATTTTCCTCCATTTTTTTTAACCCACCCAATCCCATTAATTTTCTAACTGTTTATATGTTAGAGTAGCAAGCGTAAATTCAGATAAAGAGCGGAGAGAAAAGAGATGGGGATGACATCAACAGATGTCCTGTGCTGGATTTAAAACCAGGGCACAATGCATGTGCCTTGACCATCTGAGACACCAGGATGACAGAAGTCCATAAATAACATGGATCTGTTAAATGTATGACTGTATCAGCGGGGGGTTGTTGTTTTGCATTATGCATCCTTTTTCATTTTTACTTGTGTGTCCATGTAATTACATGGTACAGTTCCCTCAAAGGATGAGGCAATTTATTTAGAGTGACACTTAAACTGTGTTCTTCCTTCGAAATCAAACACCCAGAAAGCCCCCGATTGACGTGTCTTTGAACTTTAATTCCAAAATTTCTTGAGCGGTTCACTTCTCCAGTTATGTAAAAATGATTTCAAGGTATATACTGCAAACCTTACATAAAGGACTTGTGCACTTCAGTGGTTCAATCACATTGCACAGGGGAATTTTGCTTCTGGGCTTCCCATTAGTCTCTAGCCATATATTGACATGGCACACATGGAGCTGAAAGAAAGCCCATCTGACCCATGCTGCAGAATGCAAACATCTATCTAGCTTCAATGGTTGAGTACAGTTAGTGGTAATCTGTAGACTCTATGCCTTTTTAGCATGTACATAAATCATTATTCTTTTTTAACAAAATATCACAGTGCAAAAATAAAAGGATAAAAACATTTGAGAGCGCTGGAATAGCCACGAATGTGATTCATTTCAAACAAATCAAATTAAGGCAAAGTAATATTATTTGACGTAAGAAATTAGTAGCAAGACAATTACCCCTTGGAATGCTAAGAAGGTGTGAAACATCACTTTGATTAAAATGTTAAACAAAATACTGTACATTGTCGACATCCCAGTATACACATCCCTGTCCTGTTTGGAACTGTGGATTATGTAATCATACTTTACACTTGAGGGATTACAGGCTTTTGTCCACCAAATAAGTATGCAGTGTTTACCTTTGTGAAAAACGTCCAGATACTATGTTATCTAATGCTGACCACAATTCATAAAGGTTTTCCCCTAATCCTGCCAAACCTCCTAATCTCCCACCTAACATGCAGACCAGACAAGAAACTAAGAAACTATTGGAAGATAAGAAATAGGGTTGCAACTAATGATTATTTTTTATTATTGATTAATGTACAGATTATTTCTTCGATTAATAGATAGATTTTTTAAATAAAATGTCAGAATATAATAAAACATTTTTTTTTATTGTTCCATACTCCAACGTGATGTCTTATAATATTAAAATGTTTTTGCAATCAACAGTCCAAAATACAAATATAGTTTTCTATCGTCATGTTGAAACAAAAGACTAAAATAATTATTCGATTAGCATAATGATTGCCAATTAATTTTAATGTTGGTCAACTAATTTTTTAAACTACTAATCTGTATAATCTGTGCAGCATTAAATGTGCTCAATAACTTCAATGTCAATCTGCTCGTCATTTCTTGATATTATTCTGTATGTTGAAGATATTGGCCTGATGGTGGTGCTAGAGGAAAGGTATTTCCACAAATAGTTTGTAAATGTAATCTAATCTTAGTTTGCAAAACCTTGTTTTTATATTTGGACATTTTAAATCATACAGTTTTGCTTATTCTAGGTGTGGCCTGCCATAAATTAAAAAACTTTTGATGGTCAGAACTCACAGTTTTCAGTCACAGATTATTGTTCTATTATTTGCTTTGGCTTGAGTTGGCTAGAAGCCATGTCTTGGTAGACGAGAACCTAGACAACAAGAGGAGAAGACAAATGATTAGGTATGAGCTCGTGGAGGAAGGGAGGATAAGTACTAGTCTACACTTCTTACCCTCAGGCCATGACGCTCAGTGGTTTTAAATCCACAGGATCTGAATGAACTGTGAAGCATGTACTATCTTTGCTGACCACTAGAGGGCAGACAAACACCGTGCCACTAACATCTGGGTGAAGATTAAAAGCTTCTATCACAGTAGCTGTAAAATGGAAAATCAATAAACAAATGACAACGATGCACCGAACAATGTTTCAACAAGTTTGACAGAGAATAAGAGCACACAAAATGCAAAGGGAAAGACAAAGTGAAAACACACAATGAAATATTAGATCCCGTGGATACAAGTAATTTAATTTAAAATCTGTCAATTCAATTTTATCTCTATAGCCCAACATGACAAATCTCCAAGGGTTTTTGCAACGTGTGCAGCATAAAACACCCTCTATCTTTAGACCCTTGATTTAAATAAGAGAGAAACTCTGCTATGTCTGTCAAAGAACAAATATTGATAACAGGAGCGAAATCAACGAGGATCACAACACAAAGAAGAATAACTAAGTAATGACAACAACAATAACTAAACTCCTAACTGGATGACAATGTAGTGCAAAGCAATCAATGCAAACACGTTTAACTCTTTGATTGTAATGTATCCGAATCCAATTAGGGCAGATATCACAGAGTACATGTATTACATTTTTACAAGATTTAGTCTCTTTTTGCATATGTGACCGGGTGTCATGCGGAGCTTTACGTCAGCCCTGCCACAAACACAAGGACACTTTGGGTGAAACTCACCTGTTCTGTCCCAGACTGGCAAGCCCATGCCTGCCGCTGCGTTGCCTTAAACACACACACGTACACACACACACACACACGCGCACGCGCGCACCCACACACACACATACACGCACACACACCCACCCACTCACACACACACACACACACACACGCACGCACACACCCGCACGCTGCTGTGAACCCTCCTACCGGCTGCCAGATGGGGCTGGCTTATATGCGGAAGTTCCAGTTCCGCTCTGTCCAGTTGACTTCGAAAGTGAGAACAGACGGACTAAAGTCACGCTTTTCTCTGCACACCAGACCCGGCTTCACAACTCAAGGTGAGTTTATCTGACTACACCTTTTAAATACAGGTTAAGTATCCATTTTTTTATTTTTTACTGCTACATGCGCCCGTCACAAAGTTTCAATTTAAAAAGACCACATGTGCATCGAAATATGTAGCAATAACTTTACAGAACATGAACGATTTGTTGTGCCGCTCCTAAAAGTGGCACGTTTGTTTTATTAATGAGTAACAAGTGAGGATAGAAGTATATCAGAAAAGTGCACTAATAATGTCTGACATGTGTTTTTATGTCACACCCAGTGAGGCAACCAAAGACACATTCAGCTTCAGGCTCCGTGAGAAAAAATAACCATGCTGGATTTTACACACTCTAATGAATGGCCCTTAAAGTAAACACACGGTTGAAGACGACCTGGGGATTTATCACTTAGTCCCATGATGACAACGACTGGAGCTCAAACGTTATGTTAGATAATTACTCCTAGAAGGTATATTATATTGTATGGTCTTGACACTGGGGGAAAAAACACTTAAGTGAATAAAAAGTAGGCATTTGAAAAGTAGACCCTGGATGTAAGAATGGGTCACCGGTTATAAGAGCACAGAGGTTGCTTTAGAACAAACGTGTAATCAGCCAGTGTATAAAAAGTGTCACATGAAGTCAGGTTGGAACAAGTTGTTCTTCTGATACTTGCTCAGCCAAAGACATTGAATACATTTTTACTGTCAACCGTTTTTCTTAAGTAGTCTTACAACAAGTGTACATATATAGTTATTTATTCCTATGGAATATCATTTTGATATTGACAAATAACAATGCAACAGATGTCACTGACGCCATACTTGTGAGGTGCAGTGAGCCTAAACACTCTTGAACAAACTCTGCTCTTTGTGAGTCAACATGTTCTGCAATGATGTCACCAGGAACATTGTCTCCTGTAGCATTGTGAAATGAGCATGACGTCTGAAACTCTTAACAGGCAACAGGCACTTCCCAATATAACTAAAGGTTACCTGAAGGGAACACAGCTGCATTTTGACACAACAAGCAGTACAAAAGGCATTGAGGTCATGGCACTTACGTTCGACCTTGTTTATCCTTGTTTGATTTGTATTTATTTATTTTTTTTAGAAAGAAAGCTTTACTGCCAGGAGTTTTAATATTTAAAGAAAGACTTTCTTATTCAAACATGACTAGGAAGTTTACCCAAATTTGAATACAAATATCCCTCCCCTCATATTAACAGTAAATTCAACAACATCTAAATTCATTATCACACTATTTGGATAATCTACCCGCTAATTCGATTAAGCAAGTTAAAATAACATCCGCAAAAATGCATAAATGTCTGACGGTAGATAACGTCAGAGGGTCCCATGTGTCCTGTTCTGAAAGTGTTGTGTTCTAATCTTGTTTTTGGTGTGAACGTGCTGAAACATTAAGCCCAATAATGTGCCATTATGACAGGACCTTGAAAGATAAGGCCAGAGCGGGTTGAAGGGTTGAAGTGCTTACTACTGATAAAATGCTTGTGCAGAGCTCAACTTTTTCCCTCAGCACTGAAAGGTGTGTCTGCTCCTGTCTATACATGATCCCATTAGGGATTGCAAAACAAGTAGGAGCATGAGACCTAATGTTTGTTCTTT
Source organism: Ophiodon elongatus (assembly GCA_016806645.1). NCBI lineage: Eukaryota > Metazoa > Chordata > Actinopteri > Perciformes > Hexagrammidae > Ophiodon > Ophiodon elongatus. Next base: position 397,408 of record JACSYO010001905.1, read on the forward strand.
CCATATTAGGAAAAGAAATGCTTCTGATATGCGGGTATGACTTGAGCGTGATCCAGATTTCACCATCAGCAGTTATGTAGACTGAGATGTCCTATGAAATCTAATACTGACAGAGCTATTCAATCCTGTGTGTTCCTCAAGGGTTGTTTTAAACCATGGGAGCATGTCATGACTCTTGGCTCAAAGATCTTTGAATACAATTTGCAGTACGTATGTCCATTGTGCCTTGTGTCACCTCAAAATCTTATTTGGTGTAGACTCAAATTTAAACATTGGAAACAAAGCTAGCAACAGTGTGAAAGCCATCAGTTGAGTTCCTTTATATTGAGATTAAGACATCAGAGGCTTCAATTTTCTTAAAGCATTGTTGGTGAAACATTATAAATGTGTGTTCATTATCACTATTTTAGTTATTGAAGGTTGTTTCTCAAATAATGCTGCAATTTGATGAGTTTAACATGTTCATGGTAACAGTGAATGGGCAATACAAGCCTTGTAACTTCCCTAAAAATCCACTACTTGGCTCACCTCCACCCTTAGTCACCTTGAAGAAGGAGACAGCTGTCTTTAATTGGTTGCTTTCTTATTACAGACCTGTATTCTGCCTGTGTGTTTGTGTTTAGTTTGATTGTGAAAGTGTGTTGTATAAATGGTAGAGATCTGTGCTTTGCACTTTCCAGGTGTTCACTTCCTCCCTTTCGCTTTCACACGTGATAGTATTTCTATCTCCCCACACACTTTGGAGGCCCCGTTGTTGGCTTCTTTAATGAGCCTGTTCCCCTCCAGGCGTGATGGTGAAACAGTGTGCAGGCCAACCCTCTGGTTTCATGTGTGTGTCACAGTTAACCAGGTGACGGGCTACAACAGGTGGTGCTATGTCCCTGAGGGAATTTGTGATTGCAGCATGACTTACAACCACAAAATGACATTCCTCTGGGATGACAAGATATTATTATTCATGAAATACTTATCAGGAAAGTATGTTGTCTCTGCACCGCACGTCACACGAATTTCTTCCTTTTTTAAGGCAGGCATTGACACATTTAATTGCTTAATTTAATAAGGCGCACGCACACACGTTCTTTCAGCCATTGATTGTACTGTCGAAGTAAAATCCTCTTCACCAAAGCCAGAAATAAAGGAGCGGATTCTCAAATGTCTGTCATTAGCGTTGCAGTTTAAAACTCTTAAGTTCAGCACCAAATGAAACCCCTCTGTTCACCACCAGTCCCTTTTATGATATATTTTTTTCAACAGAAAAACCTTTAGTTCATTACATCAGAACTATGAGTCTTAGCTTTGCCAGACTCTCAGTTTCTCTCTATAGTACACCCTGATAGCAACTAACAATGCACCCGTCTGTTCAGAGTTCGACTCGGCTTAGCTTCTAAATTTCCCCCTTTTCCATATAATTGCAATGTACTGTATGTGACATATGATGAATGTGGGTTAGCCTTTGATGTCATGTTTTCATGTCAACATTCACCTTTCCGGTTGGGCAGGGCAAAGGTGATGTAGTTCAACATGATTTGTGTTTTTCTAAACGTGTGCACAGAGGCCCACAGTCACACAGACCGATTTACTACAGCCTGTTAGCTGAATACTCATACCAGTTTAAAGTATACTGCAAATATGGTATACCAATTCCCTCAATTATTAAACTAATAAATGTAATGTCATACTAAATCTTAACATGTGACTGTACTTAACCTCAGTCTCACTTCCAGTAAATAGCTTGCAGCTTCAATTTTTTCAAGGGAAAAGGAATGCATGACAGGCCTTAAACCAGTGAAACTCAATAGTGCATGACATATTGCTCTGCACCAAATAGTCTTTGTTTGCTGGAACTGTCCTTTTGATTTGAATGCACACATGTTTAATCGGGATATGGTATTTGTATTCATCCATGAGGTAATGTGGTAGATGATGGTGCATTTAGCCATTAAGATGTTGAAATGCAAAGCAAACCTGCTCTCCAATGAAACGTTGAGTTGGCAGCTGAGCTCCATCAAGTCTCCGGCCGTCCAGGGTGTGTCTGGCCTTTGCTCTGACCCCATGTAGGCCCAGCAGCTCCACCGCTGCCTGAGGTAAAAGCCCATGCTCACTCTGTTGGGGATTAACAGGAGTTTTCGCAGGATTTGAATGTATTAAGGTTTCAATCTCCTAATCCTGATTTCTCAACTCCAAGAATGAGTGTTAAGGATGATACAGGTACGGGACGATTCACTACACCACGTTTTACTTGGGAGAGGAAAGTCACAAAATTGGCGAGTCTTTGCCTTCCAATGCCTTATAAAAAAAATCTTCCCTTGCCCCTGGTTTTATTGTTAAACCCCCTGTGTGTTAGTATGGTGTACAGTATCTCCATGAAATCAGATTATTTTTACCATAGGTGCTCACACACTGGGTACCTTTTTTTTTAATTTTTCTAAAGCAGTGGGTTCAGTGAAAAGACACTGAGATCAGAGGTCCAAAGTGCAGCTCTAGAGTCGCTGATCTGTTTATTTCAAGGTAAACAAAGGACAGTCAGTACTTCTGTGCTATAAATATCCCTGACTTTTCCTTCTCTCTTTTCTTAACTACTGTGGCTTATTTCTGATTCGCTGGCGGATGTGCATCAACAGCATTCAATGCTTAGTTACTCCTAAAAGTTTTTTTTTAAGTCCAAAATGTTTGGTGACAATAGATGAATGCTTTTATATAATTTTTTCCCCAAATGACCATGGTATAGTGGACTAATCCATCCTGAGGTGTCGCTCTTTGACACCCTGTTGCATTATAAATCCTGCAATGTACACATCATTAGAGGTTATGTGTTGCGTCTTTGTTTGCAAGTCCAGCGTACCTGTCCACTATATACTGGATATGATATGTTACAGACTCACTATTACCCCCATTGCAGATGGCATAGGGCCAGGGGCCTGCTCTAAAGCAGTCAGCAGAGAACTATGAGCTTCAGTAGAGGACTATTGATTAACTGTTGTACTTGAATTTAGATATAGCTTCAATGTGATGACGATTAAGATAGGATGACAAATAGTTTTCATAGCACACAGTGGTGGACAACAAACAATGGCATACCTTTTAATATCATCAGAAGAATCCTCCTATTTGGGTTTAGGTACAATATGCAGTAATACTTTCGAAATGCCAGTGGTTGGTTGCACAACATTTAGATGTTGCGTGATACGCTTGTTTGTTTACAGCCTCGTTTTCCCGTTATTCTCTTTCCTAATGTCTCTTGTGTCTGTGATATTTGTTCTGTCTCTTGGTGGATTATGCCCCGATTAACGTCAAGTGTAAAATATCTCTTCCTCTGTCTCCAGGTGAATCATGAGCAGCAACTACAGTGTCTCCCTGGCTGGCCCCGCCCCCTGGGGTTTCAGACTGCAAGGAGGGAAGGATTTCTGTATGCCCCTCACCATCTCACGGGTGAGTGGAACACATGCACACGTCGCTTACGTGGCCCTCCCTTCCCTCCATGACAGTCACCTCTGAGGAATGCTGTCCATGCTCACTATGCCATTTGTCTCGTCAGTGATGAAAGTGTGTGTGCCATCCATCTCCTGTGTGACACTCATTGCTGGATTTAGACACCTTTTGTAACAGCTCATGACCTCTGTCACTCAGTCCCCGACGTTCATGACCTACCGCCCGTAAAGATTATGACTAATTGTCATAATAGTGTTACATAACCGAACCATAACTACGATATCCGTCAATTTTAAAAACGCTGTTGAATTTCTCTGACGGTCATTCAGGATAGATTTGGAGGATTAAGCTGATGGCTGTTAACGGCTGCTGTGATTTTGGTCATTCAGAGAGGGATGGTGCTAAGTGTCCTGGCCTTTCTCCCTGGCGTTATTCCTGGTGCGAAGAAAAGGAAACTATGTATACTTGATCTGCAATTGGAACATCAGAACCTGTCCCCAAACGGCCAAAAAGCCACAGCGGTTCTGTAATAACTATTTGAACTTTGGGCCACATAAACTGAAATTGGGATTTGGCTCTGGCTGACTAGGTCCCGTTGAGTCCTCAGCAGGGAGAAGGACTGGTGGTCTGGAGGGCCCACTGATTGAGAAATAGGCCTTTTTCAAGGGTATCTGAAGAGTCTCAACTATAATAACATGGCTTCTTGTCAAACAGGATTAAAAGAAGACAGCTCGCCCTCTATTAGCGCAGTCTGTACTTTGACAACAACTCAGACTGCTGCAGAATGAGCAGTGTTATTCAGTTCATGCTGCTTCCTGTTATGTAATTGTTATCTCCATGTCATACCCAAGGTCAGTGACTCTGTTTATTTGTTGTTGGCAGGATCAGTTACAGAAGTTTGAGTGTTTTTGTATGGGGAGGAGAAGTGACTTTTCTCAAGAGCAAACATAACCGTGGAGTGTGAAAAGGCCAGCACGGCTATTTTAAACCTTGCCACAATGATAATAATGGAATGAAGGACATTATGTTGTCATAGTTGCACGTAGCTGTCTGTCAGACATCTTGTCATCATGTCACAAGACAATACGCAAATGAACCTCCTCAACTCTTGTCACCTGATTAAATGTGGGAGCAAGTTTCATCCATGAGAATATGTATATAAATAGAAAACCTTCAAGTCTTTCCGTAGAGTAAGAGAAAAACAAAATCGGCATCAAATTGGCCATTTTGCCTCTGTTGCCCTTTGAGTTTTGGCATCGGCTGTTAAAAAAACACAAGAAGCAACATCTGCTTAAAATCCCCTCAACATTTAACAGCTCAATGTAGTTTCACTGGGAATTCTCAAGTACAAGAGTGCACTGACCCACATTTCACACAGGATTTTTACTATTTAGACTAGAATATATGTACTCATTTACAGGTAAGACGATGTTTTTTGAGTTGATATGGTGTAATATTCTTACTACACTGCATAAAACCCACATGAAAAATTAAAAGCAGATGGGCACATGACACCTGATTGTGATATTTGTAGGGATGTGCCAACATGTCAAGTTTTTACTAGTTTAAAATAAAAAGAGACAGGTGAGTTTTGAAAAGTGTCCAAAAAGCCTACCAGAAGCCTTGAATCTGTTAAAATCACCAGTGATGGTTTTGATTATTTCTCTCCACAAACGTGTTGAATGCACCTCATGCGTCCACCAGCAGTCCCGTGTGGAGTCATCAGTGGTCTGGAGCATGCCTCAGCACTACTGAACCAAACAAAAGGAATCACAGCTTTTCATTCCACCGCGTTGTTGGTTAGTGTCATTCCTGTGACATATTTTCATCCCAGCGCATGACCAGTGAATGGCACCATAAATGGCTTAGATTTCTTGTTGTTGTCCAGGCGCCAGGAATAAATCCCCCTTTTGTCCATTTATCTTGCAAATCCTAATGTCACATAGGGCACAGCCAACAGAATGCATCTCGGACATAGGCCCTTTGTAATAAAGCTGAAAAGTTCATCCATTTTCGTACATGCATTTTCTTAAAACTGATAGATGTCGGCTCTATTACTTCTCGTGACTGCCGTATCTGTAATCTAAGTTAAAGGAGTGACCGTATTTACAAAGGGAGGAGTAAGTGAGTAGAATGTACATAAATGGAAACATCTGCCAACAGTTTAACCAATACTTCAGTTCATTCATTAGCTGAGCGACAAGGAAATTGTGTAGATCATAGGCTTATTTCAGGGTTCATTAGAGACCCACAATGTTAATTAGACCGACTCTGCAGGAAAGAATATTCTTTCACGTTAAAGCGTCTATTTATTTAACTTAGATGGATGTGATTGCTATGGAATAATGATGTAATGACTTAACATGTCCTTTACCATATGTAACTAATCCAAAGATTGCATACAGTACCGTATAAGGCTGGTTGCTTACACGACAACCACAGCCTGTTATCCTGAAACCTTTTTTAGGAATATTCGGCTTTGGCTTAGTAATAACATTTAATCAAAGTATAAGGTGGAGTACATACCACAAGTCATATGCGTAGTGTAATATTGCATGAGGTGGAGTACATACCATAAGTCATATGCGTAGTGTAATATTGACTCAGGGTGTTTGTTAAAACTGAGAATACCTAATAATGTAAGGATGACTTATGAAGGAAGTCCCCAGTTATGTTCTTTCCGTCATCATCTGTGGTTATTCCAGCTCCTTTTTAAGGCATTTCTTGACAGGCTTCCGGATGAGAAACACTTCAATTATGTTTGCATTGCTTATGAAACAGTAAAAACACAACACTGGAGTGGATCAAATCTATACACTCACAGAGTTGTGAGTTGAGAAACAGTTTGTTTTTATAACTGGTGAAAAAAGGTCAGCTGGAGCTCAGCACAGAGAAATGTCCCCCCTTTTCCCATTGACCCCTCACTTCCCACCCTTGTCTTTTGTATCCTTTTGGATTGTTGTTTTAGTGGCATGCGATACTTTGAGTGAACAGTAGACAAACTAATTTTAGCTCTGTGTTTGCAGTAGACTTTAGGCTTCCAGATTTGTTCTTTTTCAAGCACCCCCATTACGTGTTAATATGTTGAGGCTACTTTCACTCTCAAAGAAGGGGAATGTGATGAAGTAGTGTATCTGGGCAACCAAGATCAACACCAGGGGTAAAAGGTATTCTTTGTGCATTCATTTTAAGAGAGGAGGATCCAATAGAGGTGCCCCCTCATTGGCTAGCTGGGAAATATTATTAGCTGAAATCAGTAATAATGTTATCTGCTAAGTATATGTTCATTATAACATATTATATTGACTTAATTATTAGAGCTAAGTGAACTAAAACCTTCATGATAAATGCTTGATGGGTTTCCAATGAGAAACTGAGACATCTGTTGTTAATCTTTCAACTATTACTTCAGTTTGAAACACCCTCTACTACGCTGATTGATCTGATTTGTAAACATATTATTTTCTCACCAGTCTTTCACTATATCGCAGTACATCCAACATGTGCTAACGGTTGACCAAAACTGCACTTTAATACTCTTTACACAAACTCTGAAAACAAGTGCAACCAAGTTAGATTTGTTGAGTCAACAGTCAGGATCTTGTTTGGGAACATGTACCATTTAACAGCTCAAAAACATGTTTTATTGTTTCTGACAGCTTATTGTGCATTTACTGCTGGTGCTTCAAAGGTTTTCTAAAATAATTTATAGCTAAATCCATCCACATGCAAACCAAAAGACATCATTTGGGTGTGCTTTAACTGAATAGTTTGCACAGTCGGGTTATTCGTATAGTAAGAAAGGCTTAATGTTGGGTATCGGATTATGATTATTATGAAGTGCTAAATTGCAAGTAATAGAATCGCTGCAATTAGAGGAAATCGGCCTGTTTTTTGTCATTGATTTACAGTTAATTCTGCAAGACGTTTGTATCTTGTGTAGCTCATTGGATAAAGAACAATCTCCCTGCCATTGAGACATAACTTTTGGTTCAGCTCAGATCCAGAAAAAAACAAAATCATGCAGTGAAAAAACTCCCCTGGCATTTCAGGAAACTATTGAGACAGATAACTCGTGGCCTGTGCTGCATAGCTGTCATACAGTTTGCCTGTATTTTTTTTTATCTGTCTCTTGTATTAAAGTCTCTTGAGGATTTATTTTACATGGAAACTGAAATTCAATAAAAACCAGTGAAGTTCATCCCGTATTTCATAGTCTTGTGAGTATACGCTTCACAAGGCATATTTAATAATCTATGATTGTATGCAGGGTCGTAAAGATGTGTTCAGGTTACATATGGGTTTAGTAGAAAACAGTTATCTAAAGTTTGTGTTTGATCCCAATATGATCCCCTGGTGTCTGTCTAGAGTTGTATTGAGGGCATCTGCTTTCAATCTCCCTAATGCTATATGGCAGAGGTATAAAGAATAACCAAGCTGTCTCTTCATTTTGATTTAGATTACTCACACTATTTTCTTTTCATTTTGATAAAAGATATTTTAAGCAACAATCTTTCTCTCAGTTTGAGAAGAAAGAGGAATGAGCCCATATGCTGTAAATTCAAAGGCACTATAGGCCACTGCACATGATCTGTCTTCACTACTATCCCTAAAGTCAGCTGGACCGACATAACGACGTAACCGACAGTGATAGTCACTCATGCATATTAACAGGCATCCAATGTTATAAAGCTTGTAAAGTGCTTTGCACAACTCTCTGGATTGCAACATAATTGTAATCCATTTAACATTTACCACAGTCGCACAATAATCCTGTGCCATCATGCACAATATGCGTTGTAATTCCCGTCAATCTGCTATGTTATTGTACAATTGCTGAACCTGTGTTGTCATGTCGCAGCTTTTAAAAAAGCAGATTAACTGTATATTCTTCAAACAGGGGTGTGGTAGTCTTTTTGTGTCAGTCCAGTCATTAATACATTATAGAGCCAGAACATCTCACCACTTAACAATAATTATGCTGTCTGGCTGAATCCCCCAAAAAAGCCCAATTTTAAACCCCACAGGAGAGTTGAATGAATCATGGATGGAGGTGGAAACCAGCACTTGCACTTGGCTCAAGCCCCAACACCGACTAAAAGCCTTTTCATATCATCTGCCTCAGCAGCGCTAGTCCTCCGGGTTTGTTTCTGACCTGACTAAAGAGCATTCAGTATTCATTGAGGGTTTGGTACTGCTTTGTGTTGTTTTGTTTGCGTTGTCATGGCGATTTGACCAAGAACTCGTACGTAGGTCTGCTTGGCATCTCATGTTTTTCAGCAGCCTGAGTGATGTAGTAAGAGACTGGGGTCAAACCATGACAACCACGGGTCTACCTCTGCTCAAGTGCCCTTAATTGCGATGTTTGGCTTGGAGTTCTTGCTATTTGGTCTCCTCCCAACTTCTGTATTCCACTTACTTCTCATCTCTCTACCTCTTTATTGTTTGAATAGTTTATGAAAGGTGTTGCTGGTGTTCAAGCCTTAAAGAGAAGACAATAAACTGTACTTTATCACTTCTGCTTGTGCTAGCCCAGCAGGTTGCAGTGCACTGTGCTGTCTAATGTTCTCTTCAGATTAATCCCAGAGGTTCTGCAGGGTGAACTATTTCTTATTTTTAATGAGCTTCACTGGTTGAATGTACAGTCATGCCAGTTCTGTGAGTCAATCTACTTTAGCCTTGTGTGTTTGCGATGACATAATGTTAGGCCCAAGTCTTTTCCATATAAGGTCCTCTATTTTAGTCTACCCTATACAGACATGACATGCTTCTCACAGACCTTCAGCCTTCACCACAAGAAGCTTCCTGTAACATGACTTCTCAAAATTGAAACGACCACAGCCCTGTTCCTTACTCCATAATTTCACTGAAGTCAGGAAGTTACACCAGCATGAAAGATGATTAGTATCCCAGTATTGCTGAAGCGTTATCGCATATGTTACCTTACCTGAAGTGTGTTTGGCTTCTTGTCCTATCAAGAGTTTTGTGTGGAATTTCAAATGTTTGACGAAACACTGTAAATCAGTGGTTTGAAAATACAGCATTGATCTGAAGAATTCCTGTGTAATAGGAGGTTTGGCAGCAGCCTACTCCACTGAACAGATACTATCTCTAGACTATCTGTAGGTCACACATTCTGCCATATCAACTACTTTAAGCTGCTTTCTCTCTTCACCAATAATGTATCTTATAGAATGCTTTATTTTATTCTATTTATTTTCTTTATGCGTTTATTGCCTTACTGATGATAAGCCGATTACTTAGTAAACATCTAAATCTTAACAGTCTTTGGAATGAACCAATTTAGTTTTAAGCTCTCGTGAATGTTTTTGATTACGGCTGTATAATAGATGAATTGAAGACACATGGACGCAATGGACTGTTAATTTATTTTAGGCTTCTGCACCACTTCTTGTGTTGTTGTATTTTAGTGAAGTCTTATACCAAATCCCTTTTTTTTTTTAAATGTCTCTTCATCTCTTTACAACTAGGTGAAGCTGCTGTTCTTCCACAAAGACATTCATACCTGCAATAAATAAAGAAGCTGTTTAGCTCGTAATATTGTAACATCTATTGAGGATTTGTCATAAGCATTAAGATATTTCTCCTAGGTATTGTGCAATATGCTTTATTCAAGCTACATTTATAGGAGCAGAGGAACATGTGTTGTTGGGAAGAACTAGTCTTTACCAGTAACTGCACTGAAGTAAAATCAGCAGTGTGGAGAGGACCACAGCAGCAACACCATTATGTGGCTGGAATCCCATTCATGTAAGCGCAGTTGGAAAGACACTTCCTTCCATTGGAGACGTCCTTCTTTTTTTTTTTACTCTTTAAATTCAACTCTTTGACTTGTCTGAAACTGCCTTGGATGACTTCTTTCTTGGACAGTATTTTGTAAACGGATGTTGTTGAAACATCCTCTGCTCTCTTGAGAGAGCTGGAGTAGAACTTTCAAAAGTTCCAGTTCATTACTTATCTTCTCTTCGTCACGAGTGCTTCAGACCTCTCTTGATTTATATTTATAGACTGTGGATGCCAGGCATTCCTACTGTAACGTCTATTTGCTTCGTATCCATGTGAGAGAGACAGTGTTTGACTGAAAGGAGTTAGGATGTGTGTGTGAGTGTGTGCGAGTGCTCTCTGTTCACCGCAGACTACAGCATTAAACATTGTTAACCGCATGTAAAAACACATATGTTTTGTGAGAATGTTACAAGGCCTTCTCCTCTCTTCATGTCTTGAAATAGTGTTTGAGGAGTTGCCATATATAGAGTTGTATAGTATTGTCTTTTCTCACATCCTTACAAGGAGAGCTCTTCAGATCTCTTTTTCACTCTCTCTCACTTCCTCTCTAACAAACGCACACACAGAGGGAGCCACGGGGAGCTTGAGAGAGAAGACTTCATGTTCATCAATCCAGCAGGTTTTTTCTGCCCTTGACCTCTGGAGCTGTGTAGTAGATTGATACAGAATCAGCAAATGCCAGTGATCTCTGAAGAGTGCTTCCACTGACATTAAATGAGTCGGGACCGACTGATGTGGCAGGTGTCTATGAGTCGATAAGTGAGTCAGTTGAAGCTGCGCTCATGCCTGCTTAGTGGGGACCCAGCCCTTTGTGAGCAACACTTAGCATGTGGCTGCACTGTAGGTTTCCAGGACGCTGGTATGCATACATCAGCCTCAGCTATGCATTCTACACTTCCTGCTACTGATCTGCTTGATAATGACACAAGGGAAGCACGGCTCCAGAGAAAATGTGTTGGTCGCTGCCACTGCCACTGTCACTTCCTCATTCTTTCTCCCCCTCACTCCCGCCCACTCTTTCCCCCTATTTTATTATGAATGTTAACACAATGGCACATTCTTTATGTCTCATTGGCTCTTTTTTTTTTAAAGCCAAAGAGGAAGTCTTTTTAGAGTTACCTAACATGAATGCATTCTTTAGCAGTGGGGAGAGAGCATACCTTGTGTTTATCTCCCTGAATCAAGGCTGGCTGATATTAATAACTACTGACTGAAAAGTGGAAGGTCTTTTAGATGCATTTAAATTGTATTGGTTCATAGAAAATAATCGTTGATGACACTCAAAAGAGTTGACAGATGAAATTACTTTCCTGCCATTGTGCTTCATGCCGTCTTCAATATACTATTTCTGTCTCAACACACCTGAGCTGCCACCTCATGTACATGAGTGTGCTTCCCTTATTTTAAGTATTAAGTGAGTTCAGTTCACACTGCTGGGCGATGACGTAGGGATATGACCCTAACAAAAGTAGCATAATATAATAAGCACACAGTGTTCCTTTCTTTTCAAGCATAATTGCAGATTACAGGTTTTGAGTGTGTAATCACTGGTCAAAAACCACACCTGGTAGAGAGTCACCCCAGCATCATGGTTTTATTAGGTTACTTCCTGCGTGTGTAATGCAAGTCTCAGCATGGTGAAAAGGAGTAGAAGAAATGATAAACCTTAAACTTATCTTATGCTGCTCCCTGGTAGGAAGACAGTTGTAGAGCTTTAAGCTTTTAAGCCCTTGCCTCCTTAGTTGGAGTCAAAGCTACGAAATATTAACTGGTTCTACCTCTCCAAATGAGGAGGCTTTTTACATTTCCCATATTAAAACTTCTGCTTTTACTTAAAACTCAGGTTTCTGTTTTTAATTTATAATACAGTTCTAGAGTTTGCGATACAGAAATACCAGTTTTGCACAGTAGGTCCTCAATATACAAAGGCTAAGAGCGTGTGATAAGACACAACAGTTCACTGATTGGGAGGCTGTTTGTGGACAAGAGGTGGAGCCAAAAACATTAAGCTCCCAAAGGAAAACCTGCTTCAGAGAAATCAAACTGTGCACCAGCACCTTTCAGCACCACAATAACAGACACACACTGCAAAGGAAACCCTGCGTGACTTTAAGTCTCTGAATGTCATTAAGACACCCAGCATAAGTAGTGAATGTTGCCCCCATTGAAAATCTGAGGAGAGATCTGAAGATTACAACTCGCCAATACTAATATTTATTCTGACGGCTTGAAAGCTGCAAATCTGAGAGAACGACACCACGTGATGCCGTAATCATTGGCAGTGCAGCATACCACCAATAAATATGTGTTAAATAAGACATTTTCAGTTTTTAACTTTTAACTATATTTACTATATTATTATATGTATATATTTACTATAAATTTACCTCCAAATTAATCTGATCCTGATGCATAATATACATACAAAACCATTTTGATGGTCATTTGTTAGTCTGAGTCAGCATGCATTTTGACTTGTTTTGGTGGATATAGAAGCCTGTCCTGTGGATGTTGTGATGATGCCTATCTTATTCAACAAAAGTTACATAAGACAGAAAACGGAAAGGAGAGCACATTGCTCGGTGATTGCAAGAAATAAATCCTCAAATTATGCGTACAGATGTTTTGATTAAATGCCTTTCTCTTATTCATGTTATTAAACTACATATGCAAACCCTAAAGTTCCAAATGTTGACATGGCACCATCTTAAATAATGAGCAAGAAGGGGAGTTGATGTAACGACAGGCTGTGTGAATACAAGGGTTGGGCATCCGTACTATTTTTATGTTTTTGCTTGCTTCCAACCACGGCACGCATTCTTTGATTTAATGCGACGTGTGTTTGGCCTACTACCACAGCAGCTACAACCCAATCTGTGGTGTGGGACAGTATGCTGAGATGTGTCAGACAGTATGGCTTTACACGTCTCTGGGGTCAGAGAAAAGTACATATGGTGGTGGTGGTGGTGCCTTTCCCATGCGCAACTGAATCCTTCCATTCACATGATGGGTATCAAAAGAAGTACTGTATTGGTATATGTATCACTTTAAGGGTATTGGTACTGGTGTTGTAACTTTCTAAATGATACCCATCCCTAGGGGATACTCCTCTTTGTTTGGTGCAAATGGGTCAATGATGAGCTTCTTTGTGTGTCTTTGTGTGTCATTGCAGCTGACTGATGAAGGCAAAGCAGCCAGAGCCAAGATGAGTGTTGGAGACATCATTCTGTCCATTAATGGCATTTCCACAGACGGCGTAAATCACCTCGAGGCCCAGAACAAGATTAAGGCCTGCACAGGCAATCTCAGCCTCACTCTACAGAGGTAACAGTTGCACACATGAGCACACACGCTCTGCAACATAATCTATGGATTTCCTCGCTCAGCAATGGAATGCATACTTTGTTGATTTTGCCAACCAGTGTGTATTTACTGTAAGCCTGTTTTGAAGAACTTGTACAGAGCCGAGTGTTTCCGAACTGTAGAATGTATTTGATGAGACTTTTCACATTATTATTGAACAGACTAACAAAAATATCTGTTTGATTGTCATGTTTGGTTTATTTGTGCTTGGAACAGATGAACTCCCGTTTTGCTAATTTAAAACACATGAGTGTTTCTGCCACAGCAGATTCTACTGCAGCTACAGGAAGTTTGGAACGTTAAAAAGACTGAATTAAGCTTGATGTTTCTTGCACGGTTTATGTATCTTGACATTTCCATTCCAGAACTTTGGCTAGCTGGCATGATATTGGAATTATAGTAATTCCCTTGTGTTCTGAAAAGTAAATTTTAAGACAAAGCAATTGTACAGTATAAAGTGTAGCATCACATTTTAGACTAGATGAAATACATTTAACGTAAATCAATAGAATTGAGTTAATTTCCAGTTGCACTTTTGGCCCATCATTTTGTCATTGGATCTCCAGTAAGGGCATGTGTAGACTTAAATGCCTCATCAGAAACTGACTGCCTGTAATGCTACACAGCACACACACATTTATATTATTATTTATTTTATTACAGAAGGCAAGGCAAGTTTATTTGTAGAGCACATTTCAACAAGGCAATTCAAAGTGCTTCACATAAAACCATTAAAAGCATCAAAACATAATGCAAAAGAAAATATTTAAAAACAATTAAGAACATTCATTTAAACATTAAAAACAGTCAGTAAAACATTAAAAAGCTAAAAATAGAATAAAAGTTGCAGTGCAGTTTAAGAAATAAAATACATTAGTGAAATGCAGAAATTGATTAAGACCCTTGAATCTGGTTCAATTAAAGGCAACAGCAAACAGAAGAGTCTTCAATCTAGATGTAAAGGAGCTGAGGGTCTCTGAGGGTCTCTGAGGGTCTCTGAGGGTCTCAGCAGACCTGCAGCCTTCAGGGACTTTGTTCCAAATATGTGGAGCAGACAAACTGAACGCTACTTCTCCATGTTTAGTTCTGACTCTTGGAACAGAAAGTAGACCAGTCCCAGACGACCTAAAGGGTCGGGATGGTTCATAAGGTAGCAGCATATCAGAAATGTATTTAGGCCCTAAACCATTCAGTGCTTTATAAACCGACAGCAGGATTTTAAAGTCAATTCTTTGTTGGACAGGAAGCCAGTGCAAAGACCTCAGAACTGGAGTGATGTGATCCACTTTCTTGGTCTTAGTGAGGACTCGAGCTGCAGCTTTCTGATTGACTTTTTACAGAGACCTGTAAACACAGCGTTACAGTAATCCAGTCTACTGAAGAGAGGTTCTTTATGGCAAATGATCTGTAAAAGTCCTCAGATCAGTTTTTGTTTAGTCAAGCTGAGTTCATCAGCTGCTTCTCTACTTCTCGCATTAGACAAAAAGAAGACCCTGGTATTCTGGGGCCTTTGACTATATTAAAGCTGTAGTGCAGTGCGGGGAGCACTTTACATGAAAGCCCCCTTATACAGCTCTCCCTTAAGCCGTAATATGTGCTTCAAAGAAAGGAAAACAGGGTTTTCTACTGAGGTTGCCATTAAATTTGTCCACCTAGGAAAAGTTTCAGGCCAAACTAATTACATAGTCCATGCACAGGAAGGCCTTGAGTTGGTTTTGTAGAAGAATAAATAGCTTAAACTTAACACTACTTTTCACAGGCTGCAGTGCGTGTCCAACAGCAGTTCACTTAGCTCAGAACTTGCTACAAAGCCCAATAAGCTGTGTATTTATTTTTTCTTCTTGAAGAAGATCAATCAAAACAAAAGAAGGATCCCTTCTATTGAATTTTGGCCAAACATTTTCTGCAGCCAAGCGAAAGGTTTAGCGTCGGACCAAAACAAATGGAGGCGAAGCACGCAAGCTGCAAAACATGTTGACAGAAAAAGTCAAAGCCTGGTTTACATGTCCTGTCATTCCATCACCGCATCAAAAGAGAAAGAAGCCTCTTTGCTCTAAACGTGGGAAAATGGTCCTAAAATAGCCCTGTCCCACAGCTGTGTGTAATCTACTGTGGGTAATGACTACACAATGAAACTTCAAACAATCTGGTCTCACAGGGCATGTTAACTACAATAAAAATCACCCTGTAAACAACAAAGGTTTCCTTGTTGCAAATGATGCACAACTGTAGTTTGCCTCATTTTTAGCTGCATTTTTAGAGGCTAGTTTGCATGATTCTGATATTGCATTTCTTTATGTATTGACACAGAAAGAAGAAAAACATGTTACTGTGTGTATACAGTAAACATGTCTCCTTTCTATATTACAATTATTTAACACGGGTACTTTTTACTTAAGATTTGAGAGTTAAATATATTATATTAGTGCAAAGAATGTTGAAGAAAGTGGATAGTCACAGTTATTATTATGCTTTTGTCTTCTAAAAATCAAAAGCTCCGTACAACATATGTATTACTTTCATTTAACTATTTAACTGAAATAATTCCCTCTGACATGCACCACTTTCTACATCCATGTTCTCACATTTGATTTATGGTTTTGATGATCACTGATAAGACTATTCTTATCGTAACATTCCAAAAGAAGATTAATGTGACTCCGGTTTAGTTCCATGATGTCACTTTGTCATAGTTCACATTCTTTGGGCAGCTCCCTAAAAAAACACTCCATCAGATCATTAAATGTGTCTATGCTTAAACACACTGGAAAAAAATGACGAAAGAGATAACGCCCACATTTCTACATTAACTAGTGTACATAAAATAGATGTGCTTATAAATTAACTGTCGTATACAATCACATACAATATTTCCAATGGCTAGAAATGTAAAAAAAAATGGCATATTATTCAATCATAGTCTAGCCAAAATTGCACGAACAGTCATTGACGCCATTAGTTATTTCCTTGTTGCTTTAGAGGGGACACATGTTTTCAGAGGGGGAAAGGACTCGGGGTTTGAAAGTATCCTCCTCATCCTGTTGTCAACGGTCAAAATGAGTCTGAATGTGCCGTTGTGTATTCAGGGTATAGGTGGGAAAACAGGTTTTCCTTTTCAAGATTGTGGTCTCAGAAAACATGTCAAAACAAATTACAGTACTTTCCATGAACAGAACAGACTGGTTGACCAAAAGTTTTGGAAGTGGGTTCCACTTCAGAAATGGCACGCACGCACGCACGCACAGTCCTACATTTCACACGGTAAGATCTACCTCAGCATGACATGCTCCAAGTATACAGTCCTTTCTGAGTTTTAAGCTTGTGATAGTGATTTGATCAAAACATGTCTTCTGATTATCCATCCCTTGCTATGCAGTTGATATGACCACTGAATTTAATGAGTACTTTTTGTACCACTATCATGGAAAGCTTGTTGCTGAGAAGCTGACAGACAGTTACACAAGGCGGCTGTGGGAGGTAGCCTTAGGAAAGTATGATAATTGATGTTTATTTATTGTCATCGAAATATGCAGCACAGCGCAAAAAAACACCACTCCACAGAGGTTGTGGCTGGCTGCACCTGGTTCCAAAACCTCAAAGATAAAACACATCAATGCTGCTAGCTCTGCGATCTCACCATCTTCTGATGCTTTACACAAGAATTCAAGTCAGATCCCACTTCATGAGAGCGTTTCATTCAGGTTTTGTGTATTTTTCCCTTTGTGTGCTTCAAACACATGCTGTTTCTGGGTGGAAAGGACAACGTGAAACTTTTTTAAGTATGTTAACCATTATATATTAATGCTCACTCTCTAAAATGAACTAGATGAACGGTGGAAATGAAATGAATCAACATATAACATTGATCTTCGTGACATCCTCTTGCTCTCGTTATATACTCCTCTTCTTTTGATTACATAACCCCCTTTCATCTAACTTTAGATTTGATTTTCCAAAGCTGCAACCTTGTTTTAAACGCACCTGCTGGGCTGCCTCGCACACAGACACTGCTGTAGCTACATTTTATACGGGATGTTTTTTGCCCACAGGCCACTTGCTGCAATCACAAGTCAGCTAGGCGGCTGAATCTACAGATATTCTCATACATGGCTAATGTACTCCCAGCAAGTCTTATGACATGGTCATAACAGGGTGAAGTAGAGGACAACCCAATTGCAGCCCAGAGCCCCTATGACTCCTGGCAGTCTTATCCAGATGTGGTGTGGTGGTCGGAAGAGAAGTAAGAAAGGATGGGGGCTTGTTATTGCATTGCTTGGATCTACATTAAATAAATATATTAACCAGAGGGGCAGTTTATTATGGTGTGGTTTGCTGCATCCAGAGATCTGGCCTTGAGGAGAACTCTCTTTACTATATTCATCGATCTGATCCAGATGCATGTTTGATTGCTAAATGCACTTTAAATTCAAGTTTCCTGTGGTTAACTTTTATTCCACCGTTTGTCGAGACGAGCACACATGACCAGAGAGTTATCGCTCACACAGTGAAGTGCTCTCGAAGGTCCTGACAAGGCACACGGAAACGAATGGCACGAATGTCCTCCTTCTCTATGATGCATGTGACTGCTGACATGGACCAGTGCACATGGTTCCCACTTGGCACGTGTACAGACGCATTACACACAGGCAAGTGTTCAGGCAACTGACAGCAGCAACGGGCTGTCCGGTTACGCGATGTTGCGTCCGCAACTTGTCGCAGAGTGTCAACCTTAAGTTGACGCGTGTTTCTGGTCCCGTGCACATGGCTCACGCCGACACCGCTCGTAGGTGAAAGCTAAAAAGTGTTTTAACTGATCCAATTTCCCTCGTACAAGTCAAAGAAAACAACTTCCTTTCTTCCTAAAAGTGTTGCCGTTCAGTCTCGACACACTCAAAAAGTCCACAGGTTAATCCACGATTCGTTCCGCAACAAAATCCACAAAACTCGTTTGGAAAACTGTGCGGCTCCACTTAAGCGTATTTCTTACAATAACAAATTATGATAACATCTTTGTAACATTCAAAGTAATGCGACTGATTAAAGTTCAACATGTAAATGCAAATAAATATTTTACTGCATAATTTAATTTGGCTCTTACACACGATGTGCTTTAACTCTGGTAATAGCACTCATGTTTCTGTCATTGTTAGCTCTGTCGCAGTTTTAAAACTCTGTCCCTTTCTGGTTGTGACTCTTTCTAATGAAACGTCCTCATGGGCTTTACATAAAAGCACACAATTCCCTCTCTGGGATGCTCATTTTTAGTGAAATATGAGGGAGCAGTGGGAAGAGAGGGAACAGAGAGAGATGGGAGAGTCCATGTGCCAGACACAAGCTGTGAGTTTTGCCACAGAGTGTATAGGCTGGCTGCACAGAAAAATGTTATTTTCCACTCACGCTTATTCCACATCCCTCCGTTGGAGTTTTTGTTTTGCTTTCCTATGTTTTTTTTCTCCTTGTTTTCCTTCTTCTCCAAGCTTTCGCTCAAATTTTGATGCAGTGGTAAATCTGAGAAAACAGATTTGCCAGGTCTCCCACAGACTTTTAACATCTATCACACAAGTTAAATATTAGAGGGCAGGCCTTGTTCAAGGTTTTGGAATAATGTATTCTGTGCATGATGTTACTGTAATAGCGTGTGAATTCTGTGATTCTGTAATATCTATACAAAAAGTTCTGATTCCCATCCTGCTTTAATACGATGAGAGTGAACAAAACTGTCTAGATATTGAAGCAAAAGAGAGGGTGATGGATGCTTGGAATCAGAAGATGATTTAAGATGTTTCTTTGGTACTTTTCCAAAAGAAACTGTGTGTAAAAACAATGTGGGGAACATTTAAAAGCGATTCGTATTTTATTCTGTTCGCTGGTAAGATGTGTGTGTGGTGAGAAAGCTGTCTATTAGCGGCTCCATCATTCAGTCAAATGCCACATGCCAGACTGTTTCTCTTGGCCCTCAAAGAGACACGGGCAGGGTGGAAATGTGTCACTCTGCTTAGCCCTCAGGCTTATTCCTCCGGTTAACCTCCACATTCTCTTATTCTGGAGGTGTGTGTGTGTGTGTGTGTGTGTGCGTGTGCGTGTGCGTGCGTGCGTGCGTACATTTTTGCTCCCAAGATGATGTTTATTTATATCTTGCACTTATTTGTTTTTTAGTATGTAGGTTTTAACTTTGGTCCATAAATAAATCTTGTAGATATTGGCATCTGTAATCTAATAAAGCAAGGCATCCTGATTAGATTAGGAGCGTGTTCTGGACTGAGCAAAGCCATGACAGTATCTTCAACTGGTTGGTCAGTATTATGATCACATGCAGTGGCACAAACTGGGGTACTTTGACTTTCAAGGAAAGCAGATATTTTGTATTTATGGAAGTATAATGAGAGAAAACTCATAAAATATCACACATCTATTGTTATACAGAAGATAACACACATACGTGTTTAATATTGTATATGTCTTGTATCTTTATGTTCTTGGTTCAAGAGAAACTACTGTATGACATCTGTGAAAAATACAGATGAACATGATAATTATGCTGGTGTAATACATAAAAAGGACAAATTCTGTACAAACCTCACACTCCACTATTTATGGAGAAAAACACTTTAATGTTCTCTCCTAAAATATGATTTACTCAAAATGATATACTGTATATGTTTTAGTAGGTATTCATATCTTGTTAGCCAAAATTACATAAAAAGTCCTATGTCCGGTGCAGTCATGTTTTTTTTCAATGAGCATTTACCCTTTTAGATAACCCTGACAACAGTGATAGTTGTGACATGGAACAAACATCACATGTCATTACAAATTTCATGGAGCACATCGATTGGATCCGTTTTATTGCGATCAACCATGTACATGTACGCCAAAAAGTAAATGCATGCTTGTGCGCCCACACACTCGCCCATTTTTAGTCTCTTTTGTCATAGCAGAACAAAAGCCGGTCCAGCTAGCCAGGGAGCGGGACAGCACAGAGGGGCTGAGCTGAACAGATGTTCACAGGACCACCCCAGCTAGTGTTTGTTCAGTTTGCTCTGGGAAAAGGAGTGATAGGGAGTGAATCCACCCAGCTGCCCCTCTCCGGGCCACTGATGGCAGATACACATTGCCTCATTGTCGACTGTTATAGAGTCCACATTTGTAACGGAATGTGCTTCTTAATCTTTAGACCTTTTTTTTTTTTTTTTTTTTTTTTACTGTTTTCATTGGCATAGCCTTCTGCTTCTCTATACGCATATCCAATAATATAAGTACATTGGAAAATAAGCATACTGTATATTAGCGGCTAAGTGGAAACTGCGAAAATGCAAGTATGGGCCCAGATGACATCAACATCTGGTTGGAGGGTGGGGCTCTTTAATAACCCGATGATGCCAAGCTCAGTTGTTGCGCCTCGGCTCAGTTAGAAAGGAAGGGCTTGCGAGTTTGTTGACTGTTTTCCTAATATGGTAGAAGGGAAGCAGGGCAGCAGACATTCTGTAGCATCTGGCCCGGGACCTGACTTGCTGACGCACTGTCTTTTTTTGTATTTTGTTTTTAATGAGAATTAAGGGACACCTTGTCTGCATGTTCAGACAAAATATAGCACACATTGTTAACAAAGGCAGCTGTCTGAATTTTAGTTTTAATGCTTCACTAATGGAATCATTTCAGACACTTTAATTACCTGACATGGACTTAAATGTGCCTTGTTTGACATAAAGGGGGCTGTATGATGCATTGTACCGCATTAATACACAATACATCCAAATATGTGTTTTATGTTATTTTACATTGTGCTAGACAGTGCTGGCAAGAAGTACGACTGAAACAAAGGGAGGGAATGAAAGCTTTGTTGGATAATTTCCCGTTTCTATCCAGCGCAGACAAACAGACCACCCCTCTCTCCCAGAGGTGATAAAACCGTGGCAGCTGCTTCAATCATAAGTGTAAATTCTACACTGCGCTTTAACATCAGTCTGCACATGGACTCAAACGCTGCAGTACAGCATGTTCACACATACTGGTAGTTTTGCATGTACTTAACCATATTCAAAAGTGTACGGTTTTGAACATTTCCTACTTCCAGTGTTTCCATTTATTTCAGTGCACAATAAGAGTCCATTTCCAGAGCTTTTACTTTGCTTGAGATGGTAATGTATCACTGGAAACACTGGTTTATTTTCTAAATCAAAGTTATGTCGTTATAAGGCAGTAATTCACTTTTCCTTTTTTGAGTGTTTAAACGATGCCCTGACTTCCAAGACACAATCATTCTAAAAATAAATAGAGGAAGCATTAAATCAAAAACAAAAATAATACGTCTTTTAAACAGAAAATTAAACCAGTGTCACAAGAAAAATCACCATTTAAACCCTTTCACTATCCATCCTACAAAATGAAGTATGATTCTCACAGCAGTTAGCATATCCAGTCCTTTAATGTACAGAAATTAAACTTTATTGTAGAATTATGAATGGTTGTTATGGAGCTGTTGCGTGTGTGGTGTTTATATGATTTTCTCTCTGTCTTCTTAGACCCTCCAGTGGCCCTAAAGATGGAGTACCTAAGGTAAGAAGTAAAATATTCACTTTTATTAACTAAACTTTACCTGAAATCCATTTTATGTATACATATTACAACAGTCAATTAATAGTGAGCATGTTTATTGTGCCCTTCTGAGATTATGTCAGAAAACACATTGGCTTGGCATGCATTACTGACCTGACAGGCCACATGCTATAGCACCTCTTAAACTTGTATAGCACAGGCATGACTTTCATTCATACATAAGTGTGAAAACACCTTTGATTTTGATGTGGTTGTTGTGCAGTGCTTTTGAAAATGCTGGTTTACATGCATGCGTTTATTGTGGATTTGCTGTATTTGCATGCTGTGTGTCTCCACATTGATCCAGGACGAACCTCAGGAAATCATTAAGCCTGTCCCAATCACTCACTCTGCCACGAGCACTGCATACACCAAGCCATCAAGTCATTCCAGTCCTGCATACAACAAGACAGCCCGGCCTTTTGGGGGGGACAGCAGTGTGGTCACCGCTTCCTCCCCGGCTGCCCCCACCATTCCCTCACAATCATCTGCTTTCAAGCCAGCTGCCCCTTCTCAACCACCACAGCCTCCGTTTCTGCTCAAGTCAAGCCTCCCTGCCACGGACTCCCCTCCTGCCAACTCAGTTCCCAGGCCCAGCCCTGCTCGCCACACCTTCACTTCCCCGTCTGCCTCTTCCTCCTCATCTAACTCCTCCTCCCCAGCTAGAGTGACAGCCCCCTCCTCCCATCCTAATGTCCCACAGCCCTCCGTCTATAACACACCTATCAACCTCTACTCCAACAACAATGCTTGTGAGGTGGTCATGGGACAGAGACGTGGCCTTTTGGAAAGCCATGGGCTGTCAGAGCCCTTCAATGGGTAGGTACCAATCATCAAACCCAGTTACCATATGTTTTCTTTATGTTAGTGTAAGTGCAAAATATCATTGACTGATTTAGGAATATGTGTATGTTGTGTGCTTTAGTCCAGAAGGAGTTGTGGTTCAAAGAGGCCACAGATTAGCAGACATTTCTGTGTTACAGTCTGCCGAGAAGAAAATAATATATTCCATTCTGCTCTTCCTATACCTCATTCCCTATTCCACCTCAAAAAATCTGTCTCGTTTTGGAAAGCTAACATTGAACAGACATAATGTTCAAACAGCCCATCACCTATCTGTTTTCACACAGCTGCATACAAGGAAATTCCGAAGCACGCCGCACATCTTGTTTGAATTTTCTGCAGGGCAACCGGAGAGGGAACAGAGTCTAGACAACCTGCTAACTGATGCTACTGCCTGCCTATCTATAATTGACAGTGTGGTTCTTAGCACTGCCAAACACACGGTCTGCCCAACAGGCACTGCTGGTGCAACACTTGTTTCTAATTAGCCAGACTTCTGGTAGCTCTGGGCTTCTAGAGACTAGGGACAGAGCTAAGCTTGGCTGTATTGGGCTTCATCAGCAGGATTTGGCTCACTAGTTGGGTCACAGTAGACTGAACTAGGCTAGCTAAGTATTTTGCCACTCATTTTTTACTCGCTGTCATCTGAAAAAATAGGTCACAGAGATCTGTTTTTATTGGCTTTAAGTGAGCAAGCAGCTTCACACTTAAATACATCTGTGAAACCCACCTCTATCTCTGTGTTTTACAAAGCTACAGAGTTAACAGTCGTGTGAACGGTCTTTTAAAAAAAGTTTAGAATCTGTTTCATAATCTGGGTTTGAAGATGTCAAAAAGTAAAGGACAAAACTATTTACTGCAATACAATACAAGATAATGAACACATTGATCATAAGTTCAAGAGTTTGAGTGTTCTTATCAGACACAGCATTACTGCGTCATTTCTTCAAGCTTTCTGTTGCAGTATACAGAAGGGAAGCATATTTGTTGCCGCATGTGCGTTTGTGTCCTGACCTGCATGCTTTGTTTGTGGTTTCTGTGGATTTGCTTCATGCACATTCTCTCAGAAGGGCCTTTCACTTAATGGGCATGCGTTTCGGAGCATGGTGGATTTCTCAAATGCTCTATTCATGCTCCTTCTTTGCCTCAATCCTTTTCCATTTACCCCTTCTTTGCCCTCAGGAGGAAGACGAGACAGACACCAAGTTAGTGTTGTGAATGATAATACATCTGCTGCAGTTGCTTTCTAACCATGTGGAATGTGATTACAGCCTTCACATCTCTCTGGTTTATGATTACCAAATGACAGCATGCTTGCACCTCTTTGCGCTAACCCTCACAAACCTCACATTCGTGCTCTTCCACTTCCAGTACATGCTCATTTCATGGTCCAAACAAACTGCGAAACCCTGTAAATAATCTTTGAGATGCCACAGGACACCCAGTGGGGGTCAGCTCATACTGTTCGTTCAGTCACTTAGTGGAATAAGGCTCTGTTAGCTAAAACTGTATTTACAACCAGGCCCGACAGCACACTCGGCTGTTCAAGTCACCCAGCTGTGCATCTGTCGAGCTCCATCTGCTATTGTTGTCAGTATGTTTAGGCCAGACAATTACTGCTAAGTGCATTCTGCTGTGACTCAGAATAGGCAGAATTGTGCTGTCTTTGATCATCCTTGACCCCGAATCACCTGACACACACACACAGAGAATAAAAAATCCACATGCTTGGACTTTTGACATGAAATTGACTCATAGTTTGGAACAGCCCTTGAACTAAGCTGTGGCTGTAAACATTTAACGTCAATATTATTGCAATCTGAAGTATCCTCAAATTATTTTTAGAAGAAAGGGTGAGCTTTTTTAGTTTCAAAGCACATTACTCCCACCTTGTGGTGAGATGTGGTCACTGTCACTTTAATCAGTCACTCGCTGTTCTCAAATTGCAAACGGTGTAATGTCTCCGTTTTAGTATAGTAAATCTAATTGCTTAATCAATTAAGATGTTTTATCTGGCTGACCTCTTCTCCTCTACTCTGTGGTTCCCTCTCTAATAGTGAACCTCAGAGAAGTCTTAAGTAAGTATAGGTCAGAACAGTTTTTTGACTTTAGCATATAAACAGTACAGTGTCATACAGGTTACTTAGCACTTAATGTGACTTTTGAATTTGTTGTTTCTACCTTTTTGCGCATTTTTCCCTTACTACCTTCTAATTGCTCGCCTGCAGAAGTTCACCTCCAGCTAGACGGAGGAGGTAATTGTGAAATCTAACTGCAGTTGGGTGAATGTCAATGTAGCGCCAAGCTGCATCCATGATTTGAATGTGGTGCACTTATTGCATAGTATAATAATATGTGTACTGCGTATGTTGGTCGCTACTACTGTACTAATGTTAACGTGTGTATAAACTGGCAGATTGTTTTAACAGCTGTTTTTAGCAGTGATACATATCATTGATACAGGTCTTTAACATCATTATGGTTGATCTGACCGTACAGGAAACCCAATGTGGAGTCTGAGGATCACGCGTCCCCATTGAGCGATGCCAGCAAGAAGCGTCTGGTTGAGGACACCGAGGACTGGCACCCGCGAACCGGCACCTCCCAGTCCCGCTCGTTCCGTATCCTGGCTCAGCTCACCGGCACTGAAAATGGTGTGTACCAATCAGTTTGAAGGTTTAACGCTCAGCAGGAACATATTACAGTGTGTATGTTTTTCCTAAAGTGTTGAATCTGACTGAATATATCTCTGTAATATTTTAGGAAGTCTCTGAGGATTGTAAGGCTCAGCTTTGTATTTCTGTCAGTTCGTTCTAAATCTATCAAACCACTTTAGGCCTGAGCACATGACAGTTTTATCCAAAGGCTCCCAATTTTATGGTAATTCTTTAGAAGCTTATATATGGCTTTCATTATGTCCCTGGTTTATAATCTTATTTATTTGCCTCTTTAGATTAAAGTGATACAGTTTCTTTAGTCATAGTACTTTAAGAAGGCTTTCATCACTGTAAGATTTTTATGTATTTTTTTATATGACCGTTTGACTAAAGGTGACATTGATGGTTACACAGTCAGACTCAAAGTCTCCCTACATTCAGCGAAGCTGTGTAAATGTGTGCAAAATATAATTTACACTAACTCGGTTATTAGAATTAGAATGAAGTAAAATGAGAGATTTAACCGTCTCTTTCTGTCGAATGATGTCACCAGACTGGCGTGTAATATGCCACGTGCTTTGAACATTTGACGTATATTCAATGTGGCCGCTGTTTCTGCAGCTGTGGTAATGTGTCCAGGAAGTTCGAGCAGGTTCTAGTTTGCAGGGATTACCCTCGCTCATCCAGCGCTTACCCTGAGAAGATGAACATGGAACAAGATGAGATAGAGCTGCAGCCAGCTGCAGCATTGTTTTTAACAGTGTGTCTCCCCCTATTCGCACTGACCTTTTATTGTTCATTTGACTTTATTTTCATCGCTGTTTTTCTTTTTCACTGTTGCAGAGTCCGTTCCAGAGAACAGTGGAAAGAAGTAAGTGGTTGGTGTTTTATGATATAATCAAATTTGGTTGTGGTTCACTCTCCGTCTCTGTCTTTTGTCTGTGAGTATTTTTGTGTTTCGTAATAATAATAATAATAATAATAATAATACATTTTTGATGATAGAGGTTTCATATTCAGAGTTGGCCCTCAAACCACTCATTTAGGCATGTCTTGGAGCCTGTGATTCAGAGCTTGTAAATCCTGATTTCCTGATCTTATGGTCCCACAGTATCACGCTTAATTTAAGGCTTTATTTGGAGAAACCGCTGTGAGAGCTCTCAGAAGAAGATGGTTGACAGCCATAGACTCAACATAGGCTGTGACTGCTACCGTAAATCGATTTAATCTCCAGTAAACAGTCTACCTTCCGTACCAGATTTTCAACTAATCAGTGTGTCATTCACTGGATCCTGTGGGTAATTAAGTGATATTGTGGGTAATGGCACCCTGCCAGAAGGACATTCCTGCTCTCTTTCTGTTAGTGAGATATGGAGAGCATATTACACATCTGCCATGGTTTATAATTCAATACACATCTGCAAGAAAAAAGTCTCTCGTTCTATATTCATCTCCATCTGTGTTATTTGTATAATTTGTTGGTGCTGTTGCTGTTTCCCACCTCATTTATCAATGTGGTCTCTCTTGTGTTATCTTTTACTTTTCTTCTACAATCTTAACCTTTCCAACTTTCTCTTTTTGTTTTTTCTCCTTTAATCCTGTTTTATGGGGTAAATCAGAGCGAACAAGTTGGACCCAGAAGTTATAGGACACATGTACAACAAGCTGAGAGATTGGCATCATGGTGTTTCAGCACACGTGCTCAACGTGCAGTAGGCATAGTTTTGTCTCGTCTTGTTTAATGTTTTATTTATTTTATTTTGACCGCTATTAAAAATACATTGCTTCCCTTTTTCCTACCAACACAGTTACAGCCTTCATTTGGCACACTATATAATGGCTTCCTATATGTCCCAATTCCAAAATTTAAGCAACACAAGTAAAACGTGAATGAGAAATGTGTTTTTTTTTCAGCAAACTCTTGTTGTAACATTATGCTGCTATATTTAGTTATATATGTAAATGAAATGCAGGCATGCAAGTAAAATTGTCAGTATATTGCAGTGTACAGCATAATTCTCTGTCACATATTGTTTATGTCCAAGCCTCCACTGCTCTGCAAACTTTCTGTAATCTTATACTTAATTTTTCTAAGCACTTCTGTGTCTTTTTCCTCTATTGCCTTTACTAACCAAATAAGTTTCATTTGTCAGCTTTAATGATTTTACCTCAATAAACTTTTTTCTTTCTTTTCTGCTTTTGCTTTGCCTATTTCTTAATCTTTCATTCCATATTTTCTTCTTGCCAGGCAGAAAAAAGTAAACTTTTCAATTAGAGATGTCCCATAGTTGAAGGTTTATATAAGTTAGTTATCAGTTGTGCAGGTAAAAAATGCCTGTAGAGTACTAATTTGAGCATTGAGACAAAAATTGACATTGTTCAGAGTACCATCCAATATGAATCATTTCTATACCGTTTAAACATTTCAACCATGAGAACCGTTTCTTTCCATAAATTTAAACACGGTATGATCTGTTTTCCATTAAAACAGCTCGGGTTTCTCATCATTGGATTTTTAGTACACAGACACAAAAGCAATCGGTCTATAGCTGCTGGTAAATGTACTCACACGTGAGATATAAAACCTGTGGGTGATTGCATTGAATGTTTCTCATGTCATTCATGAAAATACCATAAATCCTTGGTTGACAGCACAATCGGCTCTGTTGTTCGTAACATGGAGTGTGCTGTTGCTGAAAACCCAAACAGCCTCAGGGTTAGACGTTGTTAACCTGTTGGAGCAAATACTTTGCTCAACCGGCCTATCTGAGCAGCAACAGTCTACATGATGGTAGCTGAACAATATCGTGTTTGTCGGGTTGATTGAGATCTTCTCAGCCCTGTTAACCACCTATATACATTTCCCACGTCTCTGTTTGTCGTTTGTAACATTAGGGATGCTTCTAAAGGGAGGAATCAATTATAATTAGACAAGCAGATTAAATGTACCAAACTGTATTTAACAAGTAAAAAATGGATTCAATTAGTATTAAATGTATCTGAGAAATATATGCAACAATTATTATTAGCCTTTATGGGGTTTAAACTCTTTGCTTTCTATTTAGGAGCCCTCCGCTTGAAATGAAAGCTGTGAAAGTTAACGAGGGGTGGGGCACGAGAAGCATTAGAGCTTCTCATTTTCTACTAAAATATGTGGTGGTCGTGCTGCAATGGGAAAAGTGTTTCTGTCTTTGCGTTTTCAGGAGAATAAAAGCAATAACCACTACTTAAATCATACCACTGGTTATCTCCTTAAATGATTGGAGGGTGAGCTAAATGTACAGCAGATACTGTCGCATCACCACCTGAAATTGTTTCCTCATGTCAGTAATAGACAAACCAAATGGTCAGTGGTCTCATTTGAACGTACCCCATAATTTTTCCTGATTATTTGCATGTGTCACTGAGATTCCGACCACCTGATTGTAAACGTTTGTACTTGCAGTCGACCAGATCACACTAAGCATTAGTCTGTACTGGAGGTTCAGTTCAACTGGTGGCACAGTCCCACTCTTAGATTTATTTCATACTGAGGGGTTCTAGGAACACAGCTCAACAAAAAAAATACCGCATCAGATGACCGTTGTTGAAGATGTGTGTGTGTGTTGTAATGAGTTATGATTTATACAAAATATTTACATCTGTTTCCTAGTGAGGCAGTTGACAAAACCACTCCAGCTGTGCACACCTCGCCTGCAGCAAAAACATTTTCCAAATCTGCAGCATCACCCAGGAATGGCAACGTCGTCCCTGCTTCCACTGCTTCCATATTTAAGAGCCCAGTGGCCCAGAACAAGCCTTCCTTCCAGTCTGGAGGTCTACCAGGTAAAAGGAAAAGTTTTGTGTCTTTTGTGTAGTTGCTTCTTTTAGCCTACAGAGGGCAGCCCCATTCTTTTTAAATCCCTGCTGGCCAGCCATAAAATTTATTGCAGGTTTAATATCTGACACTAAGCCATTTAAGATTATGAGCTCTATAAAATCAAGAGGTATTTTGTTAATGAGCTCATATTATTGGCTTTTCCCAAGATCCCCTTAGTTAAATAGATTGTGAAATTGAGAATTATGTATTTTATTTTGTGTGAAGGCTGCTCTTTAAATCCCGCAATCCCTGCCACGAGACCTCGAGCTGGTCAGGGTAAATATTTTCTGAAAGGCATCAGTAAAGGGGTCATTATTAGCAATGCTAAGACACAAGTGTGCACTCATAAGAACAGATGCACTATGTGCCCTAACGTATTTCCCTCGAGTCCTTTTTAAGAAACGGCTGCTGAAAGGTGCCACAGGGAGAGAGCTGGAGAGACCACAGTTGGTTCTCTGTTGACTGTGTTATTTATCAAGTTAACACATACTTGAGTTCAAGTAAACAGGCACATATCTCATAGTGGCCATGTGCAACTGGGCCGGTATATGTGGAACGTGACCTTTTACATTTATTGACATGAATGAATAATTTTGGCACTTAAACTGCAATGACCTTCTAAAGCAAGAAATTAGTGGAATATGAAGGCCATACCAAAAAAAAAAGAAATTTAAAGATGCTATAATCCCATTTAAAATGTTACACATTGGGGATTCAATGTAAATGTAATAGTTCATCAGAGTGACTTATTTGCATTGCTCTCCATCCTGCTGGCTCTGAGTTCAGTGAGACAGAACAGACGACACCGAAATCTGCAGTCCTGCTCTGATTCAGGAGGTTTTTCTTTCTCCTTATCTTCCTTACACAGCACGACAGCAATGATGGACTCACAAATTCACTTTCTGTCTTATTTAATGTGGCTCAGCCTCCAATCGTTTCTCTTGCCAAAGGAGTCGTTGAGAATATTTTAGCCCCCACTGACAGCTTGTCACCATCTGCCTCATTGTGCCAACTGTCACACAGATAAGGCTGTATAGTGTCACTGAAAAATATTTTTACTCTGGCCTAATTCCCTGCATCAATACCCCATTCATTTAAATTTGATGCGCTTATCCATTTTTGGTATTTTCTGTTATGTATACCAATTATATTTTCAGTTAAATATCCGAACAGATTTTTGAAGAAGGTCTAAATTCTGTCTCAAAACCATCTCCATACTGATACTGACTACTGGAGAAATACACAACACACAGAATCCTTGGACTAGACTTAGACAAATTTGAATATATTAACTCTAAAAATATTTGATTAGCATTACAAATATCCCACATATGCATGTTTTTGATTGAAAACTCTTCCAAGTTTGCTAAAAAATACTAAAACACCTGCTCAGTGAAGAACATGGCCTTGGAAGTGTTGGGCAATTTGGATATTTTAGATATTTTATGTTTGTTAATGTCACTAGAAATTGGCTGATTGTGCTTTTAACAAGAGAAAAGTTCAAATTAACCATCATGAAAACATCCTTTTTACCCAATAATTATAAACTAAATAAAAATGTCTGAGAGAATCTTTGTATCCCTAGTCGGAGCACATATTTCTCTCCATCACACGTACTCTCTAGTATCTTTCTTCCTATTAAACTCACTCACATAGTCTTCTCACATCCCTGCTACTGCCCCGCTCTGTTTATTCAGTTTGTTTGCTCTCCGTTTCAAGGAGATTTAGGGAGCTCTTGTCCTTTGACCTCCCAAGTCTTTGATAACGGTGCTCTCTTTCAATAGTGTCTCTGTCCCCAATGTCTTTACCCTCGAGCACTCCCTCTGAGAAAGAGAACTGACTTCCATCCTGGATGTGTCTTTTTACTGTGAGAGAGAAGGACAAATTGTGCATCCTCTCCGTATGTTTTGAGATAAAGTGTGGGGGGGATTATTTTTCCAGGTGTCTCCTCTGAATCTGGGAATGTGTTGTTTCCCCTCAGTGGGAAAAATGTATCCCTTGTCTGGGTTGGGTGGGGTGGCTCCGTCCAACACAGCTGTCTCATGCATTAGGCATGGAGGTTAGAGATCATCAAATAATTCTGACAACACACACCTAAACTGTGCACATATGTTCTGCTCAAGTTATGTGAAGAACTTACAAAATAGAGGATCAGTGGAATTAAATCATTATTATTTCAAGCATTGTTTTAATGGTTTGCTTGATTGTTTATCAATTTAAAATTTTTGGAAAGGATATATTTTTCTATTACTTTATCTACTACACTCATCTTTTTTCCCATTATTTCTCCTGCTGGTTTAGGTTTTCCTAAGATTGGAGCAGCTCCTTCATTTGGCAAGGTTTCCAACCCGGCTCCCAAAGGTCCAGATCGGCCCACCCCACAGCCACATCCACAGGACCTCAACTCTGTGGTGCAGCGGGCTGAGCACATCCCGGCCGGGACTCGCACCCCAATGTGCAACAAGTGCAACACTGTCATCAGGTAAATATCAGAAACAACTTTGGAACAATTGAAAACATTTTCATTAAATGTATAGAATTCAATTAGAGTGTAAGATTCTACACAACTTTACCTTAATAGGTGAATTTTTTTATTGAATTTTTTTATGTTTGCATAATTTCCTTGAATCATCTGTCGCTTGTTTATTCTTACAAGGGGCCCATTCCTTGTGGCCATGGGCATGTCATGGCACCCCGAGGAGTTCAACTGTGCTCACTGCCACTCCTCCCTGGCAGAAAATGGATTTGTGGAGGAGAGGGGCCAAGTGTACTGCGAGCGTTGCTACGAGCAGTTCTTCGCTCCCACCTGCGCCCGCTGCCACCAGAAGGTTCTGGGGGTGAGTGACAACACTGAGGGGGAGATTGTTTTCTGCCAAAGTGTAAACTTTTCTGTCTTAGTTTTGTTTACAAAAAACACAATGTTTACTGTCCTTTAATTTTATTTCAGATTTATTTAACCACGATTAGGCCAATTGAGATTAATAAATCCCTTTTTCAAGGAAGTCCTGGCCAAGACATTTAGGAAGCAGCACAAGATTAAAAACAAATGTTTTTAATTGTGAACAGACAAAACCGAAGAACAGACAATACTACAATACATAGCCTAACATCCCAAGGATCAAAGCGCAGCACAAACCATGCATCCAAAATATCGGTTAAAGCGCCAAAAGATTCTGTCTCTAGGTCTTTCAGAATGGATTTAAAAGCATTCAAAGAAATCAGAGCATGGAGGTAACCACTTCCAACACGCTGTTCTTCATTTATTCCTTCAACCCTCTCTGCAGGAAGTCATGAATGCCCTGAAACAGACCTGGCATGTGTCCTGTTTCGTCTGTTTCGGCTGCCAACAGCCAATCAGAGGCAACACATTTCACATGGAGGATGGACAGCCATACTGTGAACAAGGTACAGTAAGAAGCCCATAACAGTAAACTAAATGTTTTAAAGAAAACCATGTGTGCAAACAGACGGACATTTTGTCAACATGCTATTCACTCAGACTACTACAAGCTGTTTGGGTCCAGTTGCCACGGCTGTGACTTCCCCATCGAGGCAGGGGACAAGTTCCTGGATGCTCTAGGATCCACCTGGCATGACACCTGCTTTGTGTGTGCGGTAGGTCCAGGAGACAGTTTCACTCGCAGCAACAACAAGAGCTAAAAATAAGAAAATGTTGAGAATATTGTGACTATCAACACAGCTCTGAATAACTTTGCCTTTCTCCACAGGTCTGCTCTACTAGTCTGGAAGGTCAGGCGTTCTTCTCCAAAAAAGACAAGCCTCTGTGCAAGAAACATGCCCACACTGTCAACATCTGACCTGCCTCTCATGAATATACAGGGCAATTTATATTTCAGTCAGATGGTAATTATTTTCAGAACTAACATTGGGTCAGAGGTTCCACTATAAGCTTTATTTTTGCTCTAATATTGTTGTGTCATATCAGTTTGAATATGCAGGAGTACATTTCAATACACTGTTAGCCCCCTGCAAGTTGACATGTTGCCTGCCAATGCACATGTTTGTGCTGAGCTTTTTTATTTGTGATGAAGCTTTGTTGAGCTCTTGATGGGCATTCTTGTTTCACACGGAGTAGGATAGTTTATTGCAATGACCTACTGAGCCCGTCGAGGGTCACATATTATAAAGAAATATTGATGGGGAAAGGTATGCTAATAGTTAAGCGAGTGAAAGGTTTAGAAATTATGATTATTTAACATTAAGGGGGTAAATTATTTATTTGTAAGCAAGGATTGCTCAGTCAACACGCGTTCTGGCAGCAAAAATACTTCTGGCCTTCAGCATAAAAATGGCAAATTGTAATATTATGATGTTGTTTTTTTTATCGTTATAAAAGTATGTGATGTGTAACTATTCCCAGTAAAAGAAAACACAAAGTAATGTGTACAGAAGTGTGAAAATTAGACACTTTACAGGTGAAGTTTGATTGTTAAAACTGCATAAAAATGATATGTAAGGATAAAGTCCGGTCATTACAGACAACCCCTTGATAGATTGAATGGTGTGGTTTTATGTAGGATTTGTTATCCCTACAGTTCCGGGGCATCATGCTTCCAGTGAATACCACCATAAAACTTTACTTCATTAAACTTGCTCCTTGCATGAAATGCACAGGATTTTAATTGTTTTTGTTAAATATGGAGGAAGTGAACCCTCTGCCTTGGCAGTGTTTATGCTGTTTTCTACCCACCATCATGTTGAATTTGTTGATCATGTTTTTCTGATGTTTGATGGAATGTTTCCAATTAACACAAAACAATGCTAATATATATTTCAGCTTTCCTTTGTCAAAAACATGTGTATGCAGTTGTATAATGGATCTTTCATTGGACATGAATAAAGCACCTCTCTCTCTCCTTACTTTCAGTTCAAATAAAAGGGTTCAACATTGAGTACCATATCGAAGCTCTTGAGTATGTCATATAACACTACCGTAATATATTATTTGAGGCCAAGGCTTGACTGAAACATTAATAAGCAACTCTTCCTCCTGCAAATACTGCATTTATGTGTCGTTTACATGCACTTTTTAGGTTTGTGTTTGCAAAGAAAGCACAGCAACAAATAACTAATTAATTTTATTGGTATGCATATTTTACATCTATAGTTGTGACAGTAATTATTCAGAGACGTTTTAGAGGCAGGCAGACAGGCACCAGCATGAGCTTTACCTGCAGCAAGAGGGGAAAGTACACATCTCCATAGGGATAGGAGAAACACCCACCAGGCGCGTGCACACACCCACACACACACACACCCACACACACACACACGTGGCGCATTATTTCTTGTATGATAACAATTCAGTTCAGTCCCATTATTTAGGAATGGAAGACATCAGGAAACACACACTCAACGTTGAGTGAGTTGAGTCATGATGCAAGATACTGTACCTGGAGGAACGGAGCAGGGCGTACTGACGTGCACTGCTCCGAGGCGTCGGAGGTGGGAGCTGTGCGCATGACGACGCGAGGTTTACCAGCCTCCAATAACGCGTGGTACACTTGGAAAACTCTGCCGCGACACAGAGGCACACATTCAAATAAAACGGAGCGAGATCAGAGTTAATATCGAGACGAACTGGGATCTTGTCGAGCTGCTTTTGAAGCGAGGAGGAGACGGTAAGGATACTTTGCCTTTCAAAGAAACAAGAAACCCCCCAGCAGGCAGTCTGGTGTGAGCTGCAGCTGAACTGTTGCTGTTGTGATTACCAAGCTTCCCTCAGAGAAAACCAGAGGGGACCGGAGCCTAATTTGTTTTCCGTGCTGCTGTTCATTAGAATTCAACTGAAGTGCTTATTTTGCCGCCTGCCCTGAGTTTGATGCTCGCAGCAGCTCCGGGCGATCAGCGGGACTCCAGTCAGTGTTATTGCTGTGATGATGATGGTGATGGTGGTGGTGATGCTTATCAGTAATTGGTGCCTTGATCGCTGCTTAGTACATCTTAACGTCTGACCTGGGGGAGTATCTCTTCCAAATTGCGTTAAGATAAGAGGCAGTTGAGTTTATAGGTTTAATTAATTGACATTGACTTGAGCTGAACATGGGTTAAAGTCATGAAGGTCTGTCCTGGTCAAATATATGTATGAGTTTTTTTGGTGCTTTTTTTTAATGACTTTGAAACATTAATGATGTGCTGGATAAAACAGTCACTTCAAGGTCCATTTACTAGCTGTTCTGGAGCTTTTGATCACATCATTTCCATCATTGGATGCAGTTTGCAGAGTCTCTGTGGACTAATAGATGTTAAAATTTCCATTTTCCAAGTTACCTTTAAAGTTGAATTGCCATTCCAAACTGGGCCCACTCCATCTGCGGCAAGATCATTTAATATGATCAAAAGCTACTAAATGGACCTTGTAGTGAGATTGTTTTCTCAACTTCTGCTTCCAAAGTCAAGATGGAACTTTAGACCTCAGCTTTATGATGTGATTTGATGATTCCTGTGCTCACTTGTCAATTAATATTAGGATTATGCTCATCAGTGTAGAGAGAGAGAGAGAGAGAGAGAGAGTTAACTACAGTGCAGGAAAAGGAAAACCCACTGCTTGTGTTAATGCTTGGCAGCTAGCTAAAGTCTCCATCGCCAGTCGGTGTATAGTGGCATGGCGTCAATGGCAATATTTGACTGTTGAATGCATGGCACAAAACCCCTCTGTGCTCTGCTGTTGATCACCAAGCGTCTAAGAACCAGAGCTGATGTCTGTGACTCACTGATGTTTACATCAGCATCTCCGAGTGCAGAGGGCGCCCTGCACAACCTGCTGCACCTTACGCACGTCTGTGGTGTTGTCTTTGAATGCACCATCCACCCTCTGGCTCAGGACAGAGAAGCTCATTGAAGTGGAGCTAAGTGAGTGTTTTTGGGGTAATATTAAACACACAGAAAGTGATCAAACCACCACCCAGTCCTTGCCCTGGCTCTGCCCCTGGCAAGAGTAACGCCCGTCATTAGGCTTACACGATGGGTATGACATGTCAAGTGGATGGCATGGCAAGGCAGCGCTCTGTGGTCTACCACAGACTTTTGTGTGTGTGTGTGTGTGTGTGTGTGTGTGTGTGTGAGAGTGTGAGAGAGTGAGTGTGAGAGAGAGAGACAGAGAGACAGAGAGAGAGAGAGAAATGTACTAACATTCGTCATGTTAGGCCAAGTTACGGTAACAGCATGAAGGCAGGCCTGTGAGATGGAGTTCTCACAGACCTCTGTATGTAGTATAATATTGGCTAATGGTAATCCAAGAAAATGTATATCTGAAACTGAACAGCACTCTCTGTCTGTGTCCTTGTGGACTTCTTAATGGACTTCTATCCGTGGTTGAAAAGTGAAGGACGATGAGACATCACATATTTCCAAAATATGGGCTTGATGTAAATATGGCTGCAGAAAATTGTGAATCTGACATAAGAGAAGAATAAAGTAACTCTGTAAATGGATTATTGGATTATAGGATTTTTTTTTTTTGATACACTGCCCTTAAACATGAAATCAGAACAAGCACGTTTTTTCTTTTTTTAATACGACACAAATGTTGAAATTAAGACATCTTTTGCAGGAGGACACCAGTTCCTCTTAGAATCGGCTGTCCATGTGAGCATACACACAAGCACAGATACATGCACTCTCATTCAGAGTTAGCCATCTACGCTCTGATGCACATAAACACAAGAACAAACAGTCATGAGTTAGATGCCTGGATACTGGAGTCTGGGTTTGTCCACAAGCTAAACTTAGCAAGCTGCAACCCCTCACCCTAGTTTCCTCCCTTTATAATTACAGGAAATGAGTCCAGCCAATCAGAGAAGAGATATTTGGTGCATATTAACAAGCTCAATGGGAGCAGTATTTGAAGACTGGACAGGTAATGACCAAGTATGTCGGAGGGGGGAGGAGAGGTTTTTCCAGAAAGTTTGGAAGATCATTTGATAATGAGGAGCGCTCGGGTTTCCATGAGATGTCTGTGTGACGATGAAAGAAAAGTAACACTAAAGTTTTGAGTTTATCACCTCACACTCCATCTTTAAGCAGTCTGTGGACTGTCAGACAGATTGTGTGGTGGAGCTACAGTATATCAAGAGACAAACTGTCAGAAATTCAGTCTCAGGCCGACTCTGCTCTATGTCTTTTCCAGCTGCGAGACCATTTCCTTTAGTTTCTTTTCCTCTACACACACACTGATAGAGAAGCATCTCATATCAAGGCTTTCTCCAGGTACAGTATGGCTTTCCCATCTGTCATTCATTCCCTGATTTCTGCTGTGGTTGGCTGTTCTTCTCACACGCTATCACAATGTACTGTATCTCCCATGCACACACATACAAACCAAAGGAGAGACGCGGCCGCACAGTCGTATTTTCTTTGTAACAACAAAACTGTCAACACAGACGCTGCCGTGGTTTCAGGTCTGTTTGTTTTTTTCCAGTCAGACTCGCCCCCCTCGGGAGGATAGATAGTCTGAGCGAACACTTTGTGGCCAAAGTTCTTGAATTTAAATCAAGTTAGAATTTCTACTTTGCGATAAACTGATCCACTGAGAGTATTATGCTGTGCCTCTGGCTCCCATCAGCTAGGAAGTACAGGCGTAATGCAGCTGCTCTTGTTCCACTTAGGAATAATCTTCTTCTTACCTGTAGGCTCCTCAGGCTCTTTGACAATTAATTCAGCGACCATAGCTAAGTACAGATCTCCCGCTCACTGTTTCATCTATCGTCGTTGATGAGAGACAAATGCTGGCAACAGGAATTACTTAAAGCTGCAAACTGCTCTGCTCTTTGCCTGGAAGGTCAGCAACCATGTGAGAGAAAGCCGACATCCTGTTATTAGAGAAAGAGAGGCAGAAAAAAAAGAGGAGAAAGAGGTACGGGA
This sequence comes from Ophiodon elongatus, assembly GCA_016806645.1. NCBI lineage: Eukaryota > Metazoa > Chordata > Actinopteri > Perciformes > Hexagrammidae > Ophiodon > Ophiodon elongatus. The sequence continues at coordinate 435,847 of JACSYO010001905.1, forward strand.
TAAGTGGGGGATGATTGAAAATCGAAGAACAGAAGAGGATAAGGGGTACTTTGCATGACTGGGTGAAAGTCAAAGTGGGGAAGTGACCTGAGCTTGAAATGTAGTCTCAGTCCTTTTCTGTCGTAGATGGCAGACATATGAGCTCCTTCTAATAACTCGACTTGGTTTTCTTCCAGAGAAAGACGAGTGCTGGAGCTGTGGCAGGGTGGTGACAGGATGCTTTCTGATGTGCTGTGTTTGGATGGTGAGTCGAGCTCTCGGGCACTCTATATCTGTTGTTTTTCAACTTTGTAACAATTCCTATGAATTGATTAACAAAGCACTTATTTGTCTGCAATTTCTTGATAGTAAAGCTGAGACATACTGATAAATGTCCAATATAAACCCTCACATGTAATCTGGAGTGGTTTCACTTGATTTCCAAACCAGTGATATTGTGAAGAAAGTGAAATCTAAAGCTAAAAGCCATATTGATCAAGATAGACTTGGGTGTTAATTCTCCTGCAGTAGAGGTAGTATTTGACAGGGCTGTGTGTGTGTGTGTGTGTGCGTGTGTGTGTGTGTCTGTGTGTGTCTGTGTGTGCATGTGTTAGTTTGTTTTTCTGAATGTAATTCCGTCTCTGCAGCAATTTGCCTCCAAAGCGGTAAGCTAATTGACTTTCTGCTGAGCATGTGGATGGCTATGTAAAATAAACCACACTGACTATAATAGAATCCTGTTTTCTCCACTAAAGTATCAAGTCAGGCACAGAGTCCGTCTACCGACTGGAGTACCGGAAATTAATGAGATCAACATCTGATATAGTGTAGTAAATTTTAGAAACTCTCTGAAGCTTTGATTTCACCTGAGCAGTTTACTATAGCATGGAATGTATTTTTATGCGCATAAAAGATGAGACCTTTGTTTTATCTAACAATGCCCAACAAAGGATTTTATTCTCACAGCTATTTTATCTCATTTATGTAACATATTTGGACATTGTCCTGCATAGAAATATATCTTTTTTTCTTTTTACTGTTGTCAAATAGAAATATTATTATATATTTAAATATAGAAATATTGAGACATTTTTAGCACATGCATGGAGTGCATTGCAGAACAAATAAATCATTGGTAGTTGGATACACTGTAAATTGTTGGCCCTTGATTTCAACAGTGAGCAGGCGTGCTGCATCATTTAATTAGCATTCCTTTTACATTAAGCCATGAACTTGCCACTACAGGACCCATCATAAACAGCAGAATATGCTGACACAGCTCCAACGTAGAGGTTTGGTGTAGTCGGGAGCCAAACCCATGCAGGGCAGTGAAAAATCAAGTTACTGTACCTAAGAGAGGACAATAGCTGCCTGTATATGTTGGGAGAGGCCTGCTCGGACTCCTTCTGTGACAGTGACCTGCTGGCAGGAAAGTGAAGAGGGCCGAGGCCAAGCACCGGTTTGAATTGGAGAGTAACTCACACCCATAAGGAATGTCAAGAATCCGTGTGTTAAAGTTCACACTGTATCACCATCTGCGGCTGGATCCTGGCAAATAAAAGACAGCTGTGTGTGCGTCAGTATGTGTGTGTGCATGCATGTTAAAACCAGAAGATAGACCGAAAACAAAAGAATATTATGCAAATATCATTACTGCGTTTGAAGGTTGTTGCTAAAAACACGTATGCACGTGTTTTAAGAACTATGTTTACATTCACACAGCAAATATTACAGTGTACACACAGTCTCTCTCATTCTTAGGTACACATGCATACCTGACAGGCAGGTAGCAGGCAGGAGGCAGGAGGCAGGAGGCAGGAGGTCGGCACATAATTATGCGTTAACTTAGTGGTTTATTAACAAAAGACAGGTCAGAGAGACCACCCACTAAAGTCACCTGTTCCAGCTGAAAGGGAAAGTCTGAGATTCAGCACTCTTTGCCGTGTTAGTTTAGTGCGGTACCCAGCTGTGACCCAGTGTGTTATTTTGCTGATACAATATTGGCTCAAGGTTACTGGAGTATGCTTTGTGACACTTGCTTAAAGTTCATTATTCCTTATATCTGTGCAAAGAAGGGATTCTGTGTTTCACCAGACTCAAAACATATCAATGTGATCTCCCTCGACAGTTTTGATCTTTCAACAGACTGATCTGCTTTGTTCTTCATTCTTCTAAACCATAGACCTTATTCTGCTCCGTATCTGATTCTGCAATTGAACCTCACACTTGTCCGCTAAATAGCAAGTGACAGCGAGTGCCACTCAGACTGCGAGAGGAGATGGAGAAACAGATGAAGTCAATTTCTGTCTTGTTCATGTTTTCCGGCTGCTCAGCCTTGTGTTTCTGATGACAGATTGTGAAATGGCTTTCATATGTGCATTCCCCCTAGATTCGGAAGAGGGCAGAGGGCATTAAGAGTCGTACCTGTGAGGCCGTCTGCAGGGAAATGTGCTGAAATAGGAGCTTTCCATTGGAAACCGGTGGATAGAGGCGGATGAGGAGGATGCTGCAGTGACGTTTCAGAAGAAGCTGTGTTTGCATAGATCATATCAGGTGAGTCCGCCCTCTGGGTGATAGCATATCTAATCTGTTAATTAAAGACTCAGACATCCTGGAAAAACCAGACAGAAGGGAGTGTGTGGAGTATTACAAACAGTGTTACCTCAGCTATAGTCTATATACAGTGGTCTTGAGAAATCATATGTTCATGTTGGTGTATTTTTTCAGCGTCTGTTGTGATGTTCGGCTCACAATGGCACGCTAGTTTATCTAGAAACCAGCTACACACAAACACACAATACTACATCATATCCCTGTCAAGTGTTGGCATTGCTCGAGGATTAGGGAGGAATAGGGAGCCAGACAAAGAAGGTGGCAGGTGATAAACTCATTTCAACAGGTTTATGAAAAGGACTTTAATGTTGTATTAACTTAGTTACTATTGCAAACAAAAGGTGAGTCATTTTACTGTAGCTTGAATGTCGGTTTGGAGTAGTTGTCAACCCTCAACTGTCTATATGGTGTCTGCCACACCCTGCTGCTTACTTTCAACTTGTGACAGCTGCTGTTCTTTGTTGGAGCGGTAAGTGTTTTGGCACGTGTTTTCATGATTTTCCAGACTTTCCCCAGTGACATTTTGAACATTCTTTTTCTGTTTGTTTTTGACCGGTCCTCCTGCAGTTTGGCCAGAGGCAGAGATAATTTGTCCTCTTTGGAGCTCTATTAGGTGTCTTGTGTTACTCTGAAAATATTAAAGTGTAGATGGTTAAACCTCTTTTTATAGCTATAAATACTGCTATAGTGACATTCAGCCTTATATGACCCACTTTGGTAGCAGTGTGTTGTAATTGTGATTGAGTTACTTCAATTATGCGCTCTATATGTGGTGTGGAGGCCTGATGACATCCCTGAAGGATACAGACTTTCTTGATGGCCTCACTTGTGGGAAAGAGTTGGAAAACCACACTTTCAGCAGCTTGATTGACTCCTTTTCAAGGCGTGGTCAGTACTGTGGTGCTGTTCTATTTCATGTATGACTCATAAAAACATTATTTATACAGTCATATTGATTTGCAACTCTGCACATAGATGTGTGACATTACAGTTGATCCAAACGTGTGGAGCATTTTCTGCTTTCCGAATCGACGATTCAAGGGGAAAACGAATGAGCCACACCCATTCACTCATTTGTCCTTCATCTTTCGTTACGGTTTCTGTACAGTCTGATAGGAGACCGGCTTCTCTTCTTGTCTTTCCAAGTCTGGCCCCTTCGGTGGCTCCGAGAGCTTTACGTCAAGGAGAGGCTGGATCGGATTACAGTAAAAAGAAAAAGAGAAATGGTAGCAGCTAGCTAACCTGCTACAGCCTGGTCTGTTATTGCAGGTGTTCAAGAGCAGACACAGCTGTTAATTACCTCTCTGTAGCTGCACACGTTGAGCTGCAACCGCACATGAATGGCCTCATACAAGTGCATGTTGGCATGCCAGAATAAACAGATTAGGATTTAAGAATCAGAAAACAATTTCAGGGGCTAAAATGGTTTCTTGTTTTATAGAACCCTCTGGTTGAATCTCATATTTGCTTTGGCCTTTTCTTTGCTACATGTATGGTTTGAGGAAGTCGGTTTCATTTTACGCAGCCAAAAGCAGTCAACCACATCTGTTCACAGAGAATTGAAAATGTATAATCTGGAAATTTGCTTTATCTGTGCTATTTGAACGGCTGTGTGAGCACATGAGAGTGAGACCAGTCTGTGAAAATTCTGTTAAATTGTCTTGTGTATCAAATGTGTATAATTTGTATCCCAAATTGGGGGGCAGCTGTGCAGATTTTGCCTTCAAAATCAGCAACCAAGTTGATTCTTAGCTTCTGCTAAGAAGCTTTAAAGTAGCATAACACAATAATTATAATGTGTGTATATATATTTCAGGTTATTTGATGGATTTCTTCAGATATATATGTACAATGTGTTTAGTTACACAATTGCTTGTACAAACCCCAGAGTGAAAGTAAATCAGATTTCTTTTGGCTGATGGACATGTTAAATTATGTAAATCCATCATTTAATCAGTATTGGACAAATATCAGACTAACAGAAGGGACAAAGACTTATGTCAGATGAATCATATCTGGTTTAGTTCACCTCTGTCTGTCTGAGTGCTGCTCCAGCTCCTTCTTCTGCTTGTCAACACGCATCAATCACATCATTATAAGCTGAAACGACATAGAGAGTCATGCATATTCAATATCCGTCATTTTAATTTGAGTAAAAAAGGCTAAATGAGTAGCTGTTAAATTGAGTGACTTGCCTGTAATTAATACTTTTAGATAACTCGGCATTCATATTGGAGGAACATTATGTTCACGTGAATTATATAGGATAACAATATTTAATCTGCGTCTCAAGTCAACTACAGTCGTTTTTTTAAACAACCCTTTATCACAAGCATGTCTCTGTTTTAGAGTTTGTGTTCACTCCCTAAAACTTTACGAGGTGTGTGTGTTTTCATGATCGTGCTCACATTTGTGTCAGTGAACAGCTGCTCCTCCTTTTCTCCACCTGTGTAATGTGGCTTTGAACAACACAACAGTAGTTCTCTTGTTCTTCTCGTAAAGATCAAGTTAAATTAGCGATTGCACCGGTTTAAAGCACACAACTCTAACTGGCAAGAAATTGGAAGATAAGCAGCTTTTTGTCTCGAGGGCCAACATCGTGTGGCTTTATTGGTTTCCTGATTCAAGTTTGAGCTGAAAAGGCTTGATTCAAGGACACACGCGTGCACAAGTTGACACAGTTTTTCTACAATTAACTGTTTTCTGCTTCTGGACACAAAGTGGTCAAGATGCTGGGTGTTCCCCACCTTTTAAAACATGTGTTTATTTAACTTTTTGAAAGTGCTGCAAATTAAGCAAGTAACCTTGGGTGGATTGTTCCATGGGAGTACGAGTTGGTGAGAAGGAAAAGGAGAAGAAGGAAGCTGAGAGAGAAAAAAGCTTATATGTGAAAATGACTGGAACTCCTAGGGTTTTCAAAACAAAACTCAAGATTTCATTACACATACCTGTACAACTGAGGGCATGGAAAAACCCCTCCCTGCGTGCGCACATGTGCATGTGCACACACATGCATGCACTCAACAGCTGGGTTTGTCAGAGAAATAATAAGAATAAAGTAAACTAAATGGAGCAGAGACAACTCCCAGCCAACGGAGCCAACACGTGTCGGTGGCTTCAGAAATATGCAGAACCCCCCGGTCATCAATCACAGACAAGAGGCCCTCAGTCGCGCTGACAGGCTCGGACAGAGAGGAGGCAGAGTTTTTTTGGCCGCTTTCTGTGTGTGGACGGGTCGGTGGCGGCTGTGTGCCCAGACCTGACTACGGCTTCTTGGGTTGGGTTTGGTTGGGATTCATCCAAGGCATTCAAGACTGACTGATGTTGAGGCATCACATCAAACCAGCGTCAGCAACACTGTAAAACTCATGGTCGTCACTTGTCAATAAGGCCTGTTGGCAGTGTTCACATAGGTCCTCCTCAGTGTTGTTTTATTCGGTTTCGGTGTCGGTGTAAGCTGCGGATCATGAAAACCACCTATGTGTGTTTCGTGGGAATATTCCCATGGTGGCTTGACGGTTTACTGGTAATACTGCAAGCAGTAAATTGGCCTAAACCAAGCAAAAACAAAGCAAAGGGAGACAGACAGTCCTGAGGGGCCAAGCTGGAGTTTAGTCCCTAAAATTGAACCTTGACCAGGGTTCTGAAGGACAAGGAGGGATGGAGGGATATAAGAAGGGGGTTGGGGATCCGCTGGCAAAGACGAAGCCCTCAGGGTTTCTGCTCTGAGATCTAACTTTGTCTGTGTAAACATGTCTGGAATGACAAACCCAATGCGTGTGTATGTGCGTGTGTGTGTGTCAAGTGTGCTACATTCAAAGCCTACTGAGTGTATGGATCTGGGAAAGGGAAGAGGAATGAGTCGATGAGATACAAGAATTTTCTTTGGTCTGGTGGGTCTTAATAACCAAGTGGTTGAGACCTCTCGGGGTTATGAAGCAGGTTTTGAAGGCATTTTTCAGATGTTCTATTGTTTTCTGCCTCTGTTTTGTGACAAAATGAATATCTTTTGACACATTAATAGAATTTTTTTTGATGAATCACATATTTACAAGGGTTGCCCGTTTGATTGATAATCCTATTTCCATGCTACAGAGCATTAATTACTGAGGTCTCCCGCCACAATATATTACAACTTTATATTGTGGTATACCTTCATTTCTGTGCAAACATTTGAATTAAACTGCACTGCAAGATACTTTCTGGACTCTGGTGGTTGCCTCAGCAGAGCCAGGCTGGCTGTTTCCCCCCTGTGTTCAGTATTTATGCTAAGCTAAGCTAATCATACCCTGGCCCTCGTACAGACATGAAAGCGGTATTGATCTTCTCAATTGCCCCTCGGCAAGAAAGCAAATATGCATATTATCCAAACGGTCTAAGTATTTCTTAACTCGTGTTATAATTCAGTTTAATAGTGTTCATGAAAATGCAACCACTGTCTGTCTTTAAAATTATAAATCAGACTTTTGGGAAGGCTTTGAAGATTCAGTCCATGAACTGCTCAATCTATTTATATATTATTCAGTTGATATGTTACTGCAGAAATCCAAGCAGGCCGTAATTCTCTTGTCCACAGACACAAGTTAATACTGTGGACCCAGTACAAACGGAGTTCATCATCATCCTGATGTTCTCAGCCCCCCATGAGTTGACTGAGTGTCTCACTGCGTCTAATCGTTTCTTCACCCACTGTCTGTCTATATTAGACACAGGGTGACAGGACAGCTGTCTCTGTGCCTCCGCTTGGTCCATGTATGCATGCACAAGGATGAATGTGTGCCTTTGCAATAGATCTAGCATGGCAAATTAATGTTATGTGGCTTGTTTGACTGAGTACTGCTCCAGTCTCTGATCTTGACATTTGACCCAAAAGGGGAATCATCACCAAGGAATTTGGTAGGCTTTGATCAGTGAGGGTGCACGGTTAATGCACTGTGTGAAGAGGAAAATATGACACACTCCTCTTATAACGAAGAATGGGTCATGTGTAACTCCACATTTATTGTAGAGTGCAAGTGTGCTTTGTCAGTCAGGCAATTAAACAATTGCCTACAGTGGTCAATAATCAATCAAATGCAAGTTTCCTGCTGTGAAAAACAAAGAACAAATTAAAAATAATTACATTATCTTGAAGGCCAAGAACAGCAGATGACATAAAAAAACAGGAACCATAATGAGATGATAATTACTCACCATGACTGTTTACATTCTTTCACACAGAACCTTCAGATAGAAGCTCAACAGATCATAAGAGAGACAAAACTGCTGATCAGCATGCGCTAAAAGATGATAAACATACCATAGAAGATCATCATTTCAGTGACACTTTATCCAGTTCTCAGTCAGCCTAAAGCATTTGAAAAAGAAGTCAGTAACCAAAATGTTCCTCCCGCAGCATCCTGGCATTAATCACGAGCATATGGTAAGAGAGAATGCAGGGTCACAGGGTTACATTTCAAAGCAGATTGTAGGTTGTCCTGCAGGATTGCTCTGCTATAGCTGCCCTCTAGTTCCCTGTTTGATATTTCACCTTCAGGATTTTAGTTAAAAAATAATTTAAAATGATGCAACAGTATAAAAGAGAGCATGTATTCAAAGCAACAAATAGCAAGGTAATTTAAGCCATAGTGACCTCACATAGATGAAATATTAATCTAACCCATGGCGAACCGTGAGAAATTAAAGTTATTGTAAGGCTGTGTCAGCAGGAATGCCCAAGTATCTGCATAAAAAGAGATATAAAGGGCATTGTAGTAAATTAATGATACCTGTGGGGTAATATCCATAAAGGGCCTTGTATAAGCCCTGGACACTAGCACTAAGATAAAGTTGAACAGGAACAGAAGTCCTTTTTTAAGAACCTTCAGAGAGGGAGGAAATGGCCATTCATCATGGATAGCATGTGATGACATGTCTGACCCTATATCCTCTCTCTCTCTCTCTCTCTCTCTCTCTCTCTCTCTCTCTCTCTCTCTCTCTCTCTCTGTGTGTGTGTCACTTTTTCACCTTGAGAAAATTCTCAATCACACAATAGATTCTGAATTTACATAATGTTACAATAAGGGCACCTAGAGGGCACAGACCTCCGCCCAGGCCATTCTAAAAAGTAAAAAAAGAATGCATGTATCCACCCCGTGATTCATATCTGCTTGGTTGAAGTAATAGTAATGATACATGATACATTGACCACGGACTGAAACAGGAATACAAATGGAAGCAATTCTATAAATGTGTTGAAAAAAAGAAGCTCTCATAGAAATCAGTGTGATCATCTGATTTTGTTGTAGAAAACAACGGCAACTTTTCTGCAATATGGCAATAGTTTCATGGCCATCCATATGTCTTTTAGAGGAGTCAATCTCCACCACCTCCAAGTCCAATTCTGTAGCCTAGCAAAAACCTTTTATCTCTTTGAAACGAGCAATTTTAAGATAATTTACCTATGCAACCAGTAATGTATCACAGCAACATAAAAGGTATACATACATACAGTATGGATTAATAATGAAAAATAACTATTTTCTTATTAATCATGTGCCATGGAAAGCCAATAATGTAAAGGTTAGAGCATTGCGATCTTGCTGACCGGTTCCTCCTCTGTGGTTGAAGCTGAGTTCATCAGTGAAAACACATTACAAGTCTTATTGTAGGTTGGATCCTTGTTCTACTTCATCACTCCGATCAGAAAGGGCCTGTGTGGAATCTTTAGTCAAATGTAGAATCCTTGTCAATTCAACTTTCCTCTCACAAGCCTCCCTAGCGAGGGCTCTTAGCCTCTCTTTACACATGCACCATACTTTATCGGTGAGCCCCGTAATCCACCACAGCTGCTCAACTGTAAATACAATTAACCCCAGTAATTGTGTGATGTTGACTTTGGATTTTGTACATTTTCTCACTGACTGCCGGTAGCCTGTGCTCTCTGAGGATGACATCATGGGGTCTCAGGTTGCCCGCTGTGGCTTCGGGTTCCCAGGGGGTCAGGGGGAGCCTGAGCGTAGACCTGGAGAGCAGATCCACACTGTGAATAGACACTCATTCTCTCTGCTCAGACACATACATACACACTTGACTGACCTCTCTGCCACCTCGCCGTGAGCTCAGAGATTGTTATTGGCTCAGTTATAATGTGTTGACAGATGGGGCAGATGTGTGTTCCTCTCTTGTAGATAGTTTGTCGGTGTTGTTTTCAGAGTTGGAAAGTACTGTAATTAGCTGAGTAAAGAGAATAATGTGGCTTCATGGAAATCTGGTGGGATGGTTTGTATGTTTCAAGAAGCCTATGTTGTCAATTAGGAAATACTGTTTTGTCTATGATTTTTCACGAGTGTGTGCAATTTATTTGGGTGTATGGAGTGTGTGCTCACATTTTTAGTTCCCCTTGTTTTCAGGAGAGGGAGCTAAGAATGCCGTCTGGAAGACAGATGGTGTGCTGTATGTATTATTGCTTGTCAGGTTTGCATTTTATGTGTGATTTTGTGATTTAAAATGCAGTGACCAGAGACACATTAAAAGCTCTCTGTCTGTTTTTAAAAGTGATTTTATCGCTGCAAAACAGAATGATTTAGAACAGAAGTCAGAAATCAAGGACAATGCCCACTCTTGTTTTGTGAACATTTAAAAACCATCAAGGCAATGGAGCAGGAATTCTTTGCACAGGACCTCGTCCTTCTAACACTACCATGTACAGCTTAAAAATAGACCGTATAGCTTGTTGTGGATTGGTCGGCAGCGCAGAGCAAACCCTCCATAAGTGTCAGTCATTCTGTCAATCATCTGTTTTAGTTATTTAAAGTCACTGGAGCCTGCAAAGTCAACCTCTTCCACTGTGATGTCAAATAAGCAGCGTGGCTCAGCTTTCCTGTTTTATTTTTCCACTCCCCACATGGACACACCTGGTGATGGCAGCCACTGAATCAGCTCCGAACACACACACACACACACACACACACACACACACACACACACACACACACACACACACATGCAACCAAAACTGAGGTGTCTTCAAGTAAATTCTGCCTTTCAAAACTTCGTTCAGTTTTCTTATTAATGTCTAGAAGTTTTAGGCGAAAATGTGATTAATAGTCAAATACATGAAAATCAGCTGGCTTCATGAGGGAAAACCTTCAACACTTGAGGATTGTACACACTTAAGAGACAATGTCTCAAGTGAGGGATTTGTCCATGATCCTGTATTGATCCTTCTTAGATGGGCTGTCTGGTGGACAGACACTCTGCCATACCTACATGCACACAGCCACACTGGCTGAATGCCACATCTAACTATAGAAGTGAATACAGTCCAAGGTCAATTTGTGGCAGATTTAATGTTGCATAGAGGAGTCGTTCTGATGGCTCGAGAATGCCTATTTTGTTTTCCAATTTTAAATGTCAGTCCCAGAAGTCTATGCATTATTAGCTCATTGTACGTAAAGCCTGTGTGGACATTTCACTGCTGCTGACTAACGCACTGGGGTCACATCCTAATCAAACTCAACTGCCCTAGAGGGAGAAGTCAGCTACTTTAGAAAAAGTAGCCAGCCAGGAGACTCTATAAAAGCTGAAATTAAACCCCCCTGTAGTTGTCTGCTGCCTATTTTGTCTCGTAACACAAAAATGATAAGACGTACTGCTCTGTAAACCAGCAATAATGAGTAGACAAAATCAAGATGAATGTGAATTGAATTGCATCTGTAATGTTTTAAGATATGTTATTGCTTTGGAATCCCAATATTATGATTGAGTATCTTAAAACAAAAACATGTGACATTTATTTTGGTTGGAGATCAGCCAATCTTAATGAAACCTGATTCGACCACCTAGAATGAAACAAATCAGAGATAGAAGTTTGCAGATGTGTTTTTGCTATAAATCTTCCTTTTGGCAAAAAACAACAACAGAGGCATTAAAAACTAAGCCCACTGGTCCACATGGAGGGATGAGACTTCATTTTAGGGCGGGTCCATCCGTGATTATCAATATGATAAAAAAAATATCATGGTTACTAGTGGCAGCATACATTGGTACCCAGCAGTAGTGTTTAATATCTGTTGTATCTAATAATTCACAGAATGACGATTTTGCAATAAAAAAATAAATAAACTTGATCTAACACAAAAAACCTATTCAAGAGATTGTTATATTATTATATAAGGCCTTTTAGTATTTGCATGAGATAATAGTGTAATTTAACCAGCTGGCTGTCTCTTGAAGCAGCGGCCTCTTCTCATTAATTGTACAGCTTTGAGCATGCTGCGTGCATTTTGATTGGCTGAGAGGACTGGAGGAATAACAGGTGTCTCTAAGAGGAATGCAGAAATGAAAACTTAATTGTATCATGTTGCTATTTACAGTACTGTTTATACCTGAGAGTAGCTTGTCAACACCAGTGCTGCAATTGGCCAGTGATAGGAAGGGGAAACTTTACACACATAATTACATGTTAAAGCTGGACAAAACACACTAACGAGCACACTCGTGCATGTATGCAAAAAAAAAATAATCCCAACTTGCATTCTTTAACAGATAAGTACCATTTACAGTTGAGTAATGTTGGATAAGGACTACACTGACTGTTTTGCTACGGTTGGTTGAATTTTCTTTCTAAGAAACAAGGGTAGATTTCTTTTTGTTGTAATTTCCCAGAGACCCACACCGCATAAGCTTCGACTTACGGAATGAAAGGAATTTAGCTCTATTTGGCAGTGGATCAGCTAAAGACACATAAATGCTACTAATGATCAGTATATAGCTATAAATGGATGTTTTTTACTGCATGCTTCATTAACAAATGGACTGAATGGTTTACACTGGTAATTAGTTGACTGAAAAACCTGGGAGTTTTTTGTAAAAAAAAAATAATCCCATTTTCGTTTAATACACTGGTTTCATGCAAAATACCAGATCTAGTCTGCCTGTGAAAAAAGTTCAGTGTCTGGAGGAGTTTTGTCAGTTCATTGTTTACCAGTCAATTCAATACTTTCTCTTGTTGCATTATGGGTCATGTAGGATTGAACATCTATGGAGCCTGACCTATACAGTCTGTATATATCACCCTCTGCTGCAACCATTGTTGTTGATCTGTGTTTCACAGGTCCCCTAACTTTATGAAAGTGCCCCTTTTGATAAGTGTCGTAAAAGTACATCAGTAAACAGGCGGTCTCGGTTTAAATGAAAGAGTCAGCAAGCTTGTTTGAAACACCTGTCTGTGGGACAGCAGTTACCCAAAAATCCCCATCAATCAGTTTGAAGAACTCAACCAGTGGCCTTGGCAACCAACTGGGCTGCACCACTGCTTTACAGGGTAAATGTCATGAAATAATCCAGGTCTCACAATACAGCAAAGATAAATATGTAAAAGAAAATCAGTGCAATGACTAATGATGGCCTGACAATGCTGGATTAATATCCATGCTCTACATCTTGGTGTGTATTAGTGTGATGAGAGAGAGAGAGAGAGAGAGAGAGAGAGAGAGAGAGAGAGAGAGAGAGAGAGAGAGAGAGAGAGAGAGAGAGAGAGAGAGAGAGAGAGAGAGAGAGAGAGAGAGAGAGAGAGAGAGAGAGAGAGAGAGAGAGAGAGAACAATGGCTGGAGTGTGACTGAACACCCAGCCGAAACGTGTGGTTGCATTCTCGCTTTGTTCCATGAGATCACAGTTGTGGCAGATGCAGGATAGACTGGGAGCAGCTGTTTTGCTCTCTGTTCTCTAGTTACAGACGCTGGCACTGCCTGCACTCTGGGGATGGGCAAAGGGGCACGTTGTCGAGTCTTAATAGTGTTTGTTCTCTGAGGGTGGGCACAAAGAGTCCTCAGACCCAGCAGTAATACTCTACCAGTATTCTTGGCATCGGAAGAGAGGGACATGGCCGAACGTGTCAAAGAGAGTGGGACTGGTGACAAGACATAACAAGCAGCTGGTCCCACTCTCACAGGACCCATGGCGCCATTAATTACACTGACTGTGGAGGCTACGGTGAACTAAAAATATTAGTGGAAGGTGCACTGATTTATTGTGCTTGTCAGTGGGAGTCAGATCAGGTAAGACTCAGGTAGAAATCACTTAAATTGACAAATATAATAAAGTGTAAAATGTATCAGAATTCGTAAGAAGAAGAGAAACTCAGAAGGCACCTGGCAAATGTGGTCGAACAAGAGCTTGTTTTATTGCAAAGGAAAAACTGAAAGTTCTAATGAGAATTTAAACACAGTGCACCCAGCTGCCTGACTGAGTGCAATGAGGCTCTAAGTTGTGCAAAAGAAACAGTTATGATTAATATACAAACAGCACTTCCAGTATTTACATTTTGAGCAGGCCTTCCTGTACTTCATTATTGACTTGTTTGTGTGTAGCCAGTGTACAGAAATGTCCTCAAAGGTTCAGTTTTATTTCTTGAGCTCTAACATTTTCTAAACATACAGCAGTGGATTCAAACATATTGGGTGTAGATTTATTATTCTTGCTCTAAACTTAAACAGAGCAGTGTATATGGAATTCACACCAACAATAATATGTTCTCTGTGCAGCTCCAATACGGTTGACTTGGCTCTTAAGTTTTCTTCACACTCTGCTTCCATACATTTTATTCCTGCCGCATTGATTTTGCATGCACCTTTTATAGTATGTGCATTATAGTTTCCTGCACCATAGCTTAAGCCTACAGCTTGAATTGTAAAATCATGATCACAATAACCAAGACTTGTTATTGCTGTTGTATATTCCAGAAGTGTATGAGGAGAGCAGAAGGCTTGCATATGGAAACAGTCTAATGAGATGCTTCTGCCAACAAGTTTCCAGTCTTCACAGGCAATAGCCCAAGTCAAGAGAGCAGAAAACAACCAAATGCAATCATTTTCTAAAAATTAACACTTTTCCATGGAGTCAGGATGGATTTTACTATTGTCTGCTGCTGACTGCAGACAGTTTGATGTGGTGAAGCATGCAATGCTTCTTGACCTGTAGTGTTGATCCCAGATAAAAGAGATGTTTGATACATAGTTTTAAGGATTAGATGAGAGATTGGGGTAGTTAGTGCTTTTGTAAATCAGGCACAGAAACTGACATCTCATCAGGCGTATTAAGACGTTTGAACTAGACTAATTAATTGGTATATCACAAGTATGAATTATAGATTAATTGATCCAAGATACTTTTTCTGCAATGTTACCAAGCAACATGAGTCATACAAGTTTCTTACAGGAAATGGTTTTCAGTCTACCATGGAATCACTGTAAAGTCTCAAATCAAAGCAATGCATCTGTAACTGTTACTAATGCTATTACTCCACCTTTCAAAACATTTCAAGGTTGATGGATTATATAATTATTATTATTTTGTATCTTATTCTACACACTATTATCCAAGGCACTGGTTAAAAAATAGAAATTGTTTATAGCCTGAGAGTATGAATTTATTATTGTTTAATTGGCTCTTTTTTTTTTTTACAAGCACACTCAAGATTGGAAGGATTGCAAACATATACCAACACGTCTGCAATTAGCTACTAGCTAGCAATATATAGGCCGGGCTGATTTATCCCTCTAGCTCTGACAGAAAGGCCTGGTGAGGCTTTGTATTTATTCCCCTCAATCTCTCCGTTGTAAACTAAATGTATTGTCAAAGAATTAGTTACCAAGTTAAAGAGTTTAATACATTTGGAAGTGTTGTTCCTGCCATCATGCATAATTCAAATTCACCTTGGGGTTCATCCACCTACTCCAGTAGGACTCTTATTTAAATTTGAATACCAACATTTGAGCTGAAAGGTGTTGCTATATCAGAGGACATCAGGAGAAAAGTCCATATTATCAAACGTCACAATGTCTTGTTTTTCGTAGGTTGATCCTTACTCCTTGAATGATTTCAAACACCGGCTCATGTTTTAGAGCCCAATTCAGACACGCAGTCTGTTCTCTGCAATTTTAGTATTGAAAACTATGTCTGTGGTTGCATCTGATGAGGTGTTGTCTTCCTCCCTGTCAGCAGTGTGGGGATGGTGCCCACAGTGATGCACACTTACAGTAAGTGAAGGAGTGATGTTTCAGAGATGGATAGCATTTCCAGTATTTATCGACTGCTGCGAGGCGGCCCTGGATGACACTGCATTCAGATACATTAGCGGTAGAGGGAGACTTGACGGGCTTGTTGGAGGGAAAGAGGGGGTTGAGAAGTGAGGGGGGCAGACGTTAAGACCTCACCTAGCTTATAGTCTGACACAGAGGCATCGATCGCAGGCTCATTGCTCTCTGAGCTGCTTCCTGTGTTTTCATTGCGCTATCATTGGATGAGAGCAAACAACAACGTCAGGGGGAAAGGCTACTGATAGCTCCGTATCTAATGCGCTCGGATCTTTGGGGAGAGAGATTTACATGTACTAGAATGCCTAATAATGCATGTCTGGATGCCTCTGAATAAGCTAATACTGATAGAATAAGAGCTGTAATACTTACAATAAACTCTCTCACAACACAATTATATTACACACCCACAGTTCTTTGTCTAATAGTTGTCTTTATTGGTATTAAACAAGGGTAAGCTCAGTCATTTCATTCATGCCCAAATTTTTTTTCTAGGAGCACTGCAGTAAATGTATTGTTGAGAAAACCCTAAAAGATATTATCCGTGTTAGTTTTTCCATATAAATTGGCTAAACAGTTTGACATTTGGAGAAAAAGTAAATCTAGAGGTCAGACGCCCTGATAACCTCCCAGAGTAAAACCAGGAGGCCCCTTAAACCTACAACATGGTCTAGTCAGTAAAAGTAAGTAAAAATAGCTGTTCTGGGTTTTACTCAACAAAGTTATCCTGATAGTCTAGTAAATCTGCTTTTTGATTTAGTCATTGTCTGGTGTCCCAAAGAAAAATTGGGAATAATTAAAGGTTACAATCTTCCAATCTGTTATACATTTTGAACGCGAGGCTACCCTTTTTGTTTACGGTTGGGTCACACATGGCTCCATTTAATTCTGTTAACAAGTTTATAGCTTTGTCACCTCCATTAGTGTGTGGATAAGTGTGTGCTTGTGTGTGATATGTGCTTATGGAGGTAAGATGTTCACACATGCAGTAGTTAAAGTCTGGATGAAACGGATAGGCTTAGTCAAGATGTGTATGGTAGGATGCATCTAAATGAATTAACCATATTGTGTTTTATTGTAGAGAAAAACAAAATATGCTTCAATCCCATAGATTCTTAAATGGCTCGTTGAAGCTAGCAAGAGAAGCCGCAGTATGATGTCAACACTTGTCTGAGAGTTAAGAGGAACGTGCATGGACTGTATGATTCTTTTGGTAATTTGCACACCACAACTAAGCATGAATTACATCAAAAGTGCTCCATAATTTCACACAGATGTGAACTATGAAGACTTATTATGTATCTTATGTGGCACTCTCCCTCACAGACAGTCCATCACGGACATTACGTTTTTCTTTTGTTATTCCCACACTGAGTATTTTTATGTTTCATATTATGTTAGACTCCGTTTTTTTTCACATTATTTCCCCTCAAAAACAAATGTGGTACCTAAAATAATAAATATTCTGCTTCAAATTTAATTTCATCTGTGGAGCAGGACTGTAAAGTGCTTTTTGTAATACAACATCAAAAAGGTTCAGGGAAATTTTACATTAATTTGTTTCAAAGCTGCAAAGGCAATTTAATTTAAAGCCAAAAAACAGGTGTCAATTTTCTGCAGTATTGTGCGGGGCTAGATAAATGAGAGGGAATACAGACAGACAAGCAGAGTATAATAAATCGAATAGCTTTTTCACTGAATGTTTCTGCTCAGAAGCTGTTAGACTCAATTAAGGGAAAACCCAATGTGTTTGTTTTTGTGGAGATAGGAAAAGTTGGAAAGACTACAAAAATAATATATATATAATATTATATATATTATATATATTATAATATATATATAATAGAGTTTCGAGTTCCGGTGATTTCCATACCTTCAATCGTCTCTGTGTAGATTTTTCCCCTTTTTTTTTAAATGCGCATATTCATTTAAATCTTTTTTTATTGAAGGTCGGCTAGTCTGACTTTTCCTGTGTCAAGGTCAGCGAATCAACAAAGTCGCCTTCTAGTTCAACTACTAGATAACTCTAGTTCAAGAAGTTTCCCATACAACAGAAATATAATGTTAAGATGTTTATTGTTTATATTTGTAAATGTGGGAGAAACCGGAGTATCCGGGGGAAACCCAATGTGTTTGTTTTTGTGGAGATAGGAAAAGTTGGAAAGACTACAATAATATTATATATATATATATATTATATTATATATAATATAATATATATATATAATAGAGTTTCGAGTTCCGGTGATTTCCATATCTTCACTCGTCTCTGTGTATTCGTTGGAATCGGTACTTGTGTGAGATCCTGAGGTCCGATCCTGAATGAAGTTTGATCATGAAAGTGGTCTGATCCTGAAAGTGGTCTGCTCCTGAAAGAGGTCCGATCCTGAAAGTGGTCTGATCCTGAAAGAGGTCCAATTCTGAAAGTGGTCTGATCCTGAAAGTGGTCTGATCCTGAAAGAGGTCTGATCCTGAATGAGGTTTGATCCTGAAAGAGGTTCTATATATAAACACTTTCAGGATAAAAACCCAATGTGTTTTTTTTGTGGAGTTGGGTAAAGTTGGAAAGACTACAAAAATATTATATATATATATATATATATTTAATATTATATATATATATATGTCATTATTTTGAGATACTAAGACATAATTTTGAGATACTAAATCATAATTTTTAGATACTAAGTCATTATTTTGAGATACTAAGGCATAATTTTGAGATACTAGATCATAATTTTGAGATACTAAGCAATACTTTTGAGATATGAAGTCTGATTGACAAGCTCAGGGTCAGAAAGTCAACCAGAGACAGGGTTTCCCCACCAAGACTGCATGGCTCCTGGGTTTCCCATCAGCCAGGGGGCAAACGGTTTAACGCTCAGTCAGGCTTTCCCTGAAGAAAATGGGGAAGTGACTGTAAGGAGGCAAAGCCAAAAGTAGGATTACTGTACAAAAAAATAACAAAAGGAATTTGTTGTTTGCTTTTATTGATTACTTATTGATTTCAGCATGCAGTCAATGAATAATCTCTTATTTTTTAGACTGTGTGCATGGGATGGAGATTGAATTTTGCACTCCAGTTACACTTCAGACTCGACCTTCACTGGATTTCATACTGAACTCCAGACTACTGACTTGTAAACTGTGAGCAGCTGTGCACAACTACATGGTACTGTCCACGGTTCATTCTTTCATTCATTTCAGTCGCAGTGCAGACAACATTCACATCTGCTCTTGCCTATCTAAGCTTATTGACTACAGGATGGACAACGGAAAGATCTGTTTTTTGGTGATTATCATCAGGTGTTTCTTTCTAAGATGAGTAGAGTAGCAGCTGAATGTGGATATCTTTGTGAGCATCTGCATATCCATCTCTCCTGGACAGGATTCGCCCTGAGTTGGGGGAAATCCTGAAGGAGTACAGGCTTTTAGTGCTGTGATGAATGTGTGTGTGTATTTTTGATGACAGGAACAACATAGATATCTGTTTAGATCTAAACCATCTGTATTCATCATTTGAAGGAGACAGAACAGATTAGAAGAAGAAGAAGAAGAAGAAGAAGAAGAAGAAGAAGAAGAAGAAGAAGAAGAAGAAGAAGAAGAAGAAGAAGAAGAAGAAGAAGAAGAAGAAGAAGAAGAAGAAGAAGAAGAAGAAGAAGAAGAAGAAGAAGAAGAAGAAGAACTTTCCTCTGTTTTATATAATTTTAAAATGAATTTATTTGGGTTTTCAGTTGTTCAAAACAAGGCATTTGAAGACGTCACCTTGGAATTTTAGAAAATAGTCAACAGATTAATCAGTAATGAAAAATATTTTCAGATTCAGCCCTATTCTGTTCATGTGACCAACAGCACAAGTGAAAACACTTGTGTGGCTGTGCAGGGGATTTAAATAGCATTGCTTCAAGAAATAGTCCTTTTTCACAGTTACAGTAGAAAAAGCATAGGTGTAAATTATAACGTTAATGTTTGATTGAATTGCATTTAACTGCAGCAGTTTCAGGGTCCTGCGGGGGATTTAATCAACTCAAATTGAAGCATCCAATACATCATATAAGCAGTTTTGGCTGACAGATAAGAATGATGTAGCTCAGTGCAGATCAAAAGGACACAACTAGAACCATGAATGTAGCACGCAGTAACTTTGAGCTGCACCGTGTCCTTACCTGACACAGCCCTTGCATGCTGTATGTTCAAACATGCGGTGTGACATCCGATTTGTATACCTCTAGTGTGCTTCCAGCTCAGTGAGACATTCGCAGTCACAGATGAAAGGCAATTCACTTCGGCAAAAGGTCACAGTGTTTGATTTGCTCCAACATGGAAATAGGACCTTAAGTATCAACAGCTGTGAGACATTACGACTACTGTGTGTCCTTGTCTGTCCAGAAAAGGTAACACTTCATTGCATTTATCCATTCAGGCATTTACTTAATTTAATAAGTGGCAGTTATATGCTAATTATGGGCAATTTATGGTAATTGTATCTTTCCATCTCTTTCCTTTTTCCAATGTCTTTAATTAGCTGTCTGAGTGAGTACATATAGCCTCTCACTGGATCTTCACATTATTACTTTTTTTATATGGCAATATCAGATGGATTCCATGTAAAGAATACACTTCCAAAACGGGGTTAAAAAGTCCTTTTAAAATGATATAAAATAACATGTAACAAATCAAAGAGTTACAAAAAAAATAGTTTTAGTAGCATTAATAAAGAAGTCAGTGTGGTTGCAAGATGACTTTTTAACAGGAAGACTGTTCCAGAGTTGTGGGGCCCTGCATGTTAAAGCACAGTCTCCTCTAGTTCTAAGTCTAAATTGGGGGACTGTTTGAGTTTTATTGTGTGATCTGAGATTGTGTGCCGGACGATAGGATAGTATAAAAGTTCACAGGTGTATGGTGGGGCTAGACCATGTAGCGCTTTAAAAGTAATGAGTAGAACCTTAAAATCAGTCCTGAAGTTAACTGGAAGCCAGAGCAGGGAGGCTAACATGGGGGTTATGTGATCACCTTTGTTTGATCCAGTTAACAGTCTGTCGGCAGCATTTTTTATAACTTGAAGGAGTGAACGTGTTTTATTGTTTAGTCAGATAAAGAGTGAATTACAATTGTCATGTCTTGAGGAAATAACTGCATGAATAACTTTTAGCCAAATCAGATAATGATAAAAATGATCTACTTTCTGAAACCATTCAAAGTTGATAATAACATGACTGAACTACTGTCTTAACCTTCTTGCTTTCGCATGTGATAACAAACCTGAAAGGTTTCGATGGATGGAGAAGCTGGTCCAGAGTTACATTATATACATTATATTTCCGAGTTTTAAGGATTAAGTAGATCCATGCAGGAAATATTTATAAGAGCTTAATGCTGGTGTTTTTCTGACAATAAAATATTTTTTTCAGTTTGTAATCCGCTCTCTGAGCGTAGATCTGCCATCAAAATGTTGCAAGTGACCGTGCATCCAAAGATCTGAGATGTAAGCTGTATCACTGTGGCCTTTACACCACTCACAAACGCACAAAAGAGCTTTCAGCACTACAGCCAAGGGAGGGGTTTGGGTGTGCATGGAAAATATGCACAGAAGGCTCCCTCCTGCTCTCGCCCTGCACTCCCTCTCAATCACACTACCAACAACATAGAGCAGGTAGTCTGACCAGAGGCATTGGACCGGCGCATTCTATTAATTGCCTTTGAATTATAAAGCAGTAAAACTAAATTTATCCAAACACCATTAATCATAATGGCTAGGAGCCTCTGTTTTAATGAACAGAGGCTTTCTGGGGCATCTATGGGCAGTTAATTTGCCACTTAAACCCCACCTGTCTGTATCAACTAGTCCGTAGAGAGGTGCATAAATATAGTCCAATAGGTGTTGCTAGGGTTGGGTTGTATCCATTATTTCATGCTTTACTACAGCCAAAGACTGGGCATGTTACAAAAACAATCCAGTGTGCGAAAGGCCCAGAGGAATAACACACAGGCTTTTTATTTCAAATCAGGTCAACTGACCTGAATGTTTCTTGTGCAGTTTGCCTTATCTACGGATTTGAGTTAATATACTCATCAAATACAAACTTTGTGGCATTGAAACACCATTAGATGACAGCATTTACTCCCAAACCACTCTAACCAAGGGGCATGAATGCTGGACTTGTCCAACACAACTAATCAGCAAGATCACATTGAGAATGTTATCGTTAAACATTCAAATTAGTCAGATTGCTGATGCTGTGATTGGTCAGGTGGACTATTGAACACTGTTTCCCCCAGTGAAGGGATTACAGAGTCTTTATATTGCGTGGTTGTTGTCTTGCTCTGATGATGGGCTGAAAAGCTCATTTATTCTGGTGCATAAACGTGAGGGGAAAAAACAAGTATTTGTATGTTTGTTCTGTAAAAACAGATGAAAATGATCAATAATGTGAAAAACACCTTTGTTGTTGTTTATACTTTTAATGTTCTCATTTTTTCACATTTTACCAGAAACATTCTCTGCTGTTCAAACCACAATACATGATGACCTTGTTTATTGTAAGATATATATATGAACACTGTCCTCTTGCAGACATGTTTTTTTTACACATAAAATCTGAATTAAAGGAATTTTTAACCATTTGAAATTGATATTTTTACTTTAAATTGGTAAAAAAATAAATTATATTGTAATTTCTTTCACTAAAATAGTCTGCATACCCACCAACTAATGGACTTGACTTTTATTTAAAAATATTTTCATAGCTTTTGTCACAAAAACGATAGTTAAAAAGCTGATAATTTAGTGACCACCCTCATTCACTACTCAGTCTGTCCCCGTCACCTCTGGTTCACACTTTTTGGTTTATATTGCTTTTGACAGATTTGACACAAACCATGTCGTCCAAGCTGCTCTCGTCATTAAACATTTCCTGCAGCTTTGCTACGACATTCCTACATGCGCTGAGTGCACACACACACACACACGCGCTATTAGTGCTTGTTAAAGAGCATGTGATATGGTGAGTACACGAACAGTTTCCCATAATTACAGCATCCTGTGAACCTTAGAGGAAGCAAGTTCTATGGGTGACTAAACTGGGAAATCTTAACTTCTCCCTAAATGTAATGCTTCCTCCTCTTTTCAAAAAAATGTACTGTCTTTTAAACTGAAACTTTGAAACTTAAACTATCTGCTTTTCTTGCATTTTTACAATTCTTTGACCCTATTGCTGTCATGCCACTTCCCTCCCCGCTGGTTATTTAGTGGCTCGCAGGACTAATTGGAGCAAGAGACAGGTGGAGCCCCTCTGTAGCAATCAGTCTTGTTAGTGGTGGGGCAAAAGCTCACACTGGGCGATCTTCTTGTTTTTGCAGTGTGAACAGTGGAAGGAGGGCATGAACTTTTGACACCGCCGTATATGGGGCCCCTTAGCAGCCTGCCAGGCTTAACTTATTGTGGGCTAATGTCAAAGTTCTCTATGTAACACCAGAAGTTTAAACACCTCTCTCCGTCAATATGCTGAGGAAAAAAGAAGAAGAAGAAGAAGAAGAAGAAATACATGGTACTTTCACTCTGAAAAGGTAGTCTACATGTCATTTTTCTCTTGTGGTGCATCAGATTCATCTTTTTGTGAGATATAACATATATATATATATATATATATATATATATATATATATATATATAAGATGAGACTGCTCTGCACTGACATTTCGGCATGATCACTTGCTTATTGGACCACTTGCCCTTTACTGTCTCTTCGCTCGCTTTTGTGTCAGTGTGTGTGTGGTAAGTACAAGTTCACTAATGACGTGTCAGTGTGAGCGTGTCCAGTGTGAGCGTGTCCACTGTGCGCTGACATGGCGCAGCATAATGCAACCAGGCAGGTGTGAGGGTCACAGCCAGTTTGTGGGCCAGCGTCTTGACCCCTGCTGTCTGCTTTGTCTGACCGTCAGAGGAACCCCTTAATTAGACCCTTTGGTTTGCGGTGTCTGCCCAACGCAGCTCAGCGGACACTCGGCAACAATCCCTTCATTAAATGCTCCTGGTTGACTTGGCAAGAAGAGCCTCAGTTTCCCAATTCCTGCTGCACAAAATCCATGTTAAGAGAGTCTCAAATCTTTGTCTGTGAGCAAATCTGTGAGCAACTTCTTTCTCATTACTGAGAAGTGAGTGTGTAATCCTTATTTAGTAGACTAATCTGATTCAGCAAGTTGCTATGGATGTTTTTTTTTGGGGGGGGGGGTTATGTATTGTTGACTGTTTTTGTCTGAATGGATTTTTCTGTCTCTAAATGTCAATAACTGCCAAAAGCATATCACTGGACAAGCTGACATTAAGTGTGTTGCTGAACTGAAACATACTTTCGGTGTAAATACATTCATGTAGCCTCCGTCAGATCTATAAAACATGGCTTGCATGCTTTTTCGCCTCCAAAATGTTTTCATCATCGCAGGAGTTTCGAATGATTAATTATAGGTTTACACACTGCTGCACAGTGTTAGTTCAACAAAATGTTGCCTTTGGTTTGGTGTATGTTTGCAATGCGAGTACAAACTATTATGTAAGATTTCAGAGTACAGATCAAGTGGCCAGAAAATGAAAAGGAACAGAGCTGTGAGGGAATTAACTTAAGTACAGCCCACTGGCAGCCAGGCCTGCTGACAAGAACAAGGAGGTTTAGTCAGCAGAGATCCAGCAAGGCCCAGTGACCTTCAGTGGTTGGGAGACAGAGAGAGACTGAGAGAGGGAGAGGGGGAAAGATTGCATTATGCTGATCTTGGCCGGAGCGTGTTGTTGCCACGGCCGTTGAAAAACCCAGAGCACTTTCTTAACTGCACCTTGAGAGCCAAACGGACACTTCTTTACATGGAATCCATCTGAAAAGTTGTGTGGCTGTTTTGTAACCATTGGTGCCCAGGAGTGAAACCTGAGCCACAGGTGTGTTTCAGGTGCAGTCACCAATTGGTCCACAGAAAAGGGCCTTGTGCATTGTTGTAATCACAGCCCTTCAGTTCGCTTCAGTGTTTAGTAGTCAAAGATATAGAGATTACAACATCTTTGTCCCTCCGAGTGATTTGATAACGTTCTCATAAAGAAGCTACATCAGCGGGTAAGAAGGAAAGTAGAGTTTGTGAGGAAATCTGATCAGGTTTTTTTGCAGTTTCCACTTTTCTATGATGTACCACAGCTGTACTTGTTCAATACAAGACTCACTTCAGGGTTATTTCACCAAACTTAAGCAGAAAATGTATTTCATAACATACGGAACAAATAAAAAACAAATGACAAGCAGACCGTAGCTGTTTGTCAAAACAGTGCACACAACTGTTGTATTATTGCATAGTCTAAAATGTAACATCATGTTGTCACAGTGATCTGCAAGGCAATGCGTCTGTTATCCTGTTCCAAGACCATGTAATAAGTTTAAGACATTGATGTAAAAGGAAACAAAGCCTATTTAGTAAAAAGCTCCTAGAAAGGTCATAATTATCAGCTGGAGCCACACCAAAGCTTTTTTTGACAATTTATATTTGCAGGGTTTGCCAGGTTACGGTATTACCGCTTAACCGCTAGCCATTCCCCTCAAGGTAGGTTCAAGCTTCAAATTGTATTGCTTCAAAAGTGAACGTTTGAACAATAGATTGCAAATTCCTTGTTCATTTCTATAACCTACCAATTTTTTTACCCATCACATCAGGTCCAGTGCTTGGTGCTGGATGTGTGGTCATGGAAAAGGTCGCTACGCTAGGAGAAGGTCTCCGGTGGGTTATGGTGGGCTTTGTTTGAATTGGATCTGTTGTTTGACAGGGAGCCAGTGGAGGATGATGATATTTATTGTGACCAGATAGATATTCGTCTACTAGTAAAGATTTGTTAATATCCATACCTTTTGATATCTCAAATATATTGGGAAATAGAATTAAATAAATCCTATTAAGATTGGAGTTTTTAGTCATATTGCATGTGCTTACTGTGGGTGTGGGAATACATGGGGTAGACATAAAATACAAAGTGCCAAATTGCTGCTTTGCATGGCATCTCTTGTTTTGTTTTGTTTTCTCGACTGGCTAGAAGCAGTGTTCAGTGAAAGATTTATGGGTATCACAAAAGTTTTGACATTTACTGCCTGACGCAGCCAATCGCCTCTCAGAAACTCTGAGGTTGCAAAACTTAATTATTACCTGCACACTGTGCATCTTTATGCATGACTGAATGCTGTAAATTCAAGTATGTGGATACATCACGTTCTCTCCTTGTTGTCTGGAACGCAGCTATGAGTTTACAGTCATTGCTCTCTTCTGTCAGACAGCTCAGATTCTGAATTAAACAGTGATGCGTGGTATATTCTTATGGGAGCACTTCATGTTCTGTTGAAGATTAATTTTTGAGTGACATGCAATCATTACCATGAGTGATAGTCGTGGTTTTCCTGCATGTTTCCAGAAGTTATACAACATAAATATTGGCAGAAAGAAATAATTCAACGAGATCTTGTTGATGCTTCGGTGTTTTTCAATATCTCACAACGTCGTCACATCATGAAAGAAAGAGACAGTGAGACCGACAGAGCAAGAGAATGAGACAGCGTGACAGACGGAGGAAGGGGAAGGAGGGCGAATCTTGCTGTGACAGCCTTTTCACTCTTTATGAATGACGTTTTTCTTCCCCCTCAGCATTCTTTGGGACTTCAAAGCGTCAATCTCAGTAGAGTGATATGGCCTTACTATTGTGTGAATTGGGAATATTCATTAGGGTCTTTCTTTTCCTTGAGGACCGAGACTCTGCTTTGGATCTTCAGGGATCTCACAATATAGTAGTAGATATAGATAAAGATTGTATATAGATAGATGTAATTAAGTTAAGTCTCATGCTTAAATGTTGACAAGGCTACATCAGCCTTCCTTTGTACTCCTATTAATAAAAATAATTAACCTCAACTGATTAGCTCATTGTTAGACGAAGCCTATTCCACAATCTAATTTATAACTAGGGACTTGAAATTGCAGCGGAAATTGTTTGGCATAGTGCCATTAGTCGAATAATGGATTTACAGTATATTAACAATTCTGATAATTGATGAATTGTTTAAGGGGTTTTTAAAGCAAAACTGCTAAACAGATGCTGGCTCCACCTTCTCATGTGAGGATTTGCTCTTTTCCGCTGTTTTATATCACTGTAAATTTAATATCTTTGTGTTTTGAACTGCTTCTTGGACAAAAACAAACAATCTGAAGATTCAAGACTCGTCAGGCTGCTGAAAATTGACATATCTGGGGACTAAATGATTAATCCTGTCCCATGTTTTGTTGTTTATAGTATGTTTATAGTATGGTTTCTAAAAACTCATTAAGGAAAGGAAGCACATCTTTGCCTCGCTCAATGATGAAGATGGTGTCACGCTTTCATGACCCTTGCAACCTGATTGGACCATCTGGGCCAGACAGCTGTGTTGCCACGGAAATAAACTGCTTTCCAGGATTCTGTGACAGCAGGTTTAACACTGAGCTGCTGAAAATCCTCCTAATTTCACAGAGCTGGGGGTCAGTTTGGCCCCGACTGGAACATCGCTCATGATACGCATTCCATCTCTGCCCAAAGTAATTTCATCATCTGTGTTCTGCCATGGCTTTTTGTTTCACAGGTTAGCGGTGATTTTTCACAGTCATCCATCCCGATCCTCTTGCTGTATGATGAAAGGTGCGTTCGCTCCCTTAAAGTCCTTTTCTGAAATAAAAAACGTAACTCCTTTTCATGGTGCATTGTAGCTGGTATTATTATAACGGTCTCTATTTCATAAGAAAATGTTTGCCTTATGAAATGGAGACAGATTATTACAAACAACCAAGCTGCATTAATTGATCTGAGTGCTGGAGGGCAGCATGTGGGGGATACAGAGTCTGCAAAACAAATTGAAAATAATCGCACAGCTCAACTAGTCCCCACCCTGCCTCCCAGTCTCTCCCAAATCAAAACTTAATGCCCACTCTAAGAGGTCGAAGCCAGAAGTGTAGCACCATGAATGAAAACATGTACCATGACAAGTGGAGAGGTACTTGATTCACTGAAGTATATTGTGCGCAGTAACTTCAGACAGTGTTTATGTGGCAAAATATATATTTTACAAATTGTGTTCAATGAGAAGAGGCAATATGTTCTCTCTGATGTGCATAGTGTTTGAAGTGCAGACAGTCTCTGAGGAGTATTTTAATCTCTTGGGCTTTGTTGGAATAACTTTGAGTTTTTGAGTTTGAGCATCTTCCATTTTTTGCTAAAATTGTAGACTATTGTGAAAAAAAGGAGCACTAAGCAGAGGTTCTGTGGTGTTAATAATCGTAGAACAGAGCAGGTGTGGTGTCCTGAGGTGGAATTTCTTTCCGTCTGTTGAAGAAAGTTAGAGATGTGAAACCACAAATCTTATATGAGAACTCGATGCCATTTTCCATGATGGCCATCCATTCATTCCAACAAAAGTTTCTCTCTGGGCACATACACAGAAAAACTTTGTCAGGCTCCCCAAGTGTTTGGCCCAATGACCATGCTCATTCGACTCCCTCTGTGGTTGAGCCAGCTTTTGGTGACTTCCTGCTAACTTTTCACACTCACACAAAAACATTTTACAAATACAGCTCTTTGAGACTTTTACGTTTTTTTACTGAACCCAGTGGCCTGAATTCTGAGAATACAAAGAGTTATTTGAAAGCATTTTTGACCCTATAGGAAAAACTTTATTCATTGTGATACAGCAGTTTATGTGATAATTATTGTGTATATGTCTTTTTTTGGACCTGCAATTCTGATTGTGATCGCTACACCAGAGTTGCTTCACAGCCTAGCACTGTTCCTGGTTCTGCCAAAACAAGTTGGCTAGCAGATCTCTGGACTTACAGGCTATCCTTCACTTAGCAAAGAATAATTTCCTGCATGTCTGTAATAATTGAAGACATATTCAAATAATTTAGCACTGCACTTTTAATAAAGTTGGGTGGCTTGCAAGTGGAAAAATAATTAAAAACAAAAATAATTGTCATCAATCAAAGCAGTAGAGGCTGTGATACTCTGAATTTTAACCCCTAGTGTAGCTCAAGTTTGGAATTGCTGGATCCTACATTACCCATAATACAACTCAATCACTTTAAATTGTCTACCCCAGTTTTTAATACAAGCTTTTTGTAAAAACATGTGCAGTCTTCAATCGCAAATCAAGTTAACTTAACTATCTTGCCAGAATAGAACAAACCTCTAATTTGAGATTGAGTAGTACTCTTCATGATGAGTAAACTGAACCTTGATGTGGGAAACCGGTGGAGTGACCCTTTAACGCAGCTTTTGAATCCTTTTCTGGCACTTGCATGTCTAATGTAACTATTTCTCACTCCAGTTGCAACAAACATTGCGGTTTTGCAGAATGATCAAGGCGTTGACAGACTGATTTCACTGGCAGTATTAATCATCCTATAACTATGTGTGTGATGACAGATGGGCTGTGCAGTTAAAATTCAAACTAAGAGAGGGAGGCGAAGAACAAGCGAGGGAAGTGAAGAGTTAATTCCACTAAAAGCAAGTTTTCCAACCAGTCGGCCCCACTTCCAACCCCCTTTATGTGGTGAAGTGACCCCCACCTACAGAGCTGCTCACTCCCCTGGACCCCCCCATCCCTGTGGGCTGAGTAGGCTGTCTGAGAATACAGGGAGGCTCCACGCTGGGCGTTTGATGGAGCGCAGAAGGGTGTGTGAGGTGCACTGACCCATTCACATCGCTCCCCATGCACTCGTGCTCCAGAATAGGCTGACTTATCACATGTAATGCACAGCCCTGCACAAATCAGGAGTGACAGCTATAGGGCCATAGGACCGCTGGAGGGAAGAAGTGGCTTCTGGGAGCCGCTGTTCCCACCCAGTCAGACTTTAGGAGACGACAGGTGTGGACTAGAGGAGCCCATTTGTTGTTGTTGTTGTTGTTGTTGTTGTTGTTTCGCCCTCCTCCATCACTGCTTTAACACCACTGGAAGTTTTTTTTTTTTTTTTTTTGCTTGCCATTAACCATTTGAAATAGATTAACG
Organism: Ophiodon elongatus; assembly: GCA_016806645.1. Taxonomy (NCBI): domain Eukaryota; kingdom Metazoa; phylum Chordata; class Actinopteri; order Perciformes; family Hexagrammidae; genus Ophiodon; species Ophiodon elongatus. The sequence continues at coordinate 465,564 of JACSYO010001905.1, forward strand.
TCTCTGTCTTCAGCTCTCTTACTCACAAGGATCTTACATGTGTGGTTGAGGAAATTCGGAAATGTTTATGATTTGTGTAGGTGCTGTAGTTAGACTTGATGTAATCTGTCTAATAGCTCACTTAATCCTCTTAAACTGTAACCCACATAAATCTTCACCACTGGAATGTGTCCCTATTGTTATTGTGTGTTTTTTTTTTAAGGTGGTATTGCATGTTTGTGTGGGTTGGATTAGTGTGAAATTGCAAAATTGTGGCGGTGCCTGGAGGTGTGAGCTCTAATCACCTCTAATCACCTCATGTGTGATGGGCTGATCCCTCGACAAGCGTTTGTGTTTTCACCCCTTTCACACACGGACTCACATGAGAAACTGAAGGCGACGTAGCCTACGTCTGAACTTAAATACCAGACTCTTGGTTACAGATTAGTGCCCCGGTCTTTGCCATTCACACAGCACCTGTGTCTACAGCTGTAGTTCCAGACACATTTCATGAAGATGGGGTTGTTGAGAGGTAGGTTGCCTATTTTTTTTTTTTTTGTTCATCATTTTGGATTGAATCCTCTTTTGTTTTTTGTTTAGTTTTTTTTCCAGACAGATGAAACGTGCAATTCAAGGTCTTTTATCTTTGAAGTACTTTTGTACTTTTTGAAGGAGGGTGGATGTTATTTGCAGCCATACTTTCATCCTGTTGGTGAATTCAAGCATGCAGACTTCTTTTTAAATGTGGAGTTGGATTGTTGAACTTTTACAGTTGTATTGTGGAAAATGAAAATTCTTTATGCAAAGAAGAAAATACTAACTGGTAATATCTGACAGAACAGTAACCTGACAGATTTTCTTGGAAATTCATTGCAACAACTTATTCTCAAAATATTTCTTTTTGCAGTTATGTCTGGCAGAATATGTTTTAGCAACTCAGCCTTTCACGCCAAAGCATAGCAATTTAGAAAACACATAAAACGGTTAGGAAACGGTGTTGCTGAGCCAGCATGGATAACCTGCGTTGACCCATTCACAACGATCACAAATATAGGTATTGTTCTGGCTTCTCGCTCGAGTGCATCAAACACTTCTTAGCTCTGACTTGCAGGATTTTATACCAGATGGTTTTACCAAAGTATATGTACATGTCCTCTGTAAGTTTATACTCCTTAGCTCTAACTGCAGTTTATGTTTCCCTATTTGCATGCTGTGTGTTTGTATGCCTGTGGCAATATTTCATAATGCTTTCACACCTCGTTCAGCCCACGCTCACATCCACGGGCACATTGCCGCCTTCTTTTCTACTCCTACTTTCTGTTTACGAGTGATATGAGAATCTTTAATGTGTATGTCTCTGTGTGAAAGAGAGAGAGGCTATACGTGGATTCACATACACTCAGCTGTTCCCTATAGTGAACCGGTCACAGAAAGGGCCGGACAAATATCCCAGTGAGAGAGCAACTAAGTAACACCCTCCTACCCCCTCTTTTCTCCCCCTCTTCTTTCTCTGTGTCTGTCTCTCCCAGGCTGTCAGTGTGGAGTAGTGCTGGAGGCTGCGGGACTGCAGTGTGCTGTGGGAAGTTCCTGAGAGGCAGAGTGGAAGTCACACACAGAGAGACACTTGTACAGAAAGCGGACTGGCGCTTTTTCACGGAAGGATATAAAACACAGTCTCACACCTCCGCCTCTTTGCACGGGCGTGTTCGTTGTGGCTGCGCCTCAGGGATTGGAAGGAGGTGGGTGACCGGAGTTGGGGCTGGAGTGATGGTGGTGGTGTGGCTGCCTCAGGAGTGGGCCTGGCAGGCTGTTCTCCTAGTGACTGGACTGGCATCACTAAGCTGTGGGTCTGATGGTAAGTACTCCGCTGGAAACCAGCTCTTACTGTGTGTTTTGATGCTTCCAGCTTCCTGCTGCCTTTTATGTTTTAAGTCACAGCGAGGCTGATGAGGCTGAGGCCTTCATGCGATTGCTTCAACTTCATCACACACTGGCCAAACTGTAATCTAAAGCTGCAGGAAGCAAATTGAAAGATACAATTTGTGCAAATTTACTTCTTAGGTATTGGGGTGGGAGAAGGTTAAATGCACTTCATTTTTCTCAAATCAGAAGCACACATTTTATTGTGAGTGTTGTCAGGTTACAGGTTGATCGTTCTAGCTGTGAGATTAACCGTCTATTTTTTACCCTGCGGTATTTATGATGAGCAAAATTTATTATGATCTCCGCAGAGGCTACCACGAAGAAGGGTGTGCATTTATCTCCCCTGTCTGCTCCCTTCCCAACCCCCCCACCCCCCACCATCCTGGTCATGTTTTGAATTGTTTGAAGATGGACAGCCAGTTGTCTTTTTACGATGAATGCCAACAGTGTCATGGTGCCCCGTAAGGTTGTGACAGGCGGGGAGGGTCCACAAGCTCCCAGCCTCAAAAGGATGACACTTGTGCATTTGTTCTGTTTCTGATCACGGAATGGGAAAGATACATTGGTCAGTATAAGTGTTAGTATTAGTATGGTTTGGGATTTCCTGTTTTAAATGTACACATATTGAAGAAGTAATTTTGCAATTTCTTCAAGTTGACTAGTCCCAAATATGCATATTTTGCTTTCATTCTTTTATGCTTTTATCTTTAAGTTTCCCATTTGTGGCTTTTTATTAGAGTTGAGTCAAACATTCAATTAGTAGTCCTACAGAAAATTGGTATGCAACTATTTTCATAATTGTCATTTATTTGTCTTATATAATTGTATGATGAATATCTTTACAGATTGTACTGTTGGTTGGCCATTTAAGACATCACCTTGGCTTCAGAAATTTGTAATAATTTTTCCATATATTTTTTTTTATTTTATTTTATAGAGGTGGTTAAAAGAAAATGAATTCACAGATTAATCGATAATGAAAAAAATCACAAGTTGCTGTTCTGCTTTTAATGGTTTAAGGGGTGAAGTGTAACCTTTGCCGACATACTTGGTTGTCAAACACTTATTAAGAACACAGTGGGGTGTCAGGCTGTAAAGCTAGCATCTGGGTACACACACACACACACACACACACACACACACACACACACACACACACACACACACACACACACACACACACACACAGGCTCACATAGACACAAAAGCACAGTGTTCATAAATATTGTCAGTAAGTGATGTTCTGGAAAATGTCACCATATGACTCTTTGCTGCAACTGGATTCCCCTTAAATGATAGATGATGTGTTGGTTCTTTAATTTTACAACCTGTTGATGCTCTCCTGGTGCTGTCATGGCCACTTCATAGTATACTTTAGTTACAGTGTATGATACGTAGTGTATATATGTACATGTTTCTAGTACTCATTTAATGTAGATTTTTTTTCAGGGTGTTGGTGTTTTTTCCATGTACAGCAAAAATGTAAAAACATCTAAGACCAAAGCTTTCACAGTATATTAGCAGAGTTGTCACTGACACATTTTTTGGAAAATTCTTAGTATAAAAATATATATATATATAACTCTAATACAACTTCACATCAGAACACAAAGGGATGTTGTTTAATCCTGAAAGAGATGCTTCAGTGAAAGTGTCAAAAGTAAAGACCAGCTGTAAAATCCCAGACTGACTGAGTATCAGAGCTATCTGTAACTTTCGCAGTTGGTCACGAAATACCTCAGCTGCAGATGAATGTTTCTTCAGAGAATTTCCTTCATTCTTATCTCTGCAGACTAAGCTAAGTGTTTAGCTTCTCATCCAATATTGGTCCAGTGTGTTTGAGGGTCAGTAACCACACAGACAGAAAGGATGTGGGAAGATGGAGTGAAATCCAAACAGAATCATGCGTGAAAGGTAGCATTGATTGTTGTTCTTCCAACAGACGATAGACAGGAGGCAGTTTCTGGTTGTTCCTGTCAGTGCAGACTAAAGCGGTGAGCCTTCTTGGAACGATTCCATACTAATGCTCTTTCTGCAGTGTTCCACAATTTTACTCCTTCTGTCCACTTTCTTTCATCAATACTTGAGCCACCAGTTGCTCATTTGGTTTCCTCTGTGATGTGATCGTGTAAAGGTCTCCCAAATGAGTAAAACATGTGGGAGGTTGCCCATAAATCTAAGCGGCACGGTCAATTTGCCACCTGTTGCAATAGGCTGGTATGGTTCACAGGGACTAGATGAGCCCTAGCCTCATTCTTCCAGTTGCAATGCAGTGGAAATACAAAGACATTGGTTGCATATTTGATAATGTACTTTATGATGGTTCAATTTTGTTTGTAAATGATATTGGTTTTTGCTTATTTCTTCCATTCACATTTTTGGTTTTGCTTTATCCGGGACGTAGGTGCAAATACGACTATAATCTATATTGAGAAGGTGAGATGTTGCCTGACACCCACCAAGAGAGACACTGACTCCCAGACTGATACAAGCTGTTTATGAATACTGCTGTTTTCAATCTCATCCCGTGACTGAAATATACAGTAAAAGCAATCCTCTGGTCTGCTGGACAGACATGTGAAGTCAACTAGTCAGTTTTCCAGTACAATATCTAGTGTTTTCTTTCACAGCGATCTTCAAGTATCTGAAAATGTCACTGTGGCTCTGTAGGAGTGTGTCTCTGAAGGAACATTCAGAGGAATTTTTAGTTTACTTTATCATTAACCATTAGTTTTCTGTAGCTCCACTTCAGGATTGTTGTATTTGTTCTTGAAATAAAAACTTGGTGCTTCTTGGTTCCTCTATTTGTAACACTGTTGATGATTTTTCTAAGTTTAGGATTTATATATATATATATAACTTTAAAACATTTCTTTAACAATTTAAAACAAAGCATGCATTGACTCACTTATTGTTCTTTGGAAGACATCTGTATGGAGCTGAGTGTTGTGGAATAAGGTCAAAGTGGGGTGGGGTGCAGTGGTCCAGGAGTACAAAACAGCAGCAGTTGGTCCTCAGCAGGACCAGGCCTCTCCTGCCTTCTGTGCGCTGCTTCCTGTCAGGATGTGGATACGGTTCCCCCACACAGAATTTGATCCCCAGACGCATGTGCTGCTCCAGTGGTCGGCCATATACTGTATGTGCATTTATGGGTGTTTGTGTAATAGTTATTGACGTGCACCACATGACTATATCTGCCTTGTGAGATTTGGATGCTTCGGACTACTTTTTGTGAGTTGGTTGAGTTTTTAAACACACAGTTTGTAATTTTCTGTCAAAATATCTGGGATAATGTAAGTATACAACTCAACAACATAGATGTAGTCATCTTACACATTTTAAGGTTGCATATTGTACTTTTAGAGTGCTTTAAGAATTGCAACTTTTGAATTATGACCTTTCCCAATGCATAAATGAATAATTCTGTAGATTTGGTAAACAAGTAAAAACATGTTGTGTTGGAAATTCAAATTGTATCGCCCTAAAACATATCTGGTTTTAAGTTATAAAGACCTTGAAAAACCTTGAGGAAAACACTGTTTTGGCCGAGGTAATATTGTGGGGTAAAATGACATACTGTGGTGGCGCTATGGCTGTAGTCTCTCAAAATGTCTGTAATGGAGCCCAGCATTAGTCAGTGGCTTGTGGCTTTTTCCAGTAAGTCCAGACCACATATACAGATAGACGAAGTGTGATATGAACTGATGGGCATTGTGGATAGACATTGTTAAAAAAAATATCTTGAACTTGACAAGAGCAGGAATAGTTAAGAGTAGATAGGATAGAGTTAGTGTGTAGGGATGAGTACACCAAACTGTGGTCAATACAAAGCCTTGGTTTCATATCATGCCAGCATCCACACCTGATCTGTGTGTGTTTGTTTGTGTGTGTATGTGTGTTTCACTGTATTTATTTTTTAACCGAATGTGAAAACTATGTTTGTTTGTTTTTATTATTGGTAAGCTCAAACACTGCATTATTATTGTGTAGTTTGCATGTTCTCCCCGTGTCAGCATGGGTTTTTGTCCGGGTTCTCTGGCTTCATCCTATTGTCCAAAAACATGTAGGTTGGTAATGTAATGGATGACTCCAAATTGCCTGTGCGTGTGAATGTGAGTGGAATGGTTGTCTGTCTTTATGTGTGAGTCCTGTGATAGCCTGGTGGCCAATCCAGAGTGTACTCTGCCTTCGCCTTATCAGTATCAGCGGTTACAGATCATGGCTGGATGGATATCATTATATAATGATACAATAATAATAATAATAATGTGAATATAGTAAATAAATACTGTACAACTATACATAAAATAGTAAAGATGAAAAATAAGTATGGAAATAAGGAGATCGTAAACATGTTCTTTATAAGATGGTTTATATGGTTCCTCTTAAATCACTGGTTTTCTTACCCTTTTATATCCAAGATCTGATGTCACTCTTTCTCTGTTCTTGGAATTCATTGGAACATAGCAAAAGTCAGTATGTCTATGTGTCTGCTGAGTGTTTGAGTATTTTGCTGTGGATATAGCAGCTCTCTGTTGTATTCACACCTTTGTGGAAACTTTTCTTTTCTCTGCAAACATTGTGATTCCCTGCCAGTTGAGCTAGTATTTCTGTGTGCGGTTGGGGGTACAAAGTGGAGCGGAGTCTACAGCAGACATGTCTCCCCTCCGTAAATTAACTGTAGCATTATTGCTGCGGGTGGTGGGAGCCTCAAAGTGACCATCTCAGTCCTCCAGAGCGGCAGTCTGGTCATGGCCGGTAAACACAGAACAGGTTGCTGGAAGCTGCTTGGTGGAAACGGTCGGCCCGATGTGGTTGTGGCAGATATGGAGGAGAGATTGTGGAATGTGCTCCTCAGACACGTGTGTGTGTGTGTGTGTGTGTGTGTGTGTGTGTGTGTGTGTGTGTGTGTGTGTGTGTGTGTGTGTGTGTGTGTGTGTGTGTGTGTGTGTGTGTGTGTACACAATATGTCTCGTGTGGCAGAGTCCTTTGAAGCCTGTAGGGGGTTAAGAGGGATGAGGGTGCGGTGGTTGGGTGGAGGAGGATGGATGGCTCCTTTTGCAGGTTGGTTGCGACCTCCTCAGGGTCAGAGTGCACTCTGGAGACACTGGGGAAGATGTCTCCTTTGAGGAGGTGATTTATATTGGCCACCTGGAGTAACTTATCTCCCTTTTCTCTGATGTCCTCCTCTCAGCCTGTGATGAACTGTCTGTGTGAAGGGCTCAGCTCACAGATTAAATGGCTGTGCTGCTGTGAAGTTGGCTCTTGTGAAACAACCGTGTTAATTGGAACACTTTATGCAGAGATTTTTTTTTTGTCTTGTTTTCCTAGACATTAAATTCCCCCCGGCAACATGCCTCTCCTAACTTATCACTGGTAATGGCAGTAATTCTGTTTTGCGTTGCTTTCCAGTTATTTCCTGAATGAAAACCCGAACACAATATTATAACAGCATATTTATTGATTGCGAGTGTGTGTCTGGATTGCAACATTAGCCAGTAAAGGTTGCATCACGCACTTCTGTCTCTAGTGCACAAAACAAATCCAAAGTAGATGTCAGGAATTAAATTCAGAGATTAATAGAGAACATTCTGCCTTTACCTCTGGGATCAAATTAAACATTTTTTTCATGATACATCATTTCAGATAAATGTTTCAACAGTGCGCAGCAGTACACACACACACACACACACACACACACACACACACACACACACACACACACACACACACACACACACACGCACACACTGTATACTGTAAGCCTACAAATGAGAGGGACAAATGGGATTCAGTTCCAAAAGGTCACAAAGCACATTTCTTTAAAATGCCCAACTCCTGACTCATCACTGACTCTTCCATTCCGAAAGATCCTTCTTCTTTAAAACATTAAACATACATAATGCAAGAACAGTTTCATTGCATTTTAACTTTTCTTATCTTGCTGTTGCATTTGTGTCATACCTATCACCATACACTGATCATCCAAGTATGTTTACCTTGCTTTAAGATAATCATTCTTGAACTGGTATGAAATGGTGATATGCAAGAAAAAATTTATAAAATCACTAAAGTCTTGCCAATGCTATAGCCTACTGTTTTACTCAATTGGTTGGAGGGTGGGGGATTTGATTTTCAAATAAAAATAAACATTCCCCTGTCTATTAGTTGGGGTTACCATCTGTTAGCCTTTTCGGTTAAGCTAATTCAGCTAAAACAGCTAAGTCATTAATAAACTATGTCAGCTAATAGAGCTAAGTCATTAAGTCATTCGTTTTGTATTTGAGACAAATTGGCCTTACCCAAGACTTTTTTTTGTTTGTTTTTTTGATATTTGTGATTTTGTGTTTTGTTTTTGCATCATGGTCACATGATGGCCAGCATGTTGGTTGTACACATGGTGTGATGGATGTGTACCATGTGGGTTGTTGTATTCCATGCCGTGCATGTTCGCTAGAAGAGATCAGTAGAATATTAAGTATATGTAATAAGTCAATTCATTATGGCTCAAGTTAGTTTGTCCTTTACTCACAATTATTGTCTAAATGAACAACAATTGACAGACAACCCCGACCTTAGGACCTGAGTGAGAACAAGGAAAAGCCCCCTCAAAAACATGCCTCTTCAAGGACAGTTGGACATAATTAAGGGATGAGAATAGGCAAACAAAGGAAACGTATATTAGAAAATGCAGCATTGAAATCATAGAGTGAGAGCTGTTGGTTAAACATCCGGATCTGATGTGTGAGAATTTCAATGTCAGCTTAGTTCCCGTGTGTCATTAGTATCATCATAGAAGTGCCCACTGTCATGCTTCCTCTGTCACCATGAAAAGCTTTACTGGAAGTGTGGAAGGAGGAAGTGTCACAGACCACACTGATAGTGTTCATCTCAAAAGAGATGACAAACATGGTCGAGAAGACGACACAACGACACATGATCTGTCATCACTAATTCAGATACTTTTGGAAAAGCTGAAGCCAGTGCGGACATGCCTAAGATGCAGGGCCACTGACAGTGATGAGCTGTGACTGAACGTCTCCAGCTGGAGTAATTCACTACATGTAACTTCTAATTGCTTCAAGTGTGTGTGTGTGTGTGTGTGTGTGCGTGTGTGCGTCTGCGTGTGTGTGCGTCTGCGTGTGTGTCTCTAGTTTGAGGAACAGCCTGTGGAATGTGTGGGGGATGCAGATCGGATTTCGGGGTGACCTTGAGTGTGCCTCGTAGCTGACGCAGCAAGTCTGTGTGTGTGTGTGTGTGGGGGGGGTGTGTGTGTGTGTGTGTGTGTGTGTGTACAGAGACAAAGGGACAATGAACTATGTTCATTTATGTGTATGTGAAAAACAATGGAGTATTAATACTAATAACTTATCTTTTGATTTGATATTCCCAAATCTATTAAGTTTTGTTTTTAGTCTATCTACTTGCAGGGCCATCTTCTAATAAAAGTAGGCTATTTTATACTTGGATCAATTTTTCCCCTCTTATGAATGTGGTGTTTTAGCTAAGGAAGAAAAGCTCTTTGTTAGTAGAACATTTGCTAAGCGTAACAAAGATGGCCTCTACCTTACTGTAAGACTCCTGCTGGCTTTACATCCTATAGCCTCTTTAATAGTCTGTTCAACACACAGTGACTCTGTTATAAAAAGGCTTTTATGTACGAAGCAAGACATACCCCCCCCCCCCCCCCCTCTCACACACACTCACACTCTCTTTGACCACAAATCTAATGTTAACTTATAGCATACATCCACTGCTAACTTAAATGCTAAAACTGAAGCCCCTTATGTCCTTAAATGTTTGCTGCACAAACATGACAATAAATAACAATCAAACTCTCTAAGTCAATTGTAAGCCTGTTTTGTACAGAAGATAAAAAAAGATTTCTTGATATAAATATCATTTTTCCCCCTTAATGAACAGTACATAAGGTAAGTTTGCTTGGAGAGTTAATCAAACATTTGCTCCCTCCCTACCTCCTTCACAATAACACATGCTTATTGTGAAGGCGGTGTACATAAACTTGTTGTGCAGCGTGTTATGCAACCAGATATGTGCTGCCACTCTGCATACTGGATGTTAAACTGTTCACTCCGTGGTTTGAACGGGTTAAACAAAAGAGAGAACAAATTAGGTGCCTTTTTAATATGATTTCTAAAGGCAGTACTCTGACTTTATAGATCAGCTCTTGATCAGTCAAGTTTTAGTGTTACATCTCTTCAAGGCTGTAGATTTACACACATTCACTTATTTTAATCCAAAGCAGGATTCTCCTTCCCTTACGTCAGCTTTCCTGCAACATCTCACTCCGGAGTGACCTGTCCCTGTCTGCTTTTTTCCCTTACTGCTTTCATAAAGGTTTTAATAAAACCGAGCTGATGCAGACAGAATGTCATGTCCCTTTTTAAATGGCTGGCTGGCTTGTTTATGCTGTTGTACTGCCGAGATCTACTTACTCATATTACACACAGTCCAAGGAAGCTATTCTTGGATTTTATGGATGGATCTAATGCAGGGATGTACACCTGTGACGTCTCTGTTTTCGGTTTATAGTTGCTTGTGATCGTTATTGGTTATGCAAACTAACTACAATTTGAGAGAGAGAGAGAGAGAGAGAGAGAGAGAGAGAGAGAGAGAGAGAGAGAGAGAGAGAGAGAGAGAGAGAGAGAGAGAGAGAGAGAGAGACTTCAGTTAATTGATTGTAAGGATAAGAAAAGGTTGCACATGGTATTAATAATCATTCTTAATGAATAATTTAACAGTATTTTTAATCCGATAACATTTGACTATGAGCATCATTAATTAACCACAAATGATGGATTATTCCTTTTATGAAATTAAATGCTAAATAAGTGAATGCTAATTATTACAATACAACTTCAGGATACTGATTTATGCGTTAATGTTTTAAAATTCCAGTTGGGTCCCAGTTTTTCCTTCATAATCAACATTTAACTAAGTCCAGTTGATGAATAACTTATTATGGATTTCCTTTTATTTCAAAGCACAACGTTGGATTGATTCAGTGTTCAGCGGCAGCTTCAACAGTTAATACTTTCAAGGACGAGCAAGTCCAGAGCAACACTATTTATTTCCTGGTTTATGTGAATACACGTGGACTGTGTTACTGTACTTGGCTTGACTCTGTTTTGGTAGTGTTTTACTGTATCTATTGCCTGGTGGAAATGTTATTCCTCCTCTCAGGAGATAAACACTAAATCCTGTTAGAGATCCAGGAACCTATATGCTTTGCTTTTTTGGAGTATTGATAACAAACCTATGATATCTGTCAACTATCCTGTGCTATTTGGAGATTGATTCTGGGATGGAGGATACAAAAGGTGTACAAGAGATAATTAACAAATTAGAGGAACTTTCTATTTTTTTTTCTGTTTGTATAATTGTTAGTATATATGTTGAGGAGTTACAGTCTCATTCATCTAGTTCAACATTTAACAGGTTTATTTAAGCATTTTTTACTGGATTATCAGCTCTTTTGACATTAAATTCTTCTGTTGGCTTGGAGGATTTGATTTATTGCAGATCAACATGAAGAATACCATGAATGATTTAAGAAAGCTCTGAAAATAGGGTATATTTGCCAAATATGCATACTTGCATTAAATACACAAGCACTTGTAGACTGGCACACACACACACACACACACACACACACACACACACACACACACACAGCACAAAGACTTCTTTCTGGTGAGTAGTGTTATTCTAGTTCCAGACTTCATGCAGGTACATTGAGTCCAGTCCAGCACAGCATGGTTGCTTTCAGCAGCACATACTGTATTCACACATTCTGTGAATTGCATTGCCATGGTTACAGTGCCAAGGCAGGCAGAACTATATAATTCAAAAGACCCTTTGGAAATGCTGTTTGGTGTCCTTTGATTTATTCCATCTTTAATTTCCCTGAGGTGTATGTACTTAAGTTCTACCCCTCTGGCTTTCCTCGAGCCAGAAGAGTGACCAGATGTATTGGCCTGATGTGGTGCTAAGTCTAGTCTCTCTCTCTCTCGCTCTCCCTCTCTCCCTCTCTAGCCAACATGTTGGACACAATGCTGCTGAATAACGGATGGAAAGGGGAATCAGAGCGAAGGGCAGAGGAGAGCAGCAGCACAGCCCCGGTGTCGGCTCAGAACATGCTCCGGTGTCACTGCTACCACCACTGCCCAGAGGACTCTGTCAACAATACCTGCCTGTACGGTGAAGCACACACAAAACTACGGAAATGCCTTTCTATATCAAGGCTATCAAAAGATAAAACAAATGATTATCTACAGTAATTATCAGAGATTAGCTGATTAGGCAAGTGTTTATTTTAGCAACGCTCTTTAATTCGATCCACCAAGTCTCTTGAGATGAAGGTTACTAACACTTTCACTAGCTGACCCTTCATATTTGTGTATATGCATGTGCTGTTGTACAGAAATGTAGGTGCATATAATGAGATTTTAAAAACTGATTTAAAAAAAGATTTAGTCTCAATAATAAAAGTCCAATACTGGATTTGGATTCAATAAAAATACTATTGAACACAAACGTCTTCTGTATGATGATGAAGACAATGATGAAAAGACTCCCAGGCAATGTTTACTCATATGATGATGATGGATGTGCATTTTGGCAGGACTGATGGTTATTGCTTCACCATGGTGGAGGATGAGGAGGAGGTGGGTGTCGCGGTACTCACTGCAGGTTGTTTGGGTCTTGCCGGCTTCGAGTTCCAGTGCAGAGTAAGTCAGATGTGTGTGTTTTGTATATATGTGTGTGCATTTCTGTACTTGCGTATGTGTGTCCTTCTTCATGAGCTGTTGTTAAGCCTTTATGAGCTTTCCTGCACTCACCACCGCTGTTTATGAGACCTATTTAAATCAGACTTGTCTTGCCTCGTTATCTTTACACAAACATTTGAGAAAAACATTTGGTATATTGTAATACGTTTCTCGTTAGGAGTAAGAGTGGCTATAAATAGTCTCTACTCTCGGGTCTTCATTAGTTATACGTAGAAAGGCATGTGTTTTATGTGTGTGTGTGTGTGTTGTTCTGTGATAGGACACGTGGAACGCTCGTGCGAGGAGAGCTCTCGAGTGTTGCACAGATCAGGATTATTGCAACAGAGACCTTCATCCTACTCTTCCTCCACTAATGACATCAGGTAAGACACACTTGTTGGCACAGTTTATCACACACTGTAATCCTGCCCCACTTGAGGGCCTTTTAGAACGGGCTCATTCAGGCCACGCTGGGTGGTGATGGGTAGTGACAGTTTAAACTGTTACAAACCACAGTGTGGTGCTGGAGTGAAGTGGCGCATGCTGCTCCGGGGGGGCAGAGAGAGAGAGAGAGGGAGAGGGAGAGAGAGAGGCAGGTGAAACAGAGTCTGTAGGCTCAGCTTGTTCTCTCACCCTCTAATGAAAAGGACAGCCTCTCCCCGGGGCCTGCTTGAGTTTCTTGCCTTGGGACGGATGTGAGATATCTGTCCATCTGTTATTCTGCAACACACCAACACACACACATACACACATTCCTTCTATCTCTCTCTCTCCGTCATACAAACTCACCATCACACTTTCACACACTTTGTCTTGACCTTCGAGAAAACAGCGACAAACCAAACAGTCAAGTCAGTTGGAGAAATACAGTTATTTATTATTTTTTGGCCATCAATTGATACAGCTCGGATAACACTCCACTCACCAAAGTTAACGCGGCGATGTGAGAACATTCCAACATGAGCCGTGATCAGATGGGTTGTAAACAAGCCAACGGTTCAGCCAAAGGCTTGAAACAACTTCATTCATGGGTGATCGTCTTTGTTTTCTCTTCCAAAACAGTTTGCCTAAAGCCAGAGCCATTCTCTTCCTCTAGGAACTTGCATGGTGTTCATGGGACACTCTGCTGTTCATGCAGTTTTTCTTTGTCCACTGGTCCTTCTTTTTGTGTGTGTGGTTCTGTGCACACCATGGAGTGTTTGTGTGCCTGATTGGCAGGAGCCCGGCAGAAAGGCTAGAGTCCCAGAGCTGCTGCAGGCCTCTGGGGTTTCTGTAGCGCTGTCAGTGTGACAACTGATCTGTGGAGTTCAGGAAGGGGATGTGATCGATCACACGCTGTGAGAGAGAGAGGGGGGGGGTGCAGACAAGAGGGAGCAAGGGGATGAGAAGCTTGTTCATGCTAATGAATATTAGAAAGATGTTGGAGCTGGAAAACCTATTTTTAAAAATTGCTGTCACCACCTATATAGATCACCTCTAATTTGACAGACTTTATTAAAAATGACATTAAATTATTATGAATATGTCTCCCCACTTGTTTAGATTACGTTGACAGCAGTATCCAGTACATGGCTCTCTTCATTTCAATCACAGTTTGCATTATCATCCTTGGTCTCATCCTCATTTTCTGCTACTTCAGGTAAGATTCTAGAAGACATCTCATGCATGTATCAACACATTCACACTCCTGATGTGTGGACATGCTCTACTTTTTTCAAGACTGTTTTTGTGACATAATATACTATGACTTTTATTTTTCATTTTAATGACCTTTTTATGATTTCTTTAAGACATACTAGACTATGACGTTTTTATGGAATTTTAATGACATATTTTACTATGACTATTTTATGACATTGTAAAGGGATTACATTTACCAAAATTAATGGATTAAACTGACTTTGGGATGGTTGAAAATATTTTTCAGGATACCGGTGAAAAAAGTCAGTTCTTAGCCTTTCTGTCAATACTATACAAGCAATTTAAATTAACTGATTTAAACATACTGTCCTATAAGGTTTTTAAAAAAAAAAAAAAAAAAAGTATTACATTTTTTTGTGGTTAACTTGATTTGATTTTAGCTTTTTTTTCATTTAATGACATATCATACTAGGACTTCTTTTACAAATAAATGACATACTATACTACGAATTTCTCACATTTTAATGACATGTCACAGAATTACGTTTTTGACATTTTAATGACGTACTATACCCTGGCTTTTTAGACATTTTAATGACATTATACTACTATAACACTGGCATATAGTAAACATTTCATCACCTTTTTATGGCAGATATAAACGGCAGGAATCACGCCCCCGCTACAGTATTGATCTGGAGCAGGAGGAGACCTACATCCCCCCTGGGGAGTCCCTGAAGGACCTGATAGAGCATTCCCGCAGCATCGGGTCTGGGTCAGGGTCAGGACTCCCTCTACTGGTAAGAAAATATAAGTGCACATCTGGCTCAACGTCACAAGCCCAGCCCTTATAGAGCAGTAATACATTATTACTGCATTGTCTCATACTTTCACCTCAGGCTGGGGGATATGGATGAAATCAGAAACTAATTTCACCTATTGATCATAATTTGTCTAGAATAATTATGTACTAATTGTGTACAACTGTACTTTAGCACATTCAGACAGAAGGCCCACAATCTGCCCTCATTTTAAGTGTCTTCCATGGGAGTGCAACTAAGACAAAAAAAGCAACAGGAACGAGTGTATACCACAAGTTGTTGCAATGATGAAGTTCCAATAATCAATAAGTCTATAAAGAATGTTTTTAAAAAAGCGTATTTAAAGGCAATAGACACAATAAATCACACATTCTTTTTTTTACATAACCTGTTGCTAGGTTCAGCGCACAATCGCCAAACAGATTCACATGGTCAAGCAGATTGGAAAAGGGCGATACGGAGAGGTCTGGATGGGCAAGTGGAGAGGAGAGAGAGTGGCTGTTAAAGTCTTCTTCACCACAGAAGAAGACAGCTGGTTCAGGGAGACCGAAATATATCAGACCTTCCTGATGAGACATGACAACATACTGGGTAAGTTGATATGAATGGAGTGTGAAAACAAAAAAGAAAATAAGGACTGGTTTAAGTGTTGCATGTGTGTCTGTAAAGACGGAGGGCTTAAATGAAGGTAAACCCCCAGGGACTTTAATGTTAATATTGAGCAAAATGTTTTGCGTTATCTTCTATGTGCACACACGTTTTTCATTCCTAGCATCCGTTCTTTCCAACCCCCCCAGGATTCATAGCAGCAGATATTAAAGGAACCGGCTCGTGGACTCAGCTCTACTTAATTACAGACTACCACGAGAATGGATCTTTATACGACTACCTCAAGTCCAACACCTTAGACGTGAAGGCTCTGCTGAAGCTGGCCTACTCGTCCATATCAGGCCTCTGTCACCTGCACACTGAGATCTATGGCACTCAGGGCAAACCAGCCATTGCACACAGAGACCTGAAGAGTAAAAACATCTTGGTAAAAAAGAACGGATTCTGCTGTATTGCAGACCTTGGACTGGCTGTCAAGTTTAACAGGTACCGCATACATCTTTGACATTTGAAGACTAGTTTCAATAGAGTTTTGGAGTATCTCGGACATTTCTTGAAATATCTTCATTCCATTTCTGTGTCTCGTCCCTCTCTCAGTGACACCAACGAGGTGGATATGCCTGCCAACCTACGAGTTGGTACGAAGCGGTATATGCCCCCTGAAGTGTTGGAGGAGACCCTGAACAAGACCCAGTCTTTTATAATGGCCGACATGTACAGTTTTGGCCTCATTGTTTGGGAGATGGCCCGACGTTGCATTTCTGGAGGTCAGAAAAAAAAAAATCATATAGCACATTTCATTACACATGAACTCAAAGTGCTTTACATTTAAGGACAAAATACAAGAATATAGATATAAGCATAAGTACATATCAGCATAATTAACATAAATAAAACACTCCATCGCTTTCTTTTTTTTTTTTTTACTTGAACATTATCTATTCCTGTCTAGATGTTTTGTAAATGATCATGCTGATTCCCATATCTGTTTTTTCTGAAGGCATTGTGGAGGAGTATCAGCTGCCCTATCATGACCTTGTGCCCACTGATCCATCCTATGAGGACATGAGAGAAGTTGTCTGTATTAAGAAACAAAGGCCTTCATTTGCTAATCGTTGGACTAGTGATGAGGTATTTTAAAAGTTTTTCTATACCCCTTTCGAACAATTAATATTTTTAAAAGTCTTTATATGTGGTAGTGGCTTTACTAATGTTTTGTGAATGATTTATACATGATTTTTATAGCAATAATAAACCATTAAAAACACTTGGGGTTGCCAGGTTGGTATATATTCTCCAAATTTATGACTGCAGAGTAAGTGGCATATTAGAAAGTGAGTCAGTCATGAGTCATGGGTTTCTCACGTAACCAAAAGCCAGAAGTTGTTCAGTTATTCTGTAAATGGTAGCAGGTGGTCAATAATAGATTCACTGAAGTGGTGTTCTGACTATTTAAACAGTTAGATAAAAAAGACATATTGGTCTTAAAAATGCTTTATGACATATTCATGGTCAATAATCCATTCGTTTCAAGTATTGTTTTATTCTTATGTATATGTACATGTGTCTTCAGTGTTTACGGCAGATGGGAAAACTGATGTCTGAGTGTTGGGCTCACAACCCGACCTGTCGCCTCACGGCCCTGAGGGTGAAGAAGACCCTGGCGAAGATGTTAGAGACCCAAGACATCAAACTGTGACTGAGAGTTAAAGAGAGATGCTCTCATCACCAGAGACTTGTCACTGCCACTGGCACACCGCCACTTACACTGGCCAATAAAAGAAAGGGGGGGAAAAAGAGACTGTGAAAGATAGGACAAAGGAAACCGACCGCAAGGATGAGTGAAAGAGATAATGGTTGACAGGGTGCCAGAAAAATGAGAGGCAAAAGATTTATTATGCCAGGGGAGATCTTCTATGAGCCGCCTCTGCCTCAGACCAAGTGTTGGGGTTGTGCTTTCTGTGAAAGCTGAGTGGTTGTCAGGTCCAAACTGCCCAGATGGGCAGGCAGACGGGGACCATTGCGGGAGAGGAGCACTAATATCCCTCTGCTTAGTTGTAAACAGAGGAAGCCTCTGCTCTACCCTTCTAAAGCCATATTGCAGTATTCTATGTGCAGCCTTTTGTACTGTCATAGCTGTCTTCACATTTCTTTTTTGGACTCAGTCACTGTCAACTCCGTCCAAAGTGACCGTCATCCATCAAAAGAAATGTCACGATCAGTGACCTCATGGTCCATGCTATTATTATTATTATTATTATTATTATTATTATTATTATTATTATTATTATTACAGAACAAAGCCGAGTAAGACCAAAATAATGATAAAACATGTCCAGCAGAAACAGAGTTTTCTATATAGTATTCATATTCACATTTTATATCAATATTAAAATAAGACCTCTGCATAAAACACTTGTCATCGACGAATTTGTGAATTTTTGATTGTCGTTCGGAACTGATGCTGAGGCTTTGCTCTCCCTCATCGTCTCTTCTTTCCACTCACAATTAATTTGCATATATTTTAGCTGACATCTATTGATTGCCTTGCTGGATGTTAAAATGTGTATTTGATGAATTGTCTGTGTACAGAATATGTCCCGTCCACTCTACCACTATGGCATGTGCCTTATTTAATCTGTACATATGTGATTGATGAGTGTGTGAGTGGATCTGGATAACATTCCCAAATAAAATGACTATGCATCTCGATGGCTTTTCAATTTGTGTCAAACATATATGCTATAAGATTCATGTTATTAGTCCCATAATGCAAACAAATGATATCTTCATTCTCCGTTTTCAATGTTGCATATGAACATAATATATTAAATAAATAAATATAAATATAAATATAAATATAAATATATATATATATATATAAATAAATATATATAAATATATATATATATATATATATCTATATAGATCTTTTTGACTGAGTATACTATACATAATATACTGTTACTTTTTGTTTGTTTGTTTTTTTATTCCAAATTATTTATTTTTAGGATGTACTATACTATGGCTTATTTGAATTTTTTTAGAACTTACCATACTACATATTTTTGTATAACTTTTATTAACAAACTATACTATGACTTCTTATGACTGTCTTTAAAAAAACTTTTTTTTTTTACATACTATGCTATGGCTTTTTATGACATACAATAGTATGAGGTGGTGTAGTGGCTAGCACGGTCACCTCACAGTTCTCCCCGTGGCAGCGTGGTGTTCTCTCCGGGTTCTCCGGCTTCCTCCCACAGTCCAAACACATGCAGCTCAGGTTTAGGGTTAACTGGAGATTCTAAATTGCCCGTAGGTGTGAATGTGAGCGTGAATGGTTGTCTGTCTCTATATGTGCCCTGCAATAACCTGTCAACCTGTCCAGGGTGAACCCTGCCTTCACCCAATGTCAGCTGGGATCGGCTCCAGCGCGCCCGCGACCTTGAATAGGATAAGAGGTTTGGATAATGGAATAGACTCTTTTTATGATTTTTTTTTGGTACCATATTCCATGGCTTATTTTGGACATACTAAACCATGACTTTCTTTAGGCATCATTTTTACCTACTCTACTTTGGCTTTTTCATGACTTTTATTTACATACAATACAATACATTTTTGACATATTATGACACTTTTATAATACATTTGACATATTGTCTTACTTTTTTAAGAAAAGCTATTTTATGACTTTTTGACATACTTTTTTTGTATGTCTTTGTGATTTTTTTTTTATGTACTGAACTATGACTTTTTATGACTTTTTTTAGACACATTTAGACATTTCTTGGCCTTTTTAAAACTCTTGGTCACACTAAACTTTCACATTTTTGGACATGATTTAGTATGGCTTTTTTATATAATATAATATGGATTTTTCATGTCTTTTTGGACATATAATATGACTATTAGTCAAAAAGCTTATTCATGAGTTTTTTAGACATAAGACCTTTTCAGGCTTTTTTTCAACTCCAAAGACTATTTCGAACATACAACAACAACTATGCATTTTTTGTAAACTTCTTTTTGACATGCTATACAATTACTTTTTGGACATACTAGACCATGACCATTTTTAGACATACTATTTTTTTTTACTTTTTTTGACATACTTTAGTATAACTTTTTTCAACATACTATATACTATGATTTTGTTCGACATTCTAAACTATGAATATATTATTTTTCAACATACTATGACTTTAAAATACTATACTATGACTTTTTTTTATTTTATTTGACATAGTATACTATGGCTTTTTCCCACATACTATACTATGTATACTATACATAACATAAACAATTTTTATTACTATGAAAATACATTGATTTTGAGTGCAATAAGCTCCCTACATTATGTTAGAAATTATATTACACTGAACTTATTCACTTAGAAATATTCAGTAACACATTTTATTATTGATCACAATTTGTCTATTTGTTTTTTAAATCATCACCCAACTGTACTTTTGCACATCGAGACAGACAGCCCTCATTTTAAATATCTTTCATTGTAGCACAACTAATAACAAAAAACAAAAGAAAGTTAACTACAAGTTAATAAGTGATTTTAATGACAAGGCAATAAGTTCCCATTATCTATACTTCTATGAAGAATGTCTTTAAAAAAGTGGAGTTAAAGAAAAATGGCATAATAAAAAATGTTGGTGTGCGTGTGTCTGTAAAGAAGGAGCGCTTAATTAAGATAAACCCCAGGGACTGAAATGTTTTAAATATTGACACAGATTTATTGCTTTATTTTCTATTTGCACACATGTTCCTCTTCCTGTCATCCCTTCTTTCCAACCCCCAGGATTCATAGCAGCAGATAATATATCACTGATCCATCCTATGAGGACATGAGAGGAGTTGTCTGTATTAAGAAACAAAGAACTTCATTTGCTAATCGCTGGACTAGTGATGAGGTATTTAAAATGTTTTTCTATACCCCTTTCGAACAATGCATATTTTTTAAAGTATTTATATGTGGTAAGAGCTTTTAATGTTTAATTATCTAAAAATGTCTTTTAGAGCAATAATATTAAAAAGACAAAAAACAAGAAGCCAGGAGTTGTTCAGTTATACTTTAGATGGTAATAATATGTAAATACATTAATTTAAGTCGTCCTCTGTCCATTTAAAGAGCTAGGTAAAAAATGTGTTGGTCTTAAAAATGCCTAATTATTTATCATCAATAATCAATTTGTGACAACTTGCGAAATTGTTTTTGAGTATTGTTTTATTCTTATGTATATTTACAGATGTGGGTCTTAGACATCAGTTTTCCCATCTGCCAGAGTGTTGGGCTCAGAGGGTGAGGAAGACCCTTGCGAAGATGTTAGAGACCCAAGACATCAAACTGTGACAGAGAGTTAAGAGATATGCTCTCATCACCAGATACTTGTCACTGCCACTGGCACACCACCACTTACACTGGCCAATAAAAGAAAGGGGGGAAAAAAGAGACTGTGAAAAATAGGACAAAGGAAACCGACAGCGAGGATGAGCGATGGAGACGACAGTCTACAGGGAGTCTGAAAAATGAGTGGCAAAAGGTTTATTACGTCACGAGGGATCTGCCCTCCGATTGTCTGAGCTGCCTCTGCCTCAGACCAAGTATTCAGATTGTGCTTTCTGTATTTATTTCATAGTATTTGTATGTTCATCTTATATCTTAAATATCAAAATAAGACCTCTGCATATGTGAATTTTAGTTGCCCTTCAGAGCTGAGACTGAGGCTTTGCTCTCCCTTATTGTCTCTTCTTTCCACGCACAACTAATTTGTTCATAATATAGCTGAAATCTATTGAGAATTATTATCTTGCTGAATGTTAAAATGTGTTTTAATGATTTATCTGTGTACAGATAAATCATCAAATTGTCCTGTCAACTCTACCACTATGGCATGTTTCTCATTCATTCTGATTACATGTGATTAATGAGTGCATGAGTATAGAAAACGACTATGCTTGTATAAAAGCTTGCCTATTTATGTTGAACGTTGCTGTAAGATTCATGTTATTAATCTTGCAATGCAAACAAATGAGATCATCATGCTCCGTGTTCAATGTTGCATATAAATATAATTTATTATTAGTCTTAAAAATTCTTTCTTACACTTTGTACAATAACTTGACAGATGAAATGCAAGCAGTTGCGAGGGACATCATGAGTGCCAGAAACAGACAGGCTACATTCTCACTATACACAATAATAATCATGAAGCTGAAGTACAACTAGGGAATGCAAAAGGCTAGCCCACTGAGAATGTAAAGATTGTTTCAGAAAGATGCAAAGTTTGCATAGACGGCTTTACGAAAACTGGGACAACTGCCATTAAAAAAAAAAAAAAAAAAACAAGAGCCAAACAAGAACACTTGAAACAGTCACAAGTGCTGCTGCATCAAGGGAATGTTGCATTTACAACTATCAGATATTTTTTTATGCACACATTCAGTGTCATCAAAACACTGATGGCTTCTGTCATTAATGTACAAACACAGAAGTCTGAGTCTGTTCTCCAAAATTACACATGAGTGGCATTCAGTTCTGAACACAATAAATGACACTTTTTAAATGATGTGTGATAGTTAGACGACCGCCCTCCGTTTGACCTCATACACTGTGTCAATTATTTGGTACAAAGCAGTTGGATTCAGTTGCATTGGTCCTACAAAAATATACTTATTTGATTCCCTTTCTACAGTATCTACCTCTCCTCTCTGACTAGTCTCTTTAATGTCGATGGTATCATCTTGAACAACATACAAATCATCAGCATCAATCATGAATTTATTCAGTATGGGAATATTGTCTCGGCCACCCTTTATTTAGGGGCGATAAATTGATGTGATTAGCCAAATGACCTGATAATAAACATGCAAAGAAAATAAAGAAAAATCATAACCAATGCAACTTATCAAAAATATTTCAAAGATCTAAAAAATAATCACGTAAAAGAAGCACACGTAATTGAAAATCATTAATTATACATGACATGAGTAAAAAGTATTAAAAGTAGTTACGACAGCAAGACTTAAGCTGTAAAATGGTTACATTATTGATTTCCCTCTGTACATGTAAAGGAGTCATTACTGCAAGAGTCCACCTGGAGGTGCTATGATACAGTCAAACATAATGGAACAGGAAACAAAATGCGAGGACACTGCAAAATATTCCTTAACAGGCAGCATAAAATACAAAAAAGATATGTATAAATAGGCATATTATTAAATACTATGTTATCACAGGACACATACTCATCCATGGAGTTGCTATGGAGACTGGGTTTTTTTTTTGAGAATGAGAGATGTTTCCTTTGATCCAAGCAGTGTTCCTTTGCTCCTTTGACCTTTGATAGTGTCACATTTCTCAGACTGTTGTCTATGGCAAGGGCATCATCCACATAGTCTATCCAAATAACCGGACAGCTGTTTCCAAGGAAACAAGGGCCAAAAATATCAAGTTGTACCAGAAAGAGAGAGAGAGACAGGAACAGCCAGCGAGAAATGACAGAGATTCTTGTTTACCCTCCAAGTTTTTACACCCTTTGTTGCCAATGTTTAACTGGGTCATGGCTGAGTAGACCTCGCAGTTTCTTTTTTCTTACTTCTCTGAGTGTGCACACACCCACACACAGTACCTGTGAGTGTGTATCTGCATTTGTCATCGTGATGGCAAATGACTCGCCTGGTTTTTGGCGTCCACCTCTCCTATTTTCTTTTTATGTCTTCTTCCTCCCTGGAATGTCACACTCCCTGGTGGGCAGATGTCAGTGTTCAGTCGCTGCAGGAACAAGGCCGTCATGGCGTCCCATCTCATCCAGTACCTGGGCCAGGCGACCGAGGTTGCCGTCAGGAAAATGCTGGGCCTCCCACAAGTCGAGGATCACTCCCGTAGGACTGGATTTGGTGGCAAAGTAGTTAAGATACCTGGGTGAATGATTGTGTCAAAACAGAGATGGATGGAAGAAAAAGGAAGGAAGAGACGAATGTTAGTTATTAAATTAGAACACAGGACTTGGTTGGTGCACTGACATGGTTTGAAAAATGATTTCTACCTTTGGTAAGACTTTATATGAAGGTCATGTCTATAAGACATTATAATGCGTTTATGAGGCCTTGTAAAACTCTTTATACATGTTTCTAATTATGCAAGACAACTAATAACAACAAGTATAATAAGTTCAGCATTCATAATGCTTTATACCTCCATCCCAAAGTGAAAACAGTGTTTGAAAGAAGAATCTGATTCCTGGGTTTGCACAGCACATTCTAACTACCATGATGTACCAAAGAATCATAACAAATGATAAATTCTGAGTATCTGAAATGGAATAATATCTAACAAGCATTTATAACATGCTATATCATTACTTTGTGAGCTTTAAGTAAAGTGACAACTGTATAAGGTTATAAGCAACGGTATGATAGACCTACTATAACTCAATTATGAGGACTTATGAGCAGTATTATCTGGCTGGAGGTAACGATTCAAAATGATTATCAAAGCCATGTTAAAATATTATTTTGCATGGTGCTGGATTTTTATGTGAAAAAATGGAAGTGGAAACTAATGAGCCCCGTGTATAACACTACGGTTCTGTATGAATTATGACTGTGAATGAGAGGATGGTTCAAGTCTCTCCTTCCTTCACGCCACACTCTGTCAGTGGTCTCGTCAATCTACAGCTGCTGCCTGTGATAAGGCCCCCCCGCTGAGCTGGGACCTTATAACTGGACACACACTGTATCTCCATCACACACACAAGCCTATCAAAGACACATGGGTGATGTTTTGAAAAGAGAAGCATCGCTATATCTTGGTCTCTCTCTGTGTCTGTCTCAGTTTAGTCAAACTCAATTAATCTCAATTCAGCAGATGCTTATCAAAATGAGCCATACTGCCTCAGAAAAATGTTAATCGAATAAAAACAGACTTCAGTTTTGTTCTTTGTGTTATCTTGTTGCCTAATTCGAGAGAAAATAAAGAATTTGGCATCTAAAATTGCACATCAACAACTTTTTTGAAGAATATGGAGATTGTCTATATTTATAAAACAAGTCACTCATATTTATTCACTTGATCTTTTTCATTTTCCCTTAAAAAGATTATGCAAAACCTGACGACAGCCTGTTCTTTTGGCCAGACTGTGACCACTAATCTACTGTCACTCCTTTTCTCTCTCAGACAGCCCTTTTCCTCCACCCACCTGTCAAGGTTAAGTTTGTGGGCCAACATCCTCCAATCATTTCCCCTGGTCTGTGGTGCATCCAGACTGCCACACAACTTTTGTCGGATGGAGACAGGGATGCGGAAGGCATTGGGCCCCACCAGTGTGGTGATGTTACTGGCAGGGTCCAGCAGAGACGTGTCGATATTCTGGGAATTCTGCAGAGAGAGAGAGAGAGAGAGAGAGAGAGAGAGAGAGAGAGAGAGAGAGAGAGAGAGAGAGAGAGAGGATTGAAGGAGGGGGACAGAATGTAGCATTGGCATTATTTCAGCATGTGCATAATTCACATCTCACAAAATGAACCATGATGTGCCTCAAAATTGATCCATTGCACAAAATAAATTCTGTTTCTAGGTTGTATAAAAAGTATACATTTCATATATTTGTATTTTCTTTTATTGACGTTAATTTATTGATGCGAGTGACTGATTTTTAAATATATCGCATCTGGAGGACTAAGTGCTACAGAAACCAGAGCAAGACCCAGAGACAAATGAAGCAAGGTCAAGCAGGGCAGGCAGCTCTGGACTGCATGTACTGTAATTCATCTCATTACTGAGCACAAAGCCAGAGTGCTCCGCCATCCCTCAAGTTCTATCCTCCAGGCCAGATGGCCTTTGTGAAACAAGTGCAGCACGACTGGAGGGTGATTGTTCCCCCTCTGCTCTACACAGGCCTGTCAGGACTGTATGAAGGCCGTAGGGTCGAGACTCCCCGTCTTCAACCCTGTCTGTCTTTTAGTGAACATTGCAAATAGAGGAAAAAGGCCATGGGATAGAGGGTAAATTGATTCAAGTATCCCTCACAACAAAGAGAGAAGGAAAGCAATGTGATGGAGGAATGCATAATCTACATTATTAAAACTCCAACAGTTTGGAGAAGCAGATAGGAGTAAAAGCACGGAAGCAAAGCAATGCACTGCTGTGAATGGGGGCAGCAGTTTATTTTAGTAAACATATTTTGTAGTAAATGTAATTCAGACACCTAAAAGAAAGGCCCACCTAAAAAGAATCGGTTTAAGTGTACGCTATATTTAGAATATTTTCTGACGAGGAACTGAACTGAGGGTGAAACTTATCTGTACTGTTTTTGACGTCTAAAATACGTTTACCTTCTGCCTCCGTCCACAGCAGTACATGAAAACCAGTTCAGCCAACATAAGTGCGTACATGAGGTAAAGCGTAATGCACTTTGATACACAGGGTTTAACAGCTCGGGTGATGGGGCAGCATGACTACACAGTCAAGGACAGACAGGAAGGTTGACAGCACAATAGTTTTCCAGCTGAAAGGAGAATGTATGCACGTATAAACCCTACCTCTGACAGTGTCGTGTCCAGCTGAAAAATCTGTCCTTCTCCCTCCACCTGGCGCACACATATCTTACAGGCCAGGTCCACAGTGCTGGAAGAGAACCGCTCCAGGGTAAAGCAACAGTGGAGGTTTCTCTGTGAGCCGCACCACACTTGCTGAAAGGAAAGCTCCTGCGGAGAGGTGCAGAGAGTAGAAGATTTACTCAGCTGTCAGCGAGCATATGAAAATGATTGTCGTCTTTCTGAAAAAAGGTGTACGACCAGTTTACCTGGTACTTGGCTAGTAGTTTGCTTTTCCACAACGTGTGCGGGACATCGTGAATGGAAAGTCTCAGGTTGTGGGTGCTGTCTTTAAAGTTGAGAGTCTTTGGTTCGTCCAACAACTTCCCACCCATTTGCTTCTCCATCTGCAAGACTTCCTGAAAACACAAACACACACTGGTTTAGTTTTGAAACCAAGTATACTGACCTTGCTGTAAACTGTTGCAGTTTGCTACAGCAGTTTCTTGCAAATGCTCTAATGTTAATCTAGAAATCAAATGTTTTTTATAGTATATTCATCACTGTCTCTCTGGGCTTTAAGAACCTGAATCTGGACCAGCCATCTGAAACAAACTTCAATGCCTTTGCAGCAGGATCTCTATCACTTCTCATTACCCATTCCCAAACTTAATAACCGTGTTTAATATCCCGGCTCAGTATAATAATCCGTCCTTATCTTTCCTATATGTAGGTAGATGGAGGTATTAAACAGAGGGAGACAATAGTAGAATAGAGGGATAAAGGTGGCTTATTTTGTTTTGGTGCAGCAGCTACATCTTTCTAGGAGCAGCAAGCGCTCGTCTCCCCTTATTATGACACACCAACACAATGATTTCTCATTCTGCCTCCCAAAGCTCATCTACTGGCTATGCCTACACACACACACACACACACACACACACACACACACACACACACACACACACACACACACACACACACACACACACACACACACACACACACATTAACAATTCTGTCGAAATGACACACTCACAAACATCAATAATGCTCACAAACATTTAATTTCTGCTAGATAACCTTTTGCAAACACAGAGACAAAAGAACGGTCTCACACATGCAACCTGCTGTATATTTACCTTGAGCGAGTCCTGTGTGTCGTCCAGGCAGTAGACTCTGATGTGATATTCCATGGCGGGGCAGGTGACAGGGCCGAAGATGGCTAGTTTGAGGCGCTTGGTGGTTGCAGCGCTGAGAGATTGGCCCACTAAGCAGGTGGTACCCAGTGTCTCTGTCAGGATGTGGCAGGCCTCATCATCCATTTGGATATAGCACGGTGTGGTGAAATTTTCCTCTCCTACCACCACCACATCCTACATGTGGACAGGAAGACCGAAAAAGTTAGACAAGTGAGGGAGATAATAAGCCAAAAAAATAAATAAAAAATAGTCTAGGTTTCATAATTATGTTACATGTGGCAGCATTTGCAGTTGGAAAGAATAACATTATATATAGGAAAAAAATTAGAACAAAAGAAGACATAATTAAAAGTAATTATAATGCTGTCACTCTGGGTCTGTTCCCCTCATGTTTTCATTTGTTGGCAAGTATTACCATTATTATCAGAGAAAAACAGTCACTGTTGCTTTCTCCAAGACACATTATCAAATTCATGTTCTTCTAAATCTAATTAAATAATTTCTTTGCATTCCTATAAATGAGACTATTCAATCTAAAGCACTAGGAAATACATTTTCTATTTATTTACCATTCAATGGAGATAATTAGGCAGAGCAAGTTGAGCTCAATTTGTTGTTTTCCTTGGAGTCATTTTAACTATTCCCTACATGCTTGTAAGAACATAGCCAATATAACAATATGCATAGCCATTACATCCCAAAAATTAAAACAGTCACAGTGTGTTCCCTAATTTATATTTTAGAAAACATGTCAATTACATTTTTGCCCAAAGACGATAGTCAGTATAAGCAAAAATGCCACAAGATTTACTCTGACTGGTCAAGTTTTTAAATCTGGTACGGACCTGCTTTGGGCAAAGAGCTAACAGTACAACTTTAACATTTTAGATCACAAGAAAAATCCCACTATTTTTCCCTGAGAAACTGCATTTACTAACATAGGCCTTTGAAGTAGGAATTCAAATTTGAACTGATCTGTTGGGGTGTCATGACTGGGGTCGGAGGACAGATGGAGAGAACATGGCTGACATGCTAAAATACAATGTACAGCAGGTAATTCAACTATTTCAATCAGAAGATTGGGCATGTCAGAAATTTTCATTGAATCGCCTGACAGTGAGAGTGGAGACAGTGCAGAGGACGGTGATGAGATGGGATGGTTGTCCATTCATTTAAATAGTTGGATGCTGTTGCTAACTGGAAAGTTGTGAAACATGGAATCAAAGAGAGACACCACATCAATTTCTACCACATAATGGACCAAAACATCAGCTACTATCAGATTAGAGTTAATTTCAAGAAATGGTAAATGGACTTATTTGTACAGCGCTTTTCTAGTCTTCCGAACACTTAAAGCGCTTCAACACTACACGTCATCCTTCACACACATTCATACACTGATGGCAGGGGCTACCATGCAAGGTGCCCATCAGGATTCTAACTAACCATTCACACCCATTCATACGCCACAGGCACAGGCACAGTGTCACACATCGACATGGACTAGCGGAGCCTGGGATCGAACCGCCAAGGACGACCCTGCGCTACCACTGAGCCACAGTTAACCATTCTTTCGTGTGGGTACAATTATTTTTATCCATGCTTGATGCTGCAATGCCTGGCTCTTACATTGTAATTCACGTAAGATAAATTTTGAGAATGTAGGCAAGACCAGAGAATAATTCCACCAAGGGACATTTTTAATTGCAGTTGTGGGCACAAATGTGTTGATTGAAACTGAGTTTAAATTTAATTTAAGGGAGAGAGTACGAGGCTTTTTAAATAAGCTGTGACCTTAAAATATTACACTTAGCGTGTATTACTTATATCTGACACCCTGTAATTGTGTACATGAGGTAGTAGAAGACTGAGTTTCTGGACTATTTGTAGTTGACCCCTGTAATGGCAGTAATACCAGGACATTTATTTTCCAATAAGACCGTGTCTTGATCTCTCTTGATCTTTCCTTCTCTCTCTCTCTCTCTCTCTCTCTCTCTCTATCTCTGTCTCTCTAATCCAAACACTCCTGTGAGCAGCACATTGGCTTTAACTCAGCCTATTATGAGAGACAGAAGAGGAATTACAGTATTTTATTGTGAGCTAGGCCGTTTAACAGCAGTATTATGGCTGATCATTAGACTCTTAACTGCTCCTGAGGGATGGCACTGGGGCTCCTTATTGGGGGATAATTAAAACACACAGAGGAAAAGTAGGCTTTTGCTTCATACATATGTGTGCAGGCGCAAACAGGAAACACACACACATATTCACGCAGCATAAATTATTCACAAATTTGTGACTGCATTCATCAGCAGAGATTTTTTTTCTTAGAGGCGTGGGAGGATGAATCTTTGTAGGAGAGTTACTGAAGCAGAAAGCCCCACATGTTCCTCATTATATGACTAGCTGTCTTCATCATCACAACAACAACATGTTCCCTCAATGACGCTGTGCGTGTGTTTTGACGTGGATGTTGTGTGTGTGTGTATATATACATTGGATATTACCGTCTGCATTTCTGACAGGTCAGAGATATAATCAATAGCAAGTGTGTAATCACCACGGGGGAACACAGACCTTCCAGTATATGAAATATGGATAAATGTCCTTCCCAATATTTTCATTGACCAGACACGTCATCGGATCGTCCAAATGCCAGACTTTGTTCGAGATATGCGCACATTTTGATACAAACAGCAGCCGGACTGATTAGTGAGACAGTTGGTTACGTCCAGATTGCATCAGACTGTGTACACACACACACACACACACACACACACACACACACACACACACACACGGTCCCTCCCATTGTTGCCCTTGATCAATATTATTCCTCCTTAAAAATACTCAGTTTAAACGGAGCATTATTGGCTGCCTCCGAGTGATTCATCAATGTCACAGAGGCATGTGGGGCCAGTCTGGCAGTCTTTCTCTGCTTCATAAGTCATATCATCACATCAGCAGTGGATATTATGCCTTCCTGAAAGTGACTGTATTCAAGCCACTACTCAATGAGCTGACAGATATATATTAGATATAGGATGGTGCTAAGTAGTTGGATTTTCAAAATGTGACTAGCCTTTACAATATGCTTCAACATGTATCTAAATACCCTCCCCGAGAGTAGTACCCTCTTCAAATGTACGTATTATTAATTTGGGCCCGAAGCCTTTATAGACTAAAATCGACATTCTTAAGAATTCTTTCTACTGCTTTTCATTCTGCCCGTGTTAGGCCCTGCTGTTACACAGTTGATTAGCCTATGGGTTGTTTTTACACTTTGAGCATCTTCCACTCAAAAAAAAAACATTTCAGGACACTCTTGCCTGTGAGAGTTCATTAAAAAACACATGGAAGGAGAGCTTACTCAGACAGGCTCTCTTGACAGGTAAAAACATTATGCTAATAACGGTCTTAAACGAGACCTTTTGTATTATCTGAGGTGTACAACAAATGTTTGGGGAGAGAGATAAAAACTGGACCAAATTTAAAGCAGTTTTTGTGGGGAGGTTGGAAGCATAGTTTCTCTACAAATGATCTGTTTGTGGTAAGTGTACTTTTTGTGTGTTTGTATGTGTGTGTGTGTGTGTGTGTGTGTGTGTGTGTGTGACAGACAGAGAAAGTGAAGAAGAGGAGGGATAGGCAGAACACATTCACACTGCTGACCTCAGCAACCCAACTTATCATCAGCAGCACTGTTAATGATGGAGCTCACGCAAACAAAAATAGTAATTCATAAAAGGTAAAAGAAAACCGTCCGTTCCATGCTATCAGAGGTTTTCTATTTTAACACCTGGTTGCAACAGGGGTTAGCTCTGAGTGTTGAGCTGCAAAACAAAGCAGGGAAAGTAGATCCCCTTCACCTTCTCCATGCTATCTATGGTATTATTGCCATTACATTATTTTGTTTTTCCCCGATACCTTTCCCTTTGCTCTTTGCTATGTAGAATTTTCTCCCAACCAAATACAGCGTGGATGTGGATAAATCACATCTGTGAATCTTATTTTAGTTGGCAAACATGTCACAGCATTTTAATACTTCACATGACTGCCAAAAGCACACATTTCTAAACTTGGACTGTGGGGATAGACATACGAGTCTGCTACACAGTTTTCATCCCACACCTCACATCTCACCTCCCAGTTGTTCTGCTGTGACTGGCTCTTTAGCTGGATCAGCCAATCCTGTTGGCCGTCAAACACAGCACAGTGGTGCATGGTGATGATGAGGGGCCGAGTCAACAAGGCCCCGTGGGGCCCACAGCTCACCACAGGGCTCAGCACTGTCTGGCCATCTTCCACCGAGGGCCTGGAGGTGCAAAGAGAATAACACATGATGGACTTGACAGGGGTAAACACAGCTCTGGGGCATTGATGTGGCTGACGGCAGTGCATACCTCATGTTGTCCTTCCTCTGAACCGTCACATACATCTCATACACTCTGCCCTGAGGAATGGCCCCTGCTGGAATAAGCAGACTCACGCCTGGGGAGCACAAATACAGACAAACAAAAAGGCACACATAAGAGTTGTGAGTTAACAGGTAGATCGGAGGAGTCTTTACAACGATTCTTGCTGCCGATGCCAATGACAAGAATGTGTTTGATAGGTTTCTTCTGTTAAGCGTAAACCCAGTGAGAGCACAGACAAATTAGACCAGCATAAAGACCTAAAAATATATTAGTATTACATTGGTATATTTACACAGTGAGACAAAGGTCCTTAACACTCTAACTTAACAAACAATACGTACAAATAAATGTAAACCAATTACTTATAATGACTATACAATTTGGATATGTATTACTGCACCAGTAAAGAGCAGTTAAAGTTCCAGTGAAAAGTGATAATTATTTTGATAGCAGAAGTAGAGTAATAATCGCAATTCCCCTCAGCCCCACTTATAAAAACTATGGCAGTTTATTGCCTTCTCCTATGGCACCAGGAAATGGTGTGACATTTCATTTATAAAATCAATGATCTCTCTGCTCTTCATAGCATTCTCATAATGCTGCAGCCAGCATGATTTACATTTTTCCATCTCAGATTGATTTGATATGATGTCCTGTCCAATGTCTTTTTTAGGTCCCTACCCCCCACATTCCCTAAAGCACACACACGCACACGCACACACACACACACACACGCAGACACACACACACACGCAGACACACACACACACACACACACACACACACACACACACACACAAACACACACACACACACACACACACACACACACGCATACTTTCTCTCTGGAGGGGTTACTCAGATAGCTCATTGATTTCCCATGTCCTTGTACTGAACTTTTCAAAAGGTGACAGACAGCTTCTCTTGCTAGCTAGCAAGGCAATCACAACTCTGCCACGGGGACGTCTCGCACACTGCCACTCTCCCTCACAGCAAAGCTTCAAAAGAGATACGGAAATGCATTTTAAGATGCAAAATACCAAACAGCCACACTGACGGTGCCACAAAATATTTCATTACCCAGGCTCACGAACAGATCAAATATCAAATGTGCTCTTTCCTCTCCCTCTGCCTATGTAACATGATGAGGTGGCTGAGCACAACTAGCAGCTCAGAACATTTTTACAGGAATCAAAAAGAAAAAAGGAAAAGTTAAGAAACTTGAGGAGTCGGTGTATCCTTTAATGTCTCTGCTAGTTTGTCTTTGCCTGTCAACATGCATCTCTGGCAAGTTACAGACAGCCCACATGTGTTTGAAGTGAGGACAGCATAGCTAATATAAGCTGCCTGAAACAGTATGCCTCTAAGGTCAGTACTTCCAATGCATACACCTAAGGTATCCATCAACCCTCGTCACACTGTGTGCAGTCAACACGCTGATAGGTTGCATATGGTTTGGCTTATTATTTTATGGTCACATCTGTGTGATGTGACCTTGATCCTGGTAAAGGTGGTAAAGAAACAGCTCAGATCTCATACATCTGGAACATAATTTGTACTGTATTTCAGTCCAGTTTATAAAAAAATGTACCCGTCTCTTTAAGGTAGAAACAATCTTACCAGTGCTCATTATTAGTTTTGGCACATTTCACCATGTGTATTGAGAAATGTGATTATTTGCTCTTTTACAGAGACTTGATGAAAATATCAATCTGTCCAGTAAAAAAGTGTCAAATGTGTTTGTGTTTTTTGAGGGATTTGTATTGCCACATAAAGCGGGTGAAAGGCAAACAGAGGAGGTACCAGGAAGTTACTGAGAAAAAAAGCTAAGAAAAAGTCTGGCGTTTCAAGTTCCCATTTCATGGAATCTTTAAAAGGGAAACATTTAGCAATTTAGCATTTATGAAAAAAAAATTGAATGGCCCCACAGAGGAAGCGCTGATGGATGATCTTTTCTCCAGACTAGACTGTGGAGAGGACTTAACCCTAACAGTATGAAAATATGTGCACACCCACACATATTCACATGTTCTCACATGCACATACACAATGTTACTAAATGCACCTGAAAGGAGAGCCACGGGTAGATGAAAGCATGCCGCTCCAATCAACACAGACAAAAGACAGTTGAGGAGTTTTAAGATGAACTATGAATTTACTGAAACTTGTTGATCCCTCTTTCGTGAGCTCATTTATTCATTTCTAATACTGTGCTTATCTCTTCATATTTTGAAATATGAAACAAGTTTTGCCTGGTTAAACAAATGAATATTCAATGAATCACAGATCCGAAACACACAAATGTGAACACACGTCCTCTCATTGTCTGGTACAGTACCTGAGTTGGGCACAATGAGGTGGCCCCCTTGGGAGCTGAAGGAGCCCAACGCAGTGCAGGATGGATCCCGAGTACGGAGCAACGTCTGCGTCTGTGTGCGACGGCCCATCGTGCAATCGTTGTTGTCCAGGAGGCAGTGCGGTAGCTTAGGCGACAGTTTAGAGGAAAATTCCCCTCCCAGGTCATCTTGTGGGGTCACTAAGCCTGAGGAGTTGTACACCTTAATCTTCAGGTTGGGAAGAGGGTCCAGCAGAGGGGAATTAGTCATGGGGATTTTGTCAGCCACATCATGGAGGGCGTAGACGGGGCCACGGTACATGGCGGCCGCTGAGGTCAGGTCAGGGGGTGCTGTTAGGAGATCAGCTGGAAAAGAAAAGAAAGTGACATCAGTCACGCAGAGTAAATGTCTTGAGAGAAGTTCTGTGGTCATTGCATACTCTTTCCAGCTGGTAGGAAACCAACTTAAAACCAATATAGCCTAGAGGAACTAAAGTGTTGGCGGCAATCAGCATCGCTGCTGCCTGACTTTACTCTTTTGTTTTTCACTCATTCGGGAGGTCCACTTCACCACCAAGAAACATTACTCAGTCAGAGAAGTTATAGGCGCAGCTGTGATTCATGAGTAACAGATGGCATCACTAACGCTCAGTTTACCCAATAGGTACAAGGATTAATGTTTAATAGCTGTGCTGAGTGGGCGGAGCGATGGCAGTGGGAGCGCTGTGTCCTCCAGCTTTTCCACTACCTCCGAGCCCTCTCTGCTTTCCAACACCACCAAGTTTCTGCATGGTGAAGATGTCAATGTAGGTCACAAAGTGTTCAAATAAAACAAAAGATGGGTAAAATAATGATGTATGCGTATTCTCATCACCATTTTTTGTAGTAGTGCAATAGTTGTAGTGTTTGTGTCATTATTATAAATGCTATATAAAACTGTACAGTTGTGGTCATAATTATTGCAGTATTCTCATTATGTCTCAAGCCTGTTCGTTTTTTTTAATAAGTAAGCCAAACTGTTAGAGTTTCATACTAGTTTAGAAATGGCTCAAAATAAATAACCTAATATTATTATGCTGACATTGACAGTCAGTACAGACATATAGACTGCTGTTGATTTGTTTATCTACCACCATCAGGTCCTGCCTTCGGTCATCTGGTTCAGACATCTACTGATTTGGACTGCCAGAGGCTATCAATATAGTTGTGAAATATATTTGTAAACACATTTCTCTTCTACAAATATTCTTAAACTTATTTAATCAAAGGAAAATCTGATGCATTAACACTATGGTTTACTTTACTTTTTGGGTGTGCCTGTTGCTGTTGCTTGGTGCAGTGGTGGATTAGCAGATGTATTTGATGTGTGTCTAACAGTGACAAAGATCCCACATTTAGATTTTGGTTTTAAATTAAATTATTTTCCTGTCTATTATTTTCTCTCTTTTTTCCAGTTTTTCTTTTTCTGGTTCCTAAAAACTCAGACTGACTTTTACATTTACAACACAATTATGTCTGTTGCACTGCTGTCTTATTGCCCAGCTCACTGTCACCTATCCTCAACTCTGCATCTTATTTTTAAATCATGCGTCACCAGCCCAAATCTAATTAGAGTTTAATATGCGACATGCAGGCTGGCCTTATTATGCCTTAATGAAGGGGCATAGTTCGGTCTATCATCACAGCGACGAGCATTTTAATAGTTTCATCACCTCGCCCGCAAAAACACGCCGTCTATATTTCTCTCACAGGCTCCCTGCTGATCTACAATCAAAAGGGCACATTTACATTCAGATCATCACTTACACACATGTGGTGCCAGAGCAGCTGAGTCAAAGTTATCTCACCAGGTTAATGCTATGGGTTGCTATTGCAAGTGATTTCCAACGCCTGACATTACAGTTATGCAATCATCGGTGTATGGAAACAGACTGAAATGTGTCTCTAGCAACACGGCGTATCGGTCAGTACCAAAAGCTACGATCGAATGCTCGGTCAGATTTGTTGTCTTGTTTACTTGTGCTTCAATCAGATATATACTGATTTAACTCAGAACTTTGCTAACATGTTGGTATCTGTATTATGATATTATTGTATCATTATAACTATTGGAAAAATTCAAAAGATAAATAGCCCTGAAGCCATCTGATGTTCACTAACTCACTCACAGATGATAGAAAGGAAATCATGTGTATGCATGTGAAAACGAGACATAAAGCATATGCACACAGATACACACTAATACATGCAGGCAAACAGACACAAAAATAAACATATATCAATCCTGCACCCCACCTTTGCGGGAGGTCTTGATGCTGACTGGCTGGAAACCTCCATTGAGGGCGGAGGAATCAATGATGTCAGAGTCGAAGTCACGGTGGTTCTTCCTGTAGATGAAGAGCGCCACGACGACCGAGATAACCAGGCACATGATCACCGCTATGACAATACCCACATACAGAGCTACATCGTCTGTACTGGGGGCCACTGGAGGAGGAGTGGGAGAGACAAAAGACAAAAAGAAAAATAGTCTTTTAAGATCTCATGAGTTCACATCAACAGCTTTCTTTCTCAGTATGCAGGGGTTGTGATGAAGCCATTATCAGCAGATAATATCCTCTAATATCCTGGTTCAAGATTTAGCCGGATATTAACAACCATCTACTGGGAAATAAATGCATACAGTTCTCCTGTCTTTTTTTTTTTTACTGCGGTTAATGCTGGCCCGCTGTGGCAAATAATCTGGGTGTTGATTAAATAATAAAGGGCACTCTTAATTGTCAAAAGTGAAAAGTGATAATGATGCATGTACTGTAGATAGTCACACAGAACTTTGTCTTTTTCTCCTTTCAGCTTGGCCATCTAACTTTCAATTGTGGCTGATGTTCTACACTAAAGGGCACAAAAATAGCTCATACTTACAAAGATATCTACTAAACAGATGCAAGAGGCATGGTGTGTTGTA
This sequence comes from Ophiodon elongatus, assembly GCA_016806645.1. Taxonomy (NCBI): domain Eukaryota; kingdom Metazoa; phylum Chordata; class Actinopteri; order Perciformes; family Hexagrammidae; genus Ophiodon; species Ophiodon elongatus. The sequence continues at coordinate 502,795 of JACSYO010001905.1, forward strand.
TGTTAGAGGGGGCTGTAAACCATACATCATACACATAACTAGAAAGAAGAAAATAAATATAATGATGATGAACTCTGCGCAATGCGACGCAATTAATAAGGAAGGCTCTCCAGTGCAACCCAATGACACACTGTCCTAACAAGCAGACTCAGAAGCGAGATCAAAAGTTCTGAAGACGGAGATATAGATGTTTTCATCTTCAAATTACCGTGCTATGTGTTGGAGTTCAGAGTCTGCCTCTGTCTTTGTTCTTACACACTGAAGATAAGATCTAGACATAGCTTGCATTTCTCAAATTGTCTTTCATCTCTGTCTCCCTCCCAGAGTCTTTCTGTCCACTTTCCAGCTGGAGTAACCTCTGTGATTAGCGGGCCTGGCATGGATATGGTGGCTCTTGGAAACGCAGACTCAGACAGGCACTCATTACTGATCAGACCTTTTAATGGATGCCTACTGACAGTCTGAACTCTCTGTAGTGTTTGGTAAAAGAATGTTCTTCACTGTCACCATGTTGACAAACGGGGAGAAACTCTTCTTTAGAGGTAGCGAAATGCCCGAAGGCATGTGTGAGCCTGTATGTGTGCATTGTTCAACCGATGTATACACACTGTAGATGTCTGGGGGCTCTACTAAAAGGCAAAGAACAAAGTACAAAGACACATTCTTATTCATGAGAGAATAAAGTTATTCGATCAGAGAGAAATGTCTGTTTCTTGAGATCATTGAGTATGCAAATGTAACAGAATATGCACCAGCAGATGGCAGCATCAACCATAGATCCATGCACAGCACTATCTGGACATGCATGATGCTGAGCATTTGTGTAAATTAGCCTCATGTGTCTCATGGATACAGATGGCACTCAATCTGTGTCTCCAGTGTTATCTTGTATAAAGGAGGAGAAGAAGGAGAAAAGCAAGAGAAGGGAGTGTTTTTTTGACAATCGAAAGCCAGAAGTTGTGTTTTTTAGCACATCCTTGGTCTCCAAGAGTAAATGTGTGAGGTTTCGTTTACTCTAGTTATGACTTCATGTTTATTTAGCTGGATGAATAAGTTTTAAATCTAACTAAACAAGTACGCCATTCAACACTTAGTCAGTTTAAAATCCATTATATTCAAGGCTCTTAGAGAATCTCTATCGAATTAAAATTGGGTATGACCTTCACCAGGGCATTCATTTTTGCTTGCTGTATTAACACAGTGATTAAGAAAAAAAGTAGATAGTTTCTTTCAGTTAAGATGTACTGAATGGCCACAATTAAAGAGGTGCGGGAAGACTTAATTTCCCTTGGTTCCCAGGAAGGATGCGTGTGGCCTCACTCTCTTTATGCAACCGTAACTGAGACATCATATTAAAGAAGAGTGTCAAGATATATCCTCATATATGTTAGGCCTCTAATACTTCTTCTAGCACAGACACGAACAGAAAACAGAGCAGGGAGCCAATGATGAAAGTCTGAAAATGTAATTTCACTGTGCTTCTTCTGCCAAGCTTCCCTGCAGTTATTTAACATATATCCCCTCAGTCGAACAATCTCCCATCCATGCTTTGATGATAAAGGCAGCAACCTGCTCAGTGTACGCATTAAAATGTATCACTTAGATTAATACATCCCTTTGAACATGAGCCATTGTCGGAGAGGGAGAAGTACAAGAAATGGAAATGAAAGGGATTATTGAACACTTCATTCTCTAGGAGGACGCAGAGATTTACAGAGGGAGGATGAAATACAGAGAGAGAAAAATATTACAGATATACACTGAAAAAGACACAGTGGGTTAAATTCTTTGCCAGAATCAGTGCCTGGCTGAAGTTCTTGAGGAGCAACAGGGTAAAGGGCATTGTCAGCTCTGAGTTAGAGAATAGTTGGTAAACAGATAGCTGTCTAGCAGAGACGCATTACGAGATAGGGCAGAGCGGAAATCAAAAAAGAAAATGCCCTGAGGTGCAAATAAAAACAACAATAGTAGGAATGAAACAGAGATGGACATAAAAGGACAATGGCAAACATTTGTTGTATTGTTTTGTTTTACGTTAATGGAAAAAAATGACACTTGTAAAATGTTGCTGTTTGCAATATAAGAATTTTTTTCTAATCTGGGACTATAACTGACTGTAAACTTCTTGTAAAACCTTTCAATGAAGATTAGAGACAGACATGAGAATGAATGTAGAAATGTTAAAAAAAAAAGAAATGATAAAAAAAACAATAACTCACATGGATTTCCAAAATCACTCTTGTCTTTTGCCTCAGAGGACTTCTGATATAAGGAACCTTAAAGAGAGGTAGAAATTGTGGGTAGGGAAGGTAAGGATGGGGGAGGGTGGGAGGGGAGATGGCAGGAGAGGGATGATGAAAATCAAATTTAAGCCAACAGAAAAACAAACTCAACAAATGAGACAGCAACAAACTCATGAGTAGGAGTGATGACACAGGGAAGCGATCTTTCTTGATTTGGCTCCTCCTCTCCAGATCTGTGTACAGAGTATAGAGATGGATGAGAGGAACGGGGGGAACACGGAGGTTCTGTGAGGGAGTGGTGTGATCCATCAACTGGGCTTAGTGCCTTAGCCGCAGCAGGACTGATGCTGGCAGGTGAGGGGAATGGAGGGACTGATAAAGTGTGGGCTCCAACAACAGAGTCAATAGAACCAACAGCCTTGCATCCGTCACTGGAAGGTGTATGGAGAGGTTAGTGCAAGGAATAAAAGCATTGGTTATGTTAGGAAAGCAAGAAATGGAAAAAGGTTGAAGAAGAACGTAAAATCTTCCACATAGATGGTTTTTGGGCCATAACCTGGCTTTTGGTTGGCTTTGTTGTTTGTTGACGTGAAGGAGAAGCAGCATAGAATGGCAGCCAGGGATAGGGAACTGGTGCACATAATATTCAGTCTCCCTGGGACATCCATAAACAACTATACAAACAATGAAGTCCTTATTGGAGAGGGAGAGAGCCACGGGCAGACAAGTGGACCGACAGGAAAATCAATGGCTTGATAGATGGAGCTGGTGTGCTCATGTAATCAGGCAAAAGGAAGACCAGGCCGGAGCGGGGGGAGGGAAAGATTGTCAGGGTCAGTCTAACTGATGGCCCATTTGAACCCATCCTGTAGAGTTTCTATTCATCCGTCAGTCTACAGTATAGCGAGAGTAAAAGCATGCTTCAGTGGGTGGCCTCCAAAGGAAACCTCAGAGCCCCAGAGAGACAAAGATTATTCCTTACTGACAACATAGAGCTGGGGAGGAAAAGGGGACTCGTAGTACAGGAAATCACTGTCTGGGTTTCAGCCATTACTTCCTTGAATGTGGCAGATTTTCATCCTCAGAGAAGGATACTGTCATGTGGCAAAACTGATGTCGTACTACTTCTTGGTTATGAATCTACATTCACTGAAATTCATGATTATATGCCAACGACATTTATATCTATATCTAATAGTATTGTGTGATGCAGCGGCTTGGAGCCCAAGACAAATTTCCCTACGGGACAATAAAGTATATCTTATTTTATCTTAATCAAAACTTTTCAACCACTATAGTGTAAATAACCTTGTGCTCTTGGATGGCTGAAGTGAACCTTAGAATGATGATTTCCCTGTCTCTGGTGTTTGATAGCAATAAAGAATTTGCCCTGGTTGCAGTACACGCTCCCATTTCTCCACATCAATATGTCAAGAAAATGTCATGTCTGAGAGGAGGGTTACCAAAGGCTTAGAATCAGGGAAGGCATACCACGGAGAGAGCACAAAACAAGAGATTTAGACAGGTCAGCCTCAGTGAACTGTGAAAACTACACTCTTGTGTTAAGAGTTGGAAAGTTCTATCTGAACAAGCAGAGTGCAACCTCTCTAGATCAATCTGTAGATACATAACTTTGTTAACTCCAAACCCCAAACTCCCTGACAGTTTAAATGTGATGAACAAGCTGCAAAGTAAATTATAATACAGCTATCTCCTTTTTGATTCAGGTCAGTTGTGTTTTTGTGCAGCAATGGAGACTGAGCATCTCGAGTTCTATTTCCAGCTCTGGTTATATATCAAATTCCTTTTCCAGATTCCTGCAGCGGATTGCAATTGAAATGATTTAAATAAATTCAAACAACAGAAAATAAGATCAAGATGCAATGGAATCCACAGACACGTGTTTGCTCAGATCCCAGCCCTGCACTAGAGGGAGCAGATCAGCAGTCCGAGGTGAGTTCAGATTGCACACAACTTCCATTCCCAATCATATTTGCCATAATGTGAGCTTTTAGATAATGGGCCGTTCTACTAAATGCTAGTGGAAATGGTCATTAGCATTGACATAAGTGGCTTCACCCTCTTAGCTTCCAAAAAAAATCAATCCCTGAAACGATCCTAAATCTATATCATTATAGCTTTATATTCTCTGAAAGCTGGCCATCAATCTACCAATAACTAATGCTTCTGCGATAGGCTGAGTCACAGAAATAAAATAAGATGAATAAGACAAATAAGAGTACTTCTGAGAGTTTTTATAGATTTTTTTCTGATGTTTTCTATACACTGTAGACATAAGACCCTGGCTTTAAAATCCACTAATGCATTCCTCTGATACGAATGTAAAATGAAATAATTGAGCACTGAAGTCAGTTTCCTGTTGGTCCTCCATACATATGGACATACAGTACAGTATGTGTTTACTTTGGACAGACACGTGCAAATCCATCAGCCATTTGTGTCTAAAGATGCATATTGGCCGCCAATGTGACGCCAACCGTAACCTATAGTACATCATGTCGACACCATACTGCAGGTTGCCGTTAACAACCCTACAGTGTTGCAAAATCTCACATCAGCTACACACAGTGACGACCAGCTGTATCAAATTCTAGACATCCAGCAGCAGAGCCTTTCTTATATTATTAGTGTCACAATCACCATCTGCAGTAGGTTATACACATAATGGAGGCATCTGTGACAGTGTGCGGGGGTCTAACACCTTCAAAGATGTTTATTGGAGAGGATTTCTTTACTAAAGTAGACACAGAATGTAATTCAGTTACTGTGCAGTCTTCCCAGCTACCTCCTTGTCATCCACTTCCTCTTATTATTATTATTATTATTACTATAGGCAGAGAAACAAAGGCAAAGACTGTTTTAGTAGATGAAGTTCAAGGTGTCAAATACTTATCCCAGTAGACACACACACACACACACACATACACACACACAAACACGCGCACGAATCAGAGCAATTGCAGCATGACTCCAATCTGTGAATGTATTATAAGGGAGAGGGAGCCCGGCTCAACTTAACTGCATGACTGTTTTCAACTTGCTGGAAGAAAGAGAAGCAGAGAACAATTTTTTGCATGCAGAAAAATATCTGGCTGCCACACAAACTGGCTTTGGCCTTTTTTTGTTACCACCAAAACAGTAAAACCAATTGAAGGATTGTGATGAATTCCGTTGCATCCTGGAGACTTTTGTGTACTTTGAACACATTGTAAGACTAGATTATTATGTCGTCTGCAATATTTGCTCACTTTCCAACACATGTAATTGCCAGCAAGCAGCAAGTCTACACTCGTGCCACTTTGTGGCCACGTGTTTCCTCTCATTGGACCTAAGGAATCCAGAGTTTTTAAATTAAGGTAGTAATCAAAGCAGTCGCGTAGATGTGACCCGCTTTACGTAATTACAATATAATCACTGATTATTATTTTAAATATAACTCCCAAATGCTTAGCCTGTGACAAGGATAATTACTTAGAGCACTTCCCCATGTGGCCGAGTCTTTTTTTTAACATATACTTAAATCTGAAGCAGAGCTGACACAAGAAAAGACGTGCTGTGGTTTATTCTTTTATGTCACTTTTATCCAACAGCTTTTGTGTTATATGAATGTGCAAATAAAGAGTTTGAGTGCAGAAGACACAGAGAGCCTTTTTGTTTATGTATGAGTGAAGTGAAACGGAGTGAGTGAGAGACAGGGTGAGAGTGTTATGTGGGCATGTGAAACACAGCGTGTCAATGAAAGAGCAAAGTGAAACTCATGGTCAAAGGGTGAAGAGATTTCTTTGGTTGGCAGGTCAGAGAGAGTAGCAGAGGATTAGTCGGGTACTCACTCTGCATGCACATCCCATCGGTGCAGTTCTTGGACTGGAGCACCATGCCCTCACAGTCCTTTCCCCCGTTTTTGGGTGCTGGAACGTTGCATTCTCTCCTTCTCCAGTGGGTGCACTCTGTCCCACAGGTGGACCACTTACTCCACTCTGTCCACACGCCATCCACTAGCATACAACAGACAGGACAGACGAGGGTAGAGTGAACGAAATGGCAAGTGAGAAGATGAAGACAAACGAGTGCATGTGTGGGTGAATGTGTACGTGATCGAGACAGCGAGATATGTGGGAGAGAGACACACACACACGTAAGGGTGGAGGCACAAACAGAGCGAAATATGCAAACACAGAGTTGTATCATATTTTATGTATTTCGTTTTTTGTGCACCTAAACCCTTTCCACCCACTACTGAGTGGGTTTATTGTAATTTGATGCCATACCTGGGCAGAGAGGATTGCACGGCAGCTTCTGAATGCCTTGCCCTTCACAGATGGCGCCTCCGTTGAGTGGGGCTGGGTTGGTACAGCTGCGTGTGCGTTTCTGGTAACCGCGGCCACAGCGGCTGTTACACACTGACCACTCTGTCCATGTCGACCAACCACCATTCACTGGTATACATGGGAATAAAACATGTCAAAACATCACTCAGACTTCTTGTCTTCTTACTTCATCCTTAGATTTATATTGCATTTTCAAAAACAAGTTAACAGGGGCGTTACAATACAACACAAAATAAAAGACAATTTAACTCATGAAATGTAAAAAGAAATTTGAAAATTCCAGTAAAAGCACAGAGAGACACCAAATTAAAAACATTACATTTGGATTTAATTAGGTTTGTCCTCAGTGTGACCTATCAATACATAATGTATCATTGCCCATTGTAAAATGTATCAGGTTTTTGACCCTGGTATCTCTGGTTGTTACTTTGCCATGCAGCCAGACAGTGAATTCTGGTCAGATTGCTACATTTTCCATTCACCGATTCCTCCTAATGCCTCTCTTCCCTCTCTCATCCATCTCTGTCAGCGACTAAATCCAGTGCAGAGTGACACCAGGGCTTGTGGCTGAGAACAAGTCCGTGGCATTTGAGATGGTGGAACTGGGCCCCTTGGAGCCTCCGACTTTCAAATGTGACATGCTTATGAGTGAAGCCCAAAATATTGGACTCCAGGGGAAGACTGCCAAAGCCCCACATTTCTTTATTGTCTGCTTTCTTTCCTACATGGATTATGGATCCATCTCTTCTCTCCTTCTTTTTCTCCATTGCTTGTGCTCCTGTTTCCAGTGTCCTTGGGCTGGAAACCACTGGGCTAAAAACATATTGCATGTTCTTCTCACTTTTTCATCACTAATATCAGACACAACTCTCTCTCTTATGCTTTGGGTTTCTCAAACATGCTTTATGTGTACTTTCACATACAACACAACTGTGTATAAAGGTGCAAGTACCCAATTTAGATTAGAAGCAAGGACAGCACGAACAAACACAGTGGTTTGTTGTACTTTCTCTCAAGGATGAGCTGACATCAAAGCAGTTATTCAACGCGAGTGACAGGAAAGCCTTGCGCAGACAGCAACCCTTGTCCCTGAAATCGGCACTCTTGGATTTACAATTTGTGTTTGTTTATCGGCCCGACATTGACCCCCACTCGCCACATTGTTCTTAATGTTCATGAGACAGTGAAAAGTGATGAGGGAATTATAGATTTTAAACTGGACCCTGGTGAAAGTATCAGTTTCAAGCATCTGTTCACATTTGTCTTGTGTCCGTATCCATCCACAGGCATGCAACAATACCTCTTTATTCAGTCTAAAAATGCACAGCCTCGAGCAGGTGTTGTTCAACTTCACAGCCGTACTGTGCAATAACAGTCACGTTAGCTGATGTTGGGGAAACAGTGGGTGAGTCTGCGTGAAGCCACAGCAGGGGTCTCTTTAAGTATGGCTCAGCCACATCAGCACCTCGCTTACAGTTCAGAAAATCACTTATCTTCCATTCCTTGCACACCTTCCGGCATGAACAAAATGAGCGACTGTTACACGCCCCGGGAGAGAGAAGGATTTTGCTTTATGCAGAGTGACTTTGAATTTTGTTTTTTTGAGTTGAGCTGCCTTTTTATAGGAATTCAACACTTTTCTTCTGCAGTAGTGTCTGACTTTATTGATCCCTCATGTGGCCAATAGGGAGAAAGAGTGTTTGCCGGTCAGGAGATGAAAGACTATTGTTCGAGCTCATTGACTATGTTGGTCAGTGTTAAGATGGTGGTCGCTTACCATAGACAATAACTGTGGCGGTGGTGCTGCGTCTCTTGGCCACAATGTTCTTAGCGACACAAGTGTAGTTGGCAGTGTCAGAGAGGCGGGCCTGTTTGATGATCAGGTTGTGATCGATGGTGATGTAGAAGTTTCTGTCATCGGCAGGATCAATAACTTCCTCGTTCTTCAACCACTCCACCTAAGAGGAAGAAGAGAGCACAACTTGAAGAAAGAAAAAAAAGAGAAAAGACAAAGAGCTCGGAGACAACAGAAAAGTCTTTTAAACAGACAATATGACAGGTTGACCTCATTAAATTGTGAAAAAGTGTTTGAAAAGTGTTTAAACAGCTATAGTTTTTCTCGTCTCCGACTAACCTCACAAATAGCAGTGAGTGCAAGGATTAGAGCACAATTGTTTACTACTCTGAGGTCCTGCTACAAAAAGTCAGTAGCTATCAGGCTCTTTTTACTCTCCCCTTAGAACAAAGCACTACAGTAACAGCAGGATTTTCAGGCAGTAGAGAAAATTCCTGAATCTGAGAGTCTCTCTGACCTTTCCTTATGAGTTTCATTTCTCTAAATGATACGGATATTGAACTCTTGGCGCTATCACAGAACAGGAGACCATTTAGAGCTTTTATATGGCAGTAAATCACCAAGATCCTTTTTCTCTTCAAGAGGTGTAAAGGTTTGGAAGGTTTCAAAAAGAATAACATGTGCCGCCTCACACTCTGAAGCCACTTTGATTCAACAATATTTGCTGGTTCTCTGGTTTTCTTCAAAAGGAGCTGTCCAGCGATGGGGAGACCTGGCAAATAGCTAACTTCCTGTTTATTGTGATATCCCATGAGGAGCAGGGCCTGATAAGAGATAAGACCCTAAGGAGCAGTACAGGCAAAGATAAGTAGGATGTTTATAAAAGCTTGTTCTCATGAGAGATAAAGTATCTCAAAAAAGTGGGACAATAACCTGATATAAGGCCTGCCAAGACAAAACGATGTGCGGGCTCACTGTTGTCGTTAGATTTCTTAAGAGACACAGACATGGCATGTAGTGGTGCAGGGACGTACAACCCGTTGGGCAATGTTGTAAGACCAGCATTGTTAGAACTTTCTCAAAAGAGAAGATGGGCTGATTGTGACATGCACTGAGTTACATGCATCACCAGCTTCACTGGTATCTGTGTTTGCTTGAGATGACGGATATCAAAGACGCCATCAGCGTCACACCTCAGCTGCCTGCTCTCTTATCCAGTGGGAACATATTGGAGAGGAAGAGACGAAAATATTTTCAATACTACACAATTATGTCACAGTCAAACTCTGCCTACCCAGCCCTCCTTCACATGAATGCACTTACATTGTGCAGCCCATAAAACACCTATCGTCATGACAAACTTACATCTGACCTAACACTGGATGCTTCATATCGAGCCAGTAATATATTAATACTTAATATCAGCAGAGCTTTACAGTAAACCTCTGTAAGTGTGATGTACATTATCTGCTGATTTGGTTCTTATAAGTGTTTTCCTCCATCAACATATATTAGCTGACTCAATTTCATGGAAAAAGCCAGGATAGGATTCCCTCACAAGCCATCTACTAGCTGAAATTAAATCTCTCTCATAAGAGCGCAATGGAATAAAGTGCTGAATAACATAAGTTGTGATGTATGCATTACATCGGTCACTCAGTCGGAGCTGTGTCTTATACATAATCTTAATTCCGCAACATAATAGTACAGCATTATGAGCGACACTTCCCCACATAGAAAAGAAACAAACATGTTTTTATATTAGCAGATTCTAATTTGTAATGTAATTCACAACTAGATGCTTAATGAAAGTAGCTTTATCATCACACAAATCAATGAGAACTGCAGTATGGACTTAGACATAAGACACAAAATATTGAATCTATGGTTATAGATGTGTCATTGTCATGCTGTTGACAATGTAAATTCTTAGGTGTTGAAAAAAGTTCGCATTTTTGTGAACTTAAACTATTCAATAAGAGTGATGATGCAAATAACTAGAAAAAAAATGTAATGGTTATTCCAGGAATTTATAGCAAAGCCTGTCCATTTGTGATAGGTGTATATATTTAGGCATTTCAGTATATTGCTAATAAGATGGCTTCTGTTTTAATTTTACTGCAACAAATGTGCCTTGACATCTGCTGAGGTGGCAATTAGACATCTGTTTGACTTTCACTTACTAAACCTCCCTGAGGTTTCAACAATGAAAACAATGAAACATTTTATATTATAAAAGTCATTTTAAAACATACATTTTAAATAAGGTGAATAACTCCTGCGTATTATCTTGATCTTAAACCTGCAATCATTGTAATGAAAGCATAAATGCACTATTACCACTCCATCATTAACAGGGAGGCTAAAGTGATTATAGTGAATGCATCAATGTTGGACAATTGGACAAGGGTTATGTGAATTTTAAAAAGAAATTGTTACAATACCACCACTAATTTTGATACTGAATGACACTTACAAAAATGACAAACATGAGCAAAGAGAAGAACCCTTGTGTTGAGGGAACAAAGATTTCAGAGGGATCCAATTGCCATTGTATGTCCTTTGTTCCCTGTGTCATGTTGAAAAGTCCAATAAAACAAATAAAGATGATGCAAACAAGAGAAACGATGGGATTTGTTGACATCATATATATATATATTGCTATTAGAGCTCACATCAGTGTTAGCAGAGCACAGGGCGTTGGTAAGTAAAAGGTCTATTCTTCGAATCGAGATGGACAGCTGATACAAAGAGGTGGTTATCCAATTTTGCACCAATCACAGAGGCAGCCTCTCCAAACGTGCTGTGCTGAGATGTCAAGAGCAATTTTATATGAGAAGGTAATTAAAAATTTAACAAAAGCGCTTTTCAGCGCAGATGGAGGGGTGGGAGGGAGACTGAGTGACGAGGGATAGAAAGTAGAAGAACCTTATGTCAGAAGTGGGAACGTGTGTGCGAGAGCAAAAGTGAGCAACAGTTCACCCATCATTTATTCTGTACCGACTATAATTAGGACTCATTAATAAAACCAGAGATGAAAAGGTAAGCCAAATTACACCACACTAGTGAAAATATTTCAAATGAATAAAATTCTGCAGAAGACTACATCTCATATAGCATTTGTCCAACTTTCTTGCATGCCAACAGACTTAATCAACCACACACACTTGCAGGTCGTTAGCATCTGATCGGCAGTGAAACATCCGGAGAGGTAATTGGCACATTTCCTATCATTAACGAAGGGAAATTGCCACATGTCAGCTGTCTTACAGAGAGGGAGTTTTCCTGTCTGGTCGGAGACAGCCAAGTGACAGAGAGAGAGAGAGAGAGAGACAGACAGCAAGAAGGATACCTGAACCTCGAGAAGAAGTGAAGGAGACGAACATAAAGTAAGACAGGCAGGCACAAGACAGAGAGGAAGATATAGATGAGCAGGAGGACGGTCAGTTGGTGTGCCAAAATATATGTCATATCATCACTGAGAGGCAAGGAGAACAAGACAGAATAAAGACAGGGAATGAAGGAAAAAGGTTACAAAGAGGTGACTTTGTCTTGAGAGGTAAACAAAAAAGAGATAGGAAACATCTTTTTTCATCTATTGAGCTCTGGAAACTTCACAGACCAGGATGCATCCGGTAGTATTGAGGAAAATAACAAAGACAGGTTAGAAAAAGAAATCTGTCAAAGAAAGGGTTGCAAAATTCCTGGAATATTCAAGGAATAATCTTTCCATTGGAATTAAAGGAAAGGTATAGGGAATGAATTGGAATTAAACCCTAACTTCCGCTAGCAAAGTAGGGTTTAAGTATTAAATCATACTTATACCTGCACTACCTGTAACTGGTGCACATGTCTCATACTGTTCATACTGTATAGCATATTCATTTTTTCCCTTTACCATTTATTCTATATAATACTATTAGTATTATTCCGCATATTACCCTGAAATGTATTGTCACCTCTGGTTACATGTTATACTGTCTCAGTACCTGTCCTGTGTGAAATGAAAATAAATTTGAATCTGATCTAAAATAAATCAAATGTGGTAAGAGCTAGCTCTAAAACTAACAAAAGGTTATAAACTGTGTGTTTTGCATAAGGCTACTATTTGTTTGTTAACTGAAATATCTAAAAATACATCTAAAATATAATCGCTCCAGAAATATAATCAAAAGTTACATGAAAGCATGTAGTCATTTGGCTCAGACAGAACAGTGTCTTTACAGTGTGGTAACAATTCAATTAAATGGAAATAATTTTAAACAAAACATGCAATGAGACCTAGATTGCTTTTTTATGTGTATTTACCCCCAAATGGTTCACTTAAAAAAAAAAAGAAAAAAGAAAGTACCATTTTGTGCAAAAATTCACTTTACTTTTTGTCTGACCTCTTGAAACTGTAGGTGCTATAAAGCAGCTTCAGGTCTTTTGAGGGACCCGCCATTGTGGTCTACATCCTCAATACGTCAATTTTGGACGCAGCATCAGCATCCTTCCACTGTCACTTCATCTCCCACTCGCAAACATAACTGGCTGCACACCAGACTGTGACTGAGGAGTGGGATGTTTCTGTGCTCTGTGCCAGCGCAACACCAATTAACCCAATATACACAACACACTGTATACAATCCACTCACTTGGTAAGAACCAGTATACAATCCGCTCACTTGTTAAGAACCAGTGCAAGAAAACACCATTCAGTACTCATCTCTGTTGAGTCAGAAATAGAACGTACAGCAGAGTGCGGGGGTGGAGAGGGGTGTGAAAAGGAAGAACAGGGAGACATTTTTCCGCAGAAAAGTCTGAGACTCCTCTACAGAGAAGTCATTATGAGCTCTCCTGCTCCTCCACGTGAAGTCTAACTATCCATCTGATGTAATTTATTCATTTCCCTTTTTTTCACAGCATATACCCGCCGCAGGCTTGAATGACACCTGGAGAATGAACCACAAAAGGTTACAAACTGATTATTCAATCACTTACTATGAGACAACGAGCCATATGCTGTGCATCTGCCTGCATGACAAGAATGGAAATGTAAGCTGTGTAAATATTAAGAAGCTGAAATGCACTAAGATGTGATATATTGAGGTGTGATGGGCAGAATGTTTTTGTGTGTGTGTGTGTGTGTGTGTGTGTGTGTGTGTGTGTGTGTGTGTGTGTGTGTGTGTGTGTGTGTGTGTGTGTGTGTGACAGTGTATGTGGAGGAGCTGGAATGGGAAGGGGGTTGGGCGGAGGAGAGAGGGTGAGGTTCGGTAACAGAGGTGGAGTTGGAGGGGTTCCGGTGTCCATACAGAAGACAGATATCTGAGACTTGAGCCAGGAGTAATGGCCTCCTCCAGCTCAGTCCTGCCTAGAGCTCTCTGCTGAAGGTGAACAGCCATTTCTTAAACTAGCTCAAAGGACAGCCAGACACTTCATTGCTGCAACACAACTCTCTCCATTTCCTCTTGCACAGTTCGTATGTCTCTTAAAATGTGATTCCCAGAACCCCTCACTGCCTGCAGTGCAAACAACATGAAGTTGGGAGGAGTTTATGTTTTCACCACTCTCTTTTTGTCCGTTTATTAGGGAGGCATAAAAAACAAACATTTGTTTTAAAAATTGGCCTATGAATCATCCTTGGGCCACGAAACGGTCGATTATATTTTGATGGTGATGATGTCACTATAGGATATCTGCCATTAAACTGCACATTTTGTTTTTAAGCTAAAATATTTTGCTACATTTAAGTGTGGGTGGGCAAGTACAATTTGGCTGCAGAGAGGCATGGCACACGAATGCCGTTTTATGTGAAATATTAAATTAACTAGTATGAATATTACTGAGGCTGCAGCTTTGCAAGGTGGAGAACTGTGTGATAAACACAGTCCTTGGTCTCCCCAAGTCTCCTCTGGCCTTTAGAAAAGCTCAGTTGATAACTCCACCAAGGGACAGGGTTTTTGTGCACTGAGGTCAGAACTCTCTTTGTATGCAATACAACCTTCAGGAGTAAGAATAAAACATGCTGGAACCGTTTCACAAGTTCAGTTTAAAATTCATTTTAAAGTGATAAAGAAACGGTTTATCTCAGAATGAGAACTCCCTCATTTACGTCTCATTGCCATTTTAAAAGAAAATGCCACTAGGCATCCAGCAATTCACCTACCTTATGATTCCTGGTTGCGTAGAGAAAGGTGATTTTTATCATTTTATGCCCTTTTTGGAACTGTAAACAAAGAAGCTGTGTTTACCTTGAGGGCTTGGGAGAAAGCTGTGATGGTAGGTGAACCACTGATTCAAAATACAAAGAATGGCAAGGGGGTTTTCAAAACACATGCTGGTCGAGTAGCCCATACATGTAGTAGTTTCTTGGATTTGTTTTCTAGTATCAGTTTATCTTTGCATCATCCTAGGGCCCGAAGCAATGCTTCTTGTCTTTGTCCTGTAATTCAATATATTTTCTTTTCTTTCTCATAGGTGGTCCTGTAGAATACATGCACAGAAAACCCCCTGGGGTCCAACGTTGTACATTTAAATGTTTGTCAAGGCCTGACCCATCGGAGGTTACAGTAGAAAGGGCAGTGACTTATAGAGGACAGCAGAGCTCACACATGTTGGGCTATTAGAGTAAATCACAGGCTTTGCACAGGGAAACTGCAATGATTGACAGATGGGTGCCTAAAGGGCAAATGATTGGTTGCCGGGGGAGTTTTGATCTGCCCTCCTGACACTTTCTCTCCCATGGGTAAACTAAATAAAAACACACTTCCTGTTTCACTGGGCACTGAAGTGTTGTTACTCTTGACATTCCTGGCCCCCTCATGACTACACATACAGCATTTTGACTGGGATGAAGCACTCAGCTATTTTTTGACAAGGTGACCTGATGAGCTGCAGTCTGTGCTACGCTTTCACATCGACTATTACGTGGAACTGGACCTAAAATCAACAGTAATCACTGTCATTTACATGGACTGATGGTGGACGCTGGCTCTCCATAAAGAGCCACAGTCAAGATTAGATTTAATAGCATAACAGTCAATGCTGAGATTCATTACAAGCACATACATGTGAAACCCTTGAATTTGGTTCTGGCTGCTGTTCCAGCTGTCTAAATTCATCAGACTTAGTTTCCTCATTTCCCTGAATGAGGGAGTGTGAAGTAAAGATCTTTACGTTTCCTAGCTTTCTTCTCAGCAAAGCCAGTGGACTTAATCATGGCAGCAGGGCCTCTTCCCTGCAGAGCATCAATGACTCGTTACCCATGATAACACGGCAGGACCCCGGCTGACTGAGGAGATGCCTGAATTAAAAACCTGCTTCCATGGAAACAGGCTCAGCAGCTCACAGTGCTGCATCACCTCTGAACTCTTGTCTTTCTCTCGGGGCTGTGACAAGTGCTCTGAAGTGGAGATGGAGATGGAAAGCATGGGAGAAGAAAAGAGAAAGGAACAATAAAGCTGCATTCTTTCACAAGGAGATTTAAGTCAATTTTATGAGCCTGCCACATGTTCTTGCGTATGAAAAGAGGGTATTGTTACTTCTGTAGAGGCCCTTAAGATGTTGATGAAAGGGCTTCATGGAGGTATTAAAAGAGAATGATCAGTGTTGAGCTGAGGGAAAGTTTTCCATCCCCAATCTTTACCTTTACTCTATCTATGGCCAGTGCTCAGCATGTGAGCCCACGTAATACAGAAACCAAGCCATTCCTGCCAAATCACTCCTTCTCCCTTCCTTCCAATAATAGTCTCAATGGATACATTTTCCTTCTGCTTTTGATTAAGTATATATCAAATATTCATGGCAATGGAAATGTGTAACAATGACTTTTAGGGGGCCTGGTGAGTGTCTAATGTATTCAGACCATACAAGACGTTCATGACTGAATCCTTTTGCTATTTCAGAAACCTCACTCGCAGTATTTCAGTCCTTTGAGGCCAAAGTTCCATTGGTAATGGTCGCAAGGAGAGCCAAAATAAATGTTGGCTGCTTGTTTTCTTTGTGTGTGTGTGTGTCTCCAGGACTATCTGTACACCAGAAATTCAGTGTATAAAGTTTGAATAACCTGTCAAAAATGAGGTCCAGGATACCTCAAACTCAACTGCGAATATGAAAACCTCTGAGATGTCAGATGGGAACTGTTTCATATCTTCTGTTATGAAAAGTTGCTGCATTATCACAGGAGCAATCCTGATTATTCAGTATAATGTTGAATTTTTCGGGGCAACAGCCGCTGCAGGAAGCCAACAAAGACTCAAAACCACTTAAATAGAATAACAGAACGTCATTACTGTGGTACACCATCGTGAAAACCTATAATGTAAATCATCTGTAAAGTGGGAAGTCAAAGAGGGAACACAAAACTGACACTGGATAACATCAAATAGCGCAGTTCCACTTTGTAATCTGAGATCAAAACTAATTGTGAGCGACTTACTTTGATTATCGAGAATGTGGGCTTTGCAGCTCTGAGAATGTTTCTGTGTGGGTGAGTTACTTTGCTAATTCTTCGTCTAAAACCGCTGCAACAATGTGGCATTATAGCGGATCTCAACAAAATATCTTCATTAAAACTGAAGTAAAAGTGTCAGCGCTTGCAACCATTTAACTATTATAATATTAGTTAAAAGGAAAAAAACAAATGTGTGTAACATTATGTGTTTGAAGCTAAATGACACATTTTCATTATGAAAGCTCCTTCATTCTAGTTTTAAAAGAAGGAAGCAATACATCAGCAGTGAATGTCTTTCTGCCAGCAGGTCAGACACAACCACACTGTTCACTCCATAGAATAGATGAATAGACTGTCAGTGCTCAGTTGAGTTGTTGGCAGCATGGTATCATGTGAGCCTGGGCACACAGACTTGTTAATGTCCTTGCTGGTGCCTCGACATGTGAACATCCATGTGGAAAAGCGGGGACGTGACAGTTCATGCGCAGTCAGCACAGTGTGTGTGTGTGTGTGTGTGTGTGTGTGTGTGTGTGTGTGTGTGTGTGTGTGTGTGTGCCACACAGCACAATGTCCACCACATACAGTCCACATGATTTAACAAAAGTGCTCTAAGAGTATAGGTTTTATGGCTCAGTCAAAGCCTGCCATTCCACCAGCCTCCCCCTCGCAAGGCAAAGCCCTATAAAGGAAGCCCAGAGCGAACTGACAGCCCACTGGAGGCCTGACAACAACCCACCGGATCCAACCCCGACAAACCGCAACAGCTCCTCTCCCTCTGCCTTCAGCCTCGCTCATCCCCTCTATATTATTTTTTTGTCTTAGAGTGGGTGAAATATGACAGATCCTTCCTTCAAAAACGGCTGCTACACATTTCTACAGATTCATATGTAACCACAGACTTAGCCCATCTGCTTTTTTTCCAAGGCTTTTTCTCCAGCGGGCTTGTGTGAGAAAAGGCCTGAAAAACACAGATGAAAAAGCAGCATTCGGTTTTGTCCTTTTTTCCCACTGAGGCAGCTGTGTTTGACTTTGGAAAAAAAAAAGAGAGGAAAAACAACTTGTGGAACGGAACTGTTGTCTTTTTTTGTACCAATGAGGTAAGTGTGAGTAATTAAAGGAGTTGAGAAAGGGCCTCTGTACACACACAAAATCCAACTTGATCATAGAAGGAAAAGTAAACAGGGAAAACAATCACTGCTCTTAGTCAGAATACAGAAAATGATACAGTTTATGCTTTTTTTGCTTTTAGAAGAGGTGAACTGCCTGCTACAAATGCCAAAACATCATATCCTACATTTTGACCTCATAATATAAAAAAATCCTTGTAGAATTTAACGACACATTATCTTTCCTCTTGTTTGTTGAATAGATGGCTAGTTTGATGATAGGTAACTACATTAAAACAACACTGATTCTACTTGATCACACACACACACAGACGCACACACTTTTACACGGACTGAACACACTATAGATGTTGGCAAGCCTCTTATTTACCCTTCATTGAAAATCTAGGTTGCCACAGCAACTCCATATCTCATAAAGCATAGATGTGTCATGATTGGACCCCAGCTGAGTCTTTAATCGCTGTACAGAGCCAATCCAGGATTGACAGAGAGACCTCAGACAGGCAGCAAAATCACCAGTGCTATATGGCTGTTACAGCAACATTATCAGACTGAAGCTTGGATTGTATAAGGAGAGTCTGCGGAGTGCCAGTCCCAAACTTTCGCCCATTTAGCCTGTCAGCACTTTCAGCGGGGATAAATGCTGTGCAGTTCCACTCACTTAACTCGGCTTTTCCTGGTCAATCACAAGCCTTTACAGAGTTCAGGCCCAACACCCCCAACTAAAAAAAAATAAAAAAACACCAAAGTCCCTCCACCCATCAAACCACTCTTTCATCCTCTATTTATGTTCCTGCAATCACAACTGAGCCTTTTCAAATGCAGTGGTAACAGTGCACTACTGTAGGGTAGAGAGGAAGTAGAGCAGGGAGGTGATATTGGCTGAGCTAAGGTAACACGGGGACACAACTGGTTTTATTATTTTTTCCTCACTGCAGATAATTACAATTTTCTTCTCCTCTGACCAAATTGCAGTGACTGGCCGAAATACCCAAACAGCTTAAATAGCCCAGGCGGTGGTGGAAAAATGTCCTTATCTGAGCGCTGGACCGTGTCAGATTTATTCAGTGTTATTATATTACAACTTCTGAAATGAGCAGAGTTCAAAACTGAGGAAAATTCCACTATCAACACAGTTTTTATGTGTCATGAAAGAACAGAACCATTGACTGGTATTATCAAAACATGTAATACATGTATAAATATAAAATGATGGGGGAGTTGGACATTTTAGCTACCCATTATATAAAATAAAATAAATAAAAACGAATCACACCAAAAATTATGCCGACATTTCAGCTGAAACTAAAAACTGTCAGTGAAGCTCTTCACATAAACCTCTTTTCAGAGCAGCCAGTTTATTGGATTTGAGTTGAGAACTTTTGGCCGGGCTTAGTCTGGAAAATCACAACTGCCTGCATTTCTAAGTGCATATTAGAACTTATCTTTAACAACCTCAACTCAATGGCCCAATGAAATGTGTTTTGAACCTTACCTCAGCAGCGGGGATGCCTTCAGGTGGGCGACATTGGAGCAACACTTCCTGTTCGAGTGACACTTCCTTTCCAAGAGGTTCCTGGTCGAATGTCTTCCTCAGGTCTACAATATGGACAGAAGCACATTGTGTATCAATATTTAGTTATATCTCACTGGCAGGTAAATGTGAGGGCAATTTTAAAGCTATGTTTAATATTAAATACTGAGTCAATCAATAATATAGTATTGATATCCTAACAATAAATCATCAGAAGAAAAAGGCAGGGTAACTCATCTATAGTAATTGCCACTGTGAAAAAGCAGTACACAACAGTGTGTGTGTTTGAATGTTAGAAACATCAACTGAGATTTATGCTTTCTTTCTATCTCCCTCTCTCCTTCGGCTCACAGATAAACCTCCCTGAAGTAGATGTAGAGAAGACAGATAGAAGGGGATCTCTCACCCGCCAATGAAAAACTAATATTTTTGTGGTGTGAGAGCCCTGACGGAGTAGTGCAGGGCAGGGATAGTGGAGCTGACAGGACAGGATTACTGAAGGTGTCATGCTACACTGGAACCCAAAGCCCATTAGACATATATCATAACCCGCTGCACAGACTGAGACAGGAGCAGTGGGCATCACATACAACAACAGAGGGGATGGGAGAGAAGAGGTCTTAATGGGGAGTTACAGCACCATTTGGGAACTTTGGAGTTACTGAAGCATCAAATCTACAATCAAACCTCCAAACTCCACTGATACCATTTACACAGTCTTTGCAATATTCTTGGCAAAAACAGTCCTGCTAACAAAGGCAAACATGATGGAAGAGTGAGACAAACCAAGTTGAAAAGGATATCTGTGCGATGACTACAAGCTGCGAGGATATAGTGAAGCTCAGACCTTGAAGGGTTGAACTAAGCAGGAAACATACATGTTAAAAGACTGTGAGACACAGCTCTAATAAAACTGCAAAAAGGCTGCAACAGTAAGATGCGTGTTGGGGGTCTGTGTTTACTTCACTTTTGATATCCAAGTTTCTGATACCAACACATCTTTAGTTCCTAACCGTGTCCATGGAAACAAACCCAGAAATGACCCTGGTTCAATCTGTGGAAACTATATGGCAGTTATTATACACAGAACACTATTATTACAGTAATGGTAAATGGACTGACTGCTTTAACACTACTTTTCATCATTAACCCATTCATACACTGATGGCAGGGGGTACCATGCAAAGTGCCACATGCCCATTAGGACTATATAACCATTCATTCTCATTCATACACCGCAAGAAATGTCTTGCCCAAGGACACATCGACATGGACTAGCGGAGCCGGAGATCGAACGTCTGATCCTTTGATTGAACATCGACCCTGCTCTACCACTGACCCACAGTCGCCCGTGTGTTAAGATTTAAAATAAATTATTATAATATACCTCTATAAGATACCTCTGCAATAGCACATTGGTTGGGAATTCAAGGTTTAGATGCGAGATGAGTGTAGATCGAAAGCACCTTCAGACGTGCAGTGACACATGGCAGAATTTGTACTTCAGAAGTTGAAGCAGACTGCACATCATAAGTTTAATACTCGATATACTTGAATATGATGTAAATGTAATAGGCTGCATTACCCACGTCCATAAACGTAAATAACTGTTGTTTAATGTGTGGGGAGATTGAGGTATATGTGGGAATGGAGTTAGTAATGCCAGAGCTTTCTCACTATATATTTTTCGTATTCGTCACTACTATGAAATATAGAGAAGGCATCCCTAAAACATGATCAAAATAGAGGTTACATTTACAGATTTCATCCCTTGCTTTTTTTTTTGTTCAATAGTTTCCTCTATTACATGAGGACACATTATACTTAAATAGAGACATTTCACTGTTCAGCTAACGGTTCCACTTTCCCTGCAGGAGAAACTAGATCATGTTCTTATAACAGAATACATGATCAGGCTACACCTGGCGGCCCCAAAGAATACATATAGTCATTTTAAGGTTCATTTTTTATTTGGAAAAATGAACCTTAAAATAACAAATTCAATCCGTTTCCCAATTCCACCTGTGAGTATGCATGACTTCAGGGGAATAATAACCCTAACTCCACAATTTCGATGTATTATAAAAGCTGAAAGCGTGAGTGTTGAATTGAAAGCAATTTCTGTAAAAGTCTGGTATGAAATTAAAAGAAGGAATGACTGGAGGGGCATATTGTGGGACATATAAAGCTTTATGGAATTTGATCCAAGGACCAACAGTTTGTTTTTGTGAAGATGGAAAGGAAAGGAAAGGAAAAGAGGCAGCAAAACTATATCTCAAAGGGGCACTGCTGTTTGAAGTTGTAAGAGTCATTCTACTGTTGCTCTGATGTCAGAACTACAATGTAGAGTTGAATGCTAGTTCAAACTGCCTCCACAAGATAAAAGAAGATGTAGTCACAGTATGACAGGTACGGAGACGCAGCAGGCACACTGTCCCCTACACAGGAACACACTTCGTGCTATACAGTATTATATATGCTCTGCAACCAAAGCCATTAAATAAAATATGAATTCTCCATAAACCTACTGGAGAATATGCCAGTCTTCACTGGGTACTGGCTGCTCAGTATGCAGTAATATAGCAGAATGGACCATAATGCATAGCAGCCATACTGGAGGTGGTGTCCTTGGTATGGTGCATAGCAGGTTTTGTTTTGATTTTAAATTAGAAATATAATGTGTTTATCATGAGAAAAAGTACATACTTAATAACCTTCTTAAACCTAAGCAATAAAAAAAAAATGTTTTTGTTGCCAAATAATAAACTTGTTTGGATAGTTACATTTCTGTTTTTATTTTATTCTTTTAGTGTTGAACCAGAGTCTGTTACTCCCACAACTACTACCAATTATTGTACAAAACATAGATATCACATAATAGCCTGAATTAAATTATTAGAATGAATTGCATTGGCCAGTGTTTATAAGTAAATGTTTTTTTATTCGCTTGTTGTAGCAGATCAACTACAGCTTGTTTAACCACAATTAAAACACCCAGTGCTTGTTTTGTTAATTTCATCATCCTTTGCAAACCTTTGACATTCCTCTTGATGAAACGCAGTAAGTAGCATGCAAGTGATTATTTTGCTCTGCATATTTTATTGGATGTGGGTTTAAATTATGCTCCCCCTCCAGAGTCTCTCCTCTCCTCGCTCCTCGTAACCCTGAACAATACTGTGGGACACTGAAGGGTGCGGGGCCAGCTAAGTCGACATTCCTGTGGGAGTCGCACGGTTCCTTCCTCAGCAGATAAACTCTTCCAGCCTCCCTCGCCCTCAGAAGGATACATATATGACAACATTACCTTAAGAAGATGCTGTATGTTTGGCTACTTTACATGCCAAATTACACCAGCCCTACACTACAGAAACTTCCTCGCTTAGTAAATCATAAGGTACTGATGCAAACCTAGATTAGGAGTGACCAGGAACACTCGACTTGTACTCGTAAAATTATAAGGCTGCAAACAAGAAAATCAATTTCCAGCTTTCTCAGTAAACTTTATCCTCCGACAATCTTTTGAAAGGCATTTCAGTTGATTTGATTCATTTATTTAATTTGGTTCTATGCTCATGCTTTTATTGCCTCTCTTTGGCAAGCAATCACTGCTCCCAAACTATGGAGGCCAATCAAAACGGTTTTGTGGAGGTCACACGAAGAAAAGGCAATCACAGGGAATTTACACATTCTTCCTCCAACAGGCACACAGAATCTCTGACAATACTTTTAGCCAGACCAGCCTTTTTGAAAGTCTGAAAGTCAGTTCTTCAACACATCAACCTCTTAACTTGCCAGCGCTGGCGCTGACTCACCGTCTGATTAAAGTGTATATGTTTAGATGATAGAAGAGGAGAGGAAAACAAGCCCAGTTTCCATTAGCCTAACAGGATCGAGTCTGACTCTGAAGAAGCCTGCCTGAAGAGAGAGCACAGTAGAGGAGCTAATCCATTCAGCAGAAGCTAATAGGAGGGGAAGAGAGGTCCATTGTGATTTGAGGGATAGGTTAGTGCTGGAAGGCTGCTCATCATGGGTGATTATAGGAGGTGGAGCAGCGGGAGTGGGCTCGGCGGGGGAGACTGAGAGGCATGATTCTGATTCACCAGGCAAGTATAACAGCAGCAAGCAGTAATGAGAAGCGCTACCGGTGTTTGAAAAAGAGGGAATACACTGAATTCAAAGAGCAACTGTACAGAAAACCAGGGGACATCATAAGCGAGAGAGAGTGAGAGACAGACAGCAATATATATGCAGAGAAAGATAAGGAGAATTAGGAGAGATCAAAATTGAGAGGGACAGATATATGACCGCAAACTGCCTCTAAATGGAGTAGACCACCTGAAAACCATGCATTTTGACTCCGTACTGTGCTACTCTTCTAAACTGTATCGTGAAAATAAAATTCCGACAGTGGCACTGAGTTGCCAGCCAAACAGTGATATCCCTATCGAGCCCTATCCAGTAGTGGTAACAATACATTTGATGCAGGTGACAATACACGCTGCAAGTGGGTGTTGCATTTTGGGTCTGTTTGCCACATGTCAGTCACAATGAAGTGACAATTGAAATGACTTAGTCAGGAATTGAAAGTGTGAAGCGTGATCAAGCTGATACTACAAAAGAAGTCCCTTCAGGTGGAATTTTGACAACAATGTGGAAGCAGTTGTGTTACGTAATATGTGTTGTGTTGCAGAAGCACTGCCTTGCTGTCACAACTCAAGCTACTCTTACATCTCTGCTTTCCTCACCATGTCCTCTGGGGTTTCATTACTTTTCAGATTTTGATTGGCACATCCTTTGAGAAACAGTTCTAAAAAAAAAATTTTGCCCAAACTTTAGAGGCGACACAATGTTTCTCTTTACTTGAAAACGATTTGTGTTATGCATTTTAGTAGAAGGACAAACACAAATGCAGAGAACAAATGAGGACCACCTACAGAAAAAAGAGGTAACACTGGTATAAACATGTGTCGTAGCCTCTCTACTGTGTATACACTGCTGAAGCTCTCCCCATCCTCTGCATTGGTTTATACTGTACACAAGGAAAGAGAATCAGATGTCGGCTTTTTACCAACTCAAGTTCAAAGGGACACTTGAGTCCCGTGTTAGTAAGACCTTTTTTCACTGCTTCTATCTCCAGAATCTGTAAATCTGTCCTGATACACAAGTCGGCCTTTGAGATGCAGTTCCTTGGCAGACAAGACATTTTGTTTGGAGAGGAAAACAAAGATTAGAGAGAAGATAAAGACTGAATAATAGGATGAAGAGAGGGGAGAATACTCACAAGCGATGCGGACGTGGGCTTTGCGGCTCTTGGTGGTCCCTGCAGAGCTCCAGGCAACACACTGACACCAGAAGTCCTCCGGCCCAAACAACTCCTCCACCTGCTGCCGAGTGATCTCTATGCTGGCCTCTCTCACTACCAGTCCTGTGAGGAAAGACAGAAAGGATTGAAAGGGAGGGAGATAAATGGAAAGTATTAGCACATATCAACAGAGAACAACGAGCTCCAATGAACTGAAACAGACCAAAATTGATCCGTTTATATCATATGCACTACCTTGTAATCACGAATCAGTAAAATTTAAATCAGTCACATCACATGCTTTGACACTGGGTATTTGTGTCAGTCTGGCCCCGATTCCAGAGCCAGAGAGCTGAGCTGTTTGGGTCCGGGCCCTGTGGGGGAGGATTCTCGGCGTCATGGCTACCACAATCCTGTTTGCTAACTCCTCTGATTACTGCTCATCTGGGTGCCAGGACCCAAACAAACAAATCATCCTCAAAACAAATGCCTCTACCCACAGCTGCCCCTCTAGAGCGGATTACGCTGCTGCTCCAGTGAGTGTATGTCGACCATGCATAGGAATTGTGTGTATATATAAATTAATGGGTTATGTGGTGCACAAGCATTCACTGAAGCTACAGATACTTCACATGCAATATTATGCCTTATTGCAGCTCAGTCCATCATCCTGTTTTGATTGAATGAGATATTTGTGAGGACAATGGTGGTATCATGAGGTCCTTGTAAAAATTTGAAATGTACAACAGTAACTCACTGTACTATAGTATTTAAAATATTTGGAGACAATTAACACATTGATGTATAGTATCTGAACCCATCATGGGCCGGATTGACACAAAAAAGTAAAATTATTCTATGTGTTGATACATTTTATGTGGTCAGGAGACAACAGTACTGTGGAATTTTCACAAGAACATTCTGAGATCATGCTGTGAATAGCCAATGCCACCTCATCATCAAAGTGCTGCTCTGTTAGGTATAAATGTGGGGGGTTTTCGGCCCACTGGAAAAAGTTAAGTTCATGTCATTTTCCTGGAACTGTCATGCTCATGTACCAAGTCAGCAATAATGTAAAAGTGGACTGTGGCATTCAAATTATGCCCTGTTCAAGGGCCTTTTGTGTGCCTTGGAACGATTCTCTACACTATTACCACCAGAAAGGATGCATCTACAAATTATAATTTTTTTGTCCACCATAAATCAGATCGTGTCATCAGCATTACAAACCACAATCCCGGCAGCTTTTTTCCTCACTCTTTAGT
Organism: Ophiodon elongatus; assembly: GCA_016806645.1. NCBI lineage: Eukaryota > Metazoa > Chordata > Actinopteri > Perciformes > Hexagrammidae > Ophiodon > Ophiodon elongatus. The sequence continues at coordinate 528,844 of JACSYO010001905.1, forward strand.
TACCCTGTTTTGGAGATGACTAGGTCTGTAGCTGTGTTTCATTGTTAGCTGACATTATGACAGAGTCTTCTGTTGCAGTTGTAGCACATCCAATAAGGAGTTTGAGCACACTGTTGTCTTAGTATGGTATTGACCATATATTGCCATTTCTTTCTACAAAACTGCTACTGTCTAGAAGCTTTGAGTCAGTGTCTCAAGACTCACAACCATGACCAATCTTTTTACATGAACAGTGATGTGTACATCCTATTCTTGTTACAGATATTGTATTTTTGCACATTTGAATGGCTTAAGTTAATTAAAGAAAAAATGTACATAGTTTTCTCAAACATCCCCAACTCTCTGTCCTTAGTGCACACCATTGCCTGCTAATTCAAAAACAATGGGGAGGTGGATATCTCTTGAGGGGGACACAAATTGAAAGGGCTGCACAGAGTACATGCCAATTCAAACGGGGCAGTTGCAGAATTAATGATGCGGCCGTGTTGTCAAAAGACTATCTAAGTACTAAACTGTAGCTTGTCCAAACAAAGGTGTAATGTTTTAGTTAGTGAGCCAACTTAAACTAGTATTGGGCGTTAATAGTTAGCCAGTCAACATCTCCTTATTCCTGCAGTTTTTGATATTGGAACACACTTGGGAGAAGTTTACAGATATTACAGATACCATAAAAACAACTACGAGCAGAAATCCTTCAGCATTAGAGCTAATGAGCTAACTTAGCTAACATGTTGTCAAGGTTGGTAGGTGAAATATTATAATGATGTAAGGTTACTACAGTAACTTTAAAGGCTGTGTGCTAAGTTAAGCTACTAGACGAGGGCTGGAGCACGTTTCTTTTGCAGTGATAGCAGCTAATACAATGAATGACGTCTGGTTTAGGTGTGCCATGTAGCAAGCATTTTCAGTAAGACAATTCTTACTGTTGAACTTACCTTAATCAAACCTGTGTTTTTTAACGCCGATTTAATAACTTCTTTAATGGCCTAATTGCTGATAAATTAAACTATTGCTCCGACAGTATATTAAATACACTGTCGGAGCAATAGTTTAATAAGTCACCATTCATGTTCTTTTTTTTTAACTGAGCTTACCCCAGAGATGCCGTGTGAGGTTGATGTGACTTCATTAACATGCGCTGCCTTGTGTCACAAATCAGTGACTCATCGTGTCCCGATGTTCATTCAATCAGTAACCCAATCTTTGCCTGAAATCTAATTAATTATATTGTGATTCACTAGGCTACCTGCTGAGCTAGACATGAAATGGACCTTTTTGAGACACACTGTGAACCTTTGCCAATAATCTAAAATTGAAAAAAATCGGTGTAGTTTAATTTGTGAAAGCTCACTCATAATGCCATACATTTATCAAGACAAATCTGGCAATAATCTGTTGGCCAATTTTTACCTTACCCTACATTAATGGTTTGATGTGGAAACGTGACAACTGTTATGTTCCTATAATTTCCCAAACATTGCATTCAGTTTATTGTGCCAGTAAAAAGTCCATATCACAAAGCATACAAATGTTTATAACTGCTATTATAGATATCGCTACAATGGAATAGAAATCTCAATGAATACTTCTTGATAAAGCGAAGTATTTCCAGAGAAGACTGACGGTATCTCAGCTGTCAATAGATTTGTTACAGTCTTTTTATGCATATGTTAACCATCTCCTCTTCTGGGTGCTCAGAATTTGTACAAAGGTTCAGGATCGGTTATACAGTTCAAGTAGGTTCACACTGTATGTGTCTAAATTTCTGGTTGAATGTAAAATGCAAAGAGACCGGGTGGTTGAAAAAATTAACATGCCATTTTACTTCAGGTTCAGTGCATTCACACAGCCTCCTTGTTCTGGCACACACACCAGGCAGAGTGACATCCCACACACCAGCTTAGCGCTCATGTAAAATTTACACAGTGTGCCGACAGGCAGGAGAACAGGCGCGTCTGTTGTGTGCACATTTTCTGCTGCATGAATGTGTCCACATGCATGTGTGAGTCCAAGGGCGTGTGTCTGTGGTTGTCTGTACTGTACGCCAATGTGTCTGAGAGGATGTGTATTGTTAGTTTGAGAATGTCAAGGATGGATGTGATGGATGTTAGAACATCACACACAGAGTCTGAGAGGCAAAATCAATAGTGGAAAGAATAAGAAGATAGGAATTCTCCAAGGGTGTAAAACATGCGCCAGAATCAGTTAATTCTTTTCCATCTGTGCCTCAGACTGTTTCTGAAGAAGGTTCTATAGAGGGTAATTATCTTTTCTGACGTTAGAATAAGCCCTCTGCACCGTAAGATAGCCTCAAGCAACGATGATGACCAGCTATAAGTATACTCTAAGAGTAATTCATGACTTCATTCAAGCAGGATTAAACTCTTCGTGACATTTTGCCCTTGAAACACATCAGAAGGATCACTCTAGCAGATGAGCGGGGCTCTGATCTGGGCCCGCTGACCTCATCCAGTGACTTCATGCGTTTGCTCAGCTAGGAGCTCTCAGTACACTGTATAGCATTACAATGATAACAACAAAACAGACACACGCAGACTTCGACTCAATTTGCAATTAAGAGGGGCAAACAAGCATGGCCCATGTCAGGACCAGCGTTGAGGGGCTACTTCACACATGTCAATGTGGCCATTAGCAGTAGAAATGATTCTACAATAGGTCCCATTAATAGGCTGAAGTAAGGCGCCTCATTGGGGAAGATATATTATTAATGTGGTCATTAAAATGAGCTAGTCTAGTTCCTTAGTGTTAGCACTGGCTAACATTATTGATCAGACCAGTCGGGCAGAAAAGGAGGGATTGGTCATTGAAGGAGCACTGAAAGAGAAGGGAGGGGGGGGTAAGTGCTCGGATTATCTGGCCAGATGAAGAGTACTCGTTTCATCTACTAACTCGTATCTCAGAGAGTGTGACAAGCCGTCTCCAGTGTATATTACACTAGTGTGCCTACTTATAATTAATTTGCTGCTCACTCACTCATATCAATTTTCCTTTTGCTCACAACGAACTCCAACCTGCCCTCAACACTGGGAGGTAACTGCTATGGTGTTCAGGTGACAGCAGGGTGAGTATCTGAAGCTCAATCGTCACTGGGGGGAAGGCCAATCGTAAAAAATTGCCATCACGCTTTGGTCCTTCTCACCACCTTTTTTACTCTCGTCTCTTGCAAACTCACATTTTCTTCATGTGACCTTAAATCTATGGTTTCTTTTCATGTACGTCTTCATTATTTCACAGAAAACTGGTCTCAGTTCAAATCCGAGTGGTTCATGGTCATGTGTTCACACAAATAAAACTTCACTACTGCTCCCTAGCTGAACTTTGAAAAGAAAAAGAAAATAACAACTTTATTTTCCTTTTTTTGCAGGTGGTTTTGCGCCAAGTGCTTGTGTGTCACGTGCGCTACACACGCCCCACTGTGCGTCACATTCGTTGGATTAAAAAGCATTTAGACAGGAAATATACCTGCGTGAGGTCTCTTGAAAAGTCGCAGTGGAGAGCTGCAGGTGAATTGTTTCATGCTGTGAAGAACATTGTGCAGGGAAAGGCTAACAGTGACTCAAGCCCCCTATTGCTGATTACATTGCAACTACTGATGCCACACAAATTGTGCTTTCAGCAGGAAGTAGTTTTATGATACGTCTCAGAAATTGTTGTTATTTGCATCATACAGTGCCTATAAAAACTATTAACCCCCTTTGGAAGTTTTTATGTTTTATTGTGGTACACCATTGAATCAAGGTAGATTCGATGTCAAAGGGAAAATAGATCTTTAAAAAACGATCCAAATTAATTACAAATATAAAATACAAAATACTTGTTTTAATAAGGATTTACCCCTTCATGTCAGTATTTAGTACATGCAGTATTTAATAGATGTGTTGCACAGCTTGTCACTGCAATCATAGTTTGTGTCTTAATGGTTTAGGGTCTTGCCATTAAATCTAGTTTGATTCGCTGTTGTAAGACAACAAAACATGATCATTTCTAAGGAGGAAAACACTTTTTATTGGCACTGCAATTCACCACAGACGAAACAAAAATACAGAATAAAGGCATTTATTCGGGGGATTTAAACTTAATCTACTACTCTATTTCAAGTGCCAAACATATGCGACACACAAAAAAACAAACTTCTCTAACTCTTTTGTTCCTGTGTATATAGAGGAAGTAGACAGCACCTTGTTGTCATATGAGTGCGTCAAACATCTGGATAAACATGCAATGGATGCAGCCTGTAGCTTAAGTCTCTTGCACTCTCTTAATCTCATTATCTCTCATTTTGTTGAAGTTCTTGCCAACATGAAAGTGAGCCATACAGACAGGACGAGAGAAAAACAGAAACACAGGGGGTGGGAAGAGAGGAGGGTAAAGAGGGAGAGATCCAATTTCTTCAGGCTAAACTATCAGTGGTATTGACCAGGCTGGCCAGTTTCTATCGGTACTCCTTTTCTGTCAATCTAGGGAAATCAGAGAGCAATGGAGTGGGTTGAGGAAGGCTACAAACATCCATTGGGCTCTTGTGGTGTTGTGTGTGTGGGGGGGGGGTGCAAGGGCATAAATGAATGAATATCTGTGCAGTAAATAGCCTGTGGATATAGTTGTATAGAGTGGGTGCGTGTGTGATGTGTGGGTTGTTTTCCATGTTGATGCTTTTAGCACAAAACCTTCTGACATAAAGGCTAAGAGCCACTGATACCTTCACCCTCTTCTTTGTCATAATCATAACCATGAAACACATCCTCAGATCTGTGTATTCTTCTAAAAGTACACTGGGTCAAAATGAAAGGATTTCAGGTTGCGATTGAGGTTGTTTTTACAATACTCATTTTATATTTGTTCGGGCTACAGCACTCTTCTGTATCTGTGTGTCTGCTTTTATATTTTGCACCAGCCCGCAACAATGCTGTGTGTTTCATACAGTTCAGTAAAACAGCACTTGATTGTTGTATTTTTACGAAACACCTCAGAAACAACACGGAACAGAACGATTGCCGATCCTTGAAGTGTATGTAAGTGTGTGCTTACGGGCCTAGACATTCAAATTTAAGTGAAGGAGCAGCTGTCTGTGTGTCTGAGCATACAGATGTGTCTGTGTGTGTGTGTGTGTGTGTGTGTGTGTGTGTGTGTGTGTGTGTGTGTGTGGCAGAACAGTGGGATGAAAAGGGTAAGTGCGATGTGATTGGTACCTGTGGGCGACAGAAAGAACTCAATTTCCAATACAGCAGCTGAATGCAGCCAATCAGTGCTGGGCTTGTTGTGTGTAATGGCTCTGGTGCCGTTGGGGGCTGAATTCAGCTGAAAACAACCCTGCTGGAGCTTCACTACCTTTAGCTCCTCTAGATGCGTACAAACATGTACATAGAGACACAGCTACACACCCAAAAGGCACACACACACACACACACACACACACACACACACACACCACGAGTTGTGGTGCTTGTCAAGCCTTTTCTGCAGATACGGTGATGCACTCATTGATCAAATAAACTGGCCTGTAAGATTGATAAGCAGACAAACATAGTATGCATGTTTGTACACACATTTTATGTGTTTGTTATGCTCAACCCCGCCTACTACAAAATATGATTATGCTACTAATTTGCTACCTGAATAATGATGTCTGTCAACCTTATTGCCAAGTGTGATCTACTTATGCTGCACAAAAGTCAGTGTGTCATGCATCCTGTGTCATGCTTCAAGTTATAATTGACCTTTTCAATATTTAACCAATGCAAGGATTTTTCACTAATCCTTAACCAACTTTGAGTTTCCTAAACATAAGCATAAAAAAAACATGAATTATGTTTAAATCGCTAGGTGTGTTTAAGACTAACGCTCATAAAAGATGTACACGTTACATTGATAAAAACAATCTGTGCAGCATGATGTCACCAAAACACATTTGCAAAATCGTGTCAAAAACATGTTCCATATAAATATATGTTTTCTGTTATGCGACGGTTGATTTAGATGTGCACTTGAATGCGTATGTAGTTTATGTGATTTACTGACCAGAGTTCTCGTCAACCCGCTCCTCCACAGTGTGCTCCTTCTGGTGAACCCACTCGCTGTTGCACTTGAAGTAGATCTGGGTGGCAGGCGTGGCCTTGCAGTAAAGGTTGACCGGCTTGTTCTTGACAATATAGGCCTCCTCCGGTTCCATCAAAAACACAGGTAGCGGCTCGGGCGGATCCGAAGGGAAGGTTTCCGGCAGATCACCGAGACCAATGAAGTCATCCTCAACTGTGAAGAGAGAGATGGAAAGAAGATGAAGGGAGGGACGAGCAGATGAAAGGAAAGATGGACAGAGGGAGAAGGCGAGAACAGAGGCAGAGAGCCCCAGAAAGAGAGAGGAAGGATGTGTTGGGAGAGAAAGGGAAGCAGACAAGAGACAGTGGGACAGTGTATTATAACCACAGTCTTTGCATGGGATTATCCATCCGCGCAGCACATAGTGAAATCCCTATCATTTGATATTTTGGAATGTTTACACAAGTGTATTTTGGAGCCCAGGAAATTCTGGGATTCCTCTCAGGCAATAAGGCTGCATGGCTTTACAGAACCAGGGCCTTGCTTGGTCTAACCACAACCAGCTATACTGCTGAGAAACGACAGAGAGGCAGAGCCAATAATGAGAAGCAGAGTTCAGAGGTTGACTCTGAGGAACTGAAGTTATAAGCTGATCTCTCTCTGTCTCCCACTCTCTCTCTCTCTCTCTCTCTCTCTCTCTCTCTCTCTCTCTCTCTCTCTCTCTCTCTCTCTCTCTCTCTCTCTCTCTCTCTCTCTCTCTCCCTCGTTCTCACACACACACTAGCTCACAGACACATGGACGTATTTTCACACACACACACACACACACACATACACATGCAGCAGATCTAATGACCTCGGGCTTTTGGCCCAGTTTGTGCCATTCCTCGGATACTTCTGCAGTAGACAGATACGCTTCCCTGTAATTACAACTCCCTTTCATCTCCCTGTCTTAAATCACATACACACAACTGCATGTGTATGCACACTCGCACACACACACAAACATGAACACATGCTCACAGTGCCACAAAACATCGCAAGCACACAAATATATGGGCACACACGTTCACGAGCGAGCACGGCTAACTTTCTAACTCTTTGAACACAGGAGGAGGATGAAGCCTATTCGCCACCCCATTTGTCACCTCCAGAACTGTTCTATTCTTACCATCGAACCGGTAGACATCAATTATTCACAAGTGTGAAAGAAAGGAGGCAGAGTAATAGAGACAGAGATACAGTGGGAAACAGAAGGTGAGAGAGAGAGAGAGCGAGAGAGAGCGACAAAGAGAGAGAGAGAGAACAGGGAGAGAACAGGGAGAGAACAGGGAGAGAACAGGGAGAGACGGTGAAAGTAACTCAGCCAGACAGACATAGATTGAGACATTGAAATGGAGTTGGGAGGACAGACAGAAACACAGCACGGGAGAACAGAAACAGGAAAGCAGACTGTTCGGATAACAAAAGAGTTTATCAGCCCATCAGTAATTCTTCCATCTCCTTCTATCTACCCGCCTCCATGTCCTGTGTGGACACGCTGGAGCCTTGTTGTCTGACAGAGGTTGTCTCCTGGATGCTTTGGGAGCACTAAATAATGTCTCGGCCAAGCAGATATCTCCCCACCATGTCTCTCTAATGTTATCTCTCCCTCCATACCGGCCACAGATTGCAGTTGATTGCTAGGAAATGAAAGGGCAAGGGGGAACCAATCAGAAAATGGCCTTGGCCATCCTCACCACGCTAGTTTGTCTGTGTACTGTTATAAAAGTGTTTGTGTAGGTATGATGCTTTCTTTTCGTATGTTTGTGTGTGAGTGCTTCTGATCAGAAAAAAAGTTTCTAACTTCTCTCTTTCCTTGGCTCATAATCGGCTGCTAATTGAGCAGGAGGCAGTAAAACGCCAAGTGACCTCTGACCTTTAAGAGCAGCCGTCTCCTTACACTGTTTGTGTTCTTGTGAGTGCAATTAAGAGCTGCAACAAGATCACATCTGTTTTGATCAACTTTCATCTTTTGCCGTCTAAATAAGAAAGAAAAAAAACGATGAAAGATTGTCGAGTTTTTCATCAGTTATGTCTTTATGAAGGTGAGGACTCTTTAATGTAGAAGTCTATTTCAGCAGACCATGGGTTAGTCTGTTCTTTTCTGCTCCATAGTCCACCCACATCCTCAGCCAGGGGACCCTGACCCAGAAACAGGCAAAGAGAGCCAAGGAAACTCATTAAAGATTGTGTTAGCCTTCTTTCACCCTCCATTCCCATTATCTCTCCATCTCTCTCTCCCTCCTGGCTCCCTCGTTCTGTCGAACTGTGAGGCAGAGAGATCTGAAACAGCCATGAAAGCGTCGCTCCCTTACACATTGAGAGACGAGCGCCTCACACGCTCACACACATATACACCCGTGCAGGCCTTAATGCGCACAGAGGCACACACAAACTTGCTCACAGATATTCGAATTCATCAACTTCCTCAGTGCGAGAAATAATAAATTCAAGTGAATGAAACTAGCCCTCTAGTGAAAAATCTGCCTCGAAATGAAAAAAGACACCACATGACTAAATGAAAGACCCTGACTCCTTCCAATCACACACCCCACAAACACACACACACACACACACACACACACACACACACACAGCATCCCCCTCCTCCCTCCCTGGTGAACAGAATACTGAGAGCAACAAGAAGCTCAGAGAGCAACATTTTTCCTGGCTCCTTCTCACAGGGTCTCCATTCATGTACCATGACAAAACAGTTCCAAACAGACAATAGTTTGGAGGTTTTTGGCCATGTCACGTTAAAGATGATGCAATCTTTCTGGATACGCACAGCTGCGGTGTGTATAACCGCAAACCTAATAGCCAAGAACATAATAACATTCTCCTATGAATCAAATATGCATTGTGAAAAAATTTTCCCTCTCTTTTTTTAAGTGTCATATCCCTTTAATAGGAACATTAATATGGCATGCCTCCACTGTTTGATATGCAATATGGATTTTTCCGAGCATTTGTAATTCTGTGGCTTGATTTTAATCAGAAATTTTGCCTCCATATTGAGTGTTTAAAATTTAATGAAATATGTCCTCGCAGCACTTTTATTCAAATTGTATTTTGCTCTGTAATTGGGGTGAGTTTTCCTAACTCATATTGTAAGTCTTATTAGTGAATATTTTAAGACTCAAATTGAATATTAGTTGAATTTTATATCAGCTCCACATCCCAACTACAAAAAGTTTTGACGATAAATGAGCTGCACATTGCCCTCAAAATACAGTTAATGAATTAATGAAATTTGCCCCCTTGCATTGTTACTGAATTTATCAGGTAAAGGGCAAAACCGTTTGAAGAAAAAAATAAACAATTTAAAGAAGGATAAGAATGAATCAGATGAATCCCAGATTAGCAAGTGGGAGAAGTATGAGAAGGTCTTGGCAGTCAGCCCCAGGCTTGAGTCAACTCCAATAGCTGTTGGAGTGGAGCAATATTAAGGGATGATGGCATTATGGAGTAAATTAAAAGGCAAACCTCAACACTGGCACAGCTACATATCAAAGCACAGTCTCAGAGATAAGACACACCGAGCTGTAAAATAAATTTGCACTAAGAGGCACATCTTGAGCTAAAAGAAGAGTATCTGTGTAAGATAACTACATAAACCGTTGCGTAGAGAAGTGCACAACACCCACACCAAACACAAGGATGCAGAAAATTCACATTAAGTTTATGAGGTTAGAGTATGCACCCTGTAGCACTTTGGTCTGTTCAGTATGTGGTAAACAACTCGCCAAGACCCAAACGACCTGTCCGATTTGCCAAAGTCCGAGTTTCCTACAGTGTGCTCCTCATTTCTTCTACACGTTCATGTTGACAGTGTTTTCATTTAACGTTGTCTGGGTGACCATCAGCTCACTGAATCTTGGCCACAACAGGGGCTTAATGACTAGCTTACATCAATAGCTTTCATTAGAAATGAGCACTGGCTGGCAATAAAAAGAATCATCCAGCAATTGCAATTTAAGTATTCTTTAAAATGAGCTACGGCAATGCCTCCCGAAACATTATTACTACTAACCACTGCTATCAGTACACCACTTTTACTGGACCATCAATACCTTAGTCACATTAATGAGGTATATTGTGCTGAGAACAGTGTAAATGGATGACAAGACATCCACAACACATTAGACATCGAGCCAGTGTTCAGGCTGCGATGACGTTGTCCTGGGCTTCAGCTGCTGCTCTATTGCCTTTTCGCAAATGCACTTCAGACCATAAATGCGCTGGTAATTTTACATTTTGACATCACGTGTCAACAGGAGGCCAAAGTCGATTTTCCACGAAAGATGCTCTGGAAATTTGCCAACTCAAGACCTAGAAAGATTTCTGTAGAGTGAGCAAAAGTAGTATTTCAAGGCAGAGCTCCCACAAGAGTATTATGAACCATTTCACCAACAATATGAGTCCATCTATGTTGGCAAAATGGAGATACGGTCACCGATTCAAATCCAAATTAAGCAATAACTAGAATTTAATAGCGATAGAGACAAATGGAGACAGTCAGATGTGGTACTAAAATGCCTTCCCACATACAATATATACTATGTATACCCTATAGACCATATATAGTTGATACATCACCTGTTTTCCTGTATGTCTGTGCTGAAAATTTGGAAGACTGTATTTCTTAAACCATATTTATGTGAGTGTCTACGATAACAGCTTTTGAATGCTGGGCTCTGACACCACTGTGCAAGATAAGCTCTCTCTATTCTCTCTGTACTCACGTAGATTTATTGTCCCAAGGAAAGCACTGTATCAGTCGGGCCAATGTTTCCCTTCAATCAGGAGAGAGTCAAGCATGAACGAGGATGAACACTGGCATAAATCTTCTCCCTCCTCATTCCTGTTTTATTCCTATTTATCCTCTTCACCCTCTGCTCTGTCCCACTTGCCTTCTCCCTGTCACTTTTCTTTCCACTCACCCTTCTCATCATTCTTATATACATTCCCGCTTCAGATAGAGAAAAGGATCGGTAAGTGGTTGGCCCAATAGACAACGGGGAGTTTTACTAGCCAATGTTTTGCTATGCCGCAATGGGGAAGGACAAGAGGTGGTTTGCAGCTGAGTGGTCAAGCAGAATAATAAACCACTCAGCTGTCATGTCAATTGAGGCAGGATAAATAGACTGTCAATCAGATCTACCTATAAATGTACTTTGAGCACACCTACCCATTATATTGAGTGAACATAAATCAATGGTAACGACCTTTTCCAGTCAATACTTGTTAGTATTGGACCCATACATCCCAGTGGCTTAAATCAATATGAATGGCTGTTGTTTTTAAAGCAAAATCCTTTAGAAGCTCCATGAGAAACATGCAAAGAGAGCAGAGGCTTATTTCCACCCTAATGTCTCTTTCCAGCCAAGTGCTTTATAAACACTAATGTGTCTACACACATTGTCTAAAGGGCCCCATCTAACACTTGGCTGCAGCAGGTATTTATTGATTACTGTTGGGGGCCAGTGACCCCTCCCTTGCCCTGTCCTTTCTGAGCCTCTCTGCTGGGGCGTGCTAAGTACACTCATATTTCATCTCTGGGGAATCCTGCCATCACACAACCTATTGCAAGAGGGAAGAAGTCAAGAAAAAACAAGCCGACAGTCCTTAAAGTCAAAAGTCAGGTGGCTCCAACACTGACCTCACAATCGGTTCACAGCAAGTTTTGTCATTGCTGGCCAGATTCACAATGACCTGGAGAGAACCCTTACACACTAAAACCACCAAATAAACCAAATGAATAATTCAATCAGGGCATTATGGAGTGGGCCAATTCATGGGTCTTATCTTTACCAGAGTATGTGATGTAATTGGAAAAATGAATCTGCAAACAAATTGATTTAGCCCACTGCAGTAAAGTGCAAACAGTCAGCTGAAAAGAAAGCAGTCGCAGAACTGAGGAGTGGGCCTGAAGATAAGCATTTTAAATCAATTGACTAAGAAATAGACATTCAAGTGATAAACAGTGCCCTATGGTCCCTTCCCGCTTTTCATCCATCTCCAGTGGTGACCTTAAGTTGTTAAAAAGAGAGAAAAGAGGAGAAGCACAGAACCATCCCTGCCCTCTTGTCTTTGTGCAGCCAGTTATGTCTTTCTCATTGGAGGTGTTTACATGTTCTCTCTGGTCCTTATGCCTGACCTTCACTTGGTCCTCTCTGGCTGCACTCTGGCAGGAGGCAGCTGGTGGTTGCCAGGGTCATGCTAGGCCTTGGCCAGTGTCTATCCATTCACATCACAGAGCCAGGAAAGGCAAGGTCAAAACATCATGATAATTAAGGCTCATCGTTTAGATTTCTTTAAACCAATTTCGAAGTTTAAATTGATTTTCATCCAGATTTAAACGTCGCCATGTTTCCCGCAGCAAGAATGCACTGTTTGCAAAGACTGGTCAGACATCTTCAGGTTGTAGCAATGGAGTGGGATAAGCAGAAGTGAGCAGACGCCTTCTTTAATTCATGTCTAAAAGCGAGTAAGAGAATTCCGTCAAGATGTTGAGATGGATGGGTAAGTGATCTCAGTGAAATGCACAAATGCTGTAGGGCCAAAGTGGGATGGACATCAACACTGTGTGTTCAACAGGTAAGTATGTACCAGAGCAAGCCATTTGAAATATGCGCGTGAAGACCAGTGTAGGTCTCTCATCTTAGACGAGAAAAGGTCACATTGCTTGGGAGCACAAACAAGTAATTATCACTGGCAATTACAAAGCATTTAGCTGCATGTTTTCCCCTCCTTTAATCTTTTATACTGAGCTTATGTGTTTGTGTACACACTGATTAGTTGTCTATCTTTAAAGTGGCTATTAATTAAAAGCTTTTTAATGCATGACCAAGTAAAATCTTCTATCTATTCATTCTCACTTTGGGATCTGGTTATTTTATCGCTGTTATTCACAATCTCTGTTTTTCTGCCGCTTGTCTAAATGTTTTCCTGCTCTCTCACCAGCAGTGATGGTTTTTCAGCGCTCTTTCTGCACTGTATATTCCCACCCTCTCTCCATTTGCTCCCTCCTGGATGAAAAGCCATTTTGGTGGTTGATTGGAGAATGATGCTGCTACTTAGAGAGTCACTCCATCAGCACCGAGGGAGGAAAGCGCAAGGAGAGAGAGAGAAAAGCTCAGGAGGAGTAGTGACTCCCTGGGGCGCTGTAGCTGTGATGGGTGAGCTGTCAAACGCCCCATTGTCCAAATTACCCAGCAAGCACCATGTCACCACCCGGGACTAATTTACGGTGCAGTGCAGTGCGGCACAGACATCGCTCTCTGAGTAGAGTCCGCGGGAGAGACAAGCGAGGTAAAGGGGTGTAAGGAAGGAGTGGAGGGGGTCCGACCTAACACCTTCCAAAGAGGTAGACAGTCCCAATACAAACTACAATTAACGTCATGCAGGCTTTCTGTTTGCTTTCTTTATGCTTCAAGGCCTCAATGACAGGTGTCAATATGAATATGTGTCATGCCCCTGTGCCTCCCGGCCCACCCACTGGTTGCCAAAAACACACATTCACTGATGCACAAACACTTTAATACAGTTTTAAAGCAGCCACTGCATACAGAAGCCTCTTGCTTGACTACACTTGCAGTCATAACGACTGGTCCTTTTAGCACAAACTGGCATGCCCATTCACTTGTCACATGTCACACCCCTGGGTGCCCCAAAGCCAGACAGGGCCATCACCCTACCCCATACTGACCGGTGGACTGTGGAGTGGTTCTTGTCAGAGCAGACGTGTCGCACTCTCTGACCCCTCACTGTGCCCAATGGTTTGAAGCGATGCCTCTACTATGTCTAATTGGCCCAGAGCAGCGGGCAGCCCCATTCTGCCACCAGCGACAGGCCAAAAGATCAGAATGCAAAACATACAAAGAGACTGGATGATAAGAGGAACACAGGATCATCATGAGTGTATGGTGCATGTAAAGAGGGGTCAACTTGACCTCATACCAGAAGTCACAAAAGAGATAGTGAGGCCTGAGAAAGGTTCCCTTTAATATAACATAAAAATCACATCTCCTGAGAGAAAAAGTGGTCGTAAGAATCAAGGAGCAAGCATTACATGGTGACACAAAAAGTAAAAATGGTTTGCCTGATCTAGCGCCACTCACAAACACAGCAAGCACTTTGGAGAAAATAAAAGAAAAAAGAAATACAATAACAGACAAAAACAATAACTAATTTATTTTCTGTGTCGAACTACAATCATGAAAGGACAATGTGTCTAATACATATTGTCATGCACCAAGGCAAGACTAGAGAAGACATACACGCATCGATGTATGGATTATGAGTCTGATAATTGTCGGTCCAAATGACACCAAGAAAAGACAATTATCCAGTCAGTCCTTCATAACGTGTTCTCAATATAAGAATGTGATTTTGCAAAGGAATATGTGCCATCCCCTACATATGTATACACACTTCACACATATATATCCTGAAGCACTCAAATGTCCAACCCTCCTCACACAAAACATCCCTGGCAGAACTTTATCTGAAGGATATTACATACTATAAGTGTGTCAGAATGTGTGAGACACAGTCCCCAGAGCACAGTCTATTCTCCATGTCTGTCACTGAATCTGGCTGCCTGCTTAATCCCCTGAGAGAGAGAGAGAGAGAGAGAGAGCGAGAGACACACACATGCACACACCATACTCACATCAACCTCCTAAATCTCATTCTCACCATCTCGTCAATCAAATTGCGAGGTGGGAAACCACGAAAAAAGACATATGCGGTACTTTAAGAAGTTCTCCTTTATCTTTAAATGTTCTCTCTTTGTCTGTATCCTCTCTTGTGTGCCCAACCCCTCTGCTGAGCTGAATATAGGAACCTGCAGCCATCTACTAAAGACCTCACATGTGATGGGAAATGAGAAGATCAGGATTTACTGTATGCCGTAATACACCAAACATGGGTCTGTGCCCTAATGCAGGCTTTAATGGTGTAACTGTGGGTAAGAGGGGAGGTGGGGGTTGGGGGGGGGGGGTTGCCTACGCGTTTGCGTGCGTGTACATGTGTCCGTGTGTGATGGCTGAATTAATGTGACAAGGCAGATGTAATGCAGAATCATAAATCTTAGCCCCGGGATCAGTAGAGGCAGAGCAGGAGGTGATATATTAAAGGGCACACACACACACACCACCATTATGATGCCGATAATAAAAACAAGACCCCAGCCGCAATAGCCTGCTAATAGACATGACTCTATATCTGGCCCTGAGGGTTATGACATGCGCGCATGCGTGCGCACACAGACACACAGACACACACACACACACACACACACACAATTACACACAAAACACAAACTCTATCCGCTTTTCCAGCAATTTATTATGCTGCTTTGAGCCCAACAGCTCAAGTGTTAGATATGGTTGTAATACTGTTAAAATCTTAATGCTGTTATACAAGCTTGCTGTTGTACAACATGCAAATTCTTTACTTACTGTGTAGAGCGCATGGGATGGGGCTCTGAAAACACATGACAACATTTCTGTTGAGAATACTGTAACAAAAACACAGACGACGCTAACCAGTGTTACTGTAAATTAACAAGCCTTGCCGTCAAAAGCACTCTGACCAGCTGATCAGTAATCAAACTGTTTCTAAACAGACTGCTCAGCAAACTCTGACAGCTGTCCCTATCAAATCAGATGGTCCGGCGCTGTAAATGCACTACTGATGCATTTTTATTGTGCCCTCGTAGACTTGATTGTTGCTTCTAATCACGATTGTCATATCGTACTATAAAAGCTGATCTATGTACATTTACCTTAATTTCTAATGGATTCAATGGGTTTTCTATGGATTGCTTGGGATTTATAAGGCGTTGATGCTGCTGGTGAAGAGCATGAGTCATCACACTTGCACACATGCAGTGGGCTTGGCTGGTTTAGCAGCACACATATTTCCCCATGAATTAAAATAATAATTAATGCAACTCCTCATACAATTTGTGCACTCCTGAAAACACTTGCTATTCAGCTCACATTCATCATAAAAATACATCTCATTGGGCTTGTGTCCTTACAATGGCAACATACCTGTTCTTTCATATGGGCAAGATGCATAAAAGAATATTTCCCTTGCATCAGGATATTTTAGTCCGTGGCATAAATATGCTGAGCACACTCAAATGAGAAGGGCAGTACAGGTATTCAGCAGGAATCTCAACATGTTTAGCTGTCTCACAATAGTCTTGTGCTGTAGAATTTGCTCATTGTTTCTACCTGCATGTTTATTCAAGGGTAGCGAAGATGCTTGCTGGGCTTATTCCTAAAATGAAAAAAAGCTTTGTAAGTGTTCGGGAGGAATTGCAACATGCTGGTTGTTGCACATAGACTACTATAGGTATATGTACAACTGCAGAAGGCTGCTGGCTTTGTTGTTTTGTACAGTACCAAGACTTACCTGCGAACACTTAAGGGAGGGTGTTTGCATGTACTTGGTTCATTTGGGGTCCTCCCTTACATACAAAAGCTCTTTTTTTTGTTTTGGAGAATATATACCCAGTCCTGGAGCACAAAATACTTTGAGTGTGGATTTGGCAAATCAACATAACAGGTCTGTTAGACTGGATATAACGGGAACAACAAAAAAGCTGTTGTCTCAGCCCATTTCACACAGTTCCTTTCCCTTGTAATATTGGCTTGTAGAGGACTGACAACATAGCCGCTATTACACATTGGATAGGGTATCATATTCCCGTTGGCTCTTATACTGTACACTACACCATATCCAGCTTGGATCATTGATTGCATTCTTGCAAAGCCAAATAGCCACTTCTGTCTGATATCACTGCCCTCCCGGCCTTCGGCTCCCATGCATGGTTGTTTGGATAAGAAGAGAGCTTCCAGAAAAGATCACAAATGAACAGTAATTGTGCCGCTTCTTTATAGTATAATAAACACACTGACATAAGTGAAAATATGAGGGCATGCCGACACACACATAAACGCAGATTTTCACTGTGACCCTGTTCAAACACGGTATCAGAGCATCAGATATATCCGGACTGTTTCTATATCTGGCTGAGATAGATGGCAGATCACACCTGGAGCAAAAGTGCATCTTAAATATCTTGAGTGACCACTTCAAAACTGAGCTCCTCTCTCCTCTTCTCTATCTCTTTTTGTATGAATTCATGTCCCATCAATGCACATTACTAACTCTACTTCTTCCCCAGAGTCTTTGTGCTTGCTCGCCTCACAGATTTCCATGGATCGTGGATATATCTGGACCCTGGTCCTGCCTCCTGCCTCCTGCCTCCTGCCTCCTGCCTCCTGCCTCATGCCTCATGCCTCATGCCTCATGCCTCATGCCTCATGCCTCATGCCTCATGCCTCATGCCTCATGCCTCATGCCTCATGCCTCATGCCTCATGCCTCCTGCCTCCTGCCTCCTGCCTCATGCCTCCTGCCTCCTGCCTCCTGCCTCCTGCCTCATGCCTCATGCCTCATGCCTCATGCCTCATGCCTCATGCCTCATGCCTCCTGCCTCCTGCCTCCTGCCTCCTGCCTCATGCCTCATGCCTCATGCCTCATGCCACACCCACCCTTCTCCATTTCCTTCTGTATGAATTCATGCACCATTAATGCACATTACTAACTTTGCTCCTTTTCCAGAGTCTTTGTGCTTTCTCGCCTCACAGGTTTCCATGGATCGTGGTTATATCTGGAGCCTGACACCTACTGCTATTAGTATTTCCAATACAATTAGTGCTTTTATTATCATTATTATTCTACTATATCCACTGTTATTTTTGGTAGCTGTAACTTTTTCATCAATACTACTCTCATTATATGAATCATTTCTGTCAAATGCATTGAATGTGTTGTAACTGTTATGTTGTTCATTCTGTGCACTTGACATCTATTGTTCTTCTGTCCATCCGGAGAGAGGGATCCTCCTCTGTTGCTCTCCCTAAGGTTTCTTCCCTTTTTCTCCCCATTAAAAGTTTTTTTGGGGGGAATTTTTCCTGAACCGATGTGAGGTCCAGGGACAGAGGATGTTGTATGTGTACAGATTGTAAAGCCCTCTGAGGAAAATTAGTAATTTGTGATTTTGGGCAATACAAAATAAATTGAATTGAATTAAATCTTTTCTGTGTGGAGACGAATCATATACTGGTTTAAACTACAAAAAAAAAAAAAAAGATAGAGAATGTAAGTATGATGTTACATATCAGAGCGACAGAGAGAGGGAGTAACAAGATGGAAATGTGCCTCCGGTAAAGACTTTTGTTTTTGTGTTTGGGTGCTTTGTCTTGGCGTGCAAATACTGCAGAGAGGAGGCCTTTCTTCATTAGTGGTCCCATGCATCCCCAACCATGTCAGAATGAGGACTGGGAGATCAGATCCTGACATGTTCTCATTGCATTTTCGGTGCATTCATATTTGTATTTAGAGACACAGACTCAAAGCAGAGAAACCTATTACATTATAAAATATACACTACATACACAATGTTGACATATTGATTCATTGTCCAACACCTAACAGACATAGAGAAACACTCCCTCACATTCGTTTCACATGCACACACACACGCACAGACCTCACACCTGTTAATGGATGTGTTAAGGGGCAAAAACACTTGGTGGGATGGAGGGCAGTTAGAGTGTGTGTGTGTGTGTGTGTGTGTGCGTGTTTGTTTTGTGTGAGTATTAAAGGAGGGGGGGGACTGCATTAGGGAATCACACACCCAGCTCCACTCACCAGGGGACTTCTGTCAGCCTGTGATTTTGCCATGTACCCCTCCCAGCTCTCTCCCCTCCTCTGCTGCTCACTGCTGAAATAGGTCAACCACAAATAATGGAGGGGCAATGAGGAGCAAGTATGTGCCCTCCCTCCACCCCACCCTGCCCCTCAGCACTTCCCCACCCGTTACTTCTACCATCTAGCAACAGAAAACAAGCTATGCCCCCCTCCATCCCCCCATGGACACACCACAGAGGCTGGCTGAGAGGAGACAGGCACAGGCACAGCCAGCCACAACATGCCGACCTCCCAGCCACAACAGACATTTACACAGCCACGCCTGAACAGAGCGGATTCCAGCGTTTCGTAAGGAATGAGCACATTCACTGGACAAAAAAAAAAAAACGCCTTAAAATGCTCATCTCTGCAAAATGAAATGAGAATGGAAAATTGGAAAAATTGAATATCGGATACGGTGTGTATTGTGTGGAACCGTTTGCAATCACCAAATGGTTTATAATGGTTTACTCACTCACAGCATGAGATGGCGGAGGGGAGAGGTGGAGGCTTGCAAAGAAATATGTTTACCAGGACTGCAATGCTCCAACATTAAAAGGGACACTCCACCAAATATGCACGTCAAAGTCAATTTAATAGTCATAGGGAGTACAACATAGCCGATGAAAACAGCTGCCTATTGTCTTCTATATAGAGAAAATTACTCAAGTGAAACCACCAAGGTATCTCAACTTGTACACTGCAGAATGGATTTGCGTTATAGGAGGTGTAGGTTCCAGTATTTTTGGATTGAAGTCAGAATATGTTGGCCTGGTCCACTGCATTCATTTTGACTCATCTTTTTTAAAAGTCCCCCAACTTTATGAAAGTGAAATACTAATAGTAAATCGTGGGAGTCTTTTATTCATTTTTTTAACCTGAGCATTTCATGCGTACACTTTTATCAAATCATGAATCTCTATACGGCATGTTGTTCTGGCTTGACAACACATACCAAAGATTGTCTCTCGGTGAGATATGCAAGTCTGTGTTTCTACCGTTGTTTTTGTCAATGCGGCACATAGATTCAAAAGGTTAATCAAATATGCTGCTTATGCTGCTCTTCTTATGTCAAATGCTAAAACTGCAAAGACACAACCTCAGGACACTTCACAGTCCTTCCTCATAGTCCAGTTTTCTATCCTCTCGCTCTTCTACTTATCTTACTTCTATACTTTGTGTCTCCCTGCACTCTCAACTCATGTTGTCTTTTCTCCGCAGTCTCTACTGGCTATGACCTTTTCTCCAGTGGAACAGGATACTGCCCATCTCCATCTTCCTCATGCATTAATGATCTGTGGTAAGCTGAGGGCATCAGTCTGACTCTCCGCCTGTCCGCTGCTCACCCACTTCCAAGGACGGAGCTCAGCCAGAGCCATGCTCAGCCACATTCCCTGTCACCCACAGGGAAATGCAGATAAATAGCCACAGATAGCGATAGCTCCACAGTCTAAAAAGTGGATGCTGCCCCTTCTCATCTCTACTGCATACATCTCTTTGACACTCCCCAGTGGCTGATATCTAAAATACTGCAGCAGAGAGACGACAGCAGGCAACAGACATAAAGAAACTCAGCCAATTATCCTGGTTTCATACTGAACCACACTGCAGACACAAGCAGCTGAAATGAGGTTTGTCCATGTTGTAGCAATGCAGATTATTCTCTTTCATACCTTATGTTTGCCAGCATTTAATATATACTATGATAATAAGAGCTAAAATGCATTCATCCTCCATTTAATGCATTTATCCACCATTTTTAAGCTACCCTTTTCCCAGCATATTCATGCAGCTCTTCCTGAAAGATCCCCAAAGTGCTCTTCTGGCAAAAGCTTGAAGAGCAAGAACAAACAATCTTCCTAATGTAAGTCTATTGGTTACAAAAGCCTGTTGTGTTTCCACCCTTTTTTGGGCCAAATCTGTTCTCAAGACCAGACTAAGCCTGACCAGACAGGGATCATATGCAACAGTGGTGACTCCCTGATGCTTAAACCATACGTCACCTTTCGCTCTCGCTTCACCACAACAATCTGATCAGTTGCCTCATTGATTCCTGAACTCTTCTACTTCAGGCATCAGCACTTAACGTGCAATTAAACGTGCTGCCTCAAACTGAAGATATCCATGTCACAGTGTGACATTTAGTTCAAAGTTATTGTATCCTCCACTTATGTGGATTTTAAATTGTTTGCATTGAAGACAATTGTACTGCACTATCATGATGACAATTGGAGTGCTTCTAATCTCCCAAAGATTATTTGCAAGGCCCTCGGGTGGTCATTTTGAAACTCTCCTTTTCTGAGGCCTACAATAGTCCTATCAGTGATCTTAAAGACAGAGCACAATTTACAGCCACGGGTTTGTGGTTTCACAGCCATTGGAAGGTGGATTTGGCTGAAAATGTACTATTGTTGTCATTCATTTAAAATGAATGCAAAATATATATATAAAAAATATTGTAAGAATACAGAGTGAGCTACTGGATTACTAAGTTGGCATCCTATAGTTGCCCTACCAACTACTTCTGATGATTGCTTTTTAGCTTTTTCTTTTTCAAAGCAATTGGTTTTCAGATTTGTACAGTAGACTGTAATTGCTGGTCTTTCTTCTCTCTGGCACTCACAGAAAGGATAGAGATGTTTGCTGTTACAAAGTAAACATCCACAGCCGTAGGATGATGTACAGAATGAATGTGATAGCTGAAGCTTTAAATTAAGTCATATATCCCTTTATGACAACAATGGTGAGCAGCTTGGCCAAACAGATGGATATTGTAATCAGCTTCTTTGGTAAACGTATCTCATCCTGTCACCTGCCGGGACTCATTCCTCAAAACCCCAAAATGCATTCTGACAGCTGCAGAAATCCTCATCTGGGGAGCAGGGATGAAAAGATTTCTTCTGTGCACCTCCCTGCCGCTCCATGCCCAAATAGTTGACTTTGCCTGTGATCCGCAGCCCTTGAAGGCTTCTGTTGGGCTTTTCCACACGACTGATCTCTGTTCTCAAAGCAGGTGTTTAAAACACAACTGACACAGAAGCCTCACTAGTAAACCAGAATGCGAAAAAGGACAGAGGATGAAATGGAGGGAGAAAAAGAAGCATTTCAAAATAATTGAAATTTTTCAACTTTATATCTACCATTATATATTTGATTATATAAATAAGGCTAGGCTCAAAGGTTAAATCAGACATCACAACCACATCAGATAGGAGCATGTCTGTCTGGAAATGCTGATGCAACTCCCCGAGGTTCCTGTCTATGGTGAGCCCTTGATGTCACTGCTACACACTCCTACACACATGGCCTTCAGTCATGAAATAATACACACGCAAACACACATGCATGCTCAACACTACATGCATGTCCACCCAGGAGCATGTATTCAATGGATCACACTAATGCAGACACACAATATATACGAAGAAACTTCACAGGGAAATCAAGCTGACAGATCAAAGAGTACACACACAGGGATGAACCTTTCAGAATGTTTGAAAATCTACCAAAGGATGTTTTCCTATAAACCAATTATCCCTGCGGTTGTGTTAAGGAATGACCACTGCTGTATATAGCTCATATCAGGATTCCACACGATGTTTTTTTCCCCAGCCTATGGAAGTTAAAAGCAGTGCACTTGACATTCAAAGCAGCTTTACCAAAGAAATAAATCATTTCAAAAATACATTTGCCATGGTTTTCAGCTGTCAGAAGGTGTGTGAGTAATTACATGACAACTTGCCATGTAAGGCGTGAGTTTACAGTATTGTTTTTGTTCATTTTTAGTTCGATGACCATGTGTTTTTGAATTTATCTACTCAGGTTTGGAAATGGTTTCATGAACCAAGGGGTGTGTACGTTCTCCTCATCCCATTAGAGAGCATGTAATCCTTGAACTAAATTTAAAACATGAAAGGTTTTTACTTGACAGCGAACGCGAAGAGCTGCTACAGTGATATTTACTGTCGGATCATATTAGTCAGTTATCACAAAAAACTACACAGTGAACTTATTGCGATTAAGTTACGAGTGGTGCCTGTATGGCATACTCACAGGCACACACAGATAAACACACATGTACAAATACATAAACAAAACTTAGAATTCTGGATGATATGACCTAAAATCAGTAACAAGATTACCTCAAAAAACAACAATAATTACTTTTTGGTCACGCTAAGCAGTCTGCATCTATACAGGATGGCAATGTCAGTCGGTAAGTCGAATAAAAATGAAATGTAAACAGACATTCAAGGTCGCTGGAGGATGGAGATGCCCTGACTTTTCATCAAGCATCATCAGCAGGTCGATATTTTACTTTGTCCATTACTTTGGTTTATGACCAAATAAAAGTCCTAACTCTGAATCTAGTTATATACTTGTTTTATTACAGCACAACCTTTCAAAGATACTTGGTGGCTGATTGGTTGTAATGTAAGCTTAAATACATTTATTCAAATTGCTGTATGAGTACATTTAGGTCGATAAGAGATTCATAATGGCAGTAACACAATACATTTGGATTATTGTTCTTCCCACGTAATTATATAAAAGATATACTGTGGGTGTATAGACTCTACCCACATTTCAATTTTTTTTCATTTCACACACATCTGAACAATTCAACCTATATCTCATCATGACATGTGCGTTCTAACATTCAGTTGTGCGAGTGACAGTCAGGCACAGGAGATACACACCAGGCGGTAAACAGTGCCAGAATAGAGGGGATGAAAACATGGCTGGTAAGAGAGAAGACGATGACAGAGAGACAGGGAGTGGTAGCTTCAGAGCGAGAGATGGCGTGATATGGGGGAAGATGGGGTGGGGGTGGGGGATGGGGACTTCTCCACAGGCTAGTAGTTCAGCTCACATCACCTTGCCAAACTGTCACTGCCCCCTAGACCCCTTCCAACCCCCCAAACCCCCTCCCCAGCCCTGCCTTTCTCCGTTCTCGACAGAATGATTAATGGTGTATCTGGTCATGCGAGCACCACTGCCCCTGACTACACTAAACATTATCATAACTTTGCTATAATCACTGAGACTAGGAAGAGCCCACTGTCCTCTGTGAAAAACAGAAAAAGAATGCCAGAGGCATATTTGTCTGTCATTGTGTTAATAATAGGAGTAATAAAGAATGTGCGCTCAGATTAATGACACAATTCTGGAGTGAAGACTGATAAAAATCAGCATCATATCACATCCAATCTCCTACAAACTGGAATAATCTAAAACTATTAAAATCCCAAAATGATCTTCCATGTCCTGACAAGGGGAACGGAGCTCAGCACTGAGCACCTCCCAGTGCCTGGGTCATATTTTCCTAATGTCTTTTTAATACAGTAATGTCATATTCCTGCTGTTCTTCTAAACATCCTTGCCCATCATGGACTCTGCAGCACCATGTGTCAACAGCACCATATTAAAGGCAATATAACATGCGAGTGGCCTCCAAGTTTCATATCTGCACTGTATCCCCATAGGGTCTATTACTGTTTATAGGACTTTACATTAGCCTCTGTCTGCTGCCATTATCTCCCACACACACTACTGGGGACACACTCAGCATATCCACGAAGAGAGCTTTCCACACTGTGAGGACATGCAAACAAAAGCATGCACACAATGTACACAAATTGAGGTAGGACTGTGCGCAGATATACATACACAAACAGAAAAGAACACATGATACACACACACACTTCAAAATCTCCATTACATACGACAGAGGGTCCTTTCTGCATTCAGAACACAAAAGTGGTGTGAAGTGTGTTGAGCTCCAATGTGTTGTGTGGTAAAAAAATAAATAGAATTTGAATGTGTGGCCTTTCCAGAAAGCCCACAGAGATTTAAGTTGCATTGGAGGAATGGACTTGGTCTCTGCTGAGATTTAGTTTGGGTTTTCCATTACTCTAATCAGGGGAGGGAGAGGAAGAATAAGCACTATTTCCCTACATACGGAAAGCCTCGTTTTAAGCCTGAATTGTACGTCTGTATTGATATAATGGTGTAGGTGCCAAAATAGTAGCAAATGATTTATAGTTCTGGGAAGCCTTCACCATTTTATTCCAACTGCAGAAAGTGTTATGCATTCATTTCTTGAGAAAAGCCCAAAGTAATAGCATTTACATTTTTTTGTATTCACGTTGTGATACAGGGTGGTAACCATAATAGAGAAAAGAAGGTCTGTGCTTACTTTTCTAGATGAGCAAAAGCAAATTCAGCTGAACCCTAAAATGGAAAAATTATGACCGCTACCTTTTTGTGAGGAAATATAATGAAGACCAGGCAGACCAATTAAACGTTCTTGTGGTATGCAAAGGCCCTGTGTCTAATTTAAGGGAAGCAGACATTGCAGGCAACTACGGTGAAGGCACGCATCAGCATAAAGGTGTAAATCTGCCTTTATAAGCAGTAAAGACTCTCCTTCTCAGAGGTTGATAGGGGATAAGGAAGTAAGAACGGAGGGTGATAAAACATAAGCTAAAGAGAGGGAAGGTGGAGGTGGACAAAGAAAAAAAAGGATTTTGAGAAAAGACAATATTGCAAACAACTCCACTTAAGTCCTGTTTTTTTTGCATTTGTAATTAGAGGAATTAAAAAAAGAAATAAGCATTAACCTTACCACCAAGGAACTGAAGTATAACATAGTGGGTTCATCCTTTTCAGGAAGAGACGCAAGCATTTTAAATGTAAAGGGTAGTAATAAGCTAAGCAAAAGAAAATGCATTGTATATTATGTTATTAATGTCCAAATATCCCAATGCAATTATGCTTTCGAGGAGATGTACTTGACAAATACTGTTGATTATGTTAAACTGGATGATGCTTGATGTTTTCTATATGAGACCCCACAGTGTGATGTGTTTCTGTGCTGCCGCAGTGACAGAGGAGCATGTGTCCTCTACCGCCAAGCTGTGTGTCCCTCTAACATAACCTTAAGACCCTGTGCATTTCGGGTGCCATCCAGGACCTGAAGCCAGAATGCGGTGTGCCCATGGCCACAGTACTCAAAAAATAAAGAAATCTGTGTTATCTGCTGGACAGGAAGCTAAACTCACACATGCACATGCTGCTTCCCCTGAGCATGATCAGATCTGCAATCTGCTGTGAACATGAAAAACACATTTTTAAGGAAGACTGTATTTATTTGTAACATATTCATAACAAATTGAATAGCTAAAAGGGTCAATGTGAGTTCGCCCAGGAATCAAAGTAAAAGTATTCCTGTGAATTTAAGAGATTATGGTATGAAATCCATGTGTAATTACTCAACCAAGTCTACACGGCCTTATTTAACAGCTTTTTCAACTGAAAAAAACATGATTGTGTGTGTCATAGTGTAAATTCTGAAATTATCACTGAATAAAATAACTAAGCCTCATGATTAGAGCATCTCCTACACGACACTGCATAGACCCAGTAGGTGTTCACAGACCATCCTGGAGAAGCCTGAGGCACCTATCAAACCGATTTCCGAGGTCGTGTCCTTCATAGAAGTCCTCAGGCATCACCACACAGGGTCAGTTAGGAGGTTAGGAGCTATGTCACCTCCCTTCATCCCTCAACAACAGATCCATCCTCATTTCAGTCCCATCTCACGACACACCTCTCTTTCTTCCTCTCCTGTGTTTTTACAGGCTGGTCAGACTATAGGCCAGATGTGCATTTAACACACCCACATCAGTTATTCTGGGCCGGGAACACATCCTCTTTTTTGTCTTCTGATAGATCTCTCGCTATAAAAAAGGCACACTCAAAATGCAGCATGTACAGCAAATCAAAAACAACAACAACTTTATTTTCCTCCTCAGCTCATGCAGATGATGTACTCCACAACTTATAATTGTGCTACTGATTAGGCTCGTCCCACTGCTTATATACGCCACTTCACAAAGCTCATCACGCGCATCTGTTCCCAACAGCATCGAACAAGAGGCACATTAACAAACAAACAGATAACAATTAGTCACGTTTGAAGTCCTCTGTTTCATTAGAGAGAAAACTGGGACTGTTGGCTCTCAGGAAGCACAAATGGCATCTTACAGTAGGGGGCTTCCTGGAAGTAAAACTTTCAGCATTTTGCATCATGCTGACAATGCATTTTAAATCATAAGATTGTGGGAGAAGGCACAAAGTACAAAGGTACAAAAAAAATAGAATTTACAGCGTGATACCCAGCGTTGCTGTTTCATTTGGAGTTTAAATTTGAGTTTCTGCTCCTCTCCTGCTCGAGACACAGACGTAAGAATGTGAAGCGCAGCCGAGCTGTCAGTCATGCTGCATTAAGAGACGACTCAGGACACGGTTGAGAGTCAGAGGTTAAAGCCATTACGAGCTGGGTGGCTCCACTTTCTGACCTTTAACCCTCATTTCACCACAGTCTGTCTTTTCTTCTCAACACTTCAAGTTAAAGCTGACCTGGTTTGGCAGCAGGTGTTATAAAGTCTACAGCTCTTGTTTGGTAAACTAAAAAATAACTAAAAACATACATTTTCATAATTTGTCCACAATGTTTTTTTATTTTAATAATTACTTTATTTCACTTGTTTTGTGTTTTGCCCATATTTATCCTGCTGCTTTCTTCTAGCTATTGTGAAATCCTTTCTCTTACCGCCCCTCTCCTTTTTCCATCTTCCAAATACTTTACAGTTGCTGTCCTTTTATTTTTGATGAGAGAGGGGAACAGGAGGTCTCCCAGCCTTATGTTTTAATATTTAATGGAAATGTGCAGTAATACCAGAAAAACACAGAGACACACACACACACACACACACACACACACACTCATGCACGCTCACACTAGCACTGCGTGCTGCTGGTGAGAGCAGGTGTCGTTGGCGAATGCTAATTGAACTGGTCCATGGGTCAGTGAGTCTTCCTGTTTTCCCTGTGCAGAAGTGCACAGATACATTCTGGCAGAGCAGATATCGTCGTTGCTGGAGGGCACTTCAGCCTCCCACTGTACGACAATTGAGCTACTCTTAGGGTTTACAGTAAAGTGGAGAGGAACCTCTGAGCCCTGTGATGACAAGGATTACCAAGAGTGGCAACTTGGTGTTTTCTTTCGGCCAAGTGGGCTACAGATAAGGATGTACTGGTGAACGGACATCTATACACCTAAGTTGTTTCTGAGAAACTCAATCTCATATCGCCAGATCCATGTAGCTTAATTTATGTCTCATTTACAGCAGGTATATAAGGAAGTTGAAACGATCCTTAATCTATTCATCCTCCAAATGAAGTGTTTGATTTGCACGCGCACACACACACACACACACACACACACACACACACACAAAAACAGTCACAGCTAACATTCCTAGCTCCCTGAATAGACCCATTACAAATAAAATTGTCACCCTGACACAGACATTATAATATGAATAAGAAAGTCTGAGTGATGCAGAGCAACACATGCCATACATCTCATTAAGTTAGTCGGCAGCCAACACTCATTAGTCTGTCTCTCCAGTTATGCAAGTTCAACCACTAAAGCAATGGCTTTTGGTGCATGCATGTATAATTCATACTAGGGAACTTTCCAGATGATGCTTACTATTCAGATGAGGAATAATGGTGCAAAAATACATATTTAAGAATATGCTTACCTATATGCAGTGGAGTCACCAGATGTGGGGAAATGTGAAAACGAGTGCGGGAGAGAGAGAAAAAAGAGAGAGAAAAACGTAAATTAGCACAATTCACACAAATAAACTGCAGTACATTCAAAAAGTACAACATTATAGCACATATTCTATTAAGTGTCTTTTCCTCCATGTACATGTGGTAACTGGTATCTTGGTTGTAAACTGAGGATTTTTTTTCCCCAGAACATAAACAGAGAAAATCATTTAATGAAAGAGAAAGAGTGAGCACCCCAGAAAGTCATACCCCTGCCCCCTGTGCAGCCACATATGGCTCTGCTTCAGAGATGAAGGAATTCAGGAGGAACACATGTTTCCGGCAGCACCATCAAGTATGTAGAACACTGTAGAGTTTACAGAGGAGGGGAACCAGCTTTAATTAGAGTTAAGCAGACCTGGTTCTATTTGTTTTCATTTGCGTGATTTATCCCCTTTCATTTGGCAGCTGGCTAACTTGTCCCAGACCATCAGACCAACACTCGCCTGAGGTAAAAGGATACGGCTGGCCTTCGGAGAGGAGGGCTGGAGCGAAGCCGGAGAAAAAAAGGAAGAGAAGCAGTCTATTGTAGTTTATTGGGCCGCAGTTGAGGCCACCTGTCATGTGGATATACTTGCAGGGGATGCATACCAATGGAGGTGGTCAGATGCGATATTGCATGTGAACCAGCATATTTTCCTTTAGGTTTCCATTGAAGGGCTTAGGGGGAAAAGAGCGATGAGTAGGATGAGAATGGGATGTAGCCTAAAGACCAAAGATAGGTTATTAGATATTTGGACAAGCTCTCCAGACTTTATAAAGCTCCTTGTGCCTCAGGGGAGATCTGCTGATGGTTTTAAGGCTTTAGTCTGTCTCTGTAATGCAAACAGTCAAGGAACACAGAGTGAGCATCTGTGAGCATCTGTGAGATATTCTATGGCAAAGAACAAATCAATCAAAAGCTAACATCTGCCTCAGAAAATGCGTTCTTTACTGCAGTAAAATATACAAACCATAAACTCCAATATGGAAGGGGAAATGATCCGAGAAGCATGATCTAGATGCCTGTCATTGTTCCCTCGCAACCACTGCTCTTACACCAGTTTCTCCCTCTTTTCCCATTTAGCTCTCGCTCAAGCTAATGTGTATACATCTTAGCTTTGTTTGTTGTCAGATTACCCATTGCCACAGAGGCTGATCCATCTGATGTAGGGACACAACAGTTGAATTCATCTGTAAAGTATTATTGCTAGCATGTCATGGAAAGCTTTTTCAGCAAAAATAAACAACACATGCCTCAAGCTGAAACTAAATTAGATGCAAATATAAGAGCACACCAGCGTAGTCAAGTACATTTTTAATCGTTTTAACTTTTGTGTTATAGTGTAAATTGGAAAGCTACAAAATGTTCAGTATGTCCCATCTCCAGTGGCTGCAGGCACCAGAAGGCAACAGCATTTGAAGCAGAACAAAGGATTTCGAAATGTGGAGGAAAACACATCACAGTTCAGTTTTTGACAAATGGTTCTAGTTACGTTTTTTTTCTTTTTTGTCTAATGACCGGGTCTGCATTCAGCCAAAGCTTCCCTGTGAGCAGCTGATCAAGCACAGGTAGTAGATTTACAGTCTGGTCAGCCGGCAGGCAGCTGAGGGGTCTCGGAACATCAATAAAGGGTTAACCAGCACCTTTAAGATTTAAAGGGGTAGTAAGTGGCTCCATTAGCCCGGCTGACTGCAGCAGCCGTAGGGGTAGAAGTGGAGGCAGAGTGGATGAAGGAGTGAGAGAGACAGGAGATGAGGTGCCCCTGAGACATCAGTCCAGGGCAGGGGAGAAAAGAGGACTGGAGGGCAAAGTTAAAGACTGTTGCTCAGGCATCAAATCAAAGCTACTGCTTTACCTTCCAGCCCCAAGACAGAAACAGCACAGTGGCTAGAAAAGAGCAGGGAACACCACAGGAAATGAGCGTGAGACCAAGAAGGGGTTTCATACCACTGAGGCTACACAGCTTCTCAGTCTGCACATCTGAGTCTGATCAAGAATCAGTGTAGTTGGTATTCAACTGTTGGCAAATCTGCTTTCTGAGTTTATGAGCCAATCCAATCACTAATCAGGGGTATTTCCTGCTCTGCTCCCCCTCTAACTTGTTTACATGTTTGGTGGGGAGCTACTGAGGGATTCTCCAATCCAGTTAAAGAACGAGTGTTTTTAATGTTGACATACTACATTCTGTCAGGGGCCCTGAATTAGTTGCCTATGTGTGCGACGGTGATTGTGATTGGCCAGTGTGCCTGAGGGTTTTTACCTGCACCCATGTGTTCAGCCATGTTCACCCTTCCTTTGTGCAAGCCTTCTGTACAACAGTACAACAAATACCCACTAACCTGCTGGGGGATTATCTAATACTGGACTGACTCTTCATTTAGCCTCTTTGTGCCAAATTCTGCTCAAATTTACATGGATGTGTCAGTTTCAAATAAAGCTTGACTAAACCATCATGTAGCTGGGAAAAAAAAAAATCTTGTGCAAAAAAAAAAGAGAAATGACACTAAATGCTACATACTCAATCCTGTGAGCTAAGGCCTTTGCTACCTCCTTCAGCATGTGTCTTTCAGTGTGACTTTCTTTGAAGTGACAAATGTTGACAGCAGTGATTTCCTGAGGAACTTTGCAAAGGCACAGAAAATGTATCCAGAGAAAAGGTAAAAGCTCTCTGTATGTTGAGACTATATACCATTACATGCAAACAGTGTCAAAATGAGTCAACACACATGTACACACGTGTGTGTGCGTGTCAATGGTCTTTCTGGCCCTCAGTGTAAATACGAGGATGATAGGAGTGATGATAGCCTCCTTTTAATTTTCCAACCTTTTAATTCGCTAATCTACAGCTTTCATTTCAATTTGCAATTTTACAAAACACATAACACACATTCCCTTCTCAGCAGTTCTGCCCTGTAATAAGTGGAGGTCTCAACCCAGCACTTTAATAAATGTGTTAATTCAGAGCTCACCAGGCAGAAACAATGCCAGCATGGGAGATAAATTCCCCAGCGTTCATTTCCTCTATCTGTCTTATGGCTGATGCTGAGCTGGAGATGGCCCATGGGGGGGAAATGAAGATCATACATCACACTGAGGCATCCCTGCGATTCCAACATGGCTTTGTCTCCGCTCTGTGTCTGTGCATCTGTTTAAGTGTATTTGCTGTGCATTAATAATACCATGTGGCTACTTATAGTGTATTATGCAGAACAGAATCTGGTGACAGAGGAACTTTGTAAAGAATATTTAAGGAATTTTACATGTACTGTAGGTGTTTTATCTAGTAGAGTCATTGATGGTGAGGATGTCAAAGCCCAACACTGCCTTCTGACAGGGTATGCAATGTTCTCTGTGTGTGCGCCAGTATGCGTGTATGATTGTCCACTGCACATTGATGGGGCCTTTTTATTACTAAACGAAGCCCTGTGGAAATGCTGCCTCTACTCAACCTGAACGTTTCTATTATTAACTCTTAGCTCCACAAAATCCTCAAGGCGAGTGTTCCACTGGTCTGTGAGGGAAAACATCTTTACTGGATAATAGCCCTTCGTCTAATTACAATGCCAGCAATCACAAACACACACATGCACACACACAAACACAAACCACACTGCATAGAGAGTAAGGAAGAAGGAAAAGGTGACATGCATCATGTACACAACTTTATGAAGGTTGTTCTGCTAGTTTGTTGCAGCAGTAGTAAGATGAGCTCATTAGTGCAGGCTACAATACGGATGCCACCTTATAAAGACGCTTCAATCAGATGCTACAGAGCTAATCGCCATTGCAAAACCACTGACTCCATTAGAACCAGCTACAATAATATTATATCACTGTGTGCACAGCCGCAAGAAGTAAACCCCCTGGTCTGGGAGCAGAAACCAAACGTCTGATTCACTGGGTATGAACGTCAACCACCAAGCTAAATGGAGTTAACAATGAAGCTGTGGTCCAGGACTTCCCTTAGGTATGTTTAGTTGTCTGTTTGATCCTCCCTGTATTCTTTCTTTCTCTCTAGAATCTGTGTTTGCGATCTCTGATTGAGCTCAGCATACAGAGGTCAAAGGTTAAGTTGCTCATGTCTGGGATTCTTCAGAAGGCTCCTCATTCCTGACTGACCTGCGCCATAAACACAGAGCCTCGTAATCTCCTCTCCCCGCCACATAAACACACATACATACACAAAAGACTCAGGTTCCATGCCATCGGTAAAACTACACACCACCCCTCTTGTGTCACTTAGTTCCCCTCCCTGTTCCCTTTTAATGGCTTTTTGAAGGGGGCTGAAAGCTTTTCTCCTGACTCTCGCCCCAAGTTTCTTTAAACAGTTAATTAGTGTGGTTGATCTGATGGGACTCCGGTGCCTCTCAGGTCTGTCACAAACTCTGCGATGCCAGTCAGCGGGACAAAGAGACACTAATCCCAGCTTAACTGACTGGCTGGAAGTAGTGAAGGCAGACGACAACTCGACTGAACACATTGAATAAAAAGAGATCGAAAGGGTTGAAAAAAGTTAAATCAAAGTTAAAAAATAATTAAAAAGCACAATCAATTTTGTCAGGGTTGGGTCATGTTGAGTCCAATTAATGATTGAGCATATAGGAATGATATCAATTGTAATACAGCCTTCCTGAAACACACAAGCAACCTAAAAATCTATTTTTGAGTCCTAAATCATGTTTTCCTCGGGCAGCCCAGATATCAGTATTGACATCATCATTTTAAACTCACATTTTAAATCTTCCCTTTAATGGATCAGAAAACTCATTAGCATGAACTATTACTACCAATCAATACATCACCAACAGCAACTAATTTTGCTTGTTGAGAGCACTAATTATCAGGCATTTTTCCCAAATCACTGAAAACTGCAGTTGTTAAGCCACCTCTAAAAAAGGGCAACCTGGATCTTTCAATAGTAAATTATTTTAGACCCATCTCCAATCTTCCCTCAATTGGAAAAATATTGAGAAAGTGGTTCTGATTCAATTCAGCAACCTTTTAAAAAAGGTAAATGGCCTTTTTGACAGATTTCTAACATCTCAGCACTGAGACTGCACTAATTACACTCACAATAATAACCACATCGTTTGTAATATAACTTTTTTTCAACATCGTACAATATTACATTTCAATTCCATGTGCAATATTATCTTTGTGCAGTATAACCTTCTACTACTTTTTCAACATCATTGACAATATCTCTAAATATCATGCTCAATATTTCTGTTCTAATTTAGTTTACATTAGGCACTGGTTTTAGTATCACTCCTTACACACTTTACATTTTCTTTGTTGTTGTATTTAACTTTTTCTATTTTAGTTGAATTATTTATTGTTTACTATTATTTATTTACCTCACTGTTATTGTTTTCTATTTTGTAATAGTCTCAGTATAATGTTTTTACACTTAATATTTGTTATTCTATTGCTCATAAATTTATATTTTTATTCTATTGTTTTTTGGGTTTTTTTTGCTGTTCTTTCTTAATGAAACTCTATCTTATCTTATCTTATAAAGGTATTTAATGACATTCGTCTGAATGCTGATTCAAGTAAAACTTCAGTTTTGGTGCAGCTTGATGTTAGTGCAACCTTTGATACTGTTGGCCATAAACTACGTCTTGACAGACTGGAAAAGTGGTTGGGATTATCTGGTATCCTCAATTGGATCAGATCATATCTTGAAGACAGAAGCTACAATGTTGTGATCATAAATCTGAGCGGATTAGAATGACATGTGAAGTCCCCCAAGGTTTCATTCTTGGGCCGCCATTAATCAAGGGGTATACCCTCTAGGTCAAATCATACGCGACACTAAAGGTGCTTATCACAGATACGAAGATGATACTTGGATTTACTCTGCTCTTTAACCAAGTGACTATGGTTCCTAGACTCATTCTCTCAATGCAATTAAATAGCGTGATGCAGTTACATTTTCTTCAATTCAATAAACACAATACACAAATCATTCTATTTGGAGGAATGAATGAAAGTTCTTGGTCAGCTTAATTCTTTATTGATTCAGATCTGAGCTCCAGCAGCCACATCAAGGCAATAACTAAAACCGCATTCTATCATCTTAATCAAATAGCAAGAATGACAGGTCTCATGAATACAAGATTTAGACAACTTCAGTTAATTCAGAACCCTCCTGCCAGAGTTCTAAAAAGAACCAAGAGAACCGAGCACACCGCTCCTGTTCTTACTTATTTACACTGGCTTCACGAAATACATTCTGATCTCCTTAATACGATTGATTGGTTTCTCAACTACACTTTTACTTCTATTATTGAATTTGGGGCAATTTACAACTAATTACTGCACTATTAATGTATTTCTGGTGTATTACTTTTGTCTATTTGTATTTTATTAATTTTATCTATTTTTCTGAACATTTCTATCGCTCTTAATTAATTAATTAATTGATTTAATTTAGTTTTTGAATGGTGTTTTCTTTGCTTACGTAAAGCACTTTGAATTGGATCAGTTTAAAACTATGCCTTGCCTAGTTATTGTTATTGATCACAGCAAATTTCTGTGTAGATTTGTAAGTCAACTCCACATCTGAAGCACAATGGTAATCAAAACTCTGTGAGAACTGCAGGAATAAATCATAAAGAGCCCATGTTGCTCGAGCTCAAGAGGTTAAATTAATTTGCTCGAGGGCTGTCTGGCATGTTACCTGCTGTATGCTAGTAAACCACAATGCAAAATGCATAACTTTCCTATTTAAAAGGTGTCACAGTAATCAAAGTCCTCAAACAATAGTTGTTTACTGATCCCTGGCCGAGACAAGACAATTGGATGACCACGCAATTTCTTCATTATTAAGAATTATTAAGAAGTAAAAATGTGACTCAATTGAGAATTGGAGGTGCAAGAGCGATGAAGCGATACCGTAGGTGTAAAGGAAAAAAAGAGGTACTTGGAGAGGTCATGTCTCTAGAGTGATGGAGCCGAATGGAAATGTCTTCATATGAGGAAAGACTGTCTGACATCGTCTTCAAAGGAGAAGTGAGACACAGAGAGCACGAGGAAATGCAGGATGCTGAGAAGAGGGTGGGGCGGGTTATTGATTAAGAGAGCGAGAATGTGTGAGAAGAGGCAGCCCAGCAAAGGAGAAAAAGATAGGAGGTAAGAAGGTGGGATGAAAAGGATGACTAAAACGCAAGCGGAAGCGCAACAAGGGGGGTTGAAAGCAGGTTCAGACTCAATCAGCAGGTAAAGGAAAGAGATAGAACGGGTGGGTATTGTGAGTAGGATACAATTATACCACCACATCTCCAAAGTAAGCCTCTGGTGGCTGATGAGTGGATGGAAGTGTAATAAAGGATCAAGCGAGAGAGATAGTGATATAGTTAACATGTTCCCAGCTATCCCCAGAACCCCTGCTGTCCCTGACAGTCAGCAGGCATCCTGCTCCCTTCCTAATGAGTTGTTTACATCCACAGCGGTATATAAAAACCTCACCTCCAAACCATGGCTAGCAGCATCAATAC
The DNA here is from genome assembly GCA_016806645.1 of Ophiodon elongatus. NCBI lineage: Eukaryota > Metazoa > Chordata > Actinopteri > Perciformes > Hexagrammidae > Ophiodon > Ophiodon elongatus. The sequence continues at coordinate 564,888 of JACSYO010001905.1, forward strand.
TTCCATTGATGCTGCTTGCCAATCGTTGGAATTTTGCATCGAGGACCTATTTGAAAAACAGGGGCAAAGACATTATTATAGTTCTAAGCACTGCTCTTCCCACAGTTCATCCCTAATTCCAATGCCTGGGGATTGTGTCAGTCTTCTTTAATGACCAAGATTAATGTTAAGTAGCATTATGGTAATGGGGGTACCAGGCCTATCCCACTTTATTAAATAAAGCTGCTTGAAAATGAATTCGATTATGGATTCTGCTGTTGTTAATGGAGCATGGCAGAGAACAATGTTGACTTTTCTTCTCATTATTGTTTTGATATGATGATCAGGGTGTGTTCTGCTTCATGCACACACACACACGGGGAGATACAGACACAGGCTTCAATCAGCATCTAGCAACATATAATCTAGCATCACAGCAGGGACCTTTGCTACGTCTCATGTGTGTGCGCAGAAGTGCAGAGCTAGAGACAAAATAAGAGACCGAAAGAATTACTGTACGCTCCACTGCATTCCCAGCACTCCCTTCAGATTTCCCCAGCAATAGAATCATACAGAGCTTTGAAAAAGCCGCAGCGCTATAGAAGCACCCCATGACGAGCTGCAGTAGCCCAGAAATCAAAACCTCTGTTGTGAGAATTTTAAAAATGTACAAACTTCTCTTGGATTACAATAGCCGGAATATTATCCCTGTACGCCCTTCTGAGAGGAACCCGTGGATCTTTAAAAAACAGAAACATGAGAGCTGTCTGAATTAGGCAAGCTTTTGTTTGAGGCTCACCACCTGTACATGTGCGTGTCTGCGCATGTATCTGTCTGAACATTCACATGTGTGGCACAGAGGCCAAACTCATAAAACCTTACCCCGGCTTTGAGGTCTCCAACCATGGGATGATCTCTCAGATATCCTCCGTCTCTTCTTCCTTTCTTCCACCCTCAATTTCAGCCCAGAACACACCCCTCCCTGTTTCTTCTCCCCACGTCCCCTGAGTCGCAGACACCAGAGCACTTAACCTCAACAGGCCTGCCCCCTACTCAGTCTGCCCTCGACACAGACGCAGCGTCACATCAACTCGGCTCATATTTAGCCCTGGATATAAAAGATTAATGGGAAGAGAGGAGCGAATCAGTGTTCGGGTCTGCCAAAGGCTCTCCGCTCCTCCAGTCAGGGAGCGCTCACTTGTGCTCCTGTGGAAACTGTAGAGGGTCTGTAGTTTTTAGCTGAAGTGCTGAAAGGAAGAAGGCATCATGCCGAGCTTTCCACCCTGGTGTCACTTTCAGTTTACCTTCCCCTGCTGAGAATCCTCCACCAATTATTTGGGCTAGAGCACACCCTGCTTCCCTTCCTGCAACAAACAATGACATCAAATACTGTGTCTTCTGGGATCTTTGAAAGAAGAAAAAACAATCTTTGAATTTTTGACAACTTTCCATGAAAAGGGGGAGCCCTTGCTGCAAATGCAAACATAGCAAGCAACGGAATTTATAGTAAGAGTTGTCCTACAATACCTACTGACTGTTAATTGAATATGTAAAGACTTTGTCGATAAACATTTAAGAGGCTACTTCTTCTTTCTATGAAGAGATATAGCCTGGAGTAAGGTTACAAAAGGAAACGCAATTGGATCAAAGATGAATCAATGATGTAAGTAGATTACACGGCACCATCTATTTCTTAAGCAATCAAATGTCTCTTTACAATCTCTGACCTGAGACAAAGCGAGAGAGGCAGAGACATCCTGATGAAAAACACACACTAAGCTCCTCTTAGCACATCAAATATTAAGAGCCAATATTAGACCTGTCTAACCTCCCCATCACTATTGCCGGTACAGGAAACATCCTCATGAGAGCGTATGTGTGTGCATGCATGTGTTTTTATCTGTGTTGTGATGTGAAAGTAATTGTGACAGAGGCATGTGTGAGTACAGAAGCTGTGAAAAGGTTGAGGTCAATCACAGGGCATTGCTTTTCTTGGGAGTTGGAGTTGAAAGTGAATATTTGTACTGCGTGCTTTCAGCTCTCAATGTGGGAGAGGTGGCACCTAGCTTAAGGAGCTGACCTCATCCATTACAGGGGCATGACCAAAACTGGTGACCCCACCCATCTGAATGTCTTTGCATAGCCTCCCTTCACACTCCAGAAGTACAAATCTGTTACATTTCACTCACACGACTGATTTCTCCAACCCACATGTCAATAAAACATCCAAGCAAGACACCCCATAAAAGCCAGTCGAGGGCGGTGGTGACAGCAGAATGCTCCCAGAGGTTCAGAGGGACTTAATGGTAAGTATTTGGGGTACAGAATAACTTCTCGCTCTCTGTGCAGCGACTGTTAAAGTTGCAGAGCGTTACAGCGTTACAGCGTTACAGCGTTGTCTTGCGCTCACTCTCCCAAAAGCCCGCTTCTCTTGTTTGGCACTTCCCCCTCCCCCCTCAGCACCGCAGCCACGACTACTTCCATCAATCCCCGAGACGCCTAAAACACGCTTTTTCACAGAATAAAAAAAAAGGAATATAAAAAGGATGCGAGAACTCTGAATCTGGTCTGGAGAACACAGAAAGCTCATCCAGCGGCAGTTTGTGGCCACTTTGTCCAGCTTCGAAAGCAATGTGGGACACTTACTCAGACTGCTCGCACAGGGAGGAGATAAAGGTTGAGGGTTGGCTAAAAGGTGTGACCCACTTTGACAGAAGTGCTGTGTTGTGCTGCTCCCTGAAGTACTGTGCTAGAGGTCATGTTTGATATTTCAGCAAACTAAAATGAGACTCAGTGTGTTTACCTTGAAGTGAATATGTACTCACAAGGAAGTTACAAAATTACACAATTAATCAAATTAGTTAGGAACATCATGACTGTTGTATTTTAAGTATCGGCTGATCCAGTGTGGTGGTTTGTGTTGTTGTTTGGGAGGGAACAAAGTCAAGGTGTGTTAGAGAAGCACTTTCATACCAGCCATCACCACACCCTTCTCTTTATGTATATGCATACCTTTTGACGTTACCAATATTATTTTTGCCTTTTTGGCTCTTGGGATGGCTGGTCAATTGGTCCACTTAGGATGAATTATTTTAACTATAAATTTAAAATTGTCCAATACTCTTCATTACTAAATATTTTCAAAACCAATGACATTCCCATCAGCTCAGAGAACTACTTTCTCTAATTTCCAGTATTTTCACTCAGGTCTTTTAAGCCCAAATGGAAAATGCTCACAAAAAAACTAAACTCAAAGCAGTGTAGAACCAAAACACACACATTTACAACTATCTCTTTGTACACCTTCCAGATCTCTGGACACAGCGCCTTATTCATTATTCAGGTAACATGGGACTAAATCGATTTCCTGCCCTTACCCCTCAACTCTCACCTGCCTCCTCTTCCTCCTCTCAGATCAACATTCCACACAGAGTGTAAAGGGCCCGGCCACACGAGCAAGTATTCAGGGGTCTTTGGTGGAATAGCCCGCATTTGAGCTGGTTTAGGATTTCACATAAACACACCTTGATCCTTAAATCTCAGCTAAGCCTGTTTCACTTTTAAACAGCAGGAAAAGAGCCTGCTCAAACAATTAGGCAGGCTGGCTGCTGGATAGATCATGTATAGTAGAGAGACACGTACATCTGGCTAAAAAAGACCATCTGAATTTAAATGTCTCTAAATGAATTAGTATTACTTGTGCAGGTGTCTTTAGATATCTAGGGTTCCATGTGTGCAGTATCGATGTGTGTGTGTGTGTGTGTGTGTGTGTGTGTGTGTGTGTGTGTGTGTGTGTGTGTGTGTGTGTGTGTGTGTGTGTGTGTGTGTGTGTGTGTGTTCATAACCCCGTGCATGCATGCAGCTGCCCTCCCTACAGGGATCTGCTCCTTCAGACACATTTTCACCTCATCTGCGTTTAAGGGCATTAATATTGCACCAGCCGCGGTGGCAGGGTTAAATGGATGACTGGGGGGAAAGAGGGGGGCTGAATGTCAAATGCAATCCCTCCACTCCTTCCTTCCCTCTCGCTTCCTTTCCTTTTTGCTCTGATCCGGTGCGACATGAGGAGTCCAGGGGAAAGCTGTAGCTGGCCTTCCACGGAGACAAGATCCAGAGGCCAGCATGTGTTCTCTGTTGAGAGGACTATATGATCCTTTTCATTTGCATTTGCATTCGTGGCTCCCGCTGTTCTCGCTCTACCATCCATCTAAGCATTTGTAATATCCAACAAAAAAGGGACCAGAAAGAAGAAAGAGAAGGCGATGATGTAATGTTCTGCGGACCTTTACATTTTTTCATTACCTTCAACAAACCTTCCACAATTAATTACGGTTAATTATCGAACCACTGTTAATTATAGCAGGAATACGGTTTGAAATGAAAAGATATTTACAAGCTTGTTAACATGTTAAAAAGGTGTCCCTAAAGACCAGGATAGCACACTCAGCACAATACATTATCCAAACCATCTCTATCAAGTTAATCTGCCCTGCTGGGAATATCATGCTATGCAAAGATGGAGGCTTTTCATGTTTCTTCTGTAATTAAGTCCCCTTCCTATTATTGAATTCATCACTGAGACACGTTGTGGGCTGGTTGAGAAGAGGAAGAAAATATGGGGCTTGGTGGCCCGGAGAGACTGACATCATTCGGGTCACTCGGAGGTTAAGTTAACAGGCATACAACCTTATAAAAAATTAAAAGCTTGAGCTCACGAAAGCTTCACTCCGAGCACAAGTGGCACGACCTGGAGGATTTGTGAGAAGAGTGCAATGTGGATGGGCATGCAGACACACGCCTCAAACACGCGCACGCACACACACACACGCACGCAGCGCCGGTGTTAATGCACTCGGCTTGTTGATCAGCTTTCGCATGGGTAACCCTGCAACACACCTACTTACACACACACACACACACACACACACACACACACACACACACACACACACACATACACACACACACACACACACTTTCTCATCCCTCTTGCTTAAAGTCAGACACAAAACTCAGCACAAACCATTCCCAGTGATTGAGTGCTCAGTGGAGTGAGCAGCTGCGGATACACAGCAACAGGACAGATGCACTGACAACGCTGCAGGTGGACAGATCATATCTCTTTCCCTCTGTTTTTCTCTCTTTTGCTCCCGGTCTCCTTCCACACATGCGCACACGTCCAGCAGTGCTTAATGAAGTGAGGTATATAGTACCCAATGTTATGCAGGGTCAGAGGGGCAAGGTGTCTGTACTTCATCTCTGATTGTTAAAATGCCAATTACCAAGAGTCTCAGTGTGCATCACTGGCAGAGCCATGGCTGTGTAGGTTTGGTTTCAGAAGGAGTGCTTCTTCTACCTTGTGTTTATTCTATTTCCTATGTTATATACATTAATATCAATCTAGCTAATAACACACAATGATGAAATTATCGTGCTTAATATAACAAGAAAGAGGATTTTGTGAGGGGGCATGTCCAATCTCAGAATCAGCTTGAGTGTAATGAGCACGCACCAGAGTCCGAACATATGACCGTGTCCACGGCTGAGACTTCAGACTGTTTATTGTCCTTACAGCCAGCCATCTTCCAAGAACAAACAGCCTTAACTCTTTAATCCTCAGACAGTCTCTCTTTGTCTCCTCTCATTTACACATACAAGGAATTTGATTTACTTTAGCTCTCAATTTAAGCTAGATATCAATATAAACAATTTTGATCTACCCTATTTTTTTTTACCTCTCCCATCCCCAAGCAGAAATGATGCCCTTGGGCAGAGCTTAACCAGCTTGGTATAACAAGCCAAACTTCATAAAAAACGTCCATACTTCACTCATTCAACAGCATACACTACAGGTTGTCATTTTTAAACTGTAAAAACATGTTAAGTTAAACATGTCTTTGTGCTTCTTGCTTTATCCTTGATGGAATAACTTTGACAACTAGATTGCCTATTAAATGCCTCTCACATCTGTCAGCACTGGCTTGTCTGTAAACAAACATGTTTTGACAGCAGAGATCCAATGAGTTGATACAGAATAATGAGTCAGTTAGCAGGAGGGAAAAAAAGCAAGCTGCCAAGCCCATCTTCCCTTATTGACTATCTGCCTCCACTGACCGTACAAGCACTTCTGTCCATCTCTATTCTTAAACTTCTCTTAGAAATCGTTGGTAAACACACAATAATTTCAAAGAATGTGTTCTATGAGTTCTGAAGTACCAGAGGAAAAAAATGCATCCACGCTTGAAACGTTCAATTCCAAGTTTTAGGTATGGTGTATTCAGGATGTCCTTGGGGTACCTGTGGAAAATTTTATAAATTCCGGATTTTCTTGACGTGTTGGACACAGGTGGATAAAATGTTCTATTCATCATTCAAAACTCTATCTGAGTTCCTTTTTTTCCAATTCCCCAAACCATATGTCATTTCATTTCACATGTGTTGTTAAAAATGAATAAGATTGCTCAGTTATTCATCCCTTGTCTCACTATTTTTAGGTTTTCAATAAGGAGGTTGTCAAGGTTAGGAATTTTGCACAGGGAGTCGGATCCTGCACGGCTCCAACAATCGCTGTCGTTTGCTCGACCATATGTGACGGCATACTGTCCTAGAACCCCGAATACAATGTAGCACAGACAGGCTCATTTACACTGCTGAGACTATGCAGATGTGACATGGACTGCTGCAGATGTAACACAAAGCATACACGACTTACAGTAAATGAGGGTGAAAAGTCTATATTCATTTGGCTGATTCACTGAACTGGATGAAACAAGAGTTTCAGCGTCTCCTTTCATCAAGGTGTAAAACATGAGATGAGAGCAGAGTAGACTAGGGAGAGGGAATATATTTATTTGAAGATGGAAACTTCACTGTGTCAAAAATAATTTTTGACACAGAAAGCTAGTTCATAACATATAACAACTCCGTGATCCAAAGAACCAACAGTAACTGAAAAACAATTAAAATTTTCCCACTGAGATGTGTAAAATCTGAGGTTTGAAATCAGGCAAATAGAGCTAAAGAACATCATAAAAGTAGCATAAAAACTCAGTGGGTAGGAGTCAAATTTAAATAGCTCCTGACTTTCAAAACATACATCAGTCTCTCTGTACTCACTGCACTGTGCATGGATTGGAAACCATAGGAAACCAGGAGGCGTCAGTGGGAATGGTGAGGGAGACAAGAGAGTGTCATTTATCCTTCCACCTCCAGGTTAATTGACAAGATAATTACAAGACTGAGGGAAAGGATGAAAACCGGCAGTCAGGGTCACACGCATGCCTGCGAGTGCATTTTTAAGACGGGTAGATGGGTTCTTAAACATCTGCACATGTTTTGAAGTGCAATTCATTATGCTGGCAGCTGTATTTGTTTATTTGTAATGAGTAACTACATGTGTCATTGCTTTTTCATGGGAAACTTGGCTCCAACCAAGCTCCTTTTGTTAGTTTCCCTCACAAACATGCCAGAAGTCTCTAACATAGTGGCCCGTCTGCCCAAATCATTTATAAAAACATTGTGAGAACATTATCAGCTTTATCGAGATCAGAAACCAACCAGAAAAGTGAAATTGCTAACTTGAAAATGTCAAGTCAATCAATAGCTGTGCGCATAGTGCCAATGCCCTATGAAAGAATGCAAAATGAATACATTAAAGAATATAAAGACGTAAAATAAAGTGACAAATTTCCATAAATGCATCCACTGTATACCTAGAATGTTCTGCTTTCAATGTTGTGGGTTTCAAAGAAGTACCATAAAATGAGTTTTGAAAAAACATTTTTATCTTTTACTGTTCACCAGCCATAGTCATGTCTCGTCCAGTTTTAAATGAGAACATTCAAACCGGACTCAGCAGGCCACATTTATCCAAGTGGTGAGGGCCTTTGATCATTACACTGTGCCGCTGAAGGTTACCATTGTTTTAGACTTGATTTAGTGACTCTTGGTCAGCGGCTTTCTTTGGAACGTTTTCAGGTCCCTCAGAGATGTTGCATGTAACAACACAGCTATCAAACTCTTTTTGTAGGAAGATTAGGAAACATTGTGAGATTACTTTTGAAGTTTTCACATGCATTGCATTTGTTTTATTTAGCGCGATAACATTAAATAAACGTTAATTAGGGCATGTGCATCCTTGTTTTCTTTGAAATCCCTTTAAATAGCGGGCACCTGACAGGTAGTGTTGTTTCAACTAGTGGTTTAATTGCTGTGAATTCATTTAAGATGATTGACAGTTATGGGCTGTGTGATTGGCTGTCAGGTCTTCTCCAAGTAGACAAGTAAATAACAAGCATGGTGATGGAAGGTTGAGCTATAATGAGGATTTTTCCATGGCAACACTTGCGATTGAGATTCTCTCTTTATTCAACCTCTTTTTACTCATTTTATTATGGTTCATGTGGTTGGTGCATTATTTAAAAGAGTATGTGGCTCTGTTCTGCATTTCAAAGATAAGTGTTCATCATCCGCAAAACACACACACAATGGTCTCTAAATACCCCAAGACTTTACTATAAAGCTCAGGTAATGTTGTGTACAAGAAGGTCCTCTGAGAATTTGCATAAAAATCCAGAACAAAGAACTGAAAGATAAATGTGGCAATAAAATGTAACGGAATGGAACTTTTTTTTCAAGCATTGTTCGGAACAACCAGACTTCTGAGACTAGCCAAGAGGATGTCAGTAAGTGATTCATTTTGCCCCCAGGGACTAAATTCAAGCTTTCTCATCTCTGCCGTCCATTCTCTCTGTGTCCCTCTCGTTTTTTCTGGTGTTACGGCTTTCTTCCTCCCTTGTTCAACAGCTGTGGAGCAGGGTTAGGGTCAAGGGAATATCTTTCCCCCCTCTCTCTCGCTTTCACTCTCACAAGGATGTGCTACTGTTAGGCTTGAATGCAGTTGTGGGTGTGGAGGCACAGGGCTGGATTTTCCCATAACTTAACTGCTGGCTGTATATGAAACTGTGGGGAGACCTCTGCTGCCCTTTGGATCCCTCCCCTGGCCCCTGGCCCAGAGGCTGTGTCTTTTCCCCTGCTGGGACACTCAATGGACTCTGTGTGGGGGTGTGTGTGTGTGTGTGTGTGTGTGTGTGCGTGCGTGCGTGCGTGCGTGTGTGTGTGTGTGTTAATGGCGTATCTCAGGAGGGGTTCTTCATTCAGTCATCATCCATTCAACCACCAGCCTCAACATTGTGGGCCGCCGGCCCCTCACCCAGGGCAAGACATCTGTCTATAAAAGACAAAACTTTGATCTCTCTCTCTTAAACCTAAAAACTCTGCTTATTTCCCGAATGCTCCATTTTTCTTCAAGTCCCCGATTCTTTTTCTGAAAGTCACTGTCTTGGTAAATATATCTTTCTGTCAGTTTTTCTTCCCCCCCTCCTGTGTTTCAGGCTCACAAAATGACTGTTTGCCTTGCTCTGTCCCTCCCTCCTTCCGTCCTTGCCGACATCCATCCAGTCCCAGGGTTCGTATAGGACATCTCCTGCAGAGGGAGTTGAAAGCATTCCTCCACCTCCCCTGTCATCATGGCTTATTTAATAACTATCCCAATAAACAAGACCTGCGATACAACCCCCCTTTTCACTGGTGGCCCCCAACCCTCACCGTCAGGTCTGATGAATGGGACCATCAGGCATGCCAGCTGCCCCGGAGGTGAGCAGGCTGCCCCCGCCGGGCAGCCAGGCCACCGAGCCAGGGGGAGGAAGTGGAGCAGAGCGGAGAGGGGCAGGGCAGGGCCGGCCTGCCAGAGCTCACACTAGGCAAGCTTGGACAGAAAGAACTAGTGGAAATATGGAGAACCGCGAGGAGGGCCGGTGAAGCAGAGGGGTGCAGGATGCACACGCAAACAGGGGGCCGGCTTGGGCGCCAGCAACACAGTGGGCAGTGAGGATACACTCACAACATGTTTTCGCTCACTGCTTGCTCATGACTTTCCACTTCTCTTGACGACAGTTGCTCTATATTCTACTAGGCAGTACATTCACTTTGGAAAGCTCAGGAAAAAATTGAAGAATTGGATGGAATCCAGTTTAAAAAATTTGCATTTGTTAAACGTGTTTTGCATTTATCAGACAAAATGTAAGTCTTGTAAATGTATCATGGTGATAACTCAGGAGCATACTGTACAGCAGAAGCTGATATAAGCCTCTTGTGTAGTATTGTAGGAGCATAAATTAGTCTAGATTGTGAATGGTATACTTCAGCTTAGGTTTATGTATGTGCGAGACAGAACGAGGGAAAAGACGATAGGAGTAGAGGAGGCACACTATGAAGGCACATTATGAATCCTTAATTTGGCAAACAAACATCGGAACGCATATGCATTAATTTGCAAGGCCACACTCATGAATTAAGAATAGGTTGATAATTAGAGCAGGCTGCGCATGGTCATACAGAACAAACACATATGCCGAACGACTGCCCCACGGCTGGAGGTTATTACTAAACCACAACTTTTCAGGAAACATGATGAGCTTTGATTATTGGCAGGCCAAAGCCGTTTCTGCACTACCTGACATAATTCTTGACGCTGCCCAAGTTAACAGCATATGTGATCTCCTCCCATCCCTTCCTGCCAAATAGCTAGCCATGCCCTCAATTCATTACACGGCAGTCTCCCTGTGCCACTCATATAGCTGCTGCCAGCCTTGAGTCTACCAGAAATGGTAAATTGGTCAAAGCAGCAACGCTGGCTGAGAGAACTCTTGACAGAGTGAGAAAAGAGCAGAAATGGAATGTGTCCCCATCGCACATGGATCATAAAGTGAAAGAGGAAGACATCCAGGATGAGGGACTGTTATTCAACAGGGACTGAGCATCAAGATTGCATGACATATGGCAGGCTGAGGCAAAAAAAAAAGTACAGTATCGACATTCACAACACCATCTTTCTTAATCTAAGCTTCTAGGGAGAGACTGGCTAGATTTACTCAAGGATAGTTAGACCGCTAGAGTCTTTCGAGTACCACTACCTTTGATTTGCTGTGGAGTTGCTGCTATATTCCCTAGCAGCCACTGGGTTAGCTGCTTTTCTACCTGTTAAAAATCTTTTATCTACATCCAGCTTACTTTCTCTCTCTCTGCGTTCCATATCCCTCGCCATCCGGGAAATCTTTATTTTCGTATTCAAGCAAACATTTTTATAAATGCAAACAGGCTCTCTGAAGACAGCATCAGAGGCTAGACCTGCCCTGTACCTGAAAACGTAGCTGCATGTCTCTCCTGGCCCCATTCCTTAGAGTAAGCACAGCTGTGTTGAATATTTCCCTCACTCCTCAGTTCATTTGAGGGTGATCTGAGCCCAGTTAGCCCCCAGGATATGGAGCGGTAAACAGGCCTGACTATCAAAGCAAACCACCTCAGTCAGAAAGACTGGAATATGAGCCTTTGACCACTGAAGCTGTGGATGCAGGCAGGCGGCAGCTGGGTGGAGCTCAAAGGCTCCCTGACAGCAGTTGGCTTGACCAAGGGCTTACAGGCTGAGAAAACAAGATTCCCTAAATCATCTCATCAGTGGGCAGCAGAAGGATTGTCCGTCCACTGTTGCCATTACTGTAATCACTGTACTCTAAGTGGTTAATGGCTTTCACTAACTTCATAATCACCCTGGCCCTAACTGATTATACATTGTAAAAATCTAACTGTATTTTCAACATTTATAAATATATATGTTATAAATGGCTGAATGGTGTTCATGAAGAGCAGCAACTGTAGTAAGAACTGCGTTTAATGATCCATCCCTGTCTGGCAAAAGCTTTCAGACCAAACTGGCTTAAATTCACACTCAGACGCCCTAAAAAGGGCCTTCTTAATGGAGTCTCTTATATCTAGGGATAAAGACAAAATCCATCTCTTACTCTCAAATTTCAATGTGCATAACGTCATAAAATCAAGGCATTTGTCAATAGCTGGATATCATCAAAGCCAGGTATGGTGGCGCAGTGTGGTTGTTAAAAAGTGAAAGCGCTAAGAGTCATTGAGAGTTTCTGTAACAGAACTATAAAATCCAGATCAATAGACACAACTCTTCATCTGGCGCCAATCATCCTCAGGTTAGTCATTTGGCTGATGCTTACCCACACAAGTCAATTATTGAGAAAAAAAAAGACAAACACTGGCGTCAATGGCCAACGTCCACGTGGCAAAGAGACCGAGGATGCAGGCAGCGAGGCACCAAAGTGGCCGTACTGCGACTGCCCACATCCTCAGTTCGACCCATCACCTAAACACACACTCATGCTGCGGGGAAATGACTGGATGCATTTAGCTCTCCCCATCACAGGGAACTATTCATCTTCAGGAAATAGCATGCTCTGTAAGATGTGTTTAACTCGAGAGCGTCAGAAGAGACAGAGTTAATGTCCTAACCACGAGAATCTTTTTGGTTTTGAAGAAAAGTCAGTGGAAACAAAAAAAAAAGGAAAGATTTTGTCTTTTTTTTGTCTTTTTTTTTTTTATTTTACATGAATTTGTAGCATACATCGACATTATTATAAGTATCTCCATTTAGTGAACTGGTGTATGATTGAGAAGCACGCACCCCTAAGTCAGCGTAATCATTGCACTCTCGTATTATCTCATTATAGCACGCTGAAGGCCACAGCTCAAGGGACAGTTCATCACCTCTGTCAAGTTGTGTCAACCTCTATAAACGTCTCTCTGGCCGCAGCAGCATAATGTGGTGGCATTATTAGAGGGCTAATGCTAATTAATGCTAACAGGTCCATCAGAGCATGCCTAGAGTAAACACAGACTTAGCTCAGAGAATTTATGTTCCACGAGCCTGACACACAACTGGAAACATCATTTGTCAGCGCAATCACAGTCGATTCTTTTCACACATGGAGCGTTAAAGAAACATATGTTTGACATAAGTGTCTGCTTTTGTAAGCTGTCGAAAAGTATGGAGTAAGAAAAAAAAAAAAAAAATCACATGGAAACACTGAGTTCATGTATTTCTTTCACACACAGCTGGGCATGTTTTGCAGAGTATGTCACCAAAATTAGCAATGATGTCAATGATAGACGTTCCTCGGCAGGCCGTACTTCAGAAACCTCCATTTGAGTTTTTCAACTTTCATCTGGAATGGACTTCATTAACAGACAGACTGTTTAACCGCAGCCATTGTGACACAGGATACATTTAAAATACTCTCGGAGTTGAAATCCCTTTCATGTCAAAGGAAGGACAAGCGCAGTAGAGAAAAAGAAGAGAATACTTTATGGGAACAAATGCAAAAACAAAAAAGTGAGGGGGCACTTACTGTAAGAAATCCACTCTCTTATGTGTCCCTGTAGCCCTGACTGATTCCACTCTTCACTATTCTCAGTTCAATATCCTTTCTTTTCTTTAGTGTTTACAATGTATTTTCTGCAGATGACTTAACAAGATATTTGAGCTTCATTGGTTCTGCTGGGAAAATGCAGAACGATCGTCTCCTGCTGAATCTAATGCTTTGAATTTTTAACTCAATCCATGTAACAGCGTCCTCCACTTCCTTCTACGCTTTCTTTGCTCTCAAGTTGAAGTGACAGTTGCTTTGTGAATGGGCACAAAACACTACAAAACGTAAATGCTGAAAACTAAAGAGAGTGTAGCGGAGAGAAAAAGACTGGATACGTGTGTGTTCTTGGTGAGCTCCTCAGAGGTGGGTGAGGGCTGTGAAAGGCCACATTGTTGATGTCAAGGCCAGTCAGCATCAAAGGGCTGATTCAGGTTGCGAGAGGAGTCTCTCTCTCTCTCTCTCTCTCTCTCTCTCTCTCTCTCTCTCTCTCCCCCCCCCCCCCCCCCCCCCCCCCCCTCTCTCTCTCTCTCTCTCTCTCTCTCTCTCACACATACACTTACACACTGTTCCACTCAGCCCCCTGAAGACCCCAAATACATCATGGTTTACTGTTCCCTCTCAGCCAAAGAACAATATTTGGAATTGACGTGTAAACTCAGAGTGAGGTCAAGGGGAACACAGTAACATTATTCAGTGTGTGTGAACAAAAAATAAAGTAAGATTTTCCTTATTTTCCTGACTTGCACTTGACTGAAATATCTCCCATGGGCCAAACATGTCATTCATGAATGATACGTTGTCTCCTGTAATGTTAGGGAACTTTTTCCTTTTTAAATTCCCAGTACAGTAACCTCACATCAACTGCACGAGCATAAATGGTGTTTGGGTATTTAAATGATATTGTTCACAAAATTCTTTCCATTCCGTTCAAACCAAGGAATAGGGAAAACTGCAGGGCTTATTGGGAGCTTTAATTACACCCACCAAAATGCATTATACTGATGACTTCTGTGTGTGAGTGTGCATGTTTGTAAGTGTGTATGGGGGTATCAGTGTACAAATTAGTAAAGTTAGACACCAGGAGCTGCGCCACCGTGTCAGGATGAGATTTAACAAGCTTTAATAACAAGCTTTAATGAGCTTAATTATGAATCCATGAGATCCCCATGGAAACGCCACAACCCCACAGAATCCGGCTCTGGGTCTGAGGAGCTTTCAATTGGATTACTGTGGCTAATGTCACCGAGACACAACAGTGAAAACAAACAGAGCTCTAGAGGAGAGGTGGGTGAGGAGGGAATGAGGTGGGAAAAACAAGGGATAGGTGTCACAAAAGGAACTTTGGCAGGGAGGGAATACCTGCTGAGGCATGATGGGAGGAGGAGGGATAACCAGCAGAACCAGTAGGATTAGTGTCGCTCACAAATTTGGCTAGCGCACAGTATGCACAGGAGGACGAGTTCCTACCTCTCCAGCTTTATCACTCCAGTGATAATTGTGCTTCCAAACATAATTAACCCTTTCATAGGCTCCCACAGATTTTTTTTTTACATTGTTCCCTCACTTCTTGTTACTTGCCTCATTTTTACACAATAGGTGGATTTTTACTGACCTGGTTTTGAACACACTGTGAATAAACGTTTTCAAAATAATAAAAGGAAATGTTAAAGATTTGTAAAGAATCATAAATCAAAGTAAAAGACATGTTGTGGGACCTACTTCTAGTTTCATAAATGCCTTGTGAAAACACAATGAATTATCATGAAAATGGAGACACAGAAGAGGTATAGGTGCCATTTTGATGATGTAATCTTGTGCAAATTGAGGCAGTTGTTGGAAATTTGCAATTTCTTTGCCGACTTTTGGAAATTTCCTTCAAACTGGTGCAACATTTCCAGGCTAACCTAATCTCTTTCAACCCTTTCCACCTTCTGTCTCTCCAGGATCAGTTTGCCTTGTGGTCACCACAGGGAGGTTCTGTAAAGTGCAGTACGACAATGAGGGAGTGACCTTTCAGATAAGCATGATGAATCTGCCCATCCCAGCTCTTCCCTATTCCTCCTGTTATGTGCCCACATAAAGACATAAAGACACACACACACACACACACACACACACACACACACACACACACACACACACACAGGCATATCTGATGACCTGCTCTCTGACAAGTCCTCCCCGAGGGACTTTTACACATGCACACACACATGCACACACACATGCACACAAACTGGTCTGGATCCTGGGGTGTCATCTGGCAGGTAGGGTATCACTGGACCCTGAGAAGTGGGAATATGGGGGGGTGACCTCAGTGGTTACATCGAGGTCACTGAGGCCTCCCGGACAACACAGTGCATCTATACATCGTCAGCCTTAGGCTTTGGCTGGGCTATCTGGGGAGGTCATCTTTCACCATCTATCTACTGGGTTCTCCCTGTAGCGAGTCCCTCCACGGTCTCACTATATATAGTTCCCCCACTTCCCTGGACGCTTTGTGATGCCCTGCTGCGGTGGAAAGAGTCTGGGGCTCATCATTATAAATCAGCCTGTTAGAAGGAATACAATTTTAAAGAGCTTCTTCCCGGATTCTAACTGAAGTCTCCATTAGTGAGGCCAGAGAAGATGGTTGCTTGCATGGCAACACACAGCAAATCAACACAACAACCCCTTCAATCACCCTCTCAGTCCTTTTGTTCTCCCTTTCTTCCTCCCTTCTCTGGGCTCTCACTGATAGTCCAGTAAAGGAGCACAGGTATAAGTTTACTACATACTGTGATCAAATATATTGTTCATGACATTTGCATTTCTTGAGTCCTCGCTCCTCAACTGCTGCATACTGTTTAAATACTAAGCAGAGAGATATTTTTCTAACCTTGCATAGGTCTGCATAGGTCAAGGGAAATTAGTGGGCAGGAGAGGAGGAGGATGTAAGCTCATTTTATCACGCTGTGGTCTCTGGCAAGGGGCAGGACTGCTGACAGTACACAGATAGCAGGCGGTGGGATATGTGGAAAGCAGAACAGAAACAGGGCCACGCAGCAGGAGTGCCTAGAAAGGCCCTGATTAGAAGGCAAAGAGGCAGATACAGAAAGTCCAGCTACAGAGCTTTAAAAAAAGAAGACGCTGTGAAATGTACCAATTTCAGAACACACATGTACACACACACATACATAGACACATACCATGATTTCATTTTATGTCAGCCTTGAGGGAGGGCTGAACTACTCGCCTCATCCTCCTCCTTCTCGATCGCTCTGTTCTTGGCCCACTGCACGCCTCCGGGGCCAGCGAAGGCAGCGATTAACGACAACAGGGAGAGTGTGTATAAGTGTGTAAGTGTGTGTAAGGCCTGATCGTTAGAGCGGCCAACTTGTGTAATACAATTACAGAGGCTGCAGAGAAACTGCTAATGTGCACGCAGGCAGCTCTGTCAGATGGATCAGGTATTGAGTTTTCTATGCTTAATTCACTTTCCAGCACACACATGGGTGCATTAGTTAGATTAGAGTAGCGGGAGAGGACGGGAGGTGGGGTTGGTCTACCGCCGAGACGGGCAGATTTGTTTAGTGGTGGCTGTCAATTACAACCCTGACCCTTGCACTAAATGGCTGCTCATCCAGTGGAAAAAAGGAAAGTAGACAAAAGCCAGACGTGATTGGTAAAGACATGGCCATTTGCTGCCGAAGATAACAAGTGGCATGTTGTGGAGTAAACAATGGTCAAGACACTGTGCATAAAGCTACACCAATAAAACAGAGTGCTGGGGCCTGAAAAGGCAATGTGACCATCAGGAAGATTAGTGAGGCAATGTTATCACCAGAATGCTGCAGTAATGGGACGACACAAGTCCAATGGTGGATGGGTACTTAAAAATATGAAACGGAAGACAAGTGATTTGATTTGCTCTTTTCAAAAGTCTCGTACAATTTAAGAGACTGATTGTGGATGCAATTACTCAAAAACTACTTACTCCTTTTACTCTTTTTGGTATGCATCATGCTACATAAAAAGGAAATTTTACAAATAAGACCATATCAAAGGTTATTTAAAGAATATTAGACTAAGAATTCTAATAGTACTTTTCTTTTACATTGTAGATTAGACTTTATTAAACTTCAGTACAGTGATAGTGCATAATATATGAAAAAGATAAATAAGTCCTAATCAAATAGATTTCAAGTATTTTGGAGAATAAGAAGAGGAATTTTCGACATACTGTGAATCAAACACAAATCTGCATGTGTTTCATGTTGTTTTACAAAGCATCAAAAGCAAGTACACACTGTATTTCAGTTATTGTTTGAGAGACCATGCTATAGATCGCTCCTCACATACAAACACATTCATCCATGTGTCCTCGTGTCTAGACCGTATAACCGTTTTTCAATACAGCTGGAGCCGCTCATCTTCAGATTCTCAAGGACTCAGGAAGACACAATCGTAATGCTAGTTAGAGAATAATGATGACTCTGCCCCAGAGACAATAAATAAATTAAATCTCCCAGCAGTTCTTTTTCCTCCAGTAGCTAAATGGGCAGCAGGACAGGGCCACAATTTCCACAGTAAACACCTCCCTCCCATGTAAACACATATAATTCCAACAAGATGGCCAATGCAGCTCAGCTCGTAATTGTATCACTGAAGTGAGATGAGTGAGTTTTAGGAGAGGGGGGGTGGGGAGGGGGGCGGGGGGGTGTATTGCTGTTTGCAGCTGATTGAATTAAAATGTCTGCTTCACTCCCAAGAGACCACCCCGATACAAAGGACATAGTTTGTCTCTGTAACTGGGGCCACGCAGTGACAAATAATCTTGTAAACCTTGACAAAAACTCTCTTTGAAGGCTTTGACGTTATCTTTTTTCCATCCAACACCCAGCTTCTTCTCACAGAGTAAGAGAAGAGAGCCAAGGGGAAAGATGTGTAGAAAAGTAAGTTGGTTGCAACAGGCTGAGCAGAGAAAACCTTTAACAACTGAAGTTAGACAGCTACATAACCCTCATTGTGACACATCCATCAAATCGCTGATCACTTTTGTCCTCCCACTCGTTGACCAATCCATCTGACTCCATGACCACTGGCTTCAGACAGAGCCCCGTGTTAACAGTGACCGCTGACACTGGATTTGACATGCCCCGTCGAAATTCCTTGCACAGTATACTGCATTCTCTCAAGCTCTTATTAAAACAAACTATGGCAAAGGAACCAAAATGGAAGCAACAGTGTAAATAATCCAGCATGAGTTTCACATGTCACTCGCCCTCAAATTCAATCAATGTGGAAACAACTGCCAACAAGAAAAATGGCAGTCAAAACCCAAACCAGGTTGAGCTGGTATCTGGTGTTCCACAGAAAAGCAACACAATAAGGCTCAGATTACCCCGTCAAATTTCCCAAGAAATTGCGAGGGGAGGGAAACATGCATGTATGTGAGTTGGTAATGCTCAAAGCTGTCCAATCCTTACAACACATGGGTTTGTTCAACATTGTTGTATTTGTTTACCAGATTTTTACCTCTTTTCCATGAACAAAGCAGCCCAGAATAGCTGTGGGGTAATGTGCCTGAATCCTGAATGCTCACAGCCTGTTCATCCTGTGGGTAAAAGCCACGCAGCTTAGGAGTGGCTATCTCTGTCTCATTTCATCCCTTGTCTCCACCTCCTCCTCTCCACCTTCGTCTTCCTTTGGCCGCTATCACTGCTTTTGTTGGCGAGGTCTCGGGCTAGAGCAGGCTGCTAAATAAAACATTTGGCATTGAAAACAAGCGATAAGAAAATAAAATGTGGCTAGCAGAAAGCTAGTAAGCCTTTGCAGACTTGTAAAAACAAAAATACCATGATTTAGTAATGTGCAGCTTTGTAAATGCGACGGGTAAGGAATGCGCACAGTAGGATTTAAACAAGCAGCTACTGAAAGAAACTCATCAGGAGGTATGATTTACCAGTGCACTGCTCCTTCCTTCACACAGCAGAGGTTACTCCATGTTGCCCTCCCCCTCAATGTCTCTTCAGTGTTTTACCTGACAGATCAGCTTACCTCACGTCAGCCTAAAACCATGGGAACCCCTATGCATAATGTGTCACCACTGAATTATCGGTTTCCGCAGCACATGCTCGAGCATATCTGCAGCAAGCCATTATGGTGGATCAGTTTACAGTTGGCGTGCTGACTCCAGTGCAGCTGGTGTACTGTATGGGGTCATAGTTTATTGAGGTCTGGAATTAGAGAAACAAGCTTGTCATCTTACTAAGCCAGGTCATTTTTTCCCAAACTTCAGATCTTATTTCTCCATTAAGTCGACTTGAGGGAGAGCAGTTCGACAAAACCTCCCCTGTTACTCCCCACCGAACTGATGGCTAAGTCGGCATGACCCAAAAAAAACTCCACATAATACTAGTAAAAATACTACGTAGTCGCAACTGATTTATTATGATCCTACTGAGGACTGAGGACTTATTTTTAATCTGGAGGCGGCTCAATGAGGTCTGATTGCAGCATATGTGCGACGCTCAATGTCTGCACCAATATTTTGGGTTACACGCCTAAACGGATCGGAAGCCTGTGGATGTTAAACAACAAACAAGAGTTGTGTTTACTCTGGGAACTTAGAGCGAGAATGCTCATCCGTATTGAAAATAGGGCCAATTCAGACATTTGACCTGGTTTAGGAAAAACTCCTGCATTTTTTTTTTGTACCTCTCTCTGCATTTCAGAGCACTCATCACAACAACATCCATTATTCACCTTCTGCCTACTGTTTGGTTAGCTCCTTGAAAGGGGCAAATGCACAGCTGGAAGCTCTCCTCGGCTGCCAATCCCTGACACAACTTGCAGATTTGCATTAATTGTAGAGTACATAATTCCTAATGTATTAGAGTACGCCGATAAGGACATGCATGCACTGTACTGCAGACATTTTGTCAATGTGACTTGACTTTGCTCAATTATTTTATGTTAGAACATCATGTAGGACAAGCAGGGACTGACACATTGAGCTCATTAATAATTCTGACATTTACAGCAGTGAACTTTAGGAGCAGCGCAGACTGTCATTATCAACCTCATCTCCATAGTATTCATTAACTGAAGAATGCATCCAAACCAAAAGACGACACAGTCTCTTATTCTCCACGTGGAACCTTCTTATTTGGCAGATTTTAAACTTAAGCAGCGTCTTTTGGTTCTCTGACAGATTCCCGAAGTCGAAGAATACAGTACAGTTTGCCTTCTCTGGCAATTACGCACATTGTAGCAGCTTGGACAGTGTGCTTTACATATTAGGAGTCATAAAGTAACCCTTCACTGTGGGGCTTCTGTCTGGGCCCCATTTAAATGAGACCCATTGAGCCTGCCCCAGTTAAACACTGTCTGCCAGTACTCCGGTCACCGGGGACTGATCGTGGAGATACGGCACACACACAGGCTCACAAACACACGCTGTACAAACACAGGAAAGTGCTGACACCCAACAGCAATCTCGAGTTGCAAACCATTACTGGACTCACAGTAACAAAGCCCAAAATGTAGAAAAGAGGTCACACAGCAGGGTTTTCCGGTTAGCGAGTGTTTGGTGGTCGGGATGATGGTGGTGGAGTTGGGGGGGGTTTAACTCCGCTCTGAAACTCTTTTTTTGCTTCAAGGCCCGACTGCGGAAATAAAATGTTTTCCAAGATGCTGGTGATGAATTCCACGCTGTTTGTTGAGACTTGTACAGAGTAATTACACAAAACAGACACAAACAACTATTTATCACATGCCCACCAGTCAAGCAGGATTTTCAATAGCATTGTTTAAAAAAAATATTCCTGACTCTTAGCACATATTTTGACTTTTCTCTGCTCTTGACAACTGGAGTACGCGGAGGGTGGGGGTTTAATCATACAACGGTGCTTACCAATTGTGAAGCTTTAATTTAGCACCTCATTTAACTCAGTAAAAACAACAACTTTACAGACTGGCATTCTGACACACATTTAATTCTGCCCTCTGGTAATGGTCTGCTCTGTTTAAAAGTCTGTTTGGCAGCTCTGTAGATAACAGATGGAAGAAAAATGAGGGGAATTATGAGAAAGATTGATTTCCTGGGGATGAATGGTCTGGTATTCACACAGATTTATCTGAAACAGACTTTCCCGGACTCTGTTATTATTGAATAAACACACGCGCGCATACACACTGTGCCATCAATCGGGACAAACAAGAACACGCACACACACGCACACACACACACACACACACGCACTCATACAGAACGCTAAGAAAACAGAAGCAGGCTGAATTATGCGAGTCTGAAGGAAAATATTGTGTGAGGTGATAAGAGGTGAAAGGGTGCAGACTGTGAGAACAAGTACGAGTTTCTTTTCAACCTCTCATTCACCACATCTGAATAAATCTATAGGTGGAAATAATTATGTCTTACAAAGTAAGCACAAATGTGGTGTGGTCAAATCATCCGTCTTTTGTCATGCCCTTTCCCTAATGTCTTGTAAAAATGTATTCCTTTAGAAGAACAAGAACGAGCATTGTCCTTTTAGAAGTCCCAAGCCCATCTCAAAGGAACCGTAATGTAAACCAGAGGCCATAACTTCTCTTGTGGCATCTCAAAGCAGACACAGGAATGGGGAAAAAAAAAAAAGAAAATGTAGGAAGGGGTGGAGGCAGGCAGATAAAGTCCCTCATTTGAGCCCCATAAAAAACAAGGAGGCACAAACATTTATCTGTGGCAAGGCTTTCATCGGATGCTTTAAGAGCACAAAAATAACAGAGAGCAAGATGCTGATAAAGTGGAGACAGGAAATGGGGAGCGTGGGTCTCCTGCTCTCATGTTTCAGTCTGGACCAGTGGTCCCATACCTGCCCCTCCTCTCCCTCCTTACCCCTTCTCTGTTCTGCTGACATACATGAACCACAACCCTGCCCAACCAGACATTAGTGCAGCGTCTGGAAACCACCACCGCACTTCACAATACAGAGATGTGACACGTTCAGCAACAAAATGAAGTAAACGATTCAGTCTGCAGGTACATAAAATGTGTATTTGGATGTATCCACTTGAGAGTTTGACAAAATACAAATGACATATTACAGATGAATGCTGTTCTTATTCTTCATGAGGGCTTTTATATATTTGCTTTAGTCCCATTCCACTCGTGAGGCTCCAGCTCGGAGCACAAGACAGGGCAAAGCCAGGATTAAGGGTTTAGCTTTGTCAATCAGAGTCAGAACAGAGGGAAAGATAGCAGCTGGATTTCCATTCTGGAGAGCAGGCTGGATTTCCATAGAGATGTGACATTTCAGGTGATTGCCAAAGCCTCAACGCTGCAGGTGTGACTCAGGTGTTATGAGTCACCGTTGATATCATCTCACTCATTACCGCCTCAGTGGTACGTTCAACGTTCTCATCAGACCTGAACATATAACCTGGCTTTACCATCAAAGATGCCCCGGCGGCGGCAGAGGATTGAAAGAGATATCCGGGCTCAAGGCTGGTTTTTCTCTGTCTGTCTTTGAATGATCTCATCACCTATCAAAGTGGCAATGTCTTCATTTCTAATAGTTTGTTTTATGTAGATTTTTTACTTAGCAATAAATTGTAGATGCTGTTTTCAGAGAGCAAGATGTGTGTAGTTTGAAGGTATGTGACTTATGTACAGTTTATACTGGAGGTAAGATTATCTTAGGTTCACTCAGTTACTGGACTTCTGTGTGATTGGCAGTAACTCTGGTTAAAAGGTAGAAAAACATGTTACACTCTCCCCAATACCCATAATTAGTGTTATTATTATTAATAAGTACTAATATTAAGTATCAAATCCAACTACCAGCACCCCTAAAGCTCAGTACTTAAGGGTAGTTTGTTACCTTTGGATAGAGCCAGGCTAATTGTTTCCCTCTGTTTCCAGTCTTTTTGCTAAGCTAAGAGCTGCTGGCAGATGCGAAAGTGGTATCAATCTTCGTATCTAATTCTCAAGAAAGCGAATAAGCACATTTTCCCAAAATTTTGAACTTTTTCTTTGATTCATCCCCCAATTTTTGACCAGTGCTTGGCCCCATAGATATGCAACAACTGAGATAAGCTAGGATTATCTCACACCTTCAAACTGCACGCAGGGCATGTTCGCCCTAAATTGCTGGCCTACTGTTGGAGCTCCTATTGTCGTGCTGTTTCATGTTAGGACCGTGCGTGCTATGGAGTAGCTTGCAAGACTGCTTCATGCTCCACGCTGGGCCGGGGAACCAAGACTGCAGGGAACACTGTTAAAGGACATTGGGGAAATAACAGCATTCCCACTGACTCGGCCTTTCATCAGCACTTTGAGCTTTTTTATATTGTCTGTGTGCATAGTAGCAGCATTCCAGCACCATCTTAAATCCTCCCTAACTCTGTCTATTTTGTACCATAATCCTCTTTGCAAGGTAGAATAGCATGTATGGCAACAGTACAGGACATTCGTTTTTTGCTGCATCCCTTGGGGATTACATCAGAAAAATTCTGATGACGATTATCACACAATTATATAACATGAAACATGACGAAAAGCAGATAGGATATATGGACTATATTACGGGACAAGTAAAAAACTATAAATGTAAAATAAAAATACAGAGAAAACTATGAAGATTAAAGTTCCTTCCACCTACTTTCATTTAGAGACTCATGTGCCTATTTACCTGCGTTTGTAATGACATGCCCTTGACTGATTTCCTGTTAGGAACACAAAAATGTAGAAGGACATTAGTGGTTGAGCACCAGGGGGGAGGCCATGATGCCAAATTAAAGGGCAGAAGTGGAGTGTGTACTTATGCTTACTCATGATGTGCTCTGTCAGCCCTGCTGCTTATAATGGCATGGGAAGGGCCACTTAACTCGTAATCACTTCTCTCTCCCCCTTTGGCTCTGGCCCTCCTCTCTCTCCCCCCACCCTCAACCCCTGATTTTCTGACTGTCGGCTCTGATCTCTAATCATAAATGAACTGTAGATCAAGAGCAGGGACAGTGGTCCACACCCCCTTCCCCCTTGGCTGAGATCCTGTAATCACCAGGCTCTTGGCGAGTAAGAGGCCAACAAGCCTTTGAATGAGATATGACTGTACCTCTAATGCATCAGCCATCTCAACTTTGAAGAGCCATTTTCTGGCAGAGCCGATATCACAGGTAGGAAATCAGGTCACCACCACCACCATCATCTTTGCAATCATCATGCCCTGTCTGATCCAGTGGCGTAATTGAAAGTAGGACCTTTTTACACAATTATTTTCATTTGCCGTCCAAAGCCTAAAAAGCCAAACTTACCACATTAGTAATGTATGCCCTGTGATGCACTTTGACTAACCCTACTTTCAAAAAAACTCTGAGCAAACACACACACACACACACTATCTAGGTGGTGCGGCAAACATTATGTCAAGACACAGGTCAGCTATTCTGGCACAGGCCTGCCTGTCAAGTGCTGCTACTTGTGCCGGGCTCTGCTAATGGACTGCTAATAGAAGTGAATGTTGCACTGTGAAGCTCCCCTGTAGTTGAGAGTGTCACACGGGGTGATTAATGACACACTCTCCTCTCCTCCCCTGTCCATCCCTGTCCTCGCTCCATATCTTGCTTTCACCCTTCTCTCTCTCTCTCTCTCCCCCTCTCTCTCTCTCTCTCTCTCCCCCTCTCTCTCTCTCTCTCTCTCCCTCTTTCTCTCTCCCTCTTTCTCTCTCCCTCTCTCTCTCTCTCCTCCAGCTTCCTGTCCACTCCTCACCACTAATCTTTCTGTCCCGTTTGCCTCTTGTGTGTCCTTGCGGTCACCCTCTTCTTCTAACTCTCACAACTGCAAGTATTTTCCTTTCTGTGGCCTCTCTGTGAGGATGGGAGATTATAGGAAACTAAAAGCGGTATTACACTCCCCAACAGTCAAGTTTATTTGAAAAGCTCTGGTTTCACAATACCTAAAATATGAGAGCAACAAATAAAAAAATGGCAAGAAAACCTCTAACAGCGAGAGAGAAAAAAGGGGAAAAATAGCTTTCAGGTTTATTTTACTGGAAGAGGCATCCTTCCACTCAGGTGGAGAGAGAGCATACATATGCAGAATAAACTTAATTGCTTGAGGGACCCACTCAAATCTGGTGCATGGGCATTGACAGCAAGGTACCTAACCATCAGAAGCGTTGTTGACACTGATATTCCTGGGAGTTTCTCGGTTTTAACAACATTCACATTTTGGAATTACACACTAATTAAACACTGTTTTAACTTATCATTTTAGGCTACATGTATTAAATTACATTCAAATATAATAAGAGAAGAATTTAGAATGTATCTACCACTTTTATATTCGATTGGGGAAAGCTCTGAAACTGAAGTTAGACCATTATGAAGGGAGATCAAATACACAGATACTGTAAATGAAAAGTGAATGGTTCAATAAAGTAAAAATCTAAAAATATTCAGAATGTTTCAAAAGCTTTTCTTGGTGGCCGTTCAAACAATTCTGAGGCGTGCCGTGTGGGGTCGCACTAAAGGGAAGATTGATTTGGCCCCAGTAGTTCTAAAATCCTGGACATAATGACAGCGACAGCATATCATGATATCCTCCTCCAGACGGTGACTGCAGAACTGGGCTCGGCCCCAAAATAGTTCCGTGTGTATTTTCTGCCATCATAACAATAGTATATGACATCAAGTGGAGCAGGGAGGCAAACTCAGCAGCAGACACTTTCCACAGTAATTATCACTCACTTCCCCGCACCGTCTGTGGGCTCAGCCAGCAGCCGGCATGCACCTCTGACCCCACTCAGCACTGTCAGACCATACTGTACACACTGTTTACTTTGCCCTCTTCCCTCACCTGTACGTAGGGGAGTGCGCTACTGAATATCAATTTCCTTCAATTACCTAAAATTGCTGTAAGTGTGTCATATGGCCAGCTCATGGGTGCTGGCAAAGAGCTATCACAGAGGGTAAGTTATAAATACTGCTCCTTGCACACAATGTGCTCATTGTGCATACAAGCCCCGTTTATGGAATGACCGCAATGGTTGTAACGTTAGCGGCCCCCAAGCAGCCAGTTGTCAGGCCACGGGGAAGCCAGTTAGAATAATAATGATAGAAATAACATTCACGTTTACCTGCACTCTTAAAGCAACGCTCAGATCAGTCTCAAAGGGAGTGTCGCGTGTGGAAAATAGCAACGTCTTACTGTGCACTGAGTCACCATATTTTGGAAATCATATATAATGAGGAACCTTTAACGTTTCCCTCCCAAAACCAATCCTCAGAGGGCACATCATCAGAAAGTGGGAAAGCGGCAGAAACAGAAACATGGTATGAGAGGAGGAGAGAGACATAAGACCAGCATTATGGAAAAACTGAACTAATCCCAGGAAGGCCCCTACCCTGGGTGGGACCTTATATTTGTATCCACTGCCTAGCTCAGAGACACAGTATAGACACGTCAGTGTTACGGTATTACTGGTAGAAATCCAGAAAGAGAAACACCGTAAAATGTTATTTTCTCTGTCTCACAATGCATTTAACATACAAAACTGCCTCCATTTGCAGAGGGTTTAGAAATCCTCTGTGAACCCATATTGTCTTCATTACAGCTATGTCCTCCCTCAAGCAAATTTGATATGAAATCAATAAAGACAGTGCAGCTTTTCCCCCTGATTCACTGGTCTCTCTGTTTTATAGATAACGAAACATAATATTTCAGATTGACTCAATAGAACTACAAATTGTCTTTACGTTCACTTCCGCCCCCAAAACTTTTTTTAAACATATATTTCTTATATCATATCTAGCGTTCTTTTCTTCCACAAATCATCAGGCGGACGTATTCAACATATTCCCATAACAACTGCACACGGATATGGACACTGCGCATACTGTACAGCTCTGCTGCTGTGCTGGAAATACCAGGAGTACATCTGTTCTTGCACCAAGGGTTTCCAATCAAGCTACTGTCACAGAGCTCCCAGCTACCTTTCTGGCAGCTCCCAGCTTATATCTGTCTCAACCTGTCTCCTTTGTCAAGAGTTCAGCAGGTTAATGAGCACTCTCATTTCCCAGCGCTCACTTCTGTCTGTAGATGGGGGGTGGAGGGGGTGTAGGGGGGGAGCATGTCCTCTGAAAGGCAAAGTCAGGAAGTAAAAACAAACCCCAATAGCCAGAAGAAATGTACCTAAAGTAAGTATACACATATTGAAAGTGTGTTCAAATGACTCCAAACCAAAATATGCAGAAACGGGGTTGGTTGTACGAGGAGCGCCTGGGTAAGTGAGCCACTTTAATCACCAGTAGTTTTACACTGAAGAAGTGACTCTCCAGCGATTTGGAAATGTGTAGAGCTCATCAGTGCCCAAAAATAGCGGGGCCCATTAATTAGTCTCAAACAATGTTCTACTGCTGTATCGACTTCTTAATGGACAGAGAAGGACCTTGTTCGTATTCCCATCTAGTCAATGACACAGGGCTCTCTGGGGTTTTGGAATGGGTATTATGTCATCTCACCCTGCCCTTCAGAAACCGGACCTGTGCTGTTTTTTTTGTTTTTTTTTATTCTTCCTCTCCCTCTTTTGCTCATTAACTATGTAGGACTGAAATGAAGGTCTGGAGCAGCTAGATAAGGTTGCTCACAGACCCCCATACCTGTCTCGGATATGTGCTTGGACCTCCAATTTAATCTGCTGTTGCTCTTGCATAAGCAGCCTTAACTTTCCCCCAAAAATATGTCAGATCATTGAAAAATCTGATGCTGTAAGCCTTTCCTTGCAGAGGTCTGTCTGAAAACCGAGAATCTGCTCATTTCCTCCCATCTCATCACGTTAGTCAGCCGCAGTTCATTCCGAGAAGAGCAGGCAGACCACCTACCAGAGGCATACACACTTCATCTGGCATCTGACACACATGCACAAACACATACTGAACATTCACCCTCACACAGATGGCTTCCTCCTAGCCCCCTTTGTTTGACAGACAATCCCACTCAGTAGGGAGCAGATTAAGTAAATGGCTTCAGGTGTTGTGGCATTATCACAATGCTCTCCATAACTGACAGCTAGTGCAATTTACGGAAAACATCTTTCAACAGACGACTCTACTCTGTGGGAAAAAGCTGGAGAAAACACTGAAAGTAAAAAAAGAAGAAGAAGGGGCTTACTGGTTGAAGGTATTTCCAGTGAGAAATTAAAATGGATTATATTTGGGGTGAAAATGGCCTCAGAAACGCCAACACTCTGTTTATCAAAACATACAGATTATTTATTCCTAATAAATACTTGTCTCCTTAGCAACGGTCAAGACTAACAAATACTTTTTAATACAATGGACTTTACCAATAATCATCATTAAAGGGATGAGCTTGTATCCAAAGAATGAACATCTTACTTTGTAAGGAAACTATCAATATGTACAATTAAACAAGATGGCCCAAAAATAAATAAATTTGTGCACTATGGCTTAACACTGGACACTCAGGAAAAAGCAAACGAAGGAACAACCTCAAGAGGGGTTTTCACTGTGTGAGCAGATGTCCACATTAAAACTAAATTCATAGCGGTAGGAACTGGGTCATGTGTCAGAATTTGAATATAATTTGGTTCATAATAATTACAGTACGTAATATATTTTACCTCCTGTAATGTGATATAGAGTAAGCCATTTTTATCGTGGTAAATACATTTGTGCACAAGTATATTTAAGGATCAATTTGGGTTGGATGTAAATCGAGCAACCTAAATATGGGCTCAATTTCATTTTGATAGTATCTCTGTAGGAGCACAACAGCACTTCTTGATTTATTTTCCTAGAGACACGCATGTGATAGTGGGACTGTTTCTGTTTACAAATGCCAATTGTGGTTTACACAACTGAAATGGGCAACATTTAATCTGTGGTGGGTTTTTTTTTCACATTTTTTCCATCACGGTTTTCCATATTTAGAGTTATTTTGACCTTGTTGGTCATATCTTCATATTCAGCCCACATTTTAATGACTTAGGCCTTCTCGGTGACTTAGGTGCCCGTTGTGTGTTTCTCAACCAACACTGTGAGTGGACCAACTTCAGGTGGCTCTTTCTGTCCACTACGCCCCTGCTGTGAACACGTCGGAGTTCACACAACTTTTTTACAGAGAGTAAAAGCCAAGTTCACAGGTCAAGAAAAGACTTTGGACTTTACCTTGAGCCACTCCGATATCCATCAGGAGAAAAAGCAAAAGCCAAGACACGGTGAGCATCTCGGGCGAGGATCTCGGCACTCTTCCTCGCTCTCTGTCAGTTCGTGCGCCGGAGCCCATGATGAGGAGTCAAACTCCGCTCTGAGGCAAGTCCGAGTCACTGAGGGAAATTGCGCTCAAAACACGCAGCAGCGTCGCTGGTTGTTGTGCGCTGCAGTCGAAATGTCACCCCTCTAAAAACTCCGAGCGCAAACAAGAAAATCTCTTTGCAGAAAATATATCCAGCGCTGTGTGTTTTTTTTTTTTTTTTTGTTGCTGTCATGTAAACTGTGGCAGTTTTAAAGGAACAAGAGGCGGGTGCGTCGCCCTCCCGTCAGGGAAGGATGTTGCATTAAAATCTGCCCCCGTTTGCTTTTCCCCTGAAAGGTTCACTTGGTTTGTCTAGAGGTGTGGATCGATGACTTGATGACAAATGCATGCTCCGATTGGTCCCACACACAAAATCAGAGTCCTCCGGTGAGTCCACTCTCCGTCGCACCTTTCACGCGTGTCGACCAGAGTGTGTGTGAGCCGTGTGTGCGTGCGCCGCGCCTCGCGCTCCACTGACGGGACTGATCCGGGGGAAGGAGCAGTCTCTGCGGGCTACCTTGCTCCTTCAGCCAATCCAAGTGCTCCGGCAAGTGGCGGCGCTGTATCAAAACCTGGCCCGGACAGCGGCGAGGAACGGATGGCGTTTATCAAATAAATGCACGATTAATGGACGCGTTGGGTTCAATGTGCATGTCAAGCGTTGAAGTTAGTGATGCCTACAGCTCTAAAGTTGTCTTTTTTTTTTTCTTTTTTTTTTTTTTTTTACATTTTATGTAATTTAATCTCTCTATTAACTGCAAAACATGTTTGAAACCATTTATGAGCCACAGTCTCACAAAATAATATTTAAAGTGTGGTGTTTATTAGAGGGCTATTGAATTGTTAGTGGTGGAAGAACTACACAGATCTTTTACTAATGTAAAGTATAGGCTAGGCTATACCATGAGGTAAACTGTACTGGTTCTGCAGTAAAATACCCCCTATATCCCACTGATTTATGAATATCAATAACATTCGATTTTGAATACTGATGCACTTGAATCTATAGTTTCCAACCTAAGGGTCGAGCCCCCTCCAAAGGGTCAGAAAATAAAAGGAGGAAACGTGAGTTGATTAGTGTGAAAGGATAGAAGAAAAAACAAAGTTCTGATACACAATTTTGTATTGAATTTTTGGACTTCTCTCTAAACTTATATAAATGTATTTTCATTTTTAATTAATTATTGGAATTTTACCTTTTTGGGTCTCAAAACATGATTCAAATGAAAACATTTTAGTATAAAGTAGCAGGAACAAATTAAAATACTCAAGTAAAGTACAAGTTCTCAAGTAAGTCAAAATATTATTACAATACTGGAGTACCTTTCCACTTCTGTGTATTCCCAACAGGTGCTTCCGTTTCCTGCTCTCTCTGTGTGTTTTGAGAACATAAATCGTCATTAATTTAGCGTATGCAGGCGCTGCAACAGAAAGGCATAATTTATCTGACTGGGCCCTGCACTCGCCCTTGTTTCTGTCACTCTAATTGTTATTTAGAAGTAGTAACAGCATGTCACAAAACCTGATCAATAATGACCTCAGCCTAACAGACATTCTCTTAAACAGAGAGAGAGAGAGAGAGAAAAAGAGAAAGAGAGAGAGAGAGAGGGAGAGACGTATGCACACTTACACACACACACACACACAATGCTTTGCTTTGCAAGGGGAAATTTGTTTCAGTGATTCCGATAAAAGCCTGATGAATAATTACATATGCATGACAGATGTCGAGGCAATGCCCCTGATACTTTGTGATTAATGGGGAAAATGAGCTTGACACTATCTCTGCACCAAAATAAAAATGTGATAAACTTTTAAAATATTAATCTAATTTAAGAAGCGTGCTATTCTCCTCTCCTCCATCAACATTTTTTTTAATGTACTGTGATGTCAATGAGCAACTGTCATCCTGTTGGCATTTCAATTTCAGCTCAGATCAGATGTGCAGGAAATTGCTTTTATTCTTGACTCAAACTCTTCTAGGATGGGAATGATAGCTGTGTTTTGGGTCTCCAAAATTATACTACATATTGTATATTCAACATAATGTACAGTGTGTTTAATGAGGTACTGTCAGAGCTCTTTTTGCCATTTCATGGAAGCATGGATTCAACAAGGTGCTGTAAGTTCCTCAGGGAGGGTTGGTCCATGCTGACGCCATAGTGATGCATTCATGCTCCTATCAACACATTCCACATCGTCCCGAAGGTGCTCTGTTTGGTCGAGATATGACGAGCGCATCAGCTGAGGAAGACAAACTGAGAAAAAATAAAAAATAAAACTGATCTTGAAAGGGATGTGTGCATGGGAAATGGTATCTTATCTTGCTGCATGTATTCATTTCAACAAATAAATGTGCAATGTAACCATGAAGGCCACATCCTGACCCTGTCACCAGTATGTCACACACAAACCAGGATTTCTCATCTCCTCAGTCACCCAGCTCTGGTGATGTCTCACATAGACTCACTTTCTTGTTCTTTGCTGACTGGAGTAGAAAGCGGCACAGCCCTCTGCGGCTGCAGCCCATTCAATTCAAGGTTAAATGATGTGTGCTTTCTAAAATGTCCTTCTGCACACTGCTGTTGTACTGAGCTGTCATTTATTTGTGGCCTGTTAACTTGAACAAGTTTTGCTAGTCTCCTCTGACTTCTCTCATGAGCCACTGAGTTGCCGATTCTCAAAGCAGCAAGTGAAATCATGAGGTGTCAGTCTGCTTCAACGATCCCTTCTACTGTTTCTGTCTCGTTCTGTTGTGAACTGTGAAGCGGAAACGCAGTGGAATGATGTTTAAAGGGTATTCATTTGAACTCTATAATTAGTTATGAGCATTGATATGTACTCTTTTAATTCATTTGACCTATCACTGACATTAATTAAACGTAAAAAAAAAAAAAGAATTAAATTGCAACGTGAAATTTAAAAACATAATTACACAGAACTCAATCAAAATACACGTTCAATCAATAATATTTCTAGGTCATCTCTTGTTTGGCTTGGCAGCTCAAGGTTTAAAATTGTGTTTACATTTCTTACTAACTGCATGCTTGCAGTTGAGCAGCACAATATTTGTCAATTACTGTATCCGGCCAGAAGGAGTGATAGATGGGTTTTTTTCCCTGCACAAAATGTGTAAGAGAAAAAAGAAAGATGTCTTCAGAAGAAAACATTGAGGGGTATATGCCCCCCAGATTGTTAACATGACCCTTTCAGCAAATAACTCCCCTTACATGCACACCTTTGTCAGGAAAGGAACCTTTTTGCCCACAGCGCTGCTGCTAGATGGATGTTTTAGTCTTGCAGGAAACCTGATACTGTAGTGCACGACAACCCCAGGAGGACAACCATGTCTGAGATGCTGGAAGTGGAGTGTCTGGAGCGAACAACCCCAGCAAACTAAAAGTCCCTTGAATCAAACGCCCATTTTAGCTTTCAGTTTAAGAGCAACTGAACTCCTGAACTTTACATGCTTTATAACTTTGCTTTATTTATGCGTGGCCCACTGTCTGAGTCACTTAGCTGTTGGCTTAAATTGGAAGGTACCTCAGAAGATGGATACTGAGTGTGTGTATTTCATCTTTATTGCCTGCAAAAAGGGAAGTGTGAAAACCCAAAGTTCACCCCATTTAGATTATATCATTCGGTGTCATGATCTGTCTTTTTCTAGAGCAGGTGAAACGTGTGTATTTTATGTTATCAGTGGCTGTTAGTTTTAAAAGGAGAGAGTAGGAAGGCTGTGTTGCTGTGTTAAGCAGGAGATCTACAAGGATGTAAGTTGGCTCTGTCATCCTCAGAAGCCAGGATGACACATATCCTCTCGTGGTTTTAAACACTTAGTAACCTTTCTTGACATATTGTAGTGAAAGCTTCTCTGTTTTCAGCCACGCTCGCTGTATGGATATCTGGTCGGTCCATCACTTTGGCCCAAAGTGAAATATCTCAACAACTATTAAATGGTTTGCCATTAAATGTGTTCAGACATTCATGCTGAAATATATTATGAAATATTTCTACTTGATGGATCGACACCAATTTATACTCACGTTCATGGTTTCTAGATGATCAATCCTGATAACGTTGGCAATCCCCTGTTATGCCACCAGGAATATGTAATTTCGTTTTTTTTGTGAAACAATTGGGCTGTACGGTGGTGTATTGGCTAGCACTGTCACCTTACAGCAAGAGGGGCCTGGGTTCGGTTCCCGGTCTGGGCATTCCTTCTGTTTGGAGTTTACATGTTCTCCCCGTGCCAGCGTGGGTTCTCTCTGGCTTCCTCCCACAGTCCAAAGACAAGCACCTCAGGTTAATTGGACTCTAAATTGCCCGTAGGTGTGAATGTTAGCGTGAATGGTTGTCTGTCTATATATGTGCCCTGCGATGAACTGAAGACCTGTCCTGGGTTTACCCCGCCTTCACCCAATGTGAGCTGGGATTGGCTCCAGCGCCCCGCGACCCTGAAGAAGATAAGCAGTTCGGATAATGGAATTGAATGGGTCTAAACAACTATTGGATGGATTGCCATCAAATTTGATACAGGCATCTATGTACCTCTCAGGATAAACTGTCACTCCGGTTATTACTTTTCATCAGTTCTTAAATCTTGCTAAGGTTTAAGCTTACCTGCTTTTTACCTGCCGAACTAATGCCCTTCCCATCAGCCTCAGCTGTACTTGTGTTTATTAGAAAATGTTAGGATGCTAACATGGTAAAAATGATACCTGCTAAAATCTGCATGTTATCGTCAATATGTTAGCATGCTGAAGCTAGCATTTATCTCATTTAGACAGACAGATAGTCAGAGAGATTGATAGGCAGTCAACCAAACAGAGATATAAGCAGAATGATGATAATGCAATGTAATGCAGTTTCTATGTGGGACCCACTCGCCAACCTCAACCCATCCCCCTTCCCTCCATCACACACATGCACACAAATAGGCCTGAGCTTCTTTCTAATTTTAAAGATAAACATCACTGAGTGAAAATGGAATTGGATATTAATCACAGCTATAAATTAAGTCACCTTTAGGGGTATTCATCTCCCTCATCCACAGAGTTACAGGTAGCTGAAGTTACTCTATGTGCAGAGCTGCGGGATAGAGAGGAATTTGAATGATGACAAATGGTATAATATGTTTTGCACACAAAGCAGTGGTTTGGGGCTGATCTTTTTTTTTTTTTTTTTACAACTGTGAGCCACAGAGACACAGTGAATGGTGGTGATGGCAGTATGTGCCACACAATAAAGCTGCTTTCCATCGCTTTGGGCACACTTTACTGCTGCTCTTGATATCAGTATTAAAAGTGATTTGCAGCTCCGTATGTGGCAAGGAATCAAAACTTAATTTAGGCAGATAAAGATGCCATTTGGGAGGGAGATAAAGTGCTGCATCATGGGAGATGTGTTCCCCAGCTTGCTCTCAGCTCCTCACCCTCACTGCGCCCTCAGATTTACTAGCTCTTTTTTCCTGCTCCATAAAACAGCAAATCTGCTCGCCAGGCGACACAGGCAAATGTTAATGGATTCATTTGTCAAGAACCTTCCACTTATTTACAGTCCGCTTCCATTACCGTCGCTCCTCCTGTTAGAGAAAATCCAGTGGCCAAAGTCAAAATATCGATTTGCCTGTCCATCACGACAGTGAGTCATCCTGTAAAACCACAAAGCCAAAAACAGTGCTGCCACCAGGAGCGTGTTTCAACATGACAGTGAAACAATCACAAGCTTTGTGGATGGTGGTTAATTATGTAATGTAATAAGACTGAAAAATTCATCATTTGCAATTTTCTAAATAAAAATAATCACACTTTGAGTTTAATTACCATTTCCATTATCTGCAAGTGATGTGATGAAAGTAGATTATTTGTCAGTGTCCCAGCGCTGTAATCTGTTCTCATTTTTTATTTTTTCTATGTCATGCCCACACAAAACGTAATTTCTTGGTGTCAGGGAATATTTGGGAAATAATTTGCTTGCCTTATAAAATTAATGAACTTTACACAGCAAGGGAAGATGTCAACATGGGGAATGTTTTATTTATTCATTATTTTTTTGTTGCAAATAGTGTGAGGCATGAGGTTTAAAGTATTTTTCATGGGGTATATCTCACTGAGAAAATGGTAATTTCAGTTTAAGCTGAAATAAAAATTTCCATGAGACAAGCTTGAAGGAGGGGCTGTTTGTTCTGACCACATACAGTATACACTATAAGGAGGACTGGGGTTGATTATATTGGCTTGCTGCAGCTCCTTAGACCACCAGGGTTGCTCCAGTGTGACTGCTGACACAAGCCAGATCTTGACCCTGTGCACCAGCCACTGATAGTTCAGACTTCTCATTTGATCACTTGGCCTGGAGGAAGGTGAGCTCCCCACTGTGCCACAGACCAGACATCCCCCTCAACACATCTTATATCTTCTCCACTGCCCGGGTTTGGCTGTGCTGTGGCCGCTGAATCAAAGTCTCAAGCTCCACTCTGTTTAGTATCCGTCCAAACCTTCATAGATCAGATGTTAGCCAAGCAGATCTCGCAATCTGAACATAAATATGACCAAAAGATTCACGGCTACTGATATGGTAGCTTTAAGCATAGTTGTCGTAGTAGTAGTAGTAGTAGTAGTAGTAGTGTATAAGCACTTCATTAATCCCTCTTGGGCATATTTCTTTATCAAAGAAACATCAAAAGCAATGTAAGACGCAGTGCCAAACATAAGCAGGTCACACACAAGCCAACCACTCATACATATGCACCACCAATTTACTGATTCGAGATAGCACATCCTGCATATTATGCAAAAAATGCAAGTGCAAAGTTCATTCCTGGAGAAATAAATACAATTTGTTGTTTATCATACATCACTTTTCCCATGAACTATTTTTTCATACAGTAGGATGCTTTCATTTTTGTTCCTTTGTGCTTAGAGTTTCTGATGCTATTGTTAGATTTATTGTGAAACTGAAGCTCATTAAGACTCTTAAGATTAGACAACACATAAGTTGCAGTCTGGACCAGTGGCATTTCACCAGGAGAGCAGAACAACAATATCCACAAGGCAGCTACAGGATGTCTGTGATTTGTGGTTTAATAAGCATTGTGTACAACTTTGAAGAAAAGTATTTACTCTCTTTCCACAGCACGGTGTGACTCAAATCCATAGAGGTTGCTGCATGGCCTTTGCTAATTATATAAAAGCCTCTGATTATCTCTTGCTCACCTCGGCTCAGAGGCCAGACTCTCGTAGCATATACAGCCCTGCAGCATCTTACATGCTATCCATACATCTGTTTCATTCCCCATCACTTCCTCTTTCCTCCTCGTTGTTTTTCCTTTTCTACGGTCCCCACCTCCCATCCGGGGAAATGGTTTGGCCTTTCTGAAGTAAACAGGCATTAATCACTCCTTGAGAGGGAATTGTCTGAGGGACAGCCCAAGGCATTTGAAGGGGGCCACACAGATGCACATGGGACCAGGAGATAGATGCTGTAGGGTTGCGGGGTGTTATGGCCCCCTATGGGAGGTGTACAGCACCAGCTGATGGGGTCAGTGTGTCCACCTTGGGTAAGTGTGTCAAGGACAGTGAGAAGAGGAGGTGGCACTTTGGCTTGGGGTGAAAAGATGCTGCTGTAAACTAGAGCAGTGGGCTGACAAAATTAAATAAAAAAATAATTTGTTGTGTCTCTTGTTCCCCTTTTTACAACAATACAAGTAGTTCACACATGTGGATAAGCATGAATTAATGAGCAATCTTTCATGAATATGAGAGTGAAAACTGTGTACTACAAAATGAATACATGGATGCAGTATTATTTTGTATTCTTTGACATTTTAAATCTCTGATATTTACCACAAAATCTGCTCTCAGCAGAAGGTTTATGGACTTAACCTCAAAATAATGTAAACCGACCATGAAGAAAATGAGGACAAATATTTATGATTTCTTATTTTTTTATGTGCTATATGCTAATTGTTAGCTCTAAGACAGATGAATAACACAATCTAACGCAGTTTAAGAAACATGAATGGCAAGCATAATTACCTTTTTAATCTTGTTGAGTGACTACATTGAAAGAGTATTTTTATAGTTCTTTATGAATAGTGTAAAATATGATATTTCAAATGGATAAAAAAAACTGAGGATATTGTTGACTGCTAATTGAGATGATGCTTTTTGTTTTACAGACTATTGTATGGGCCAATAAATCAATATTTTAATACTCATAGCCTACATGTTTTAATTTGGCCTATCCCATACACATTTGTATTATTGCATTTTACACACATCATTCGCCTTCTATTGAAACCCAAAATATGAGCAAGGGTTAATAAAGTCAAGTATATTCTGACACAACTAGCTATCACTGACATTAGCAATCTAAACTAATGAGTTCTAGTATATACTGACATGTTTCATGACACATTGAGGCACAAAGATGCTGCTCAATGACCACAGACCATTGTCATTTATTATGATCATCTGCTATTTAATTAAAATCCCCAGTGTTTGCCAACCAAGATTTACTATATGCAACCCAGCATTATACAGTCCAATGACAGCTTTGTGAGTCTTATTCATGAAGGTCTAGAGTGGCATTTTTACTGGCGAAGAATCAACTTTAACAACAGAAAATGAAGCGCAATCAACAGAAAAGCCAGAGAAAAATGCATCGCATTACAGAAGATAGCGGTTGATTTTTCAGTGATCCTTGGGAAGTACAATGGTGCAGAAATAAAACACCAATTTTCTTTCTTTCAATTTCTTATTATCAGGGATGTTGCCAAGGTTTAGAGAGAACTCGGAGTAAAACCATTTGATAATTAAACATAAGTACTGCTTCATAAAACCTGATGAAAATACGTTAGCGGATAATTCTCGTCAACTTGAGGCTAGAGACAAAACTAAATTTCGTCCAGATGTTCTTCCCAGAAAATAAATTCTATATTGACTTTAGAGATCCGCTGACTTTTCCTCTAGTGCTACACAGACATTCATGCACAGACATTCATGCCCCTCTCAGAAGGACTTTGGTGCTGCATTAACCTTAGCACCTCAAGCACACTATTTGGAAGCAAATGCAGGCTTGTGTGTGTGTGTGTGTGTGTGTGTGTGTGTGTGTGTGTGTGTATATAAACTTTCATGAATAAGTCTCACAAAGCTGTCATTGGACTGTAGAATACTGGGTTGCATACAGTAAATATCGGTTGGCAAACACTGGGGATTTTAATTTAACATGTAATGAGTATATACCAGAACTAATTAGTTTTGATTGCTAATGTCAGTGATAGCTGGTTGTGTCATAATATACTTGACTTTATTAACCCTTGTTCATATTTTGGGTTTAAAAAAAAAAGATATATATATATATATGCCATGCAATGCCATGCAATGCCGTTGATCAGCTCTTTTAATGAGGTTGAGTTCACCTGGTTTAAATGTTCCTTTTTAGTGTTTCTTAAAACAACACGTACTGTAGATGCTTACAGTCTTTGAACATTGCAACAGGTTTTGGTCGCTTTAATAATTCCCCCCTGTCCGTACTGGCCCTGAAGAGATCCCTTTGGAATGTGGCACAAAATCCACAGCCTTTGTTCTGTTGAAAACATTTTTAAGTTCAGCTTGGCAAAATTATAGTCTTGTTAAATTCCCCGTTAGTGTTTGTTTCTGTGTTTCCTGAGGGATGATAACAGGGAATCCCATGCTAAAATAACTGTAACATTGGAAGATACCCATTTAACTGTCTTGTCATCTACATTTTAGGATACATTCTCCGGACTGCGGAATTCTTCCATTAGGTAGGGATCTCCTCTCAGCCGGTATGGACAGTAGGAACAATTACAGACACTAAAACAGTTTAACTGTACATGTGGGCATATGTATAGTGCTGTTCTAAGACAGACTTGAAAAAACAAGAACCTATCTTTTAAAATATTAATTATAATATATTTACATTGTATGTTGTTTGTTAAGTTGTGTGAGTAAGTCTATTGCATGTCTTAAAGCCACTACAGCGTCTGCTGGTCTTCAGCTCATTAATACTACAGCACTCAGCTAGACAGCAGGGAGACATATGTTCCTCCTCTTAAGTGGTGCTTTAAAAGGTATTGATGGTTTAAAAGCAGCTAATAAGTGATCAATGAGGAGACTTCTCTGTCTGTTTCGTTATGATGGCCAACTGGTCACTATGGTCAACTGTACCATCGGAAACTACTCTCGTAAAGTAAAGTGTTGCTGCACACATTTCAGATCAAATGAGCCAGCCTTAATAACATACCACACTTATGTTGCTATATATACAGTAGATATTATTATAAATTGGAGTATATATATATAATATATCATTAGATCACATATCACAAAATCACTGTGGAAGCAGCATTAAAAGGTATTTTGCTTTGAGGTGAAGTGACAGTTGGAGTCTTGGCAAAGCAGGAGCAACACTGATTACAATCAGCCAGATGGCTGCAAAGCAATGTTTGGATGTAATTGAGCAGGAGGGCAAAAACAGATTTGATGCTAAAATGTATCTTTCATGTCTTTAATAACCTAAAGCTCCATAAAGCTGTCAAACATTTTGACAAACTTATTTTTCCGGTTTTTCAAATGTCTCTAATTTTCATGCAGAACAAAAGTAATATTGTAAGTAAGCCACTGGAATACACATTGTAATATTATATACATAATATTACAATGATGTGTGTATAGTATTCAATACGACATAGATATAAAAGCATTTTTCTTTCTGTTACCCCAAAAGTTTTTCTGTAACACTATTTTGTTCATTGCCTTTCTTTCCCCCAGAACGAGCTGCAACGTGTTGCGGGTGAGAGGGAAGCCTGGGTCGGCCTGCTAGGCCTGCTGCCACCGCGACCCGACCCCGGATAAGCGGAGGATAATGGATGGATGGATGGACGACATACATACGTTCAAAAATGGTCTTCACCACCATGATACATTTATGACATTTCTTGTTGCCCCTTCTTATTCAACCATCTAATTAATGGTTTCACAGTCGTCTGGATCACTCTCAGTTTGGCAGGATCATGCAAAAATCCAAATTCCTGGTAGATGACAGAAGAAAGGGCAGAATAATGCTCTGAAGCATGAGAGCTCTCCACTTTCTTGAAGATGCTTTCATCTGGCTTGTCTGAAAGTCAGGCCTGTTGTTCTTTGTTCGGGTGTGAGTTTCAGCTGTGTTTTGAACTGACATGACACAGCCTGGGATGTTTGTACATCCAGCGTTTGAATTACGGAGGACTAAAGGCCTGCGTGGTGATGTATGAGCAGGATGTCAGGTCTGTCTGTTAACAATGATTTATGAACGCTTGAGGGTCGGGTTGTGGTATTGCAGTCAGACTGAGAAAGCTACTGTAAACACAGTGTATGACACCTAATGAAGGCTCACACAGGAATCCATTACACCCTTTCACATTCCACTCTTATGGTATTGCACAAGAAACTGTCTTATTCCAGGCCAACAAAGGGCCAAAGTACTTCATTTAAACATCTTAGAGATGCTCTGCTGACAAATCCTGACTGTATGAGTGAACTGCCTCAAGGTAGAAGAGGGAAGCCAAGAAAATAATTATCTGGATGGCCCAAAAAACTGAGGCCATTGTAAAATATAAAATCTACTCTTTCTGATGCCCAGACCAACATGGTAGAGTGAGCTCAAATGTGTTGGAAGACTCGGATCGTGTTCCTCTGTGCATCTGTAACCCGAAACTCAGACTCATCAAAGAAATTCCAATAAGCAGTAGAGACATTTCCCAGAGAGCATCCTGTGGGGTTCCTGGTGGCAAGCAGCCCTGATGGGTGGGGTCAGTGTGTCAAACTCCAATCCTGCCCCATTACTCAGCACAGGTCCCATTAATGTATCAGCCATCTGATCTGCGCAGCTGCAGAGCAGAGGGTGGGGGGCATGTAAACACAAAGAGAGAGGAATTCAGGGAGAAGGGGGAGGACATGGAGAACTGGGTTTGACGTCCTTGTTGCACAAAGTACAAGACAGTACTGCTCCTCGCTGCTGCAACATGGACGCAAACTGTCAGCACAAGGTCAAATCAATCGAAGAACAACTGATTTACTGTCTAGAGGTCACAAATGAGCAAAGAGAAGCATGGAGAGAAAGTTATCTCTGCATGTGAGTCTTTGTACAGTTGTGTGAGTGTGTGTGTGTGTGTGTGTGTGTGTGTGTGTGTGTGTGTGTGTGTGTGCCCTCAACACAAAAGAGGGCAAAAAGCATGTGTGTTTGTGTGTAGTCGCATGGTAAGCATCCTTTTTCTGGGAATGACCTGCTTGTCTCATTAATAGGTTGTTGCCGGAGGGGAGCAATATGCAAACCAAGCAGGAAAAATGGAAATCAAAATATTTTCTCCCTCCGTGGTCACACACTCTCACTGACAGAACACACATAATCACACTCCCAGTCACAGTGCATTAAATTATTCAGCTCATAAAGCACTTACGGTCCTAGGTAAGGATTTTGATTTGTAAATAAGCATGTGTTACCACAAGAGATACAAGGCTCACTTAATCAAATTTCGTTGGCACATAGATGTTTATGCAACTCTATCCATGAAAAAGTAAGTAACTGTTAATGGACGATTTTGTATCTTATGTATTAGGCAGGAATTCATTTTTCACTTTGTATACACAGTATATTGTTCCACAAATCAGTTTTAGTAGTAAGCTTTAATGCACAGCAATGAGTAAACACTATGCTCACACTCGCTGGGATAATGAACAAATAAAAAAGACATAAAAGGTAAAATGCTAATGTTCCTAAATCCCATATGCCTAAACCATTTGGCAGAATGTTTCAGAGCAGCATATTTAGAACTGCTGCAGACAAATTGCAACTGCAGTCCTTACATTGTACACTATAGAAGATCCAGTTATTGATTAGCCGTAGAAACCAGACATTGAGGGGGTGTTGATGAAAAACCAAAAGAGGGCTTTAATTGCATTCCTGTTGTTTCTCTCCACCAGATTGGAGCCCGAAGAGCTTTCCACCAGACCCCTGCTGAGATGGGCTGTGGCGAGAGAGTCACGGCTTTCAGGCAGACTTCACTTCAGGCTCAGAAACAGAGGAGACGGAATCTGGTGGGGTCCCTCCTGGGCAGGGGGCGGATGATAACCCGGGACCCCTGCTCTGTTTCTGCTCCAGGTTACACCGGTTGTAGCAGGGGGTCCTCCCCTTCCAGTCCCTAAAGGGTCTCCGTACCCTCTGGATGAACTTCAATTAAAAGAAGGTTGAAGTCAAACACTGAACACTTCACCTCATCAAGTAGCCCCGAAAAGGACAATAAAGATGAACTGATAGAAAGCAGTTGGATTTCATCTAAATTGTTTAGGCATTTTACTATGCAATGTATCAACAAAATCCTCTGAGCTTTAATAGCAGTCGTCGTGCTTTAAAAAATAACGGTGGAAATTATCCCTTTTCAAACCGCAAATAGATATTAGTTATTACCATTTGAAAGCACATATTCTGAAAATGTGCCATTTCTTTGCACAAAAATTTGAAATGCAAATATATGCTTACTTGCAAGTATTTCAAATAAATAATCAGCATTCTGACCGTCTACCATGTAAAACAGTTTTTTTAACGAAGCAACAGTGAACATGTTGCAGTTTTAACCCTCTTTTTTCTTCCCACACCTCTTTCTACTGTTGGGGGTTTCTATCTTGTAGGTACAATGCAAACATTACTGGTCTCAATTTCATCAACATTGTTGCGACACTTAAGTGCAGTAACTTAATCCCTTCTGAAACAGAAGGGTTTCAACCTTAGCCCGCGGGCTGGGAGGGGAGCAGAGCTGAGTGGAAGTGGAGGAGGGTGTTGTCACCGCATTTTACAGCACTATGCCGTACTGTAGAAGTGGCAGGGGCCTCAGGGTCATTTAGATAGGGTTCCTCTACCCTGAGGTGTTAAATTCAAAACCACATTTATCATCACAAAAAAAGCTTTTCTTTCAGCATCTGCTCACTTAACTTTAATTATAGCTTCCTTTCAGGGGAGGAAGGCCATTAAGCTGGGTTGGGTCCTTAACTCTCTCTCCTCTCAGTGTAGAACACTGTGTCATGGCTGGATACTGCACTGATATATGGAAAGGTGAAATTTATTCTTCTTCTTCACTGGGCCAGTAAACACTTCTCAAGGGTTACTCTGAGATCTACTATCCCGAAGGATCGAGACAAGCATTTTGAAGTAGAAATTTCAAAAGAAAACGTAGGCAGTGCCACAGTATGAAAGGCTTGGGCTGCAGCAGAAGTCACTGTCAACACAATCCACATATCAAAGACTATACTGTACTTTTGGTCTGTGTGTGTGAGAGCTTTTGGATTCAAAAGTGTGCATTTTTGTTTGTGCACATGTGTTTATCCTTCTATAGGCCTCGTGCACTTGGCCCATTTTCCCTCATTGTGCTGTGAGTATCCCACTGGGGAGGAAGACGAGGGAGATTAACTATGTTTCCTGTTGGTGAGGCTTTGATGTTAAGTCCTGGGGGAAACGCTGTTCAGTCACATTTTCCCTTCATCTGCTGTATGTCATTCAACGTGTACAACCACCTCCAAAGTCACCAAGCCCTTCATGCAGTTCGCTGTCTGCATTTTAGAGACATCAGTCATGTTATAAGAGCAGCCTCTAAGTTTGACCTCAACTTGGTCAAAAAGCTTTTTTCCTCTGTTTTGTTTTGGGTGCGAAAGCTCAAGGAGCTTTACTGAAAAAGAAACACAATGGCGGGTCTGCTTACATGCCTATGTATGTGTCTGGTATACTGTGGTTATACCACTGACACACAGAGGACTGAATTGACCTTTCATGATCATTCCCTCAACAAAAAACACACACAAAACTGCACAAAACTCAAACAATGATACAATAAAGTTACCATAAAATTCAATGACTGGCACCAGATCACTGGAAGACAACTCCACTGATTTATCATTGCACTCTGATACCATTGTTGGACTCACGAGAAATAGTTCTAAGAAACAGAAGATGAAAAATGTATGCAGCAGAACCAAAGTTGTCTTATTCGTCTTTCTTGTCAAAACCTTGCACCTACATTCCCCACAATGCAACGCGACCGCCGACAGTTCAGTCGGAGTTTCTGGTGTGTTATGATAGTAGCGGCTAATGTAGCCTTTAACTGTTAGCCTCAAGCACAGATGATCAGCGGGCTAT
The DNA here is from genome assembly GCA_016806645.1 of Ophiodon elongatus. NCBI lineage: Eukaryota > Metazoa > Chordata > Actinopteri > Perciformes > Hexagrammidae > Ophiodon > Ophiodon elongatus. Next base: position 609,636 of record JACSYO010001905.1, read on the forward strand.
AGAGCTCGGATAACATCACTCTTTTTTATGTTTGCAAACTTGCAGACTTAGTGGCGTTAGGTGGTTATGACGGGCCCCCCACCGGCACAGTATTATGACAGGGCCCTAGTGTACGCTAGTCACCAGTAATGAAGCATACACACGCACACACACACACACACACACACACACACACACACACACACACACCATTAGGCCTATACATATTTTATCAACAATGTGTTGGATGGGTGGCTGTGGCTCAGAGGTACAGCTGGTTGTCTTCCTATCAGAAAATCGTCGGCTCAATCCCTGATCCTCCAGACTGCGTGTCGGAGTGCAAGACACTGAGCCCCAAATTGCTATTACTATTATTTATGCCCCTGTGTCATCTTTCAGATATGCATTAGTACTCCCAAAGACTAGTAAACAACCTGTAAAGTCAGTGGAGTTCCCCTTTCAAAGCTGTTTATATTATCCATTTTGAGTGATGTGGAAGGAGCTTCACACACTGATCCCCTTAACAGAGACAAACGTCTGTCAAAAGGAGGATTTAGTTCCCCATAGATGCACTCAGTATTACTGAGCCAGAAACCTTGAGAGGTACCATCAGGTCACTGAGCAGACTAGTTATTTAGGCATGTATGCATGAGTTTAAAAACAGCAAACGTAATGACATGGTCTAAAGTGAATGTGTTTCATTTCTTAAGAATATACCAGTGGTGATATCGTATTGGCAATATGGGCCAGATTACATTAAGATGTGAATTTCTTTATTAGAAGAGTATAGTTTGGAATATTATATTCATGTTATATAGTTTAGGGGATTTACTGCAGCTCTTGATAATGATCATTACATGTTCAAGCTCCTGAGGCACTTTTTCGACAGTAAAGGGAAAGTCTTTTGATTCAACATCTCAGCCTTCTGCGCTGTGATAACTGGGCCCTGTCACAAAGAAGACACAGAGGGAGATTGCGACTGTTCTTCTATGTTGAAGAAGCATATGGATAATGTTGTGTTTTTTATTATGAGACCAAACTTCTGTATATTTCATGCCACAGCATGTTGAGACTTAAGGCATTTTTATTTGAGTCTGGGGACATCAAAGGGACTAAAGAGCAAGAAGACAGTAAACCAAACACTTGGTGGCACAGCAACAAAGATTTGGGATCAGTTGAGCATATTTATGTGTGCGTGTGTGTGTGTGTGTGTGTGTGTGTGTGTGTGTGTGTGTGTGTGTGTGTGATCTTGTTAAGGATATCCTATCCTGATGCTCTGAATAAAACTGAATTAATAGTAAAAAGTATTTATTTATACAAAATACAGTATTTTATAAGTGTACTATTATTTATAATTTAAGAAATATTTAGAGTTATAACTATAAAACATTTGGCCTCCATGGCAGCTGGAGCTCTCTCAAGCTGTCAGTATGATTGACAATTTAGACAGTACATGAATTTCAAATCCTGGTGGAACATACGGGGGTGCCAACATAAACAGGTACAAAACTCCAGTAATAGGACTCAAAAGGGGGCAATTAAATGCTCTAAATGTAAATCAGCTGCATCTGCTGTACTCCCACTTTTTCCACCCTGTGGATGCTGGTGAACTGAGAAGACCCCCTCCCCTCGTTTGTCCAGTCCTCCTGCTCTGGCTGGAGGGAAAAACAGGGGTCCTGCAGCCTTTGCATTCAATTATGGGTCATGTTTAAATCTCCCAACCCTAAAACAAGAACAGAGGAATCCAGGATGGAGGCCAACTAATGCAAACTGATAGACAGACACACACACACACTGTTTGGATATCTGAGCGCTGGAGTGAATCCAAGCAAGCCATTTCTCCCGCGTGCGTACTGGCTTCATGTTTAGCAGCTATTTCCAAATGTTTCACATTTTTTTATTCCTAAGAGAGTATTTAATAGAGTGCTTTCCTTGTATTTCCACCACAAAATTACAACAAAACTAAAATATAACACTTGATGTTTAAAATGATTGTGCCATAAATGTATTCATTTATCTATCTAGCTATCTATTTTACAATCAGTTCAATATCGCTTTAAGATCTTACCCTCTGGTCAAAGTAGCTTATTGATGACAATTTTTTGAGAGACTCCAGATTGGACAGAGATGATGAGAAGACTACGGTATTCCAGATGGCTCATTGTGTGTTCTTCTTTTTTGGCAGTCTGACCCTCCTGAATATTGAGATGAGAGGCCAGCTTGGATTTTCTGGGGGGGAAAAGTGTGAAATTTCTTGCAGTGCGTGTATTGCCTATCTGTCACCCTCTGTATTGGACTGGATGTGCAGCCACAGACGGTAGACATCGTATTGTTATTTAAGAGCTTGAAAGAGAAAATTTGATGACATGGGCATATAAAATGAGATGCATGTTCTTCTGTGCTATACATCAATCTATGTATGATTTGCTGAGCTCCAGGTCTAAAGTGAGCCAAGTCACAATCTCTATTCAGTGTGCACACAAGCAATCAAATCAAACATAAATATCACGGAGACCTGATCAATCAAGGTTTTTTGTTAAACTATCTTAAATGTAGATGTCTGCGCAGGATGTAACTTTTCATCGCAAAGTTCTGACAACAGTGTAGGAGACAACAGGCAGCTGGACTGCATCTGGGCAGAGATTAACATGTATTTGGCTGGGAGTGTGGCGTTGAAGAGAACTCGGATGCGGAGAAGGAAGTGTCCAAAAATAAAACACTTCACTTGATCCACTGATTCCCAGTGTAGAGCATTGGGGACTACATTATACAAGAGCTAATCTAGTTGATGCTTAAGGACACACTGTTGTTCAAACCGGAAAGGAGACTTGGCCAGGAAACGAACGTGTACTCAACCAAACTGTTTTGTTAGGAGCAGTGATTCAGCATGTGTTGGCAGATAGGGATTTGACTGTTTATGAGATGTTCTCAGTGGGAAGTAAGGCAGTGGCTGAGCTGCCACCTTGAGGTTTACAGATGTACTTAAATGTATGTTGTTGAAATAACTGGAAAAGAGACATGTTTGTTTATGTTCATTATAAACTGCGACACGATAAAACGTCTTACATCTCAAATAATTCTGATTTCTGCATTGGACATTTCACATTTGCACGCATTTAGAGTGGGAAAGCCTTTGGAAGGGGTCAGTGTTCCCAACTTTAATAACTCTGTGACTTTGCTCTTTATGGTTTTGGCCATAGTGCACTATCGTTGCACTGCACCGTCCTCTGTACCAGACACAGTGAGGGCTGATGGGAGAGGGTTGGTTGTATGTCACAGTTAGAGACAGTGGAAATGCGTCGGCGGTTCAGCCTCTAACCGAATAGGACACATGCTGGGAAATTTATGGAAGTATTAAACATTAAATGCTCTGATGCAATTGCGATTTCATGATGGGGGGAATGGGATAGTTAATAACTGTCTCAGTGAGCAGCTTTCTAGCTTGAGATGAGCTACAATTAGGTCAAACTGGCTGGTACATTAGCAGAAGGACAAGAGGCAGTTTCAGGACTTTTCTTCTTTGGGATGGGTGAAACGCGGCATTAATCACAGTAATGCTGCTGCAGTGGCGGTAGAGACAGCCCACAACGCCTTCTCTGCATAATATCCTAAAGTGAACAGTGCGTTCTCTTGCTAATTTATGTACTGCCACCAGGGCTGTACAGTAAAGCTTTCTGAAGATGCTTATTGCTCTGTAGCTCACAGAATGAGAATACATTTGGCCCACTGCATAGAAACTTTACTGTATTGTTTCTGCAGTGCATGAGCCGCAACGCGAAGGCTCTGGAAGTGTGGGACAATGAGGAGCTGGATCTGTCTTGAGTTGCTGTGAATCACCTGGCCACAAAGAATGTAAGGAGATATAAAATGAAATTTAAGGTGACACTACAGTAACTTCAGGATGGAGAAAGAGGCACCTAACTGTCTTTCTGTTATCGTTCAGCAGCAACTTTCCTCCCTGCACATTAATCCCTGTGCCATTTATGTTTATTCATTACTACTTATTTCCTCATTTATTTTAATACAATTTTTCCAACTACATTAGATAATGGACTGTGCTTTTAGGGCATTTTTGTCTTTATTTGACTGTGTAGAGAAAGAGGCTGGAAATGGGAGGAGAGACAGGGGTATGACATGACACAAAGATCCCAAGGCTGGAATCAAACCCGGGATGATGCAGCAACTCATGAAGGTGCTCCTAGAGTGCTCTTTTTAAAGTGAAAACGAGCTGTCACAGCCATTTATTCGTATGGCCTCCAAATACTTGTAATGCAGATGCTATTATTAAAACTGTATACGTAATTTACTTTTTTCAACCCAGAACAATGTACTAGCAAAAGTCCATGTAATACACATGGCAGAAAACATAGCATTGACCTCAACTAGACACCTATGAAGTTTTGTGACTGCATCTTGCACTGTTGTGGTGCTATCGTGGTTACAGAAATATAAACACATGGCAAAGTACTCAAAACAGCTTCCGTGGTAGTTCCAGCAACATTGGGTGTCTTCCACATTTTACCATGACAACAGACACACAGACTCACAAGGTGAAAATAATACCAGCAACACACTATCACCGTTGGTAATGATTCAAATGCTTTATGAAAGTAAACGTGATTCAAATTTGTAATTTCCAGTGGACGTCAGTGGTATTCAACTATTCAAAATGCTCAATAAAATGCACACTTCACTTATTTTTTAAAGATAAAAAAAAAAAATCAAAACAAAGAGTATTAATTGCTTTGATGACGCTTATTTTCTGTACATTAATATGGTCAGAAAAGTCACATAATACAGTATAGCTTGCAAATCTATAGAACTGTGTGATTAATATTACAAAGATGCTCTTTCCTTTCCATAGTAAGTATTGTGTGAGTATTTGTCAACACAGAAAGATGGCTTCAATTGCAGGCCACAGTACATATGGGACAGCATGAGCACGAGACGATGTAAATTTAAATGCTAGATCCAATGAGCCATTCTACACAATATTGCAAAGTTTGAAGAAAAAAGTTCCTTGACAAAGACTCTCTCCTCTTCTACACGAAGATGATACAGCTTGTGCTTTCAATCAGATCTGCTGAAGCAGCAGTGTACCTCAATGCTTCCCATGACAGTCAGCCTGATATGGGGACCAGCAAGCAAGAGGGGATAAATTAGTGGCCCATATGTTTGAATGGCAGCGAGGATGGAGTAGATTTAGCGAGGAGGGATTGGAGTATTCTCCAGAAATTGTCAGTGAAGCAAAAATAAAGGCAATCAGATGGATTTGTATCTCTATTCCAGTGTCACAAATCTTTAACGTGCACATGCTGCTACAGTTCTCTTTGTACAACAAGTAGCTGCTCTGCATGAAGAGACAATTCTTTTATGATGAAATGATTTGGTGGAGGTGACACGGCAGAAACTGGCAGCGGTGTGACATTGAACAAGAAACGCATTGAGGATAAAGTTATGATGTTTCTTTTATAATAAGATGATTTCATGATACGGTGACGGTCTTTTTATTTTCACATGATCATTTCTATTTATTTACAAGGGACAGAACCTCAGGTTCAACAGATCAAGAAACATATTTAAGAAAAAAAGAGACAGAAAATCAAGAAAAATGGAAAAACGGCAAGATTAATTCAACATAAAGTCAAAGAAAAAAAGAAAAAAAGACATAATTATGTTCAATTAGTGACTTTTCTCACTCATATGAGATAGATGTAAATGATTCAGCCAAAGTCTAAATAAAAGACATTGACATATGACTTTCATGAAATTAGATTTGTTTAATGAGATCCTGATCTTTTAACCACTGTAGATGGTACATAAGACATACATTATGAATGGGAGTTGTACAAGTCCTTGTCCTGGGTTAGAGTACACTGTCAATGGATGTGCTACATTGAGCATTATAGTCAGTCCTGGACTTGGCTGATCTATGATCTGGAAAACTTCAATAGGTTCAACCTTGGCACTGAATAATAATTCAACAATATGCAACACAACATTATGTCGTGCACAAGTTCAAGGACGTGTCAATGCTGAAACACTCAACCTCCTTCGTGATTTGCTCTGCATTAGTGTTCGAAATAATTCACTCCTCTAACTGTATATGAATTAGAAAAAGTGCATGTATTTATTTCCACTTATGACAAAATGCTGAACGACCATCATATGATACATTGTAATGTGCTGCCCACTGCGGCTCTATAAAAGCATTTACTGCTCAGTAAATCTTTTTAATAGATGAAAACGTAGGAAAAAATCAATACTAAAACAAAAACAAATTAGAGAGTGACTCCAAACCACACACATATACATGTCCATAGTTCTCTTTATTTACTGAACAAAAGTGTAATTCATCAATATATAAACGCATTAAAAGCTACAGGCCTGTTTGTAACTTTTATGGAAGACAAATTGATAATAAAATGCTCTGTGTATTTCTTCAGTTGTAAAAATGATGTGCTCCTTTTGCATCACACAAAAGTGTTCTTGGAAGAAGAAAAAAGTTGTCTGTGCAAACACACACACACACACACACACACACACACACGCACACACAGCAATTTACACAAACTTTAGCCTTTGACAGATATAATTCTTATTGTAATAGTAGGCAAAAAATTTTATATTAACAACAACTTATTTTGTAAAAAAGTCAGTATGTTATTAAACCAAGAAAAGTCTCAGGTGGAAGAAGAGTTAGTGCAACAACAAAATCATTACAATTTATCCTCAATGCATTGAATAGTTCTCAAGATAGTTCACTCGAAAACGCAAATGTCAACCTCGTGATGGTGCTAAAGGAAAAGCCAGAAGGATTCATCTTCTGGGCACAATGAATGTCTGTATAAAAATCATGCTGATCCATCCAATAATTGATGAGATATTTCAGTCTGAAGTTATTATATTTGCATATACCACAAATTAATACAATTATGGACCTGTAAATAATATGTAACCTTTTTGTATGCATCAGTGTGAAGGGAGGTAATCTTTGCAGTAAAGTGAGCATCACATTAACTGAGTTGCACTTAAATCATCCGTGTATGCTTCCTATCTTTTCATTTATGAAGAGAATAGTTGAGGCTTTCCACTCTGTTGTGGCAGCAGCACAGTGGCCTCCTCCTCCCAGAGAAGAAAGGAAGACAGACAGTATCAGTTACTGTCTATGGCAGTGATGTGTTATGCAGATGAGTGGAGCTAAACAGTAAGTGATGCTCACAAGATCCACTGAAGGTGTTGGCAGAAGAGTTGTGGACAGGAAGTGCTTGGTGGGCAGATCTGTCAGTAAAAGACGGTTGTTTATCTTGACTGCCTTGGCATGCATTTTTGAATAATATGCAAGAGGCTTGTAAACTACGAAATATTGATTTCTGTTATAGCGCAACAACAACAGTGGAAGTTATAATGCATGAGATTTGGTACAGGACAGACAATTAGATTAAAGGAAAATGATAATAGATTAGAAAAGGTAAAATCACAATAAGAGCATGAACATTTTCTTTCCTCTTCGACTGGTCACTAGAAAATGTTATGTTTATGTGACTTGGACAGCGGTCCGGACAATCAAAAAAATGAGGTAAAATATACTCCCATTGCTTTTTTTATGCAGATGAGCTGGGCCATTACTGTCTGAATAGCTAATGTGTTTATTGCATTTATCAATTAAAGCCCCTCTTTGGGGAGCACAAGCAGATGGAAATACAGCTGTGTAAAGTTAGAAAATAATCTTTTTAATTAGTATTAACATCAGCAGGCCAGAAGCAGGTCTTATGATGTACACAACACATAAGGCCGCTCCAAAAAAAAAAGTGTAATCATGTAAACAGTATAATTTTCATTGTTTCACAGAATATGCACAATATGAATAAGAGAGCTGTGTATCTATCTATCTGTCCTCTGAAATAACAATTTTCTCTCTCTTTGGTATTAATTTCCACAATTTATTAAAGAGTATTTTCTGTTGTTTTGACTATCATGTTCATGCAGAGGGAGCCGGCATGTTAGTCTAAGTCACAACCAAGATAAGGCTGCACCATTACAGAGGTCCAGCTCTGAGACTATTCAGAGTGTCTGCTCTGCCCATTAAAATTTAGATCAAGGAAAAAACATTCAAGCACATAGATAATCAGTAATAAACAACTCAATGTCATTATAATGTGGTCTTACAACGCATGGGCAGAAACTGCATGCAGATTTAACAGATGAGTTCGGAGCCAAGGAGCAGGCATAAAGGCCTGTATATTTGGAGACAGGTTAAAAATAGGCATTAGCTGTTATCATACCATTAAGATGCAAATCAATAGTGATTTTATGACAGTGTTTTATGACCTCTATTTCACAAAGTTTACAAATTAATTACTTAATTTCTTATTCCATTAAGTATGGTATTAAGGAAGTGCTTAGGCGCCAGTGGGAAGTAAGAGTGTGTGTGTGTGTGTGTGTGTGTGTGTGTGTGTGTGTGTGTGTGTGTGTCTTGTCTACATGCTAATGGTGAGGAAATGGCTCAGCAACTTAAAGGAATCCATCACAAGGAATATCATGTACACATTTATTGTGTTCACTGTTAAAAATGTATGGCAATACTGTTGAAAGGAGTACATTTACTTGAAACAGATATACTGTATTATTAGACTGCAAATATGTAACAATAGTGAAGGTAATTATGACATTCACTGTGATGCTTTGCTATCACAAGCAAGAGTTAAGACACTAAAGATTGATTGGGATTGAATGTGTAAGGCCACGTGGCTGCCTATTGTCAAAGAAAAAATTATAATAATCTTAAGAGGGGCATGTGTGCATATCTGTATACACCCTGACATTATTTTAATTTTATAAATTAAAATGATCTTTAACTCATCAGTTGTGGCACTTTAGTGTTAACTCTTTGAAGGAGTAACTCTTTCATCCTTTTGGTTGAAATGATTCATTTCCCTCATTCATCGTTTCTCCCTGATACTACACACATTGATACTACACACATGTTTCCCTTTCCTTTACAGAGTGCTAGCTCTTTGGATTCCTCAAGAAAGTTCTTTGGGGAACAGGGCTAAGACAGCCACACTGTCCCCCTGCTCTACCAAACTGGGGTGAAATCCACTAATCGGCTTTTGTGGCCAAACATGATAAAGCTGCAGCCAGGATCAGACCAATTTACAGTGTGCCAGTTCTGTCTGTCCCATGTGAGCTGCATACCCACAGAGCAGCAGCTCAGTATCCTCCTCCTAAAAAGATTGCATTACTATCAGGCCTGGATTGGCAGAATCATGTGGAATAACCCTATTGTGAAGAGCCTGCTGCACTCATTTCTACAGCTGGTGGCTCAGCGGAAGTGGGGAGCTAAGATGGTGCTCTTCATACGCTGTCTCAGTGTGGGGTCCCTGCTGCAGCTCCACACAGAAAGAGGGCCAAATGTGTGTGTTTCAACACATCTGTGCAGATGGTGGTTGGTGATCATACAGACAGCTGAGGTTGTGATAAGGTGTACAATTTACAATAAAACATCTCAGCATTCTTTGAACCATTATTTTTCCTTTGATAATCAATCGAAAACCAGGACAGTTAAGTGACAATTAGATAATAATGGAAGAAAAATCTCCATAATGTGGCTACAATTATTTAAATGAATTTCATTAGACTTGAAACTTGGCCTTGGACTTATTGTAACTGCTCAGCCCGACAGTCACAGATCATAAAATATGTTATGGGAAGAATGTTTAGATTACAAAGTCACTGGATGGTAACACATCTTCTCAGTGACATGTGAGCTGGGGGAAATCAAATCAGGTTGCTGTAAAGTAAAAAAAAAGATTTATGATTTATTCAGATGGGGAAAAGATTATTCCTTTGAAAGGTGCTAAATACGAGATAGGATGCATTCCTATTGCCTCTCAACGACTCTCAACATGGCGACGGCTGAGCCGGGGGCCTGCAGCTAATGGCGCTAACAGGCCAGGTGTGGACAGCGTTATCGGCGTTCGAGCTAACCAGTGGGGCAAACTCACGTGCACTAAAAGGGGAGCAGTTTTGTCTCCCTGAGCGCCGCAACTGTGTATGATGAAGTCACAAAACTTTATAGACATGTAGTTGAGATTAAAATTGGGGGCCAAATGCAAAAATCTGGGAAGATCGAGCAAGGGCGTCGGAAGTAGGGTAGGGAGTGGGGAGCTGACAAGATCCCATCGGAAGATGTTCTCGAGTTTAACATGATGGGCAATGAGTTTACAAAAGAGACTTTTCTCTGTAAGAATAAATCATACTTTTTGCAGCTGACTGACGGGTGTCTTCTCAGCTCATAGGTTGCTAAGAAGATTTCCGACCATTTTTCAGCATTCTGTTAGAAATGTTATGAGCAGATCTGTGAAATGTCTAAGTTATGGGAGATATTCATGGAGGAGCATGGTACACAGTCCTGGATCTGTGCTACAGGAGCTACTGTGAGACTTGACTCCCTAAAGACTTGAGCCACGGCAAAAAACGGACGGTATGGCCTAGCGTAGCCATACACCTTGCACATTTGATTAAGAAGCATTTCCATTAAAAGACCTTGGTCTCTACCATGTATAAAAACCACTATGAACACAGCTTTTAAAAGAAAAATCTAAACCCTGTGTCATTATAATCATCATAATTCAGATACCTATAGGACTTTTCCTCCATATCAAGATGAGTAACATGTTCTCCCTCTGAGACTCAGCTGTGATTCTCTAGCACTTCATTGTAATGTAAAACACCTGTCTTCTTTTAATACTTTCAGCCGAGACAAGTTCCTTATCAAAGGCAATTACCTGGCAATGTTTCTGTTACCTAAGGCAACATATTACTTAACACTGAGAATGAAGGCAGGGATGTAACTGGTATTTTAATCAAGACAGAACAAAAGCAACAAAAAAAACTCCAGCAAAAGCATATTACAAAATACACAGAGGAAAGGACAACAAGTTAGTTTTTTAACACCTTTGGGAGAAGCAGCATAAGGTGTAGATCAACAAGGAAGAGAGTGTCTTTATTCGGCTCTTAGACTGATTAATAGTCGCAGAATACTTAAAATGTAGACGGATTTAGGGGTGCAATTAATCTCAGGTTTTATTGTGGGTCCTAAATCAAGAGAGGCAATTCTGGGCTCTAGTAATTTTTTTAAAATTGCTATCATTAGCCTATTTTTGAACAGTTCCTATTTATCCCCAAAAGCCCTTTTATAGAGAGCAGTTATCTACTTACAGTAGCTGGAGTGCACACTGGGGCATCTCAGGTGTTTGAAAGGGCAGAAGAGGCCTGCTCTGACTTAGATAAGGAGATGATTCAACAAATACCCTCTAGGACATTAAACCTGAACCTCCAAAGTAATTAAAACTGTGTTATTATCATTAAATGTTGCTCTATGCTGACATGTGTTGGCAGATTTTATATATACATTATATATATATATAAAATCTGTCATCATATGTCATGAACCAGATGAACTGCAGGTCTTATAGGAGTAACATTACAATAGGTGGTCACAGGAATGTATTTGTTTAAACCCTTCTTAAGGACAGAAGAACTTCATTACAAGAAAGACAGACAGGAAGAAAGGAGAACGTATGGCTGTATGATATGTGAACAGAAGGACAGCACCATGGCTTTGACATCATTTTCAGATGATGCGCCAGCTCTGCTGCCACACACAGATTTCTGTCTGGCCCTGGAGCTCAAAACATCATGTGTAGATGCAAGGACCCTGTGCCCTGTGGGTAAATACACTGTAAGACCAGACTGCACGTTAATATCCACAACACATCGAGTAATATCCGCTCTCTGGTCTATAGGGAAAATATGACTGTTGACTCTCTAGCCCCTGCTGCATCATGAGGTTAAGTGCTGCATACGGTTACATTCTTGTTTAATAAACATACAATGCCAATTACAATATCTTGATGGTTTATTACTGATGTGCTAAAAGGGATAATTAAAATTATGAAAGTTTTCATTTCACATATTCTAACCGTTGCAATTTTCTATAATGTGTTAAATAAAATAAATGGTGGATGAAGGTTTTCTTTTTTTTTTTAGCAGTGGCAATTATGAAGTAATGCTGTTTGGCAAGTAATTCTGCCTTCTGTCTTTATACATGCTGGCATCACACATTTAGATACCTAAAATAACCACAAATTTAACACGCCTGGGACTTCGCAGTCAGCGGACTGTAATAACAATCAAATAAAAAAACGTGGTGTTCATAATAACTGGCCAAAACATTTATGCATCTCGCCTCTCCTACTCAGCTTGTTTTATGTCATCTTTCCATTTCCATTCCTGTTTTCCTCCAAATAACCACCTCTTTTCCTGTTATCCCACTTCGTCCAGCTTTATTTGACTCTCATCACTAACTTTAATGATCTCGTTCAGTCTCATTGTCCCATGCCCTCTTGTCTCTACCTCCCATTCACAAAGAGTTTGCGTGTCCAGGCTCAGGGGCGTCCTCTTTGTCATTGGCAGCTATGACCTCCACGTTCCCCCCTGGCATAGGGTCAATTATTCACTGCGCGGGAACTACACCTGTGTCCCTCGTGAATCTCCCCGACAACCAGACGCCAGATAAAAATGAGTCTATTACCATGGTGGTGCCAGGTGATGGATTTCATGTTCGCTAGTGGAGTGCAGGTAAAAACCTGGGGAAGCCACCGAAGGTGACCTTCACAGCTAAGGCATCTTTACCGGTCGTGCGTGCAAACATACAGACTCCCATGAGGAACTATCAAAGGCGGGAGTGGAGCATTGGTTTCCATGTCAGACTTGTTTGTTTACTATGGGTTATTGTTGTGTGTAACCTGAACGACCTTGAGCTGCAAATTTATCCATAAGACGTTCCCTGGTGGACTATAATGCCTGTGTTATATCTATTAAACCAATTGGCTTTTTGCATGGGGCATAAGAACTGTGACATAATAAAACATGTACCACATGATCTCTGTGTTGTTCGGCCTGTTTAACCTTAACTGTACAGTATCATTCAGACTTTATAATCATCATAAAAGGCCATTGTGAATGGCTATAATCTATTCTCAAGCTGGGGTCCACTAGCAGTGAAGTATCATCACCTTTCACAACACATTCCCAGTACCCACTAGTGAGGTGGCATCTGCAGTGCTCAAGGCAGGATGGCAGCCAGGCAGGATAGCACCAAACCAAGCTGTTCGGCCTGCTGTCTGCTAATCCATTCCAGTGTGGCAGCACAGTCGGTGAACCCTGAGCAAGCAGCACTTCAGGTCAACAGATATGGCCAATACATGTGGTCAGAACATGTGGTCAAAACAACAGTTCTATTGGACCGTGACTAACAGACTTTGTGATAGGCTGTTTGGTGTGTGCCTTTCTTTTTCTGTAAGAGTGTGTGTTTGCCTGCCTCCCTGCCTGCTTGTCCATGACTATACATCCTTGTGTGTATGTTTACGGCTTGTATATCCTTTGTCTTTGTGCACTTAAGCATGCTCATGTGCAGCATGTTGCCTGGAGACTTGGCTGCACACACAGGAGACAGGTGAGACATGTAGAGGGGACAGGCAGGTTTTTGGAGCAGCATCACCTCTCTGTAACTTTGGACCGTTGGTGTGTCTGTCTTAATATCAGCGTGTGTCAGCTGTCCTCAGCATGCAGAGGCACTGGAGTGTACAGCTCCAGTCTGCTGATCCTCAGCCTCACTTGTTTCCCAGTCGCTCCCGGGGCCGCCAACCACACCAGACATGGCACAAGACTGAAGACGAGCGCCACACGACTCAGGCTTGGTCACCCGGCTCCTGCTTTTGTTCAAAAGCTAAACATGTTCATGCTTTTGCTAAAAAAATTAAGCTATTTGCTGTTGATGATATCATCTTGTTCCTATTCAGATATTTCAGTGGCATATCTAAAGGTTTCATAGAGCAAGAAAATTATTGATGAGTTGGTTTATGCCGTCAAGTCAAAACACAAATTATTCCATAAAGGGGTCAGTTTGGAGCTTACTGTGCAAATGAGACCACCAAGTTATGAACTACACATACTGTGGGTTAAGAAACACAACTGTGAAACATTTATAGTACGCTTAGTGTTTTATGGGAGGTTTTATTGCCCATCTGCCATTGGCACAGTTGTAAGTGCTTGAATTTACTGATATGTATGAAACTCTCATTGAAATATAAAATAATTGCTTAGTCTATATACTTGAATTATTTGCTCATATTTTATATCAAATTGTCATAAAGATCAAATACAATTATTTTTAGAAATATGCATGCAGCTGTCATCTATTGTATCAACCACACAGGCTGAATCTGTTTTGAACATGTTAATAAATGCTCTTATGCACTATTACAAAAACCTCTTTATCCTCTAATCTTGTCATAGTTAATGATGTCTAATACGAGCATGTGACTTATGACTAATGGTCGTGTCCATTAATGAGACAATAAGCATACGCAAAATCCCTCAGTGCAGTCATTAATCACAAAGACCAAGGTCATGTGATTTGATTTGATTCTGAAAAGCTGAGAGGCCGAACAGGGGATGCAAAAGGAAACACTGCCATTATATTGTACTATAATCCAGAGAACAGTTTTGAAAAATTCCTACTGAGGTATTTGAAATGTTGTATTTGACGGTCAGCCACTTATATAACCTAAAATGTCGGGAGGGGGCATCATTTTGAGCCGAACTGTATATAGTGATTGGTAAAATAGCTCCCTCTGAAGGCACAAAGATGAATTATGAATCTAAATCAAAAAGACAAAGCATGTCTCCACACAAAGCCACAGAACAGCACACCCACTCACTGAGTATTATGAGCTCAAACAGCTGTTTGTCCATTTATTTGGTGCCAAAATTACCACTACGGGTAAGTGTGAAAATATGTTCTTTGTGATTTTAGCGAACTGATCCTTTAATGACATAAATATTCTTGTTGTCAGTCTATTTTGTTCCAATCCTGTGTTTTGAATGTCGGTGGTGGGGGCTACCCTTTTGTTTACATTTGGATCACAGATTGGGCCCTTGAGCTTCGTCCTTGGAGGCCTGATTATGAACTTATGTGTTACGACATTTAAACAGGCAGGCCTGGACAGCCTCTCATAACTCAGAAAGGTTATTCTCTGGCAGCAGATATAGATAAATGTCAGCAACGTAGCTGAGGCTTTACTGAAACAGAGCAGACATGATGCTCGCTGCTGATATTTACACAGCAGAGCCAAGTCGGAAGGATGGGGGAAGGCATGGCCTGCTGACAAAATTGGATCTCACAGTAATTCTTGTCCGGTGGATGGACGATGGACAACCAAATCTCCAAAAATGTCAATCAAGATTATTTGAACCCAAAGTGTTCATAGAAAGCAATGCTGCTTCTTTTGACTTCATAATAACCTAATTGTTATTACTGTGAAATAAGCGTTAAATACAAATGTGTTATTTTAATTATAATTCACTCATCTTTAGAACTTTGTTTCACTTTTTCCCCTCTACCCGAGAGATAGTGACGGGGGTTGCAGACCAAAAATCACCTCAGTCTGCAATCATTAATCCGGGGAGAACCTGAGGCATGTCTCTGTGAGAGGTTACCCCCGGAACTCAAATGAGGGATGGGAGGAAGAAAAAAGGGAGGAGAGAACAGAAGAAGGCCAATTTGTGTGTTAGCCCCAGAAGCAGGACAGGCAGGCACTTAATTCTGTGGAAGCGCATCATTATATGCACCATTTACCAGATGCCCATTTAACATGCAATAATTAGATCACTCAGTTTGGAGGGAAAAAAAGCGTAGATGTGGGCTACTTAAATAGGGTCCCTTGCCATAACATTAGCAGCCCCCCACAGGGTCACTTGTCAAAACAGGTTGAGAGATTAATTCTTTGGAGTGTCGAGGAGAGAAATGTATAGGCAAGCTTTTCTTTTGTTTCTCTCCTTTGTTCTTTGTTTTACGGTTTTCTGCTCAAACGAAACACACAGAATAACTTTGCATTTTTACAGTTAAATACAAAATCAGTACAAAATGTAATTATTGAGTCATCCCGAAATATACTAAAGTTCTGATGGAAGAAATAATGAAGACAATATATTGGGAATTATTCAGGAGACAGACGGAGAGAGAGTTCTGTAAATGCTTGTTTACCCTCTGTGATTCATTTGAAATGAGCATCTTTAGGTTTTCTTAATTTTTGTGAGTCAAACAAATCCCATAATTATATTTTCAATCATTTACTCTATATGGCAACTGTTCTCAACTCTTCGCCTTCTATACTGATACAGATCATCACATTTTTCTTCACTTCTAAACCTATGTCATCTCACTTTAAACCTGTCTCTCAATAAATTACTTTTATTTAAGTGCAGCGCGCGACTTTTATGGTGCAAACCAGACAAAACCCTTCTCTGTTGAACTCACCTCTATTTGGTTTGTGTTAATAATATACATCCATTTCAGACGGAGAATCATTTCATTTCTCTCTGAAGCAAAGTCAGTTCATCACACACACACAGCTACTGCACAAAGTCTATTCGGAGGAGATACTAAAATGAAGAGAGAGTCTACACAGAGATGGACCCAGTCGCTGTGTGATGGGCCATAATCTTTGCGCTTGGTCAGTCCTGAGGAGTAGATGTTGAATCCTCTGTCTTTACTGGTGCTGTTATAGAGATGTTAATGGGGTAATTTATGGAAGATATAAAGGGAAATAGGTCATCATCAGCTTTCAGCCCTTTCATTGTTCGAGTGTGTGCGTGTGCGACAGTATGTTCCTTTCAGCTGGGGGCAGCCATGGAGCACTGGTCCATCCCCCGGGCCGAGGAGAGTGAGTGGTACCTGAGGAGTTAAATGGCCTGAGGAGGACACAGTCCAGCATGTCTGTATTCTGAAAAGCTCCACAGAACAGCTTAATACAATGGTACAGGGAAGGACGTGCTTCATTTAGGGCCTGAGAAGGTGCAGTGAGGCTACAATCAATACACTGAGGTGTACTGCAGTATATATATGGTAAAGTAGATATTCAAATGAAGCGGATGAGCATCAAAAAGCTTTGAGATGAACAAAATCCAATGTTGAAAAAAAACACTCAACCATAACTTTATTCCCAACAACCTCTTGGTTACTTTTTAACATCCTCTTAGTGCACAGCTGGTGTAAGTTTGGTCCATATCTCAGCTAATGACGACTAATATTTGATATTCTAACTAACTCAGAGGGTATTGCTAATTTGCTGTTACTAAAAACCATGGGCAGCTTGGTAAACCAACGGATTTCCATTCCAACAACATCACGAAGCTCTATCACTGTTAGCAGTAAGCAACTCTTCACTTAGAAATTAAAGGTGTTTTGTGAGTGATGCAGCCATTGTCATCTAAACTGTCAGTGTCGGCCAGAGATGATATACCTATTTAATAATAGAAAGAGCTTTTATATGACTGTGTCCCTGGGATTGGCAGACTTTGATTGGCTAGCAAGACCATTTCGCTTTGCAGATAAAATGAAACTACCTTCAACATAATTTATAGATGCAATTTTGTGGGGCAGTCCTGAGCTCATATTTGATATGACAATTTGAAGGTGGATGTGTGCGTGCGTGCACATGTGCATATGTAAAACCATAATAAATGTATATAATACAATTTAAGACAGTTGTAGTTTTTTTGAAAGTCCGCTCTATCTGTTAGAAACGGTTTCAAACTGAGCAGGTTGAACCTCATACAACAAAGACAATAACGATATTTTCCCACTAGACCAGTAGTTATACACAGTCAGACTAAATCCCACTTTTGAGTCTCTCCTATTGGTTACCTGCTGGTCAGTCAACAGAGATCACTCCTTAAAGTTAACCATCAATCACCTGCACAAATTAGTGGGCCTGACTCTTCCATAAAACCCAGATGCCAATATGGTCATCCACCAAAGACATACGTTACCAGATCACAAATGTATATATTTTATAATATCACTTGAAACTTTCTGTAACAGAATTTACAAAAGTGTATGAGATCTTAGCAGTAATGGAAGAAAGGGGAAAACAGCATAATTGTGTGCTGAGACAAAGAAGCATGCAAGTTTCTACTCAAGTCAAGAGAGAGAGATATGCTACAGATTTCATGCGAAAGTATTAAGTATGATATTGTCACATAACAGCTCCACATCAGTATGAACCCGTAATGTAAATATAAGCAAATGCAGCTCTCTCCGCAGATGGCGGAGAGGAGCAGAAGCATCCGGCCGGCGACTGACACTTCCTATGTGATCCATTAAGATTCAGGATAGCCTGCTCGGGTCTCAAATCAAAGACGAGGAAATTGACCAAAATATCTGAGGCATTCATCATCCGAAGACATAATGTGTTCTCTCAATGTGGTTGTAATATTTTACGACCACACAGAGGGGCTTTAGTGTCGGCAAAGTCTGGTTCGCGGCTGCAACAACCAGTTGGCAGGACATTGGCGCGATTAGCATGTGACCTCTCTCTGATGCCATCCATTTCCATAAAAAGGTCACAATTTTGACAGATGCACTTTAAGATGCACCATAGTGTTCTAGTAATGTAGAGACATGCAGAGTCCTTGCAATAAGTCTATAATGTGAGCATTAAATGGCAAATAACATGAATTTTACACCAGCTTGCTGGTGTTGAATGTAATGTGACAGTATGGGGTTCTTATTTGAGACTCTGCCCTGTAGACCAAAGGGTCCTATTACTTAAATGAGCTCTATTAGTGTCTCTGTGGGGGCCACTGTGCCGACCAAACTCACAAACCTGCTCACAGACTCAAAAACAGCTTTTGTTACGCCACCCCTCTATTGCCCTCCAGTTTCTCACTGATTTACATACAAATTGATCTTGAGGTAAATCAGATGTCACTTTTCTCCGGGTCACGGAAAACATGCTGAGATAATGAAATCAAGGTCCGCTGAGTGCTACACTTGCACAAGCTACCAGATGGGCCTCTCCCTTAATGCAATGCCTCAGTCTGCATGTGTGTGAAAGGCTGGGTGCACACACATGTTGGTGTGAATGCACGTACATGTGTGTGTGTTTGCGTATGTTGAATTGACTTAACATCTTCTATTTATTTTGCCAATAAAAAAGTTAATGTGTGTGCTCATGTGTGATCATTCATCTGACACCTCCGTATAGAATACATGCTTCGCCTGTGACTTTGGGGATTGCTCTGATTTGCATTACATTTCTGTGGTTACCAACTCGGGTTTCTATCTACTCTTGCTTTAGAGGAGAGAGAAAAAACACAAGAATTGTCAACAGTATTTTTGCTGTTTGGTGGTTTCTTTTCTGTATGCTATGAATTATTATTAGTCTAGCACAGACATAGCAAGTTCTTTAGCTAGACCAATTAATCAATCCTTGAACAGATTCCTATGGGCTCCCCCCTCAGAAGAATATGTAACAAACAGTATTGCTTGAAGAAGGGACCAGAGAGGTGACAACTAGAAGGACAAGAACTCAATGGACCATCACATCCCATTAATGTGGTCTGGGGATAAATTAAAGAGCCCAACATAATGTGCCATGTTTCTGTCATGGGACAGACTGACTCTGGGGAGTGTAGGTGTGACTGATGATAAGTCTTGACAAAAAGCAAAGATTGAATGCATAAGATCATTTTCAGCATTAATTGAAGAATAAGAAAAAGCTGAGTGAGCATGTTGACATTGTTTTAAGGAATTAAAGGACCATACCATTGTTTAGGCACATTTAGAATAAATTCAACATGCAACGTCCAATTTCAGATGGCATACCACAATGTTTTTAATAGATTAATGTATAGTTTCAATCTTCCAGACAGCCCTTGGCATTAGTTAATTTCTTGACAGTGACAAAATTCACTTGCTTAAATTTGTTTAGGTTTGTAATCCATAATAGTGGACAATGTACTTAGTAGTATTGTTGTGAAAAGTTTTGTTTTTGTTGGAAATGTTAGAAATGCTGATGAAAGGTCTATCACCACCATGTATCATCATTTATACAGTACTTCAGCAGCCAATTCTGAAATGTCAATTATTGCGGGAAAGTGAACAAAAACTAGAAACTAAGTTCATTGTGATGGATTTAAATATCTCAAGCAAGTTTCAAGTCTTTGGTTTGTTTTCCTGCAGTGCCTTTACTGAAATTAGTTTTTTAAAAAGCACGAATAGCTGCCTGAAGGGTAGGGAACAGATCTTAAACACTGTGGTATGCTTTGAAATGTTTGGAAGTTGTCATCTATAAAATATACAAAAAATGACTAGTGCTTGTAGTACACATTTAATGTGTTTTTTTTGTTTTTTTTTAAATGCATATGTCCTTCAGAGAAAAAGAAGTACCTACCTGCAGTTGACAGTGAAAGAAGGATTTAAAATAAATGCAGGAGACTCTGCAGACCTTCAGTGTTGTAGGTCCTCTACTTCAAATCATAAATACAATGAAAAGAAAGAGAGGGATGATGTGAGGCCCAGAAGTCATCAGTCAGACTGACAGGCTTGAAATGAAACAATGCCTTAGTCTCCTCCCCTCCTGCGCCGCAGTATTTGTTAAATAACTCTTGTATTCATGAGATTTCTTCCAAGCACTGCCTCTTAAGCTAGTATATGGCAATCAAAGGTAATTTGAAAAAATACACTTAATGTGTTTATTTCAAACCAAAACATTTGCCCATTATATGTGAAAAAAATACATACATGTAGTGTGCTTAATGTATACTTTGTGGAAATAAATGATCAAGTTATAATGGGATGAATATTTAATGGCTGACATATTAACGACAGTATATTATACTTTATAGTAACTGAGGTAAAAATGTATCACGTATCATCTTCCACTTGCTTTTTTTCACCTATAAACCTTGCTAGTAGATGAGCATAGACCAAGTTCCTACAGTTGAATAAGTCAGTATATCTTTCTCCTCCATAATACTGTCATCAGAGGATAAGAGAGCTCATAATGGAGCAGTAGTTTATTTTACTCTCGGTGGGCAGTGGGGGCAGTCACTGGCCACTTTCTGTGCTATGAAGGAAATAAATCAAAGGTACAATAACAAAAATGACCAGAGACCTCTCAGGGACCAGGCTTCACTACTAAAGGTGATTAAGGTGAGGCCTGATGAGCTCTGAGCCAATGGCTGCACAGCCTTGGCATAATAAATTTAACACAAATTACCTGCTTTAATTGGGTTCATGATCTGTGGACTAGAGCATCAGGAGCCTCCAGTAAAAAGGCCTGACAAATGGGACACACTGATCTCTAGCACCGTTTAATGCAGTTATAAAGATTGAAAAAATATTGGAGATGTCTAGAGACACAAGTGGAGTTAGTGCCAGGCTCCCCGTCACCTGGATGGGGAACGACTACTCCCACTGGTGTTTATGCTGAAGAACTCTGGACAAGGAAACAGATCATACAATTAGTGTCAAAACGTTGCTTCACATTCTATCTATTCTAACTTCACAAAAATCATATATGTTGTGATGTCATGTAAGTGTTTAGAAGCATGTAGATTAAACAAAATGTAACCATTATTGCATTTCATGTGGACATACAGCACATTTTAATTCCCATGAACACATGGGCAGTGTCAGGCACTGTTGAGTGTTTAAGTTTTGGTTATCAACTACAAGCAACCATAGATATTTGTTCCTGTGCTGCATCCTTTTCTTTTAATGTATACTTTATATATTCTGATGAAAAGTGGGTCCTTAGCTTGAGATTTTTTGGAAAACATGTTAACTGGCATACATATAAGACTGTTGTGTGTAATACATCGGTTTACAGATTGGTCTATTGAGGACTTAAAGAGAGAGAAAACACTGTCATCGGCAGACAATTTTGCACAATGTTAATGTTCTAGATAAAGGTGTTGTTCCTAGAATGTAATTTATTCCCTTTGGAAATGTATAATAAATGTAATGTGACACTGAGAAACTATACAGTGTGCTGTGTTAATTTTGGTCTATTTGATTAAATGCTACATGTGATAATCTATAATCTATCGATAATACTGAGTATTATTTCTTGTTGAGAATGCATGAAACACTCACAAACTTTAACAATAGGCTTTCCTTTGGGCAGTACATGGATTGTATTTATAGCTTAGCTTTGATTGTAAGCCTTTGGAAAATAAATGTCTGCACATTTTATGTTGGCTTGTAGGAAAGTGCTCTGACATTCTCAGAGAAGAAAGAGGAATGATTTATTTTTTTAAAGAGCCAGACTACCTGGACTGACTATAGCAGGTGATGACACACAACATCTGGAGTCACGAGGGAAATAGCTAAGCCAATAACCAGCAGGATCTCTAAACGACAGACTGATGCACAACCCAGAGTTTCTGTCCAAGAAGACACCCGCAGCTTGAACATGCCACGAGTAACACAAACCGCTGGCTGCGCGAAAAAAGGTTTGATGTAGAAACAAAAGTTATGACAAGAACTTTTATTCTTTAATTATAAATGTAAGATAAACAGAGAGTGATACATGATATGTGGTCCTACAATGAATGGTACAGTGGCTCTACAGACCTCCATTTTTGCAAACAAAGTCAAAGCTTAGATCTCTGTCCCGGCATTTAAACATCCTGATAGAGAGCAGACTGTGTGATAATGATTCGATTGGTCATTATTTTACATTGCAGAGGACATCATGTCACACATCATGCACATCACTTTGAAAAGCCTGTTGGACTTCATCATGCTGGCAATGCAGAGACTCTTATCTGTAGTTGTCACACAACAAACACTTGGTATGGCATTCCCACAAAGACAGTCTCGCACACATGGAACGCAAGCAGCCGTGCTCCTCTGCCCCGAGGACCAGCTCAATGTCAGTTTTAGTCAACAACACACACATACGCACCTGCACACAGAGAAACACACAGAGCCTGGATGAGGAACCTGGGGGCAAAGAGGGATGAGATACAGAAATCCCTGTCCACTGATATCTTCCTCTGATAACTATGTGTGAAGGTCATTTGTCCCCTGCTTTGGCAAGACTCTTCATAAATCACTAGGAATTGGAATGATGGGTATTCGTGGAGGCAGCTACTGCCTCCTGGTCTTTCCCCCTCACCCATCATCTCCTTGTTGCCTGTAACCCTAGCAGATGTGTACAATAAATAATGACACATCTGGACAATTTAATCTGTTACAGTACACTTGCAGCAGACATACCATGGCCACCATCGTACCTGAGGTCTTCATTTTTTTTCTGTCTTCGAGTATCTTGACATTTCAGTGTATTGAGTTATAGGAGTCTAGACCCCAGAGATGGTTTGAAAAAGGCTTGAAATATCTAAATGCAAGTAATTCTAAATAGTTTAACACCAAGATATAGCAGGGTAGAGTTGAACTTGAGCAAACAAACACCAGATAAGGACATGTTAAATATGTAGCAATATATTCATCCTACATACTCACATAATGGGACAGAGCTTGGCTAAAAGCTTAAGATAACTATTTTTACCTCAACAAAACACAATTCTAACACCAAGTAACTAAATGAGCACACAGCAATGACACGCTAACGGTGCGTTAACATGCGTCAACTAAAACTTCTCCAACTTCGCCCTGCTACTCTATTGTTTGCTAGGGGTTTTAAAACTTCTTAAATTTGACACTGCCCACATTTTAAGATTTATTTTTTATATCATAGATACAGTGATACATCGTAAAGTCAATCTACACATTTGATTGTTATTTATGACTTTATTATTGAGAACTGATTTGAGTCATTTATTTTGTAAGGTAAAGCTGATTTAATACAATATGTCAAATCATTCTTCAAACGGTTAATGCCAGATGCTTTCGTGATGAATATGGTGCTGTACACATTATAATTGCTACAGCTTAAACGTTAATTTTGAAAACAATTTTGCTGAAAAACAATTTCTGTTTGTCTGTTAAATGTGACATATGTTGTCTCTGGTGGTTCATTAGATGACTGCTATTTACTTGCAATGTAAATTTGAACTTGTTACATTGTCAACAATGCCCTTTAAAAAATGAAGCATTTTACAAATTAAATGTGTGATTAGAGGAGATCTATGTACCTAATTATCTTGAATCTTAAATCAGTCCTTTGTTTAACCTCTGCGCAATGATGCTTTTACCTTATTTCACACACAACACAAAGACACATCAAAGGCATGCAACCAAAAATCGTTTCCTCACATTCTCATGCAGATGGCGGTTGTGGTGTGTGTGTGTTGTAAATGCACGCATCTGTGCGTGCGTGTCTGTGTGTGTGAGCCTGCGTGTGCGGCTGTGTGTGTGTGTGTGTGTGGGGCGTACATATGAGAGCGGCAGGTTTAGCCCCCGAGGCGATGACAAAGCGATCAAACTCTATGTGTCACATATAAATTGCTTTGACCTTTTTTTTCCTCTCAGACTCATGGCTCGATGGCAACAAGGGACATTTTACCCAACTGGAAAGAGTGCTCAAGTCCGCAAAACATGAGGAAATGGCAAGCGAGGAAATTAACAGTGGTAAGTGTTTGTCCTCTATGGGGTCAAAACGCACCACTTTGTTCCCCAGTGTTTATGCTTTGCCAATTTCCCAAAAGACATCTAAAAAACCTTGAGCATTTATTTCAACACTCTGTGTTCTGAAAGAGCATTGAATTTACTTTGTGATAACAGGCGGTGTGATTGTAGAAACAAAATGTTGCTCTGTATCACAAATTCTTGCTATAACAAGCAGACAGGTCAGCAGTTTTAATTCAGGTGAAACAGAGCCGCCCACTCGTAGCATTTACCAATATACCTCTTAACCCCATTAGTGGCCCTTTTTTTTTTGGAGCTCTCAGTTGTCACACTCTTGACCATTTTAATACATTTCAATTTTTGATGGCTGCATAAGTAGGCTTCATAAATGAACCTGTTGTCTGTAGTGGCCATCTGGCCAGAAGTCATGTATATAAATGGACCTCTAGACACTTGACTTCTGTAGCCATTGGCAATGATTACTCTCTTGGCCTAATACAATATTCATGCATTAGAGTAGGCATGCATTACTTTTTTTCTCCTCCTCGTGCTGCCGTCGGTAATTGAAATTTCTGAAGTGCAGCATGTTTAATAATGGAATTAATTTCCCATGCAAAGTGTATATGATTGACCATGCACAGGGAGCAGTGGAACCAGGCTCCATTTCAGAGAAGAGGAGAAAATAGCAGGCAGTTAGCCATATTGTTAGATTTACACATTTGTTTCATAAATAATGATAATAGCATTATTTAAGATGATATATAATTTTAATTACATTGTGTATAAGCAGTGTTACATTAAATCGCTTTATTACTGCAATGAAGAAAAACATGTCTGCAATTTGACTGAAAGGATTTTTGCATAGATACAATCTACATTTTCGGACGATCATAGTGGAGATATTTTCCTCATGGCAATAAACAACTATTATAGCAAAGGGGGGGACATATACTGTAAATTACCACAGCTGTGAATTTTGGGAAAAGGAAAACGAAAAAGAAACGGCACAGAAATATGAAAAGCCCTGTAAAATAAATGTAAAAGATGTGGGCAGGAGACTGAGCACCTTGTGAAGGCTAATGATCAAGCTGGTTTGACCTCTCAAGAAGTTAATGCAGAACAGACTGTTCCTGGAAAAGCCAAGTCCAAATAACAGGCCATCACGGGGGAAAGAACAAAGGAGTCGCTCTCACAAGAAAACCATTCATAGCTGCACGGTCGTGGTTCATGAAGGCAGGAAATAAAAGGCAGCAAACGCAGAGCAGAGAAGTCCAGCTTCAAAAGCTTATTTCTGATGTAGACAGGAAGCGTGTCCCCTTCTGCTTTCTGTTTTTAAAACTCTTCGCATGGCTCTGTTTCCCACTTACATTTTGATATCCTCCCTGTTCTATTGCTTCTGTTCTTTCAAATTAAACTGGAAAAAAGGACAACTGCCCTACATCATACCTAAAATAAAGGTAATACAAAAAAAGGTTTATTTACCAGGAAACTGTATGTACTTTATTTAAACACAATGCATAAAGTGCAAAAACTGAACACTGATACTATGCAGAACAAATTAAAATCAATGCCTTCTTTAGTGGCGATACAAGGTAACTCTCATAAGTTAATTTGTGAAGAAGGCATAGGACAAACACGCAATTAATTTAGCTGCTTTTCAGTTGACAGCACAGGGTGAGGTTAGCAGGAAGGGAGGGGTTATTGCAATGAGAGTGTGATGAAAACAGTTGGCTCAGCACAATAATGTTGTATGCCCCAGCCAAGACATATTAGGTTAATGAAATGTTCACAGGCTGTAATTGTTGCAATGAGTGAACAGATTGTGATAAAGGACAAGAGAGATGCAGCAGTAATCAAGGACTGTGAAGAAGAAAAAAAGAGGAAAGGTGAACATTTCCGGAAAAACTATCTTTTCAGAACATGTTGAGGACCGTTTTGCACTTACAGTAAACTTAAGTTCAAAGATGAACCTCACCTATATAAGACAGCAGTTCTTTATTAGCACATCTGATGGTAGGATTTTGCCTCACAAAAAAGAAATACAAATGCAGGGATTTTCAAAAGTTATACTTGTAAATTTAATTTCTATTCATCTACAATTGCTGAACATTCCTAAGGTATTTTATGAAAGCAAGAAACACCTCATATTCCTGTTCATAAAATAGAAAAAATAGCTACATTTAACAAACAGATGCTATAGTCTAGTCATTTCCAATATATAACCTGAGTCCCTCATACTATAAAAGATGCCACCCTCACGTTCTCTGACAGTTCAGCAGTTAAGAAATGAGCACAGATCAAGAACAACATCAACAGATCATAAAATGCAAGGATGCGGTGAAGAACACAACTAATTCAAAATGGGAAATGAGTGGGTGGTGAGAGGGAGAGAAATAAAGTGAACAGGAGAGAAACACAGAAAAAGGTGAGAACGCATCAGAGAATGACAAGAGTGGGAGATGGGGAGTTACAGAGAGACATTTAGGGGAGAACCGAGTCAAATTCAAATACCCAACGATTACATCTCTTAACGTGTCAAGTACATTTCCATTTAAAGTGCTTGCTTAAACACCCATGAAGAGGTGTCTCCAGCTGCTATGCACACAGTAATGACTGGGGAGTCTCCTAAGACCCTCAAACCGTGCAATTGTCGCTTTCTTCCTCAGCGCATTGCCTCAGCTTTAAGAAAATACCTGAGCCTCGGACCTTTCACAGAGGGAGTGGGGGAGGGGGAGGGGGAATTCAAGGTGGCCACGTCAGTATATTGTCTCCTTAACATACCGACACTCAAGAGCCAGATGCCCCCCAGACCTGTCGTCACCTTAAAGTTATTCTGTGTACAGTTTGAAAATGTACAACCCCACTGTGGTGGACACCAATGCACCCACTACCTGAGGACACTGAGATAAATGTGCTGAAAGCCACAGAGACTCTCCACCAGGATTACAAAACTGCATGACATCAGAATAATTAGTAAAATTATAATCACATACAATTCTGCACATAATGACTTTATAGCAGCTTTTTTCCTCTTGAAGGCAGCAGAACTAGCAGTAAACACAAGATATTATTGTATATTATTGCCTTATAAGGGCTATACCATATGAATATGGCCAACATCCAGCAGACGCTCAGCAACATAAGCATTCATTCAAGTCACGTTTCTGGACACCTGGCAAATGTAAATTCAATATTCACTCTCCTTCTGTCTCTGTTTTGGTCTCCACCAACTCCTTAGGTTAAAATGTCTGGCTGCTAAATCCTCCAGGCACCAACTATACCTAGCTTTGTTTGGCTGCTGTTTGGTGTTGTGAACGTAATGAGCGGTGTGTTTTTAGATGTTATTTAGTGAAAATAAAGAGTGAACATAAAATGTAAAGTTGTGGTCAATGAAACCAAAACAAAGAGCTGAAAGACACTAATCCATTGTTCATATAAAAATATTCATCACTGCAGCTTTAATGCGAGACATAGTTGGCTAGCTGAACAGCAGCCAATATGACCACAAGTGACAATTACGAGATACTGGTAATAATGATAACAATGGTACAGAAGAGAAAAGTCATCAAGTCATTGAACTGACTCTGCAATGTCAGTTAAACAGTTAAAATATCTAAATATCAGCAAACAAGAGCCACCGCAAGCTACTGGTCATACCAGACTGAGTAACGTTGTAGCTGCAAAACCTCTGGGTGTATTAGAATGATCATGGATCCATTTTGTTGCTTATGAATTACATTTTTCCCATTTGTAAAAGGTGGAATATATAATTTTGCCTTTCAAAAATGTAACAGTGTCACTTTAAGACAAAAATACATAATAGCCTACCAACAGTAGCAACATTTAGATTCACATGTCATTTTGTAATAAAGACTTAATGAAACTTGATTGGCCTTTAGCATTGACTCAGTGAGACTGAGAAATAAGAAATCTGAGTGAGAACTTCCTATTTCTGAATCACATTCACCACAACATTCCTGCTGACTACATTCAGCATTGCTAATCCTGTCAGTCCCCATAGGTTGCATTTATTAAAATGCAGCCCTGATGTTTGCCTTTGTGAAAGGCCTTTATTATTAAAGTGCCCTCACCTGCTAACACATTAAAGCCCGTAAACAACATGAATGATGTGCTGAGCACTGCAGCCCAACACACATTTATTAAATTACACTTTTCAGCCACACATCAGCTTTCTCCTTTGATTCATTTCCTTTAATGAGTTTGCTGATGTAGACTGGCATGCTGTAATGAAAAGGAAAAGACAAGCAAGCAGGAGAGCCATAAATAAGTCTCAGAGCATGAGGAATAATGACGGGAGTTTAATGTCCAATTAGATTAAAAGGCTCTCTGACACAAAAGCAGGATGCTGAGTGCACTGCTCAATGAGCCTGTGAGCGACATTGATTAACGCTAAACGGATCTATTACTCTCATCCAAGGTACTGATCAACAGCGCTACCTGCCACTTCTCTAACACCATAAATGTGTGTGTTTGCGACTGCACCTATTTCTATGTATGCAAATCTGTCCACCTATTAAGTGGGTTATAGATTAACTAAGCTGGTAATGTCGGAAATAATAATTTTGTGTCATACTCAAGTACATCCAGGTAAGATTTTGTCTTTCATAATGATGTCCTTGTGTAAATAAAGGAAAAGCTAACCCAGGCAAGTTTTGCAATCCATTACCTCTGATCAGGGCTGCAGTCAAGTCCAACTTAATCGAGTCTAAGTCAAGTCCAAGACCTGGTCCAGTTGAATCCAAGTCACGACCAAGTCCAAAGGCACTCAAGACCAAATGAAGACCTCCGTGGGTCGAGAGCAAATTGAGTCCTGTTTAAGACCATAATAGGCAATAGTGTCTTTCCAATGCTGATTACGGAATAAGGATGGACAGTAATAATCTATCAATAAACAAGATTTGATCTTCTAACATCAAACTAATCAATACGTAGAATTTAGGGTTCTGATGTTTCTACCCCGTAACCAACCGCCAATATGCCCCAAAGCAGGGGTATTTTCATTTTCATTACATTTTTATTACCAATTCATTCAATGCGATTATTATTTATGCAAGCAGCGTGGCTGCAGGAAGTTTAAACTAAGTGGTAAAACTATAGTGTTCTCCCCTTTCTTCCTGGGATACAGGGTATACAGTGTGTGTAGTACACACATAGACTATTTATGGTGAGAAAGAGGATTTCCTTTGTTTTGCATCTCTTCATTATCATATGCTAGAGTGCATTATTCCTTGTGATGCAAACTCTATTGTGCACGACAACATTGAGGTACGAGCTAGAGACAGAGACTGAAGTGTAAACGGGATACAAAAACTTTCTTTGATCATGAAGCCAAATTCTCAGGTGAGGTAACTGAAGTCTCAACTAACAGTGATAAACAGAGTGACAGTTGACTCAAATGAACTGTTCCAGAGCGGGTTGAATGCACATTGGCAGATATACAGTACGTCTGGTGTATGAAATGTCTGTATTGTCACTGCACTGCATTTTTATAAACTATGATAACCTGGTCACATCTCTCTCCATCGTCCTCTCATTGTATTTCTAGTACTTAGAGAACTGAGTTGCATCCGGTTACTACTACTTTTTTGTCATGGCAGTCCAAATTGCAATCGGGATGTTTTTAGCAGCAGCGCTAATCATTTAGCAGCAGAATCAGACAACCAACTGATCCCAAATCAGATGCCAGGAATAACTTGACCAGTTCTTAATAGCGGAGCCCGAGACCAAGACAATTTCGAGCCAATATGAGTTTCATAAAGCACAAGGGAGTTTTCTTTGTATGAAGCCTAGCTGAGACCTGATAGCGCTCCACGTTATTGGTTTTAGCAGAAGACAAACATGATAGTGGGCTGGATTGTTCATTCTCCATCAATCATCATATTTGTTGTCAGACACTTGTCATAGGCTGCAGCTTGAATCTTCTATTAGAGCTGAACATTAGAGGTGTTTGAATCTGCTTTGCTGCAGGGGAAGGAAACTACCTGTGGCTTCTCATTATTCTGCTTACAAAGCTTTGTGGATCTTTTCTCTGTTGAGAAGAGATGGATGGGGTGATGAGAGATATTCTCCTGTGGAGGAGTATGTCAACACCTTTGACATATAACACAGCCTACATTAACATTCACAGTACACAGGATCTGGTGTGCACCCCCAAGATCAAAGAGGCTATATTATGTAACAGACTGTTTTGTATAATGTGTAGTTCCCCTTGAAACTTAAGGCCAGGGGTCACTCTCTGGGATCAGTACAGTATTTATTATAAGCCAGAATCCATGTGGGACTCATTAATAACATACATGAGAATATGTTAGCTGTCTGCAGACTTTTCAATGCAAATGTGCTCTAAATCTTTCAAGAATGACATAATCACTAAGGTTCCAAGGTTCATTTTCTAATAAATGGTGTGTGGCATGTTTCATTTCCACAATTCATGCATTGAGGGATTATTTTCCCTCTGCCTACTATTACACTAAACAACAAGATGGAAAACCTGCATGTTGCTTCTGCTTCTGATTCATAATGGGACAAAACGAACAGTACAAAATTACAATGAAACTGTTAGTACAGTCGTACTGTCAAAGCTTTTCCCAGCAAAGAACGTAAAAAGCACTGCTAGTGTGATCGGTGGTCCTCACTAGGCCATAGTTATTTTGAATAAAGTAGGTAATCTGGGATGGACTCATTTACAAAATGGAATGCAGATTATATACTAAATGAATATTGCAATGCCCAATATTTTTATGCTTAAAAATATAATTTGCCATTCAGTTATTTGTTATATTACCAACACTTTGAGGCATTGGCAGAAGTCAAGGCTAAATGGGGTACATAGTTATTTGTAGGTCCGGGGTGACTAGAAATCTTTCTTCATGTAAGAAGAAATGGTCTGATATTCAAGTCAACACTAAGAAGTGTGTTTCTGCACAATTGCAAGGCATCGGTGTAATTTGTGGAGGTCAAGAGACACCGACCTCAGTCTCTTTGACAAGTGTCTGCCTTTAACAGTATAAATGGAAACTGCTTTATTTGTGATTTTAACCAGAGAAAAGAAGGCACATATCTGAAAAAGGATAGAGCCAATGTGGGTGAACCATTTAAGTCAGACAGTACATTCTGAATCACATCCAATTATTCACTTTATAGGCTACTTGTTTTGTAATGCAGGCTTAAAAAAGAAGCCTGGTTTTCCTGATGTATCTCATGGTAAGTTATGTAATTATTAGACAAGATAAATATGTTTAAAGTGTCATGGAGAACATTTATCAAAATAGGAGTAATTAGAACCGCATTGCAGGGAATTTTCATGGTACACGCCTTCCATATTCAAATTCAGACCATGTACACTCATTTACATGGTCTGATGTATTATTGCTTAATTACAGCATGCCAGTCACATAGTGTTTTGATCACATACTTACATCTGACATTGTCAAACTGTCACACTCAACAACAGCCTGAAGACATATCCACATCAAATAACAAAATTGTTGCAAAATGCATTGTGGCTTGTGGTTTGGAGCGTAGATAGTCAATCACGTCTTTCTCCAATATTTGTGATCCAGTCTACTTAAAAAAATGACTTAAGAATGTGAGCTTCTGTTAAGGATATTGAATTTTTTTTTTTATGGAATCCACCTTGGTTTTCTCCAGTTTTACATTTGACATCAGATGTGTTTGGAAACTGTGTCTCTCACCCCAAAAGATACCTTGTGACTCTTGACACACATTATGTGAGCGGCCAGACAAGAGCCAGCCATGAATTCCGCTAAATATGACAACAGTGACCTCGCACAGAAAGATTTCTCTCTTTCCAGGAGCTGTGATGGTTCAAATTCATGAAACCGGTGTTTTGTTATTTTTCACTCAAGTCAATGTTTTGAAGTAGTGCTACACCAATCTGTCTTATGCACTCCCAATACTGAAACCTGAGCTTTGGGGTATCGATCCAATACCAGTGTTTGATTGATCGGCTGCATATCTCACAGTGTGGAAGTAAATGGGATCTTTATTTTATATGTAAGGCAATATCATACTTGACTTAAACTTTTCCTTCCTAACATTGTAAAACACAATCTAAATCACTGTTTTTTATTAAATTCATGGTATCTGATATCCTAGCCAGCTAATTTAATCAGTATCGGACCGATATCTAATAGCAGTATCGGTGCATCTCTATTTTGAAATATGGTTGAGTATTCTTGCTTTTGCTCGGACACGTTAGGGTTCATGGCAGTTTGTCCACCTAGTGTATAGCCCATATGTTCTGTGGACTTGCAGTAGGCTTATGACGATGACCCCCATATGTCCTTTGAAAGATGCTTCAGGAGAATTTTTGCATTGATATGGTCTGTGTAGCAAGCGCTCTGACAATGAGGATGCTGAACTCTGCCAAGATTATGTCCTGTCAGCTATTCTGTTTATGATTTTCATGGACAGAATTTCATTTCTACAAAAATCTACCCTGATGCACCATGCCAGTCACTGTTTCCATCTGTATCTACAGAGTTTCACTATTTGCTCTCTACATGGCTGCATTAGTTGATTTATGGCAATCTGGCGTATCCTATCCAGTCCTGGCATAATATCATACTTTAAAGTTGTATGGATTTAATTTCTGGGTCTTTAGAAGTTAGTTCTCAAACTTCCCTCACATTATCTGTTTTTCAGGTAATATACAGAGCGTTTATAAAAGCATATTTTCTGAAAGTGGCTGTTACCGGAAAATAGGTTGATGAGTGTGGTAAAACTTCATAGAGCTGCAGATGTTAGTGATAATTCTGTGTGTAAATGTATTAATGTATTTTCCTCTTGTTTGAACCAGTGCCCCCAATTTTTTAAACCGAGCATGCACCCTGTTAATGTCAGTGGGGTTTAGACAAACATCAAATAGCCAAGAAAATCTGTGAATTTGCAGGGCTTCTTTCATGAAATGATAGTGAAGATACTTCTTGTTCGGTCACATTCTATGAATGTATTTCACCTAAGAAAAACATGAGCCACTGCAGTTGGAAATACCTTGAAAAACCTTGGTTTGCAAGGCCATGCCTTCCCACCATGTGGAGTGTAGGTATTGAGCAATGTAAAAAATAAATAATCCCAAATGATTCTGCTCAGAAAGTGCAAAAATAGTGCTTCAGAAAACTAAAGCTACATGTTTCCATGTAGAATTAAATCAATTAGTCTTTTCACTCTTTATTAGTGCCTCACCTAGCAAATGTTATTGCTTCATTTATTTCTTCACCTTGGATTAAGTCGCATACACACTCCCACACTTTTCTATATCTGGATCATCCGTTCTACCTCTTCATAACATTCAAACGTCACATCACCAAGACAACTCCACTGCACAGTTCATGTGCTCAGCCAAGTTTATTTCACTTTCTTTAGACACTTTTTTTTAAATGTACTAATTTCTGGTGGAAAGATCAGTTACTATTCATGGCATGTATACACAAACCATCTCATCATTTCAACTCGATTAAGAGTCATATCAAAATATTATTGATGTACCATGTCACAACATAATATATTCTGGCGGCGATGTATTCCATAGGCATAATACAGAGAAGAAGTAACGTCTATCAAACCCTCAGTGGTAGTAAAGAAATTGGCTTTCAGAGCAGTAAAATCTCAAGTTACATCGTTCTAATAGCAGAAAAACTTAATTAACTGGGTGAGCCTTGGGGGCTCTTGCAAAATGCCTCCCCAAGCAACAGCAGAGAGCAAGAATGACCCCCAGCTACCACAGACCTGCTTACTGATACAGAAAATATGATTGCTTTTCATATTCCAGTGAATTTTCAACATTTCCCATTTTACCTCAGGACACACAGTCGCTCAGAACACATTAGAATAGGTGCATTGCAGGAAAAGGGGCAGTGCATGTGGGCGTTATTAGCTAAATGAATTTTAATAAATAACACTGAATCATAATGAAACATAAGACAATATGAAAGAGGAAATTAAATGCTTGTTGAAGTATGCAAGGCAGATAATGGGATACAGTGGTGAAACAGATGAGTTTAAGGAGGTGCGTAATACTGCATGTTCAATTTATATGTAAATCAATCCACCTAATAGAATGACCTCGACCAGGTGCCAGAGGATAGGAAAACGATCCCACCCAAAAGCATTTTTGAATTTTGAAATCTCATGAGCTTTTACGGGAACAGGGTGTCAGCCTGGTGCTACAATAACCCATTAGAGAACATTCTAATGAGGTGATTTATGCGAGTTACGCTGAGAGTTGCGCACAGCACCTACAGCAGTCTTCACAATATACGAATGTGGCACCTACAGCTCCCTTCAACAGGGAACCGGCTGCCCTTTTCACCCATGTCCATGTCAGTATGGGGTGAATGGAAGGGTGACAAACATGCCACCGTTCCATATCAACTTTTTGTCCTTATGTAGCCTAAAACAGAGACACTACATGTCTGTCACACTGAACCTCCTTGTTAGAGAGACAGCAGAGGATAGTCAGGGGAGAACAAATGATGTGCTGTGAACCCCCTGCATTGTGACCTTTGACCGCGCACGTACTTTAGACATGGCACCCTGTCCACCTGATGTCGGTGACATGCAGCCACGACTGCACTGATTAGCAGGAGATAGGGTACAATCAGAAAAATGCTATGCAGATTTCAACAACTTGTTTAAATTACAGTTTTTTTCGTGCTGTATGTGGGCGTGTTCTGTGGAGTAAAGGCTCTATAGTCCCACTGTCTATCAGTCACTAATGGTGTGGAGCAGTGGGAGGCCAGGACACCTGCGTCTGCTGCCTGATAATGAATATGATGAAGATGAATAATACTTTACCCTGTCTGAAACCGTGCTCTCAGCTAGGGAGTGATTACTGTTATAATTGGGATCCATGGTGGCTGCCGCTGGAGATACTGATGATGAGGCTTGACTAAAATGTAGATAACATTGACATTACTCATATTGGACCCGAGAGTTACAACTTAACAAATCACAGCTGACAACCTGTGACCTCTTTCTCTGTTTTAGTGGAGTTTCATTGTAGATTCACATTGGTGTAAAAGTTTTATATATTAGTGTAGAGAAAGAAGTGGTATGTTTAGTTCAGATTCAGAAAACAGCCCTTCCTTCGTAGAGTCTTGCTGATCAGTAAAAGGTGACCGCAGTGAAGCAACAGGACCTGAGTCACTTTAACATCCTGTGTTTATCAACCCCAGCTTTCCCTAAAAGCCTGACCATGACCTCATGTATCCTCTGCCACACCTGTCTGAATAGCAGCACAGTCTCAAACAACATTGATATGCCAGCCACACAGAAGGCACAGGGACAAAAACACTTAACTGGAAAAGGATACACAGAGCAGGAAACCACTGATGATATTACTCACTTTTGGGGGCCATTTGTACCAGTTGTGTCATTCTGACCACCTCTATCTTGTGCCACAGGATTTGACATATTGACTATTCTGCTGCATGGGCCATCTCCATACTTCATGCTGTTCTTTTGAAATATTTCAAAAAGAGATTTATGAGGACCCCAGAGTGATCATTACCAGGTGGCCTTGTCTGGCACTACTTCTTCTTATTCTTCTTCTTAGGTGAGTTTTTCTGGGATTCCTGAGGGACGGTGGGTGTCCTCTAGGTAGTGTCCTAGTGCAAAGAGGGTGCCGGGAATAAGGGGTTGGGTGCGGGGGGTTCTTAATGACCATCTGCTCAGAGAGCAACCTTTTTAATGAAGACGGATGTTGGGGGGATCTGACCAGGGGCTCCAGGCGGGGGTCTAATGACACACCCTCCTATGTCTGCACCTTCTAGGTTGTCTTATGTGCCCCGTCAGTCCTCACCACCACACTGGCTCTGTGAAATTCAAAACCGGCCTCCTGAAGCTGGACCACAGCTATTAAAGTGCTCTCACAAAACCCACAAGCATGTGCTGTACCACATAACTAACTGAAGCCATGAGTCAAGTTAAACTAAGACCCCACTCATAAGAAATTGTTATATGAAGCATGAGGTGCATTCAAAAGCACAATGCAATACAATAGATGAGTTAATCCATATTTTCATCTTTAAGCACAAATAAGAGATGTGTCATGCATCCTGAAAACTTTTTCTATTAGTCTAAAAGTAGCTAAAGTGGCAAAGCATTGAAACCTATTGTAATTTCACAGTTTGAGATCATTAATAGGTCAGTTCTTTTGTGGCTGTGTGAAAAGGCTTCCGGTCTTAAAGTATAGATAAAAGCTCTACTCTGGAAGCATTATATGAAGTTGGGTAATTATTACTACCTTAAGCTTTGTCATTGAGCCACGTCTTATTACAGTTGAGTAACCCGGGTTTAATAGAATTTTGATTTAATTTTGATAATTAAATTCCCTTTCACTCTTGATCCGCGTCTTTTGTTGCCCAAGCCTTTTTTCTCTCATTGTGTTTATAATGAAGTCTTGGGAAATGTTTCTGTTGATTTGCAGACTCAGAGTCCTGCGATGATACTCCAGCGCTTGGGCCTCATCCTCCTAGATATGATTCCATAGCCGCAGTTTAATAATATCCAAAAAGGAAAGAAAGAGCTTACCACACCCACACCCATAGGCTTCACCCCGGATGTTAGCTCAAATTAAAAACAAGCCCGTGGCCAGGCTCAAAACACGGGGGCTATTGTGTCAGCAATCTTTTATTAGAATCATCCTGTTGGAAAAACACAGCAGGGAGGGGAAAAAGACAGAGCCTGCTGGAGAAGACATGAGCGCCTGTGTTCCCTCCTTCCTTTTCTCCATCAGACATCACTTCTCTGTAAAGGTTATTAGAGAAGTCAACGAAGATTGATGGATAGAGATGGAAGACGCTCAGAAGCCCATCTCCCTCACACTCATCTTCATCTTAGGTGTTGCTACTGACAGTAGAGGTCCAGTCGAGGAGATGGATGGATGCTCCTGCTCTCCGTACTGTACTTCATTTACAGAGGGTAGTGCTGCATCTCTAAGAGCACGCTAGTTATAGTCTTTTTAGTTTAGACGTCTTACAGAATATTAATTTAACACTATTGGCTACAAAAAAACACAAGTGATCTTATGTTGATGGGAAACTTTTAATGTAATCTGGGATACCTGCGTATATTGGTCTACTACAGTAATATGCTGTGAGTAAGTACTCAAGGTGCCGCGGGCTAATAGCAGTCGTTTTAATGAGGGATGATACCAATAAATTACTATATTTTCCACTCACCACAGTCCTCTCTACGGCTGAAGTTAAAAGGATTGACTCAGCCTTCACTAACCTTGTATTTGACTTGAACTGTCATTAGCAAATCAAAAGCAGATTAATTAATCACAGGTCCACTGGGGTGTGCATTACCTTAAGTGACTATTGTAATATAACTTAGAGAGAAATCACCCATATTTTCTCATCTTGACACCAGAATGAATGCTTTGCTACTTCCAGGAGTGCTGCTGCTGTCATCAAGAGGGGGGGAATGGATTCTGTAAGTGGTGGAGAGTCTATTAGAGCATTAATTCTGCTACAAATGGAGCTCTTCTCTAATGGTCAACACTTGTATCTCATCTGGTCTTCTTCAAGTTGTTTCCACTCCGCTGCACCTATTACTCTACCTTCCCTGCCTCCTTTCCTCAAATCCTTTCCTGAAAAACACACGGCTCCTCTGTTGAGAGGCTGCAGACGAGGCCTTGGACTACAGGGAAAAAGCAAACATGTTGGTTCAGTTTGACCGACAGGGTTGGAAACTGTCATTCAGTGTGAGCATATACATGAAAGCTCTGCTCCAAGTGCCAGTGTTTGTCGTTGACATGAGGAGCGAGTGGTACATCTGGGTTGTTGTTCTGCCTCGAGCTTGGATGCTTTTCCACACTGACATTTGGAAACACACCGTGACTCGCTTAGTCGAGGGAAGAAGACGCCAAATCACAGTGGGGCCGGTAGATTACAGCTTGAAGCAAGCGAGATCCCTGGAAGATGTAGAGTATTTTGTAAACACGGGGCAGTCTTATCTGTGACCCCCCCACAAGCATCACACTTTGTCCTTTCTTACATCTTTACATGCCCTTCTTTTCCTATTCTTTTTTCTCTATCTGAAAATAAGTGGTACTGTTACTGTTACCACATTGCAGCCACCCTTATTGGTGAACTAATAGTATCCCCTGCTGGCAACAGAGGGAAACAAAAACAGATGGGTCCAGAAAAAGTCTTCAGTTCTGCAGTACATCACTGTTTGCTTGACAATAGTGAAATGTTTTCAAAGACATCAAATTAAGAACATAGGAGTGAAAAGTTATATTGGTAAGAACTGAAGCTGAAAATATGCATGAATGTAGCCACACTAATTTACTTTCACAGGCTGGGAGCAGAGTAATTAAATATTACCCCACCAGAGGTCACTACTACTTTATATTCAATATCCTCATTTATTTTATCTGAAAGTCTCAAGTGATCAATCATCAAATGCCCGTAGTAAAATGTGCAATCAATGGTTTTCTTGTTACAAAAGTAAAGGTTTTTAATCAGCAAATAATCTGACAGGTATCTTTTTTTAATAAATAACAGACCTAATTGACTTCCAATTTAAGATGATACAGTGCACTATATGCAGCTGCAATCCACTATTCTGATCAATGCAAATCCTCAACAGACTTTATGACTGATCGTAGAGTCCTCCACCACTCAAGACACAGTAGTCAGCATAGCCTGTTTACATATGTATTTGCATTTAGTGTATGTCGTCTTTACAAGCATCATTAACATAGATTGTGGAGCAGCGTTTCCTCTTCAATGTAAGTTTCCAAAGAACAGCTATCCTCTTATAAACATGCTGGTTTCCATAGCAACTTAGAGCAGGCTCTACAGAACAAACACTCCAACAGTCAGGAGAATAAGAGTGCCCTAAAAATGTCTGAGCTGAGGTGTTGGGATAGGGCAGAGCAGGTACAAGATGCATGCAACACAAGGCCATATGGTTCAAATTGTGCATCGGTACAAATACTGAGAGGCATGAAG
Organism: Ophiodon elongatus; assembly: GCA_016806645.1. Taxonomy (NCBI): domain Eukaryota; kingdom Metazoa; phylum Chordata; class Actinopteri; order Perciformes; family Hexagrammidae; genus Ophiodon; species Ophiodon elongatus. Next base: position 649,074 of record JACSYO010001905.1, read on the forward strand.
AATTGAAATAATTTGTTCAGGTAAAGTTTATCAGACCAAAGAGAAATTATAGAATGTAGAATTGGCCCAGTCTGTTATGAGCTGAAAACATTGCATTTAAAATAATTTTAACAGCATTTTGCCTCCTTTTTGAAACATATTTCTACCGAAAAGATATGTTGAGGTAATTTGTGGATATTTGTATCACTGCAGCGGTATGCAACACGTTGAATCTGTCATTTTAGACCCAAAAACGTTTCACCTACCTCAACAGATTTTTAAGTGCTTCAGATACAACACATAGCCTTGAGCCATCTTAAATTTGTTACTAATTAAATCACTGCGCGAGTGGGATCTTTCTAAAAGTGCGGGATAAAGATTATTTTGAGTGGGAAAAGCATAAAAAAAAAATAAAGGCGTGATTTTTTTTCTTTCGTTTTTCTTTCCAGATATTTAAATGACCAATTATTTTCAAAATAGTATTCCTATACCAATATGCAACTGAGCAAGGAATATATATTGTTATGGTGCCATCACAGAACACGCGCTTACGTGTCCCGCGCACGCATTTAAAAAAAAAAGGAAAAAAAGAAAAACGAAACTATTTACTGTTACGGTCCACTCAGTTTGAAATGACGTTCACATAAATCCGAGTCAAGGGCAAAGGGGTAACCGGTAAAAGAAAAGAAGTTCCTGGAAACAACAGAAGAGTGAGGTGGGACGCCGCGACTGAAACTGAGAGATTCCTCAGAGGCTGGATTCCTCTGCTCAGTGCACAGCCATCACGAACCCAGAGAAACACGGCAGTTGATCTCCTGTCATCCAGATTGCATTCACAGCTCGGCGGACTGAAGGAGTCAATCATTCTGACATGTCACTTTGGTAAAGTGTTTGGGACTTCAGCAAAAGGTGAGTGACCGTGGCGTTGACAATGCAGGTAACTCGACTGCATCTCTTTTTTGTTTTGTTTTTAAGGATAGGCTTGCACGCTCTTCTTAGATTAAATTCAAAGTAGAATAGCCTTAAATTTAACTTTAATATTGGCCTTAAAGAAGAAGAAAAAAATACATTGTGCACAGTTAAGTTGCGGTTGAGTGGTTTTCTACAGGTTATATTTTACAAAGAGTAAAGAGTGTGTATTGTTTGTGTAATATTATACTTGCTGTTTTAATTCCACATTGGAATGTACCCTTTATTTGATGACCGTATATAGTTATGTGTTGTTGTTTGGAATCCTTTCCTAGGTATGAGCAGTGGATTAGTATATCCCGTGTAAAGCAAACTTTGCAAACTGCAGCAACTTGAATCAAGTTCACGAGCGCAGAGCTTCTGGTGACTTTGCTTCAGCCATGAGTGGAAAGGGTTGTCAGCTCCTGGTGTCTCCTTGCAGCGTGTCCCCATCATTAAGCATGATCAGAGGACACAAGTCCCAATCCATCAGAATACCCATGCCTTCCCCGCAACGGGCCGATCTTAGTTCTCCCTCGGGCATGGGGAAAGTGAAAAGAGGAGCCATCCGGTCCATTGCTTCTGGGAAACAGAGCGGAGGCCATGTTGTCCTGCCAAACCTGAGCCTCCGTAGACAGGTGTTGACCAACGGGACACAGATAAACATTTCGACTGCATCCCCACAAGTGCCTACTCATCATCCCACAACCAAAACAGTGACAACCGCCATACAGACGGGACGCTGCTCTTCTAACAACAGCTTCAAAGGTAAAAACAAAGGTTTAAAATATCTAATCAACCCAGGATGTGTGAGCACAGTGCAGGTGTGACTTTACTCTCCAGAACAGTACTTTAATACTGCAGTATTGGACCTGCAGCAAACTCTGACTACATTTTAATAGACGTAAAGGGGTACATCCTATAACAAAAATAAGTGTGATGTTGTATACTAAACCACATCTGAGTTACTAATCGCATCTTCATACTTCACTTATTCTCAGTGTGCTCTTCACAACCTTACTGTCTTCTTGCAAAATGCCTTGTTCTTATTTATTGATAATTAACCAAGCATAAAGCTTGTCCCTAAATTTTCTGCAGAGGAAAAATGGAAGGAGGTAAAAAGCTCATTAGTGATTAACAGAGCAGAAAGTGTCAGGTTGGTGAGGGAAATTCCACAATCTGCTGTATAAACCTTAGTTCAAGCAGACTTAATGTGATGTATTTGAGTTTCATATGCATTTTTTACTGTAATGTATTTTACAAATAGTTGTGTACTTTTATGTTAACACTTTGAATTCATCTGGAGGGATTTATTGAAAGTGGATACAAGTTGTTGCTCTGTTATATATGTAACCTATATACTTTGATAAGGTATCTCCCATATGGATATTCTGTTAATTGAATTTTGGGCTTGTGTCCAGCCGGTTGCTCTGTGTTAGGGCCTACCATGCAAGTCTTTGGCCAGCCAGCCGCTGCTAACCTGACAGTGACCAGCAGTCCCATGACCATTGTCACGGGCCAACAGTATACTGCAAGGCCTGCAGCACAACAACCTCCAACACATCCACACAGTGTGCAGATTCCCCACACTGATGCCAGGTGGGCAATATCAATAAAAGTATAAGATGATGAGCTCACTAAACCTTAAGAGTGATACTAAAGTGGATAACAACAATCTGTTTCAGATCCATACAGTCCAGAGAATCTCTGGCATCCACTACCCTTAGTCTGTTTGAAACACAGTCAATGTTTAGTGGCAGACATGACTGGTCGTATGGCTACCGTGTGCTTCCTCCACTGAGTCTACCTCAGTGCTCCACCCAGGCCAGCGAAGGAGGTGAGCAGCTCAGCCTTCCCCCCGGCACAGCCATGTCCGGCACGACCATATCAGGTGGCACGAGCACCTCTGCCTCGCTGCCCTCGTACCTTTTTGCAGGTGATGCTGGAAGCCCCAGGCAGTCACGGGCTAAGAAGAGAGCGCTCTCCATGTCGCCTTTGTCGGACGTCATGGGCATTGATTTCAACTCCATCATACGCACCTCACCTACTTCACTTGTGGCCTATATCAATGGATCCCGGAGCTCTCCAGCCTCCCACCCCACACTCTCACCTGTCCAGTCTGAAGGTTATGGTCACTTACTTGGTGTGAGAGGCTGCTGCATCCCCCACGCTCATCCCTACAGCATGACAGGCTCTTCGCAGGCTCTGGCCCCTCAGACAGATTATGGCCGTATGCAGATGCTTGAAGAGGGAGGGGGTCTGGAGAGCCAGATGGCTAACATGGTGGTGGACCAGCAGTGCCTCCCTGGGGAAGGAGGGTCACTGGAGAAGAGAGCAGAGAGCTGCAGCCAAACCACCAACAACCTGCTGCCACCTCCACAATTACAGCCAGCCCTGCTGGCTACTATCCAAGAGGCTGCTACTCCACAGGGGCCTCCACCACCCTACCACTCACACCAGCACATCAACCTCACTAGACAGTACTGTAAAATAAAGCCCCCTTCTCAGTTTCCTCTAACACAAGCTCCCATGGTTCATCACAGGCATGGGGTGAACTTTCTACCCCAGGTCCCTATGCTGGAGGAAGAAGAAGGAGAGCTGGAGGACTATGGGGCCCACTGCTGCAGGTGGTTGGATTGTAGTGCAGTCTATGACCAAAGGGAGGAGCTGGTAAAGCACATAGAAAAGCTACATGTGGACCAGCGGAAGGCTGAGGATTTCACATGCCACTGGGTGGGCTGTCCACGCAACTTCAAGCCCTTCAATGCCCGATACAAGCTTCTTATCCACATGAGGGTCCATTCAGGAGAGAAACCCAACAAGTGCACGGTACACCATGTAGATCACAGCTATGTCTCTTCTCATGCAACAGAAGTCTATATATCTATCTATCTATCTATCTATCTATATATCTATTGACACACTTGATTTCTCTGCCTCTAAGAAATAAGATTCCGTATGCTATCTCCCCTCTCAACAATACAGCATGGCTCTCTAAAGCAGATGAATATTTTTTTACTAATTTGTGGGAAGACAGAGTGAAGGCAGTCAAAGCAGGAACATGATGAATGTCAGGGGCTGACTGAGTCCAATTCTCAATGTTCCATTCAAAGCCACAGTATCTGAAGGCTGCAGGGAAAAAAAGGGCAAATGCCTTCATGTGCTCTGTGTTTATGGCCAAGGTTTAGGTAAAAAGAAGTGGCCTCTCTCTCCTCTTAACTTTAGCCATGCGGTAATTAGCTGAGCTCTGTGATAATTGACATGGGAGTTAACTCAATTATGTAGTTATTAAATAAGCACAAAAGAAGTCTCGCACTCTAGGTCTGGCATGGCACCATGGCTCTCTAGTAGCTACTGGGCCTGTCAGCAGCAGGGGTCCTGCCTGGCCACCGTCTGACAAACTTGGCCGCCGTTATGGGAAGGTGATGCCCCATAGTCTGGCTCTCTATAGGACTGCATCTGTGGCCAAAGAGTTGGCGTTTATCCATGGAGTGGATTATTGATGAAATAGTAGCTTTGTTTGTCCAAGATTGATGAGTTGTTTCAGTTGTGTTGCAATTTAATGATGCCTCTGTAGTTTAATGCAATTAGTTTTAATGCGATGTGGGAATATTAAAAACAAGACACACTAGTACTTCGAGCGAGATGCTTGTGTCAGCATGCAAACATGCTCACATAGACAATGCTAATATGCAGATGTTAAGCAGGCGTAGGTTCACCTTTTTCGCCATATTAGCTTTGTGTGTTAGCAAATGTTAGCATTTGCTAATGAACAAATACAGCTGAGGCTGATTGGTTTATAACCAAATAGCTGCAAAGCTAATGACATTCCAAAGAATCAGATCATAATAATTTTAACCTAATAGTGCCGTTATATGAAATGTCTGGAGATCACCTAAGTTATTACAATTCATCCGAAGGGGGCCAATTTCATCGCAATCCATCTAATAGCTTTTAAGATATTTTACTAAAAGCCGAAAAGGTCAACCTGTTGGTGATGATAAAAGAAATGTCAGAGGATCACCAAAATCAGTAGGATTCACCCTGTTGGGACTCTAAATGTCTGTAACAAATTTCAGGGCAATCCATCCATAGGTTTTACAGAAATATCAGTCTGGACCAAAGTGAACAAACCAACCAACAGACAGACCAACATTTCAGTTCCCTGGAGCCGTGCAACTAGAATGGCAAAACAAATAATTATGGACTGTACACAACTCTGAATTTCCTCCTTTGTTTTTTTTTTGTCACTCCTACTGGGAAAATACTGCAGACTTACATGAGTAATTGACAAACCACTCGCAAAACATGCCTCATGAAGCTGCTTTCAACAAGTCAGTTATTAACGGCATGCATACCTGCAGTCGACCTTTGGTACCAAAATACTCACTTATTAGTTGAAGCCCGCTCTGTTGCCATGGGGCTGCAAACGTTGGATGGGTCTGTGCTCCATGTAATCATTCAATAAGTATTCATGGTCACAACTCATTGCCAAAAACAGAATTGTAACAAAGTGGTAGTTGTGTTTGTGGTATAGTAAATATAGGACAGGCTTACTCTGGAGAAAGAGAGAAAAGGTCAGCACACTAGACTTATCTTTATTGCACTATAGTCATAATTCAATTATGTGCAGATTTTCTTCGAGTCTATATCAAAAGCGCAGGCTTTTTCTTTCTTTACATGAGTATTTTCATATACGTATGTGCATGTGATTACACGTACTCCCTCTGAGAGTTTTAAGTCGTGCTTAAACGATAGAAATGCAATATATGAAAACTCTGAATTTCACAGAACAGTTGTAAAAGCTAAAAGCACTTAAGTCTTCCTGATTGGCAGGTGAAAAAACGGATGAATGAGAAAGTGCGAGGCCGCAGCAGAACAATAGGGTAGCTCTTGTTACAAAGGGAACATCTAGGGCAGGCCCAGGCTTGTACCTGTCGTCTCACAATCTGTTTAATGATGATGCAGCTGTTTGTTAACATATTCTCAACTCACCAGTCTCTTTCCATCCGTCACTGTGATTTAAACATATGAAGTTTTAAAAGCACGGAGTGAACTTAAAACCCAAACAAGAGATTCCTGCAGTCATTGTTGTTCAGCATGTTAATTATGATTTAAATTTTTTTTATATAATTCCGAGCTGTTGCCATTTTGGCAATTTCTTCTTCGGTGGTTGAGAAATTACTTTCTCTTTTGAATTATTAGCTTGTACATTGTGGCTGGCATGTTTTTTACTTCTACTCCAACACAAAAAACATCCACTCAATTAATTGAAGTTGTGAGTAAATTGAAAATGAGTAAATTCAAAATATACTGCTTGTTCAGTAAAACAATAATTATACCCAGTGACCATCAGTTATTGGCAAGTTTGGCCAGAATGTACTTCATCTTCTTTCAGAATGAGTTAATAATGTTTTGATCAATCAGTATGGTAAAAAATGAAACAGTAATTCCTTGCTAATCCACTAAATTTACATTTTCCATACATGAGCAGCTTGTAATTCAAGCCTTGCTTACACTGAAACGCAGGTCTGATTAGATGGCAGGTTTGATAACATTTTAAGCAACATCCTTACAATTGTTTAGCACCAATAAATAATGCTTAAGTATCTGGAACACACTTTCACATTACAGCTCCAGTCATTATTTTGCTTTAGTAAACAAAGCCGTTTATTGATCCAAAATGCTAAACTCCCACGTGGTCTAAAATTGTAAAAGCAAACTGATAGTTTGCTACATATTTAAGTAATAATGTAAACGATTTTTATTCAAATAAATATCTGGGATGTCACAATTCATCACCTGATGATGGACCAATGATGATTGAGTCCATGACCCAGTGATAAAATCATTTGCATTTTCAGTATTATGTATAGTAGAATATTTTTATTATTATTAAAAGGTGACACGGTTTGGATCTCTGAGAATAAACACACCTGCAATTACCACTTAGCTCCAGTTGCCGCCAAAGAGAAAAAAAGAGATCTTCGATATTGTAACTTATATTACACTATTAACTATTATTGATCATGTAACACCCCTCCAGGAAGGAACAAGTCATTGGAGAAAGGGAATGAAATGTTTAAAAAATATATATAGTCTAAGAAAACAGGTGAAACAAAAAGAGCAAAGAGGGTAGAAACATCACTTGTGAAACTGAGAAGAGTGGAGTCCAGAGTGAATTGACCTCGGGCTAAGACTGGGCATTGGACAGACTCTGCTGGCACAGACTGCTGCTGCCATTGTTCAGCCAGGGCATGAGCACCTGCCAGGGCCTGTCAGAAGCTGGCTGTAACACTGATCCACACTGAGGAGCCATGCTGCTTTCTTTTCAGCCCAAACGTCCCTCACGACAAACTAAAAAGCCCTCCGCGCTTTATGAGAGCTTTATGAGACAGAGAAAGAGAGTTACACAGTTACCCAACCCTGGCTAGTCCTGGAGTTGTGGCGTGTTTCAGCTTTATGCTGGTTCTCACTTGTCTGACCACTTTGCCTCTGAAGAGACTTATTTATCATTGTCTGCGCTGTTTTTCTTGTGGTAATATAGCTGGGAATTTAAACTATGTTAAGGATTGGTCCACTTTGCAAGACCATCCCCTTATGAAGGAGCATTTATCATAGTACACCAGTATTGGAAAGTGTGCCCAAGTGAAATGGTGAGAAGGGGTTATGAGATACATTTGTCATTTTGTGCTACTCCACCGTTTTGTTCATCTTTCAATTAAGTCTATTTGCTTTGACAAATATTATATTATTCATATTCAGCGCTGGTAAATCTAGATTTTATGCTTTCTTTACAATTTCCAGAATACAACCACCATCCATTTAACATTCATCAATAATTGTCATAACATTAAATTAGGCCAATATCTTTGCTTCAAACAAGGTTTGGTAAAATGTCATGTGACATTTTTTTATTTTAGAGTTCAATTGAAGATGCTAGATGGTTTTTCAGAATAGATATCAGGAAATAGCTGTGTCATGATGATAAATAAAGGCAATTAATTATATGTGGAATGCAGAGGAATGTTATGAGTGAACCATAAATGGGCAGAGACATTTTGATTTGGCTTTGGCAGTGATGACTGAGAGGTATCAGTATGTCAGGAATCTAGTCTGAGAGGAAAAAATAACAAAATTGGACATGGTCTGTGTGTTTTCTCCATAAAACCTAGTAATCACATTCCAACTCCCCTGTGAACAGGAAGAGGGGAGTAAATTCCTAATCTTAGAAAAGTTGACATATTAAGCACTAAAGTCACTGTGGTCGCATGATACTGCAGTGTATGTATGATGTATGAAATAGATCTAGATATATAATGTAGTCCTTCTTCAGCCTGAGGTTTGCAGTAAATATATGTACTGTAGTAATGTATACTACAAGTGACTTTACTTGTGTTGTAACTGATAGCTTACCAGCTGCTGTCAAGGTGATGCAAGATGAAGGATTCAAAACACAAATGACAGAACGAATGAATGAGTGCATAAACACTGCCCCCTGCTGGTGACACACACTACTATCAGAAATAATAATAATAATAATAATAATAATATTTGTGTTAAGAATGAAAAATATAAATATATATTTTAAACAGCAGGCAAGTAAATGTATTCTCTCACTTTTTTTAAAACAGATTTGCAAGAGTAGCAATTAAAACCCCTCAGTTGAATACTCAATTTTGAGAAAACATTTTTTATTTTTTGAAAGCACAAAGCCTCGTAGTTCTGTGTCATAACAAGAGTGCAAACAAAACAGAAAAGAATAAGAAAAATAGGTGAGAACAAATCATGTATGTCTACTATGTGTGTGCCTCTTTCAAATTTGGTTGAGTTTCATATTGACCAATTTTGACTTAGTGATAATAAACTACAACAAATTACCTGTCAGAGGAGGGCAGGACCATGACTGTAATCAAAGCGGTTCAAGAGCAGTAACCATTTAATTTTGGGTGTGTTATTTTCGGGCCCATGCACAGAAAGCGAGTGCTTGTTGATGGAGTCAAGCATCATAAGTTAACTGATTCTTTCATTAAAAAAAATTGTCTGTAATGAGTCTGCTAACTTAATGAGTCTCTATCAGACTCATTAAGCTAGCTTCAATCATCAGTGTTACATTTGTAAAGTAGATATCTCCTCCTCAAAGGGTGGTATGCTCTGTGCCCTAAGTGTCCATCTAAGTTACATGCTCATAATATTCTCCAATGATTTACTCTTAACAATAACATCCATATGTGTAAGAAAAAATGAAATCAAAGGCACATAAGTAAAGTAAATAAGTAAGTATAGATTCACACAAAAAATGCAGCATTGTAGAAATTGGCTGAGGGTGAGAGTAATGTGGTTGTATACTAATCCAACATAGAGATAAACAATACAGTGGAGTCTGCTCACTAATAATAATAGCAGGGAGTTGCAGTTGTGACAAGGTATAAACTTACCATAAAACTAACATGCACCCGTCTCTACCAAATGTTTACGCTTTTCAGGGCTTTGCTGCTCCATAGCTGCTCGCCTGTCAACCATGAAACTACTATAGCAGTGAACAGTTAGGGCTTACATTAATGTCAGTTGAGACTAAATGGCATGTCATTTTATCTATTCAAAAGGTTCTCTATATTTCCTTTTTCACTCCCTCCCACACACTGAGGTCAGCAGGCTTTTGTCTGCAGCGACTTTCAGCTAATAAGCTCATAGCTCCAGGTATATGTGAAACATCATGTTGGAGATAATTGCAGAGCTTATAATGGATATTGCACTGGAGGGAGTCAACAGCCAAAAACATCATTGGCCCCCAGGCCCTTATTTAAATGTAGTAGAAATACATTTTTGGCAACCTGATAGCAATGTCCTGCTTAGACAACGTTTACTGTGTTTGTATGCGGTTACAGTTCGAGGGCTGCAAGAAGGCTTTCTCTCGACTAGAAAATCTCAAAATCCACCTGCGTAGCCACACGGGGGAGAAACCCTACCTGTGTCAGCACCCAGGATGTCGCAAGGCTTTCAGCAACTCAAGTGACAGAGCTAAGCACCAGCGTACACACCTGGACACAGTGAGTGGCAGCTTTGCACAAAAACACTCAATTATCAATGGGATTTCAAAGCTTATGTGTGTGTGTGTGTGTGTGTGTGTTTTTGCCTCTATGTGGAGTCCGATAAGTTTTCATATTTCTGTGATTGTACAGAAGCCATATACCTGCCAGGTGCCTGGCTGTGCAAAGCGTTACACGGACCCCAGCTCCTTGAGGAAACACGTGAAATCCCACTCTACTAGAGAACGGCAGTTATGGAAGAAGGTACGGACTACAGTGTGTGCTGTCACAGACATTCACTCGTTTTTTCCAAGCACTATTGTTCTTGAGAATGAATTTTAATGAGAAACGTTATATCAAGTAACGCAACTGAAAGAATGTGTAAGCTGTCATCTGAAAAAAAAAATGGATTTGTAAAAGACATTGGCTGGGTCCAGGTGGCTAAATCTCATTAGTGATGATTGCAAGTAGACAGCATCACTTCCTCAACATTTCACGCACAAACAAAAGAAAATCTACATCAACACATCATGTCATAGTGCTTTCTTTTCCCTAATTAGCTGACAGTATTGAGCATTATACACTCTGTGGTGTGCTCTCCATTCCACTCTGTTTAACTCTGCAACTTAAGTGTTCACGGTAAAATCGTCATTTACTTTCTCTTTTTTTTCCAGATGAAAATACATCCACTTGCTCTCACACTGAATTACCTTGCAGGAAAATACACATAATTATGCTGTTTGTCGGATCTTTGTCCAGTTTTTACCTTTCTTAATTTTCCACTCAGGGTGACTCCATTTCAAAGGTTCACATTATGGCCATGCAGTGCTTCAGTTCAGATTGCTGCATGTATGTGTGATATTTATTCTCTTTAACTGAGGGTGATGTCACCATAGATACAAAGAAGGTGGGTAGTAACTAAAAAAGGTGACATTTTACAAAGTCTCCCACATGCACGACTTCTCTTGTCTAAAACTAAAAAAACAATGTTTATAGTAATTGGGATTCAACTGATGCTTCTCAAGATGGAATGCATGTTATATTTATTTCTTACCAAGACCACTGCAAAATCCTAACATTTACTGTACACTGACCATTAGCTGTTTCTTGTCTTATCTGCAAAAAGTTCTGATGGAAGAAAACAGGCTTTAAAGCTATTATCCCTAAGATGTTCATATTGTTTGATACTATTTTTGGCTGGCATTTATTCTGCTATAACCCTTTTATAAATATAACAAATATACAGAGCACAACATCAAAGCACAAAGGCACAAAACTCTCTAATTACTAAAAAGGTGTAACAGAAGTAATATTGTAGCTAGAACTATTACAGTTGAATTATAAAATGCGATTCAAAGGAAACTCTTCCAGAATACCCTTGCTGCATATATTCTGTCCACCGTTGTTTAGGCTTATGCTCCATGTGCCATGTCTCTAGATGAAATCCACTGCTGACGTGAATCAGGACTCGCTGACAGACTGTTTAACCATCCACCCTCTGCAACCAAGCCTTTCTCCTCTGGCGAGGATAGACTTGAACTCTCAGCCTTGTGCATCCCATGAGATATATTCTGGTATGTGTACGTTCTGGCTCTTTGCATTACTATATTTGATGTAACAACTAGATACCTTAGCATATACCCCTGCAACCATTTGCACATAATAGGTTTATCCGTTAGATTTAGGCTGTGGTGGACAGCCCTTAACTGTCTCTCATCCCCTGTTCCTCAGCTGCTCCGCGGGGACGAGAGTCCTCCAGCCATCCTCACCTGGCTTTGTTGTACTCCTTACAAGATGAATACAGGTACTGAGGATTTTTGTCATTGTGTCGGGTTTGGCGATTTTATATTTAAGTTAAAAAATTCTAACAAAATCATTCAAGCAACTTTACTATTCTTCAATTCATGCATTCATATCCCATAATGGTAAAGGAATTTCAACTACATTTCAGTGAGGAAAATGTTACTAAAAGTTTTGCTTTTCATAAGCAAAAAAGACAAAGCCTTGAATCTTTTTGAAATACTGTGGAATACAACCATATGCAGCAACAGTTAGAGCCAACTTGTATTTTCTTTTGATTTTCTATTCCCATTGGCACAGTAAGAACTTTAACCATGACTGATTTAAATGCTTCACACATCTTTTTATCCTTTTTGCTGATCTGAAACAATCAACTTAAACATTGGTTGTCATGGCGGCAAGACTATAAGCTCATAATTAGAATATTCAGTTTAAGAGAAAGCACTATTTTGTACCCTGACAAAAGCGTCTAGCTGGGGGGGGTTTGATGGTTTGTGGGTGTGCTACGGCTGGGAAGAGGCTTTACAGGTTTGGGATAGCCAGCAACACATTTCCCTGGTCAATCCATAGGAAAACACCCCTTCGTCTAAAAACTTCAAAAGCATGTGATGAAGTATTTCAGTTGCTCTGAGCAGCCAGATGCTCATGGCTCCTCACTGGTTGGGTTTGTTCTCATATCAGCAGTAGGCCAAAGCATTCACTGCGGGGTTCTGGGAGGACAATTGGCCTGCGAAAGCAGACCTTGCTTTGGCTCATTGGTCTTGACTGCTGGTATTAAAGGATGCTATAGCCACCGACAAGAGCAGCTAAGGAATTCAATAAGTGAAACATAGAATCTAAAAAATACCATTTAAAAAGGTCCTGAGAGACGCTGTAATTACTTTTTTAGAAGTTAAATTGATTGTAAAATCCTTGTCGCCGTTTTCTGTACACTTTTCTGGGATTCTTTTTGGTTCCCATTCAGTCCTTGCATATTGTCAACAAACTCTGGCTCCTTCAGTATTCTTTTTATTGGCAAATAGACAAGCAAAAGTTTTACTTGGCCACAACTAACAGCAGGGGTGTCAGCTCCCATGGTCACTGAACAATATTTACATTTACTAGTTTAATCCGCTGTATTTAACAATGTGTTAAATCAATCTGAAAGTAATGTTCTTGATTTTCTTAATGTTGTAACAATGAGCAACAGAGGTATAACAATTGAGGTAATGATTTTCTGTATGGTTTAACTCCTGTACAATACAGACATATGGTTTGGGTTAAACAAGTTTTCCTGTTTTAACCAATTATACTAAAAGACACAAGTATCAGTCTTATCTTGTGGCCAAGAACTCGATGAGTGAAACACCTTTCAAGAAACTTTTCTTATCGTAACAATGTCATTTTTTATCTTATCGGGAAACTTTTCACACTATAACAAGACAAAAAGTAGTGATAACTTATATCCTTATAAGATGAAACATTTCATAAGCCATAATGAGAGAAGTTGGTCTCGGGCAGAGGTGGACTCGCTGCGATATATACTCCGGTTGTGAACTGGCACTTGGCCTTTTGCAATGAGCTTCATCCGTTGTACTCAATTACAGCAGAATCTCGCCATGTCTCAACCCAACCAAGTAAATGAGCCACATTCCTCAATTTATCCTTTCTCCGCACACTGTTTCCTTATTCAAACTTGAGCTTTTATGTTTATGTTTTATCTTATAACAATAAGTTATCATGTACAAGATAAATAGTATATTGTTAAAACAAGACATGTTTCTTGTTATAACGTGATAAGTTTGTACATCGTATTAATGTGAAAAAATATCTTGATATAACATGAAAATATCGTGTTATAACAACAAAAGTTCCACGCGATAATGTCATACTGACCCGTTTTTCTTTTTCTGGCGTGGCAGCAATACGCTGCCATACATATATAGCAGATAATATCTGTGAAAGCTGGAATTCTTTCCTCATTACATGCATGTAGAAAAGATGAAAAAGTTGATAGAGGGAGCTTTCTGCATTCTTTTAAGTGGTTCTTTCAAATAATGTTGTGCATCTAATCTGTGGCATTCAAGCGAGTAAAGAATTGCCTAAGGACAATCATAAATGATGACTAGTGTATCTCATGCAAATGGTTGCTGAAGTTTGTGTCATATTACCACAAACTGTGTGAAACCATCACCTGGACATTACCGGATGAAGGATTACTTAATGCTTTATTTGCTGTCTAACTCATAATCATGCCATTGCGTGAAACTGGGGTTAACAATGGAATTGGAAAAATACAGTTGTTTGTTTAAGTGCAATGTCTTCCAACAAATTCTAGTTGAAGTACGGTTAAATGGTGATGCAGTTTGTGATCTGAGATGTTTTTGATTTCTTTAACATTTGACTATAAGAATTGGTTTATAATATAAAATGATAGCAGTCAATGGTGATGTCTTTACATTTAATTGATGGAATTGATGGAAACCATCATACACATATATAACATTCATATATAACATATATAACATAGAGGATGCGCACAACAATGGCAACACATGTAGAATGTATTGCATTTCAGTTCATCACCATGCATAAATACTGCTTCTTTAAAACTTACAGAATATTCTGTAAAGCTTTATTCCATTCAGTGGGTAATAGTTTTTAATGAGAGAAATATTAAGAAATAATTTTATATAAAAAATATAACATACACTTTACAGGTTAATTTAATCCAGCCTCAAACGTACCCTACATTTAAATCATGAAACACCGCTCAAAACTAGATTATCTACATTCTTAATTGCATTGTTTTTAAATAAGTAATAAGTAATGCTTCCTTTTTTTAATAATAAAAACATACATTGTTCTTTTTCTTTATTCCACAAGCAGAGTATTTAATTCAGTCTGAAATATTTCAGGTTTGTTGATCCCTCCCCTCACCAGCTCTTCCCCAGGGACCAGTGTGGGCCTTGCTCTCCCACCTGCCTCCCTCATCCTCCCAACGGGACATCCCTACAGAACAAGCGAGATCTGAAGCAGCCCAGCCAGCCTCCTGATCTGGCAAATCACAATCCAGGTAACCTCATCTTTTAAGATGAGGTTAATCATCTTAAAAGTTTGCCAAATAGATGTGAATACAGGTTAATGAATAATAAGGTTTTTTTAGTGTAAGTTTCACATCTGAAGAGCCTATTAGCAAATGCATGGGCAGTTTGACAATCTGAACTGATTTTCTTACGTGCACATTAATCGTGCATTATATCTTTATCATGTGTAGCAGGTGGCTGGTGATTTTTCTTGTTAGACAGAATCAGGCAGCTCCACTCTATGTACCTATAAATAGATATCACCTCTTTTCCCCGCAGACTTGACAGCCAACGTGATGTTGACAAGGTTTTCAGAAACACACAATTTAATTGTAACTGCTCCTGAAATAAAGACAGGCTCTAAAAAGATTAATTTATGAGGTCTAATGTTACTTTTCTACAGGAATGTTTGATATAAGGAGAGAAAAGACTTTAATTGAGTTGTTCTTTCACAATGTGGATAAAGGTGTGAGGCTTTCACATTTTCCCCATAGAGCTCTCAGGGCAGATTACAATGCTATATTCTCCTCCACAATATGGTGGGATCACAGCACAGACCAGCTCAAGTCCCCTGATGCAAGTTGATGCCTTTGGTGACAGCCTCGCTCCAGCAGCCAATAATCCCAATGGGGTGGCGACTTTACAAACGGCTCTCTCCTGCTTTACAGGTAATGAAATTACTGTCCAAACTAAGTCACTCAATTTATTGCCATCGGATTTTACAACTCTCTCTGTGCATACATGCGTGTGTGTGTGTGTGTGTGTGTGTGTGTGTGTGTGTGTGTGTGTGTGTGTGTGTGTGTGTGTGTGTGTGTGTGTGTGTGTGTGTGGCCACAGGCGCATCTGCAGGATTTGATGTCCACAGTCAAGCACAGGATGTGGATCCTAATCAAGAACTGCATGGAGGGGACTTCTTCAGTGTGGTGGACCATTGCACAAGCCAGATGTCCTGCATCTATACAGAGGGATGATATTACTACTGGCGGGTTTGTGTCTTTGCACTATTTTGTGTCCCGAGCCATTTAAAAAGAGACAGTTCACCCCAAAATCAAAAACCCATTTTCTTCTGACCTATAGTGCTATTTATCAATCTAGATTGTTTTGGTGGGAGTTGCCTAGTTTTGGAGCTATCATCTGTACAGATCTCTGCCTTCTCTTAAACATAACAAAATTATATGGCACTTGGCTTGTGGCACTCAAAGCGGCAAAGAATAGATTTGAAAAACTAAACGGAAATGTTTCTTTCCAGAATCATGACCCGGTAACTCAAGATAATCCACAGTCTTTGTTGCGAGCAGTTTCCTGTGGGAGATAGTTGAAACAAAATAATCCCAATATATTGGAGAAGGGCAGACATCTCGATCGTCGATATCTCCAAACCTAGAAAATTCACGCAAAAACAATTTAGGTTGATAAATAGCAGGTAAGAGGAAAAATATGTGATTTTATTTTGGGGTGAACTGTCCCTTTAAGTCAAATGGTCAATAGGAAGAACACTTTAGATGACGCCACATCAGCAGCAGCTTCATTAAGCGAAATAAAAGGGATTTGATTGATTGATTGATTTACTGGTTGATTGATTTATAAAACAATCCAAGACGCTGCTCCCTTGGTCTTGAAGGAATTGACTGACATTCTCAATGCAAGTTTCACTCTCTTCGACTAAATCTCTATAAATGTACTATTGACTCAAGAGACAGGCTTCTGCCTCCATAATCAATGTACATGAATGGCTGAGCTTACCGGATTTAAATGTTTACTTTCTCCGTTTTTTTACCGCTTGTGTAGAATAATGTTAATGTAATAAGTACTTTGGGTAGTTTCTGGTTACATTTTGCACAATATTCAATACTGCAATCAAAGCAAAGTATGCAAGGGGAGGTTTTTCTTAGAACCATAGCTTTGTAACTATAGTAACAAGACAGCCTTACCATTTCGCTGTAATGTTCATAGACATAACCTGTTGATTGAGTATAGTACTGTAATGTGCAATGATTGCTCCTGTGCCTAGATCATGAGGTGGATTTCTGTTGGTGACCATACCAATGATTTTACATGTTTTAGTTTAATTACTGCAAATGATCCTTTCTGAAAGCATGGCATTGTGCTGTACATTTTTAAACCTGCCTTCCAGCCGTTTGTTTTCATGTGGTATAAAGGAAGACTTTAAAACTGGCTTGACATTTGTGAGCTATCAGTGACTATAGCTGCATCATGTTACATAATTGTTGCATTTTAATGCAGTACAGACTTATCAATCCAGTTTGCACTTGCTGCATAACCATGCAACCATAAGATTATAAGTATTTAAAAAAAAAAAAAAAGCAGACATGAAGATCACCATATATCACCAAGCACAAACGCAAATTTGAGGTCCCTGCAAATGTTTGATTTTTATTGTGTAGTGAACTGACCATGAGGATACATTTCTTTTTAAAAAACTATTCAAACCTCATGATCAGCAGCATTGTAAAGTACACATGGTTTATAGTAAATGGGCTAAAATAAGCAAGAGACACTGCTCCGGTATTGTTACTTTTGAACATATTTGGAATCGATGAATAAAACGAAGAAGACAATTTGTACCCTTGCGTTTCATTTGTCGTATGCGTTGTGACTTTGTGTGAAACGAAGATGCACCAAACTCTTGTGGATCAGTTTATGGTGGCTAATTTAATTTGTTCTTGTTTGAAATTGAAAGGACGAAACTCTTTTAGTTTAAAAAAAATAATTCTTTTAGCAAATGAGTGTCAAGCTTCAGATGGGGGCTTCAGTAGTTGCCTAGCAACAACAACAGCTTTTCCAAAAAGCATCTGTTTAGTACTGTTAACCAAAAGAAGTGTTGCGACGTGGAGCCAGGTGGTTAGTTAAGCTCTGTATCTAGTAGGAATACATTTAATTCAGTATTTAATTGTTCAGGAGGAGAGACACGTTCATTAGGAGGGGTTATCTTTTCAATAACAGAGTAGGACAGCGAGAATAATCGCAAAATGCAACATGATTGTCATTAAATACACTGCAGCACAGAATAATGGTATTAACTCTTGGCCTATTCAGCCATCTGGTGTGGTGAATACTGGGAACTGTCCGTGCACACTTGTGGTTACAAATCCACGCAAAAAAACTAATGTATAGCAGGTTAATGGAAGGCAATCATTCAGTCAGCATTACTTTTAAGTGTATTCCAGCCTTTGCATTTACTACATTCTCCCACACAAGGTGGAAAAACATCAAAATAAGTCTGAAAAATGTTATGCTTTTTGTTCAGCTCTCAAATCTGAGAAATAAGACATGTTTAAACAAATGAGAAATTATTATTTCAATCCTTTCTATGAGGATGTCAGAATGAATGCAAATGGTTTATGGCCTACTTCTTTCTGTATTTAAAACCCTGGTGGTGGAGAGGTTCAATGGTGAGGTGACTTGTTTCTAAGATCTAGTAGAAACGGTAGACACAGTACAGACAATTCGAGGCTCAACATGGGGTTCTTTGTTTTACTCAGGTTTGATAGTTTGATGGACTCGTAGGCTCTTGGTTTATTTGTCACTGATGTTTATTAATTATTGAAAGCAAACTCAAACCAAACTCAAAGTAAATCAAATGAAGGAAAGAATTTGCCCCAAACGTAAACAAAACAAATATAACGAAACAGATCAAACTATTTCGGTTCCTTATGTTTACCTCCAATGTTGAGGCTACTGTTGACAAACTCGTCTGGTGTCTTTCCACGTACACCTGGCATGGTTCGTTTGGTCAGGGCGAAAGAGGTCACGTGTTAGTATATCCTTTTTCTGTCAAACTAAAAGGCAACCACTAGGTGGTATCGATAATCATTTCCTAAACTAGTTGCTCCTTTTTTTCATCAAACAACAAAAGTGTCTTATACAGATAAACCATATTCCATTTTGTGAAGTTAAAAAGTGAATGTTAAGAGAAACAAACTGAATTATTCATTCGGAGAAAGACAAATGAAAAAGGCAACACCCAGATGTTGCTGAGACTGAGACAAAGACACGAGTGGGTTATTGCAGCAGCTTCAGGAACACATGTTGCTCTTTGTGGCAAATATAACCTATATTGTGTGCAAATGACAGACATATTAAACCATACTGTCACTAACCCTTGCCCTGTCTTTGGCCAAAACTTAGATGAACTTGGCAACCTCAGATTATCACAATACAAGCATAGATTTATATCATTGCGGGAGAAAATGCAATCACCTTAAAAAGAAGCACAATCATAATCATCATCTGTATGTCGTATAGCTTAATTATGACAGTATGGAAATAAAGAAATTCCCAAATGATTACCCAACAACATAACGGGGGTCCTGGTCCAGGGTTAGGTCTTTATAAAACGTATTCATCCGCTAATAGAAAACTAAAGACAATGCAGATTTATTATTTGTTTTAATAATATGATTCCAGTAGTTGTCTTCTTTTTTATTAATTCAACATCATCTCACATGCTTTCTGGATGTATTAAACGTCTCCAAATGAACCCGACTAAACGCGTTCGCTCGGGTTTAATTGGCTCGTTACATAGTCCCGATATACTAACACACATATACATATATGTCGGTGTGATTTTCTTTCCGTCAGACCGTATGAAGTGCGCTTTAATCTCCTCCCACCTGCCTGGTGAGGTTGCGCGCTCCGGGTGAGTTTTATAGCAACTGTTGCCCAGTGAGGCAGCGCCATAGTCACCGTAGTCCTGGCGACTGTAACCCACCAACAACAACCTCTCGCTCCATCATCACCACCTCCTCCACCATCCTCATCTTCATCCACCAGTCCACAGCTCAGGTTTGAATGCATTTTTTTTTAACTATATATGTTTTACCCCCACAGCTCTAAATCGGGCTTTTCTCGCTTGAAGGGATAATGATGTGAAAGGGGTATTTAATGCTGTGTGTGTGTTTTGTCTGCAGCTGAATGAGGGGCTCGGTGGATAGCTGGGGTAGTTTGCTAGCGAGGGTGTTTCTTTGTGACGTGGTAGCCTGCTTGCTAACGCTGCCTGTAGATGCCCACAGCTGCGAGAGGTCCCGCTCGCTAGCTGTACGCGAGCGATGTCCTCTCGAGGGGTTGCTCTAGGTCTAACACTCACCCACACGTCGGGTGGCGTGGAGGGAAAAAAAGGGGTTTCCGTGTGACTTGTGTGCTTAAACTTCAGCATGCTGGGTGGTAGCATCGGTCTGGGGGCTAGGCACCGATGCTAGCTGGTCAGCTGGAGCAGGAGCAGGTGTCTGTTGTTGCTAGGTTGCTAACGCCAGCGTTGCCCCTTTACGATGCCTGTCGGTGTACGGCTAATGTTACGGGGATATTTTAAGTGTGTGTGTGTGTGTGTGTGGGTCGGGTGGTTCATATCTCGTTGGTCATGCACAATCGATATCACGTCGATCAGCAGTGGAAAGTGCAGGGAGCTAGCTTTCCATACACTAACTGCTATTGACAATAGCTAAGCCATTACTTTCCCTTTTGTCTTAGGGAGCCCGATAGCTCCGCTAGCCCTCCATCTGCCCTCTTTGTGGCATCGGGTGGCTGTGATAAGCTATCTTGGTAACACAAGGGGAAGTTGTTTTGCGGTGGTGAGCTTTGAAGGAAAAACACCTGCACCCGATTTAACATTAAAATACCTCAATGTTACTACCCCCCCCCCCTCTCCCCTCCTCCCCCCCGGGTTTTTTTTCTTCGTTTCGTTATTCTGCATTTCACATTCTGCACAGGGCTGCTAGCGTCAATGCTTATCCACCCCTTCTGCAAAACATGTCTAATTATTGAGAAACAATTAAACTATTAAATTTTTTTAAATATATATTTAGTTACGTGTGTGCATGTTTTTCTCTGGGTGCGCATAAAAAAAGGGGGACAGAGAAGGAGTATACTCAATTCAGCGTGACACTGTCCAGGGAGATCCATTAGTTCATTTTAATAATGCCAGATTGAGTTGGGGCTCCTTTTTTTTCAAATTGGTTAAAAACATGAATCTTTCAAAACAATATGCTTTTTGCCTTCAATGGAATAGTACACGTGCATTTTAAGGTTGCTCGATCCTATGGGTGGTTCACATGAGTACAGGCCAGGTTTCCTAACGTTGCATCACAATTATTTCGGGGTCCATTGGGTCTCCTGTGCAGCTGCGACCTGTGTCCCGTTAGGGGAGAGCTTGGGTGTGTCAGTGGAGAGGTGAGTGGAGGACAGGTGCACCTCTGGTAGTGATGGGACTCCTGGCCATCTAGGCTTGCCTGCGTGTGTCCACCACAAGCAGTAAATTAATACAGTAATACAGTAAATGGATTAGAATTTGGGTACATATATCATTTTTTCAATTGTATGATGGCTGTGAACCATGAATCACAGTACTGCTCGTGTAGCCAGACAGAGCCAGAGCACTTCAAACCAATTAGATCAAAATACAAATTGCCCAATTTTTATTTATTTTTGCGTACTGCAGGTAAAGACTAAAATAATGTTAATATATTGATCTGTTGGCACATACAACCCAAAACAGGTCATGCACAGACACCTCTCCCAACACACACATAAGACAGGATGTTGGGAACTGCTAGTTATCATATCATATTACCACTTACCTGTAATCCGGCAGCGCAGAAATAGTACCATGCCACCTGCTGCCTGGATCCTGTTACATTTCCAATCACTTAAAGAGGGGCTGATTAATTCAATTATTCAGTCATCCATTTTCATGGCTTAGCAGAATACAGCATGTTTGGTTTGTTATTTTCCCCGGCCTGCCCGCAATAATGTATATTGTTGATGAAAGAGGAGACTTAAAGGTCCTTGTTTTGTTTCCTTCCTAACCCCACATATGTCAATAACAGGGTACAATTAGACTCGCTTTGTAACCTATGTCATGATGCTTCCAGAAATGTTCACATTTCAGTTTCCCGTGTTCCTGTCATGAAATAAAAACAGATTATGTATGTTGAACACTATCACTTTGTTATTGTCACAACTGACAGTGTCCCATATATTGATGCAATGTTTTATACATGAAAATCAACGCAATCCGCAACAATATAAGTCACCCACAGTTTTCTTTGTAATCTTAAAACTCAACTCCTAAGCAAACGCAGCACTTTGCATACCTCCCCCTTCTTCAGCTCCTGATCACATCTCCCTCCACCTGTTTTCCCGCTGTATTAGCACCTGATCATGCTCCTGCCATGCCTGGGGTTGCATGTACTGTGTACTGTATGTGTGCGTGTGCGTGTGCGTGTGCGTGTGTGTGTGAGGGAGAGATTTTGCGTATGGTGTACTTTTCAACCTTGCTAACCAGCTCCTATTTCTTTACTTGGTCCGTCAGACTCCACCTTTATCATACATGATCATTAGAGAGGCAAATATGGCACTGTGTATTTTCTGGTAGCGGCGACTGTGAACCTTGCACTTTTCCGCATTTCGTTGAATGTAATGTTAGCAAGAGGAATTGAGGGGAGAAAACGCAGGGCAAAATGTTGCCCTCCTTGGTGGCTTTTGTTCCTCTGTGTCTTTGTAGGGCTTGCACTTGCTCAGTGGAGCACAGCATTTAAGTGGGCCACAAGGGAGTGCCTGAATGGTGAGGCAGGAGGTGTGGTAGTGTGTGTGTATATGTGTGCGTGTGTTTGTGGAGGGGGTTGGGGTGAGGCAACAAGAGTGTGTTGTGATGCAGGGGCTCTTTCCCTCGATTTGGTGGGCTCAGTTGGGGCCATGTTCTTTAGCTTTCAAACTGCACTGTGGAGTATAAGTCTAGATTGTCCTCTCTTCACACATCCTTTTTTTGGCATTTGGTTACAGTAAGCTGAAAGATACAGTTTTACTTTGCAGTTTGACATTTTTTATCATTTTCGGTGGCCTGCATCCAGTGGCTTTCACACTTCAGGGTAAAGGTGTTGCCTGTGTGTCGTGCTAGTATATATAGGTGTGTCATTTTCTTTGTGAACTTATGTCATAATTTACAATGCCTTGTCTAAATCGCAGAATATGAATATTTGAACGGGATAGTAGGTTATTTTTTCCAAGAACCAGACTGCAGCCTGTCTAGCAACAGCCCGCTGACATGTCTGACAGTGATAGTATATACTCACATCCCCCTCCTTAAGGTGTTGAAAATAGTCATGCTGGAAGCAGATGGCTTTGCGTTAATGAATCTCAGTGCCCCTGTATATTTAAAGAAAATACAGACTTGTCCTGCTGCCTTACCACTCCTCACACTCTCAGTGCACCAGGAACAATTGACTCAGCTTTGTAGTCCCAACTTTGAGGTTGGTCACCCCAACACAAATAAAGTGAAACCCTTCTTCCCAAGAAAAAGGCCAGTATGAAATTGATGGGAAGGGGCAGACTGTCCCTGGTGAGATTCAAAGCTGTTGGGAGACCCGGCTTAATTAACCAAGAGAGGCTTGTTTTTGGAAACCGTGATGGGGAGGAGGTGGCCTTCCCTTTGGAAGGAATGGGTGATGGTAGCCAGCCATACTATTATTAACCCATAAACACAGGTTCACCACCAGTGTCTCTTCACACTGTTTTCCTTATCTTCAGCATAGCTCATTTTAGCCTTGCTTAGTAAGTGCTGTAGACATGGTCTTACTTCTCTAATGCACAATACAAGCAGCATAGCTCTTTCATTAATAGTAATGACACTATCTGGTAAAGATACTTTAAAATATGAGATCACTTTCCAGTGGTTCCTCGTACCTTTTCTTAGTACTGATTCTGGACTTCCAATCTCAGGTAACGTTAAACCTGTAAAATTGGGAACTGACTGAGCAACAAGAAGCATCATCTATTTGGAGTTTGTTAAATATTAACTTGTTTTATGGCTGTGAACATGGAGACAAGACCATGTGTCACTGATGCATGAGGCTCTCAGTACGGCTCTCAGTACATTAAGTACTACACGGCAGAAACAGGTGCTAGGGTAGAATTGCTCTTGAGCAGCTTTAGGAGCATTGATTTAAGAAAAGCTGTCATGTTTTCTATTATGTCTAGGGGCTTTTTATGTCCTGGGCTAACAGAATTGTGAGACAAATTTTATAGCTTATATATTTTATTGTAATTTTTATGTCTGTTACAGCCCCACATTTGTAAATCTACTCTGTTTAAGGGACTTATCCATGTTTGATGCCCCATGGGAGCCCTGTCTCAATGATGCATTAAGATTATTGTGTTGTTGCTGCTGAGTTGTAAAGTTGCTTTGCCAGTTAAACCGGTAGGTTGAGGGTGTTCTTGGGTTTTCAGTGATTGTGACCATTATCTATCGACAGTAACGCTGTGTTTTCTCTGTCTTCCGTAGGCGCCATGCAGACCCCTGAGGCAGGCGCTGACTCCGCCTCCACAGTCCCTCTTCAGACCACCGTGCCTGTCCAGCCTACCGGCTCCACCCAGCAGGTGCCTGTCCAGCAACAGGTACATCCAGCCTGTCTGTGTGGGTGTGTCCGTGACTGAATGTTCCTGTGCGTGTGCATGCTGTATGTGCATATATGTGTGTGTGTGTGTGTGTATGTCTGTGTTTGACAGTGCAATATGTTCCTTTGGTCAATTAAATAATTAATTTGCAACTCTTGCAATTTGTCTTGCCAGGCCCAGACTGTTCAACAGGTTCAGCATGTTTACCCAGCACAGGTGCAGTATGTGGAGGAAAACAGTGGCGTCTACACTAATGGCAACATGTGAGTCAGTCTGCTACCCAGTTCTGCTCTTACACCACTCCATAAATATTAGCGCTAGGTCTCTGCAGCCTGTTCGTTCTCCTCTTGAGTCTCCTCAAACCGTCATTCATGTCACAAGCAGATGATGTTGGTGCGAGTGCATTCGTTTTTTTTGTTGTGTTCTTTGACTTGTATGAGGGGTCTTCAGTCGTGTGCTTGACTGAGCTCAGTCACCTGAACATGACCAGGAGAAGGCCTGTCTTTTAAGTGCTGATGCTCCACCAGGGTCCCCTGGGTCTGAGGAATGGGGGTTACATAGACACTCGACTAAATTGTACAAGCTGTGTTTGTCCTTCTGTGATAACACAGAGACTCACACACGCGTAGACACAAGCACACATCGATGGCCGAAGAGCAAAACCTCCTATCTGAAAAATGCACTTTTTTGAGAATACAAAAAAAAAAAAAAAACTTGTTTTCTTCTTGCAGAATGCTATTTGTTAAGGATGCCCAATACATAATATAAAATACAAAAAAAAGAAAAATATACAAAGTGCAGCTAGGAGATTATTCCCACTTTTCCTGGATCATTTTGCAGATATTTGGTTTTGCAATTTGGCCATCGACATACTGTGTCAGCTACTGTCGGAAACACTCATGTAAGCTAGACTAAGTGCTTAACAATACAAAATCAAAGTACCAGGCTTGTTTCAACATAAGATGTGAAAGTTAAAAGGTACACCCAAATCACAAACAAAAACCCATGTAAATATATAAATAAAAAAATGTTATGTGACTTTCATAAGAAATTCATAAAAAAATACATTTTGGATTGGACAATGGTTGCTGACAGTATTTGACTGGACCTGCACAAACAATATTGTTGTAACTCCCACATCAATAGGTGTCCTAAGAAAATAAAACTATAAAAAATTACTTTTATTCTAAGAAAAAAGGAACAACTTAATCAGAAGATTTGAAATAATAACTCTTAATTGTTTTGACTTTTGTTTCTCAGTTTTGTTTTTGTTGACTGACTGCTAACCTCACTTCTGAACAGAAGAACCTACTCATACTCAGAGCCGCAGCTGTATAGCCAGAACAGTGGAGGGAACTACTTTGACACACAGAGCAGCTCATCACAAGTGTCCACTGTGGTGACATCTCATGGCATGACCAACAATGGAGGAGGGGGCAGTGGAGGAATGAGCATGAATCTGGCGGGGGGTCAGGTAATCAGCACCAGTCCTGGGGCTTACATCATGGACAACGCTGCACCCCACCCTGTCACCCAGACGGCACGAGCTTCCCCAGCTACTGTGAGTTCATATCACCCGCTAATTGGGTCTTAGCCATTACTTTGCCCAGACTCCCCCTATTAACGCCAAATGCTCTGTTTCTGTCATACTTTATTGATCTATGCACTAGTTTGATCCAAAATGTAGGACGGCAGTCTCTTTAGCAGAGTTCCATATTTAAACTCAATATTTGTGTCATGTTTTCAAAATGTCAGTATGTACACATGGTACATATATTATGTCACATTATAGACGAGCAGCTTGTGTGCGCGCCTCCTCTATGACTTGTGTATGTGTGTGTTTTATCTCTGGTGATGATCCTTTGCTAGTGTTTGCAATGTGCTGCGTAGGCTGTCTCTCTGCAGTGACCTAACCACTGCCAGCAATGTTCACATTGTAACCCGTAATATGGAATGGTCAAGTAATGCAGCGCTTTGTTTCCATTTCTGATTTCATCAGTCTGTCATTCCCACTCTTTGGTGGAGAAGAAAGGAGGGGCTAAAACCTGAGACAGGTGTATTAAGGAGGGGAGGACGTACCCACTCCTCACGAGAGTCCTGCATTGGACAAAGTGGTGCATGCAGAGCAAGTGCTTTGCCTTTTTGCAATAATCTAAACGCCCCATTAGTTGTTTTTCATAGAGTCCACCATAATGATGCTTTCTGGCAGTAATGTACCAATGATGCTTGGCGACTGACATTACATTACCAGGATATCAGTCATGGCAGAGTTTAGAAAACCCAATAATGGCTATGCAAAGGAGAAATGTTTTTTATTTTTATTTAATCAAACTGTGTGCAAGGGCATTTAACTGCTAAAGCTAAACACCAGCTCATCATTGTCTAGCCTAAGTGATGTGACAATATAAATGGGCCCCTTTGTTTAACCTATGTTACTGTGTTTTTTTTTAATTAATTTTAGGCAT
The DNA here is from genome assembly GCA_016806645.1 of Ophiodon elongatus. Taxonomy (NCBI): domain Eukaryota; kingdom Metazoa; phylum Chordata; class Actinopteri; order Perciformes; family Hexagrammidae; genus Ophiodon; species Ophiodon elongatus. Next base: position 675,768 of record JACSYO010001905.1, read on the forward strand.
TAGGCTGTTTCTAAAAATGCCGGTACCCAATTAGACTTCTTCACATGAAGCTTTTCAGCATAACCCTTGAGGTTGACACGCAGGTGTTACTAAATAATCTTGGCACACTGCCTCAGTCTTTTGTTTTTATAATGGAGACTGTCATTTTCCCTGCACATGATGGTTAATAAGTGGATCTGTGCTGGTGGAATCTGGAAGGGTTGTGTGTCTGCCAGCTATCCTCAACTGAAGTGCTCCGTTGATCCTGTTGAGCCTCTGTCCCCACTTCTCAACTAGGCTAAGACTTTCTTTAAATGACAGGTAGTCCTGCTCTGCTTGGGTTTAGTGGTGCTTGCCTTGTGATCCTTTCTAGATTCTCTTTTATTTTTGCCAGCGGATACTAACGTGTCTCCACCAGCGCTTTATTTTTCTTGCTTTTTGTTTTGATTTCCCCTCTCTCCCCTCCCCCTCTTACATTTTGTTGTCCTGTGCTTCGTGGTTTATCAGATTGAAATGGCGATTGAGACTCTCCAAAAATCTGAGGGTTTATCCAGTCAGAGAAGCTCGCTGCTCAACAGCCATGTAAGTTGCTTTGACTTCTGCGTGCCCTCCCCTTACTTTGACTTCTGCTCGACTACTGCCTCTCTCAACTCTGTACACATTTGAGTTTGACTTGCTGTTTTTGTTGCTTTTAACTGTTACTATTGTTTTGAATTCACTGGCTGCTATAGAATGCTTTTGCAGAGTTGTGGTGCTGCAACATCAAAACAGACTGCCAGTCTGAGGTCTTTCCAGACAGTTTGCATGGACCAGTGTTTGAATCTCTTTGGTTTAAATACAAGCATGTGTTCCCTTGTAGCTCCAGTGGCTGTTGGACAATTATGAGACAGCAGAGGGCGTAAGTCTACCACGATCCACCCTCTACAATCATTACCTGCGCCACTGCCAGGAGCAGAAACTGGACCCTGTAAATGCAGCCTCTTTTGGTAAACTTATCCGCTCCATCTTCATGGGACTCCGTACAAGGCGCCTAGGGACAAGGTTAGCTTCTTTTTTTTTTCGATTTTCTTTTTACGATTTTTTTTTTTTTTTTTTCTGACGTTCTCTGTTTGGCAACTCAGGATTTTCATCTAATGGCTGGATGCTTGCGTGGCTCTTCTTACTTTTGGCATCGATTGACACCCTGATATTCTAAAAGCCTCGTCCGTTCTCCTCTTCTGTCCCTCTCCTCCCATCCATGTGAACATTTCTGTACACCTCCCTCTGAGAATCCGTCAATGTGTGTTCACTTTTTGGTTTTCACTTGCAGAGGGAACTCTAAATATCATTACTATGGTATACGTGTGAAACCAGACTCGCCGCTCAATAGACTCCAAGAAGACATGCAGTATATGGCACTCAGACAGCAACCTGTTCAGCAGAAACAGAGGTACACGGGCAACTAGGCATGCATACAGACATGCAGCATCTGTTGGGAAACCAGTCGCAGTTTTTTTTATAGATACTGATGTTATTGCAGGTTCAAGCCAGTGCAGAAGTTTGACGGCTGCTCTGGGGAGAATTACTCAGGTGGAGGCCAGCACCTTCCTGGTGCAGAAGAGCAGACGGTCATTGCACAGAGTCAACACCACCAGCAGTTCCTTGGTCAGCTGATTTTCTCTTTATCTGAATAGCTGTAATAACCAAAAACGCTTTAAATATACTGAATATTTGTTTTACAGATTATTCCAATTACATTTTTTTTTTTTTTTTTTAATCACTCCAACAGATGCGTCGCGGGCACTCCCTGACTTTGTCGAGTTGGACCTGGGGCCGAGCAATACAGAGAACGTCAGCCCAGAGGATGTGAAAGCTCTCCAGTCCCTTTACAGAGAGCACTGTGAGGTGAGATAAAGGGCTTTTAATATTCACTTCAATGTCGCCACAGCTCACTTTGGCACACGAGTGTAATTCACAAGGGGAACAGGGGACCGGGTCCCTCTTCAGTGCTCACAAAAAGCCAAGTAATCCCTTTCAATATTGCAGCATTCAGTGATGCAACATCATCAATCTGATTAGCCCTCGTTTTTCCCCCTTTATTTTCTCGTACAGCTGCCTTAATCTGCGAATATCTATTATTACGGCAATTTAGTAGTTTAATCTTATTTAAGCTATCTTTAATGAGAAAAGGCAGGTAAATAAATACTGAACTAAAGTTTTACAAATTTAGAAAAACATCACCTTTTTTTTAAACTTTGGCTGGATTCAGAGAGTGGAAACTTTGGGAAAGGTCATGTGTGTTTATAGTGACAGAGATTTCTAAATGCCAGCTACTGGCATTTTGGAGCAGAATTTTCTCTTCATCTTGTGAAGTTTTCAATCAAATCTCTCGTACTAGCTGGAAAAGTAGGAATCCGGTCATCCACAGGTTAAGACCAAGGGCTTATGTTCTGACAGAGAGCTGTCCACCTTCTTCTCAAGATTAAAGAGTCAATTCACCGAAATTACCCCAAAAACATATTTCCTCACGTTTGGGGTTGATGTGCAGCCTTTGCTGTTGACAGTTTTCAAATGAACTATTTCTCTGCTTTTGTTTCAGGCTATCCTGGATGTGGTTGTCAACCTCCAGTTCAGTCTAATTGAGAAGTTGTGGCAGACATTCTGGCGTTATTCTCCCCCTGACTCCGTAGAGGGTGCCACTGTAACAGAAAACAGGTGAGGCCAAGCTCATAATATACAATATTGATTTTTTTATTTCTTTTTTTGTTCAATAAAGTCTGTCAGTGTTTTGCCAGAAATAAATATTAGCAAACCTAGTTTATTACAAAAAGATTCAAAGGCATTTGTCTGAGTCTGATTTGTTCCTTCCTCAGCAGCTTAAGTGAGATTGAAGCGCGGCTGCCCCGTTCACAGCTATTGGAACTGTGCAGAAACGAGACTGTACTCAAATGGATGAGTACCTGTGACCATCTAATGTACCAGGCCCTTGTGGAGATCCTCATCCCTGATGTCCTGAGACCCATTCCCAGTGAGCCACAGTCCTAGACCCCTCTCATGTTTGCTTGTTTGCTATGTTGGTGCCTGTAGCATCCCAATCATAAACTCACTGTTGTTGTTTTTGTCTTCCAGGTGCCTTGACTCAAGCCATTCGCAACTTTGCCAAAAGCCTGGAAGGTTGGCTCAATAATGCCATGAATGCCAGTCCACAGAGAATGATCCAGACCAAGGTACTCCTTCAGCATTCAAACAGAGTTACCTTTGGGAAAATGCTACATTTTAGAAGTCACCCGTTACTGTTTATACAATAAATACTTGATACACGAGTCACATTTTTCATCAGCTTTAAGAGGTATGTAGGTAACGCCCAGGCTTTTTTTTATATGTGCTCTTTAAACAGATTGCCGCTGTTAGTGCCTTTGCGCAAACACTGCGCAGATACACATCTCTGAACCACCTGGCTCAGGCGGCACGTGCTGTTTTGCAAAACACATCGCAGATTAACCAGATGCTGAGCGATCTCAACCGTGTTGACTTTGCCAACGTACAGGTCAGTACAGCTCTTTGTGTTTGTATGGTCAGTGTTGGTGCTTTGGTAATGTGCACTATGCCATTCCTTACCTATAATCCACTCCGTCAACAGAGTAGAGTTTTGTTGTTGTTGTTGTTACTGTCACTGTACAGGTGTGAACATCCAGTTCTTTTCTCTATGTTGCTGTATAGGAGCAGGCATCATGGGTGTGCCAGTGTGAGGAGGGAGTTGTTCAGCACTTGGAGCTGGACTTCAAGGCCACGCTACAGCAGCAGAGCTCTCTAGAGCAGTGGGCAGCTTGGCTGGAAAATGTGGTCACTCAGGTGCTCAAGCCTTACGAGCACCGGCCCAGCTTCCCCAGGGCAGCTCGACAGTTCCTGCTCAAGTGGTCCTTCTACAGGTCTGTGAGAAATAAAGAAGCGACCATACTGAGACACACCTGGGAGTGTGCCAACGTAACGCTCACAATGTTTTTTTATTTTTTATTATTGTCTCTGCAGTTCTATGGTGATCAGGGACTTGACCCTTCGCAGTGCTGCCAGCTTTGGTTCCTTCCACCTGATTCGCCTGCTGTACGATGAGTACATGTTTTACCTTGTGGAGCATCGTGTGGCACAAGCTACTGGAGAGACACCCATTGGTGTCATGGGGGAGGTATAACTGTAGCATCTCATCGTCACAGTATTTTACAGTGTCACCGTGATACACTACTACAGTATATGACGGATACACCATATGTCGGATGTGAAATAAACTCTCTTTTGGTCATTTTTCATCTGTTGATAAAATCACCCCAGAACAGACGTTGTATCTCATTTACAATGTGGCATCTCTATTAGATTAGAAACACATGATGAAAACGATGTGAACCACTCATGTGCCCTACTAATTATGATGTTTGTCTCTGTTTTCAGTTTGACAGCCTCAACACGCTGTCCCTCTCTAACATTGATAAAGGTATGTGACACAATGCATAAAGAGCAACAACGTGAGAACTCAACCTTCTTAAGTCTTCTTAAGTGAGCTCTTGAGTCCATACCAGTGCTTTACACACGTGACACTTCCTCCTGTCTAGATGAAACCAGTGGGATGGACAGTGACTTAGATGACGACCCAGAGGAGACGGGGGAACCGCTTGCAAAGCGAGAAAAGTCGGAGCACGAGGTGATCCAGGTGATCCAGGTCGGGGCACTAGAGGACGGGTCCCACCCTGTAGTGGGGGTCGTCCAGCCGGGTGTCCTCCACTCGCTGCCTCAGCCCCCGCAGGACCACACTGAGCACATCCTAACCCCTTCTGCCGCTACTCCCACCATCCGCCACTGCAGCGCCACAGGCAACACCTACGCCTCCGTTTGAGGGTCCGAGGGCACGGCCAACCTTTGTTTGGCCTGTTTTGCTGTCTCACTCTCCGCATATCTTTCTCTCTGTAAGTCTCGATGTTTCCGTCTTGTTCCGTGCATCGTCTCTGTCTGCACTTGTGCGGACATGCTCTCCTCTCCATATCTCTATACCTGTCAAGTTGGGGAGCGCTCAAATGATGATACTCTGGCCAAGATGTGCTGTCCGTGTCTGACTGCTTAGATTCTGGATGTGGTGTCATCCCGTAGAAGGTGTGCTCTATCACAATGCGGCAGATGGAGGAGGACTAATTTGACCCGTTAAATGTTTCCTGCCTTGGCATGACTCGAGGCCTATGTCTGTCTATACAGACGGGCTTTGTCTTGAAGGGAAATTCAACTCTTTCAAACTACTGATGTCTCAGAGCTCAAATCCATGTCACCAGTCCCAGTGGTGCAAAGTCATCGATTGACTCAAGACCTTCACCTATTGTAAATAGTTTTGCTGTACTTTCAATTGGTATTACCCAAAAACTCATGGTGCTATCATTGTGTTTTGTTTTGATTTGATTTCCATTGATCCCTCCTAAGTTTAGCATGATTTATGTCCACATGCATTCCAACTGCTGATAAACGTTTCGCTGAACAAAATATTTTGAGTATTGTATGTAGCTAAAAAAATAAAGGGAGGACTTTCTATGTATGCGTGGCATTTGAAAAAGGATCATGGGGCAGTTTTGTCTGTTCTGTTTGAAATTCATATGGTAGCCACCCTCTGACAACCACTTCTAGATTTCAGCCACAGAAAAAGAAAGAAGTATCTGTGCTGCTACTTGTGTATATAGAAACGAGATTGAGAAGACCAGCTGTACAAAACCACTTCCTCAACGCTAGCTTTTCTATGCACTCTGTGCATAACGCTTGCCTTTCATCATTGTAGATGCTCTGTAGTGTGGTTTACCTGACCAGCTGTCATTTTGAAAACAATTTACTGGACATGTTCCCCTGTTTTTTTTTTTAGTATTATTTGCAGTTTCTGTCTTAATGAAATATCTTAAGTTCACAAAGGACCAAAAACAAACCAACAAGAGGAAGCTGAGAGGGAGCCACTTGGGCCACCCGAGAGCTGTCTCCTGTCCCACAGTGCCATGTCGCAGAGCAGAAGGAATGTCAGGGATTTAATGTACCTCGGCTTTATCATAGTGCCTTATCCTTAAATGCAGCTGTCCTTGTAGTCCTGACTGTGTGCTGTAGAGAGCCCACGGCCCCTCTGCATTGTCCCGGCCACAAATTTGGCTTTCTGGTGACTGGTGGCTGGATTTGGGCTGGCTCATCAGTGTTGAGACCAAGGAATACAGGCACACACACACCTGTTGTTTTCTCTGGATCCGCTCTACTGAGCTTATTACTTATCTGAATCATGGTCTTTAGCCTTGCTCCTGCCCTCACTCTGCCCTCTTGAGGCGTACTCTTGCATTAGCCTTTGTTATCGGGTGAAGTGTGTGTGTGCGCGTGCGCGTGCGTGTGCGTGTGTGTTTGTGTGTTTGTGTGTGTGTGTGTGTGTGTGTGTGTGTGTGTGTGTGTGTGTGTGTGTGTGCGTGTATGCGTGTGTGTGTGTGTGTGTGTGTGTGAACAGGAATGCATAGGTCTGCACTGTGTTTGTATGTGCATGTGTACACGTGTATATAAGCCTGTGTGTCTGCGTGCTTGTGTGTATGTGTTGGAACACATCCATCAGTCACCCTACCTCAAACCAGTGGTGCCAGCCCTTTGACGCGTGCAGCACAGTCACCAAACCTTATTGCACACACACCATTGTACTGCACAAATCTCAACGCGATAGAGAAAAACTGCATTGCTTTTCTCTCACCTCTGATACATTTCCATTTCAGTTTTTAGCCCATAAATGCTTTCATCCTTTGTTCCCTGTTTAAAGATCATCTTTGTACAGTGGACCAAAAGTAGATATTTTGTGATATTCAAAGAGATATATATATAGATAAATATATATATATATATATATGTATAGTATATATAATGATGATACACTACATATATTTGTTGCTTTATATGTGATTGTTTCTTTTTGTAGCTCTTCTGTAATTAGTTCATAGACTGTGAAATGGGAAAGACATGGGGACTAACTTCTGATTCATTAGACTACATCTATACTTGAACTGTTCTAACATTCTACGTTGTGGAGATTATTGAGATTAATCCTCTAAATAGGAACAATTTGTTACTAAAATGATTTTTCTTATTGTTTCTTCATGCTTGTTGAAATGGTCTGCACGATTTCTCTGCAGACGTGTTTATTTATTGATATTTATTGTGTTTTGGTTTAGATGCTCACTCATTACACCATATGATAATGGGTACTGATAATGAATCATGAATTATACCACTGCAAATGGCAGACCTACTGTAAAGGAGGACCATGAGTTTTTTTTGTTTTCTTTCATGTATGTAGGTTTATTAAGGTGGGAAAAACACTAAAGGGATGGCACTATATTTTCTGTAATCACTTGTTGTAGGCTCCATCACTAGTCAATGATTCCTTCACATACTCGAGGTCCACAGGATCTTTTCTCTTTGTGCCTGTGAAGAAAACCTACGTAGCAGTAAAGGAGGGTGGGAGAGCAAGTACTGCTTGTCATTTAGGTTTCCGGGTCAGTGGAATCTCACAGATGTTTTGTTATATTATTTCCATGACACTTAGGGGGGAAATCGGAAAAGTTAACACCGGCAACCCCCGAACCTACGGTACGCGTCATACTGTAGCCTTAAGCCCGAGTCCGCTGGCTTGAAATGTCTGGCTTACCAGATCTTGGAATTGAGCGCACACAAATCTGGCTTTTCTATTATATTGCTTAAGAACAGTTTTGAAAAGTCTGCAAGAAAAGGTCAATGAACTTTAAGTAGCTGGAAGTTTCAGGCCTGAGGCATTTTGTTTACATCAGTCCGTGACCATAATGAATTTGCTCTCTGACTTTTGGTATCAAACTGTAGAATGCAAGTTGGGAGAACACAGAGAAAAGTAATGAAAATGTCCTATACAAAAATGAATGCAGACAAAAACTTGAGCCCTCGTTCATCTCTTGTACAGAACCTTCTCCAGAGCTGCATATAGATCTGTGTTCTCATAACTGTGACAAAATGAAGTCTATTCCCAAAAGCTCAATTGGCTGACTCCAACATGCACATGGATTTTTGCGAATGACGTTATAAAAAGTGATGGTTAATTTTCAGATTATGTTCGAAATCTGGATATTGTGTAACAATTAGGAATGAAAGTTTTGCAGGATACTTTGTTATTTTTACCTTTCTCTCACTGAGTGATTTTATTTATTTATTTTTTCGAAACATGAATCTCAGCTCCCTTGTCATATAAATCAAGTACAACATTGTAGATGTAAACTTGTATTATTTTGTGCCTGAAGTGAAAATGGCTTATACAATTATAATTTTTTCTTTAAATCTTAATTGTGTGCTTTAGGATCATCAAGTGCTCTCTGGTCTTGCACGCCTACCGTGTGCTGCTAGAAATAGTTTTTTGTTAATTTTGGTTGTTCCATTTTATTATACACAGACTTATGTGCCAGACAGTGATTTAGCTTTCTGCATCTCAAACTCTGCCTGGTTTAACACTGGACTGATGCTAATGCTGCCAACACAATTGTACTTTATTTCTCAGTGTCTTTTTGAAATTGAGAAGTAAGATTGTTTCTGTAACGGCTGTTTTGAAAGGAGCGCATTTCCAACCAGAAAAAAAACAACAAAAAAAAAAAAGACATAAGCTATTCCTTAACTTGTCATAGGAGCGAAAAGCTAAAGAGTTGCATCTTCACCTGGACGACACGGCAGCTTCACTGACCCATAGCAGACTCCAGTGCCTTTAATTTCGCCCCGGCCAGAGCAGATGGCCTGGGTGACTATTGGGTCTCTGGTGGGCTACAGATCGAGGCTGAGCAGACATTTCATTGCACAGGTGCTGCCACTGAGAAGACACCAGGGAAGCATAAAGACCTGTCTTCAGACTGGACTATTTATTTACTGGATGTGACTCCATAGACACATGTGACTCCCACACACACACTTTTAGTAGTTTACACGTGGTAGATTACCTGCAGACGGCTTTTTATTGTACAGAACTGGTTCATGAACAAGGTGAGTTACTGTAAGTAAAATGCTCTTATGAATTGTTTTCTCATGATCGTGATTTCTTTTGTCAAATGATATTTTCTGAATGCTGTGACCCATTTGAGATTTGTATTTGGATGTTTTCAAGTGCCATTTGACAGTCTAGTGAGTCGTGGCCATCTGTAGCACGCTCTAATGCAAGCACAAGCATTTGGCAGTGGCATTTGGGGAAGGTTTTTATTTTTGTTCACCCTAGACAAAAATATGTATATATCAAAATCTGAAAAAAAGGTATATTTATTTGTGTCTTAATTATTTGATTTATTCTTTTGGTGAACATTTTATCAGATATGTTGGCTAAAGTGCTTTCTTTCTCTTTTTTTGGATAATGTATAATATCTGATATAATATATACACACAAATTTCATGTGACTTTCTTTTTGTGTGCAATTAAGTTACTTCTCAAATTGACAAACGAACCAATGCGTGTAGGGTGATTTGTATTGTGTATTTTACATACAAAAAAACGAGGACAATTGGGGGACTTTTATATTTATAAAGACATTATCATTTAGTGTGTCGTATTGATGAATATAGAAACTATTAAAGACACATGTAGTTTGGTTTTCTGAATATTTCAGATCTCAGCTCAGGCTAGCTTCTTAGTGTTGTTTTCTTAAAATTTGTGACTCGTCTTTGCAGTAATAAACGTTTTCTTGTTCAAGTCAAGTGTCCTCTCATAATTTTGACTCTACGCACAAGTCAAATTCCAAATAAAGGAAATTTCACAAATCCAGAACAATAGTGTTAGTCCATTGAATTTTATTCAACCATATATATATATAAACACCAATATCATTCAAACCCCGTACATATTTAAAATGTAAGACACAATTGTAAAGATTAAGATGAGCATGAACTTGCATTTCCTAAAAATTGTACAGCATTCTTTTTTGTGGTTCATCACTGTAAAGGTAGCAAAAGAGATATAGATACAAAATACTGCAACAGCTGCTAAACAGAGCTCCAAATACCAAAATATTGATTTGTGCTGAAATCATTCAGTTGATAATTAAAACCAAGCTTCAATAAGCAACATTATAATGAAACCACTGCAGTCTGATAACCTTCTCACTTTTCATCGGGTATATTTGGCTTCAATATGGCTTACACTTCCTCTCACAGTTAATTCCTTTACCTTAACTCAGCTGTTGTCTAGAAAACGTTACGATAGGTGCCGTCAAAATAATACTCAAATTAAAATGGGTGGCAGTGAGCAATCTTAAGAGACGTTACCCCATAAATGCATCTTTTGAGTATCAAAGAGTCATTGCCTGTCGGTTTGCAAGGTGGTTGTTAAACGGTAGTTTCATCCTACACAGACAACATTTCCAATTTCATAAACCATTCTCGCTCCATAACTTGATGTGTTCCAAATCGTTATCAGTTTGTCAGAATTGAGCTAAATGCACCTTTTACCCCTGCTGTGGGTGAGTGTTTGCTTAAAATATTTTTTTCCCAGTATCAGACAATTTGAAGTTAATTTATTCACTTAGGTCATTAGCAAGAAAAACTTTTCAACTATGCTAGGAAATGATATGGGTACAACACGTCACCATGCATGAGACTATAAAACAAGAAAATACTTTTTTACAAATTAATAAAGTGCTAATGTACACTATGTGGGCGTCTAATATAAAAAGTACAATTATAAATAATATTACAATGTGTTATAACCTTTATAATTTAATAATTTCTATGTGAATTTGGCATTTGAGAAACGTCAATTTTCAATCTCATAACAGCCTCAACTGGCGGCAGAATAATGGAGGTTTTATGGTGTTGAAAGAGAAGCTGAGGTCAGCAAAAATGGGCTTTTCAAATGCTCTTTACATCAGTAAAACAATTATTCAAAAGGGGAATATAAAAGGAAAAACATCAGCCAAGGACTATCAGCATTGAAAGATTTTAAGATTACATCTTACAAAAACATAAGTAATGAATGACATGATTTTACATCAGTCCTGATTTTTTAGGTGAAAAACTCCACTTACATGAAGCCATACAGGCAGCAGAGAGCCAGTGAAGGAGGACTGGATCAGCAGTATACTCCAACTGAAATGACATTTAGAATGTTCAGACAGGTTTTCATCCAATAAAAGGCATCCCTTTGTGCTCAGCTTTACTAGTTTTAAGCCAGATACGTTGCCCTCTTAATAAATAGTTTAAAAAAGAAAGTTAACTGGGGCTCTATCGGTCTTAACATCTTAAATGTTGAATTGTTCATATGAAAAAAAGACAGCAGCTGAGTATGAATCATTTTATGATTGACACTACACTCTCTTGTAGTTATGCATTTCTTTTGTATTGCACCAAGGCTAATTTAATAATTGATAGGCTCTTTGCATCTTTTAATCTTTTGCTGTGGAGACCTTTTTCATTCTCTTGGCAGCATGAGTACCACCACTCCTCCTCCCAGTGTACTTCACACATTCCTCCAGCTGTTGTTTTGAAGTCACTGTCACTTACAGACCTGGAGTCTCATTCCGTATACTAGCAACTGATTGTAGCGCTGGATTTAAAAGCTGTGCGTTTGAAGTCTAACGCCATCATTTAAGTCCTTGTTCATACTTCTACAAGCTACTCAGCATCCCTGCCGTTGCAGTCCTCCTTCGGCACCCCAGGCCTACAGGTGGAGTGGTTTGTTAGAAAGTACAGTCTGATTGTTTTTCTTTTTTTTGTACAGTTCCTGTCTCTTTGCTCAGTCAAGGGGATGAGGGTCAGCTACGGGCATGGTGTGCAGAACTTCATCCAGTAGCTGTAGAGCTCGGTGTAAATGGATCTCAATCCAGCAGGGTGTCTCTTTAATGCTTTGCCGTGGGTAGTCGGGCCCCCAGCCCTTCACGAAGCTCATCCGCAGGATACACAGCCTGCGCAGGTCATCGACCCCAATGCCTGCAGCAGCAGACAGACCTGCAGAAGAATTACAGACAGAAACTTTTAGATCGATGTGGTACAATAGGCCAAAGCTTGCAGAGATGTTAGCTAAGTTACTCTTGCAGTTAAAGTTTGAACACATACGGAGTAGACACACAGCCGAGTAGAAAAACACTACTGTAAAATGCATATCTCCCACTCTGATCAGGCCATCCATGTTTCATTGCATTTGAGCTAAAGCCCAGAGAACATATTCATTATGTAAATGTTAGCCTGTAATGTTAGCTATGTGGAACTTTATTTCATCTACAACTACACAGATAATGCAATGTACTGGAACTAAAAAGCTTTTGAGTTTCAGAACAGTGAAACACATCTTGCAACACCAACATACATCAATTGCCATACACCAAAGAGTAAAAACTGTGTTCGGGCCAATTTATACTCTTCACAACCAGGTCTGCATCCGTTTTGGAACGTATCCGGCCCTTTAAATGTATCTTGAGCAGATACTTCATCCCGACCCACTACCTACATTTTCCTACAAAATACAGTTGCATAAGCCACACTAATGCCTAAATCATGGCTAAATTATAATTCTTAGAGTCAGTCCAAAATACTTCAGCTATGCTGACTAAATAAGTATCAATAAAGAAAATACAGCCTGTACCAGTTTTTTCTTTTCTTCATCATTAACACACACTGCTGGTTGATTTTCTTCTGTTCATGCTGCTCTGTGATTATCTTGCTCACAACGCTGTGCAATCATAATAACACACTTGATGAAGAGTAAGAGCAGCAGTATGAACACTCACTGATGGCAGGGGCGATGCCCCCCACAGAGCCAGGCCCGGGAATGTTGCCGGCCACTGCTGCTGCCTGGGCTGCAGATGCTGCCTGAGCTGTCGCTGCCTGCTGCTGCATCTGCCTGTGGCACTGACGCAGGTCAAACACCTGGAGGGGACAAGACAAAAAATATGCCGAAAAGCAATTAATGGACACTGAAGCATTTTCATTGTCTAACTGCATCAGAGTTGGATGTATTAATGGTATAAATTCCGTTGAATAATTAGACTAAAAGGGAATACTACACATGTTTTACTGTGATTATGGCTACTCCAACTCTGAGCATAATTTCATTAACATAAGAGCATTCTTTTCTTTTTTACCATTGGCCCAATCTTACTCACATTAGAGCCTCAATCACATTAGGACTGTATTATTGGTGTGCATGTATTGTAAATGTAGCCAGTGCCAAGAGCAATTAGGAATAACACCTACTTGGATTGTCTTGCTTTTCATTAAACAGCCATTGTACTGCAGTCTCACCTTGATGTAAGCGCTGGGGTAGATCTTGTGAACTGCATCTCCAGGGGCACGCCCAGCCTCTCGATCCAGGTAATAGCTCTGCACAAACACTGCGTGATCACTCAAACAGCGCACCCAGACATCTCCTTCACCTTTGCACTCCAGCTGCATGCCTTTGCCAATGTGGAGCCTAAGGACAGAAAGGAGGGAAAGAAATGGTAAGCAGTCAGAAAAGTGAGCTAGACCAAAACTTTGCATTACTGTCAATCACTTATCATTCCTACAACATGCAGTAAATATGAATTGCTTGAAGGTTCAATATGATGATATATATATCTCGCAATATGTTGGGGTAATACCTGGCTCTCTCGATGTTTTCTGTCCTGTGGACATTGCTCAGCTGGCCCAAGCAAAAGCGATCCCCTCCTGATGGATCAACGTATCCATCCACAGTCACTATCGGACATGTGGACGGCACCTTAAAGGTCTCCCCAACTTGGACATCCATCTCGAAGTACGCAATGGAGCACCAGTATTCTGGAGCTGGAACAAACCGACAAACAACCCAAGTCAAATTGGTGACACTTATGTTAAATATGTGGATTGTCTTTCATCTGCAGCTCAATGCTCACCAGGGTGATTGGATATGGGCGGCTGGAACGCAATTTCGTTGGTAACAGGCCCTGCAAGAACATGTCAACATTATTTTTTAACAAGCAATTCTGAAACTACACCAGTTCTTAATAGGCGACATGTTATCATGCAGCAACGATGCTGAAAATTAGCAGATTTCCTAAAATGTCTCGTCTTTAACACCCATGGCTAGTCTTCAATCACAGTAACACATTTAGCTTTAGCTTGTCATTTATTCATTAAAAAAAAATAATATATATATATATATATATATATATATATATATATATAAATAAACACATCTACTGGGGGGGAAAGTTTTGATCTACGACACATATATCACTTTTACATATTTATCAAGTCAACTTAAACATACGTATGGTACATTCCATTCCAGTGTAAATTATCTTAATATAGAAATCATCTTCGAAGGTTCTATCGGATAAAAGAAATAAGGACAATTTTTATTGGTTGATGTGAGCAGAATTTCCTTCCACTCACAATAATGCCCTGTGTGATTCATGGGGGGATGATGCTGTAGATGCCCATTTTGATGTTGTGGTACTGCAGGGGAGAAGCTGCTGTTTCTGCTCCAACTGGGGTTAGGATCTGTAAATATAAATAAGTAAATAGTTGTGTTGCCCAATTTGTGCCAACTTGATGTCTGTGTGGTAGATCAGATCATAATACATAAAATAGTTGTTTATGACATTAAAAGTAACTTTGCTCAATCAAAACTTCAAACTTAACAGGCAATCCCTTCTAAAAAAAAATGTTTTACTTGATAGCATTACTTTAAGAGAGTGCCTCTTCCATTATGTTTTGCATAGATATGTAGTCCCTGTGTAGCGTCTCACTTAAGGGGCCAGCACCGATGGTAGAGAAAGCAGAGGTCGAGGCAGAACTGCTGCCCTCTGATGGGGGAAGTAGAGCAGGGTTGATGAAGCCGTCGTGTGGACCGGGCCTTGACGGGGGATGCTGGATGGTCTGCAGGTGGCTTTCAGCGCTTAAGTGAGATTGGTGGATGTCATAGTCATACTCATCCTTTACCATCAGTGGAACTACATGAGGATAGCAGACAAAAGGTCAAAATAAAAGTACATCCACAAAATTTTCAATGAGCAAACAGTAAAACATTGGCACATGCTTACCTGAACTTGAAAGTGTCAGTCCTGATAAGTCTGCAAAACATGAAAAAAAAAAAAAAAAAAAAAAGAAGATATGTCTCTCGATCAGTCGATGTAGGTCAATAGAACATGGGTTGTAATTTTCTCAACCTGATAACTGTATCATATTATCACAAATAATGTGCAATATCAGGAGTGAATCTGTTGTTCTAAATTACTACGGTGCTGTGGAATAAGGAGAGTGATAAAATTATTAACAAAACTATATACACTTGGCCACTTTATTAGGTACACCTTGCTAGTACCGGGTTGGACCCCCTAATGCCTTCAGAACTGCCTTAATTCTTCGTAGCGTAGATTCAACAAGGCGTGGGAAACATTCCTCAGAGATTTTTGTTCATATTGACATGATAGCGTCACTATATATATATATATAGTGACGCTATCATATCAAAAATATGATAGCATCACGCAGTTGCTGCAGATTTGTCAGCTTCACATCCAGGATGCGAATCTCCCGTTCCACCACATCCCAAAGGTGCTCTATTGGATTGATATCTGGTGACTGTGGAGGGCATTGGAGTACAGTGAACTCATTGTCATGTTCAAGAAAGCAGTTTGAGATGATTTGAGCTTTGTGGCATGGTGCATTATCCTGCTGGAAGTAGCCATCAGAAGATGGGTACACTGCGGTCATAAAGGGATGGACATGGTCAGCAACAATACTCAGGTAGGCCGTGGCATTTAAACCATTCTCAATTGGGGCCCAAAGTGTGCCAAGAAAATATCCCCCACACCATTACACCACCACCACCAGCCTGAACCGTTGATAGAAGGCAGGATGGATCCATGCTTTCATGTTGTTTACGCCAAATTCTGAATTTTCGTCCACAGAACTGCCACTCACTGGATATCTTCTCTTTTTCAGATCATTCTCTGTAAACCCTGGAGATGGTTGTGCGTGAAAATCCCAGTAGATCAGCAGTTTTTGAAATACTCAGACCAGCCCGTCTGGCACCAACAACCATGCCACGTTCAAAGTCTCTTAAATCCCCTTCCTTCCCCATTCTGATGCTCGGTTTGAACTTCAGCAAGTCGTCTTCACCACGTCTAGATGCCTAAATGCATTGAGTTGCTGGCATGTGATTGGCTGATTAGCTATTTGTGTTAACAAGCAATTGAACAGGTGTGCCTAATAAAGTGGCCGGTGAGTGTATACCCTAACCATGTATTAAAAATTCCAAGTCCAGGTAATAATTTAAACTTTTTAATTAATATGAAGGGGCTAAATCATAATCATGTTAAAAAAAAACACCAATTTATATCAACCTTCACAATCCCTCTGTGTGTCTGTAGCATCAGTCTATATTTCTCAATAACCTAAAACAATGATATGTAGTAAAGACTAACCAACCTATGATGCTTACTTACCAATGCCTGGAGAGACGACCCTCTCGTAATGGTAGGGGTTGACACAAACATTGTCACATTTCAAGTCAAAGGCATACTGGCAATATTTCACATGTTTTAACTCATTCTTGTGTAGATCAGGCCATCGCCACAGTCGGGCGTAGACAACATGGGGGAAACCTTTGCGCCCTGCAACCTAAAGCACAGATAGGAAGATATAATGAGATAGTTAGTGTTTTATCTTACATGGAGCATACTATTAAACCAACTTGGTACTGTATATCTGCTGCTATACCTGTAGTCGTCCATCCAAAGTTCTCTGTATGGTCACACACTTGCTAGGATGAGCTCCATTTGTAGTGATGGCTGTGATAAGGGAATCAAGTTCATCTTTCTTCTCCTTCAGCTTCTTGACAAGACTCTCAATAGCTCGCTTAGCAAAGCTTTCACTCTCCCCTCCCTGTCGGTGGCACATAAGGCTATGCACGATGCTCAAACAGGCATCATTACTTGTGGGAGTGTTTGTGATTGACATCTTGCTCCTCGGGCTTCGACCTTGGGGAGACGCTCAAGTTGTATCCTTTATGCCTTTACCAGTTTAAGTGTGAAGGTGAAAGTACTCTTGCAGTACTGCACTGTGGCATCCTAAAACAGAAAGTGCAGTGTCTTATTACTAAGAGTTCAGATGGTATGCAAACCAAAATTCACATTGCATGAGGACTACAGAAAGTGTCACTCAATGTACAAACGGTGTATCACCATGACTAGAGTGTAGGAAGAGAAGAGTGAATCACATTATTCAGCCCTCTTCAAAGCCAATCTAACATGCCTTTAAAATGTCAGATGACAGTAAAATAACATTTAGCCAACAGTCACAGTTGGCAGGAGAAGATAGTTTTTGGGCGACTTCCAAAACCTTGTCAAATATACATGTTCTGGGCATCTTTCATTTAATACTCTGTTAGCATTCCCAGTTTACTGTGAAATGCGATGACAACTCCGGTAACTTTTTCTTTCAGCAACATTTCAGATTGACAACCATTGCACGACAGCTGACGTTCACTCATGCAGACACGTCCTCTGCAAATACAACCAATAAATACAGGCTGACGTGCAAAACAAAACATTAGCATGGCACAAATTACTGTGTTTCGTCAGTGTATTTAGTGGGTTTATCATATTAAGATTAAGATAAGTGAACATTAACTTCGGTAACTCGGTAATAACTGTGTTATTACGACTATATAAATAAATACCTATGTTTAGTACGTCTACAACGGCTGAGGAGTATGAAGCTAGCTAGCATTGCTCAGCTAATGTTGGGTGGCTGTGTTGGCGTTAGCTATCGACGTGAATGAATGTTAGTGAGTTAGCTCACGCAATATAGAAAGATCACAAACGTACCGTGGAGGTGGTGGTTTATTTGCGCCGTAGCGTTGGTCCCACTGGTTCAAGGTGATAAATGAATGTTGATGTGCTCTCTAGCGTTTGCTAGCTTGCATTACAGTAATGGTATTTAAGCTAGCTTGCTAACAGCTATAAACCCTCAACTTCTCGCCAGCTCGCTGTCTAACCTCCTATGAAGTCCGTTACCTCATGAAACGGTACATATACCAGTGTGTATGTCGTCCTTGTCACACTAAAACTGTATTGAAAAATACATAATAATAGTATCCCAACACATTTATGGTTAACTGGCCACGAAAATAAACAACAAAAAAATGCTCCCCACCCAATAAGCTCCAACTGCGCATGCGCGCGTAAAATATGATAGGCGTGGTGCTGCTAGTTGTTATCGTATGAGTTCGAAAATCAAAACCCCTTACTGATTGCAAGCCATACATACATACATACATACATACATACATACATACATACATACATACATACATACATACATACATACATACATACATACATACATACATACATACATACATACATACATACAACCTTTTTGTATTAAACCCTGAAATAAGATCTGGTGCCACCAAGTAGCTTTAGAAGTCACATAATTAGTTAAATTAAGTTCACCTGTGTGCAATCCAAGTGTCACATGATCTAACGGAGCACCATTTAATCAAGTATTACAGAATGGAAAGAATATGGCACCACAACAAACTTGCCAAACTTGTGATGGATTTTATTGTAATATAAAGTCTCCCCCTTGTGGATATAACATAGTGTGACATAACATTAATAAAAACACTCCCCCGTCCAATTCTCTCTCATGCTCTCTCCTCCATGTCTCCCAATCCGATTAGCCATGTGTTTATGATTTAAAATTGGCTTCCCATGAACAGCAATAGCTTTGTTGCCTAAGAGTGATGAATAAAGCTAACATCAAAAGATGCTTCTGTCTTCCATAAAATAAAGCCAGTACAACAGAATAGTAAATACAGTAGGGAGTGTTCAAGCAGGCAAAACAAACAAACAGAACATATATATTCTTTTACCATTTTGTTATGATTGCCATAAATATATTGAGATATTGAGGCAAGAATATTGCAGTTGTTTCCAAGTCAAAGGGAGAGTCAGAAGAAAATACTAATCATGTGGGGGAGGGTCTTGGCTTTTAATAAAATGAAATATAAGATTCATCCCCTTCTCCTCACCCCAATATTTTTTGTACAGTCCCCAAAATACAGCCAGCCATAATGAACAAAGAATTCAATCAAGGAATCAATTTGTTCACTGCAGTCGATATCTGTGCCCTGCACACTTGGCCTATGTAAATCTGTGTGCTGACTGAGGATCCCATTAACTTTGAAAGTTCAACAGTGTTATTCCATCATTGTTATCTGCTTCCGACTGTTAACAGCAGAAGCTAGGTGGTGATGTGACATGTAATTTTTCCATTTGTACGGTTGCTGTGGTCGTGATAAGGGCCTCAGCATGCCCGTGTCAGAAAAAGGAAGTGGGAGGGTTCAGAGGGCACCAAGCAACCTGATGGCAGGATTATCAATAGAGCATGTTGGCGTTGGAGACCAGGAATCTGACACCACCTCACCTCACAAATGCTGCCACTTGGAGTGGCGTCTCATCCTGAGTGATGGTCTACAAGACTCCAGGCTCTGACACCTCGTTATCACTGTGGCATGGAAGCAGGCAGAGAGAGGCCCGCCAGGCATGTGACGCGAGAGGAATGGGGATTAAGGTTGTTAGGTAGGGAATGCTGCGATTACCTGACAATGACACAGGGTGTACAAGAGATCAAAACTTGCTCACTGGCTATTTTTTTTGTCAGGTATTTTATTTTTACAACCATAATAACATCAATATTGGTGCGAGAACCAAAAGCAGGATATGAATGGCTGGGGTGTGAGGAAAGATTTCACAGCAGTTGACAGAGATGTTTGGTAAGAGAAATTTTTCAGACAAGAAGTCTCAAAGAGCTCCAAGACACCGTGAAAATCCCCTTCTGGTCAAAAGCCAGAGAAAATATATTTTCTGCAAGTTTGGCAAGCAAATACGAGGAAATGTGTCACATTCTATAAATCATTTCAACGGCTTCAACATACCACAGGGCACAGAAACAAATTATACCATTTACAAATCTGCAGCATGTATATTCACCTATAAATCATTTTGGCAAGACTATGATTCAATTATAATTTAATTTAAGAGACATTTCACATAAAAAAAAACAAAAAAACATACAGCATCCTATAAATAGTGCAAATCATTGTAATCTGGTGGTTATCCTAAAATGTAGATTTCTCAAAAGAAGAAAGTTTTGAGAAAGAGAAAAGCCAGCGAGAATACAATTAGATTTTGGTATGATGTGGGTATACTCTGTTCCAGCACCCACACTGAAATAACCCAAAGCACAAACTTCACTTTTGTCAGATTGAAACTTTGCACTCAGGGTACATCCTTTGTGCTTAGATCTGTCTCACACATTTCCAAATTATTTGATTATTGTAATTGATATCAGTGCTGCAGTACTGAACTTTTTGATTCGCCATGAATGATATGGAGCTCACTCCATCAGAAACAGGTTGAAGAGCAACTTTTACCAGAATGTTCAGACGTTTGTTATCAGAACTTTCTTTTCTCATCTTCTTTTTTTTTTGTCACTCTGTCGGATGGAACTGATGCCATATTTGCAAGAATATTGCCTGTGATTGACAATGAATTGTGGAACTTATCCAAAAGCGTTCTAAAATAATTATAGTTAATCATGACGGACAGCTTTAAATTCTACACTAATATAACATAAACCGCTTTACCTTTATACAATTACAAATGTACATCTTGTAGCACAGATTTGTGTCCATCACTAATTTACAACTAATCTAGACTCGTGTTTTTTACACAACACTGTACTGTGGAAACAAGCACATGGTAAGATAGATAGATAGATAGATAGATAGATATAGATATAGATATAGATAGATAGATAGATAGATAGATAGATAGATAGATAGATAGATAGATAGATAGATAGATAGATAGATAGATAGATAGATAGATAGATAGATAGAAAGATATGTTTCTGCGATGATGATGATTGAAACATCAGGACACAGTCTCTATCTCTGTGTAATAGTTCTCAGGGCTATCTACAGCCACACTCTGCCACCACCATTCCCTCATACTTGTGGTTGAAAGTGATCACCCCGTTGTCATGATAAAGGAGTGAGATAGGCTCCAACTTAGTTGGTACACAGCAGGCACGCGATGCTCTCTCTGGACTCTTAACACTCAGCAGTGTCTGCACCATGGCATGTTTGGTAGGCGAGACCTCGGAGGTCATTGGTGGGTTGCACACACCGTTGCACTCATACGCCTCGTAGCCCACAGGTTGGATGATCCACGTATCCCAGCCAATGTCTCGAAAATCCACAAAGAGCGGGGTCCTCTTGCATGGCTCGCTCTTAACATTGCGACGGATTCGGGGAGGTGTGTCATAGATAAGGTTGGACTGCAGTTGCATGAGAGACTGTTTGTCCCGCTTGTCCTGGTTGCCGTAGCCAGCGTTGTGATTAACGTGCCCCCAGGAAGCTTGTTGGCTCCGGCCCACGTTTTCAGGAAGGTCGTTCTCGTGCTCAATCATCTGGTTGAGCTCTTGTTTGTCCTGTTTGTGGTCTCTACTCTGATCTTCTGAGAATACAATAATCACTGCATTGTGTTTCCCGTCCAAGCTCCTGTTGATACCAACCTCAACCAACCTCTCGCCCTGCTCTGTGACCCCTTCCTCTTCTGACCCCAGACTTGCAATATGAACCTCCAGTCTGTGAGTTGCACACCCTGACTTCCGCCAGAATGCAACCACATGAGTCAGATCAAACGACACCCAGCTGTTATCTTTGGCACGGATATGCTTTGTCACCAGTTCCTCCAAATCCTTCATCTCCACCACCTCCTGTTTATCCCTCCTTCTCCCTTCTTTCCCCACCTCTTTAGTCCAAACAAAGCCCTCGTGTATTTTGTAGATGGTCACCTTGCAGTCAATGCTAGCATATGGTCTTTGGGTCTTCGGGAACAGGGTGAAAAGGCGAAGCTCAGCTATTGTTATGTGCTCATTGTGGCTCATTGAGATGTTGAATAGCAGGGGGTATATCCTGACACCCCTAGCTGTTATAATGTCGGTGGAAAAATCTGAAAAACAAAGTGTGTGTAAATGCATTTTGTTTCCATGGTCAAAATACAAGTTAAACTATGTTAAATATTAAAATGTACCCTTACGCATCCTATCAAATACACATAATAGATGTTTTTGGTCTGTTTTAATCATAATAATCATAAATTGTTAAAAGCTTAGTTCAAGTGCAGCTTCATTGTTTCAATCAAAACAATTAACTAGATTTACAGTACTTTAACTTCTATAAATCATAGTGGTCTAAATATTTCAATCATTAAATTATTGGAATGTCAAACATGATCCCAATAATCCTTTGAGGGAGTTTACAGCTTACTTCAATAACAAAAAAAAAATCAACACAAAGTCAAAAATCAATGCAATATATAAAATTCCCCTATATTTCTTTTAGTGTCGAACAAAAACAAGTTTGTACCTTCGTTCCTGAAACTGCGGACAACGTTGGCTGAGGGCACGGCAGTGGGGTCAGTGGAAAATCGGTTGTACAGCTCCAGCATGTACTCTGGTGGCTGCTTGCGGGCAGCGGGAGGCCTGGTCTGGGGCCTCAGCTCTGTCAGGTTCATTGTGGACAGAAACTGGCTCAGAAAGTCCTGTGCATCAAGAAGCGGATTATCACCCACATCCCGACCGACTGATAGCCTGCGATGGTTCTCAGGAGACCTGATGGGACTGCTCAAGCTCAAACCAGTCAACATCAGAAGCAGGACGTTGGGAGAGCGGATAAATCCAAGGTTGGAGAAGACTGAAATGGTCATGGTTGAGTGGAGGAAAGGTCAAAATCCAAAGCTTGAGTATCAGATGAGAAGACGTGAGGGATCCTTTGGAGAGGATACGTACTAACGGCTCAACCTGTCGAGGACTCTTCGTTAAGGGACAACAGGTTGCTGTTGTGGGCAAAGAGAAAACAGCTTTGCCCTATTTGATCTTGAGGTTTGGATCTGAGGGCAGGGCTGTGCTGACATGTTTGGAGATGTCACTAAGGCCCTGCTCGGCCCTCCTCTCTCTCTCCCCGCCAGGAACTTATGACTATCCATAATCATTTCCACTGATATTCTGTCTCATTGCATGTATGCTTTTCTTTTATTCAACCACAACATTTGTCTTACAATGAATCTAGATTTACATGACAGTGGATTTATGAACTTCTTTATGTGGCACAATGCTGAATTCAAAAGATCTAGCCATGATACTTTAGTTTTAAATACATTCAGAGATAAGGAAGTTATTGCAACTACCTTCACCAAAAAGCGTGACAACTTAAACATTGGGTTATGTTGTCCCATTTTCCCATTTAATGCAGGAAATCAATTACCAATTACAAATATTGTAAATTTATGCTTTGCAATCTCCACAAGAGGCCAGTGTAGACTCAATGTCTGTCCTTCTGCCTCCTCATCTTAAATTGAATCAAACGTTTTTTATTAGGTGCTGATTTGATCTCATTTGCATATGCTTTTAGCTAATTACTAGTTTTGTTTTCTATTAGTGGCCATCAGACACATATGCAATAATTACAATCATTTCAGTGTACACCCACTTAAACAAATGAATGACTGACTTAAAACAAATATCACTGCAACAAAAGACATTTCAGCCATACTGCTGCATCAATGTGTATGACACATACACGCAAATCATGAAGCTGTAGATATATGAACGCACAGTACATGTGTGTATCTAAAATGCCACCACGTATGCACGTGAGCCCTGCAGCCTGCAGTAGGAAACATGACTAATGCCAACACAGTTAAGCCCTCTCAGTGGCAACGTGCGCCACACAAGTTCAGAAGTTCATAATCACCCATCATGGCTACTGTGGATATGAGGTTCTTGACAGCTTGTCTGGGTGTAAATAGAAAATGTACCAAAGAGGTTTTCAAAGTGGGAGGCGGCTTCTCTCAGGGGTCCTTCAAACTGTTTCAGGGGAGAGCAGTGAATGGAAGCAAAATACTTTTTTTTGTTAGAACATTGGTTATTAAAAGAAGATCACATAGAATATTAGTATGTGTGATTTGGTTAAAGAGATACAGCATTTGTGGGGAGTTTTACTGTTTTTCATAAAAAGTCATAAATGAATAAGTAAGTTGTGTTTGTAATTGTGCTTCAGCCCCTTTAAAGTTCAAGTCCTTATCCTCATGATGTATCCTGTGTAGTGTGTCTAAAAATGTGCCCTTGCTGTGACCACATGTAATTCAGACATTTTTTACATTTCAGTTTGACCATTTATGTATTAATTTAAGCCTGTTCAGAACATTTATAAGTGGGATTGTTAAACTGGCCAGTGGGTGCTCTTTAATCTAACAGGCACCCACTGATAAAACAGAATCCAGTCTGTAATACAAAAAGAGAATACAAATAAAAATGAGAAATTATGCACGTAATTTATTTTAATTTTTCATTCAACATCGCAATGCAAAAAGGACCACTGCAAAGCAGAGTTGTATAGAATGTAGGATCACTTACCGGTATTAGCTAATGCACATCAATAACCTTAATTAATAACATGGGTATTACAATAAATATTACAATATAAATACCTTCATTTAGAATATTAACAGTCCTTTGTTACACATTTACAATCCCTTTTTGCCTATCATGAAACAAATGGAAGATTTGCTTATGACTGCACCGTCTAGTCTAATGGCAGGTTTGTCAAGAATAAACTAAATTCCAAACAAATTGGATGTTTTTGATGACTAGGTCGACAGTAGTCCTAATCCTAATTATCTCAAACACTGACCAAAAATATTATTAAAATGATTTTATATCCGAATCTTCTTTAGCCCAGAACCCATGGGGATGGACAACAACAGATCCAAATGTCACTTTAGGCCTTAAGCTTGACAAACTAAAAGTATTATGAATTATCTCATACTTGTGTCACAGTAAAATTTAAATTGTACATGTCATATATTCTTTGGAGTCATGATTCACCACAGTTTGCATATTTAGGCTATTTCAGATGTCATACATAATCCATCATGAGTCTCAGGCATAAAATATAGCATCCTAAATGACAAAATCTATTAAATATTTTGCCAAATAACCTCCATCATAAATACATGTAAATGTTTGGCACATTATTCCCTCTAAACAAAGGAAATCATTTTTAATTGAACGTGTTTGTCTGTCTGTACAAGAATGAGCAAATTGCACAAATCCGTATTTCACCAATGGAAAGTGTCTCTACTGGATTTAACTGGCTTCACTGGCTGTGTTGTTGTGTTTACACCCATGAGTCCAGTGGTGGAGGTTTGTTATCCATGAGGCCCACTGCAGGCCTGCCAGCTCTGATGAAGTGTTTTCTCTCACTTATCGCCTAGGTAAAGAAATATGCAAACAGATGGTGTTAGTCAATTTGCATAAAAAAAAACTGACAGTTAGAATTTAAATCACAGAAAAGTAAAAACAAAATCCTGTAAAACAACGACTACAATTTCTTCTTATACTCCATACCTGTAAAATGTAAACTAATTCAGTACAGTCAAATGGCAGATTACCTGGAGAGTGTCTCTTTCCACAACAGGCCCTTTTCCATCTCCAACTCTATCATTTGGCTCTAAACTGGAGTATACATCTGCAAGGGAAAATTATAATAATGTTAGCAGTAGGTAATATGGCAACGGTGTTGCTAGTCTTTAAATAATGAGAGAAGAAGAACAGATGCATTTTCATTTCTTTCATTAAATGGTTTAATGAGAAACCCCAGGGTTCTATCCCCAAAAATAAATCATTTAAACTTTTGCCACAAAAAAGTTAATTATAAGAACCTGTCAGTTAGCTAGATGTCAGTAGTTAAGGAAATCATTTGTTAACCTTGTAACTTGCTAACATTAACTTAAAAAAAAAAAAAGTAAAGTTCCCTTTAATAATGTTTACACTTTAAATACACTTTGTGGGTTACCAAACAGCAACTGGCTGTGAATATATCTTCTTTCAAGAAAGTGGCTAACATTAATGCCAGCTAACATTAATAATACCAGTAAGCCAGTGAAGCTGGATGCAATGTGGCTTATCCCTCATTTCACTAATGTTACATGGGTAACTTTACTGAGTTAGGTGTATTTTGCTAATGCTGCTTGAAACCCATTTCATTTAGCAATTATAGTCTATAAATGTTAAGAACAACCTGGCTACACAGCCTTTAGTCAAAGGTTGACTAACTTTTCAGTCAATAAATGTGGCTCACTTTAAGGCTGTACTGTGTAAATGTTAAATTAGGTATATTTGAGCATTTCACTCAAAGCTCCAATTTTCCAAATATTTCAATGTAAAAAAATACAATTAAAAACACGTAATTTCTTTTACTGCTGTCTACGGGAGCCCATCCGCCGTTCAACAACATTTTTTCATTAAAGGCCAGGTATCAAAGAGCAAAGACTCACATTGAAAAAGCTATGAATTTAGACTGAAACACCAGTAAGATAAACAGGCACATGCAATGAAATCATTGTACATAGTTTATACCCATTCCCCCCAACTACATATTTCAAAGGGTGTTTAAGTTATGGTTATAATTCATAAAGAAGCTTCAATAGAGAATCACTGTTTTGTTAGGAAGCTAGAGGTCGCTCTTGACGTGGGAATGCGGGTGCCCTTTTGGAACAACATTGAAATGAAATGTGACTGGTGATGCGTGAGCCTGCCCTGCCTCTGGGAGAGCCTGTTCAGGCTAATAATCCAAGTCTCTGAACTGATAACCTTGACAGCACATCATGGGTTTAAGGCTATGTTTCAGAAGAATATGGTCTGGGACTGAAAATGCCCATTTCTTTGTCCTTGACATGACAAGAACCACAGTATGTTGAAAAGCAGTTTTGTTCCCTGAGCTAGAGGACACTTTGCTCATTTAGATTATGGTTTAATAACATTTTGCTGAGGGAATGCATGCAATGATTTGCTGACCTTGGTTTTTGTCCATGAGAGGCAGGGTGATGTCATCGCTGCCTTGCTTTCCACTCTTGGATTTTTTAGTCACTCCGGTAGTTGTTGGCTTTGAAACAGAAACAATGTATGACAAATAGAATTTCATGCTTTCCTTTTGTTTGTATGGGCATGCCAGATCCAATAAATAGCAATAAAATACCTTAAAGTGGCTCTTGTTCCAACCAGCCTTGGTCAGAGCGGTCCTCAGGTCCTTGTAGGCCCATATTGTCTGGAGTACATGGGAAGCTGCCTTGGTCTCCCGAGCTGCTTGGCTGAAGACAAATCATTAGACATTGTGGTAAACAATATAGGACAGCCCCAAGACAATACTGTCCCATAGATTAAAATCCATTCCTGATTGCCCTTGGATATGATGCTCATAATATCATGAGCTATTGCATCAAGGCTGTGTCTGAAGTACAAACCGATATTAAGCAGTGGCCTGCAACAAATACTATAATAGCGATGCTGTTTCTTCTCTTTTTTTAGTCAGATTTTGAAAAAAAGGACAATATCTGAAGCTTTAGCTTTGGATTTCTGTTTAACAAGCTGGACCATTATTATTTGATCTTTTTTTTCATTGTTTAGTTTGAAATGTCGTTCATGTTCAGACATTTGTACACAAGAAAAAGTAGTTTACAATGAAGTTGAAAGACATTCAAGTACCTTGATTTGTTGATGGCCACCAGTTTCTGCACTGCATGACCCTGTATAAGCGCTCGGGCGTTCTCTGGGCTATCTGTGATGATCTCATGGATGGTGTTCAGAATAGACACCACTGTATCTCCCTCAAGATTCTTCGCTGGGTGCTGCTGCCCACATGGCAGATTACCGACAAGGTCTCTCAAAGCATAGTTCCCTGTATGACAGAGAGAGAACATAGCAAAGTTAGTATGCGAATGCAGAGCCTGTATGCAGATGAGAGTTAGAAGACTATACCTATTAGGTCTTTATTCCTTCTGTCCATCGCCAGGTTGCGAAGAGCAATAGCCACAGCTCGTACCACTTTGTCCACATCTGAGCGCAGCAGCTCCACCAGAACAGGCAGCCCTTTCTCTTTCCTCACTGTGGCCCGGATGAAGCTTGACCACTACAAGAGCAAACACAAAATACAGCTGAGTGATTTGTGAGTAGCTGAGATTTTGCTTGAGGGGCCCTCCTTCATACCTCAATTACCCACTCATCTCTCCACATTTCCAAAATCAGAAATATCACCACAAGTATACATTTCAAATATTATTCTGCTCTATTTAATGATGCAACTAGATTTCAAAATCTAAGGAATTTAAAACTCCTGAGCAATCTGAACCTGAGCGTTGATCTTAAATTGTAGTGGCATTCATGGCGCAGTATGTCTTGGCAAAGCCCATTATTTACCAGACCTATGGATCCACTTACTCCAGTAAAAGTGATTGCTGATCATACAGGCTGTTAAAAAAGTAAATCTGCAGAGTCTAGTTGAATTAAGATGATCAACCCCACATCTCCCTTCTCCTGCACACTTGAACGTTGATGCAGCCTCAGAAATACAACCAAACCAGTCAAGAACAAAGCTGTGGGCATGGAGGCCAACATGTAAGGGCATGAGGAGGTTGTCGAGTTTGACCCTGCGACCCTGTAGACCAGTGGTGTAACGGACCATTGTCGATCTGTGATCCGTACGGATCCCCCCCTCGCGGTTCGCGGATTAATTACACGGTTTAACGTTAACCCTCACAGTGTGAAATAAAGTTTAACAGACGATCGTTATCCGCTGATATTCAGTCAAATATGCGATCTGGACATCGACATTTTTGCTTTTCTAGTCGCCGATCTTTGATAATGTTACATTGTAAACAACTAATCCGTGTCTAAATTGTCAGCAGGAGAACGAAGGTTCCGTTCGGTTACATTATGATGCATCATTAAAACTACTAATGACAAGATTTGTTTTAATCAATAAAACTACTATCTTTTCTTTCCTTATCATTTGAATTGTGTGTTTTTATAGAGAACAAAACACTATAAATTACTTTAACAAAGTAAAAAGATAAGATTTAGAATTTCTGATGGTTTATAGACCTCAGAGCTGTTGAAATGTTTTTTGAGACGGTGACAAAACAAATAAATAGTCTGGAGCCTTGTAGACCAGCTGCTATAATCAAACAATACATTATCGGCAATTAGTATAAAACATAATCAGGGATCTCTAAAAGTTATATTTGCGAACTTTTTTTTTGTGCTGATCTGATTTGTGATCCAATCCGTGACTCTAACCCGTGATTCGATCCAAACCGTGAGTTTTATGATCCATTGCACCACTAGTGTAGACAAACTGAAAGTAAAGGGTAAAAAGACCCCCAAACCGATGTGTTATTTATGGTACAGCTCATTTCAAGTCTCTCCTTACTATGAGCAGAGAGAGTGATAGTGATAATGTCAGAGACAAATCCTGGACCAGCTTCATAGACAATGTACAAGGACACAAGGACACTATGATAGCAGCCATGGTGATCTTACTTGGATATAAACTGGGCCAACAATGTGTCACTTGATAACTGCATCAATTTAAAGTTTAATGCTCCCATTTCCAGCTTTATCGAGACCCTTTTTTATGTTTGGGATGCTCGCCACAATCGCAACCCCTTCGCAAAGAGTGTAAAAACTAGAACTGTTCCATCGACTCACAGCCCAGTGTCCCGCAGCGAGGTTCTGCAGTGCCCCTGCGGCTGCCTCCAGGGTGTTGTGGTTGTGACTGCAGGTGAGAAGAGAGAGGTAGAGCCTCACCACCTCTGGCTGGTACAGCAGTTCCAAGCCTTTGAACAGAGAGGCAGAGAAAGTCAGGGATGACGTTCAAGCAGTGGTTAAGTACCAGCCTGACCATCAGTGGCTAAATCCTTAAAAGATTATGTGAAAACTATTCCACAATTTCCTTTATCTAGGTTACTTTAAGTCAATATGTAGGCAGGCCAGGAAAAAATATGTTGATGAAGTTAATGAAACCATACGCAACAAAATTACAACTCTGTCAGACCCGTGCAGAGTTGTTTTTTTTTGTATTGAGCCAGTGGAGATCGCTGGACATCTGACAAGTAGTGCAAAGCATCAGGGTCCGTAACATGCTGGCCATACTGGCCATACTGATTTGCATTCACTGGTTGGAGTGTGGGAGTCATGAGCATAGCTTTGATCTCTGTTCAAACAGCAGCCGGATCCGCATACCGTATTCAGCACAGCACTATACTGTAAAAATTCTCATATATGCATGCATGGCTAAAAACAGCAGCTTTCTGGTAAAGACACAAAAGAGTAAATATAGTTTTGGAGTTGCAAATAAAGATATATCAGTGACAGGCAGTATATTGAGTGAATTCCAGTTCCTGCCAGAGAAAATGTTCCTCAAAGATGTTGCCAGATTTCAGTTGGAGGCTCATTTTGTTTTAGTAATGAAACTCTCCTCAAGTAGTGCAGGTGCTGGAGTGTGGCTTTGCATTTAAATTAATTGTCTTTTAGGCCATGCCAACATCATGCATACAAAGCAGATAACATAATGCAGAAAGCAGGTACCGATGCTTGATTATAGTGCTGCATGATGATGATATATGATGAACGCTCTTCATAATGTATCTACCTTAAATCTATCGGAAATAAGCCTAATGTATCGTCTACCTATTTCATAATGAGATGTATCACAGTCACTATTTGTGTTAAATTTAAAATGTTTGATGTGAAGTTGACATTACATTTCTTCAGTGTATATACCTTTCATTTGTTCTGTACGTTTTGGTAAATCCAATGTACCGTATTTTCTGTCCATTAATCCATTTTTCCAACCTGTACATCACAGACACATACATGCACACAGATACAACACCAGTTTTCATTATGTCAGTACATTTAATGTTGTATTGAATCACAGTAACACCACCATGAAAATAGTCAGCAGTAACGAGCAGACTGACCTTGATTGAACCACTCCTCTGGTGAATGTGGTTTGAAGGGAAAAGAAGAACAATGTCAAAGACTATGATTATGCAGCAGCAGAAGACATAGAGCATGTGGTGAGTCACTGGGGGGTACCGACATTATCAGGTTGGCTCAGAGAGGCATTTGTCAATTTTGTGCAATTAGCTGAAAGGTTAGTAGTGAGGAAAAGCCATAAAACTTTAAATCACAATTACCTCTCACCCTATTGTTTCTCCATTACGCTGTGTCCTGCAGCACAAACTGCTGCAGCCTATTAGTTACTGTATATCAGCTGTAATTCAAATTATGACTTGGGTTATGCATGAAGTTTTTTCAGTTTAAAAACCTTCAGTTGCGTTGTGTAAAAATCACATAACGGATGTAACAAAGTATAAACACGCTTTTAAATCTTGGAACCAGTCACTCCTCCTGCAGAGTAAAATACATCATCAGCTCCTGCAACTGCAGGGTAATGAAATTTAATATTCAGGCCCTCATTGGCATAAAAAAGGGCAAGAAATGTTAAACTTCAGCTCAAAGCCAAGAAAATAGATCCTATTGAAAACTAAAAGATGTATGTGCAGTGTATGGGAGGAGAGGAAGTAAAACAAAGAGTACAAGAATAAAATAAACTGTAAAAATCTTCAAAAAATGACTCAGGGGCTTAAAATAGCAGTTTTTGCATGCTGCTAAAACAGATGCACTGATGTCTCTTGATTGTACAAGCACTATCAGACTCAAATCTCCAATGCTTCATGTTGATGCCATCAAGTATAACGGGCTACCAACCTTTGGGTCTTTTCCCCCCAAAGCAGTCTGTCTCATTCTTCTTCTTCTGGTGTCCCGCTGTTCTCATCAGATGATTGGCATGGGGCTCCTGAAATCGCTCCACTCCTGGTATCTCTTTGTGAACATGATAGGACAGGTTTCGCAGGATGCACACGCAATTCTCCACCGACTGAATTGAGGACAATGACAGAAGATTTTAATCAAAGATGCACTGCAGAAAGGTGTACAGCATTAGCCAGTCATACAGGTGTTTACGCTGACCAATTCTACGTCTCTTTTCAGGATAAAATGTATTGGTGAATTTTCCTATCAAAATGTAAATTTGGAGGAAATGTCACTTTATCCATTCTTTGATTACTTTGGTGACTTGCATTAAATGTCTGAATTAAATGCAGTTGTGTTCAGGCTATTAACTTAAATTTGATGCTAAATCAGGGAAGTATGAGAAACAAGTCTCAGTGGATTCAGTTCGAAGACAATACAAAATGGAGAGTAATTGACCATTTCAGAAAAGTAACTCACTTGGCCATGTCTTTTAAGAAAAGATGAATTATTACAGCATTTTATTTAATTACCAGAATGACTAGAAGCCATTAAGCTGTAATTTTGTATATTTTGCCTAAATGTACCAGGGTGCAAAGTTAGGTATAATATAAATTTATAATATTATTATAATAAAAGCAAAGTCTCAAATTTCAAGTCAATGACCTTATTATCAGTGTCCTTGTTGACAACAGCTGACTGAAGGGCATGAAGGAGCGCCTCCACCAGCCCCTCACAGTCCCTCAACCTCTGCCGAGCCTCCGCCCCATCTGAGCTGACGTTCCTGCAGAAACACCTTTGTTAGCAAAGCTGCGAGAACTCAATCCACCACAAGTACACTTTTAGTGGCGGCCATTTGTTCCACGACTAAAGCAAAGGTTACCTCAGACATCCAG
Source organism: Ophiodon elongatus (assembly GCA_016806645.1). Taxonomy (NCBI): domain Eukaryota; kingdom Metazoa; phylum Chordata; class Actinopteri; order Perciformes; family Hexagrammidae; genus Ophiodon; species Ophiodon elongatus. The sequence goes on from JACSYO010001905.1 coordinate 708,350, forward strand.
AGGTGTTCTTGAAGACTGTGGTCCACTCAGCACTCAGCAGTTTGGAGGGGTTAGCTGAGTCTCTCCTCCATCCTGAGTGTGGGATGATGATCTCGTCAGTCAGTGTTTGAAGCCCATTGTTGATCACCATCATCTTCAGCGGCTCATGTGAGGAGAGGTTCCACAGAGTTCCTGCAAAGGAAAGAATACAAATGCTGTTGAGAATAAAGGAAGGATTGCAAGTTACGGCTCCAGGAAGAGAGAAGAATTAAGCGGTACCTGTGACTAACTCTTTGACCTCAATGCTGCTAGACCTCCTCATTAGTCTGACTAAAGCTTGGATGCCATCACAGTTCTTGATGGCCACTTTGTTATTGTGGTCTTTTCCGTAGGATATGTTGCGCAAAGCCCCACAGGCCTTGCGGTGGACCTCAGGCTTAGGGTGGTCCAATAATTCCACCAAGATCGGCACTCCGTTCAGCTGGCGCACCTCCTGCTTGATGCGGTCACTCTCATAACACAGGTGCTGCAAATAGGCGGCAGCATTGGACTTGACTGGGTCCATTGGGTGGCTGAGCATCGAGATCACCTCAAGCAGGTTGGGGTCTCTCCAGCGCGGGTCTCTGCGGATGCTGTCCAGGCTGACCATGCTGCTGCGTTTGTGGGGGAACTGCAGGGTCTGTGCTCGGCACATTGCCTGGAAGAAAGGATTCAGATTCCCCTCCAGCTGGGCCATGAAGGCGTCATCATATCCACCTCTGAGGACACAGAAAATGGAATGCATGCATGTTGGGGTCAAAAAAAGTACACACAAACATCAATCTTGAATTTGTAAGCCTCTGAACAGGTATATTCAGTTATTCTGGCTGATTAGACCTCTGCGCAGGTTGAAGTTGGGCCAGAGATTTGATTGGAATTAATGGGGTGACAAATCTCCAGTTTACCAATCAAAATGATATAGGTGTAATTTGTCCAACCCTAACAGGTGCCGCAAAGCTAAAACGACACTTAGGAAGATGTCAATCAATTACAGTCTACAAACGGCCTGAGAAGAGGTCTAATAAACCAGATTAGCTGAAAACACCTGTGTGGGAGCATTTCATATTTTAGTGTTAATCAACATTTTGAAAACTACACTCATTTGGTTTTTGCTGATAATTGGAAAAGAAGATTGATACTGAAATATGTACACTACAGCCAGCATTACAGACATACTGATTAGCTTAGCTTAACCTAAAGACTGGAAACAGGGAGAACGGCTCTCTAGTATCTCTAAGGCTCACTTTAAAACATGTTATATATTGTGTGTTTATTCCCCAAAAAACAGAGTGTGAAAGCAACAAGTTATGTTGTTATGGGGGGTTATGTGCCGCTCTTTTTCTTGGCAGGACAGTTGCATCCTGGAGTCTCCTCACAGTGTCAAAAAGACTCCAGGCGGAGTTTGGTACACTTGGACAGAGCCAGGCCTGTTGTTTCCCTCGGTCTTCAGTCTTAATGCGAAGTTAAGCTAACTGTCTCCTAATTGAACACTTGTATTTATCAGACAAATATAAGAGTGGTATTGATCTTCTCATCTAATTATCAGCAATAAAGTGAATGAGCATATATCCCCAAATGTCAAACTATTCCTTTCACTGTATATTCAACAGTTTGAGGGAAACGGGTTCAATAGTGTCTCTTAGTCTAACAGACTTGGCTTCAGGGATTTTAACAGCATAAGTGAGTTGCTTGTATCTTTTGTTAACAGTTCTGTCACTTTATATGGGATAAGAAAAAGCTTCTGGCAGGCAATAACAGGTGAAACCTCCTTATTTATCGACTTTGCAGCAGGCTGCCATTCCTGATTGATAACAGCTGCTACTTAACTGCTGTCCATATGTCTTTCTATTGTCCAGTCGGACTCACAGGACCAAGATAGAGGCCACTACCGGGTGTCTACAATAACTACAAAGTTTGATATATCATTTTCACAGGAGGTCCTCTGTGAGTGTTGATTTTGGCATTGTTACTACTGATGCTGTACTGTGTCAGTATACAGCATTACACACATACACACTCTCTCTCTCTCTCACTTTACTTTACTTTACATTTTTTTGTTGTTTCATTTGTGCAAAATCTCTGAATCTGTCCACTATTTTGATTTTAAAAAATGGCACTTCAGTTGGATTATTAGGCAAACATGGCACGACACATGCATTTTAGTTTTTCAAATAGTATGCATCTTTTTATTCAAATCTTTCAAAAGCATATATCATTAACATTAATAGGTTATTTTGTGTAAAATATAACTAACTTGAAAAATCCATTCAAACTGTGTAGATACTGAGTTAAACTATAGAGGCAAATTGGTTTGGTGTCAAGGCATTTGGTCACATTTACTTTACATATGGGATTAGTTGTCACAATGTTTTCCTGTGATACAAACTGTTGTATACTGTTGATGCAATGAATGTCAAAAGTGAATTAGCTTGTGTTTAGAAGTGGCTGTTTAGTAGCCTTTGTTAAAGAGGATGTCATTATCAGGGACCTTATTGATATTTCAGTGACACAGACAGAGTATCCTTTGCCTGCTTTCTGACCAAAAGATGATTAATGGGTTTGTTTAAAGATTTTGATTGACCTCAAATAAACATACGGACGTTTTTCAGAGTACATTAGTGACAAAGCAATACATACATTTTACCGATTATTCTCCCATGGCCCTTTCAAAGTGGCTAAATACATGAAGGGACTGGTGTTTGACTCCACATCTAGGTACCATGGAAACCACAAACATACTTGAAACCTGTTTCCACAGTCTCCCCTGAGGGATCAATAAAGTTTGATCTAATGTACCATCCTCTTACCTGGTTCTTGAGGGCTCCCTGAGGAGCTCCATGGTGGTGATCGGCCTGAACTGGTGGATTCCCCCCAATGTTGGGTAATTGGGAGCTTGGTGGTCAGTCTTCATGTCCAGAGGGTTTTCTCCCCGTTCACTTTGGCCGTCCTCCCCTGTCTGGCTGCCATGGCCTGCCGCAGCGTAGCTGTCCCTGAGGAAGGGTAAGGTGTAGTGAGCCCCAGGCTGGAAGCTCTTGGCGGGCCAGTAGCCATGGATGGTGGCGCGGGACAGGCTTCCATACCCTGGACATACATCACCCCCGATGCCTCTGTAGCTGTCAGGGAGGGTGTACACTCTGCTCTGCCTGTCTGGGTTCACTGGCTGAGGCTCCTCAGACTGCTGCACCACCGGAGGTTGAGAGGGTGCTGTGGTGGTGCTGCTGGTTGGTGTGGTCGGTGTAACAGATTCAATGGGTTCAATGTTTGCTTCAGGAATCGGTTGCTCAATAGGAGCGTCATCTTGAGCCTCTGGAGTCGTGAGATCAGGTGTGTCTGATGTCTGGAAGTCCTCCTGCTGCGTCTCTGAGGATTCTTGGGTCTCACAGGGGGCTTGTTCGCCCTCTTGGTCCACGGCCTTGGACTCCTACAAGGATTGATGCACTATTATCTCAACAAAAATCTCATAAGAACTTCTGTTAGTCTTTAAAATCCCATTTCCCAGCCAATTTGTTGTGTTTACAATCAGAGCAGGAACTTTTTGGTGTTAATTTACTTGGAATACGTCAAACATGTTTCTGTTACCTACATTGTGTGATTTATCATTTATACCGTACAGCCCACCCCAGCTCATTTCTCATAGCGATGATCAATCATCATCATTTCAGCACTTTCCTGGCTTTTTGAGGCACCAGTAAATAATTAATTCGCCTTTCCTGCCAAACAATAATGAATTTCTCTGGTTGAAGATGAGTTTAAATTGGACTTTAGAAGCATGGTAAACTGCAGGAAATCTGATTGTCTGGTTTTGTTTACTGACTTTATTTCTAACACTTTCCTAGCAGAGTGTGAGCAAAAGTATTTGAAACGCAAAAATATGTAAATATGTATCAACTCAATAAAGTAGAACATGAGTGCATGATTGTTTCAGAGTATCAAATTATTTCTCTTTCAATGTAACTGAAACTCAGTGTTATAGCCCGTCTGAGATCAGACTCATTGGAGGTACCTCAGGTAAAAGGAATCGTTCCTTTAGGATGCTTTATTTTATGGAGTCACAGAAGTGAGAAATGGCTCTTATAGGCTGACAATTCAAGTATAACTGAATAAATAATTGCCAAAATAAATAAGTCTAAGTGAATGAAATAATATAAAAAACACTGAATAAAACAATAGTTATATGGTCACAAGTTAAGAAAAATATTTAATATCATGGCCAGAAAGTTTTCTGAACTGTAGGAAGTCAGTAGGTGGTGACAAAAACAAAATCAGATAAAAGAAACACCAAACACTAAGTCAAGAACCTCAGTGTCTGTCTGCTGCGGCGTGTCAGTCTCTGTAGAGCTTTCATTGGTCGTGGTCATCACAGAGGCGATGGAGGTGGGCGTGTCCAGTTCGTCATTGGCAGTTGGGTTATCCAGAGTCGCCTCTTTCGCCTCCTGAGATAAAGATAGTGCAGGAGGCCCCTCTGAACTCTGCTCCTACAGCACACGGACAGAAAAGAGTAAGACAGTCACTTTAGCTAATCAGCATTATTTGAGTGTATCATGTACACAATGTTTGCATTATACGCAACAGGGGAAACGAGGTAGACAACACCATGACAGCACACAATGTTATTAAAGTTGTCTTCATATCATGAGGGAGCTGCATTTGATGAATGAAGAGTTGTGAGGCAAGTCAGCCTTGACAGTAATTTCTCCCCCATTACCATATAATTTGTATAATTTGAAACATGATCTGTTAAATTCAAACTAAGAAAAGCCAATATGCACAATTAGACTATGTCTGGATAATCAGACATTTTTTCTGTGTTTAAGCAATTTAATGAACTATAATTTAATTGAGCGGTCCATAGGACAACAATACTCATGCTGGTGCAGAGCCAGGGATCATGTGTAGACAACAAAAAAGAAATCTAGACGGATATAATAAAGGATGAGAGATTACATTTATCCCTTATTTAATGAAATGGCTCTGGGGGATTCTACAGTGTCACATCCTTGTGGAGCAAACTAGGATGAATAATATATCAGTTAGCTTATCTCTATTAGGTAATGATTGCTTATAAGTATGTTATTAGAATAAACAATGAGTGAGAATTATTTGTTGTATGCATGTGTGTTTGGTTTGTTAATTAAAATTTCCAAGCTTAATTCCTGTTTGAAAGTGCCACTAGCCGGTTTTAAATGGATAAAGTTTGTTAAATTCATTTCAGGGAGCGATTTACTTCTGTTGATATGTACAAATACTGACAGATAGGGAGGCTTTCGCAGATCAGACCACTGAAGTATGCATCTGCAGCAGGCATCACAGTTTCAACTCGAATGGTGGGAGCATCGTACACGAGATGAAACAATACAAAGAATATCTGTAATGTTATCTGTATTGGCCAACATGTCCAAGTATCCATTTCATAAGTATTTGTATGCTTGAATCCCTCTAAACAGATGTTGACTTTCTCCATGAAAGCATGTATAAAAAGTACCCCTTGACAAAATAGCCTAGAGAGTGATGGGACTGGAAGTTATTGTCATTGAAGTTATTTGGTGTGAGACTTGATTTACCACCACTGATGCTCGAATCAATAACCCAGCTGCTGCTCTGGTACAGCATGTGGATTGTACTGTAATTTACTCTTGTTTATTTCAAGGAGAACTTAAATTCTCTTTTTCTTTTCAACAAAATGGGTGGATAAATTATTCAGCATCTTGGACTGAGACAGAGCTGGAGGCAATATTCGACGATAAACACATTATATGCTGATTTTTTAACAAACTTCAAATGCATTTTGTGTCTATAAGAATTTGCTTCGCTGCACAATTGATCATAATCAATATACGATTATCTGATGCACCTCTTTTCAGTCTTGAGGGCCTTCCGATTGCACCAGCTGAATATCTTTGAAATCTGGGGCTAACATTAATGCAAATGGCCCATCAAAACATTTTATAATTAAAAGACTTTATAGAGAAAATCAATTCAACCGCATCATTTACAACCCATATTACTATTTGAATCGCTTATCCACTTTAAATCAATTTTCATTTTAAGGAAATAGCACCAACAAAATATCCTGAACATGCACTGAGATAAAAAAAAAAAGAAAAAAAGAAAGCTGTTAAATTTCCCAAAACTCTTCTTTTTGGGGCTGCGGCATTAAACTGAACAAGTGCTGAGAACTCAACTTCACTGCGTTAAATCAGGCTGCAGTGAACAGCTGACTGGATGTGGAGGGAGAGGGCTTGATCTTTTTTCAAACACAAGGGCCCCTCATATCCATGTGCAAAATGTGTCAGAGGGACGAGGAGATGAAAGGGTCACACGGGAGAAATTGGCAGCAGGGACATGGTCCTGGCTTAAACACCCCTGGGGAAGGTTGATTGGATTTTGTTAGGCAGCATTAAATGAACGCTAGGCCAAAAGACAGACGGGGTACTTCTGTTGTCTCCACGTAGCTTGATTAAGGATTTGGAGGACGATAATAGGCCGGATAGGGGCCTGTGTGCTGTCCCCGTCTGATTCAAGCTCCAGGGAAGGCAAGGCCGCTGTGAGTCAAGGCTCATTTAAATAACTCACTGCACCATCACTAACTAAGTGTGCTCACAGAGCCAAATAGGTCGAGATGAAGATTCTGAATCTGACTTCAGCTTAAAAAAAAATCAAAGAATGGTATATAGATGTAAGGTGCAGCGATGCAGGAGACAGAATGGCATGATTAGCATCTTGTTCCCATAAACTCTCAGTATTGAGGCCAGCTGCAGCCAGGGTATTATTTTGGGAGACACAGAGTCTGATCTAACGCTGAGTGAGTTCACATTTTGGTGACCAGCTCAAGGGCACAACAGGCACAAGCCATGATTCAAACTTGTCATAAATCCATTTCAGAAAGCAAAGATGATTTAAAAAATGAGCACTCTGGATTGCAATTGAATCAGTAGGGCCAGTCATTCTGTAGTGATCAAACTCAGAGTAAATCAGCTTTAACAGGCAGTTTGTCTTTATCAAACTGTGGGATTGAACGAGTAATGCTTCCATTGGATAATAAAACATGACATCAGCCCACTGATGTCAGAGGAGATTAGTCACAACTTTGTCACAACTCATCTGCCCTCCACTATTTGTTGAATCAGTGATGTGCATATTGGTCGCTGCAAGTCTACAGAATTTGTCATTGTACATTGTGAATCAAAAGGTCACTGAAATGCACCCATGCATTAAAAAGATTCCTCTTAATTCAGACTTGTCCATTAAGCAATACATCTTGTTTTGTTGTAATTCAACCAGGCTGGTCTATTTAAAGAAAACACTGATTGAAATTGACATCCCCCAAAAAAGGAAAGGAATGATATTCATTCTTAAAGTTTCTATTTGGAGCCTCTTTGCACTCCTCTGATCCTCAAATAGTTAAATGCTGCATGGTCAGATTTAATGTCTCTCTGATACATCATGGCAATACACTTACCAGAATGTGTGCAGCATTTTCCCCCAGGAGGAACAACCTCCCCTCATGATGCAATCAAACATTATCCCCCTTATAAGCTTGCCTATGCATTTGTACACATGCACGGCCATGCGCGTGCACACACACACACACACACAGAGACACACACACACACACACACACAGACACACACACACACACACACACACACTTGATGAAGATGTTAGCATCATGTCCCCATGCCCACAAGGAGACTGCACCGAACAGCAGTGAGAAGCAAGGAGATGAAGCGATTCATGCCCCTTTCAATCATCATGACAGAGGCAGAATGCAAAGCTGTGGAGGGCTACAGTTTTCTGCAGGAAGAAAAAAAAAACCTGATAGGCAAAAAAAGAGGGAGGGTACAGAGCAAATAGAGCCATTCCACCACACACTTACCTCTTTCACTTCGGCAGGCATTGCCAAATCTTCTCTGCTTCCCCACAAATGATGAACAAGATGTGTCCCCACGTGAGACGTCTGTTTCTCTGCTGAATTTGTGCCTTGACTCTCCCTTTGAGCATTTGAGGCAGTTCAAACATGAGCAGACATCCTTCCACCCAGCTCTCACCAACACACGTCCGCTCTCTCTCCCCCCCCCCACCCCTTTCTCTGTCCCTCCCTCTCTCCCGCTATTTCTCTTTCTCTAACAAACACACACTAGACGCACCATGCACACATTTGCTCAACACGTTCACACACACACACACACACACACAGACGCAATAAATGCCGGGCTCTCTCTCATTACTGCACTCCTCCTCTGATCCGTGCTGCAGTTAATGTGTGCGCTATTAGCAAGGTGCTGAATCAACTGTGTGATGCTGAGCCTGTGAATAGCTTAGGTAAGTGCAGAGCCCTGCAATCATGTGCTCTACCCATATTTTCCGGCAGCTTTGGTGCACAGGCAGAGTACACACATGCACACACCATTCATTCCCTGTGGGCTCACAAGTAGATGCAGCTGGAGCAGCCCGCACTAGTTCAGTCCTGTGTCACCCATGTGCAGCATAATAAAGGGCGAAGGATGGGAAGGTGCATGAACACTGTATGCAGCACCAGACAGAGAGACAAACTCCATACTGAAGCAGCTTTGTTCTGCAAACTGTACCAAACAAATAAAGCCCCTTTTCAGCACCCATCACTGTCTGCCCACGAATCTTCTTACTGCACCTCCTCACAGCATTGTTGTATGGAACAAGCACAGGAATAAAACTGAAGAAGGATTCATGTAAACAAGGAATTGATGGGCGAGTGCGCCACCTGTTTTTTTTAGAAGTCGTCGCCATAACATTTTTAATCAGTCATTGTTGTTTTTTGTGAGCTCCTGGCTCTTATTCGCTGTGGCAGGTATTACATCATTTTTTGAGTCTGAAATAATAACATGAACTGAGACAACATCCACTGCTCCACTTGACTAAAAACTAGATTATGATGGACGTCCTTGCTAAAAAAAAATAAAAGAATCCAGGACATCTTCCAATTTTCCATCAGACCACTTGCACAGAGATTGAGCAAATAGTCCAAGTTTTAAAAAAAGGCTCTGCTATCATCCCCAGACCAGTGATCTCTATCAGCTGTAGCTTATAGATTTCAGAGCACCCCTCAATGTCATTGATCCTGGTGCATTGAGAAATCCTCATTGGCCTCTGCAGTACTTTTTTCATCTCGGTTTGTCTAAACTTTCCTAATAGACTGCAGTTTTTTTAAGCTAACACCAAGGTCTGTTTCATTAAACCCCTTGGCTCAGTCAGCCTTTTCTCCTTTTCATTTTACGTAATCCCTTGTTGGTGATATTGTTCACATTAGGATACCTCCTTGATAGTATAATTCAGAGGATACACGTCAGTACAGTAGCGACAGAAACTGGTGAAGAAACACTTAAAAAGAACCTTGAATTCCTTGAAACAAGTGATTAATTATTGAATCAGTTAAAAGGCTCCCTCGAAGTGAAGAGAGTGGTGAAATCAAAGGAACGTCCATGAAACGGTGTGTTTTCATGTTAGAGAGATTTACTGGCATGCAAACACGGGTCCATTTGTTACAGAAATTACTGCTGCTGTTCACTGCTCTCCCACCGTTTCATCTCCACACTCCAAGTTCCATTAAATGGAAAATACGCGCATTAAGTGTCTTAATGGTTTTGGGTCACTGACAGACACCAGAGCACTAGGTATTTTTCAACTGCTTGATATTCACTTTTGTTTTACGAAATTAAATTTAGAAAAGTGAATATCCAACAGAAATACTAGGGAAACATGAACAAAGCTATCCAATGCAGACATAAAGAAACACAAATAAATAAATATATGTATATTTATAACAGCCTTCGACAAGAATTTCTGGTCTACACATAGTTTTACCTTCAACACAAACTCTTTCAAAACATGTATTTAAAAACAGCAATATCACAAGCATCTCAATCACTAATAAAATCATTATAATTAGCCAGCCAATCAATGACATCTAACTAAAACAGAAAGGTGTCAGTCTGTCTGTCTGTCTGTATGTATGTATATATGTCTGTATGTATGTATATATGTATGTATATGTATGTATTTCAGGTTGGTGATTTGAGAGGGGGATGATATCCCCTTGTTAGAAAAATGACCAAAATGCCCCTTGTGAACCGGTCTTCCCCCCTCTCCATCCTCTAGTAGCAGACATAGTGCAGGGGCAGATGGCTTGATTAGTTGAATATATAATGCCTGACTCATTGATGCTTTAGGGTCTGCATTTGTCCATGTAGTGTTGTGGCAATGCGCAGGGGAGCGCTTCTCCCAGCGCTTCATCAAAAATGCGCTCCAAATGCTTTCTGGTTGCCAGTGTTACATCTAACATAAGAAAGGGAGGGACAGTGACAACACCAGTGCCTCACTGGAAAGTTCACAGATTTCCAACTAGAACGATCGGCGAGGCTGCCCAAAAAAGTCGGAGCGCTCTGAAAAAAGCTGGGTTGCAGTGCTTTGTTTCTAGGCAACATACGACCTCTCCTCATTGGGAACAATTGAAAAAAAGAAAAAACACTCTGACTGAAAGTATGTTCCCCACCATGGCTCTAAAATATTAGCAGCCTAACTGTCCTGTGTATTGAACAATCCATGGCACATTCCATGGCACCGTCATGCTGAAGTAACTGAAGTCATGCTTTTTCTCTGTGTTCCACCCTTTCTTCCTGGTTTTATAATATTCTCCATTGCTTCCTTCAGCAGGGTTAGAAATTAGCCCCTGTGGTGGGTGAATTCAATCAACCTAGCAGCCACTGTGACGGTTAACAAACCATCGAATTGAAAAAGTTGACTCAATTGTCAGATGCCCTCAATATCCTCAACCCTCAACCTGCAGAGATGGAGAGAACCTGCAGCTCTAGACGCAGCAGTTCCAAACCAAGCCCCCAGGAAGAGCGCCAGCCTTTGAAGCCAATTTGACATAGTGGACAACCGTGGAATTACAACTTCCAGGTCACTTGACGCCATTACGGCCCAAAAGGACTTTTCCCCATGAGCTTACATTGGGAAAGAGATGTCTGTGAATAAGCAGACAATTTTTTGGAGGTATATCAACTTTCCTGTCCGACATTGTAATAGCCCTTATTTAAATCATTAGGTCTTAAAAATTGTGAAATTCACGAATAGAATCCAGAGTTATTTTCCTGCATAATGAACGCTTATCAGACCCACGGCACTAAGCTCGATCGTGCCATTCTGCAAGCTCATATGACATATCCGGTTCTGACGGCGTCCTGCTGTAATAATGGATATATTGGCAGTAATTCACCACATCCTTGGGCTGTATGCTGTAAAGCCAGTGGATGTACCGTGGATGTATTAACGTCTCTGTTCCTAAACAGCCAGCTATTGGCTAGTAGCACAAGTAGTTTGAGGCTATTTACTAACACGCAGGGTAAAGGCACATACAGTGGGAAAACTTTTTTGTATACATCCATTTATACTAAAAATATCCCCACAATAACATTAAGTTTATAATGACGCTAGGTGTAAAGTCAAAGCCATTAGGATTCTTCCTCTGGGGAACATGAATGTCTACACATTTTCAGTTGATCCGTGATCCGTATGAATCCCCCAATCCCCCACGCGCACGTGAACCGCAAATTAATTACATAGTTTAACGTTAACCACCGCAGTGGGAAATTAAGTTTTATTGACTGTCGTTATCTGCCAATATTCAGTAAAATATGTGATCAGGACATCGGGATGTATGTTTTTCTAGTTATTCAACCAATCCGTGTTTAAATTGACGGGAAAACAAAGTTTCTGTTCAATTACATTATGATGAATGAAAATTGTAGTTTTGGTGAGAAACTTGAATAAATCCAGTTGTATGAAGGAGATATTTTCACAGCAATATAAAATAGCTATGAGAGGGTATTATGAGCTGTTTACACAATGCTCTAAGCAGCTTATAATACATCATTAAAACTTAAATAAAAATCCTATCTTTTATTTCCTTATCATTTGAATTGTGTTTTCATGAGGGGGGAAAAAACACTATAAGTAAAGTAAAAGGATAACATTTAGAATTGTTGATGGTTTACAGACTTCAGAGTGGTTAAAAAGATTTTTTGGATGGTGGCAAAACCTCCTCTCCCCATAGCTTTGCAGGAGTGCATGAAAACAAGCAAGAAGTAAAGTAAAAGCTAAAAAGAAACCCACACATGTGATTGGGGGTCAGTGTGAGACAGCGGGAAATGAAACCTTTGTGCAAGAACGGAAAATGTCACTCATGATGGATGAGACCTTTTTATACTTAAAATGAATTATACTGAATTTATTGACATTTCCACAGGGTGTACATTTTCGGAAATTACTTGGAGTTTATGGCACTTAATTCTACAAAATGTCAACTGTATAGATCTTTGAGCCAAAATTAACGTTTCAGTCATTATGATCCTCTTCCCACTTTCAAGCTGGCAAACTTTACCCGACACCTCCCATGCTCATCGTTTGCAACAGATTACGCACACAGTTAAACAATTCTTAAAAACTATTTTTTTTCCTCAAAGGCTTCCTTCTGCATCATCTCTACAGGCTGAATAGAGAAACTGCTTCATTGTTTCACGCTTTGTGATGCTGTGACACAAAGCGTCTGTATTCACCTGATATGCCGACATCTTCCAGTGTGTTGTGTCTTGCCTGCAGGCTCTGTCATTTTCATTGAATTGCTTTTAACTTCAAGGTATTTGCATGGGCTTACAGTAGAGGAAGCTCATTGATGCACCCGATGACGCCCCCACGTAAACATTAATTGTGAACGTATTATTTTATATTGCTGCTCATTCATTGTACAATTCAAGTCAATTTTCAAGTGACATTTACCCGTGCATCCATTGTACTTTGTGAGTCAAAACATTTTTCATCCTTTTTTTTATCATGTGGCACATCAAGTCACATGATTTTCTTGCTCATCAAACGGTCTCATATCCACTCAGGGTCTGTGAATGGAGATGGAAAACTGCAGCTGTTCCAGGTTCCATTGTTCATATTGAATTATGTTGAATCATCATTTTCATCCTGAGATTACTTTGCTTTCTAAGGGTTTATAACCTCCAGCCTTTTTTCTTTTTGTACTGTATGCACATGTGACACACATGGAAGATATCAAGCAGACAGGATCTGCACACTGACTGTAAATGTAACAAAACGTCTGCACCCATGGTGTTGCTCTCTCTTCCTCCATTTCCCCATTATCTTTTCTGTAAATTGTGCAATTCTTAAAGAAATTGTAGGCTATTGCCTTGTTTATGTCCAAACTCAGATACTCGACTGTAGGGAGAGGGACAATGTAAGCCCCGTTAGGAGCCCTGTTTAAAGTCCAGTATGAGAAGCTCCATGTGTTATCAACCTGGTCCTAATAATGGAGATCCGTGCTGGAGAGGAGACAGCTCATTATTCTTTGTATTTGGGTCACATAAACAGTGTATTTTTCAGTGCAACCACTTAAATTCTACACATTATACATTCTATGTGGCTTTACAGGCTAAAATATAAACAACCAGCAAGGTCCCTTTGTAGGAGGAAGCAAAAGCCTGGAAGAGTTAAACCCTTCCAGGGATTCAAAGTTTAAAGAGTTTTCTTCTCTGTCCAATTACAGCAGAATATAAGGGCTATTCAGTGCAGTGTATTCATGAACAAAATTCTAAGTATTTGTTAATTTAATTCTGCACAAACAGATAAATTGAAAAAAAGATTTCCTTTGTAAAATCACCATGTCGGGAAGCTGCATAGACTGACCTGCATAAGCCTGCTAAATATTTTGTATTCATATGCGTTCAACATCCTGGGCTGTAGGCCATTTTTGAATGTTATCACCCTCTCTCTCCCCTATATTTCATAGCACTCTTCAGTGTTTACTATCTGTTTACTAACTAATAAAATACAGAAAAAAAATTCTTAAAGGCATCCACTGCAGCAATTACCCTGCATACACTGTTGATGCAACCAAGGAAGCTCTTTGTTGGGATTAAAATGTTATAACTCAGACCACGTCTTTGGGTTGTGGTTTTTTTCTGAAGGACATGTTCACTTACAGTCTACCTGGACACCTTTTTAGACCAGGAAATCTTTTCATTTTGTTGCTTTTCCAGTCTGATTTATTATCTGCTCCTATTGCCTGATCTGATACCATTCACACACACACACACACACACGCACACACACAAAAAAATTCTCCATGGACACAGCAAGCACGAATAAATCCTGTTCTACTCAGTGTATTGACAAATTTCAATGAGCAAAACAGGCGCATATATCCGCAACCACACACCTCAGCTTTATGTGTAAATGCTGTTTTGCTGCAGCTGTCATCGCCACAATAACTGGATTGTTACTTGGCACTACCGTGTGACAGAGATGAATGTAATTACTGCTGCCCATTATCTAAACATACTGCGATGAACAGAGGGGGCACAGTTAAGTGCAATACACAGGATCTGTCAACAAACACCCACATAGAAAAGGACATATTACATTACAGCGTGTATGTAGCTGTATTAATTGCAAAGAAATACCCAGTCTTTGGTGCTCAGCAGGGCATTTCACATCCTTTTTCTGTGGCCACACTGAGGCACAGTCAGTGCAGATTTTTGTCCTAATTAAACCCCAACGCTGCCCACCTCTGCTCTCTTCAGGCTGGCATGCAGAGCTGAGGCTAATTCAATTTAACGCAGAGACAAAACATCTATCATGAGTTTACAAAAAAAATTGGAAATCTGTGCCAACAGTGTGTTGAATGCTGCATGTATTCCAGATGGCGCCATCACACAGACTGCAAAATAACACTGGAAATATCAGAAAAGGTCACCAATTTCCACTTCAGAAGGGAAAGGTCAAGTCTAATTTCCATATTCAAATAGACAAAGAGGATATATATGTAATACCAATTTGCTTGATCAGATTGAATGAAAGGATCCAGTCAGATTGAGAGTTTGCCCTCAGACTATAAATGACAAAGCAACACCTGATGACTTTCACATCGACTTACTGCTGCACCCCCTTGGTGAGCTATAGTAACAGCACTACAAGTGACTGACTACAAGTCAGGATTGTCCATATAGAGGAACGCCTTCTCCTGTAGCAGCACTACAATACATCCCGTCTCAATGATTTGATAAATAATGTAAATAGTATAAAATAAGCGGCCTCTGAGAGAGAAAACCAGGGTGCTATCAATCCAACTCCTCTTTGTCAAGTGTGACTGCAGCAAGTGCTTAATCACACCAACAGAGAGCCCAGGGAGGGAATGAAATGCATCAGTGGCACTGCAGCTGAAATGACAATCAGCCAGTTCAGCAATGCCTCTGATGATCAGGCATATCAATGAGCTGAGAGAAAGAGACTGAGAGCGGGAAAGAGAGAGACACACAGAGAGAGTCAGTGGCACAAATGTAGGTCAATCTCTGGGATCTTTAGAAGTATCATAAAAGATTTAGGTGACTTGGAGATTGATCAGAATGAAATCAACTCAAGTCAAGAGGTTATTATGAGTACTTATTCCTCAGATGAATTCTCACATTATCATAATTTGCTCTTTTTTTATTGCTCTGCTTATCATAATATCATGCATTTAGATGCAAGAAAAACCATTGCAATGCAGAATAATCTGTGATCCAGAGGCAGAAAAAAATTAATCTGATTGAGCTATTGGACAGTAATCATTGATTACTATGTTGATATATTATTATTATCACTATTAGGTTTAATTTAAGACATCACAAACCTTTTGGTGATCCCTATGTCGGAACTACACATTAGCTTTAGATAAAGTATAAAGGTATATGTGTTAAGTTTCATAGGATATTTGCTTCAGTGTAATGTTTTAAAGGGTCAGTCCACCCAAAATTACACCCAAATTATAAAAGTTTACTGTTTACAACCTGTGGAATAAAGTTATACTGATTTTGAGATATCTGTCTTGAACGTTTTTCAAAGCTTAATTTTAAATTTTTCTTCCTGTCCACACTGGCCGTGAAGAGATCCGTATTTTGTCCATGGCGGACCAAATCAACAGTCCTCGTCTGTGTTCAAGTGGGTTTTTTCCTTTCTAATACAAAATCATATTATCTTACATTAAAAGATACCCACTTGATTTGTCTAACTCAGTTTGATAAAACCTTAGCTTTGGCTAAATTTTGTGACTTGTGACTTCACCCATTGGTTTGGGGACTGCTGTTTTGAAGCCTCGAGTTCGGCACCTACAGTTCACCATCTTGGATTACGGCCATCGCAATGGTTATTTTTTTGCAACCGATATATGGAAGTTACCATATTTGGAATGTTAATGTCAATCACAGTAAGCCCACCCTACAGTACACTCTGCTTTATGGTGTATTTTACTCTAAAAGGAACCATAATTTACTAAATGAACTTCATGCTATATTGAAGAAGACTTGAAACTAGTGATTGAGACCATAAACTCAAGTGTACAATGTTTACTGAGGGAATAAATTAAGTGAGAAGTAGAGTCATTTTCTCATAGACTTCCATACAATCCTACTTATTTTTGTACCTGCTGGTCAGTAGAGTGAATGCAAGTTTTAAGACTTCACCGGAGCTTGCCGCCTGAGTTTTTTGTAATAGGCCCCTTTTCACAGTACCTGACATTGCAGGGTAAACACAGGTGTAACTAATTACATTAATCATGACCCTGTTTGATTTGTGCACAATATATGCCCTGGTATTGTGCATGCTGGCTCACAGGAATGACTATGACACACTAAATTTAATCGGACCATAATTAATTTAATAAATTACACCTGTGTTTACTCTGCTACGACATGTACGACATGGCTGCTCCGAAAAGGGTCAAATGAGGTGGACAGACCCTTTCATGTCCAACTTAAATAAAATAGTTTTTTTCCTGTTTGCTTTTGTCTGCAACAGCATCCTGCTCTATAAATCCACTACGATGTGTTATCCTTCGAGCAATAAATCAGAAACCATAAGGTTTCAAGATGGCGCCCTCTAATTTTGCATTAAAACGCTACAATATCGTTAGCTATCTATCTACACCATCCATTATCATGTACAGAGCAAACTTTGAACAAGATCACACATTAGCTTTCCTGCTAAAGTATTATTCTTATCTTACAGACTTGAACACACGACTTCCCTTTAGCTTGTTGAACGAGCCACCAAACACAAGTTCATGGGGGAGAAATGCGCAGCTAACGTCAGTTTGAAGACTAGTTAGCTACTCAGCTGCAGCTCATTAAACACCTGAAAAACTTACAGTCTGCAAAAGTAGTTTTGGTCCATTGAGAAGCTGGCGTGGTTGTCTTCAATTCCACTACTTACTAAACACTGTATGTCCAAGACATAAACGCTGTAGCCAAGAATGTTGACTTTATCCCTTGTTCAGGTAGCGTTAGCTAGTTGTCTCCACGGACACTGACACGCCCCTCCATTTCCCTAAAGAGCTTCTTTCCCCTTCATTTTCTTTGCAGAAAATAATTGACATTAAGGAATGTCTAATGTTTACAATGCAAAACTGCCAGATATTGTGATTTATTTATCATTGCTAAAGTATCATACTTTCAGCTTGAGATATATTTGAGACTCTTCTATAACAAATTTGATAGGGTGACAAATTGTAAAAAATAGCGTGGGGTAACACGGAGGGCTTCTCAGGCACCAAATTCTGCACAGAATACTTTTGATCCAACGACCTGCCATCCCCTCATTGCACAACAGCCTTATCATTACCATCATTAGCATTTTACCTCAGGCTAGGATGAGGGGGAGGAAGGGGAGCAGCAAGAAAACAACAAGAAAGAGTGCAAGGAAGAAAACAACAGAAGAACATCCAAAATGTATATCCTGACATACAATAATTTCTATAACATTAGCTTGTGCAAGAACAGGAAAAAGTAGTGCTCATAATGGATGTGAACATTGAATTGTAAAATGTTGGATTATGTTGGATTTGAAATAGGAGAGTAATTTCAACATTTCAGCACCAATACCTCCCTGAGACAAACAACAATAACTTCAACATTACGGGAGAATAATAAGAGACTGGAGCAAGAAAAATAACAGGTAGCGGATGTATTCTGAAATAGATTGGCAAACTGTGAACGAGAGCATGATTATAATGTTTTCTTTCTGTAACTGTGTTTTAAGAGTCATGCACTGTGAGGACCTTCTTGGAAAAGTCAAATTATTTGGAGGAAAACACTGTTATAGCGTGTACAGAGGACTGAAACAGGGAGAAAAATATGTTTTTCTCAAATGAACTAGCTTAATGTAGACCTAGGTAAGATTCACCCACTCTGGAGAACGTTTGGAAAATACTTTTTTGGAGGAGAAAAACATTTGCAGTGTTTCAGTGTACATGTGAGCATGAAAACTGGGAAGCTGTCTCTTTAATAAACAGGATACTTTTAATTTCAAGTTGAAGCAGTTTTGAAGATGGATCCCACATATAGTAATGAGAGATCAGGTGCCTCTCACAAGGTCTTTTTTTTTTTTTAGAAAGACAGGTGTTTCAAATTGCTGTCGCTTAGTCAATAATTGCAGCGGTTTGTGGGCGATGTTACTTTCCCTGGAAAAAGAAAATAAGAATAAAACAACACTTAAAAAAATCTATTGAGCTCTGGCTCACAGTGGACGTCAATGACTCATAAATTGCTGCTGGTTCCCATCCCTCTTAGTATCTAATGGTGCTTTAAAGGCCCTGATATTGTCCTCATCTCTCTCTCTTTTGAGTGAAAAGACTGTGTCATGTAATCTGCAATCTTGTAAAACATTTTTGGCAAGAACAACTGCTCCGATGAGTCCCGAACAATGTTGTTTACACTTCACTTGTTGCTCTCTGGCGCTCTAACTGAGAGGGTTTTTTTTTTGTTCATGCTCCACATCTTTTGTTGTTGTGAGGTCTTAACTAAGCCTGTACAAGTGAGTCGTTTTTACATCCCAATGAATTTACCATTCTGTTGTGAGATCTGTCAGTTATTCAGCTGCGTTGTAAATACCTGCCAAAAGTTTAAATTACTCAATCCTTTCAAGATTTCCTGTTGTCAAATCTTCACTTCCCACCTGCTACAAGGTTAAGTGCAAAAACAGCTCACATGAAAAGCTTCAACCTCAAAGTGTCAAGCCTTGTCATTTATTGCCAAAACAAAAATGTGTGATTGTTGATCAAGGCTCAAGGTAATTAGAAATATTTCTTTCACAAAGACCCTGAATGACTCACGAGCCTGTCGTTAAACTGAAGGCCAGACAGAAAAGAAAAACTGAAAATATGTCACTGGATTCCTCATCTGACCCTACTGAAGCATAAAACAAATACTTCACACAGCTTTTTTTCTCTTGATTAAATGAAAAAAAGGTAGAACAAGATTTCTGTCTCATGATGTTTTTATATTATTCTTGATTATTTTAATGTGAACTGCCTGCAGTGATAATAAATGTGTGAAATGCACCTTTTGGAATATAGGGCAAACTATAGAGCCTCCCTTGGTCTTTTCCATTACTTGCAGTTCTTGACATCAACAACATGCTGTTTTCTGACATTTTACACACAAAAAACCAACCACCTTCTCAAACTGTTCACTAGAGGGTGCCAGACACAAATTCAGTGTAAAAACAGGCATTGCAAAACTAGTCATATTTCATTGTAATCCCTATTACAAGTCCTAATTACACTTTTTCCAGCAGTACTATCATCACTGCTATACAAATGTATGCACTGCAGCAGTTTTAAATGGAAATGACTGAAAGTTCATTTTGACTCCATCTCCATAAAGCATGTCATCTTTTGAGTTATGAGCTAACATTATCTTGTAATTTGGGAACAAAATTTAGCGTAAGTATAGTATCTTTGAAGCAAGATTGATAACCAACAATAAAATGCATTTTTTTCTTTGGCTGCTTAGAACAGCAGGTGTTTTAAATATGTAAAAGCCTCAGTTACAATTTTATCAAACTCTATTGTAGCCCTGCACAGGTGCCTTCATTAGTAGCCATTCACACAAGAAAATAACGTAAAAACAGAAATGAAAATTACAAAATAAGTTTATTCATATAAACAACTACAAAATTCTATTAAAATGGGTATTTTGCAGCGGGAGACATATTAAATGATATGGTATTACATCGTTTCACAAAAGCAATATCAAAACACATACAAACAGATAATAAGTTAATATGTATTCTTCACATAGCTCTTCTGTTTTGACTGAGTTTATAGAGCTCGCTCTATTTGTAAGAGGAGGCACGACTATCCTGAGATTCACCGTTTTTCGGATTTGTCAAACTTGCATGACATTTCAAGAATATTTCTAAGTTTATCCCTCACCGTGTATTCTCCCTCCCACACAGTAAAGTCCCATATGGCCTCGTATTTACAAAGTATTTTGGAGCTGTGAAGACTGAGACTAACACTGCATAGATGATTCATTCACACCATCAGAGACATTGAGTATTCTTTTTTATTTATTATTTCAGGGCTCCCAGGGAGACTGAGTCCTTCCCCTCAGAGGAGTATGTGAGAGAGGATCGTTTTGCGGTGGCATAGGAGGCGTATGAGGGGGCGGAGGAGGTGGAGGAGGAGGGTAAGCGGGGCAGAGTGGATGTAGAGGAAGGGAGGGGTTGAGTCTGTCTGTCAGGAGGGCAGTAAGCCGGAGAAGAAGACCTGCCCTTGCTTTGCAGGCTGCTGCTGCTGCTGCTCTGTAGAGGAGAGCTGGACGTTTTCGGGCCTCGAGTCAGAGACGACGTGGAGGAGCTGGAGAGAGGCGAGGTCCTCAAGCCATAACCGAGGATGCCTGTACTCATCAGGAACTCCCTGGAGCCGTAGGCTGGAGGAGTTGGTCCACGGGAGCCCGGAGTTCGGATGTTGTCTGGTGGTAGGCTCCTCCTGCTGGGGATGTCATAGATCCCCACATCTGGGCCATAGAGGGCCTGGGATCTGGCTTGGAGACGCAGCATCCTCTCCCTCTCCTCTACCTCCCGTCTCTCTTGGATTGATGCCATGATGGTTTTTGAAAAGTTGTCATAGCGTACAGCTGTAGACTTCTGAGGTGTCAAACCCTGAGGACCAAGATCGCGAAGGCTGTCTCGTAGACTTTGAGAGGTCTTATCTCGCATCGTCAGCCCTGGGGGGCTGAGATCTCGTGATGTTACGCTTTGGGATGCGAGGTCTCTTGGCATCAGCCCTTGAAAAGCCGGACAAGGGTCTCTTTGAGTGAAACCTTGGAAGGAAGGTGAGGGCTCCCTTGAGGTGCGGCCCTGCAGAGGTGAGGGGTCCCGGTGCTGAGGAGACTGTCTGGTGACGCCCATAAACACAGGACTGTAGCCGTGAGGAGGGGGCCGCTGCACCACAGACCCATCCATGCCCAGGGCCAAAAAGTGAGGGTGGTAGCCGACTGGAGGAGCCCCTCTCTGAGCCAGGAACTGAGGATCTGCCGGGTTAATGACGTTATCATAGGAGAGGCTGCTGCTGTGGTTGGCCAGCAGGCTGGAAGAGCTGATGATCCCCGGTGGGGGATTGGATCCCAAACTGTCACCATGCATGGCAGGTAGCTGGGATTTGCTGCCGTGGCGATTGCTGTGTTTGAGGGTGAGAGATCGGGTGTTGAGTGTCAGAGAGTTGAGCTGCAGCGAGCTGGAGATGGTGTTGGTCTGGACAGGAAGGCTGGCCTGCTGGCTGCCTCTCCCAGGGCTTCCTTTAGGCTCAGAGCGGACGTCAGGACCTTTGTGATTCCCTTGCTGCTCTGACGTCTTCAGCAACTAAACAACGCAACAAAAACCAGACAGAAATGTCCATCAGACAAGGATCAAACCAAGACTTGGATAATGAGGCTCATGCTCCAACAATATAACAAATTAATATCAGACTGAAAAGCACCTGCTCTGGAGGAATGGGTGACGATCCTCTGGATATGGCATCCAGGACAGGCCGGAGCTGTGGCACAGTGGGAATGGATACAGGAATGATAGATTTGGTGTGGTGTCCCATCTCTGGAAAAGAAAATACTTTGTGGTTCGGATACGGATTACAGATATTCTTTATTTTTCTTATTGTGAACAAATTCCATGAGGAGACCAAAACCAATGTTTATCTAGTTGGTTCCATTGGTCCCTACTGAAAATGTAAATCTTTGAAAAAGGAAGTCGCAAATATATATTGACATTTTTTAAAAGACTCAATAGCAAACATTACTCAAATTGAGGAAATAGTGCATTTGTTGGGGACTACTTTCAGCTGCGGATTAACATTAATTTGGTGCACTAGTCAGCATGTAATTACAGCACCAGGACATGTGTATGTGGGATCGACTCAAAATGAACTTCAGTGTCCTCTTTGATAAGGAAGGAACATGTCACCCATTGCAACTGTGTGGCTCATTGATGAGTTTTTACTAGTTTTTGGAGTGGTATCCGGTTTTGGATCATTTTCAACAACCACAAAAATCTCACCATACCTATCCTTCAGTTGACGCAGCTGTCTTATAGAATTAGATGTATCCTTGATGTTGCGGAATCTTTGTCACTATAAAAGTATGTATACTTTATACATATGTGGCTGGTTATCAAAGTATATATGTGTCATCCTACAGTACCATCCATGACACACAGTTGGCTTTTCAGCAGGCTGTGATCTGGTTTTGGTGGCAGTGGTGGGGGGGTTTTCATTTGATTGATGTTTGACAGCTCGACAGCTCCAGCTGAGTTTCGCTGGCAGGAGGAAAAAAAAACAGAGAAGCATGAGGAATCTGATCCCTTGACAACTGAGGTAACAATCCTCAGAATTTGAATTTGGCATGTAATTTGTTTTTGCATACTTTATTTTGTAGATCCGGACACTGTATCCCATTGTCCCTGACTTTCATTTGCCTCTGCCGGTCAATCTCTGGTCTCAGGAACGGAGGCTGAACATGGATCGCTGTTTTCTTACGGGGTCTCGCTGTGTAGCTGGTGACACGTGACAAACAGGGTGTCAGCCAGTGAGTTATAAGGCTTCCTAAAAAAAACTGTAGATCAGGTAGAGGAAATGGCTCTTACTTTGGAGAGATTGGGCTGCAAACCAGATACTCCAGGTTGTTGCAACAACCTCGTGTGAAAGGATTTACTCCTCCTTGAAACTTCCCAGTTACCTGTGGGATCATGAAGAGATAAAAGTACAACTGTATATAATTCATTATTGTACAGATGTAAAAACAAATTATAATTTGTTAGAGAGATAATAATAGATAATATATCAAAATAACATAATTGTGAAGCCTTAAAGATCTACTTTATTGATATAGTTTTGAATGAAATCAAACTGACTTGTTCATTGGTGGTGCGTCCTCTGGACACCAGGTAAAAGTGGAATCCAGTGAGACCCAGGACCGGGAGAAGAAACAGCCCTGATATACTGATCACAACCAAACTGCACACACTGTTAAGGAAAACTGCTTCCTATTAGTCTCAACTATGAAGGTTTAATATGTTCACACTAAGAAATGTACAGATGCACGTATTGAGCGCGTATAAGGATACGTGACAGTGCAGTGCAGCTTCCATAATTCGTCCATGTGGTGCAGGACATATATGAGTCCGAAGGTGAAGACACCGATCATGTGAACTGTCAGCGACAACAGAAACAGGAAGAAGTAGCGGTAGTTTCGCCTCCCGATGCAGTTGTTCACCCAGGGACAGTGATGGTCAAAATCCTGAGGGGTAATTGTGGGAAAGGAGAAATCAAATTGAAGAGCCAGAAAAAAAAAAAAAGTGCATGACACACTGAGTTTACATCAACTAATTTGCAGCA
Organism: Ophiodon elongatus; assembly: GCA_016806645.1. NCBI lineage: Eukaryota > Metazoa > Chordata > Actinopteri > Perciformes > Hexagrammidae > Ophiodon > Ophiodon elongatus. The sequence goes on from JACSYO010001905.1 coordinate 732,114, forward strand.
CTGAAAATTAAAAGCATTTGTTGAAAAAATACATTTTGTTGAATGCAGACTATCTGAACCCTTTTTGAAATTGCATTTCTACTGAGTCTGTAAGGGATCTGAGACAAGGATTAACCTGATTAATGAGATCTCTCTCCCTCCATCACACTCTGTCCATCATTCACTCTGCAGAAATCCCCTTTATTGACTTTCCCCACACACAGTGCTACACTCATTCACAGCACTACTCACTTTTATGCCCTGATCTGCCCATCCACACTCTTATCACTCATTATCCCCATTTAAATCATTTTGGTTTTCTCCCCTGTATGTAGTGTTTCTCACATAAAACTTTCAATGCCATGTGTCTTCATTCTAAATCTGTTCATGCACTAACCTCCACACAGTGATCACAAACGCTGCAGTGGGAGCAGCGTGGAGGCCTGTAAAAATGACACGACGCACACCACTTCATCCGCACCTGGACGCCCTTCACGTCCACATTCTTATACAGGGGAGCACGGAACTCGTCATCCTTGTCCTCGTCCTCATTTGCTGTAAAACAACAAGTGAAACTGGTAAAATAACACTTCTACATGTTAACAAACATAAGTCTTCTACTGTTGGCATAACATCACTTTGATTACTCACCCATAGGGAGCACACCAGCATCCATGAAGGTTGCCATGGTGAAGTTGGCCAGCACAAAAAGGAAGAGGATGGCACAGCATGGCGGCACAGCAGGGCAGATGGTTACAGCCAGCCACGGGCATCTGAATATACAAACACAAGAAGAAAAAACATTTCCTGTACTTGAGTGTTCATTCAAAGCAGAATTCCTGTTGTAAAATCAGAGGTCTTATATTTAAGTATCAATCCCTTGTGTTGAGTTAACAAAAATTAAGGCTCCAACAAAGATTTGAAGAGATAATCTTCATCCCATTTATTCTGTTGGGAGCACTGGATCCCAAAAGTAATTGTTTACAGTGAAAGATAAGCATGTATTAGTGTGTCCAACAGAGCCCAGAACCAGGGATTAAATGATGGGGTCTCTCCTGGCTCTCCTGCAGGCACAGACCTTTCTGATCTGTGTTACACAATGAAGCAGATCTGGACACTTCAGGGCTGCAACTAACTGTCTATTAATTATTTAGTCTATAAAATGTCAGACAATAGTAAAAGATGCCCATCATATGCTCCTAATTCCCAATGTTATCAAATGTCTAGTTTTCTCCAACAAACTGTCCCAAACCCAAATATATTCAGTTTACAATGATACATAGAACAGATAAAAGATGCAAATGTTCACATTTGAGAACCTAATATCTGGAATTTTACCTCATAAATGACTCAAACAACTACTCAATTATTAAAAATGCTAACAATTTATTTCCATCCTCATATATTATTTATAAAGCTGACAAAAGACAGGTACTACAGAGTCCGGCGGTGGTTTAGGATTACAGTCGTGCAAGCTGTCATATTACTGTTGTGTTGTTAAAAGCAAAAAGCCTTTCAGAAATTGTGTATGATGGGAAGTTTGTGTAGAGCTAAAACTATCAATTGATTCGTCACTTGAAAGTTGTCCTTCAAGCCAAGATGACAAACATTTATCTGTTCCAGCTTCTAAAATGTTAGAATTTGCTGCTTTTCTCTGTTTGTTAACATTGTAAACTGAATATTTAATAATGAATAATCTTTAGTTGTAGCCCAAGGTTCACAAGAATTGCAAAAAAAATGCATTTGAATAAAGTTTGCTCATTATCACTGCACTGACAATAAAAAGCAGTCAGATAGTCAAAATTGAAGATGTCCAGAAAAAAGAAAACATTAATGTGAATGAAATTAAATTTAGATGATTCTAAACTAATAAACTATATGTCAAACTCTTGGTTTTCACAGTATTGAGGGTGTTCTGTGAGGATTTTAACCAGTAAATAATCTTTCTGATTGGCCTAAAATCTTAGAGAACAATCACGTATCTCTTCCACAGACTCAGTATGTGCATGTATGTGTGTGTGTGTGTGTGTGTGTGTGTGTGTGTGTGTGTGTGTGTGTGTGTGTGTGTGTGTGTGTGTGGACATGCTGAATTATACTGAACTGAATACTGGGAGTATGATTATATCTCTTCTGTGTGAGATTAGAGGGAGGGACAGTGTAATCAGGTTACAGAGGAAAAGATTCACTGGATTATATTAACAGTGTTTGATTGAACATCACATGTTTAACCTACATAGATACTGTATGGGAATGTTCTATTTCAAAGATCAAAGATTACAGTTTTGGTATGGTCTCAATATAGGTAAAGAAAAGCAATAATCATGTACCATATGGAACCAGTACAACCAGGGTCTGGTTCCATTTTTCATGCATTTTTTCATGCAGATATGACTCCATGGCCAAGTAATATGAGTGATTAAACAAAAAGTATTATCGAAAGTGAAAAGACTGAGAAAATTAAGAGTCTTCTGCCTCAATTATGCGTTTCATCCCAGTGAGGCTCGAATCCCCAAACCCCCCGGCTGGTTTCAGGCTGTGGGGGAGGGGTCCACCCCCTCGAGAGGAACGCCTGCTGATGCCATGCCAGCTGCAAACCCAGTAATCCCTGGATTATGATCTCTGGATTATAGACCATTTCTGCCAGTCCAGTGCATTGTGGATTCCTCACATTAGATGCTAAACATACAGATTGTGCAGTCACCGTACATCAAACTTTAAGTTACTATATACTGGATATCATGACATAAATCCAAACCATGCAGTACTGGTAGTCCATACCTGTAGATGACTCCCTCTTACAACAGATAATGAGAATAGAAAATGGAAATAGGACAAGAATGCATAAGGAAATTATGAGGATGCAGTGAATATATAACGAAAAGATTAAGGAGCCACCCCCTCCTCCCCGCCTTTTTCTGTGTCAAAGTTGTTCTCACTTAACATGGTCATGTTTGACATGTGCTTAAACTACCGTAGCTGATCAGAATCATTAATCTGTGTAACTCGAGCTGGTTAGTTAAAACACTTCTCTCATCATGCTGCAAAAGATCTGAATAATACATCATCTTAAATCATCACCCTGAGTCTATGAAATAAGATTGTTATTCATCACCAGATAGATTATACATTTCAATGCATTCACCAAGTTAGTTCACAGCTTTGGTATATTTCTCGATTCAGTCTCTGAAAAGTAAATATTTATGTCAATGCCATCAGAATAAGACGATAGTCCAAATGCTTAGCCATGTTGTCAATATAACTGTGTCCTCTGTAAGTATTTTCTGATGTAAACTCTGGCTACGGTTTTAATGACAATGACTGAAAATACACATGGCTGTACTTTTTCTGTAGCTTGTATCCATTTTAATAGTACAAAGTTACACATTACCGTATGTGAGGGATTGATTGCAAAAGATTGGACAGGATTAACAATTACAGTTTACTATAATTTGCTGACAGGCCGTGCCATTGCAATAGAGAAAAATAAAAGACAAGACTGTTTTACACCACAAAAAAGTCTAATAGAAATGTCTGTAAAGTATACTTGGCAGATTATGACAGCTTGTTCAACCATTTTGCAAGAAACGACTTGTGCAATTAATTAATGTCTCGATTATTTGGAGGGTTAGACTATTCAACAGAGAACCAGTTTATTACATTTTGATTAGAATGACATAAGCAATTGATAATGTAGAAAACAGCCGACAATTGTACATAACCATTTGCGTGAATGTGCCAAAGCATTTGCAATTTGTTCAAAAGAATGAGAATGGGATGAACATGATGTGAAGGTTGAACAAGTATTTCAATTCAGGGACTGAAAAAAAAAAAACGGCATTATGACAAATGCAGTCTGCTCCAAATAAATGACAGTGCTGCAAATGAAACACTGAAGGTGAACTGGGAGCCTGTAAAAGTTCATCTGATTGATTTGTTGTGTGACCGGATTACAGCGTGGACGGCACTGTGTGGCCGGTGAGCCTCCATCATCGGCCTGAGGCCATCTGGACCGCAGGGAGGGACAGTTCATTACACTGCGGCACGGCAAAGACAAGCCCCACCTAATGAAAACAGCCCAGGCAGAGCTGTATTAAATCACACAGAACAGTAAGCTGCTCTTGCAATCTGCACGCCGCCCTCATCCTCGTAGTGGGTCAGTGGCACAGCAGACGCCGCACAGTTGGTCAAGTGACAAGTTCACTGCTACGGTTAGCCACGGCTCCTTTTGTGAAATATTATCACGGTTACATTACGTCACCGCCATGTGATCAGTCAGATTTGTGGGCAACACAACCGTACGGAAAGCACTTGGGTTGGATCAATTCCCACAGACTGTACAATAAACCTCCTTACAGCGTGCACTCAGTGTCATAGGTTCGACCTTTGTCACGTGATCCGTGACTTGTGTCATCCGCATTTCATTATCCCCGTTCTCAGTGTGCGGCGTCGAATAAAGGGGAAGGGAATTAGGGATTGTGGTTTTAACTTCCAAAAAAATTATTTCGATGGACTTTTCATTTGTTGCATGCAAGTAAAGCAATTTAAGCTTGAAAGTTTCTCGAGACGACATTCAGAGCATTTATAAAGCAGCAAACAGCTACAGATGTTATGGTGGAGCAATGTCTACCCGAGCAGAGAATTTTTGGTTAATATATGAATTTCAATTTTAACTTTAAAAAACAAAAACAACCCTTTTGTCTTCTTGCAAATGAAAAGCTGAATTCATAAGCAATAAAACACTGAATTGAATACACTCAACGGTTTTGCTGCCGCAGCCTTACCTCCTCTAGTATGACCTGTTAGCAAGTGTTAGCCCACTTTAGACAGATAACGCAGTGTTGCTAGCATTACTCAGTCAGTTTACTGATTTGGTGACTCTTCTTTATCTGTGCTACTGTTAATTTGTGTATAACTATGTATGTACACTCTTATATACGGTCTATGATATATACAGCATTAGCATTTAGCATTGCAATTATGTGTAATTGCAATTTGAAGCCACAGTGGCCGCTGTTCAGCAAAGGTTACACAGTCTTGCTTCAAGTGTTTGAACATAGTACAATGTTTCACATGGAAAGAATGTCATTCTAATTGTCATACTTCTCTTCAGAAGATGCTGCCTTTTCTAGTTTCAACATATTCAGTATTCTGAACGGTTTACTCGGGAGATAAGCATGAGTTTCGAGTCTGGGCAGAGTGAACCATAGCTTAATTATCAAGGGACATTTTTCATGGTCTTTCTGATCTGCGGTCTTTGTGGGGCGTAGGCGACCAGCCTGAGTTTAACAATGCACCAAACCTGAAGCACTAACCCAAACAGCAGGTCACGGTCAGAGGAACAAAAGCAGGAAACTGATGAATTTTATCGGAAGACGGAAAAACAAAAGAGCTTCCACAATTTGAAAGGTCGGAGTGGAAACAGAAACGGAAGCATGCACCGTTGCATTACTAATGCACCCGCACACAAACACACGCACACACGCCGATAATTATGACTTTAAATTGCACGGCTTATGATTAAATTTGGGGGTAAAAGTGTTATCATTAATATGAAAGGTGACAAAACAAAAGCCCACTAGGCCCGACCGGATGGCATTCACTTGTGTTCCCATGAGTCACTGTAACCAGAGTAAAGGCCAAGGTGATGTTATGGCAGACGACAAGCGGTGTCCCTTTGACTCAGTGTTACCAAGGCGGGGCTGAACAGAGTGTGGCACCTGTCCATCTTTTGGAGGAAGGGAGTCACTCCAGCTGCAGCTGCTGACTTGGCAGACACCAAGGACATCAAACAAGTTATCGGTCAAACTTGCAGTCGACAGCGTTTCAAACGAGAACATGTTTACATGCTTTAATGTTTAAAAAAAAACATTATTTGTCTCTGAATATACCTGTATTCAGCCTCTGTCTGAAACGCTGTGTTGTAGCGACAAGCCCGGTCTGCTCCGATTGGCTTGCGAGAAACGATGACGCACCTTTGTAAAGGTAGTTCTCAAGCCGTGGTTTGGAAGTACTCAGATAGGGGGCGGTTTATTTTTAAGTGTCAGCATGTGACATAGGACAAGGGAGCCTAATCCGAATGTCTTGTTGAATCACATGTTTCTGATCGAGGCAGCCCACAAAAAAAAAACTGACTGGGTTGTCTTACTCACAGTTTGTGGGTTGGCAGGCGCTCCAGATATCCAAATGTATGCACACCAGCACTGAAAAGTGAGTTCTTCAGCCGTGAGCTCTATTCTACTGGGCCATTAATTAAAGAGTTTTAGGTTATAAGGTCATTTCAACCCTCGTCCCATAAGAAGCAGCAGATTCATCAGTTGTTCGTTCAATCATTTGCAGTGTCCTGGTTTTTGCTGGTTTAGCAATGCGGTCCCAATTAAGCAGTCTCTTCTCAATCTATCACGTCAGCAGGCCATTGATTATTTTCTTTTTCTTTCACAGAGAGTAGATGGGGTTCATCAGGGTTTCTCTCCCTTTTCTGGCCTGTGAGCCTGTCTTTACGTGCCAAAAGTCTCACAATGACTTCAGCTTTTAGACAGCTGTGAGTTACAGTTTAAATGTTTGTATACTAGCCTGGAGAGAGCTCCAAATGGATTCAAATCATTTCAAATTTCAAAAATGATTTGTATAATAAAACTACAGTATAATGATGTAGCTCAATACATCACCTACAACCACGTCTGTACAAACAACCTCAAAGTAGAGAAACATTTTAGATATACTTCTCACAGTGTATGATATAATCATAACCTATAAACTAAAGACTAGATACAATTTCATTTAGAACATGTTTCTTTACAGGATCTCCAACAAACTAGGGCTCATAAAACTGCTGAATGAATGTGTAAAAAATCATACCAAAGAAGGAGAAATAAATAAATATGTGCTGATAGTAAATTCAAAGACTCCATTTTCCCAGATGGGGGGCGGGGGGTTGGGATCACATGGCATTCACAAGAGGACCCTAATCCTGTACGTCCAATCTGGTGTCAGATTCCAGTGGAAACAGTGCACTGCTGGAGAATACGGGAGAAACTAGGACAGATATGGCTACGGAGGTCAAGGGTCAGCTGACTGCCATAGAGCTGATGAGGTGGGAGCCTACAAACTGTAAGTCAACACTGGATAGCAGAGGGGTTTTCGTATTGAAAGCAGGATACTTTAATATCCGACATTGGTCTGCTTATTTTTTTTTTCTTTGTGGTTCTTAATGTAAAGCCTTACAGTATACGTAGATGAATCTGACAAACCTATAGTCCTCGTTCAAATTGGATTCCAGGCTATGATGGGATAGTATATTTCATTTTTTTCCTGCATGCCAGCGTTGGCTTGAGTGCAGTCTTTTCAGCCTCCCACTAGTTCCTCACAAATAGGTCAAAACAAGGAGGCTAAAATTAACCATTTCAACACTCTCTCACCAAATGTGAAACATCACTTTCAGAACAGGTTGTCCGATCTCGATACAAACTGCACCGTTGCAGAGTGTGCGTTTGATTTCCTCAGAATAAAGATACATGTGGGAACTAATGACACTTTGATACGTTGATTGTGGGTGGCTTATCCCCTAAACTGTGCATACTCTTAGTCCTCAGGGCGCACTGGGCAAGGCACCCAGGCACACAGAGAGCCAACCAGGACAGATGTTAGCCACCCCTGGTGGGTCTGCCAGCAGCGAGAAGTCAGTGGAAAAGAGGAAGAAATGCTGCTCTTTTTCTACATTTCTCCTTCAAATAAGCTTTTTAGCAATTGAAAATGAACCAAAAGTAAAAGAAAAAAAAATAGAAGTAATATTACAATATTCAGCCTAATGACAATCAAGAGAGGGGGAGAATGGCCAACACTATTAACATTGTACAGCTTCAAAATCCAATTCCACATGCAAACACAGAGACACATCTGGATGAAGGAGTAGGCGACCTGATGCATGGCGGATGAGCGTCTGGATTCATTTTCCGTGAAGCAAACCAACTTTTCGTTTCTCGGGTGTCACTCACGTGAAGACGAAGAACAGGGAGGTCGAGCCGACCAGCAGGCAGGCGGCCGTGCACACCGGGATGAAGGCGCTGGCTTTCAGTGAGTCGGCGCCGCTGACGGGCATCCTGTCCTCTCCGCGCTCATCAGGGTCTCATGACGAAAGCGACGGCGGACACACCGGACGAGGACCTGTTTGTTTGAGTCCCGTTATTCGGACCGAGCCCTGCGTCAACCTCAGAGCGCTGGGAAAAGAAAATCATAGTCAAAAGGGAGTAAAAAAAAAAAAAAAAAAAAAAAAGGAAGAAGAAGAAGAAGAAGAAGAAGAAGAAAAAGAAATCCGGAAAGCCAAAGCCCGCAGCGGCACAGCTCACTCCCGCATCCCGTCCTGTCCGTCTGTCCCGGCAGGCAGCGGCGCACAGATGCCGCCTCTGGCTTATCCTAAAGGTGGAGCTTTTACTCTTGAATCACGTGGAGCAGCACTACTACACTAAACTGCCCTCCACCCCCTCCCTCCCTCACCAGGCTTATCTCTCTTTATAAAAAATGTAAATGGTCAACCATGTCCATTGTTGTCCGTATTAGCGAGGCATTTTTTTAATAACGTGCAATATATTGTAATCTGATTATTTACTGTTGAATATCAGATCTTTTTTTTTTTTTTTTAAATCTAATATTTTCATCCCAAGTCTCCACATATTGGTTTTAAATTGTAGGTACAACTTGCTTTAACAAGTTGTAACTGAGGGCTTTATGGGTGGTTAATGGGGAACATTATACGCTATTAGGTTAATTAAACCACATCTAGGGCTCCCGGTTGGGGAAACTTACTTTAGCTGGTGTTTATTCTCTTCCAGCATGACGTTTTCTTATTATTAATTCATGAAAAGACCAATGGACCACTTAATTATATGTTTTCATGCATTACCCTTTGCATAAATGTAGGAGCAGAGTACAGATGATGCTGTGATCAGTGTGACACACCTAACAATCAAACACTTAGAAGACCCCAGGGCATCACTGTATGTGTTTTATTTGCAGATTTCAGTTCAGCTTTTAATACATTCCAACTAAACCTGCTTGTCGGGGAGTTAAACGACATGCAAGTATCCTTTTTTATCATCAAATGGTGTCTTAACACAAAGGTCCCCACAGGTAAAGATCAATGGCTGCCTCTCAAAGGTCAAACACTGTAGTACAGGGGAACCACAAGGCTGCATGAGCTCACCTATCCTATTTGCATTAAGCACACATGAAAGCAGAAGCAGACAGCCACGACATCAACTTTTAAGATGATGTAATTAGTCTGCTGCGTGGTGACGACAGCCCCTTGGTGTGTCACAAAGAGACTGACCCCTTTAAAGACTGGTGTGACAGCCAAAACCAAACTTTTACATTAATTAGACAAAGAAAACTACATTTGACCCCAGGTTAGTGAGAACCCCGTGACCCTGTAGTCATTGATGACCAAGTACTCAGGAATACAATGGATGTCCAAGTTGAGCTTCTGTGTGTCAGAGACTTCACTTTTTCCGCAGACTCATACTGTTCGGTGTGGATCAAAAGCATAATTATTTACTGTACGGCATCATCACAGTCTAGTTCAAATTGAGAATTTACAACATGGTGAAAGCAGCAATGACAGTGGTAGGAAATAAAGCCTATCCGTCCCTTCACACCGTGTATGAGGGTACTGTTGTCTATTATTACGTCCAGGCAGATGTTATGAGCCAGTAAACGTAAAGCTGTCTTTCCTCCCAATGTTTATAACTCTGCTCAAGAAGAGTTTTTATAGTTCACAGGAAGGACATATGGTTGTATGACATATACGATTATTTATATATAGTTATTCTCATGGCATGGACAGTTTTACGACTGCGTCTTTGGTGTATGACTGTAATTACCAGTTGGCCATGTATTGTTTTCAGCTGAATGTAGCTGTGTGCTGCACTATTGCACGAGCAAAAAAAGATGAAATCAGAGAGTACAAATTTATCTCGCCACCAGGATGTAAAATCAAGCGCTGCAGCGTGGGGAAATAATGGGGCGCTCACTTTGTGCAGCTGCGTGAAGTTGAGTTCATTTTTCACACAGCAAAAAATAATAATGAGTTGAGATGAAATTAAGATCCCATCTGCATGCAGGAAGTCCACTCTGCTTTGTCATATTTTGCAAAGAGAGATAAACTGAACCGCACTGGAGCGCAGGAATAACTAAGGTGCGATGATTAAACTGGGTGGTAATCTCCTTTCAGATATTCTACTGAGTGGAAACCAATGAGTCTGTATGTCTTTATTACCTGAAGTAACATTTAGTTTGAAATGTAACAGAGGACTCAGAGCTTTAACCGGTGGCTCTCCAGGGACTCTCAGAGTTGCTCAGTCAGCTAATACACTATCGTCTATTTTAAGTCAGGGGGAAGCTCCGTGGGAGGGCCTGTCATCAGAAGGATACACCTCCAACTCAGTGGGACGACATGATGAAGGCTCCCCGAGGACAAAGAAAATAGTGAGACTATTAAACTCTCCAGTGTGATTGGGTCTGGCTTTTTCCACCCTCCTCTATAAATGCCCAAAGACCAAAGCACCCCACATTACAAGCTTCGGAAACTGCGACACCAGCCGACTACAGAGTGAAGAACAACTGAAGCAGAAACGATGGATGCAGAAGAGTTGATTGAATCCATCATCAGAGCAATCATGTTTCTGGCAGGGATCCTGGGAAACAACTTGCTGGCCATTCGCTCCCTGCCCAAGCAGAAATCTGGCATCCGCACCAACGAGCTCCTTTTCATCAACCTGGCCGTCTCCAACCTCATCACCAACTGCCTGGTGGACCTGCCCGACACCGTGGCAGATTTCGCCGGGCGTTGGTTCCTGGGGGAAACCTTTTGCGCCGTGTTTCGTTTTTGCGCCGACCTCTCCGAAACCAGCAGCATCTACTCGACCTTCTTCATCAGCGCTTACTGGCACCAGAAGCTCGTCGGCTCCCTGAAGCGCGGCGGCGCCCCGGTGCAGCTGGACAGCCTGTGCCTGGTGGGCTGTCTGCTGGCCGGGAGCTGGACGGTGGCGGTGGTCTTCAGCATCCCGCATTTCTTCTTCGTCGCAGTGGAGAGCAGAAACGAGAGCACAGACGACTGCGTAGACGTCTTCCCGAATGCAATAGCGAGGCAAATCTATGAAATCTTTTATTTAACCCTGGCTAACGCTCTCCCTGTTGCTGGGATGGTGTTTGCCAGTGTCCAGATCGTCATCACTCTGCTCCGAAACAAGCAACGCGTACAGGGTCACAACTCGGACGCGACCAAGGAGATGGTTAAGGACGAAAACAAGAGTACTGAAAGCAGAACTGACCGATCAGTCAGCGCTGTATCTGGACCAGGCACCTCAAACGACCCTGAAGACGCTGCATCCCCGAACCACATTTACACGGGCGTGCCGGCTTCTTCGTGTCCAAATGGAGGGCTGTCGGGTCACAGCTCCGCCCTCAACAGGGAAACAAACACCGACAGCGGGGTTGGAGCTCCACCAAGTCTTCCCAAGGCCAGCCAGATGCGAGCGAAGCCAAGTCCGAGCTCAGGCACTCAGGTGAGGGCGGCCAAGAGCGTGGTTGCCGTGGCCGCCGTGTTCCTGGTCTGCTGGCTGACTCATCTGCTCCTGCGCATCTCCAACAACATCCACACCTCGTCCATGCTGGTGGAGGTGGCCAGCTACATTGCAGCCTCCTACACCTGCATCATCCCCTACATATTCCTGTACGGAGTGAAGAAGCTTTCTTGCTCATGCAAAAGATAGAAATGTGTTCAACACCTCCAGATACAAATCTGTCGGAATTGCCCGTATTGAATAATTAAATAATGGATTAAATCCATTTCTTGAACAAGAAACCGTGTTAGAGATGGGGATGAACCGGCTCAAGTGGAAAACAACATGTCCATTATGAGCTAATCACTCTTATATTTTGTCCTTAGAATTCATTTAGAACTGAAATGATTAGTTGACTAATAGATGAGTTGATCGACGGAAAATTCTAAATGTTTGATAATCAAATAATCGTTTCTCAAGTAGAAGTATCAAACATTCCCAAGTTAATTGTTTTTAGATGTGATGTTAAACTGTAACTTTTGGGGGTTTGGACTGTTTGTTAGAGATATTAAAACATAACATTTATTTTGATCCATTCAGCGGGACTACGTCATACATCCTCATATATATCTATATATATATAGATATCTATATCTATATCTATATCTATATAGATATAGATATAGATATAGATATCTATATATATATATATAGATATATTGTGCACAAACATTCCTGAAGACTATAAACATTTAAAGTGAGTTACATTAGAAGGAAGAGGACGGTCCAGTTATTAGTCTTATCTGGTAAACTTTATGTGGTATAAATGTACTGACTCACTGTCATTAAGAGAGAAATCAACCCAGCATCAAGTAAAAAATTTTTTTATTTTTCATAAGGCTTTAAATTTAGCATAATTGTGCACTAGAGTGCACAGCAAATTGGAGAAAGAAATTAAGCAATTACTGCAGCAATGTCAGTTTGTGATGACAGTAAGAAACCCGATGTGCCTTTTTCAATTAAAGATAATTATGTAAACACAAACAGTGAAGATATTAAGTCCATTATTGCACTCCCTCTGCAGTGAAACATTAACCCAAGGCAATTTAATTCTCCTTTCGCCTGCCAATTACGGCATTACACAAAACTGTAACCAAGAACGCGAGTTTGTTGGTTTACAGGTAACAAGTTTCCGTAAATTGTTTTCAAAACATCCTCATACACAAAATCAATAACAAGTTTTATTTCTTCATAAAAATGTTTGACGATTTATTTTCCCGTTCAAAGTTTGCAGTATAGCACTGAACTGCACCGCCTTAAAAATTTGTTCAGCATTCAAAACAATCACAAAAATCACTGTTAAATGTATCAGCCAAGAAAACAAAGTGCTCACTCTAAATAATAAACATGAAAAAAAAAAATGTTTAGGTGTGTGTGCATGACCTTTGGCAGAAGAGACAACATTATGGCCAAGTTATGTACATAATTACAACATCCAAACCTGAACTGTTTGTTTGGAAGGAGAAACAGAACAATCTAAATGATTCCCCTGTGATCAAAAGGCTTCAGTTACATATATTTAGCAAGTGGATTCAAACGAAAATATTTCAAATCAATAGTCAGTAAGTGCATTTTCAATGTATGAAAACTCACCTTTAAAATTCAGAGTGATTTCATGTTTTTATCAACACAAGTAACTCAAATATCTGGTCATTCTTAGACATCCATCTTTTAGACACAGCTATATGCACACAAAGCAAATAACCAACAGTGCCTTGCTTTCCTAAATTGTATTTCAGCATAATGTTTAGATTCATAACAAAATGTATTAAATAAGTTATAAAACCTGTCTCTTCTGTCTTCTTCTTCCTTATCAGAAGACGTTACCGTCACCTGCCTCCTCTGTCCCTTAACAACAAGCACTTGCTAAGCTGTAACATATCCGACCGAAGAGAAAAAGAGGCAAACTCTACTGTGGAATACAAACATCATGCTGTGTGGGCTCATCGTGTCATCACACTTTTAAATCAGCCGTTTAATTAAGGCCAACAGGGCAAGCTCCAGACGTCACCTGCTGCTTTTCCTGTGAATAGCGTCATTAGAGGAGTTAGTGGAGTTTCTCCAGCTTCGCCTGCAGCGACTTGAAGTTTCCAATGGTTTGCTGAAGGGCCATGTTGGGGCTCAGAGACTGCAGCTCCACAAGATATCCGCAGATGTTGTCAAGACACACGTTAGTGAATCGGCGTCTGAAATGGGAGGGAGAACTAGCTGTTAAACCAAGTTTAATTGGGGTTTAATGCAGATTTTGACAGCTTCAGTAAGACAATAGGCACCTTGCTGAAGCTAAAATGAGGAAGTCCGTAGTCGGAGTTAGTCAAATCAAGCGGTTCCATATTTCCCCAGACAGAGTTTACTTGCTGAACTGTAGTGAAAAGACACTAACTTTGGAAGGAATCCACTATCTACACGTTACATTGATGTTGAATTTGGAAGGGATTTCTTCACAGCCAGTATTGACACGAGGAATTACAGCGGCCAATAAACATTTCAATGAACCTATGGCCATTTTAAGAAAGACTTAAAGTAAATGTGGACCTATCCTTTACATAACAACCCCCGGAGAGGAGTTCTGACGCAAACATTAAGCATCAATCTTAGATAGTGGGCATTTGGAGTTTACGATAAGGTTTTATATCTGCTGTTTGACTGACTGAATGCAGCTGCTGGTGGTGGCGACACACAAGTGATTGACAGGCATGATGTGTTGCCTAGAAACTGCAAAAATGCCTCTCCCTGCAAAAAAAACCTCCTCAGTGTGATCAAGATGACAGCTGTTTTTCTAATGATAATAATTTTGCCGCTCTCATCGGAGATACTGTTATCCAAAATGTTCTGTGTCCATCAAACTAACCATTTATTATTTATTTATTTATCTTCCTGTGTAGAAGGTGGAAGATCTAAAACAGTGCACAATAAAATGAGCAAGTAGGGAGAGTTCTTGTCTTGCTCATGGATACTCCGGCAGCATTAGCTGTCACAAGGAGTTTAACCAGGGTCCTCATGCTAATGTCCCTGTAAACACAAGCCGAACACCACAGCGCCCACTACAGGCCAGATGTTGAACAGCTCCTCAGACGGTGATTACCTGTCATAGGTTGGTACTCTGCTGGGATCATCCACGTATCCCGACAGAAGCACGTGGATACACTCCACCAAGTGGAGAGGTTTCTTCAGCCGCTGCCAACAGGGATCCTATAGGCAAGAGGGAATGAGGCAGATTGGTGGATTAAGCAAGAGACAATTTAATCCTTAATCCACAGAAAAAAAAAAAATGCTGCTTACAATCATGTGCATCAATTTGAGGAGAAGGGGAAAAAGTGATGCATTGAAATATGATAATCTGAAGCACATACCCGAGTTTTGAAGAGTTGGTCATAAACCTCCAGAAGACGTGGCAACTGTACTCCAATCTCCTGCATGGTGGAGGTGACGAAGCCAACGTCCCAGTTCAGTCGACACACCTCCTGCTCCAGAAACTTTACTAGGAACTCTACAATCACAAGACATATCGCACTTGTTAGCAGTGCATACTCAGCACTTTGTACATCACTGGAGGGGGGATGTTTTGAGCCTGACATAATTGATTCTGTGCATGCATGCAAGTACCAAGGATGCATATGAAATGAATCATTGTCTCCACAGAGAAGACTAGTTTGAACAGGCTGGTTGTAATGAGAGGATAATTAAGCAATCACCTAGAGCACCAGCATGACCCTGCAGGCCTGTACCACTGAGGCATGATGACATAAATGATGCAACAGGGAAGTCTAATCATATTACTGTTAACAAATTAGTAAACAGCCAGGTGGAAAGTTCTAACGAGAGAAAAACTGAACATGATTACAGGAAGGTATGAAAGCTTACCCAGAGGGAAATATCTTGGTGTTCCTGCGTAAATCTTTCCCAGTGATACCAGTTTCAAACTGAGAGACCTCATCCTGTCTGCTGGACTCATAGCAACAGTGTCTCCAAGCTCTAGACAAGACAAAACAATCATCACATCACTGACACCAACATCATATGTGGCATTGGAAGCGCATTTTTAAAAAGGTTTGGCGTTGACATTTTCACTTGCCTTTTTCCATGATCTCTTGCCACAGTGAGTGCACCAGGATGGGGTCGGAGTGTCCTGCACAGTGAATGATGGCCAGCTTGCACTCGGACAATTTGAAATGGTCAGCAAACTCCCCGTAGAGCTACACCAGAGAACACATGTTCAGCATTTATAAACATTTTCACATTAATGGAAATTCTTTATAATCCCCAACTCCTCATTGTTCTGCTGCTGCGTGTTACCTTGGTGATGTCCATAAGCTCCGAGTCCAACTGAGAGATAACATTTTTCACTGAGGGATGATGGGAGTACTGTCTGATCAGGGTGTCCTGGATCTGTACTTGGATACGCACCAGCTGGGAAAAGGAACCAAACACAGAAACTGAGTGGTTACAACGCCGAATCACTCCTAGATTACTTTAACCGTGATCACAAACACATACGTACCTCCATCTTTTCTTCCAGCTCGTGAAGGAACTCTCCATCAGAGGCTTGAGCTGAGATGCACGAGGAACTCTTAGCAGACAAGATGGCTCTTGCGATGTACTCCAAACGCTGCTTCAGTGAGATCTCAGTGCTGCATGATCAGAGAACATGAAGGTACTTCTTTTTTACTAATTTCTTCAATTTAAATAATTGGAAAGAGTTCATGCATATATGGTATATGAGGTATATATATTTTCTGGAGATATATTAAATCAACCAGAATGAAACTTATTATCCAGTTGTTGTGTGTCCACACCTGTGCATGTCAGCGAGGCGGGCCAGTACATGAGCTGCCTTGCCAAAGTTACGGTTCTTCTCGTAGTAGCGCCACAACAGGTCCATATTGTGCACCTTGCTCTGGTCCTGCTTGATCATATGCATCAGGTGTTCCTCCAGGTACAGAGAATTCACCTGGACAACAGAGGACAAATAAAAGGACAGCGGTCAGACATGTGGCATGTAATTACACAAACACCTGTTATGGGTCTCAATTCAACAGGACAACCACAACTTGTAGGTGCGTGGGGCCATAAAATATGGATGATGTACTCATTTAAAAAGGTCTGGGTAAAAGAAAAACCTGGCTATACAACATGCACAAACATGAACTGCATTAAAAAGAACAATATGTAAAATATTTACTGTATTAAAATCATAAAATTACAATGATTTATCATCAGACAATACAGAAATACTGACTTCTCTGACAACAATGCTACAGCCAGTATGTTCTCCTATGAAATTTCCAATCCAGTGCATAATGTTTGTTTTAGTTTTGGCCTGTGTGATCCAGCCCACGACATTTCGACGTCCCGTGTTGCCAGATATGTAACAAATTGGCACGCAAACACAGCGTGCTGCAGCCATGAAGCAAGCAACAAAAATAACGTAGGATTTTACCAGACCTCAGAAGCCGTGGCATCTTTCTTAAAAGCTTGACTAGAGACATGGTGCAACACGGGGAAATATTGGAAATACATTTGAAAAATGGAGACAGCTCAGAAGGATGGTAAAATGGGTGCCCAGTTGGCAGATTGTCTCCCAAACAGGTAAGCAGTGAGGTTCAGCTCAGGTTAGCTAACCTTAACAAATATATCACGGCTACTATCGAGTACTCTCATTCAATTATTATAGAGTACTCAGGTATCTAAGAAACACAACTGGTGAAGTGATCCCAACTAGTGCTGGCTAATGGCGTGATGCTAACTGCTATTTTATACACTAGCCATTAGTGTAACATATTGTTCCTTTAAGAAGCATATTTTATGTAAAAACAACAACAACAACAACAACAACAACAACAACAACAACAACACACATGGACAGATACTCTACCTCTAGTAACTTGTCAGTCAGGTCGGCCTGAATCAGCCAGTTGTACAGAGCGATGTGAAACAGCTCGTCCTGAGACCTCTGAGCCAGACCAAGAATCTGCTCAAACTACAAGGGAACAACATATTTTCATTAATAATGCAGACCATCTGCGCTGCTCTTGCAAGCATCAACTGTCAACTTCCTACTCACATGAGCTGTAGCTTCTTCGTTGCTGAGCATGTTAGGGTCAGAAGTCATGACGGGAGGCCCAGGCTGCTTAGGGACGCTGGGTGACTGAGGGGCGGCTTTGCTCTGGTTCACCAGCTCCTGCATGGTGTCTGTGATGCACTTATAACACAAAAGTCTGGAGCAGACAGAGGAGGGGTGAAAAATGTTGAGACAATTGTCTAAAATGGCAATCAAAGATGCTGATTCGTGTGCCAATTCTGCCTTGTGTTACCTCTCATGGAAGGCCTGCTCTCCCACTCCGTCCTCCTCGGGCTCTCCATTCTTGTAGAAGTGGGGCCCCAGTCTCTGTGGATCCTTCTTGTCTGCTGCTGTGAGGCACAACTCAAGGACTCCCTCGTAGAAACGCACTGAGACGATGTAATAGCATTAGAGTCAAATAATAATGAACAGTATTATATAACATAAAAAAGGTTTCCTACCTTGTCTGTACTGAGAGCAGACCAGTGGCAGATCTGTGTGTTGGCTGATCTGCTGATAGAGCCGTAGAGACTCCCTCAGTGTTCGCTCTTTGTCCGCTTTATTCTGAATCTGCTTAGAGCTCTGCAGCAGCTCATTAGCCTGAGTGGGAGACAAAAGCAACAAATTCAAGACACATGGATCAATGTGGGTAAATCGATACCGTTTAATGACTTTGATGCCGCTAAAATTATCCTGAAGATTGCAAGAATTTTGAAAGCACCAAGACATCAATAACACTATAATTGCAGACCCCTGAAGCTGTACTAAAGACTGACACATTTATCTGTATCTAGTACCTTTTTAAGATCTTAAGATAATTCAGCGAAGAGTATTTAAAAAAAGAAAAAAAACTTTCAATGACTCAAAACACCATATGTTTGTACCTTGGAGCAAACGCTGTCATCGCTGCTGTACAGCAGGGGACATATGTCACGCAGGTGATTGCTGATGGCTTCCACGGAGGCATTATCTTTGATGTAGACATTAATGAGGGCTGTGACGAGTGCTCCAGACAGCTCCTTGCCCCGGATCACTACATCCTTAAAACTCGCTCCCTTCATCTGCTCTTGAAACTCCTACAAAACACAGAAAAAAAGTGAGCAACGAGCAAAATAATGGAAAGCTCACATGGTTCACTGGGTTTATGGCTGAAAACAAAAAGGTATTACATTTAGGAATGCATGTGGATGAGTACTGCAGCGATGGTTTATGAGCATCAGCAGTTGTCTACAGCAGAAGTGTTAATGCACACACGTACCTTTGGCAGCTCAGACATAATGACGCTGAACTGATGATCACAGAGAAGCTTCAGGAGGGCCAGAGTCTGATAAGAGCGATGCACTAGCTGCTGGGTGCCCTGCAAGGACACCTTTTCATAGACCTGAGCCTTGGCTATTAACACAAAGGGACAAGAGACACAGGAGTTTGAAAAAAATAAAGACGTCAGTGATGAAACTTAAACGTAAATCACTTTTTCCTCATTTGTTGGTACATCAAAGTTCCACATTTACTTTTTTTCAAGTTGATTAATAATACCATTAATATTTGGGATATTAATTCTCATGACAATATGACCTGCAATCATAACTCACTGTGATATTTTCTCTGGAGCTCCTGCTGGACCTGCTGTGAGCTGGTTCCGTCAGGACGCATAAATCCCAGCAGCCTTTGCTGCAGGTTGGCAGGAGAGCTGAAACTAACGGAGCAGAACAGATGTTATTCAGGGGGGATGAGAAGCAAGACTTAGCTACAGAAGTTTTTGCAGGTTCCAGGTTCTTGTGGGAAATAATTTCAGTGACAAAGTAAAAGTAAGATGAAATGAGATAATATACAATTTCCATGTTAGCCACATAATCGGTCATTATGAGCTTGAGAAGGCCTTCATTATTCAAATCTTTCTCTTGAAATTCTGTCACATTTGGTCCTGTTATCACAGGAACTAACTTCTAAATTGCACTTGATGGCACCTGAGCAAGGGAAATGTCTTATCTCTATTAAGGCATCAAAGGAGCTCTTACCTTGCAGCACCAAGAGCAGATGGACTGAACTGAGAGTTTTTATCAAGAAACTCCCGCAAACCACAGAGCTCCATGAGTACTGACTCCAGTTCAAACGAACCAACGCTGCTTTCCAACTGTGGAGACGAACCAATAACAGATAGTGTCAACTAACCACTCCCAGCATCATTCTAAAAACTTACATAATCACTATTAAACTGTTAAATAAAAATTCCTGCGTTATTAATTATGATACTTACAATACTGACAGTCTGATTTCCTTTGCTCATAGTTTTTTCAACAGCAAGACTGCCATCCCAAATATTTCTGTTAGTGTGTGGTCGGCAGAGAACAGGGGAGAAAGATATGTTGATCAGTATTGACACCATCTTCACACATCAGCATCCACACCTCTGACTCAAGACATATCTAATTTAGGCTCTCGCCCAGAAAACATATTCAAAATAAGACAGTGTGAAAGCTGATGACACAATTTACTTACCCAAGAATGCGAGCAAAGTAGACACAGATGCCGTTGTGTTTCCCTGAGAAAATAACCTCTGGGCCAGCTGACATAGGCGTGATGGGGGCAGACCCAGAGTGCATTTGTGCGAAAGGTGTGGCCAAAGCTGGGGGCACGATGCCTGGGGAAGAGTAACAAGAATTAAACAAGTTTACTAGGGCGGTCAAATTCTGCCAAAATTACATTGGAATATTTGTTCTTAAAAAAACAGAGGTTTAACTATTCGAAGATCTATTTTTTCGCCTTATGTCCATGATGCCGTTTCCTCACTGGCTACTGGTGACGCAGTTTGAACTAAACTTTTGTCGGATGTCAATATCTGGATTTTTGTATTATTCAAACATATATTTGAATTTAGAATATTTGTTGACAGCCCTGAAGTTTACAGATGTAAACATTACACATGTATTAATATGAAATGTGATATTTAAAATGTTTTAACAATACATTATGTTTGTATATCCTATTAAATCAATAGTCAAATACTTGTGGACATGACAATGTGTAAATGAGGATTTGCACAATATCACAAGAGTTTAAGCAGATACATTCGGTCTTTATCTATATATTTTCCCAAGGTCAGTGTATATTTATAATCTACCTGGTGCAGGAGAGCTCATCACAGGTCCAACAGTACTCGGAGAAGTCATGGCAGCTGGGAATCTCATCTGTGCTTCTCCTCCATATCTGATCATGACAACAACAAAAAGGAACAGCTTTTAGTTTGTGTACAATATGAGCAAGTTTAAATCTAAGCGTGTATAAACAATGTAACCTGACCTGAAGAATGCTCTGGTGGCCCACTGTGACACCTCTCTGTCACAAGCCGCGCTGGAACAAGCCAAGATCAGTGCTGTGGCACAAGCCTGCTCCTCCTGTACAGAACAGATTAACAACTCAAATTATACACAAGATGTGTGTGAGAGAAATAAGCCTGCACGCTTAATTCTGCGTGACGGTGCTTGTGTGTCATGCAGGCTGCCATCTCGCAGTGTGTAGCCTAAAATCATGCATGCATGTCATGTGCAGGTTTTTGGCTAAAGGCCATTTTAAGAGGATTTCAAACATCACACATTTAATATTTTAGCTTCGTACCCTGTGCAGCTTGAAGAAACGTTCAACCTCTTCACTTTCTCCTCCAGCACAGCTCACCAGGAGGTGACGGAGCTGGTCCACCGGCCGCAGTTTTTGGAAGATATGACTTCCCTACAGGGTGGCAAGGAGTCGATGCTTAGTATACATATTAAGACATTGTTTTGTCACAATATGACAACACTGAGCATGTGTGCAACATGATGAGTCATGACAGCAGTTCTAACCTTTGCAGAGAGAAGGACAAACTTCTGCGGAGGGATATTGTGCTGTTGGACCACAACAGGTGAATCAGTGATGGGGATCTGTTCCTTGTTCAGAGGAGTAAATATCCTGGATGGTCTCTCCTCATTGATGGCACAAAGAGCCCAAGAGTGTCCATCTACATTAGACATCATCTGCAATAGAGGACAGAAGAAAGAGAGGCATATTGTAGAGTTTATTTGAACCAGTGTAGCATGGTTTTAGGTGGTAAAACAAGCTGTTATCAGACAAAAAGTAATTCAGAGGTATGTTATTTCTGACCAAAAAGCACTACATAATCAGCAATACAGAGCAGCAACAAATGGTAGTAAGAGACATTAAACTGACACCTACAATTTTACTCCATTTATTGTACATTTCTTATGTGCCAACCTGAGTCTCCATCAAGGGTTTCTTGAAGGGGAAGGAATCATGATTGATGCACCACAGAATGTCACTGTCCTCTGTCTCAGAAGCAGCCATTAACAGAATACCTGAACATTTAAACAAGTAAAAGACAAAACGGTATTACAGGCAGATCTGGATTATTACATTACCGTAAGGAGAAAACAATGTTGAGTTTGACTCCCATTGGGTATTTCAGATAAACTGATGAATAGCAGAGAAAAAAGGTTTACCTTTGCTGTGTAGTGCCTTATGGACCTTTGCCGGTTTCTGCAGGGTAGAGGATGCAGAAAACCCTGGTGGCAGACGGACATGGACCAGAGCTAGCAGGCTAGGTCGAACTGCCAGATGCCGCAGGTGTGGAAGGACAAAGAGTGTGGTGCTGAAGTAGAGACGCACACCTACACAAACAGAATATATACAGGCACACATGAAGTATAAACATTTCATATTACCGTACACGTATCATACTGTTTTTACTCATCTTCACTAGTGTTCAGTAATCCTTACCTGCATGAGTGACAGCGAGCAGGTGACAATCTGAGGATTCAGATCTGTCAATCACAGAGATCTGGACAACAGGTTTGAAGACAGAACGATCAATAGTCCTGCAGAGGAAGGAGAGTTTCAGAGAGACAGAAAATATATTATTATTTCTCGATAAAGATAATTAATGACAGATGTGAAGGAAACACAACTGAAGGTCAACAGACTCTGACATACCTGGCTATGTTTCCAGCAGCCGTAACAATGGTGCTCTGTGACATGGTTGCCACACGACTCATACCTTGACCATCAGCCCCCAGGTCATACACCTAAAGAAACAGACAAATTGTTAGTCATTTCAGCACAGTGACAGCCACCACACAATTGTTAGTTTCTCTGCTAATCAGAAACAGCCACAAACACAAGAAATATTGATTTGACATTCACTGAACTTCATACCTGCAGGACACCTTTCTCAGAGCGAGTAAATAGTGTGTTGCGGGAGTTGTCAATAGCAATCTGCACAATGGGGTCTGTGGAGCATAAGGACGACAAACGTTAAAGTTAAGTTTAATTAAACTAAAGACATCTTTCCACATTGAACTGTGTCCCTCTCCTCACCGTCTTCAGAGAAGGAGAACTGGAGCACAGAGGGGACGAGGAAGGACAGAGAGCTTTTGGAGTGGTTGATTTTTCTGCAGCGCTGGCTCAGCCAACCTGCCTCGGCCTGGTAAGCTATCTCATAGAGGCAGCCGTCCTTTCCTGCCATGAAGATGCGTCCCAGGTCTGTGGAGGTGATGGAGAGGATGTAGGTGTTGTCCGTGGGGATTGAGAAAAGGGGGTCTGGTAGTAGCTGCATCCCACCAGACATGCTGTCGTTCAACCCTACAACAAAAGAAAGAGGTACACAAAGATTACAGATGAACCACTGCAGGGTCATGATATTAATAGCTTTGTAACAAACAAAACATAGCAGGAATGTGGAATGTGACAGCTGAGTTCTCTCCATATCTCATCTTGATATCTATACAAGTAACATATCAATCAAATACAGAATGCATCTTTGTACTGATTCTTAACTGTGTGTATGTTTAAAATGAGACAGTTACAATATGATCGTGTTATGGTACAGCAGCTGTCCTTATCTTGCACATTTGCCTCGCTTATGAATATCTGGCACTTGTTTGTACATATTTGAGTGTAAGTGGCAACAGATTAAGCTGCCATATTATGCAAGTTCTTAGCAGCTGCTTTTAAGCAGTTGGACATATATTATTGTGCTGTAGCATGATATGATTATCTTGTTCCAGGATTCCCCAGAGGAGTTAGGATTAGAGGATAAACTCTTAAGGCTAAAATTTAAATTAATTTGAAAAACAGAAAAGCGTAATTTGAATATTCCTCACCGGCATCGACATAATCACACGCCACAGAGAACCACTCAAACGCAGTGTGACTGTGATAAGAGTTGTAGGAAAGACTCACCCGCCTGGCTCTTCGGGAAGCTCAGCCCAAGGATCACTACATCCACAGAAGTGGCCAATACTAAGAGGTAGTGAATGTGTGGCTGTAAAATCCCTGCGAAGAAAAACACAAACATTACTCAAATAAATAAATAAAAATGTTTAATCAATGGCAAGTTTAAATGTTTAAACATACCTTGTTTTGGTTTTACAAGGCCCACTGCCAGAATGGTTTCAATAAGGCCATCAAAATAGGCCACATCTCCGCTGCAAATAGGGGAGAAAAAAAAGAAGGAAATAATTGTCTTCACTCCAGATTTATCATCAGCCGAAGATCACAATTAATAGGGAATACTAATAATACATTTAAGTTCACGTTGTGGGCACTTCAGGTGTTTTCATGAAATGCACATCGTTAACGTCCCTCAGTCCCATATAAAGTAGCGGTACTCACCCATCTTCATAATTCCACATAAAGATGTCATTGTCAATAGTAAGCCATGCTCGACAGATCTCTGGAAAAACTCCCATCATGCAGTTACATTGCATATCTGTAAAACGGTTAAGTTGAAACTCAAATCCAAGTCAAAACAAAGCAATCAACCTTAAACATTTTTGCTATATGTGAGATGGAAACCTCTGGGTCTGATGAAAGTGAAAACATTCAATTAGTTGTTCCTGAATAACGGAAAGGATACGGCTGAACTGCTCCACCAGCTCAGGTGGCAGAGGAACTCGGCGGACGGCACTGAGCTCTGGGAGATTTGGCACACTGACTAAACCTGGTCCCTGGAGCGGGTAGTCCATGTCCGACACTCCAGAGAGGGACGGCATATCTATCAACACAATAAACAACAACAAAGTTAAAGTCTGATTATGCACGTTCCAAAGACCAAATGTTGTATCCCGATCATAATACATTTCTCTCGTATACAGACATATTCCATCATAGAGGAAACAGTGTAAAGATTTTTTATTTAAAAAAAAAATAAAAAATCAGAGACACATTCTGGCACCTCCATCAGTTGAAATACAACTACGAACAACAAACATACTTTTCTTTTTGCTCCCATTTTTAACTCGTCAAGAGCTAAGACTTTATCTAGGCACATAAGACTTCTTTCTCTCAAACTTTGGTCACTAATTTGTTGAAATCTGTGTTAGCGGTGTGAATCCATCAACCAGAGAGGCGCAGCATATGAACATGCCAATTAAACAGCATGATTATTGCCCTGGGCTGGTCACAAGAAAAGTCCACTCTGAAATGGGTTTCAACAAGATGCTCCACATTGCAAAACTTTATTGAAAGTAGTCTGGTGTTGTGTGCATGAAAAATGGGAACAAAAACAAAAGTGCTGTGTTCATATTTTTGTGCTGTATAACCTGAGCTATAAGGCTGGTTGACCATCATCATTCTCCATCTACTTGTGCCATTAATACGACTTATGACCCATGTTTATAGGTCCATTCTGGATGAATAATGAAGGAAGGGATATTTTGGCAGCCGAGTTTACTCCATGCTCAAGGGGGTGCTGCCATAAAAAAAGTCTTGGCATGACAAAGGTGTAAACAGCAGAATTACTTAATTTCTGTAATTGAATCTGGTAAATGAGCCCATATGTGGAAAGTTCATGAAAAATATTTAGATATACCTTGCAAACTGTTTTCTGTAATCTATAATCACAACATTACAGCAGATAATGACAACTTTTCTTTTGATGCATTACAATTAAATCACATCACTTGTGAATTGACTGAATGTCTCATGGGATCATTCCTCAAACCTTCCTCGTGTTGTTCTTCTACATCTGCGTGTAAAATAACCTTTGACAGCACCAACAGAGACCAACATCCATCTCTACTCTAGCCCACCTTTTGTACATTTCGACATCCCTGGTGTAGAGAGAACCACTTGAGTTTGATAGCTACTTCTAGGTCTCTCTCTCTCTCCCTTCCCTCCACATGACTTACTGTGCGAGGGGACGCTAAGCAGCTCCGAGAGCTCCGGGAAGCAGCGGTCTTCTTGCAGGTGTCTGTCAATGAGCCGGGAGGAGTTCTCCAATGCTTCTGCGAGTGCAGCTGCAGGGCTGCTGGGTCCAGCGCCGGACGGCATGGCTGAGCTACCACCGCCGTGAACTTACCTGCAGGTCACACCGTTTATACAGAGTTAGGAGACAGTCTAAGTTAAAGTAAGGCCAGATATCACATGTGAACAAGAGGAAAGATGTACTGCAAACCGCACAGCGAGTTAAACGTGCCGGTTGGTTAGCCAACGGCTAGCTTTACAACCTTATTATTTAGTTAGCATGCAAGCTAAATGCTAGCTAAGTGTGAAATAAAGTGTTTTAAAGTTAAACTCGTTGCTTTACCCGACTGGAAAGATTCCGCGTGATAGTGTTTTATATGACACTGAGGTTTTGTTCGCCAGTTGAGCGGCAGAATTTAAACAAATACATCAAACACACGTACAACCAGCAGCCCGCCAACCTCATGCACGGTGAACTGCTTATTTCCGGTGAGTCATTCTTCTTCTTCGGCTGCTTAATTTCCGCAGAACTGGGCCAAGTGAAAAGTTGTGCTGCCATCCACCGGTCAGTGTATTTGTATCTGAAATGTTGTATTCACCACAGTAAATGTGTAATAATGTATATTATATTCACCACACTAAATGTGTAAAAAATGATGTTATATTCACCACACTAAATGTGTAATAATGTATATTATATTCACCACACTAAATGTGTAAACATTTATATTATATTCACTACACTAACTATGTAATAATGTATATTATATTCACCACACTAAATGTGTAAACATTTATTTTATATTCACCACACTAAATGTGTAATAATGTATATTATATTCACCACACTAAATGTGTAATAATGTACTTGTAAAAGGAAATTAGAAACAAACAAACAATAACATAAATGAAACAACGATGATTAAACTCAACCCACTGCCTTAGAATGCAGTGAAGAGGGATTATACATTAAATTGGCTTTTATTTATTACAATATTCAATAGAATATGTTTGTTTTTATCAATTCATAACACATAACCAGTGGGTTTTATCATTTCAGCACCGAAAGAATGACGTTTATGTATCACATTTAGAAATATTGCTATGCATGTTTTCAGATCCCGTTATCTTTTAGATACTTTTAAAAACGTTCCGTGTTTCTGTACATAAAAAAAGCATGTGACATACGATCGACCACTAGTTATGACAAAAAGATTCACAGGATCCTAGTAGTAGTAGTAAAGGCATATTCTTGTTCAAATGAATCCTGTTCAGCTTGATGTCAACGATTAGTACAGGACACACATTGCTTGCGACCAGTGTGTATTTTAATTGAAGTGAAAATATTAATTGTGCACAGTTCATAAACCAGTCGTAAAGGGCAAGATTCAAGGGATTGCATAAAGTTACGTGCCAGCTGCTGCACATCCCCACAGTGATAATCACAATGGCAAGATGATCTTTTGGGTTTATCTTTTACAGCAAACTTTGCAGAGTGAGTAGAGGCTGAAGAAGTCGCTGAAGAAGCTCTGGTATTATTTCTTCACGGGCACGAATGACCTGTTCGATGTCAAATCAGAACTGGAAAAGACTTTCTTCACTCACCCTGATTTCTGTTACACAGGTGAGGGAATCACAGTACAGGCCAAAAAAAGAGTAACCTGATTTTGATTACTTAAAATGATGCAATAAATATTCTGATGTGGGGGAAAAAAAAGTGCAAACAAGTAAGAAAGACATAAGAAAAATTTATTGCAGTATTTGTTCCACAAGAAGAGCGGGGGAGGAGGGCGGGGGGGTCACTTTTTTCTTGCTCTGTGTTCTATAACATCAAAATCTATATTAAAAACAATATAACTTCCCCTGCATATAGGCACAGATACTGCACTGCTCTTAACATAAATAAATTATATCAAAGATACTCCATTACACAGCGTGGGTAAACAACAAAATGTTCAAAATAAGAAAAGAAAAGAAATTTAAAAGTTGTTGGAGCTCAGATCAAGTGAATAAATCCATCTGATGCTAGTTTAAACTCCAAAAACACTTTATTAAGAACATCATCAATACACTAACTTCCAACATTCAGTTTATTTTTTTTTACAGAATTATGTTCAGATATAAACATGTGTTTAGTTAAACTATTATACAGTGGGAGTAAAAATCAAACAACAAAGTTGCTGCACAACAGCGAAGGAACTCCCACACAATGTTTTCCAAAACATTTCCTTCTTGTGTTTTTCGTGTGTTAAACTTAAACATGTCTGTAATCAAACAGATCGTTGTTCACAATACTTTCCCTCCATCTGGTCCGTAAATCTAAAGAGGTTTCATTTTCTCTCTGAAACATATTGGATCCACATAGATGTGGGTTTGTGAGGGGTTTCTGTCCGAGTTATTTCAGGTGATTAACTCCTAGTCCCCGTCCTTGGCAGCGTATAGCGCCCGTAACGTCTGTGCCACTTTGTTCGTTAGCTTGTGTCCACTTGACAAAGGTATTTTCTTGTAAATGATGTCTGACTCCTTGATGGTGTCAACCCAGGGAACCTTTTTGCGACCTTCCCGTTTCTTTACCTCAGCCCAGGGCCCAGAGTAAGATCCAGTCATCCAGTGTATACTGTAGCCAGTTTTGATCCTCTGGATGACCCTGGCAATCTGTGGTCTGTCTTTGTATTTGGGACACCAGATGGCAATGATGTCCATGGCCTTCACTCTCTCATTCATGTGACCTGTATCCTCTGCGGACTCCGCGCCTTTCTTTGGTGGTTTCCGCTGTGGATAGAAGACGCAGAGTGTGAAGCGTCACACAGAAATTGTACAGACATTTTCCATGTTGGGATAACGTGTTAACAGCTGCAGCAGATTTGATCTGAGAAACCTAAAATCCATAAAACAAACCAATTATGATGTTTGTGGATGTGAGAGGCATATATGACCATGTATATTAGTTTATATGCAAAAATAGTCTGATTACACAAGGGTTAAAATAGGAATCCTATGGGTGACCACAAGGCTTTAAATTCCTACCACAGGGGGCTCTTCATCCTCACTCTCCTCCTCCTCTGTCTCCACTGGAGCAGTTTCAACTGGTTTACTGTGGTTCTGGTTCGAAGATTTTGGGACCTTCAGCAGTGAAGTAATGGCTTTGTTTCTGGCATTGGCACTTGCTTCACCCTCCTCGTCCTCTTCGTCACGATCCAAGTGCTCCATCAGTACCTTGAACTAAGAGACAAAAGCGGACATCTTCATATTCCTGAGACTGAAATAATACATTCATAAACTAGGTCTGTATATGCAATATATTGATATTATATCAATATTATGACATGAGACTAGCTTTCATCTTACATTTTGGTTATGGTAATAGGGTATTATGGCATAAGTATATCTATAGCCACATTACTGATGATCATTTCTAAAAAAAATCTCATTGTTTAAATATTTTGTGAAAGCACCAATAGTCAACCCTACAATATTGTCGCAACATTGAGCTAATGGGGCAGAAGAATCATGACGTGTTATTTTCTCCATATCCCCCCGGCCCTAGCATAACTCAAAAAACAGTGCTGAATGCTTACATCCAAATATTGTTTCACAATATTCCTCTTGATCTCGTTGCTAAGATCTGTGTTGGCAAGGTCCCGCTTCAGGTAATCCAGTGTCTGACGAGGGTTGAAGTGCACCTTAGATTTCCTGTTCACCGTCTTGTCGTATACTTTGGCCGACTCCGTTGGGGAATATTTCTGGATTTTGCTGCAACGCGAACAAAAAAGTTTGATGGAGTTTGTTTCACGTAAACAGCGGCATTACTTTAGAGTTGAGGAAAGATTTGTTGGCAGTTGTTGACATTTCTGATGATGGCCTACCTGTCTGAGAAGCCATACAGATTCTTCAGATGTTGTTTTAGCACCAGCAGCAGCAGAATGCCCTGCGAGGCACTCGCAAAGTCCAGCAGAGGGTTGTGGTTTTCAGGCAGACGGTCCATCACTGCATCCTCATCCTCCATTTCAGCTTCGGAATCAGACAGCACGGGTTTCTTTTGACTCTGAACCACCTCGTCATCATCCTCATCGCTGCTGCTGGATGTGCTACTGCTCTGCTCATCGTCCTCTTCATCATCATCGTTGTCGTCATCGCCATCGTCGTCATCGTCATCAGAGCTGTGTTTTCTTCTCTGAGGCTTCTTCTTCTTCTTTTTCTTCTTCTTCTTCTTTGTCTTCATCTTCTTTGTCTCCGTCTTCTTTTCCTTCTGTATGGGTCCTTTCTGTAAAGACTGCAAAGAGAACAGAACCGCTCAAACGCAGACCAAACATACAGCGCATACATTACACAAGCTTTGATTTTCATTTCATAATACACAAAACAACTAAGAGCAAGTTATACAAAATTAAACACAGCTTCTCACCTCCTTGAAAGACTGGAGCAGGTTGCTACCAGAGACGGACAGAGTAATATCTACATGGTGCATGATAAAAAGAGGCTCCTCCTGGGTCTGGTAGGGGAAGCAGGCCAAGTTGTCTGCGATGAACAACAGCCTGTTCACCTCTGTTTTCTGCAGGGGACAAAGTGGAAAACATCACTACGTAAATGAACTGTCCATGACCAGTAGTGAAGCTTGGATACCGGGGGGTGGGAGACAATCAGGCCTATAGACCTACGCACAGAGAAGCAGAAAGGTGAACTTACGGAGCTGTCATCAAACAAGTTGAGAAGGGAAATGAGGAACGCCCGTCTATGTTGTCGGTTCCCTCGGACCAGAGTGTAGAGATGAGCGCACAGAGAGGCGTCTGAGTCATCGTGGCGAAAACCTCGAATCACTGCGCCTTTGGCTCCGTTTATTGCCCGTTGCACCTGATAAGACATCTTCAACCCTGCGACGGCCTTCATCTGTGAATTTGCAAAGGGATACAACTCATCATGTATGTTGATGAAATGAAATCCTTCCAATAAATACATATTCTTTTTGTGAAACCTGTATTTTATTTTCATCATACGACAAGTCAAGGATCAAATGTTGAACTACAGTACATTATAAAATGTGTAGAGTATAGATTTGTTTTTTTAATTTATAACAAATAAAAATAAAAACTACTGCCCACAGATCCTGATAAAGCAAATCATCTTTTATACACTTTTTCACTTCAAAAACCAGTAAGCCACTCACGTGGATGAACCCTGAATATTTCTTGTCGATGTCCACCAATTGTTGATCGGCCTTGTTCTTCATGGTTGGCTCAGGGTCTGTTCCCATGGCAATCAAGTAGGGCACACACTAAAAAAACAATTGTTTAAAATCTGTGAACAGCTGATGGTGATACACTGAAGACAGCAGAGCTTGTTGTCATCATGAGACAAAATAAAGATTTTCTTTTTTCACACAGATCTTGTTTAACAGAGGTACTGTATGTCTGAGTATTGGGTGAGTATGCTGGAGTGAGACTGTGAACATACCTGAACAGGGTGGATGAGGCCCTGGCTGAGAGTCAGTATGATGACACTCAGGGCAAAGTGCCGAACAGTGGACTGTGAGTGGAAGAAGGACTCCAGCACCTGCTTCAGGTAAATCTGCATTATGGAGCTGCTCATGCCTGATGAGATGTCCCCCATTTCTTTCAGATCCTCCTGCTTGGATTGGTTCTTCCCTGAATAAAGAAAACAGCAGTTGGATCAGTCTTAAGATGTTCTACATGATTGACATGCTGAACATACAGTGATAATCTTGAGATGGATTTCTTAAACTCACATTCGCGATCGGCCGTCTGCATTCGAGAGTCCTCCTCTTGCAGGTATGTCTGCAGGTTTTTTAGCACCTGGATCTTCAGAGTGACCAAACTGTTTTCATCTGACAGGGTATTGTTATACAGAACCTTCACATCCTGCACAAACATAACCTCTGGATGCATGATGAACTGGAAGCCTTGAGACAAAGGGAAATTAAGGGAATCCAATTAATTCAGAGGAAACCAAATTCAAAAGACATGAGCAAATAAAAACAAGAAAATGCAGTATAAATACTAATGTTAGTCTGAGATGAGGTGCAATATACCTAGACCCGTGATGGCCTTGATCTGGACCTCTTCATCTTCATGAGTGGTGAAGTACAACAGAAGCTCCAGCACTTTATCCTTGATGACAATCTAAGAGACACAGGGGGAGTCGGTCATCAAACCAGGTCCCATAATAGTCCTGCACACATAGTCCAAGCCGATTGCTGGTGTTTACCTTGCTAGCGCCCTTGAACTCCTCTTGGTCAAAATCAAAGTGTCGACAGAGAGCCCCCACAGTGAACAGTGAGCGCAGGAGAGTAGGTTTGTTCGCAGCCAGAGTGGAGCTGTTGGGGTCCTCTTGGTGCTGTGTCTTCAGTTTTGCCAGAGCTCCTATAGAATGACACACGTGGGCAGTGAAAGCTAACTTTAGTTCTTCTCATTCATACAGTGAACTAAAAAAGCATCTCGACTATAGAACGGTGTTTGGTGTGTGTTCGATGTATTTGTTTGCATGTGAAATGAAACAATGAGCATAATGAGGTGACATAAGGTTATCGTAACCTTTAATGTAACGGTGAATGAATAGGTTAACAATTACCAGCCCTATGTACATGTTATTGAAATGATGGTGGAATTTTTCCAGCCTTTCCTATTTCAAGGTATATGCAAATTCTGATATAAGAAAATGTATGTTTATGTTAAAATGAATGTATGCACAGTACATAAGACTTACCGTAGTAGCGATTGAAACAAGCCCAGACAAACTTGTAGTTGTGTGTGACCTTGTTGACGACCGCACCAAGACAGCTTACACTGTGTTGTACAACCTGAGAAGCAGACAACAAAATTACATACGTTTCAAATAAAATCTGTTCGCTCAAAGCAATAGTTTCACATCCACTCTTTTTTTGAGAGCTGTCAGCTGTAAATGACACTGACCGTCATGCCGTATTTGATAATGAGCTTCATCAGGTCTTCTTCCAAGGTAGTGAGGAAAGTCTCACTCGGCAGCTCCATCAGAGGCACCACCAGCTCCAAGATCTTTGCCACGTTACATATCACCATGAAGTCATTCTGAGTCTGAAAATGTCAATATGGAGACAGTTGTACAATTCAAAGCGAAGCTGGAAAACAACTTTTTGAATGACTAATTGTTTCATTCATTGTTTCCCTTCTCTCCTGATTGTGTGTGTTTTGCCTTCATCTGATTATAACTGTAATACACATGGTTGATCCTAATTATTTGTTCCAACAAATCACCTGAGCTTAATTGTTCCACATACAGTATTTGTATTTGCATGCGTGATGGGATGTCTTGATAAATAAAGTGTGTCCCAGCATGCTCCGATAAACCTTCACATGTTTGTGGTGTTAATATGTTACACAAGTAGGCGCTACTACCACTGACTGACTACCAGCACAAACAGCAAGCGTGGATATTGGGAAGGACCCTGTGGATATTTCATTTGGCTGCAACTAGATTGCTCCATAGCACAACACAAAAGATGGTGTTGTTCATTTCTGTCCCGCGGGCATCAGACTCAAGAAATTATTTCTCATACTTTCACACAAGTAAAAAATAATAGGCTAATACTGAACAAAATCCCATGCTACTTACGTTGCACTTGGTGGTCAAGTAGGGCTGCATAGTCATGGCGTGTTTGACCATTAACTGTGCTCGGATCTTGCTGAACAGGTAAAGAGTGGTGACGAATGATACCAGGCGACCTGAGTTGACCCCTTTGTCCTCACAGTCTGAAACACAAACACAGAAAACATTGATATTTGTTCACAGCATATACCACAATAAGACTGCAATACCAATTTTGTATCATACGTGCTATTCAATATATTTGTGTTACCTGCAATAGACTCCTCGT
This sequence comes from Ophiodon elongatus, assembly GCA_016806645.1. Lineage (NCBI taxonomy): Eukaryota > Metazoa > Chordata > Actinopteri > Perciformes > Hexagrammidae > Ophiodon > Ophiodon elongatus. Next base: position 765,868 of record JACSYO010001905.1, read on the forward strand.
TTTTCAGTATGTGTTCCACGAGATTGTCCACCAACTGAACACAGGCCTTCTTGGCAGGTTTGTATGAAGCTTGCTCTTCTGACTTCAGTAGCTAAAATGGATGTCATACAGACGTTATGTATTATGACCGACGAAATATGCACATACCAGCCATCATAAAGACACACAAGTTGATGTTGTGATATCCAACAAATTAAACAACTCACATTTTGGAGAAGCTGCTCAAACCAATCATAGCCTGTATCTTTACACGCTGACACCTGGGACGAAAATCCAAACATGATATGAGTCAGAGTATGACAATGTCAAACATCAACATTTTTCTGATTTGAATGATGGTGCCAAATCCTTCGTCACAAGCCTAGGTAGTACGCACCACATCTGTGATGTTCAGGATCTTCCGGGTCATAGCGTTTTTGTCATTACCGGGTGTGGGAGTGAACCAGATTTTCTGGAATGTCTCATTCACCAGTTTCTGCATGGGAAAAGATATTCATATCAATAACCTGCATTTTTACAGCCACTAAGCTTAAGCAGCATACACATAAAAGTAAACACAAACCTTGATCCCCTCTTCATCGTTGACCCGTCGGATCATCTTGACACACATCTCGGTGATCTTATGGAAGTCCGGCATCTCCAGGCAAATATCCCTCAAGATCTTAATGACCCTCTTCCTCACACTTATACCTGTGTCCTGTGGAAAGACAAAATGGGTTCAAAGATAGGTTAATATAGACAAGAATGAATACATTTCTCAATTGCACTTTCAACTGCCAAACGGTTGCAGTTGCTCGTCTGTTCTTTCGGTGGCAGTGTGGGAAAAGATGATTGAACCTCACCTGGACTTTGGCACTTTAAATGTAGTTTTTGGCCAGAGTGTGCTTAAGTCAAGGGAAGTTCCCATTGAGTCTGTCTTATGATAGACGTTGCCTATTCCACAAACTTCTAAGAGGGCACGTGATGTGTGCCCAAATCAATTTAAACTACCCAAAGATTTAATTTTTACATTTGTGTATGACACAGAGACTCAGAGTGAGGTGTTGAAAAAAATTTAAAGAGGGAAGCTTAAGAAATTACCAATATCCTTTCAATGAGCATGTCATAGTACTGCTCAATGAGCTGCGGTCGACTTAGCACAAAACGGCCGAGGAGCTCCACGGCTGCCTCTCGCACACTGGTGGAGTTGTCCATGAGGCGACAGTGAACCCCACGCTGCATATCCAACTGCAAAGCAAATAGGAGAGATTAGTCAAGCACAGATAAACATTACTGAATTTTATGGTTGCAAGTATGACAAAATGCCAATACCACAACACCACCCTAACAGGATGTCCTGTTAGACCACTATCATCCAGCGGTCTAGGCGATGTGCTGCAACCCATACAGGAGGACTTACCCGTGCAAGAATACTTGGATCCACAGCTACTACTTCAGACAGACACTTCATGGCTTTAGTTCTGACTGCTATGGCACTCTCACCCAGCACTCTCAGAATCTATATGTAAGAGACGGTAAGAGAAAAGAGTTAATCACAGCCAACACGATATAAGACCTCATTGACATTTATTAAAAAGGATCCTCCTACCTGTGATAAGTAAATATCAAAGCTCTGTGAAAACGGCCTCATGGAGGCCAGATATCTGACAATCAGGCATGAGTCCTGATAGTCTACGGTGTCAGAGTTTACACTGAAAGAAAAGTCAAGAGTACAGTTGAATATCAGGATGGGTGAAAAAGTCAAACAGTGTAACAAAAGTGCAGTAGTATTTACCTCAAAGAATTCAAATCGGATGGTGAAATCTTCATGACCTTGCGGAGGAATTTCTTTCGTGTCTCGGCCTTCTGTATAATCTCCTCAGTTGAGTCCGCATCCATGGAATCATGTCGACCTTTGAAGTCCTCGTCGTCATTTTGAGACTTCACCGCTTTGTCTGCCTCAGTGATAGTGTCCCTGAACCACTGAGCAATATAAAACTTCCTGGCAAACTATATGAAACAAATGCATACATATGTAATGAAAAAGCAACATTTTATAGCATACTAAATTGTATAATACCACTTTGACTTGTAGGAACCCTGTTGGAATTATTACTATGATTACTATAATTATGATTCATATTATTTTAGTTGTTATTATTATGATTATAATAAGCATTATTATTGCTACTACTGAATGTCAACATTTAGCATCCAGTCCTTAGGGTATCATAAATATGAACATGTTGATTTCTGTAAATACACAGATGAGTATATGAAAATGAAATGCTCACCACTAGAGCTGGATCTGTCTCAATGTTCTCCTTTAGGTAGTCCAGCAAGGCCTTCTGGAGTTTGGGGATCTCATCACTGCCTTGAGTCTGTAAGGAGATCAATAAGTCAGGAGAATCTCAACGCAGTTCTACCACTGTTAGTTTATATCTGTTAAAATAATTCCGTAATTATCAAATCTACCTCTTTGAGGATGCGGTCGATAGCCTTTTGGTCCATGTTGCTGTTGACAGCATCTTTACGCAGGCTAGACGCGACGGTGCCGAGGTAGTCCAGCGATGCCACCCTGAGCGCCATCTCTGTCTGCTTGTTGCTGAACTGGTGCACCTGGCGCACAAGAGGTGGAGGAAAAATGTCAATACAAACTGGACAGTCTGCTGGACAGATGTTTGGGGATGACGCATTTGAAGCGAGTGACGCTACTCACCAACAGCCGGCCCAGTAAACTGAGCAGCAGTTCAGCTGCGGGCCACTCGGGCCTGTTAACTGTAGACAGCAGGTCATGAACAAAGTTCTCAAACAGAGGCCTGTAGTCATCCTCTCCCTGCTTACTGCCACACCTTAAATACACAGAGTACAATGTATTATTAGACTATATATTCTATAAATATTACAACCTGTTCCACAGTAGAGGGAGGTGTACTGTGTAGGGACACTCAGTGTTAAAGACCAATTACTTACTTCTTGAGAAACACAGATAGGAAGTTCTGAGCTGTCCTCATGGCAGTTTCATAGGAGTTTGTGATGAAGACATCTTTATCGACCTAGAAAAAAAGTACCCAATATGTAAAAAATATATTTTCAAAAGATTTGATTTAAATATCAGTAAAATTCTCGGTTGTTACCTTCTTAGTATGTTCAACTTCTGCGTCCCTCTCTGAGGGAAGGCGAACCACACACTGGATGAGCTGAAGAACCAGTGCTGTGACCATCTGGATATACAAGGGCTCTTCATCCGAATCACTGTTTAGCCTGGGGGAGTATGAGGCATAAGTGTCGTTAAGTTTACTGAACAACGCAAAAAACCGTCAATGATCAATTTCTTCATTTCTGATATTTAATTGAGCAAGATGGAAATACCTAAAGTTCCTGAGGCTGCGTTTACTAGTCGGCAGTCTAGCTAAAGAGGTGAAGATCTCTTCAAGAATGAGCTGCCTGTGCTTCTCGTAACGAGAGAACACCTAAGGAATAGTAAAAATGCAAAGCACTTAGTCAAAACATAACAACAGAGACGCCCTGCAGGAGCAGGTCATAAAAAAGCAATCTGAAGCAATAGCAAAATTGACAGCGAAAAGAAAAATGAAATGAGATCAAATCGCATGTTTGCATGCAAACTTACTGCTGTCACAAGTGTGATGGCACATAACTGCAGTTCACTGACATTCTCCACAAAGAAAGGTGTGATGCCCAGGGTGGACACCTGAAAGTCGGGCACAAAATCAGTCAGGTATGTTGGAACTCAGGAGTCAAAGGTTAAACGGGGTCATGAATTTGAACGATGTCACGACTCTCACCTGGAGAATAGTGTTGTCAGTCAGCAGCTGGATCTCCAGAAGCTCTGACATATTGCTAAGAATATCACACACTTTGTCGTAAAGCATGACTACCACCTTCTGTTTATTGGTTGAGATCTTTGCTCGCTTGGACTTTGAAGTATGCATGCCACCTTAGGTGAGGAAGATGAAGGGAAAATAAGAATGAAATAAAAGATAAGTAAACCACTTGCAATATATATATATATATATATATATATATATACCAATTGTTAACAATGGTGCGCCCCCATTTAGAGCTATCTTTTAAATAAGTACTAAGATTATTTGGACCAGCATGGATCGGCTTTATCAGCTTCCTAATATGCAAACGCACAAAAACAGCTTCTTGAGATCAAGATTTCTACAATATTAGAAGAAGAATGGAAGAAAACGGTGCTGACCTCTTCTGTAGACCGGGTCATACTGAGGGTACAGAGAATTTTGCAGATGGAACTTGGTGTACTGCAACACCCTCTCAATCACATCCTCTATATAAACTGCCTTGGGCATGTGTGGAGACGTCATGATGTTGAGTGCAGTCAAACAGGCATCAGCAGACTTAGCAACACGTTCCATGATAAGGTCACGCCACAACCGCTCCTCATCCATGGAATCATTTTCCTTGAAATTTTAAAATATGGTCAGTTTCAGTTCATTCACAACACAGTTAAAATATAGTATTTAAGTACAACCAAAAGACATAATGGAGATATGTGAACTCAGACATCGCTTGAGAATATGGGCCCTGACAATGAGCAGACTCAAATTTGATTGGAAAAAGTACATGTTTTATAGAGTTGCTGAAAAGTTCTAACAGAAAATCAGGTATGAAAAATCACGTCTGCAGCTAAAAAATAATAATATCCAGCTGGTAACTTACATGGTTCATTAGTGTGGAAAGTTTGACGCTGTCCTGAATGTTCTTCTCCAGGATATTCATCATTTTCACCAGTTTCTTAGTCGAACACTATGGATAACAAAAAAGAATTGGTTACTTTTACAACAATGCGGCTGTGAATTGATGGTCTTTAAAGATTAACTGTGAACCTCAGTGTGACCACGTGACAGTGCACACACATCCTCCTCTTACCTTGTTAAAGACGCACATAGCTTTCATCTTCGCAGAATCATTGCCTAGCTCGCTCAACTGGTGCTTCCCGAGCAAAAGCTCCTCAGGTATCTCATCCTCATCTGTTTGAGGTCATAAAGTTACAATGTTGACGTCGTTCCAACAAATGTCATGAACTTTGTAAACTGTGCAGCTCCTGATGTTTACCTGCAGCAGTGAGGTCCACGTCATCCAGGCTCTCAATAATGTTGTCCATGTTGGCCGTGAATCTCTTAAATGTGGACGAGTCCATCTTTTCTGTGATACAAATGTAAAGGCATGGATTAATGAAAATATGTTGTTATAAATGCATTATTATTATGGAAGAATTCAAAGTGGTAAAACAATACCCTCTGGTGTCAGCTTGGATTCATACGCTTTCTTGTTTTTTTGTTTCTCCTTTTTCTTCAATTTTCTGGCAACTGAACAAAATAGTCATTAGACAAGACATTAGTCATATCCTCGACAGCGGCAACTCACTCTCAAGCACTGCATGCTTAATAGAGAAAGACTTAGGTGTAGTAATCCAACTATCCAGGGAATGGGCCAGACGGATCACATTTCGAATGGCAATTATCTAAATGAAAGCTGTCAGAAAAAGGACTCACAATTTTGCATGATCTGACACAATTAGCTTTGTTTTTTTTATTCATTGGCTACGGTTATATAAGTTAGATAAAATAATTTCGCCTCCTTAGAGACATATCACAAAATAAAAACTCTCTCGCTCTCTCTCTCACATTTATTTACATTTTTTCTTTTTCTATGCAAAAAAGACTCACCATCACGCAAGCTTGGTGGTGGAGAGTCTTCATCTGAACCGGTTGGACTCCTGTGAACGCTACTGGACCCCCGGCGAGCAGCATGCGAACCTCCGCTTCGGTGCTGCCCAGAAGCCTTCTTCTCTTCGTGCTTCCATGACTTGTCGTGATCTTTCTTGGACTTTTTCTTTGGAGCTGAAACAATTACAGAGAAAGGATGAATCAGAAATTATCAAGTTCTTCCAAGCACCAATTATTGTTATGATTAATAAATAAAATGTATTAATTACAATGTGAAATATTTGGAGGTACATATTGTTTAATCTTCAGGATTACTGCATGGTAAAACAACATTCTGTCAAAAGTAGAGACAGCATAGTGCTTTTTGACAGATTTTGCAATACTCTGATGTGTATGTATTAGATTTAATACTGACACTCATTGTCAGAGTGAACGTCGTCATCATCGTCGTCCTCCTCATCCTCATCTTCATCCAACTCAGCGTACTTGGATTTCTTACTGATCACACTGTGCTTTCGCTTGTTCTCTGTAAGCACAAGAGGTGAGTTTGTCTTCAGCAAAGAATAATCTATACTTCAGAAGAAGATAAAATTCAGTAACTCATAATGATTCCTGAAAACAGTGGTTTACAGTAAATAAACAATCCCGAAACTAAGCACAGCCACATTACACATATCCATCCCCGACAGTTTTGGGTGCATATTTGATAACCAAAGTAAATCTTACCTCTCCCTGATTTGTCAAAGGATCTGGGTTTGGAGCCGTGTGCGTTCCTGCTTTCCTTAATGATCCTTTTTACCTCATCAATGTTGAGTTTGTTGAGCACGACGACAGGCTTAGCTCCTTGGTTTAAGTTCTTTATCAATGACAATCTCTCCAGCCTGACCAGGGGTTCACTCCAGCCCTCAATCAGTTTGGTTGGAAGTTGGAGATCTTTCGCGTCCCGTTTTAACTTAGGAATCACAAAGTTCTTCAAACTTCCCGACTTGCCACCCAGCAGGTATGAGGGGAACTCACAACGTTTTGTCTCTGAAGACGGCTGTTTGTTTCCAGCTTGGCAGCTATTGCTGCCATCCCCACTTTTCCTGTCTTTCTTATTTTGTGCGTTTTGAAGGCTGGAACTCTCCGTCTTCTGTCGACCATTAAGGTCAGTGGATTTTCCGCTATCGTCTTGCTTCACTCTTGGGCTGTCAGGTTTAGTAGGCCTGTCAGGAGAGTGCTTGGCGCAGTTTTCCCTTGACGTCTTGTGCTTCCTATCTCGGTCTCTATCTCTGTCCTTTTCCCTAGCTCTGTTTTTATCTCTGTCTTTATCCCCATCTTTCTCTTTGTCTCTTTCTCTGTCCTTATCCTTATCCCTATCTCTAACTTTTTCTTTGTTCTTATCCCTATCTTTATCTCCAACTTTGTCTCTATCATTTTCTCTATCTTTGTCCTTAACCCTATCTCTATCTTTCTCTTTCTCTTTGTCCTTATCCCTATCATCTCTGTCACCAACTTTGTCTCTGTCCTTATCTCTATCTTTGTCCTTAACCCTATCTCTATCTTTATCTTTCGCTTTGTCCTTATCCTTATCATCTCTATCTTTATCTTTCGCTTTGTCCTTATCCTTATCATCTTTATCTTTATCTTTCACTTTGTCCTTATCCCTATCGTCTCTATCTTTGTCTTTTGCTTTGTCCTTATTATCCTTATCCCGGTCATCTCTATCTCCAACCTTGTCTCTATCTTTGTCCCTGGCTTTGCCTTCTCCATGTTTGGAGTTGCGCTCCCCCTTGATCGTGGTTTTTGGAGTCTCAGGGTTGCTGACATGGGATCTGTGAATGTTGTGGTTCTTTTCCTCCTTGTGGCGCAAGTCTGAATGCTTGTCGTGTTTCTGCCGCGGTGTGTCTGGCCGCCTGTCGTCCGAGTGTCTCTTGCCACTGACCGTTTTGCTGTCATGCTTGTGTTTGGATTCGCGTTGACTTTCTGGCTTCTGTTTGGGGGCTTCTGGTTGCCCGTCTGAGCAAGACTTCTTGGGGTTGTCAGCATTCTGTCTGATGATCCCAGGTCTGTTTTCAGCCACTTTATCTACCTTTCCATCAGTCTTTGTCTTTAGGTGCCGTAGGTGGTCCTCACAGAAGGTCTGTGCTTCCAAGACCACTACAGGCTGTCCTTTCATTCTGCCAGCTTGCTGCAGATCAATACTGACCATCAGAGCAGGCCGACTGGCACCGTTACTTGCAGCATTCGTCTTCTTGGCTTTCAACTTGCTATCAGTGTTAACCCCTTGTAAAGTAGGCCCGTCACTTGACTCAGCTCCAGATTCCTGAGGATACGTGTCTTGCTTCCGTTTCTTCAGTGGCTTATCTGCGATAAAGAACAATTTAGCTTAGATCTTCTTGAAATACAAACAGATCTAGGTCATGACAAATTCAAAAAGGCACAGTGCAAAGGCGGACACACAATACCTTTATCCTGGACTTCTTTAGACCATCTTTCTTTCTCACTGGCCGTCTCGCGTTCTATTCTCTCGATCTCTGCCAGTGTGTCTATTTCAGCATCATCAAACACAACCCCACTGACGACTGCAGACTCCTTGCTATTTGGCTGAACAGGAACCTGCTTACAGTTTGCCTGCTCCTTAGCACCAAACTTGTGTGACAGGTCCTGGGCAGTCCTCGACAACTGATTATTATTATTATTCGTCAAATCAGTCTCGTGTTCTGAATCAACACCTGGCCTCAGAGGTAGCTCTCCAGGTTGATCCATTTCTGAAAGCTTAACTCGGGACAGTTTAATAGTCAGCCTGGTGGACTCTTTTGGTGGAGAACTAACAATGCCATATGAGGCATTTTTGTCTGTCAGCTCATTTTCTTCTTTACTCCTTTCTTTCTGCTTTTTTTTGCGGTCAGCAGAGGTAAGGAACAAGTCAGGTGCTGCAACTGGTGGCATATCAGGTGGAGGGGACTGCATGATAAGGGGAGGCCTGGACCCTGCTTAAACACAAATACATTTCTTTAGTCTTTGCAAAGAATGAACTGAACAATGGTGCATTCATTTGGATTCCACAAAATTAAGAAGAATGGGCTTGTTGCTAAGGAAGCATACTTTTTGCAGTCTCCTCACTCCCAGCGGGGGAACACACAGACTCTGGTGATTTAACTGGAAACGTGGCAGCCCTCATGGAGGGGTCATTCTCCTGTTGGAACACAAGACATTTATCATCCCTTTAAACAGTCAGTATCTGCTGAGGTCCAGCTCAGGATATCTTGATTCTCTGCATTACCTCATTTCCCAGTCTGTGAGCGATGTTGATGTAGTCTTCATCTGAGCCTAGTCTCGCATTATGATTAGATGAAGTACTTGATAGCTGACCGGAGACTTTGTCGTCATGGATATTTCTAACTAAAATCAGAGAGTGAAATAAAATATCCAGTTAAATTATTTGTGGTGTGCAATGCCTCAGGTCTCCCCGAGAGAGAGATACCTTCTTTTCCACCTGAACAGACAACTGCAATTTTACCATGTTGCAGTAAGAAAGTGTCAACTTATCAACTGACTCCTCGTCACATAAGTGTGTCGAAAGTGTAAAGGATTAGTTAACCAAATATGTCCAGCTAAATGTATCTGAAACACCATGCCGGTGGGGACATTTTAAAATGATTGCTTGTTTTCCTCAAAAGAATAGTGGGAGGAATTTTAAGGTTGGTATAGCTTAAGCTTAACGTTCTGTGAGTGAACAATGTGCGGTCACCGCCTCAGAGCCACACCTTGAATATGTACTATATGGTATGTAGTCTCTTTACAAGGAATGCTTTGCCAACAAACAAATCAAGATTGTTCATCTAAAATGGAATGCATGCAATAATCTCTACACAGTACTTTTCTTGTTGAACACTGTCCTCGTTGACTTGTTTCCAACCAGTATAAATGCACACAAAATGACGCCTCAGTTATTCACCTTAATCAATACTTTGCTATTTACTGATCCTCGCAGAGGTGTGCCATGCTGTTAAGGATTAATTTTTCTTGACTTGAATGTGTACTCACCTTGTTGTGTCTGTTGGTGTTGAGAGTAACTGGGTGGATTGTACTGCATGTAGTCTGCAGGACTCTGAGGGGTATAGGGACTGGGTATAGGGCTGTTCTGCTGGGGCAGGAACCGAGCACCTGATCCCGACTGTGGGGATGTAAAGCATCTGTGAAAAAGGTAGAAATAGTTTTAGTCGCTATACAATACTTCTGCGTCTTCATCGTCTGGCTGTGAACTGGCACTGCCTTACCCAGAGGGACTTTGAGGGACAGTGGTTTGCTGATAATTTGATCCTGGGCTCCCATGCACCTGATTCTGAGACATCTTATACTGTTGCATCATTGGCTGCTGCATTACACCTAAGAGGTAAGGATAGAACAATATAACTATAATTAAGGTCATACAAACAAGCTGAACATACACAACTGACACTTTACTAAGTCTCATCCTCAAATGCAGACTGGACATTCATAGCGTAGCATCAACCAGCTCAGACTAGGATCTGACAATTATATGGCTGTGCTCAATACTCTCATGCAGTCGTTCCAGATTTTCTTCATTTTCAGGCTAGTTTTGAGGATTTTGAGCAAGTTATGGTTAAACGTTGTGTAACAGCAATACTCGTTACACTGAGATGTTGGAAGGAGATATACGTTTCTAAAATGTTGTGTAGCAACCCATTAACTTGCGTTAGCACTTCTACTACACTAGCGACTGGCGGTATAGTGAAAGTATGCACAGGCTGTTTTTGCTTTTTAATAATTTTAACAGTGAAGAAAGACCAAGTACAGCTGCTCATAAATCTAGAAGGCTTCCCTGAACAAAGGTTAAAAGACAAATATGCAAGTGTCTATGGCAATTAGAGATATAATTTAGTTTTATCATTAAATGTTTTTTCTGTTGTTAATTATTGTGCTATATTTTTCAAAAGAATTATAGACCATTCCATTATCCAAACCGCTTATTCTCGTTAGGGTCGCTGGAGCCAATCCCAGCTGACATTGGGTGAAGGCAGGATTCACCCTGGGCAGGTCGCCAGTTTTATCGCAGGGCACATATAGAGACAGACAACCATTCACACTCACATTCATACCTACGGGCAATTTTTTTTAGAGTCTCCAATTAACCTAAGCTGCATGTCTTTGGACTGTGGGAGGACGCCGGAGAACCCGGAGGGAACCCACGCTGCCACGTGGAGAACATGCAAACTCCACACAGAAGGACCGCCCGGGATCGGGGTTCGAGCCCGGGCCCCTCTTCAACTTGAGTTTCACTCGATGGTTTTTCCCGCAATGGCTCTGCCCCCAGTTTGGGAACCAACAGTGTAGTTAAACTAGGCACAAGTAGTGCATCTGACCCAAGAAATGCTCAGGGGAATAAATAGTTCAAGTGAAAACCAAGACTCCAGCCAGGGAAAGAGCATGCACTCATCTCTATCACCCAAACCGTGTACTGGGTTGGCATACTTTTGTCCCTGAAGATTTTGGGGTTCCTGGACAGCAAAGTTTGTAGAAGCATTGGCATGTCACCCTCGGGTTCGTCATTCCCCAAGTTGTCCTTCAACTCTCTGGAGAGCAAACAAAAGTACAGTCCACAGTTACATTGCAGGAAATAGTTGCCCACTGGGCCTCAATGCAGTTTTGACTATTGAATTGTGAGTCCTTCCCGTCCCAATTACCATTTTCAGTGCAGTTTCGACTTGCCCTTAATGATTCTGACAACTTAGAAAATGAGCTGACCTTTCTGGTACAGCAGTGACCGTAATGTGATCATTACAATTGAAACATCAATGCCTGACTTCACTGTGTGGCGGCTGCAACAACCAGCCGCACCATCAACCAGGAATATCGACGGTGATGTTTTTCAGTTCTTCAGTTTAATTAACGTCAGGATACACTTTTTTTTGCCCCATGCTATTTTTCTAGATTGAGTGCACGCAATCAGGTAAAAATGTAGTTAAGATTAAGGTGAACATAAAGTGTCCTATAGTTAACCTTCCTCCTGGCAAAAGACTGAGCTGCTCTGCATCACACCTGTCTAGATGATAGCCCTGGATAATTGGACTGTGCCATTCTACTACAGCCAGGTGGGTGTTCTCAGGAGCCCCTGCAATTAACTATGGACTGGACAGCATATAATATATAATCCTGCAGTTAGGTGATGAGGGGGCAGTGTCTCTTGGACAGAAGATCACCCACTATGTTGCTTTCAAACATAGTGGGTGCTGCTCTAGAGCAGTTCTGCTCAGTTATTCCAATTTGTCCTTTTTACTTGATTTTGTTACCTATCTTACAGTTCTTTTCATACTTTGGGTGAATAAAATCTCTATTTTTTCCACCTTTACCCACTATCCCAGCTTTATATCCCCTGGTCCTTTGCACACTGGTAAAGTAAACAGTGAAACAGCACATTTGCGATGCATTTCCACGAACACTGTTGATAACAAAGTCGGCTTCACAATGATTTCTTCCCCAATTCAAAACACATTTTCGAGTTCACACATCTTTGCAAATCTACTGTAGTAGCTTCTGCCAAGCGTTCCTCTCGTGAATTTGTATTCTTGAAAGATGTTGCGAAAGATCAGTAAGTGGTACTTACATGTGTTCAGTGGAGACTTGGTTAAGGCTATGTGCCAGTTGAGTCACCAGATTTTCGTCCCGACACACCAGCAGGCTGCTGACCTCTTCAGAGATCCTTCCATTGTAGAGCAGACTTTTAGCAGTGGTGGCAGGGAGAGGAGAAGGCAAGGGCAGCTGGTTCAACACTAAAAAGATGATGGGCAGACAAGTTAGGTCGGGTGGAAAATTAAAGGAAGAAGAATAGGAAAACTGTTTGGGGAAAAGATTAGTACATGTATTTATAGTACACATATTTGTGTATCTAATCATTTTAAATGTGAAAACATGCAACTGGCCCACTTTATTTGGTAGTAATGCCAAATGTCAATGAAACAAACTGAGTTCTTGATAGTTTTACGTGTACATTTTTGGAAAACATTTAATAGATTTCATTTTGGGGTTTATAACATTTCTTGTAGCATTAGAATACATGCAAAACTCAAGATAAGTTAACAAGATACATTTTGACCTATTGTATTTCTCAAATACAATAGTATTTGATATTTCATATGATTTATTGCAATAAATCATATCTTTACACATAAGCTGAGTAGTGAGAAGCATCACAATTACCAGTATTTAGCTTCTAGTATAACGTCACATTACACTAGAAGCACTAGAACACTACACAAAGTATATCATTTCAGTAGTCGAGTATTCTTTGAACTTGCCACATATTGGTTTGAATTTTAGTGTTTAGGCTGTGTGAACGGCATAAGAGAGAGATGGTGTTGCACTTACAGTCTGTCAGGCTAGCAATTCCAGCAAGAGTAGTGATGGGAACATGAGGCATATCACCATTCATGCTGAAGATGAGGTCAAAAGGTCGTGTCAATGCACAGGCTGCTCAATACCACCAATCTCTTCCTATTCCTCACATCTCCAAAATGCTGCAGAGACAAAAAAAGTGGCAACAGACACTTTTAGAGAATGTTCACCGTCAACAAAGTATGGATGTCATTACAAACAGCATTGTTCATGTTCGGATTATGAGTACCGAGAAAAGGTTTTCCATGTCACTACATTGTGCTTCTTCTAGGATGGGGAAGTAAAACAGTGTCAAGTCATGAGTGTGCATTATTACACTGCCAACATAACTGCACCTCCGACAGCTTATACCGGTGTTAAGTCTCAGTCTGTTCCCTCGTCAAACATGTTTCCCTCTTGTTAAAACGATAGCGCCACCCAAGGGTGGTTAGGGTTAGGGATAAGGGTTGGTTTAGGTTTATGTAGGGGTAAACACATATCGACGAGGAAACTGTATTCTCACAACACCGGCCTTATAGCGAGCCTGGGCATGCCCTCACAAGTTATTGACTTGTATCAGCTTCTGGTACCCAAACCATCTTGTTCCCTGGTCCCTTTTCCTTTAACGTTGTACACACTCAGCTTCAATGTGTGGGTATTTAAATGGGGTATTTCAACCTGCAATTACTTCAGAAACGACAATATTAGCTGAAGTATGTCGTGAATTGCAAATAGTCTCGAGCACTGACGAACCAAGCTAGCTTCTTTTTTTTTTTTTTTTTTAGAGAATTAATGATAAAAGTTACACCGTTTCTGTCCCTCTCTCTCTCTTTGTGTGTATCTCCAACCTCAAAGTCAGCAGAGTTGTCTTAATCACCATTGCTGTCGCTGAAACCCACAAGCAAAACGCAATTCAGAAAACCTTGTAGTTAAAGCTCACATTATTTCTTTTGTTACAATGTCAGCTAAGGTTTCCGGGCTGTCCAATCCCAGGGACATTAGCGTTAGCTTAACTTAGCACCAGATGTGACTTTATTATTACACATGTATTACTATCTGGGCGTTTTATAGACTCGTTAAGACGACGAGCAGCACCGAGACGTGTGTGAAAGTGACTAAAATCCACTCATTGGTAGCCGGCTAGCAACAACTGGCGAGGTAGTTAGCTAACGTATGCTAACTGGTAACGTTACTGTAACTTAACGTTAAGCTAGCATCACCACCGGGAGTGCACCAGCCCCGAGTTAGCCGACTTTATGTGGCTCTTTTCTCCCGGTACAGGTCGTGTGTGGGTTTGGATCTTCACCTCACACCTCCGATGGCCTTCCTCCACGCATCACCAGCTCACAAAGTGGACCTCGGACTCGCCTTAGGAAGCGTAACCCCGACCCGACGCCAGGGAGGCAGGGGTACAAAGCACAGACCCCATCACAAATCACAAATACCGCCTCGGCCGATCCCGTTAACGGTCCCTCCTCCCCGAAACGGGTCCTACAAACCGGAAACCCCCGGAACAATTCGCCTGAAACGAGGTTGTTATTGTTGAATCCGGGCTTATTTACCTTTTGGATGTGATGAGAAAGAGAAGTGGTTGTGGTGAAGGAGGAGGAGGGGGAGGAGCAGGAGTAGGATGGCAGCTGGAGACGAGTCTCTGGCTCCCTCTCCGTCCCGCTGTTCAAACAGCTCCTCCGAGGACGAGCTTACACAACGGCGGCGATCCCCGTCGGGAGGACTGGGGGGCTTTCTTCTCTCTCACGGAGAACATGTCTGCCGGGATGGGGAGCGCATCCCCTCCGACCGGCCTGATCAGGCGACTCGTTACCGGGCGCTGGAGGTTATGTTTTGCGGGTACCGGTTAATGTTTTCTGCTGGTGGAAACAATCGAGGAACAGAGAAAAAGGGGGATCCACATTGTCTATCCCCCTAACCCTCTATCTTTCTATCTCTCTCTCTCTCTCTCTCTCTCTCTCTCTCTCACACTCTCTCACTCTCTCTCTCTATCTCTCTTTCTCTCTCTCTTTCAAAATGACGACCGGAAGAACCGGTAAAGGGAATGGGAATAACTCCCTCAACCGGTGAGGAGCCGTGGCTAATTAACGTGTATGTCCATTGATAACTGCCCGCGAGGACCTCGTGGGATCATTCAGTGTTATAACAATTTGATTATTATCTATTTTTTCAAAGAAAAAATATTGAAAGCCAGTAATGATGCAGTACTAGTCTTCAAGTTTAGAATAATTGGTCTGTGATGTTTACATCTGGAGCTTTAATAAGGGGATCGTTTCCTTCCTTTCCATCGTTTTATTCTGATAATCACTTTTTTTTAATTTATTTGTCTGTCTCTTCAACTGAGAAATTACTTATGTTCTTGTCATCCCAACGAACATATGAACAATCGGCTCATCAGCTGACTGCTTCCCATTCATAAAGGTCCCCACCATCACCCACAGCTGCACAAGTATCCTCCTCTCAAGTCAGGGGTGCCAAACTTTTTTTAATTGTGGGCCATATACAGACGAATTTAAGGAGTCAGTCGTCAAACACTAGTGAATATGTAATTTTCATCCACTTACACTGCAAGAAAATCATTGTTTGTAGACCAGCAAACCCCATGTGCCATAGAATATTCATTTTAATCAAATTAACTATTTAATATAGCTAAATATAGTTTAACATTACAGTCATTTATTGGCGTGACCACATATTAGACCAAGTATTTCTGTATCTGCTGCTCTGAAATCTAATTTAAATCAATTCAATAGTCTTAAACTCTAATACAGTGCTTGGCCTAAGTCCTCCTCTTAAAATAGTAAGATGTTGTGTGTACATATGTACAAGTTAAGTTAAAACAAGCCAAATATTGATTTCTGATAATGGTCAAAGTGCCCACTTAAAATATTGTGATTCAAATCTATGCAAATCTATAAGTCTAATTTTAAGATGTAACAAACAGAACAAGCAGAAATGATAAAGTATTGGTTTCTGTGGCAAGAGGTTAGGGCAGAGATGATTTCACAAAACTAGGATTTGCAATGTAGTGTCATTTATTAGTAATACCCTCAAGCCGTATCCTAGTTTATTCTTTTTTTCAATTCACTGCAGGTCATTCAATAACTGGGATGCGGAGGTGTAGAAACCTGTAGGCCGATAGAAAACATTCACTAATTTATAGTATCTATAGTACTGAGATGAAGCACACAGTAGGCTACAGCTTGAGACAAATCAATACTGACTCTATTTCATAAACAAGTTTTGGTCTCCCTCTTGTGGAGAGAAATGAAAATGAAACGGTTTATTGCCATATATGTTTGCACATGAAATTAATTTAACTTGGTGACTTTTTTTGCAGACTAAAGCAAAGTTTTCCTATCCTCCAGTCTGGATGCCACCTTTTCCAGCTTATCCTTTTAAGACTGGGGCATTTAAACTTTGATCGTCTGAGGAAAATGTCTGTGCAACACAACCGTCCTTGTGTTGCACAGCTTGAATGTTGAAAACAAACAAAAGTCACAAGAATAATTTTATGTCATTGAGAATGAGCTGCTATAAAAAAAGTAATTATTTTACTCTGACATTTATTCTATATGAAGACTATTATCAAAGCTCAACGGGGAGATTTATTTTATTTAGACACTGAATCCACCTGAAACTAAAAAGGATGCCTTCAGGACTTGCTCTATGCTACAGCAATACAGTTTACTGAGGAAATAAAAGTCGTCCTTTCCTCCTTTCAAATGGGGTGGCACACTTCATTCTTTGTGCCAGTCACAGTTGAAAAACTAGTATTTTTTACTCCATTTCAACTTGAAACTTAAAAAGTTGAATGAGGAGAAACAAGACCACCGTTAGCCTCTATCTCTCCTTAGAGGTAATTTATTTGTCTCAAAGTAAAATATCTTAAAGATAAGAAGTTTAGGTAGTACATGTAGGCTACATCTAATTATTTTAGCAAGACAACATTATCTATTGCTATGCTGTGTGTTACTCTTGTTTTGAAAGTCTGTTGCTTTTTTTTCTTGTTTGCAGATTTTCAATTATTGATGGAGGTTCTTTAACTGCAGTAGGCCCACTTGATAAGGAGCTGACCTGGCAGTACTTTTACTGTATCTGTCTATATTTTATAATACAGCCATAATATTTCATATCAATATCAAGCCACCTGTAGAATATGGTATTGTATTAAGCATTTAGGATGACTTTATTTTTTTCCCCCATTTTTATTATTTACTGGGTTGAACAAGGTCTATAGATTTATTTTAGCTCTTATTTGTGAATAACAATACCACACACACACACACATATTCACATGAAAAGCCAGCAGCTGACGCCTGTAGTTTCACGAGTGAATAATAATGTTGCGTTTAAGACCGCGGGGTTTCACGGTAATTACTCTGCTTCAATGGATTTAGCCATGAGCCTCTAACCCGTGACGGTCATGAGGGTTTTGTGCCCCTCTCTGCTCTCCGACATACTGAGGCAAGAGATTTGAGAGGTGAAGTAACACAGAGCTACAAGGACCGACCAGACGAGCGACGCTCTGCAATCTAATTATCCAATTTGGTAAGTTGATGGTCTGTTTTTTTTTTCTCTTCTTTTTCTAGCAGAAATATGGGCCTGACCTATTGTAGAATGTGTTGTATTATGCAAATAGTTACTTTTAATACATATTACTGTCAACTGAAGTCCAAATATGATCAGACAGGACACAAGATTATGTTATATGCTAAAGTAGATTGCCTGGCATCAATTAATACTTTACATATACTTACTACCCGGATGTTAGGCTAAACATTTTTATGCAAACCAAGTTTAGTTGTGACAATATTAAATATAGCTACTCATTTTAAATAAATAAATAATAAAAAAATAATGTATATGTCTATGTATTCACATATTTTTCTTAAGACCTTGCACTGGGAGAGAAAGCGTCAGTCAACACAAGATGAGAGACAGGGCAGGGGAATGCAACAGGACAGTGAGGGCAGTGATCCACGATGAAGCCAATTCAATAGTATTTTGATAAGTAGGACGAATTAAACTCTATCTGAAGGTCCAAATGCAGAAAATTCCTCTCCAGACAGCAGAAACCATTGAGTCACAAAAAAAATCCATTGACAAATGAATGTAACCCACAAAAGACGGACTTTGTTTTAATCCCTGAAAGACGTTGCAGTCTGGGCATTGGGGTGGGGGTGGGGAGAAAGAGAGAATATTTTTCTATTATAAGTATAAATGGTTTAGGCTAAAAAAAAAAATCCTTTAATGTTTTTTGATGATAAATAGGATATGATATGATACACAATAATAATGAATAATAAATATATACATAAATAGGATATATTTTCATAATATTCTCTATTTCTTGATAAACAATTAACAAAAGGGGTTATATTCTAAAGGCAACAAATGTGTATGCATCCTGGTGTGGTAATATTGACATATTTACAAGCAAAGGCATATCTAACGTTCAATACAGCAGACTGCTGACACCTGTCATAGTCTAGTTTTCATTATCATAGGCTATTCTATATTTGATGAAAGGGAAATGACTTGATGAACTGAAGGAAAATATGGTATTATAAAACTGTCCACTATGTTACTACTGTACAATGAACTTGGTCAGTTGCTAAAGTAATTTTCGGTTGACTTTCAGCTTCATGCCGTGTAATCGTACAGACGGGATGCCTCGTGGAGATTTCAACATTTATTTTGCTAGCAGCAGAGGAGGATATGTCAGAGCTGAGGAGTAAGTGGAGGATACATTTTATTTTGAAATCAGGGCTCAATGCCTTGATTGAATCACGTAGGTATTTGTATACTGATCTTCCTTAAATTCGTTTATTGTACATAGCTGTATTGTGTTGAATACTATAAAACTGATATGCCAAAATAAATAAATAGATAATGTAAAGAATGTGAATTTTGAACCACAGGGCAGTGGGCATAATTCTGCTGGTGGTAATCCTGGCAGCTCTTTTCATCCTGGGCTGCTGGTACTTCAAGAAGAGGAGTGGCTACAAAATAATCAGGGTGAGACCATTTTAAAATGAAGTATTAGCCTTCACATTGTATACTTAAAGTGATGATTTATCTTTGTTATAGTAAAATCAGGTATTGGCTGATTTTGCTAAATTCCACACAAGCTATAAAGTGATTTCCAGTCTTCATTTGATATGGATGCATTAATGTCAATCAATTCATATGTGGCATATTCATTTGAAAATAAAAACGCAGCCTTTATCTGATTTACTCTATTCAGTATGTATTCCAATGTTACCCCCAATATATCACCCAATCTTCATTTATTGCTGTTTTCCCACAATTCCTCACACATCTTTGTTTCCCCGGCAGAGCCCTAGATCGGGCTCACCAAGTCACACAGAAGGCCAGTACTCAGAGGCAGGACCTTCAGCAGATAACAAGATGGGTCCCACGGACTTCGGCAGCTTCCGACCTATGGTGAGGGACAGAAAGTTACCCTATGAACCGTTTTACTGGCCTTCCATTACATCTGCCTGTCCCGAAGTCAATTATTTTGTTTTGTCAGGAAAAAGATTGGTAACAATAATCCACAGACAGACACATAGGAAGTTATCCTTATACCTATAGGTTTTAGTACAGCTCCAATAAACAACTGACTAGGAGATAGTGTTAAGCTCTGTACAGTCTGCGCCACAGGGTTGTTAAGTACAATGGTATAGCACACGTGAAGCGGATGCAATGGATGCCTGGAAGGGAGATTATTGTGTCACCAGACTAGGGGAAGGTATTAAAAATGTTTCATTCCTAAGGGAGGTATGTGTATCCATGTGTACTGAAACAGAGGAGGGAGGAGGAGGATCAGATCAGCACCTTCACATGTGAGAGGAAATGGCAAAGCACCATGTCCTTTAACAATGCCTATCCTTTTATACCGCAGTAGTTACCAGAGCCCTAAAAGAGAATGTTAATCACACTGGATGCACTGTCGAGTCCATCAATATAAAGACCAAGATTGTTTAAACCCAGAGTGCCTAAAGTTTCCAGATATGATGCTCAATTCCATGTGTGTAACTATTTATGTAATGATATCAGCATCTATTTGAATATTCAGTACTTTATAAAACATAAGAGAGATTGAGTGAAAATATATGACCCTGTCAGAGTGTGGAAATCAATTGTCCAAATCTTCTGCTGTTTTCATTTGGATGTATTTGTTGCTCTCTACTCCAGGTTCCTAATGCTCCTCCTGCCTATGAAAAGATTTCCTCAGGGCCTCTGCCTCCTCCCTATTGCCCCTAAAGGACTTCTGTAGAAGGACAGATGTCTGAAGAAAAATAAATGAAAATACTACACACTGTTAACTTCATCTATTGTCCGATGATATAAAATCTGATGGTTCCTCATACTTCGTAGCTAAATATACCAATAGATTAAACTATTCTATCCCTCACTTTGTAAAATGATTCACATGAACAAAACACAATGTATATACTTTATAAGTTGTTTCTGTTAACAATAAAAATGATTTCAAAAGTCTGTGTATAAGGAAGCAGCTCAAACACGGGTTGGGGACAGTCGCATTGTTTATTCCCATGCAGTAACGTCCACATTTTGTTCAATGAAAATGTACCTAGTAAATATTTTTGAAAATCTATATGGTAAAAATAAATAAATGTGACTTCAAAACATGTAATACAAATTCATCTATTAGTTTCCTTATATTTCTAAAAAGTAAAATGTAGTTTTAAAACAGTTACTAGTTGAAAAAAGGACAACATGACAGAATCTGAATAGAGACCGTTCTATTGTTCAGACTGACAAAGCAGAGCAAGTTCCACCAATGAATAGTATCCCAATTACTACTTCTTGAAGCAGTATTTAATGGCATTGAAAAGTATTTAAAAAAGCTTGAGTTTAACTTCCTTTTATCTACCGTAAAATTCTACTCCTTTGTTGTAACATGTCATTACTGGCCACGAAGTAAAAAAAAAAAAAAAAAAAAGAAGTAAAGTCAAGAGTCTAACATTCATCTGAGGGCAACCTTACCAGTTGTCACTTGAGAAAACCATCACAGTATACATTTCCAGTATGTCTGATTGAGCATACAGTTTACCTATAACAAGATATAACCAAAGGATATAACCTACGTTATTCTAAATGTAAGTTACTAGTCAAACTACAGCTGGAAAGCAGTTTTTAACTAACCCCAGAATTACTACAAGCAATGGATATGAGGCCTGGCAACACTAAGCAGCTGACAGTGGTCTGAGTCCTCACATAGCCGGCACAGTCTTAGTTACTTGGTACACTTTCTGTCTGCCTCTGAAGGCTGTAAAGAGGAATCATGTTCGTGTAAGGCTCCAGTGGGACTGTTGGGGGTAACCACTAGTGCATCCAGCGGTTTGGGGCAGACAACTGGATTGACCTGGCACTGAACTGTGTTCAAAACAGCACCGTCAGAACTAATGAGTAGCCTGGATGCCACATTGGTATGCATACCTAAGGATGAGGTCTGCAGACAGTACTTTCCAAGAGCCTGATTGGTCATAACGACAGGTGGGTGGGTCGTATCGTTTGTCTTCAGCGATGCGATTGGTTGTGCTGGAGTGATGGTTACACTGCTGCTGGATGAAGGTGCCGTGAACACAGGTGCCAGTTCAAATGTGTTGAAAGTGCTTCCGATTGGTGGAACTGTAGCAACAGGCAGCGTCTGCATCCTAGACACTGCACTTACAATTGGTGGGACAGCCACTGTTGGTAATACCTGTGTCCGTGCGCCAGCAAGCACTGGTTGCATGACTGCAGGCACCGTTTTCCTGACTGATGAGCTGTCTTGATGTGTTCCCATATGTACTGAAGCCCATGATGGAGCAGTGGACGGGGCTGCAATTCCAACTGCTGTCTGCTGGGGCTGTATGCCTGTCATTGAAACCACCTGCTGGGCAGGAAGAGAATAATGCAAAGCTGGTGTGCCTGCTAACATAGGAGCTGCAGTTGAGGAGAGGGGTGGCATGACAGGGCTGGGCAGGGCAACGGCTAATGGGCTGGATAAAACAGGCAAGGAGGATAGCGGTGCTGACAATCTGGACAAGGGGGGTGCTACTGCAGGCGAAATGGTGGATGAACATTCAGCTGGCGTGGGTGTACCAGCAGCTAACCTGATTGTAGTCAGGGCTGAGCCGAGAGCAGGGGCACAGGTTACTGCTGGGGAAACTAGGGCTGGTACACTGCCCAACCTTGGCGGGGATGAGACCAGAGAGGGTGTACCTACCGGTGGTGATGCAAAGTTACCAGCCTGTGCAGCTGGCAGCCTCGGCAGAGCAGACACTATATTTGTTTTACTGGGTAACCACATTGAGCCCAGGCCGCGCGTTCCCGTTAGACGGACTGGCGTGACATTTGGAGTTGTTGCTAGCAATGATGGACCAACCGCAGGTGTGCATGCTACAAAAGGAGAACTTATTACTGGCACACCAGGCATCCTGGCTGGGAATTGGGGTAAAACTGGTCCTCGAGGGGCTACAGTGACATGACTTGCCCCTTGGGGAGGTACTGATGCACCAGCGCTGGTAGCACTGGCAGTAGGCACTTGTTGTGGTGCAGGGCTAGAGATAATAAGGACATGGCTGCCTGGACCCAAACCCTGGGGAGGGACTACAAAACGTGCATTGTTAAGGACGATCTGTGTGCCAGCAGCAAGAGGCGTAGAGGTGTTGATGACTATCCTCTGCTGGATTGTGCCAGTAGCAGAGGCGGTGACTGGGATATTGCTGGGTGTCGCAGAAGAGACGGGTGTTTGGGTTTTACTGTGAGCTAGTTGAGAGGGTGCTAAAAAGGAAGTGGTTTCCTCACCAGTACCACTTTGGATATTTGAAGGATGACGGACAAGAGTGGGTGTGGAGGTCTGGGCTGGGCTACTCTGCACAGTAGTAGTTACCTGAGCAGGAGGGTTGCTGGACAGTATACTTGAAGGTGTACAAAGGTCCTTCTTGATCAGGTTTCCTGCAGGCAAAATGGCAGCAGTAGATGTGGAAGAGCCTGGTTGGGAGAGCATGGTGAAGGAAGGGATACCCTTGCGCTGACAGGTGGTGATCAGAGAAGAGTTAGAGGCAAGCTGGGCAGAACAACCTGTGATGGTATTTGAACTCGTAAGCGGGAGCAGTCCAGTGGTGGTGGCTGTTGGACGGCCTGTATCTGAGGCAGACACTGGCGTGTTCTTGGAAGGAGAACGTGACAGGGCACCTATCGTCTGTCCAATGGTTGTTGTCTTCCCTGACAACTGGATTTGAACACCTGGAGACACACACAAGAGATATTTTATTCAATAGCTCAACGTTGATACTAGGGCGCAGTACTATCGCTTTAATACAACATTTAAACTACTAAATACTGTAGCATCTAATAAACATAGCTTCACATTCATCCAACTACATTATGAATTCTACATGTACAAAATTGATTATGTCCCATTGCTGCAAAATGTACAGACAAACACATGATAATACCGTAAACACATTACTTCAAACAAACCCACCTGAAGGCAGAGTGATGTTCTTGACCTTGGACAATGCTTCTGAGCTGACAACAGGTTGGCCTGTGCTTAATCCCATCTGTAGAGTCGGACTAGATAATGAAGTGGTCAGCAGCTGTCCACTCACCCCCGTTGCTATTGCCTGTTTTGGAGTGCTTCCCACAGAGGTGGTGGATGATGTTGCTGTTGGCTGGCTGATAAACATGACTCTTGAACTAGGAAGTGATTTTGTGTAAGAGGGTGTACCTTTTGATAAGGCTACATTTGAAGTGGAGGAGGAAGAGGGAGTAACAAGGATGAATTTAGTAACTTGGGATCTTTCATCTGTACTTGCCCGCTTCATACCAGCCTTGCTGATGAACTCTGCTTGTTTGAGAACTTGGGGAACACCAGAATTACTCAGTGATGGGACAACAACAGTGTTTTTTACTAAGGAAGCTTGAAAATGAGAACCAGCAGCAGGAGTCTGCGCTAGCTGGCCAATCTTTGTTGCAAATGTAGAAACAGCTGAGGTGTTGGAGCCTTGACTTATAGCCACAGTAGTGCCTGCAGTCTGGCTTCCTGATCCTGTAACAGGAACGCTACCAGTGACTGCAGCAAGCATGGGAGTTGTGAGTTTGGAAGGGGAATTTAATAGCGAAGGAACCTGTTTCTGAGGCTGGGCCACTGAGATACTCGTCACTGCTGGGAAGGTGCAAGGAGAAGTCTGAGAGGGAGAAGGAGGAGAGAGAGTCTGTGAGGTCTTGGAGACGAGGAAGGCTTTTAACTGAGGTGAGATGGTGATAACTGAACTGTTGGGCAAAGAACCAAGGGCATTCTGATCTGAGGATGTCTGGACTTTAACAATGGCCGTGTTGCCTCCTCTAGTTGTTACCAGGATGGACTGTGAGTCACGGATACACACAGTCTTGAGCTCCTGTTTAGGGTCTGTAGATTTAATAGGCTCAGTAGAAACTGCACTAGAAGGAGTTGTGAAGGGTGAGGTGTTTGGCGTGACACCTTGTGGTGTGCTAGCTTGGGGACTGCAGGCCTGTGCCCTCTTGAGCCCTGCTGCGTTTAGGGCCCCCTGTTGCAGACGAGGGGAAACAGAAGAAGAGGGTGTCCTCAACGTCCTGGCATCTTTTAGGGGGGCCACTTGCTGAACAGGGATTCTGTTTTCGGAAATAGTGAACCCAGGCACATTGGTGGACATACAGAAGGGGCTGGCCACTTTAGAAACTGGGGCCGGGATGACCTTAGACTGTTGATGTAAAGGAGGCAACTTTTCTTCAGTTTTCTGAATGAGAAGGTTAGGAGGCAGAATCACCAAGTGCTGCATAATCTTCTCCCCAGTGTTGTGGTCCACGACAGGATGAACAGAAACCTTGACCGGGCTGCTGCTGTCTTTCCTGACAAGGTGACCCAGCCCCTCAGGTACTTTGTACACCACTTGGACAGGATTCTTTGTCACAGCCTGGGTAGCTTTTGTCTGTGGTGATTTAGGAAGAGCTGCTGTCCCCGCAGCCATTCCTGGCTGTCTTTGTACTTCTGTTGGTTGTCGTCCTTGTGCCTGTATTTGTTGTGAGTTCTGCTGGGAACTTGATGGAAAGCTTTGTGCTTTTGAAAGTTTTCTAGTAGTCACTGTAGAGGTAGGCAGGGAGACCAAAGACCCTTTGCTCTGTCTATCTATGATGTTGATCCCTGTAAAATCAGCAGGCCGTTTCATTAAGGTCACTTTGTTTCCCACACTCTTAGCTAGTAGGGTGGGGATGGGCGTGTAGCCCTTAGGTAGTCCAGTGGTGGGATGGAGGATGGGGGATCTGGGTGACAGTGAAGCCTGGGTTGTCACCCTTGCTGCCCATGCCGAGTCTGAATCCCTGGATTGATTTGATGGTCTCACTTCAGATCTAGATTGTGGCCCAGAGTCAGGGGTCGACATAATGTTACTGCTGCCAGTCTGACTTGTTTGCAGCAGACTGACGTGTTTCTCTGTGCTGACCAGAGGTTGTTTTATGTGGTTGGGAGGTTTGTAGTTCACCGTTCTTTCTCCAGCAGACTCAGCCACAAACTCCCTGGTGTTTCCTGAGAACACGAAAGAGTCCATTAGGGATGCAATGATCAATTAGCCGTTAAACAAGCTGTGTAACTGCATTCTTTAGAACCAGCAAAACACATTTTATCCCTACAAAACCACAACCAAAATACTGGATTTAAATTTAATGACTTTACCTCCACTCCAAAGACCTCTGGGAACCATATGTTCCAGGTCCTCCTCTTCTGCCCGCCCATAATGATCCGAGAATGAACACACCTCCTTCTCCAAACCCCTCTCTTCGTCATCGTCATCGTCATCAGAGGAGGAGGATGATGAAATACTCTCCTCGCGCACAAAGTTATTGTATTCTGGTTGTTTCTTGAAATCATCAAATTCCTTCTTCAAACGAAGCCTGATGTAGAAGCACGAGAAGAAAAGTGTTTGTCTCCAGTCCAGCAAGAATTTTATGACACAAAGAGCCACTTAATAAAAAATGCAGTCATTTAAATGCGTTGTGCTAGTCAGCTGAGCTCAAACGGCATAAGACTAAGAGTTCCATGTTATTATCAGGACATAGACTTGACACAAACAAGTCTATGTCCTGATAATAACATGCAAAATAAATATAATTTTAAAATTAAAATTAAAATTAAAATGATGATGGTTTGATCCAGTCATTGTTAAAATCTCAAATAAGCTGTACCTGTTCCTTTGGTAGGCCTTAACAAGTTTGGGTTCCCACGGTGAAAGCTCATTCAGTAGTCTGATTAGAGTGCTGTGAAGGTCTTTCACTGCTTCTCTTTTATAATACCACCGACCCTGTCAATTTAAACATGCAAAGGAAACCTTAGTCAAGTCACCAACATTAAAATGTGTGACAACATTATATTCTCCACCAAATAAAGAAGGCTCTGGGGCAGAACTAAGATTGCCACCTACCAATCTCTTTTTGATGCTCTCTAGGTCATCAAGCTCATCTTCTGTCTTACTGATCAGCCCTCGCAACTCCTCAAGACTGGTGCATACCAACTACAGAGGAGGAATAACAGAGTAAGTCACTCTTAATAAAGAGAGAGAAAAAAAAGGAGGGAGAGAAGAATGGTGTGGCTTAAAAAGGGAAACGTTGCCTTTTTTTAAACCAGCTTTGTATCGTTGTAATGTGGGTAGTATGCGCAAATGAACGCTGTTTGACTTCCCTCCATTTTTCACGTCATCTGGTGGACCTTCACCAGCAAATGAGCGGCGGGTGAACGGGCAGCTCCGAGTGGCATTAACAGTGGGAAAGTCAAACATCGCACAAACCACCCACATTGCAACAGTACAAAGCAGGTTGAAAATCAGCAAAGTTTCTCTTTATATCAAGACTATAAAATTGTAATGATTATCAATTAATACAGCATTAAAAATACACTGCTAAAGAAATAAGTGTGTATATTTCAGCATGAGTGGGACAACCTTAAATGAGGGCTCAAATGAGGGCTCATCTTTAATTTTCTTTGAAGATTCAAGCTTTTTTCCTGTCAACGAGATAACAGATATAATCTTTGAACCAACATGTTATTTAAAAAAATTATTAAAGAAAATTGTGAAAATATACCATATGGCATTGTGGCTTTGAGTGCACTTATAAATGAGTTTGATGCAATACCAAAAGAAACCATTGGTCAACATTGAGCCTTTTCTCACCCGTTTTATGTTTTTTCTTTTTGTCTTTTCTTTTGATCGTTCTGGCAACTCTCCGCACTGCAGACTTGGTCGTCTCAGCCGAGGACGGCCTCGTCCCGTCATCATGCTGCAGCTGATCGGCCTTTCCTTTCACCCTCGTCAGTTGTTCCCCCTCTCGCTTTTTCTTCTGCTTTTTCTTTTTTGTCCAAATGTTGTCATTCACCCTCTCTTCACTTGAGTTTTGAGAACCCTCAGAGGACAACAGTGTTGCTTGCCCTGATTTGCCACAGCAGCAGTCATGCTCCTCAGATTTAACATTACTAGTTTTGCTTTTACAACAATCCAAACAGGGAGACCTTTGGTATTGTTGACTGGGACTTCCTCCCTCCATTTTAACTGGTTTGTTTGGGGAGGCCAGATTTACCAAGCGGGCAGGTGATCTGCCTGTGTAGCTGTGCTCCCCTACACTCAGACAGGGCTCCTGTGTCTCTGCTTTTATGGTGCGCATTGAGCTCAATGAAGAGCCCTGCTCCTGTTTTAATTTAAGTCGCTTGGATTGATGCTGCAAATCGACAGTCTCCTCATTCAAAGTCATTTCAACATCACTTCCTCCAATAGGACTAGTGCGTGAAAAGGAGTTAGTGTGTATTAAGTCCAATTTTGAGTCTTCACAGGAGTCTCCATCAGAGGACCCTGATTCAGACTCCTCCTTCTTCTTCTTCTTCTTCAGTGACCACAATTCAAACAATTGATCATCTTCCTCTACTTCCCTTTTTTCCCCTTTGAAAACCCAGAGTGTCTCTGACCCCCCCTTTCCGAAATCATCAGACTCTCCTGTGTCCATTGAGCCGCCACAACCCCCTCTGTCACTGGTAACCCCCTCTTCCTTCATTCCATCCGACTCCTCACCCTCGGTCCCTGGCTCGGTATCAACTCTTTTGACCCATACAGAAGGGAAAGGGAAAACAGGGGGTGGGCCAGGGCCTTGGCAATAGATTCTCAGGTCTGCCCCACAGAAATGCGGGAAATGTATATAGCAATTCTCCTTGCTGTCATAGCCCAAAATAGACTCCCTACATTCATGGATGGGCTGGGCCAGGAGAGCATCCTGCACATATTTCTGTGTCTCATACACATGATCACACAGCCCCTTCAGAAGCCATATTCGCTGGTAGAGGGGCAGCAAGTGAAAGGGTTTCTCCTCCAAAGGACTCACCTCCCCGAGAGTGCGGAAAAACTGGTGGGAGAGTCCCAATTGCTCCGCCCGACCTGGCTGATCGTGTGAGGCACCAACAGCTCGATACCAGCCCATGACCCGCTGCCTGAGTTCTGACTCCCAGCGGCGGTAAGGCAGGACAGGGCGACGTTGCAGATTGGCCCTCCGCTGGGGTGGGCACAGTAGGGAAGATATGATCTTGGACAGGAGGAGGCTGCAGCGGGGCATCAGCAAACAACGCTCAAGATCAAAAAATACAATCTCAGGGAGGTTAAGTGCAGTCTGAGCAAGACAGAGGAAGTGCCCTATAGCAGGGAGTTCCCAAAGTGTGTCCACAGTGTGGGGGGAAGCCTGTGTCAGCAAAGTCTGCTCCCACTCTTCCACCTCTTTGGCTGACATTTCCTCCGCTTCTTTCTTCTCAAGCTCACGTTGCCTGAAAAGTCAGAAAACATATATTCTTGGCGGGTTTACGACAGCAATTTTGAATCTCTCTCAAATATTCACTCACCTCTTCTCCTCCTTGGCCCTCTGTTGCTCTTCCAGCCGTAGGGCCTGAACCATGATGGACTCATGCCCGCCGACAGTGATCGTAGCCAGGCTACGAGATGCCAGCCTCCTCCTCGTTGAGGTGCCCCCTGAACCCCGTTCCTCTTCTGCACCAAAACGCCCTTTAGAGGTCACGGTCAAAGTCGTCTTCTCTCGTAGCGTCCTAGTTTGACAGACGCAGAGAAAATATGATGTATGATTAAAGTTGATTAACTGTAGCCGTCATGATTGTTGGAAGTAAAACGGACACCACACAGACAAACATTTGTTCAAAATGCATATAGAATTAGCTTGTGGACATTTTAAAAACAGGTTACTGAGTAAATCACCAATCATCATTGTGAGATTGTGGTATGCTTCCAAACAAACTTCCCTTCTCTCATTAATGAAAAACAATACATATATCATATAGGCACTTTACATTCATGCCATGTAGAAATACTACATGGCGATAAAGTAATTCTACTGCTATATTGAAAAAAAACTTCATCTACTAAATGTTTGTGAGCTAACCTTGCCAGACAAACATTTGTTGCCAATCAACATGAACTTATCATGCAGGTGACATAGAAAACACGTTTGGTCCTCTACTATTGCTGCTGTATAATGAGTTTGAACATTTGTCAGCTAATCAATTTGTTCAACAGTGTAAATACATTATATTCATTGTTTACCTGGACAGCAATGTAAGCTTCTGCTCCAGCATGATTTCCAGCTTTTGAGCCTGTTTGGAGATCCAGTGGTCCACTCCATGGTAGCGATAACAGTTCTCCAACATCAGCCTGAAGTCTGCAACAAACTCTGTTATGGTCTCATACTCTTGGTTGATAAACTTCTTCTCCATCCCCCGCAAGCACATCGACTGCCTGACTTGGTCCGGACCACAGCCACGGACCCCCTCAATTCCATGCTGGGCCTCCTGGTGGCCGATGGGATTGAGGAACGGGCTGGTGATCCCTTTGTGCTTGTCCGAGAGAAAGCCTGTGAATATCCTATACGCTTGTTGGACCTCATAGTTCATATCCTCCTCAAAACTATTGCTGTTGGTAGAAATGCAAACCTCAGGCAGAGAGAGGTCACTATTTGAAAACTCAGAGACACCTTCATTGCCAAGTGCAAGCCTGTCACCCTCAGCAGCAACATCTCCACTGTCGCCCGGACAGTATAATGCTACCATAGTCTCAACTTCACAGGTGCCATTACTGAGCTCATCCTCAGTTACGATCAGGTCAGTGTCTTCAGTGCTGCTGTTCACCCATTTGGATTGTGAAGACATTATGTGGGAGCTGGGCTGCTGGGGTGCAAAATCTTGGTCAGTCACAGTCAGATCTTGGTTGCGGAACAAAGGTCGGTTACAAGCTGGTGAGGTTTGTTCTGTCAGATCCAACTGATCCATGGTGCAGGCACCTGAAGTGGGTAACAGGTGTCACGTCTATGGTGAACATTAATATTGCAAACAACACGAGGACAAAGTTTTGATGCAAGGGGAAAAATATACCAAGACAAATAAACAGATCTTACTGAGCATTTATATTGCGAGGTCCAAAAGACATGACAGCAGGGAAATGATGCATTCATACCCAACATGCCTAAGATTGCTAGGCTAAGTTTGCTGACATTACAATTCCTGTCATGGCAGGTGCTCACATCATTGTAGCCACGCGATAATCTGAACACTGGGATGTTTACAACAATGTGATTGTGTCCAAATTACTCGCAGGTAAACTCTCTCTCTCTCTACCTGCAAACTTTTAATTGTCCCCGGATCAATGGCTAGCTAGCTTGGAAGCTACAAGCGAGCTAGCTAACGGTAGTTAAAACAACAATAAGTAAACAAACTTTGTCCAGTTTGCTCCACAGAGAGAGCTGCAGTTCACTGCCTTATCACGTCCCGTGTCCTGTCACGTGCGGACGAAGACCAAATCTGACTCGAGGCAGAGCTTTGGGGGGGGTTCAAATAAAACATACCTCGACGTTTTGAGTGCAGCTCCAGACAGCTTTCAGCAGCTTAGCAGCCACGGCGGCTCGCTAGCTAGGTTAGCTTGCTATTGTCTCCAATCTGGGGCCTGCAATTGCTGCGTTCGCTGTCCATAATGGAAAAATGGCAGCGATTAAATGCCTCGCGGACAAAAAGTTATGCAGTCTCATGTCGTCGGCCCACAAAGTGATGTCAGTGACGGCCAGACGGCTGGAGGAGCGTTAGCCGGAGTAACACCAGCGGATTGTCCGACAATGCACAACAGTTCATGATCACTAGCCAGCCAGCTAACCGGCTGGGGTTTGCAACTTGACAAGTCACTTTAGGACAAGTTAAAAAAAACAGGCACACTTTGGAGGCTAATGTGTGCCACGTGCCGGGTGTCTTCTGGACCCCTGCGGGCTTTTACAAAAAGCTAGTAACCGACTGCTCCAGCCTGGCTGGATGAAGACTCACGGTGCTGTAGTCCACTTCACTTCCACCTTGCGTGCGCCCGGTGCAAACGTGCGCAGCTTGACGTCGCGAGCGGGTCGCGTGTCACACTAAATTGTTGTTTTGGTTGTTTTTGTTGGTCCATTGCTGACACATACTCACTTTTATACATTTGAACTGTGTTCTTGACCTTATTGTGATTGTGTCACCCATTGTCACTGAAAGAGGAGCCTCTCGAGACAGCGCTCAGTCGAAAACATTGGGGGGGAAATTGCTCATTATTGACAAAACCCACTATGCACAACGAGTCAGCAGCATGAGATCGTAAACTCGTGTTCATAACTTGAGCGAGACTGTATTTTTTTATTAGTTACAAAAGAGGGTCTTCACATATGGTGTAAACTTTAGCAGCACGCAGGACCAACGTTTAACCGCTAGATGTCGCTCGTCACTATTGTACAGCATACAGATGATGAAGTGGAGGGGGCTTTTTTTAGCCCCTTGTTTAGCCTCTCAGGTAGCTCTTTTCTACAGGTTGTTTATACCGCCTCGAAAAAAAGCTCCATCACATGTTTTTTCATGTTTAGGCTATTTTTGGGACTATATTATGTGTAAATTGTATCGCTGGAGGCAGAATTTGTACACTGCTTGAACATTTTGACTACCTGACAGACCACAACCAGGGCAAATTATTCTCCAAAATAATGTTTTGTCCGATGTATGTAGACCTACACTGCTGAAGGTTGAGGCGGAGAATTAGAGTTGATAATCACCAGATTGGTCTTTTAAAACAGTGTTCCTATATATATATATAGCACCCCACATTGTTTTAATATAACTGCAATGTGTTTTTAAAAGTCGCATGAGGAGAAAACACAGCATCAGATGTAGGCCTATAATTCTGAAAGAACATACTTGCCGTTGGCCCATCAAGGAGGTCTCCAGCTGGGACAACTGTTAATTAAGCAGTTATGCCACGAGAGACATGTGCTTTACAGTGATTTTAGCTCAGCTAGGAGGCATTGTCTGGCACAGGGTTTTCAGTCCAATATAGGCCTTCTTTTCCCTCATGTGCATTGCAATAGGGTTGGATAGAGCCAAGCCCGTGATAGTAGGCTCCAGGGGAAGACTTACTTTGGCTTAGTTCTAGGCTTCTATATAATTTGGGAAAGGTAGATTTATGAGGCAGTTTACTAAAAAGATTTGCTAATTGGAATTGTATTGGTTTTTAGATTAGTGTATTATATCATCATATCATCGTAGTAACAATATGATATGACATGAAAAAATGCTGAACTGAGACACTGTATTTCAGTAATTATGACCATTTTTCCAACATTGAAAGATTTGTAATTCAACTTTTAGAACCATAGTTTGGGGGTCACCTGTTATATTGACGTTGTTCTTCTTTCTTTCAATAACGACTTCATTAACGGAGACCAAATGTATGAATTTTTGGCTCCAAAAGAAGAAGAAATATGTTTAGTCAATGTTCCCACAGTGTTACATGCCAGGGGAGAATTCTGTTGTAACCATTTTTCCCCAAATCCCCTTTGACTTTGAATTTCTTTTCCAGTCCAGAAAAACACAAGTGACCCTCGATCATCATTCAACCACAACAGAGCTGCATTTGGGCTCTAAATATTTTTGGCTAACTGTGTTTCTTTGGGCCCTCTGCAGTCTACTCAGAGGTTAGATTGAATTGGTTTAAACTGGGATTTGTCTGCCCATAGTAATTTCAGCTGATATTCTGTGATCCAATTCCAACAGTGCTAACCCTTCACTAACCCTTCATTTCTATTGTGATGTTTTAAGAATAGCTTAAGCAACACACCTGTTCATCTTCCAGCTGGTTATAGGCTGCATTAATGTGCACTTGACTATGAAACAAGATGCTGGGTTAGGGGTTAGGGTTAGGGTCCACAATGAGGATAGACAAAAAAGTTGGTTACATCTGTTTAGAGAATAGAAGAACACAGAAAGCTTCATGTTTATTTCCAGGCATTTCAGACATGTATTTTGGCCCAAGACCAATAAATGATTTGTAAACAGGCAATAACACTTTAAAATTAATTAAATAACTACATGAGCAAATGGGCTAAGCTTTACTGTTTCTTTTTAGAACTATGGCAGCAGCACGGTGAATGTGCTGCAGTTGTAATTGTGAGGACAATAGACATGAGACTTGGTCTAATCCTATAATATACTACTACATTTACCAAGAGTGGATTACCAGCCGAACAAAGTGGGCCCCAGTGTCACTCTGTGGTGATTCCTTTGTATTTTGATTTGTTATGATTTTGTTCGAGACTATAGGAATATGCACTGCTAAAGATCAATTACAGATGACCCAGACAGAGGCCCTGTCTTGAAGAGTCTGTGTCAAAGTCTAGTAACCGTAATCATGTAGTCACAGTTGATACTGTGACTACATGATGTATTGATGAATGTGTGCTTCTTCAAGTTGCCACACAGTAAACCTAAAGTAAAGTATCAAAAGTAAAAGTACTCATAATGCAGCAGAAGGGCCTGTGTCAAAATTATATTATTAGACTACGAGATGTTAGCTTTTTATTGAATTTTAATCAAAGTAACTGTCAGACAAATGTAATGGTGTTGAAGTATAAAGTAGCATTATTGAAATGGGAATGAATAAGTAACTGAAACTGTAGTGAGGAAAAAATAGTTTAGGCTACTATATTGACAGAAAGAACACATCATATATAAATAACTACTGGTCCCGGTGTCTTACACCCATACGTATTATAGATTGATTAGTGGCACCACTGTAATAGCTGCCTACAGCTGCACGGCTGAGGCCTTCAGACGAGGCTGTGTGTTTTGTTTTCCACGAAAGGGAGAGCTGTGCCTTTAACTGCAAGCTGTGCTCGCTTGAACGTTATTTCGCGAGACTTGCTTGGCGCCGCGACCTCATGTGAGACACCTCCTGCGCGAGCCAGTCCGACGTTACCTCTGCAGAGGAAAACGCAATGGAGCCCTGAATATTTGTCAATTCTATCTCCATTTGACCCCAGGAAAACAGTACTCGCATCCGAAAATACGGCTTCATCTGCTATTTATTTGAGGCGTAACAGGGCGGTGCAACAATGTGGATCCAGGTTCGCACTATAGACGGGAAGGAGACGCGAACCGTGGAGGATCTTTCTAGATTGACCAAAATTGAGTCTTTACGGTTGAAAATACAAGAGATCTTCAATGTAAGCCCGCAGCAGCAGCGCCTATTCTACCGAGGAAAGCAGGTAAGCGTCGTTTTTGTGTCACCCCCGTTATGCAACAGTCTGTTTTTGATGTTTTGGCAGGGTTTGGTGCCGCTGGAGAGTGAGTGGTCCTCTGGTTTCGTAGCCGTTTCGGACCCATGCGAGCTTCCTGTTTTGATAGGAATTCGCCAATAGTTCTTGCGCAAGAGCCCGGGGTACGCGGTGTGCCAGCCCCCGAGAAAAAACTGCGATATCACATGGACGTATGCTCGTATAACGAAACCAATATTGCATTGTTTGGGTTTTGCGCTGAGGAAACCTGCATGCAACAAATGTCTCACCTCCGTAGACATGTTTGTTTACATTGCCGCGCGAGAGAAAGGAGAACATCGTCCTCCGTTTCCACATGTAGACCAAAGTAGTGCCGCGTAAACAACCGAAGCGCATCCCTTTACCGACGAGCAGCTTGGTTTATTACACGTAGCAGCCACCTTCCACGTACATTTATCAAATTGCGCTCTTCTGTTTTGTGTTCGTTATGCTTGCGACTGCACCGAGCCCATTAGTGAGCCGACAGGCTCGTGCATGTGGTGTGTTATGATGATGTTAATGATAATTTGAGAGAGGAGGGGACTCGTGGCTCCACGTGCCCTGACATCTAAAAGCAAGTGTAGTGTTTACACCCTGGCGTCACTACCTTACGCACACTGTACAGTGAGGACGGACTATACAGATGGCTACCTGTCTTCTGATATCCGGACAATTGAGTAGTACACATGCTGCATTATACATAGTAACACACATATTCAGAAGGAGGAGTGGCATGCCTCCTGGGCATGTTTTGTGTTCAACCCAGGACTTTTTCAAATATTAAGTTTTACTTCAGTACCATATGCTTTTGATTTGTAAGGCAGTGTTTCACTATTTATTAATAGTTCAATTCTAACCATAACAACAATGTGATATTTATATAAATAATGGACAATCAATATGACATCTTCAAAAATAATGTATCTCTCTGTTTGAGTTTACATTTAACCCCATAAATGAGTTAGATAGTTTTTTTAGATATCTCTGCTGAACGACCTCACCAACAATTCAATGTGGTTTGGGTTTACTGCACCTGTTTGATTACATCAGTAGTGCGGCCTGAAGAGTTTATACCTAAGCTCATATCGGCACTTTGTCTCTCCATATAATCGTATCATGAAAAATTACACAGCAGCATTAGATGTCAAATATTTAAGAAACTACTAGAAATAGTTTAGATTTTTTTTTTACTATATCTAGTATCGATATCCTTGTAATGTTGTGATAATCATACTGTGCAGTCTTGTTTTTGTCCTTAATGCCCATCCACACCTTTTATGATATTGGATTATCTTGTCTTCGCTTATAATGTATCAATCAGGATTTTATTTTCCGTCATAAATCATCAGTGTTGGTAGACTCTGGAAGTTTATTACAATTTCAAACACTAATGTTTTTCTACATCCTACAATACGACTTGAAATGCAGCAAATTGTTAAAAAACCAACAGTGCTCTGGGAAAAAATATGGTTGGGACAGTGTAACAGTGTCCCTTCCTTTGGGAGGAAACTAGTGCAAAAACCATAACGATTGTTCAAGCCTAAAATAATGTCTTTAGTCTTAAATGTTACAAGCAGGCTAGAATTAGTATTCACTGTCCTGGTAGGATGGCAATTCCATGCTTTTAAATCATGTGTAAGAAATATGATGACGCATTTATTACTGAATGATGATTCATATGTTATTGTGAACAGATGTTAGTGTACTTTGTCTCTGTCTCACATAGTGATTGAAGCAAGTTTAATGTTATTAAATGCCAGCAGCTGGGGAAGACGAGGGTATGAAAACTATAATCTGCCATCCTGACATTCACACACGTGTTTGTGTGTGTCATGGCGGATTGTCGCTTGCAGCCTCAAAGCCTGTGGTTTATTTCCTGCACCCTTACATGTAGTGCTGTACTATGACAAGAGTTAATTCTGAATAGAAGTCTGTTTCGTTCGCTATTTATGTTCCGTCAGTTCAAATATGTGAACACACGGCATATAAAATAATCCAAATATAAGAGACAGATCCACCATATCTTAGTGTGTAAAATGTGTGAAGGGTTATTGAAAGCCTTCACTGTACCAGCTGTTGTTCAGTAATAAGCAGAAGCACTGCTGACAGGACACTGGTGCCATGATTTATTTAGTATTAAAGCATAACATCACAAAGCTGATATTAACACAGTGTGACTCAGCCAGGCAGATAAGCCCCCAGAAACCACACAGCCCACATGATGTGTTGATCTCACATTGTTTACATTTAGTCACACTTTCCTCCATTCATGTGTCAGTATTATAGACCAAGAAATTCCTTAATAAATGGTCCTCAGGATGTTGACGTTGTCTAACCTACTTCCTGTTGTGTAAGTAAAAGATAATGAAGTCACATTCAAGAGCATTAAAGCCACACGGGCCACAGTGGGTTGAGTTTCTTCTTTTTATAGGATGCATCTGCTGCGGAATGGAGAGGAAGAAAACACTTCAATGTACTTCAATTAAGAGATTTTAATTCCTAGAATGCTCATGAATTCATCACTGTAGTCTACAGCATATGTTTGTTTTTTTGTCAAAAACAATGGTGTACTTGGCAAACTTAATAATGACAAACCCTTATTTGAAAAGAGATCTAGTGTTACACCTTTTTGCACAAGTGCCCATAGATGCATTTTCCCACATTTTTACTTGTAAAGTAGTAGAAAAATATGAGCAATTGTTCTGAGCAATTTCTCCAAAATCAACAGAACCATGCCACTTCAAGACACCTTTGACAAAGCATGACTGTTCATCAACAGAAATAGTCACAATGTAGTTCATTTACGTTTGCTTAATTAACGATGCATTATCTGTTATGCATGCTGGAGTTGTCGTGTGCTGTTGGACCTGTGGTTGCAAAGGCTAGGCCTGTGTAGTAAATCCTGTACGTCCTTCATTTCACTGGAAAATAAGTGGGAAGGGTTAATTAGGGGATTTCCATATGTTAAGTAATGCGTGGAATGAGCCAGAGACGCGTAGCGTACTGTACACTAGCTTACATGCGCGGCCTGCGCTCTGTTCGGATTTAGACTTGTGGCAGAATAACTCAGTCTAATTCCTTTTCAAAATGGCGTCTTGTTTTTCCCTCCAGCTCACTGCGCACGCTGCCTCTCCAGTTCAAAGTCATGCTTGCCCTTGACTCAGAAGGGTCTCAAGCCAGCAGCCGCACAACTTTGCCTCGGTGTTTGTTTTTTTATGGGTTTTGCAATTTGCCTGTGCCCTCCTCATTGTGTGTCTGTTTCACTTCGAGCAACGTCTCGTATCACTCGCATTCACGAGCAGACACACACACGCACACACACACGCACTCACAAACACCTTCCACTGTCCTTGCAGCCTTTCGGCTCAACGCCCACTATCACTTTTGTGGTAGACTTCTTATTTACTAATTTAAAAAAAAAAAAGAAGGTTTGGCCAGTTTCTGAAATAGTTTAGAGCTCCACTTGTATTGCTTCTGTGTGCTTCAAATATAAGGCTGTAGCTCACTTATGTTTTTTTTTCCTGCT
Organism: Ophiodon elongatus; assembly: GCA_016806645.1. Classification (NCBI taxonomy): domain Eukaryota; kingdom Metazoa; phylum Chordata; class Actinopteri; order Perciformes; family Hexagrammidae; genus Ophiodon; species Ophiodon elongatus. Next base: position 804,139 of record JACSYO010001905.1, read on the forward strand.
GGGGCAGCAACATGTTTAAACGGTTGGGCTGTCCTCCACTGTTAGCCGCTGCCTATTGTTGGGCTGTAGGAAAGCTTTATTGGCTTGCCTCCTTTCACGCAGACAGTCGCTGTGACCTAGATAGATATCGTTACAATTTGATTATAAATGCATTGATGTTGTGGCTCCTCGATTGATGGGCTTTCTTTGGGCATTGCCAAGCTGTAGAATTTCACAGAGAATTTCAGGGGATGTGGAGTTGGCTGCAGCCATGCATGCACGCAGTCACACCCTTCTTTGACAGATAGGCTGGACAAAGAGCAAAGACAAAGAGAGGAGGCACTAAACCTCCACGACAACTGCAGGCTTTCTAACACTCCCACATGTTTTCAAAGTTTTGCCACACCTTCTAATAGAAGCTTTAGCTTGCGTAGTGATCAAATGTCCAACCTGTTAACTGTCAGCTCTTACATCTGCGTCGTGAATAGTAGGGTTTCCCCCTTTTATTGTAGAGTGTTATAGCTCAGATTACTGGAGGACTGTCCAGGGTAATGTACCCAACTGTCTCACATTTCTTGAGTTTGGGTTTCTTGTGTCAATAACGGCACATGTTTGCAGGTAATAAACATATAACAATGCAATTTTGGTCATTTCATAACCAAATCCAAAACACAGGACTGCAACTGCAACTATAATCAGTTGTGAAAGGAAAAAAAACAAACAAGGAAAAGATTCTTGTCTTTATGCCAAACTCAATAGTGGTAATAAAATTAGGTCAAAGTGATATGCTTGAAAAAGACTGGGTTCATAATTCAAATGTAGGAACTAACATCAAGTAATGAAAAGAGCTGCAAACGAAAGCAAAGAGCAACGTTTGTCACCTTTCCAGGTAATTTGTGCTGATTAACAGTGGAGCTTTTGGGGGGAAAGTTGACTGTGGGCATGGATGAGGGATGAAAGAGCAAAGATGGAAGCTTGGTAGATGGCAGGCACACAGACACACCCCATGTCATTGTTTTTGGAAATTTGACCTATTTGGCTCAGCTCTTTGCTAAGACTGCCTGTGGGCGGAGACGAGGGCGATGAAGAAATGGTGTGGGAGTACGGGGTCTGGATGGCCTGCCTGAGCAAAAGAGGCTCATTTCTTCTCCGGTATGAAATTTCCTCTCCACCAGCAGCGTTGGTCCGGCTTGGGTTTTCACACAGTTAAGCCTCTCAATATTAAATGGGCCACCATGATTTCTTTGTCTTTTGATTTTTACTTAATGGCTTAATGTATTCTCTCAATGCTATGCAGCCATAGATACGTAGGTGTTGCTTAGTTGGTTTGATTTCAGAATGATTTCTGCATTAAGTGCTTTTAAATTCTACAATTAGCCTAGATCCTGTGTGACGGCATGGCACAATAATAAAATGCAACGCATGTTGTTAGAGCCAAATTTCTCCCCGCCTGCAGTTTCTGCTCTATGATATGTATTATTGGCTGCAGTGTTATCATAATATTAACACATTTGTTCCATCATTGATGTTAGCTGGTATAGAATAGTTAGAGTGGGGTAAAACCATATGTCGGTGTACATGTTCAGTATGCTTTTAAAGTATCTCAGCAGCCACAGGTCTTTGTCTTGTCTTTGTTTGACGTTCTTTCTGACATTACACTTTGGTTCCTGTTACAATAAGAAATGAGTATTTGAAAGACTCCCTGTCCAAACAAAGAAATTAGAGGTGTTAATTCTATTTCACTCAACAATGTGACACACACACACACACACACACACACACACACACACACACACACACACACACACACACACACACACACACACACACACACACAGCGTTGCCATGCCGAGGATTTTTTTTACTCTCTTTTACTTTAGCCTTTTGAGAAAGCTTCAAGTTAATTGTCTTTGGTTTGTCTAGAGCTTTGTTGAGATGTGTGCGCGGGTCTCTCTCTGAAACACACGTATCACTGAGTCACACAATGAAGATACCAGACTGTGTTTTTCTGATTTAATCTGCATTATTTATGACGATGGAGAAAATAGCATATCCTTGGTGTTATTCGTCCTACAGAAAGTCAACGAGACAATATTTCTGCTAAAGAGATCGTGACCTCCATGAATATATCAAGCATTCTTTCTGACACTGCCTGTTTAGATGGTGGCTCTTTGTTTGAGGGATTATTCATCTGGTTATTACTGATGTCAGGGCTGTCGCACCTCGCGGTGAGAGGCTGATCACACAAAGAAGGCGCTGTGGAAAGCGGGCACAGCTTTGATATCATTTATGTGGTTTGGTGCGGTGAATGGAATTCTACTGTATGTTGTTGTGATACTCGGGTCTGTCTGCGTAATTCTCCGTCCAGCTACCCAGTACTTCTCAACAGTGAGGCTGCCTGCTGCGAGTCCGACCAGCAATCGTACAGTCTATGTAGGATGTTGTCGGTTTCGTGTGTTTGTTTGCCTTGCTTTTCTTAATGCAGTATCGAGTAGCAAAAGACAGAGCAGATAATTACTGAGACTGAATCCCAGACAGAGTTTAGGCAGAGAGACAGACAAAGACATGCTGAGATAGACTACCACAGAAAAACAGACAGGTGAGTATATAGCCACCACTGTATGGCTGTGTTTGCACCGCTGCTCCGCTGATCTAAATTTCATGAGACTATTAAAAACAGGGAGGGATGGGGAAATTGCGCTTGCTCCCTCTACTGCTCTTCTGCTACGCCTCCAACCGCTCTCCTCCTCGCTGTCAAATAACGAAGAAGAGAAGGGAGCGCGAGTGAGAGTGGCGGCCATGCTTGCCTCTCCAGTACAATGGGCTTGTGGGGTTGAGGGCTGAAATGAATCGCTGATGTCTGTAATGAGTTGTCGGGCCTGCTATAAGCTCCATTCCTCGGGCAGTAGCGGTACTGTATACTTAACAGACGATCGGCGGTGGTAGAAGATTAAATATGGTTTTCTAATGGGCCCTCGTCGTTCCTTCAAGAGCTTGCTTTTTGAGAGAACAGTTTTCTGATGCCCATACGCCGCGCTGCCTGAAAGGGTCGCGCTGATGATGGTGGTGGTGGGCTGGTGTCGACAGAGATTGTATACATGATTCAGGTTCATGGGGGTGGGGGTGCTCTCTTTCGGTTGTCATAGCAACCCAGTCATTTCTTTCCCCCAGCTACGTCTCCTATCACTTAAATTCGTGCATTCGTTTCTTTTATTTATTTTTTTCTTTTATTTCTTGTAGAAAAACCATTGTGTGATGTATGTGAGTGGAGCTGCAGTTCAGCATCCATTTCTATTGGACTGGAAATGTAAACCAATATAAAATGCGGGGATCAGTAGTAATAGTTTACTAATCATAAGTGCCAATTGTTCCATTGTTTCCCCCTTAATAATGCATTTAAAAAAAATCTGTTCAGAGGTTCACTTCGATGCATAGTTATATGCATTTATTCATATTGACTAATTTGAGAACACAGCATATGTTGTTGCTGTGGACTCCGAAGCAATGTCCTTAAACACCACTGTTGCATTTAAAGGCATGTGGATTTATTTAAGTGCTGTGTGTGTATTTTAATGTCCTGTGTATGCTGTTGAGTAGAGTAGCAATACGTAATTGTTTTCTCTCACTGTGCTCAATGTTGTCTTCTGTCTTCTGTGTTCTTTGTTTGTCCTTGACAAGCAGCCGGGTGTATTTTGTCTGAGGGCAGTCGTGGCACAGTGGTGTTCATTTCATACCACATGGATGTCTATTATTAGGAAAGAAAATTGGGAATTTTTTTTTATAAAAGATGTCTTGATGAATATTTGTGCAGTTGTCCAAATACACTATCTTTGGGCAAATTGATGACTTGGTAAACTACAATGCAATTATTGATGCAATCACTAAAATTTGTGCTTTTAAATGTATTTATTTGCTTAAAATATAAAAATAAACGGAATACTTTTGGGGATTGTGTCTAGAAATGAGAACAAGCCATTTGAAGACTAATGAGTATTGTAAAAATATTGTGTGTTGCAGCACGACATACAATCTGTAAGGCTGCGTCAATCCATTCATGTCAGTGGCTTTTTTTTATTTTGATTTCTTTAGATGGAAGATGGCCAGACACTGTTTGACTATAACGTGGGACTCAATGACATCGTCCAGTTGCTGATTCGCTCACAGACCGACCCTGCGGACAGCCCCGCCACCAAGGACTCCCCTGGTGTGGCCTGTAGTTCAGGCCCCCCCTCTGACTCCAAGTCAGAAAGCCACAACTCCCCAGCTTCCGCCTCCCCCGCTGCTATGGAAACCTCCACCAATATAGACAATGACAGTAGCAGCGTCACTACCAGCACTGTTAAGGAAACCAAGCCGGACACCAGCGCTACCAGTAACTCAGCCAGTACCAAAAATGGGTTAAAGTCCTCCAGTCCAGCGTCGGACACCCAACCGCCCACATCCAGCAGAAACACACTAGTCGACCCGGGAATTGGTGTGTACAAGGTGAGGATGAGAGTGTTAATAATTGGGAAAAATCTGCAAGGTTTTCCATGAAACTGGTCTGACAGCATTTAATTCCCTACAAGCCAAGTCACTGCAAGAGATTCTTTAGTCTTTATTATCTTGTGCTCTACCGCTGTTGAAAATGCCAAACCACCCTGTAAATCCGAAGTCCACTTAATTTCTATATTAGATGTTGAATTTTCTTTTTTTGTAATTGGCTTAATTTAGCTTCATTTAGTACACGAGTGTTCATGCTTTTGCATACTAGGTTTTATATGTTATTATGCCTTTATAGATCTGTATTTAATACTAAACAGCAGTGTGCAATACTGTTATTTTGAACATAACAAGTCAAAGGACCAACACAACCATAATTAAAGTTTCCCTCGCGCATTTGGCGATTTTGTTTTTCTTTTTTTCTTCTTTTTTTTACGAGAGTAGTCTTGTGATGTAGCACCTCAGACTCTTAAGTATGCCAGCCGAATAAATTCTTCCATTCTCACTATTAAACTGCTCTGTGTTTGGGTCAGATACCCTACATGCCTTTAATTCATTAGGGCTAACGACATGCACACAAGCGTGTGGCTGTCCTTGCCAGGGAGCCGCACACAGACCACACATAAGAAACAGGAATTTACAACTCTGTCACCAACCAATTTACGGATTATAAATAGACTGCAGTCAAAACCCAAACATTGAAGAGTCTACTCTACTCTACTGTGTTCTACTGAGCTTTATGCCAAAAGACCAGCATGCACGAAGATCAATACTGTCGCTAAGTAGATGAGTTGAAAACTGTGCAGCTTCACTGGATATCAAGGTCACATGCCTCTAAAGGCTTTACGCATTCACTTACGACTCTGACATATTTTATGTGGTTTTCACAAAGGAACACGTGAACCCAAATAGTGCCGTGGTTGTAATTTATTTCAAGAATGCATCTCTTAAGTTCCAGGATGCTGTTGGTAATAGTTTATGTTAGTCGTCTAACGAATTAATTTGCAGAGACTACACATTACACGAATACACGTGTAACGTGACTGTTATGTGAAAGAATCTTGACTGTGAAAGATTTAGATCTATTAGAGTCTGAAAATTGATTGATTGATTATCCTGCAGCATTGACAACTATAGGAATTGGTAGAATCCCCCCAAAAATCCAATACTCTTTGTAATGCTTTAAAGTATAAGTTGTGTACTAAATAGCCTAAAACATAGCATGTTTCTTTGAACAACTGAAAGATGGGTTCAAAAGAGAACTGGTGTTATTTTTGTCTTTTTGTCTTCTCAGATTAATGAGCTGGTGGACTGCAGAGACGTCAGCATCGGTGCCTGGTTTGAGGCTTGCCTCGAAAATGTGACACGCGTTCCCAAAGGACAGATAACGCCCACAAAGGGCAAGGTGGGTCGGCCCCCAAAAAGGACTAATGGAAAGCTGGAGGCCGATCTGGGACAGGCCCACAGCCAGGGCCAAACCACAGACAGTAACAGGAATAATGTTGTGTTAAGCCCCGAGAGTAATGGAGCCTCCACCTCTCAGACGGACTCTACAGCAGCTACAGAGACCAAGGAGAGAGAAGAGGATGTAATTTACCACATTAAATATGACGAGTAAGTGATGGCTCATTTTGCTGGAGAGTATTCCTGCTGCAATTGAGCTGATTTTGGTTGCAGTGATAACAAACGCATCATCGCAGATTTTTTTCATTAAAATTGCACGGTTGAATTTTTAGCAGACATCTGCACGGCAACATTTTCGTCCGGTAAAAAATAATTCTCGATGATAAAATGCTGTTTAGGATTGGAATGTGCAGTGCCGTGGCTCAAATAGGAAGTGCGAATGAGTGCCTTCTTCTTTGCGTGAAGCAGAAAATAGGGTTTCCTTCTTGCCAGTTATGCCAATGTTGAATATGTATTTGCACGTGCTGCTGTTGTGTGGCATTCTAGATAAAAAAAATGTCCTCCAAACATTCATACAAGGTGTGTGTGTGTGTGTGTGTGTGTGTGTGTGTGTGTGTGTGTGTGTGTGTGTGTGTGTGTGTGGGGTAGTGGCTGCAAGCATCACTAACGGTGGTTCGGCCCATTGGGAATTGCAGTCTCTGCTTTCTCCAGGCGGTTCAGGGGATGGAGAGAGGTTTTTTTTTTTTTTTTTTGCAGTTAGTGCTACAATTTGGACTCTATCTCTTGCACTCTCCTTTTCCAGCAAATTCATTCAGAAGCCGATGTTTCCATGGTAACTCGCGAGTTCTCAGGAGCATTACTTCTTTGCTTGCCTCCTTCAGCTTTGTCTGTAATTGCTGTGAACATCCCACCGGTGAGACATAGCCTCCTCGCTGCGTCTACCATAGTGTGTGTCTTTACGTGTGTGTGTCGGTCATGGATGTTAAGCCAGAGAAACGGCATCAAGGGTTGTTGAGCAGTAGATGTGTGTTTTCTTTTCGGAAGACATCATTCCCATTTGACACTCTTCCAAATCCCTGTCATTGGGATTGTTTCATCATATTCAACAGGACCGCAGTGTTCCTGCAGGGACAATCCAATAATATCCACCATTTTGTGTCCCCCTTTTTATTTCAATTCAGCGGTTTAAATTATTAATGGGTTTGTTTGCTTATTCAGATTGTTGTTTTCGGCTAATTTCGTCACTCACTTCATGTGATAGCTGACAGTCAAGAGAGGCAGGGAAGGGAGCGAGAGTGAGACACGAATGACAACAAAGGTTCCACACTAGTTTTAAACAGGATGCCACAGAAATATGTGATTTGCAACTTCACCAAATACGACCCCAGTTCTGTCTGCTGCTATAAATGCGAAAGATCTAAATTGTCAGCATTCTGTTTTAGTGCGGCTTTATTAATATACTCTTTTGCTTTCTACTAAATGCGTAGCATCCCTCTCCTGGTTTCTTCCATTATTTGGTTTGCCAGAGAAAACACGCACGCACGCACGCACGCACGCACGCACGCACGCACACACACACTCCCCCATTCCCCCATTAAACACCTGCCTGCCTAGTCTGAGAATTGAAAACCTCCCCTAAAAAATGAACTGCCATGTTTTTGCATGAGGCTGGTCTGGACTGCATTTCTACCAAATGTAAAAAGCCACATAATCAGGGATATGTTGAGAGAATTCTCCCCTCTGCTGCTACCAGGAACTGAGATGGCGTGTGTGTGCGTGCTCACGTGTGTGTATAATGTCTGTCGCTCCATAACAAGACTCTTAGATACGGTTTCATGGTTAAATCTTGGCCGAGCTCAATATATGTTTAAGATTCTCTGTGGAAAGAGTTACAAATATAGACATAAAATATAATTTATGTCCATGTAGCTTTCACGTAGACCGTTATATTTGTTGTATGCAAATAGAAAACGGTCGTCCTGTTTTTTTAAATGGTGCCGCAAAGCCAATTAATTTGCCAAAGCCGACAGAAAAAGACTGGTTAAAAAGCAGTACTTCCTACAACATAATTTGGCCAAAATATATATATATATATATATATATATATATATACTTTTTTTTAGCCCTATCGCTCAATCCTCATGCAACCACTAGACAACAGGATTATTTTGGGTTATGTTGGGGATCTTGGCCCCGTGGAAGCCAATTTCACGTGTCACAGTAAGAGAAGCACAGGTGTAAATAGTCAAATTGATAACAGCTGATTTAATTCCATTTCGCTGTTTCAGTTTCAGGGTTCTGGTATTGTGTATGCTGGCTCACTGTCATGGTTTACTGGACACCTGATTACAATATAGCCATTGGTAATGTTATTAGTAACACCTGTGCTTTCATTACAAGAGCAAGTCAGAAAGTCTGTGGTGGAAAAAGGTCTTTTGCCATCTGGATCTCTGCACCTCAAATCCAGATTGTTTTTTAATACGCTTGATAGGAAGCTGTGTAAACTAAAACTGGTGTTTTGGGAAGGTTTTGCTTAAAAGAGAGGCTTAAGTGCTTCTTAAATGGGCTCTGTCTTCTAATTAGCCAGGATCAACATATATACAATGGAAGAGATCTGACCAGCTTCTAAAGCTGTGGCTGTCGGTCTGCCCTTATCTGAGCACGGCTGCTATGAAGCTGAGATTGTTTTATTAGCAGCAATTTCTAATTTAGGAAGTAACAAAGAAATGAGGATGAAATTAAGTTAATTTCTGTTTAGTTTAGTTTTTTTTTGTCTGGCCCACTTTCCATCCTAATTTCTACACTGAGCAGTCATTGTGTAATTGTTGTGCCAAAATACTAGATGGATAACTTTTGCTTCATTAAGTTAAATTGGTATTAGCATATGGTATATGAAGATATGCAAATATTTGATAATATACAGTTTAATATACTATTGCTATGGAAAAGCACAGGTGTAATTAATTTAGTGGCTTCAGTTGCAGGGTCTGCTGGCTCAGCCATCGTTAATGTTATTAATAACACCTGTTCTTTTTTCTACTTTGACAAGTCACACCGTCTGCTAGGAAAAAGGCCTATTGTTATTACATACATGTCTGTCACTTTGTTGTGTGATCACCATGCAATTATAACATCTTTTAAGTTCTACACATAATGGCTTTATTTACCAAATTTGATAAATAAATATATACAAAATCTTTTTTTTTTATGTACAAATAAAGTAGTTTCTTTTTGTAAATATAAAAAAAGTTAAGATTGTTTTTTACCATGAAATTATTATATCTGTGATGCCCCCACCAAAGTGATACTCAATAATCTCAGTCACAATGCTGAATAGTAAACGCATCTGTACCCCTGCTCCTGCCAAAACTCAGTTCAGCATCAATAAACCACAAGGGTCACAAACCAGATTGGTCAAACGGCACAATAATCCCGCCTCCTTTGTCTCACCAAGACTAGGTTTAACCTTACCAGACAGGTTTGGGAAACACAATCTGGCTCAGGGAATGTGACAAGGAGGGAGTCCACACTTAAAACCAACACAATTTATTTATCTATGTTTAATTCAAATGAACAAGTCATATGTGTCGATAAGCGATATCAAGAAAGCGAGCAATGCATGAGTGTGTGGCGTGTGTGCTGTGGAGGTGTTGATGGTGCAAAATGAGGCAGGGTGGATGTCAGCTGGCGTTCCTCGTTGTATGATAGTGTATTCTACAATTAGGTACTGCCTACGAGATTTGTTTGCTTAAATGGATTTTGGAGAAATGGAGTTTGGAGCAAGTTGGAGAGATTCCTTGTGGAACATTAGAATAATAGGATTCAGGTTGTAAATCAGCAAATTGGCCCTTTTTAATACCTGAAGTTGTCTTCTGATGTCTGTCTTTAAACTTTCTCATCCTAAGATTCAAGTAATTTAGAAACATATTCATAAAGAAGTTGCAGCTTCACATTGTGGCCTCAATTACTAACAAAGCCGAGGTTAAGAGAGACTGCAGTCTCTTTACCTCACTACTGTTGAAGCAATTATATTTAGCTTGTTTGGTGTCAGAGTATTTCTAACTCGGCTGCTTATCAGCAAATTGAGGATTTCTAATTTTCTCTGTTGCCGTTCTCCCTTTTTACAGGAACCTCGGCAAAGCACACAATTCGCTAATGATGGTTTCGTAACAGAAGAGACTGTAAGAGCTCCTGTGGAGATAAGTCATGTGGTCTCAATTTCACTGATTGACTAGGTTTCTACATTGTAGTTACACGAGGGATTGATACCAGTGTTGACGTGTTGTTCTTGTTCTACGGCTGAAAGTCTTTCTTCCTTCTTCCCACAACGGCATGGACATTTTTCTCTTAATACTAGGCACTGGGTTTAACCACTGTGACAGCGTAGGCGGATAGTCAGCTAACTGTGTGGAGATTTAACACTGATGCTTCAATGTTAGATTTTATTCACTCAGACTTGCAGCTCAGGTTCTTACTCTGGGGGTGTTTTCCAAAGAAAGCAGTACATCCTTATATGTAACAATAAGCCTTAAGAAGGATCAGATGGTGAAGGTTTGAGAGTTTGCAACGTGTTATTTGAGAACTACTAAAACATGAATATTCTGAACAAATAACATTTTATTGAACTTTGTTTTTCGAAAATAAATTATTTTGTATGGATGCGAAGATGTTTTGCTGCAGAATGGGTCATTTCGAACTAGGAAACCACCATAAACTACTGGTAGCAGCAAAACCTCGGTGTATTTAATTGCACGAGATTACCCTTTTTGCTTATAAATATAACTTTAAATTCATAAGTGGAGCAATGTGGCATGTTTTCATTCAAAACCATTTTTTTTTTATTGCTTTTATTATTTTAGCATTGTAGAATTATCCAGAAACGGTTTAAGGGACATTCAGGTCAGATGGGATTAATGGCGTGGCCACCACACACCACATATTTGTGATGACCTTGAAAGCATCGTCCATCAAAAGTGTACTCCCGTGGGCAGTATAAGGAAGCACTGATGGCTCTTGTTGTTCTGTTCCTCTGGTCGTTGTATATCTCTGGTCTGGACTCAGATTTAGTTTACAGTTGTATTTTGGCCAAAAATTGGAGTCATGGTTTTGAATCCGTTTAATTGAGCCGAGACTGGGAGTGAACAGTCATGTTTCCCCATTAAGATGATTGTGATGCATCCATTAAGTGATTCTGTTGCCTTTTACATGCGTATGAAAGGAATTAAATCCTACTTTACTGTTGCAGTCAGTGTAGGTCAAAGTGTCTGTCCCTAAACGTCCTCGCTGACATAATGAAATGTTACATCGTATCATATCTCATCAGGCTTTGGAAGATGTTTCAGCTTGCAGTATTTTATTTTATATTGTTATTAATTCATCTTGGGCCTCGGTTGGTGGATGCTCATTGTCTAACGTAGGGCCAGTGTGCAAGAGTACAGAGAGTGAGAGCTTGTGTGGTCTTAAACTCTGGTACTTGTGTTGCTCCGTGTTCCCCTTCTGTTCATGCTGAGTCCCATTGTGCTCCAAAGTTGATATTCCTTGGCTGTGTGTGCACGCGCACGTGTGTGTGTGTATACATATGTGCATGTTAGTGTGTGTCTGTGTGTGTTTGTGTTGCCCCCTACCCACACCCTACCCTACTCAAAACCTCAGTAATCCCTTGGGCCTAAAAAAGGAAATCCCTGCACTGTGCCCCTAGCCTTCTCTTCCTGGGAGTACGCTAGTTGTGTGCTACTTTTACAGTCTGCCTCTGTGGGGCCTCTGCTGTCGGTTTACAATGGCTTAAGATATACAGCATAGTCTTGTCAGTAAGAAAATAAAGCATAAGTGGTGCATAATTGGACTGGATAAAATCATTGGTTCTGTGCCGTCTGTCTGAGAAAGTACCCATTTTAGCCTCAGCTTTCCTTAAAACGCATACATACACACACACACACACAGAAACTGCTCGCTCATGCACACTATTCTTTACTTACCCCGTCACTTCCAGCTGTGCGAGTGGACCTGAGCGTGCAGGCTGTTGTGTAGTTAAACTTCAGGGCTAACACATTGTTCATCTGTAAGCATAATTCCAGCTATTGGCAAACAAGCAAGAAAGCTGTTATTTCATCTCTGAGTCAGGCCTGATCCTTACAGTTAATGATGATTGGCAGGCAGGAAACCTGTGCAATTAACCTCATACCTCCACTCCAAGTTTGCTCGACAAGAAGACATTTCACACTTGTTCAGATTTTCTTTAGGCTCGGGAGGAACATTTCGAGTTGCACAGAATGTGCTATGGTTTTTCCTTCTGGACGTCCAACATTTTAAAAACTATTTTTATAATCAGAAACATTACAACACACACGTGTATTTGTTGTCCAGTCTTATTTCTGAGTTCATACCACTCTGATGTCTGTATGGTAAATATGAAGCTAGCTAGTTTAGCTTAGCACAGAGAAACAAGAGGGGAAAGGCTATTGGCTGTGTCCAAATGTAAGAAAATCTGCCTTCTCACACCTCTAAAGCTCACTTGCTTGTTTAATCCCTCCAAAAACCAAGGTGTAAAAACAGCACATTGTGGGTTTCACAGGGGGTTTTGTGCCAGACTATTTCTTGGCCAAGTGCAGTAAACTTTCTGGAGTCTCTGTTGGTTGCTGCCAACCTCAGGCTGACAGCCAGACGCCAGGACTTGCATTGTTGTAAGAAGGCAAAAAAAGTTTGTTTTCCAAAACGTTGAAATATTCCTTTAAAAGACCTGTCAAACTATTTGTGTGAGGTAACAGGTTTAATTTAGATTTTTGTAGTGGTGGAGCTACTTTTTTTAATAATTTGAATAAAGACACATCAGTCTTTTACTTAAGAAGCTAAACTGAAACAAAAACAAGATGCTATATTAGGACTTCCTCCTTTAATCTGCTGATGCGAATTAGCTTTAATTTCCCAAACAAATGGGATTCCGCCATTAATTTTGGGTTACATCCCAACAATATACTGTTGCTTTTATCATGTGATGCATGTACGTATGTAGTCTTATCAGCCAAATTTGAGCCAAAGCGTCAAAACAGACCAAACTAAATCTCTAAAACAGTGAATCTATGTGGACGTTTTATTCATCCCTATCCTGCCATTACTACATATTTGTTTGTCCTGGCTGATCTTTAGTCACCTCACCTTGTCTCGCTCTGCTGCAGTCGGCTAGGGTAGCTGGGCCAGCAATTCCCAGAAATTATGCTCAGGAGGTAGATGACTCAAGCCTGATCAAACCAGACTGGCGTTTCCTCATTTTTGTAAACGTTTGACTTTGTTAAGACATTACAGTGAATAAAAGGACGCTGCTATCTTCTGTCCTTGTATTGATCCCCGTCTACACGTGTATTTTAACTTGGAAAAGACTTGTCCAAGTTTGACCAAACTTGAAAGAATAGTGTTTTGCCCATGGAAGCAAGGTTGCCGTTTTACATTTATTTTCTGTGTAAATTGTTTGGGGAGGTGAAGTGAAGTCATAGTAGTGGGAATCCCCCATAATCCTTTGCTCCAAAAACCCAGTCAGAAAGCTGTTGTGTGCAAATGTCTCATGGTATTTAAAGCAAAGTCTTTGAGAATCTACTGTATGTAAGTGAGTGTTTTGCTTTATAGACTGGAGTAAAGTAAGTTATGTTTTCTATGTCCGAAACACTTTTCTAGGAGTTGCTTGTATAAATTGTACAATGTGTAAAACTAGTCCAGTCTAAATTTAAATCCACATGTTTATTGGTAATAATATTGTTGGCCTTGTCTTTAAGTGTGCTTGAACCTTCATTCAAACTGATAAAAGAGCATCATTTTGTGATGATAACCATATGTCATTAGCATTGTATTCTACTTCGGACAGATGAAGGCAGAGGGCTAAATAAAATTTTGAGTAAACGGATATAGGTCTGTAATGTTAGTTTCATAAAATCAGCAGTTGGCTTTCTGTGCAAAAACCAAATGTATTACAGTTTTTGCCCCTCTGTGCCTGTGTGGACTTGCATTGACTTGCATGTTCCTGCACAGAGGCCTATATCGCTTATCATTGAAACAGTATGTGAATTAATGCCTTGAGCTGTTAAATAGCTTCTATTCAGATCCATCTGTTTTTACAGAACACAGTGTTTTGAATAGCTGCTTTTTGCTGAGAATATCTTTTTTTACACTATTGAATTTGGTTCTCAAGGTTTTACTCTTTCAACCTTTAAAATATAAAAGATGTGGTGCTCAACCCTCATTCAAGAAGTGAATACTTTCATTTGGGCTAAGTGAAAGATGTGTATGTGCACTCATTCAATTTCTATGAAAAGACATTCACCACGTGTCTTTAACCATTAACCTCCAAAGCACTGTATTCTGAGTAGATAAGACAGCAATGTGAAAATCAAGGTGATGGCAGCATGCACGTCGATTTCATACACCTTAACCCCCCTCCTCCCCCCTTCCTTCTCTCTCCTCTTCTTTCTTCTCCAGCTACCCAGAGAACGGTGTGGTGGAGATGCGACCGGTGCATGTGAGGCCACGTGCCAGGACCCTTCTGCGGTGGGACGAGCTCCAGGTGGGTATGCATGTGATGGTCAACTACAATATGGAGACACCAGATGAGAGGGGCTTCTGGTTTGACGCCGAGGTTCAGACCATCAACCAAGCCTCCCGCACCAACAAGGAGCTCAGAGTCAAGATCCTCCTGGGGTGAGGATCTTCCTTCTTAGGTGGGAGGGTGATGTGTTGGCCATAGGGGGATGATTCCTGTTTGTATTTTCTTTATTAGAACGTCTGCTTGGCCAATTATTGTTTTTGTTGCTTAGCAAAATAAAGTGTCTCTCTGTAACACTCTCAATAACGCGTCTTTTCATCTTCCTCTCTGCTTTTCTTTTCTTGTGCTCTCTCTCATTTCGTCTCTCTCCTTTTGTCTCTCTTGTCTCTCGCCCTCCATCCAGGGGTCCTGGAGATGTAATCGGGGATTGTAAAGTTCAGTTTCTGGATGAAATCTACCAGATGGAGACCCCAGGAGCTCGTGCACTCTCAGCTTCAGATGGACAATTTAAACGTATGCACCAGACCGCACACACTCAAACACACGCAGTCAAAATAGTGGCAAAACATGTCCATGTTTGTTTTTAGAAGGTATATTTTAGTGCGACATACCGTAAGACCATCTTCAAGTGTGCATGCGTGTATGAATGTTTCCTTCTTCTAGGGAAGAGCGGGCCGGAGTGTAAGCACTGCAAGGCTGACCCCGAAGCCGAGTGTCGCTTCTGCTCCTGCTGTGTGTGTGGCGGGAAGCAGGATGCTCACATGCAGCTGCTGTGTGACGAGTGTAACATGGCGTTCCACATCTACTGCCTCAACCCACCGCTGGCCACCATCCCAGATGATGAGGACTGGTGAGAGAGAGTGTAGCTCAGCAATTAACCACAACATCATGCGCTTCACGGTCTATTTTAAAAGGTTGATAAATGGTTTTCTGCATGAGCCGAAGTGCAGTAATTAATTAGTGATTGAGGTTCAAATCAATAAAATGACGACATGCAGGTGTGAGTTTATCTAAGGCATTGGCTCATTCTCTACCAAACCGAAATTATTTTTGAACTGCATATGTCCACAGAAATAATTTCCTCTCATTCTGTCAGGTACTGTCCCACCTGTAAGAACGACACCAGTGAGGTTGTGAAGGCAGGAGAGAAGCTCAAAGCCAGCAAGAAGAAAGCCAAGATGCCTTCGGCAACAACTGAGAGTCAAAGGGACTGGGGAAAGGTGAGACCCAAAGGCACCTACAAGTACACACACACACACACACACACACACACACACACACACACACGCGCACGCACGCACGCACACACCAGGTGGACTGACAGCGGCGCTGTAAGAAAGTAAGTAAGTTATAACAGGAAGCCTGAGAGAAGAAGGCCTGTGATTCTGCCTCAAATTGTCTTGAAGGAGCAGAAGATGTGTAAATATGAAAAAGCAGTTTGTGTCAACAAAAGAAATCATCCAAAATTGAAATGACAAAATAATAGAAAAATGCTCCAATCTCTTCTATGTAGGCTCACGAAGCCTGAAAATGCTCCGGACAAGAGATAGAAGAAGCATTATTATTTTCCAGTCATCAGAAGTAGACCTCCTCCTTGGGGATTTAAAGGCATTGCATTTTGTGGTATATCATGTTTAAATAATAAATGTTGCTGTTTATAAAAACATCTTCCAGAGCCGTAAAATAGATTTTACGGTGATGGAACACACAACATCACAAAAAGTAGAACAAACTGGTTCTACTTAAATTAAACTAGCAGTTTGTAACATATAGTTCTTATAGTACACATCAGCAGCAGCAAAGGTTTTGGCGAGCCATTCAATAACTGATTCATCCATTCAGTGCATTATTAATGCATCACACACATATTTTACTCCATTTACTTGCTGCAAACTGGTTTGTCCTTCAATGTATCTTTTACGTGTTTAATATTTAGTGTAGGTCAGTAATCTGCTCCGTGTGTTGTGTTGTTCTTGGGGTAAATGGTTTGTTTCATGTGAAGGGTTTTGTGTGTACCTCTTTGTAGCTCTGTTAAATATTGAGTACACCAAAGCTTTTTCTCTCAAATCAAACAATCAGATTTTGGTCCTGTCAACGATACTTTATATCTGCATAATGTTAGACCAGGCTCCCGGAGTTTATTAATAAAGTTGGTTTGATCTTCCGTCATAGCACTTCATGCAAATGCTACATTTGTATAAACATTGATGGGTTATTGATTATCAAACTCTTCTCAAATAATCAAAACATACCAGCTTTTTACCTGGCACAAACTAAGCTGACATGTATTTAAAAACATATTTTTTAAGCTTACTGTTAAACGTTTGTCCTCAAAATGTCTTCAGAGTCTCACGGCAACGTATTGAGATATTGCGTGGCTCATTTCCATCCTGGCCTGGCTGTCTCCCTGACGCTCTGCTCCATGGTGTAATGTGAACAATGCCATTAAGCATGACTTAGCCACTTTCCTGGAACTGCCAACGGAAAATAACTTGTTTCTTTACCAGAATGCTCCCTTTCTCTATGGGCTAATTGAAAACAGCCCCGCTTGTGTGTTTGGGCACATTTAAGTGCTGTGAGTCACACAGCATTTATTCTCGCCTTTCACATTATTGCAATTTTATAACCCTTAAAATAAAATACTTGTCTTTGTCTTCTCACTTTTAAAATCCTGTTTACCTCCTAAACGGGATTGTGATGACTTCTGAAAGTAAAACACAGCAGCCGCTCTGCTCATAAACAATCTTTAAAAGTGATCTTGCACTGGTGGAAATGTAATTGTATTAATATGAATGCAGCTTAAAGTCTTTGTTGTCTTTCTTGATGTGATTGCAGGGTATGGCCTGTGTGGGGCGCACCAAGGAATGCACAATTGTTCCCTCAAACCACTATGGACCCATACCCGGTGTTCCTGTTGGAACCACCTGGAAATTCAGAGTTCAGGTTAGCTGTTTGGACAGTGCATCACAAATTAATATATAAATACTGACAGAAAAATGAGCAGTTTAAGTCCCCCATGTCTCATCCTATCGTTTACCGTCAGTATTAAGACATTATGGATTGTATTGTCATATCTTTCTGTAGTATAATATCTGATGTATCACTGGCCATATCATCAATGGCTTTTTGCCTGCTCGGCTGTTTTTCTTTATCTGACTAACACTTCAGGTGAGTGAGGCAGGAGTTCACAGGCCGCATGTTGGCGGTATCCACGGGCGCAGTAACGATGGCTCCTATTCGCTGGTGTTGGCTGGGGGCTTTGAGGACGAAGTGGTGGGTTATTTGTATGTTTTACCAAATGTTTATTAATCTCCGTTATGTGAGAAGTAGTTACATTTTACGTAATCACTTTGTTCTGGTCACCATGACCTTTCTGTAGGACCGGGGAGATGAGTTCACCTACACAGGCAGTGGGGGTCGTGACCTCTCAGGAAACAAACGGATCGGAGAGCACTCTTTTGACCAGACCCTGACACACATGAACAGGTACAGCACTTGAATTGAAAGCGGACAGATTTTTTTCGACAGTTTTTTTTAAGATAACTTTATGAGAAGATAGCTAGAATGATACAAGTCATAAAATCAATCAATAACTTTGTATTCATAACAGCCCTAATACTTATTCAGACTTGATGAACATCATTATGTCTTGTCTATGACCTCTGCAGGGCATTGGCCTTAAACTGCGATGCACCTCTGAATGACAAAGACGGGGCAGAGTCCAGGAACTGGCGGGCTGGAAAGCCGGTGAGAGTGGTGCGCAGTTCCAAAGGTCGACGCATCAGCAAATACGCTCCTGAGGAGGGTAATCGCTACGATGGTATTTACAAGGTACAGACGAGCATCTTGTGGTTTTTTTTGTAGTCTGCTTACTTCAAGACAAGCCACTTAACATACTAAGATGCCATTACAAATGTGGACTGGCACCAGTGTTATCGTAAGATGTCAGGAATGTAGGGAATCCTGGCAGTATTTAATCT
Source organism: Ophiodon elongatus (assembly GCA_016806645.1). Taxonomy (NCBI): domain Eukaryota; kingdom Metazoa; phylum Chordata; class Actinopteri; order Perciformes; family Hexagrammidae; genus Ophiodon; species Ophiodon elongatus. The sequence goes on from JACSYO010001905.1 coordinate 822,511, forward strand.
TATTCTGGTTTATGTGTAAATTTAGGTGGTTAAGTACTGGCCAGAGATTGGAAAGTGTGGTTACCTTGTGTGGCGGTACCTACTGAGACGGGACGATTTGGAACCAGCACCGTGGACACCTGAAGGACTGGAGAGGATCACAAAACTGGGCCTTTCGGTTCAGGTTAGACTGCAAATTTATCCGTATATGTAGAGACCCTACAGATATCATGTAATGCATCTGAATGCTCAATGCAATTTATTTGTTTTTCACATGTTTTAACCCGGCGCCATTGTCCGTAGTACCCGCCCGGCTACTTAGCGGCCATGGCTAACAAAACAAAGAAGGAGGCCTGTGCCCGACCTGGTCGCGGCGGCCGGGGTAAGCACTATCCCGGGAGAGGGAGGCCACGGAGACGCAAGCTCAAGGAGAAAGAAGAGAATGACGAGGAAGATGAAGACGAGCAGCCAATGGCAAGGATGGAAGAAGAGGAGCCACAGAGTAATGGAGAGCAGAACACAACCAGAGAGAGTGGTGCGTGATTTTACAGATGAATCTTAAAGCTGGCGAGACAAAGTGTTGTGAGAAGAGGACAGCTGAGAACGGCCTGAGCAGTTAACTTCTTTTAAGATAGTTTGTAAATATTTGATATCCACCAGCGTTTTTTATTTTCCCCGAGCTATTGGAACAGTTTATTTTCATTATTGTCTTTATTTGTGTGTCTTTCGCAGAGTCGTCACCAGTGGCAGAGCCTCCCACTAAAAGGGTGAAGATAGAGGAGACTTTCCAGCTGTCGGAGCAGCAGCAGCAGTTGATCCGGGAGGACACAGCCAACAAGAAACTCTGGGATGAAGCCATGGGATACCTTAAAGAGGGACAGGTATGAATCCCAGTCGTACAGTCTGACACTCAAACACAGCTCAGGCTCCTCAAGTGTTCACAAAGCATCTCACAGAGCAGCCTCTTAGAGGAGAAGATTTTGGAGAGTAAGAGTCATACCAGCATCTAACTGGATCAAAGTGACATTTGCAGGTTTACATCCTGTTAAGTGTGAAGTTGTGCAGCTAATTAGCTACAGACAACCTACAAACTGACATTAGCAGAAAGCATGGAAGTTAAAATGGCACTGTCACCAAGATATTTCAAAAAGTTCTTTCTACAATTGTAATATACATGTTTCTGTTTTTTCTTGCTTCCTTTTTCAACTTCTTCATTCCTTCCATGCGGGTCTGTCTGTATATAGAATTTCCTGCAGAAGATGGAGCCGCTCTTCATGTGTGTGTGCTGCCAGGAGCTGGCCTTCCAACCCATCACCACCGCCTGCTCACACAATGTTTGCAAGGTGCGTACTGCCCGGATGCATTTGTAACTAGCAGTGCTTAAAATCCCTGTCCTTGCGTTTGTGTGTGAATTTCTCCTGCCGTCCTCTCTCCTCAGACTTGTCTACAGCGGTCGTTCCGAGCAAAGGTGTACACCTGCCCCGCCTGCCGTCACGACTTGGGCAAAGACTACGTCATGTCCCAAAACGTGACGCTTCAGGTGCTGCTTGACCAGTTCTATCCCGGCTACAGCAAGGGCCGATGAGGGCGAAATCCCATTTATGAGTAGACCACGTACACACGCGCACATGAGCATCCATTCTGTGCACCCGCGTATACCGTCAAGTACCTAGAGCTCCACGTTGAAATGCATTGCGCACACATACTGTACTTACCCACGGGCAAATGTATATTGCATATACAGCCATTTATGTATACAATCATTCATACACAAACAACCTCAGTAGGGACTGACCTCATCTGTTAAACCTGGACTGTCTCCATTAACATCACCAGCCTGAAATTCAACCAAGAACATTTTTTATCCTCGCTACTCCTGCCCCCCACAAACGCACAAAAGGAGCCCCGATTCACACCCACTAGCCACCTCAGGATTAGCTTACTTTTTTGGTGACCCCTCCACCGTGTTCTTCACTGGTTCTATAAATTGACATACAGCACATTGTGTGTATGTCAAATACACACAATGTATACAGCACATTGTGTGTATGTCAAATACACACAATGTGCAAATTGCTCCCTGAGAACATCTTGAAATCAGCCATCAGACTCCTGCCAACCCACAAGCATTTTTTGTGTACCGTGTATGTATTTACACCAAAAGAAAACGAGCGTAGCTGCTTCATATAAGTGCAGTATCTTACTCAGCTGGCAAATAAAGGTGCTCGTTTAATACAGTGATTTAGGTACAGCAGGACATACCACCCCCTGCACAGCATTCAGAATGCGCAAGTAGGTCATGGGACTGAGAGTTGGCCTGTTATGGCAACCTAAAATTAGGAAAGTGCACAATGTTTTTTTTCTTTGACGCACATTTGACTCATTTTGCAAGTTAATCTGTTGCACATGCTAGCATTCTGCTAGCCGCTCATGTCACGTGGAATAATGCCATTGTTTTACCTTAGAATAGCAAATGCCTTGCCAGAGGTACTTTCAGTTAATTTGCAGAGAACAAATTGGCAACTTTGTCAGGTTATTTCTGGGTCCTACAAAGCAGCTGCCTTACATACTTAGTGAACGCAACAATGATCAACAGGCACAACTCTCCCAGAATTTATGTGGAGTAAAAATCTTCATGAACATACCAAAGACGTGAGGCTGTAGAGCAGGTAGCCTCATGGGCAAATATCTTCAGAAATCTCCTTAAAAGAAAGTCATTTCTGATGAGTAATCACGCCTAAAAATAAAATGCACTCGGGAAGTATCAAACATGACCAGACCAAATTATCATCTTTCTTTGGCAAGGCACTTTTTGTTTCCATTTCCAAGCCGCTAGAAATAAATATACAAGATAAACAAACGCATTCTATTAGATCTCTTTCATAAACCTCTTAACACTATTAAAATAATATATGATACATTTAAATTGAAGTTCTGACTAAAATGTCTTTTTACATTAGATGAGTATGTTCTGGTTTTCCCCATTCATTTGTTTACCTAAGAAATACTGTAATAAAGTAATGGAAAGTAAAGATTTACATGCAGCACACCTGAGATGCTTAAAAAAGCGCGAGATGTGCTGCTTGCAAGTTCTTTTCAATAACACTGTGGTCTTCCCTGGTGTTGCCAAGCAACCACAATCAAGCAGGACTTCCCACAAAGATGGTTAGCATATTTTGTGCTCAGCAGATATTCATCTGTTATAGTTCTCTTCTAGGTTTGTTAGACGATCTGCTTCTCCTTCATTTTTATAAAAGTAGTCTGATGAGTGATTGCACAGCACAGTGAGTTTTTTTGTTGCGACATTACATCCCGAAAATGTATCAATTTGCCCTGAAGAGAAGGCCACTGACTTCTATTCCCTGACAGAGAGTTTTCCAACCAACATGATGGTTATGTGGAGTCACACCATCAGAGGCTCAGAGACCAACATCTGCAGTGGTCCCCCATTATACAGTATATAAGCTTCATAGAAATACACTGTGACCAGTCTGATTTTGTCATGATTTGTTTTTCGCCAGTCCACCTGTAGGACAAGAGTGCCTTGTAGCACAGACTATCAAAAGCTTGCATCCAACACACTAATTTTGCTAACATATTATTTTTAATCAGAAATCTACTGATTTGAAATTATAATTTTAGTATTTTTTTTATTAAGGCAAAGATCTTGGTATGGTTGCTTGTGTTTCGATAACGTTTAATAGTTCTTCTTTTGTTAAATGGGAGAAAAAGAAATGTATATTTCTCAAAGTTAAGTATCAAAAAGGTTTTGTTAGTCCTGAAAAGCAGGCATCGTGTCGACACTAGTACTGAAAAATAGAAACAATACCCATCCCAACATGCCACTTTTTAATATTTTTAGAGGTTTTCAACAGTGCATATAAGATAATTCACTGGTGCATATGAAAAGGACAGTAGTTTTGTGAATACACTATTGAATGTTTCAATAGGTAGTGTGTTTAAGTACACTTTCATACAACATAACATTGAATATATGAACTAGAAGGGCACTCGGAGAGCGCAGACCTCCACCAAGGCCATTTCTATAAGTGAAAAATAATGGTCTTCCAAAATTCAATGGGTTCTACCTTGGCCCATGCTAAACCCTTCCACCAGGTGCCATGAAAATCGTGCCAGTACTTTTTCTGTAATCCTGCTGACAAACAGACAAACAAACCAACAAACTGAACTGAAAACACTTGGCGCTGGTAAAAATATGTTCGTGTGGAAAGTAAAGTTTTAATTATGTCCATCACGGCACCCTATAGTTGGAACTTTAAATCTGAAAAGCCAGAAAGTAAGCAAACATTTGAGAGTAGGTCAGGTCTGATTGTTGGCTGTGTGAATATGTAGATCTTCAAAACGTAAATACAGGAACAGAATTCTTGACACAGAAAGTTAACTAGGTCATTTTTTTTAAATGCTGGATAGCACGGTACATGTTTATATGGCTAAACATATGAGTGACATGTAAAAGTAGTGTCTTGCTCTGGGATAGTGATGTTTATTTTTGTTATGGTTTGATGAGTTTTCTGCCCACAGTAGTTAGACAGAGGTGAATGTTTTCACATGTCACTCATCAGTCAACCAGTTTGAGATAGCAAGATCTGTGTGGATTCATCGTGAAACAAAACAGCAACAATAGGAACTAATTTGTTCCACTAGATCATCAGGTCTAACATGAACATACAAATGAGGATTGAATGGCAGCTGTGAATTGGATACAAACCAAAAGCTGTCCTGAAACACTTTTTTAGCTACTATTTTATGCTTAAGTTCTCTTATATGTTACCATCCAGTGGATGCAGCCTCACCAATGAGAAACTGCCCCCTTCATATCTTTGAAACGCACTGGGACGCTTCACATAAATTGCATCATAATAATATCAAGGAAGACCAGCAGTTATAATCTTAAAGAATACGACATGTATTAAAAAAAATCCTTTTTATCCTTTTTTCACAAGACTTTTCTTTCACATTATTCCCCATATAGTTTGACAATGTTTTTTTGTACTATTTTTTAGTTGCTGCTCCGTAGTCCCACATGGTAATAATGTCATGTAACGACTGGACAGAAAGAAGCTTATTGTTGACATGTGAGGATGTACACTGCACCCACACATGTGCTCAGCTATCGGTTATCTTCACATCTTAACTGTTCGATCTGACACACCATCGCATATATTATACATATATTACACAGAGTTAACAATGGGCTTTTCTATCTTGAGCGGCTGACACAGATTTACATCTTTTATAGTGCTGATATGGTACTAAAATGTCCAGGGTTGGCAGGTCTGATAGCACCTAAAGCAAAAATAGCTCTGCACTGATCTGTGATCTGGACTGAGGTCAGAGTGAATTCCAGATAATGCATCTGAAATGGTTTCAACACTTGAGTCGGTTTTGTGGGAAAATGTAGCCCTCGTTCATTGACATCATCCCGTTCACCTGTAACTTTGAGGCGTAGCCATGTTTAGTGTAGAGCTGAGACAATGACCGATAACATGCTGCTGTACACGTCAGTTGCTCCGTTGACATTCAGGTCCCCTTTTCATTGGCCGGCTGTTTCTCTGTTTGTGGTGACGTCCTTGTTTCTGTTCAATCATTCAGGATTTTGTTCTCTTTTTTTTTTTATCAACAACATGCAAGTACAAATGCTTCTATGGTCTTTTAAAGCTAACTGTGATGTGCATTACTTCCACTGTTGCTCAATCTTGTTCCAAGATTATTTTCTCCCTGCGTTGACCAGCAAGCTAATAGCCCTCGTTTCTTTCTCTGCTGTGACCTTGTCTCCCTCTCCTCCCTCCGCGCTGTCCTCTGCCCTCCGTGAACCTACAGTACTAACAATTTTTAGACGTCTTGTGGACGCTTGGCTTCAGTGCTGTGTTGTTTTTATTTTTATTGCACTCTATTGAAGAAAAACGTTTGAAAAGTTGCATTTAATTTTCCTAGAATGCTTACTATTATCTGTGTCTGTACGCCATTTTTCTACCATTTTAGTTGCTTCTCTTCTATTTTAATCATTAGTCATTTTTATGTGGCGACCTCAAACATTTGCAGCATATGCCAGTCTGAGGAGTTTCATTGCTTCATATTGTGATCTGAAATTTTATACATGTCATAATAATACTTGATATGTACCTATTAAATATTTGGATTCCAAAAAAAACAACTTCTCTTTTTGTTTTGTATTTTACAGATTACATGAGGCTAATTACTTTTATTTCCTGTATAAAATATGAAGTCGGTATAATGAAAACAAATACACCATGAAATTATTCAGAAATTATCTAAAGTGGTCAAGCAGACGATCTCCACTCCCAAATTAATTTAGAGATTTTGTTCCCAGCTCTCTGACAGGCCAACTAATCATTGTTTTTTTTATATAAGATGAAGAATAAAATTGTAATGTATTTTTCTGCTTTAATTTTTTTAATTAGCAAGGCGCTCTCTTTACATAATATTTTCCACCAAATTGCTGGTGGTAGATGTTTGATACCTATGATTTCTTTTTTTTCTTCATACAAATGGGGAAAGCATATTTTTTTATGTTTTTCTCCTTTATTGTCCTTCCATGGATAAAGTTTAAAATTCTGCTACTTTACAATATTGGAAAATAAAAGTAAAATTGAAAGCTTTTTAGGCCTTAAATGAACACTTAATCACTATTTTAAGTCAAGAAGTAGCCATTTTATTACAGAAGACATTTTGACATGTCACAGTAGGAAAAGCACAGGTGTAAATAAAAATAAAAATCAACGATGGCTGAATTCCAATTCTCTGCTTTGGTTTCAGGGTCCTGGTATTGTGCATGCTGGGTCAATGTGTCAGGACTCAGTGGGACGCTTGAATTCAACAGAGCCATCGCTACTGTTATTAGCAACCCCTGTGCTTTTCCTACAAGTCAAAATGGCTGCTGTGAGAAAAAGGAGAATTTGGCCCAATCTAGAGAGCCAGGTGTTGCTTCTGTCTTGACTTAAGGCCCTGCTCACCCACACAGGTGTTTTGAGTTATTCTTCCTGATTGGACCACTGCTCAGGCTGAAGGTGGGCACAGCCATGTTGGAAATAACATGAGGTCACCAGACTACTGCTCTTATCCTGCTGATTGATATTGTTCTGCACTAACACACCACCTGTCATGCCCAGTCTGCACACAGACTAATAGAAACCTAAATTAAAAGACTTCTCCGGCTCCCTTAGTTCTTTCTGTAGTTCAGGCTTCCTGAGGCCATGACTTAACCAGCATAACTGTATAACTGCACATTTTACACTGATTTTAAATTCAGCGATTGAACGGTCATGTGTAGTTCGGTGTCCTGTGGAGCCCCCTGGTGGTGTAAACACACAGGACATGCTCTGGATGAATGCCTGCTGCTCTTTTGTAACTGACCTGATTTTCATCAGTTTGTGCACACTAAGCATCACAGAATACATGTTGGATACTAGTTACAGTATGACCAGGGGGCATTAAAAGAGCTTTATATAAGGATGTAAATTAATAACTTTCATATAACACAGATGATTATATGTGCTTCCACCACTCTGGTTGGTGCTCAGTGACATGTTAGTGCATCTCTAGCGGTTAACATAAGGCAGAAGTGTGATGTAGCCCAGGCTTGAAGAGCTCTTTAAAATAGAAAAAAGGACAAGATCTGCTCTGGTTCTGAGTTCAACAGATTTTCTTAAGTAAAGACACTTTTTGGAGTTTAGTTTAAATTAATTTGTGGACAAATATAGAAAGTAGACAATTGTTTTTGTTTGTTTTATTATCACAGAAGCACAACAGGTACCACTATGCAGGTGAACAACAAACTCAACACTATCATGAAAAAAAAAAAAAAAAAAAGTTAAAAGGAATGCTAATAAAAAAAAATAATCCAATCATAACATCACAGCATTTTTTTTTTCAACCTCCAAAACAAAATACTACAATATTGTCAGATATACATGGCAGAAAGAAGCAAAAGCACTTTGGATTATTTCCTTTCACGTTGTACCAATACTCATAAGTATTCTTTAATACTTTAGATCTTTAACTTGAAACTGAAGCGCCGACAGACATGCAGCAGCATTCATCTTTTCACTCCACCTCTAGTCTAAATGATTTCACTACACAGCTATGAAGTACCAATTATTGGGGCTGTCACTCAAAAGTAATGTTTCAAAAATCCAAACACTTAAGAGGATATTAGTGCTACTAAATAAAAATGGTCTCACTGAAATGCGTTATTCAATTCAGAGAGAAAGAATAGGAAACAAATTTTAAGTTGTTATTTAGCCAAATAAAGGAAAGCTGGAGTACCCGAGTGTAAACCTGATGACCTTTTTATTGTACATTCAAGAAATGAAGAATCCACCACCATAATCTATCAGAAAAAGGAAATACCAATAAAATCAATGACTTGACAAGAAATGGAAATTACACCGAACTTAATTAATAGCTATGACAACTATAATGTGATTGCAAGTTAAAAAAAAAAAGAAAAAAAAAAGTTTCTTCCTTTTATAGGTGACAACACCGATTAATCTCCAATGAAAACAGTATAATAAAACAGATGGTGGAAAATGGGGATGCACATCTTACATATTCCCTTGAACACAAAAAGCATGGGGGAGATGAATACTTGCATACAGAGAGCTACTGCCGAGGGTTTAACACAGACAGGGATTTATATGAGGAAGCTTGGATGGAAAAACATACAATGGGAAGAAAAAGGGAAGTAAGCTGGGGCTGGAGGGGCTGTCTAAAGGGCTACTCCTCATCCGAGGAGTCCCTGTCAAAATTGTAGGCCATGAAGAATACGTCAGGTCGAGGCGGGACGAGGGCATGGCCCGGTTTCACAATCTCAAAGCCCAGGAAACTGAATGTACGGACCAGTTTAGCTGTAAGAATAAGATAGGGACAACCGATGTTAAGTCACAACACGGAAACCAAAATTATAATTTTATCAGAGTTCTTCTGAATGATAACGGTATGCTGGCACGTACCACGATCATCTCTGTTCTTGTAAAAGCAGACAAACACGCTATCTACTTTCAGATGTTCTTCCGCATACTCCAGGAGAGCAGCAAAACTAGAGGGACAACAGAAGCAGCTCAGGTTAGAAAATGGAAAACAACCTCTAAGGATACAGTATATCATTTTTAAAAAAAAGAAGGAAAAAAAGGCTTTGGCTTCCTCTCAGATGAACGTGAGACAACCTGAATCTGTAAAAATCAGGCTAAACATAAGAGTCCAATCACTTTCAAAAACATTTTTTAGGCCAACCTTTACAAAATATTTGTTTTACTCCTACTTTAAGTGCCTGTTTACTCTCCTGTAACATGGCTCACATGTGCCAGTGTAAAGACCCTTAGCTTTATTCCACTTAAGGTCTCCTGTTGCCAACAATCTGCCTCACCTCTCCTTGCTGCCCTCAGGAAGAGGGTCAAGAGGTATCTCCACATAGAGTGCGCTGCTGCTTAGGACAGCATCCCATTGTATTGTCTTGGTAACGGTGGGACGACTTTGGAAGTGGAGTATCCCAGGGCGACCATTCCCTGCTGGCTCCTCCGTTACACTCAATTTTCGATCCTGGAAACATAAACAGCAGTAAAACATCTGAAAACAGCAGTGGGTGACATGTAAACAAACCGACACTAGATCAAGTGACAGGAAATGGTTTACGCTCCTATTCTTGACACGTTTCTTCCTCTAAAAACAGATTTCTCCCATTTCTGCACCTGACTACATTTCAGCAATAATACTGTGTGGTGTGTGTGTGTGTGTGTGTGTGTGTGTGTGTGTGTGTCCGTCCTTACTGAGTGGAGTGGCCGAGCTAAAGGAGTGTGATCCCGTGTGCCATTCCCTCGCCCACCTGGGATCTTCAGGGGTGGGAGAGGGGCATCAGGAGCACCACTGAGGCCCCGGGCCGCGGGTACTACTACTACAGTGCAGGGACAGCCTGGAGGAGAGCACATAATCACAACACTGTAACAGGAAAATCACAATCCACTTATAATTAACATTTATGTACTATGTGTTTCTGTGTCAAGGATGCATATTCAGTATTTTTATATAACTACAACCTCAAAAGCTAAGTCACAGACTAAACTGGGCTTTGACTAAGTTTGATATTGCGAAACAAGAAGAATTGCAGCAATTTCACACAGTGGAATATAGTGCACATACATGTATCTTCTGAGATGAAGCCACAGTTGCTCAAATACTTGTTAAAACTAACTTCAGGCTAATTGGTTTTATTAGAAATAAAATGTAGGATTTTCCAATACTGATATAATTTTTTTTTCAATTTGTATACTTTACCAAATACTGCCACTACTAACGTTTAAGTGCTCAATCTACAAGATGTTACACAAGCAGGCCGGGAGGCATTTTTAAACCACCTACAGTTAACGTTCCTCAAAACAATGACACCGTGTTTACAGAGTTGTTGCTAAACTTTTTAGGAGTGGTGCACCGATGCAGAAGGATGTGGTGGAAGGCAACCAAGCTAAAATATTGGCTGCTAAAACCACAAACCCAGACTCATATTCTTGAAATCATGTCTTCGTGTTGTTAGTTAAAACAGCCAGCCTAATTTAAGATGTTAGCGGAGTTGCTAAAATATCCACAAACAAAACCTTTGTTGTGCTGTTTGAAAAAATTGTTGGGTAAACATACTTTGTCGTGTGCCCCAATACACATAACATTAGGAACATGGCAGATTTTCACACAAACATAAGGGTTTGTATTAAGACTGCAACTAAAGGTTATTATTAATTGTGAAAAATACCCATTACATTTTCCTAATGGACAGGGTGATGTCATTTAATTGCTTGCTTTGTACAAACCAAGAAGAGTATCTGTTAACTGTACAATAAGACAAAAAAGCTGCTAATGCAGACTGAGAAGCTTTGTTTTTTTTAACAATTTACTATTAATTAATAGGGCTGCAACTGACTAGCTTTCATTGTCAGTTATTTCAGATAATTTGTTCCGACTTTGAAATGTCTGAAAATAGTAGGAAAATGCCCATTATAATTATAGACGGCCCCAGATGACAAACAGTCAAAACCCCAAAGATGTTCAGTTTACTATCAAACATGACAAAGACAAGCAAGACAGTCTCACGTTTGAGAAACCCCAGTGTTTATTTTGAATTTTTGCTCGAATACCCCCCCCCAAAATAAAAAACGATTATAAATGTTGCTAATTAATTTCAGTGCATTGATAAATCAATGGATCGATCGAGCGATGTGGCTTCGTTAAAATAGCTGGGTTGCTCATAAATATGTCTGATGAGTCCTGTCCGATACATCGCTGTTATATGTGCCGTCACGCTTTTTGGGGCCTTCGCGAGGCTGCTGCTGCAGTAAACTGTCAGTTGCGTAATAATCAACCTGACTCACGAGATCATCGTGTGCTCACCTGATGACCGTCAGGTGAGCACATTCTCACTCCTTTATCTTTAATGGATCCACCAAAATATTACAAGTAATAACGTGACCCTCCGGTCAAGTCGTCTCACGTGACGAATCAGCACGAGCACAATGTCAAATATTTGACGTCACGCTACTTTTAACATATTTTTCTGAAAACGTTTAAGACGGTTTTCTCTTTAAAAAAGCGACGGTGAAATAATAACATTTAAATCCATTATCAGTATTTACTCTCTGAATTAAACGGTTAACTTAACGAGACGTCTGATGACGTTCTCACCTAAAGACACTTATTACGACAACGTTAGAATGTTGGTGACGTACCAGAGTTCCATAGCTACCGTTAGCTTACAGTTAGCTTGCTAACATGCTAATGTCGTCTCTCGGACCGGCAAATTATTCCCCGGAGCTTTTGTTCAACTTGACATTTTATTTAAATACCAAGTAAACGATGGCTGTCTTTGCACGTCAACACTGGGCAATTGTTGATGCCGCGTTTTACGTACAAAATGCACCATTTAAATGTAAATACGTTTTACTTCCGCTTTTCCCCGTCACTACGAGCTACGTTAGCTTAGCCGCCCCTCCCCCACACCGCGGTTAGCCGCTAGCTAGGTGAGGTGTTTTTCATTCGTTACTTACTTCCCGATCATGTCACAGATACCATTACTCAAATCCGCCATGGTAGATAAAGACTGTTGTTTTCCTTCTTTCTCGCGAGCAAAGCAATGACTGTTTAGGATCCGCTGGAGGTTGGATTTTACCATCCGGCCTCGGGGAGAGACACGACGGGCTTACTGCTCTCTGCAATTCTCGGCAAGCTAATGATCGGTGAGCGTCGGGACTCCGAGCTGGTGAGAAAACAGGAGTGAAGTCACCAGCAGTGGAGGGGACACGCTTCCGTTAGAGTGTTTGGTGACTTCAAAATAATACTGGGATGAAAGGCTAAACGTTTTAGGTAGGTCATCACGGTTTATAGGGAACATTTAGAATATAATAACATATAATATCGATGACATTAGGAATATTTAGAATATAATAACATATCATATAGATAACATTAGGAACATTTAGAATATAATAACATATATAATATATCAATGCCATTAGGAACATTTAGAATAGAATAACATAAATTGATGACATTAGGAACATTTAGAATAGAATAACATATAACCTCTCCACCACATTTTTCCAGACTGTCCAGTTTGCAGCCAATGATGGAGCTGGCCTTCTTAATACCAAAGAAGGGTTATGGAAATTAAACTGTCTTAATGGTATCTATTGTAAAGCACAATTTCTGTTTGTATGAGAAATAATAAGGTTTACAGGTAACATACTTTTAATATACTGTGTTTTATTTACTATTTAATTTATATAGTAACTTCCCTGGACTGTAGCCGGGATTCTCAAACAAGCGAGGTCATGAATCTATAGGGAAGAAGGTCATATGTGAAAAATGTATTTGAGTTCTGAGTTAAATCAGAATTTAAACTGAACTGAATGTAACCTCCAAATTCTTGCAATGCTCATAGATCTGAAGCAAATGTATTGTTTGTGTGGTTTTCTGTGGGAGGCCTATCAATTCACAGTGAGGTGGTATCGCGACTCTGTTGCCACTTTGGAAACAGCATACGGGCTACACTATCTTTTTCAAGCTTTCAACTACACTTCAAGACTGTGAGATAAGGATGAAAGATCCACAAAAAGATAGTTCGTGGACCTTGAGTTTTCTAATTTCCATTGTCAGGAATTAACCTAAAGCAAAAAGCTAAAGCATACTGTTCGGTTTCTTACTTATCCTGATTTCGATTGACAGCACAATTAACGTCAATTAGTTTCTGCAAAAATACTCATCTTTGCACAACATGCATTATACAGATAGATATTGATGTTAAAGCATAAGATGGGCCTGTTCTCAGAGTTGGTCCCTCTGCATTTCATTTGTGGCATTTTAAATGAACAGCCTTATCGGCCAGTATTCTACTCTGCCTACCAAAAATAATCTAAATAATCATAATAATAATAATAATAATAATAATAATAATGGAACACAAAAGTAACCCCTGGCTTAACACAGGCTGGGTTCAAATCTAAAGGACTTCTGTTTAATTTCGCTTTTTTTTACCATGAAAATAAACATAAGAAATGGGACTTTTATTTTGAAAGAGAAAAGCTGAGCCTAAAATGAGCTTATATTTAGCTTTACTACCTGCTAACAAACGCTAACCACTGAAGATGCTACTGTAACTTCACTTCAGACATTTGACTGGCCTTACCTATGACCACTGTTACAATAGCACCAACAACACATAGTTATAGATGTATTATGCATATACCTTTAGTGCAATTACTTTATTGTAAAAACTAACTCCGTGTCCTTCCTTCCTGATTATCCCCGTTAGCTGCGGCCGAGAAAACAAACCGCGTCGCTGTTCCGTGTGTTAGCTTCCGATAGCGGTCGTGTGTTTACATGAGGGCGTCTCATGGAAAAGTACCGAGGACGGAGAAAAACAAAGGCACTAAAGGGGAATTATTTCCACATGAGTATCTACCTCTCGGCTCATTTTGACCCTCTGACAGAAATGTGTTGATTTGTTAGTGTAGCCTGTGTGTCTTAAGGAAAATGTTCAGGTATTTGTACTACACTTGACTTCACTTATACAGTATTTTTCTAAGGAAAATATTGTACTTATTACTTTACTACATTTATTTGACAGCTATAGTAAATAATTACGTTGCAGATTATTTTTGAGGGTTTTTACATTCAAAACATCGGATTAGTTCATGAAATAGTGTGGATTATTAAACTACCCATTAGTATACAAAGCAATCCTATCTGGCTTCTCCTTGATCAGTTGACACATTAGAGTACTGCTTACATTATTGCATCAATAAGTCTAATACAATAATTTTATATATATATATATATATATATATATATATTATAGTGCATTCTGTTACCAAAGCTTCTGTACATTACTGAAATAACATTGTGAGTGGTTTACTTGTAATGGAGTATTCATGGTGTTCTTCTACTTTGACTTAATTGTTTGATTATAAGATTTATTTTTCAGGCTATTTTATTCCATAAACTGCACTTAAATGACTGGAAGATAATGAGATGTAACATCTTTAAACTACTGCGCATAAGTTTAAAACATTAAAAAGGATGATAATAGGAGAAAAGTCAGTATGCAATGAACAAATTCGGTGTTGTACACATAAACTGTACATAAGATGCACAGAAAAAACATCTCGTCTGCCATTCCTATTTCGTCCACACGGTGTCGACAAAGTACCAGCAAATCAAATCATAGCACGTCATTCAATTCAGACAATATCATACTGTACTGTAAATAGTGTAATACATAAGTTGACATCTATCTTTATAACTATTTATTAATCTGCTTAGGAAATATTTAAAAAGCGTAATAGTGCTTTTATGTCCCCAAAATACATTTCCAATATAGCTCAATAAAACTGCACATTGGACATCAATTCTATACATTTCTTACTATGATATGTAACATGATGTATAATACTTTTTGTTTGCATTAAAGTTTCTTGTTGTTGAAAGGTATACACAAAACATCTAGCCTTGTCTTTCTTTCAGCTTTTATATTCGTTGTACTAGTTGCTGCTACTTGCAGGGCTTTTCTTGTAGAGGGGGGTTCATTGAGTTCATTTTAAAGGAGCAGTTTGATATTTTACCCTCACTTTTTTTGGTTTATTGCGAAGAATAAAATGAGAATCATTAAGTTAGCACCAGAAAGCAAATGTTTCCCTGAATGATGAACTAGTCCTTTAAGGTGTCAACAAAACTAATTGCTACCGTAATATCTAGTTAATTTAAACTCATGCTAATGTCAGTGTCAAAAATATCTCTCCTCCTCTGCCTCTTATTTTTCAAGCGCCTTCTCCCCCCGCCCGCCCTCTCATTGAAGTTTGTCCCTCAGTGCGATCCGTTGGTCGTTCAGCGAAGCGAGAGGAGAAAAAAAAGAAAAGCGACGCCTGAGAGCGACGCTTGCAGCTGATGTACCGCTGGCTCAAACATGGAGAGCGACACCACAGTCAGAAGAATAAAACCCTTCGGGGGACAGAATTATTCGGCGCAAGATAACGACGGTTCCCGAGACCGGTGCGCCGATAACGGCTGCAGCGGTGACCCGAAGAGGAAGCCCGAAGTCAGCCTCTATCTGCTGCGGGAAGGGCTTGCAGCTTCCCTGGTCTCTGTGTTTATTTTGGTGCTGTGGGGACTCGTTCATGTATCGTTGCAGCAGCTCGTCATCGGGAAGCCAACCGGCGAGTTCAACGCAGTGAGAGCCAGGTGAGTTTGGTGCCCTGTTAACTGTAATGCTCTTGTGTCTTCATATGTTGGCTAACGGAGAGCCTCAGCTAACCTTTCCTCTAGTTTAGCAACAGACCCGCCTAGAAACCACTACCGGTTGTCCCCGCCCCTCCACCTCCACCTGTTCCTCCAATGTAACAGACAGGTGTTTGAACGGTGTGCAACGGGGAGAAGAGTTTCTCCTGCATACAGCGTGTATGGACCCCGAGATATTATAATCCAAAACTATTATGCTGTACTCTCGAAATCCAAACCTGTAAAACGCACCAAAAGTTGACCTTTTGGCAAGTAAGGCAACACATGGCGATGTATATGTAGCAACATCTCGTCCTCAAAGGCAGTTCAAAGAGCCTTACATATTTAGACATTACAAAGGATGCATTATATAAACAAATCAAAGGAAAGGGAAGGAAGTGGAGAATCAATGATTTGAGTCATTTGACTTCACACCATTTCTGTTTTTATTTATGTCATCTGACTGTCTTTGGGTTGACTGTCCTTCAGTGGGAGAAAACAAAAAACAAGCAATTTGAAGATCAGTTCGGGCTCTTGGGGCCTTCGATGTGCATTTTCATGAACTACATGATTAATCAATTATTTAAAGCAATGTTCTCGAAGATTAACATTGGGGAATGAGGTAACTCAATGAAATCCCTTGCATTTGCAGTATTAAGAACGCTGTGTGGATCTCTCTGAATTGAGGTACAAAAACACACCTGCAGTTGAAAGAAAACCAAACGGAGATCTTCGCGGTTGTAAAAAATCAGTTTGGTCAGTCATGGAAATGATCACCAGTCTAGTTGCTACCGTACTCTGATTTTCGACATCAGCCATTAAAGGTGCATCTGTTGATATGAGCTACAATACAACATTTAATGTGACAATTTAGAAAATCAAGTTGATGTACAACTTCACAAATGGGGAGGAAAAAGGGACCCTGGTAACCTTTGTTTAGCAGCCTGCATGACGATAAACAACCATTCAACCTCCTGTTCACTCCAAGAAGCTGTAACGTTTTAGATTAAAAAGCTTAACAGTGCAACATATTTTATCAGATTTTCAGATTATGGAACTGAATCTGAGGTCTGCACGGCTGCTGTCGAGCTCTTCAAAGTGCTGGACGAAGGGATTTGCCATCAATTGGCTGGTTGCTGCATAAATGAGTCCGGCATGAACTGATTTAGAGCTCCGAGCTTCTCTGCTCACAATCATGACTCTGAGTCCATGTCCTGCCAATACATATCTGAATTATGAGCCTCAGCATAAAACAATGCCTTTTTATGCTGCTTATGAAAGCAGCAGTTGAGACATCTTCAATATCATTTGGTAGCACTTTGTCTCTACAAGAAAACAATATGTCAGGGAAGACTTTGAGACTTTCCAGAGCAAAAGCAAAGAGAAAATTTGTAACAGTTGGACTGTAACACATGGCTTCATCCACCACCATGTTTAGATGACAGGCGTTATTATTTCGTCACCTTGAGCATCAGCGAGCACAGCAACAATTCTGCTGGGCTGCGGGGGGCGGAGCTAACATTAGCCCTAATTGAACATCTGCAGCAAACAACAACAACAACACCACCACCAGCCGCTGCTCCTGCAAAGAGAAGATGAAAAGCGTCTGTTTTTCTTGCCATGTGGGTTGCTTGGCTTCATTTCCTCTGCTCGTCTCCTGAGGGAGTCAAAGTAATACAGAAACATGGCATACTGTAACCTGACTGGGTCAGGACGGGGCTAGCATGACAAAGACGGGTTACACCCTGTTTGTTTTAAAAAATGAATGAAAAATCCAATCATTTTTCTTCTAGTCTCGTCTTTTCTGCGGCCACCTTAATCTTTTGATCTATAAAATATCAAAAAATGCCAAAAAATACCTTTTACAATTTTCCGTAACAGGAGCTGACATATTAAGATTTTTTTTCTGACCATGTACAGTGAAGTATTTGGGTATTTGGAGCTACCAATAAAATGGTCACATCAAACCTCATTTAAATCACCAGTATTTGGGGAAAAAGTACCCACACAAATACTTTTACAGTCATCAAATCCAGCACTCCTTTGATTGTCTTACATAAATGACAATGAGAGGTGTATAATTGTTCGCCTGACCCCATGAAATGCTAAAAAAGGAAAATTATCTGCTTGTGAACCAAAAATAGGACAGTGTTTAAATGGGCTAACATTAAGACAATTACATAAACACCAGAGTCCATGGAGATATCTGAACTATGCACACACACGGATGCGCACACTGTGTTGGTTTGCAACCACGTCAGCAAGCACACGGATGTATTCAGGAAACATATTCAACTTAGTTTAAGTTTTGAAACCTCAAGGTGGTTTTAACAAGAAAACCATGGACTGTGACCTCATACGTACATACACGGTCTTTAACAGAACCATTTAACTGCAGGTCATGAATGGGAGATGCTATGATGTTGTGATGAAACATGTAGGCTTGGTTTTCTGTCTGTTCACAGTTCAACAGCATCACAATATTCTCCTTTTCGCTCTTCCCTCGCAATGCAGACGGCACTTGGAGCAGATCACCAGCGTCGGCCCCCGTCCGGTGGGCAGCCCGGAGAATGAAGTCCTGACGGTGGGCTATTTGTTGGAGCAGATTGAGAACATCCGGGTTGAGACCGCAGCGGGCCACCATCAGCTCACGGTAGACGTGCAGCGTCCCACCGGCACTTTCTCCATTGACTTTCTCGGAGGCTTCACCAGCTTCTACGACCGTGTCACCAACATTGCCGTCAGGCTCGAGCCGAAAGGCGGGGCGCAGCATCTCATGCTGGCCAACTGCCACTTTGACACAGTGGCCAACAGTCCAGGTACGACAACGTTCCTCCTCCTCCTCTGCCGACTGCATGTGAGCGCTTACTGAAGGCACTGAAAGGGATTGAGGTTTTGGTGAACAGATTTACATGCAGTTACATGCAGAAAACAAACTGGAATTACCAGAAAGGAAAGGACTTTCAAATGTCAAGCTTTGAATAAATGAAAGAGAATAAACATTGGAGCAATAACACCTGTATATTTGATCACAACTATCTTCTTCAACTTCTCAAATCTACCGTTGGGACCCTTCAAGTCCCATCTTGTGTATAGAAAATGTTGGATTGTATTGCTGTGTCCTTCTCTCTGACTGTTTTTTTGGGGAGTTGGTTTCATTTATGGCCCTAGGGATGGCATTGTCAATCTGTTGGTCCACCACTTTGGTCCAGACTGAAATATCTCAACAACTGTTGAAAGGATCATCATTACATTTCCTACAGACATTCATGTTCCCTCGAGAATGAAGCACACTGACTTTGGTGACCACCCTACTTTTCTTGTAGCGCCACCACGAGGTTCTCACTTGTGGTTCACACTAAAATATCTTGATAACTGCAATTTGGATCAGGCATTCATGGCCCCTTTAGAAGGAATTGCAAACTTTGATCCCTTCATTTTTAATCTAGCGCCATCATCGGGTTAGATTTGTCCAATACTTTGGTTTACGACCAAATACCTGTATGCTGATGTGAGCATATAGCTTGATGTGTAGCCTCTCAGAGTTGCTAGCATGGCTGCAGCTCTTTTCCTCACAGTGTGCACAAGCCATGGGTTTGCAGCATGCAAGCCCTCAGGTTCTTTATGATCATAATACTCTCATTTGTGTCAAATGTGAACTGTAGTCATGTGGACCACACTGTGTGAAATGTAGCCAATCCGGAAAATGTAGATTTCTTAATTGCTCTAAGCAGCAATCAGGGGATCACGGCTAGATTGCACCATAATAGAAGAGTTTGTTGATGATAGAGTGCATATTAAGTAGTCATAATGTCTTTGTCTCGTGTTAATTCTGGAGTTTTCACTGTTTCACTCCACACCCTTGAGCCTGTTGGGGA
Organism: Ophiodon elongatus; assembly: GCA_016806645.1. Taxonomy (NCBI): domain Eukaryota; kingdom Metazoa; phylum Chordata; class Actinopteri; order Perciformes; family Hexagrammidae; genus Ophiodon; species Ophiodon elongatus. Next base: position 842,160 of record JACSYO010001905.1, read on the forward strand.
GACATATTTCCCCACTTAACACAAATACAAATGTGCACACACACAGCTGCAATGCCTTTTGATTCCTTGGAATCCTAAATTCTTGTTTATTCTTAAAATAATAATGCGAAGAAAATAATTACTAGGTAGCATATTATCTTGCACATATTTGTATCCACATGTTTAATGTAGGTACAGGGCAAACACGTTCAGCAAGTCAAAGTACTTACAATTAACTCACTCTTTATTAGTTTAAAGAGCAACAGTAAAGTATTCAGGCTTTGTTTGTACTCGCCCTCTTCTGAATTCTCGCAGAGCTTTTTGGGGACAAGGATTAATATGTAGCTGGCATATATGGCAACGCCGGGGGCATAAATGGTACCCTGACAGACAGTGAACAGGCTCCCACCCCCACCTCCTAAACACATTCAATCCAGAAAGCCGGAGCACATGACTCTCTGATTCTCTTTGAGAATTCTTTCCGCCCTTTCTTCACATTTATTCCCACTAAATTGTGTTGACCTGTCTAATCTTTCTGCATCACATGCCTGGTTCACATGTTCTTTTCTTTTCTTCTCTTTATTACCCCCTTTTTTCTCTTTGTGCTCTCACCCTGATACAAGCAGTCAGGGAGCTGGGTGGTTACCATAGTCGCATTCTTCTCATGTTTGCACTCAGAGCCGACTCCCTTTTTTATTCTCATGTGTTTGAGTTTTTGTTATTCTGATCACCTGCATGCGTTTCAGTCTCAATCTCAGGACAGTTGTGTGAACAATTGCACGTCTCTGTGTAAATGCCAGACCGAGCCAAGCTTCTGTTGCCTGATACAAAGGAAAGGAAAGTAGAAGCAGGTTTTTAGCATTGACCCACACACACTGGTTTCCTTGTCTTAGGTGCCAGTGATGACGCAGTGAGCTGTGCAGTTATGCTGGAAGTCCTCCATTCTCTGGCCAACCAATCTACTCCTCTTCGTCATGGAGTTATCTTCCTCTTTAACGGGGCAGAGGAAAATATCCTTCAGGTAAACTGAAGTGACGGGGACATGTTTTACACTTTGGGTGTCACACTAGCTCGTCTCCACCACTTTGGATTGTCATTTTATTTGAAACGTTTCATCTACTTTTCTTTTTCTTATTTCCACTGTTACATTCTTACGTTCTCACTAACTCTTTGTCTTTTGTTTTTAATCCTTGTCTCCCTTAGGCCAGTCACGGTTTCATTACTCAGCATCCGTGGGCCAAGCAGGTGCGAGCCTTTATTAACTTGGAGGCTGCAGGTGTTGGGGGCAAGGAGGTTGTTTTTCAGACAGGTACCGTACCAAACAAACTGTTTCGGTTTGGTTTCTCCTCTGGTTTCCTCCGCATGTTTGTTTTGCATGTGCAATGCAAATGTTTTTTTTTAGCTGCACTAATTAAACCATTAGTTGTCAACTATTAAATTAATTGGCAACTATTTTGATAATGGAAATCAAAATTCTCTGTTTCTGGCCTCTTAAATGGGAACATTTTCTGGTTTCTTTACTCCTCTTTCACATTGAACTGAATATCTTTTAGATCAAACAACTTTCTTTTGCATTATGTACCTACAGTGTATGTCCTTGCTCCAACCATCTACCCTCTGGCAGGCTGCCACTATCCCTTATCTTTATTGACTGCCAGCTGCCCGATTATGGTTCCTGAGGAGCCTGTAACATTGTATTTATATAAAAGACATTATGTGATGCAAGTACTTGGCACAACTGATATGTGTTATACATCAAACAAGCTTAAAAGCCTACTTTACCAAAACCACAAACAGCTCGAAGTTAAGACAGCAAGAAACAGGGTTTAAGAACCCCCATAATGCATCGTCTTCTACAGAATGATTCTTCTTTGTGCCAAAACCTAGGAAAGTGAGATGCAAAATATCCTAGTAGCCTTTTCCTCCCTTTCCCCAAAAGGTCCAGAGAACCCGTGGCTGGTCCAGGCCTACGTTCATGCAGCCAAACACCCCTTTGCCTCCGTTGTCGGCCAGGAAGTCTTTCAGAGTGGCATCATCCCCTCTGACACTGACTTCCGCATCTACAGAGACTTTGGTAACATCCCAGGTAATGCAGAACAATCTTCAGATAACAGTATAGAAGTTAGTAATAGAAGTATGGAGTCAAAGATAAGTGGCTGATAGATTTACAAAGCAAAAGTCTTTTTTCTTTTTATCTTATTTTGTGTATACATGCATTTAATTTTTTACAGGCATCGATCTGGCTTTCATTGAAAATGGTTTCATCTATCACACCAAGTACGACACTTCTGACAGGATCCTGACAGACTCGATACAGAGAGCTGGTAAGCAGCACACACACACACACATGCATCTACGTATACGTGCGTGGACAAAAACTTAAATAGGTGTCATCCTATGCTTTTATTATTGCATTCATTGCAAATAGCTGGTGTTAGCTGGTGGGTGTCTGAATGTCAAGGAGAGGGCGGTCACTGCAGCAGTAGACTGGTTTGGCAAAAACGGCTGCCAATGCTTTTTTTTTGGTTATAGACACAAACGCGTTGTCCTTTTCGTGCATTATCCCCGAGTTTCAGACTGGTCAACACTCTGCTGATCTCATTATTTCCCTGCAAACTAAGAAATGCATACATACATACATTGCAGCCTCAGCCTTTTACTGTACTTGCCCTTCTTAACTCTGTGCATCTCTGTTGCTGTTGTTTTTGCTTTACTTAGCACAGAATCCAGTCAGTCAGCACTAAAAACCCGAGACGGTTGGCATCTTTCCTCCCTACCTCAGCAGCTGCTGGACATCGCTCCTCTTATTCTGTGTAAAGTAACTAACTGACAGTCAAAGGCATGAATTATTAGGGAGAGAAAGTGAGATTTTAGAGGTTGGTAGAAGGTATTTTTAGTCTGTCAAGAAGGAGGCAGAACAGTTTTGTTAGGTGGAGAGTAGATGCAGCACAGGGGTAGTAGCTCTGCTGTGTTTTTTTTAGCCAAACCCCATCATTCAAATCTCTTTTTTTCACAGCTCTCCTTTTCAACAAAGTGGGGGAAATCTGCAAGGCTAGCATTGCTCTAATGTAGCATCACTTTTGTTAAAATCTATTTGTGAAGATGATATTATATGTAGATATATAAACAAGAGCATGGCAATATATGTTACATTTTACTGTGGAATAAAATGATTACATATGATTTTTAAATAGTTTTGTCATCGTGAAATTCAGAGAGGAAAGTTATGGGTAAATGGTAAAGCAGAATTGTTTGGCGAAGCAGTGAACCCAACATGAACAAGTAGATGTTGTACACTCAGTTGTTTACACTTTTAGGCCACAGTGAGCCTACCAGGCGAAAGAACAATGGAGCCTTGTTGTGTGTGTGTGTGTGTGTGTGTGTGTGTGTAGACATGCAGGCAGCAGTACATAGAGCAGCTCAGATAAAAGAAACTTGGCCTTGGGCGGCAGTAATCCACACGGCGACCGTTTCCCGATCCTTCAAGTAGCCAGATTGTTCATTTACATTCAACATCATGATTGTAGCCATGGAGTCCACTATATGTCCCATATCCTACACTATAACTGTTGTATAACAATGACTGGCCATTTAAGCCATAAATCAGACTTGCCCTCACACACACCACTATACTCTTTGGCACCGTAGTGCTCGGGGCATAGCTCTTATTTTCTCTCACAGATCATTCTCTCACAAACACCAAACACCCTGTAGTACTGATCTAAGACAGACAATTGTGTGTGTGAGTGAGATTGTGCATCTTATCTTCCATATCCTGTCATGAAAAATAATAATAGTATAGTTGTGTTAAGAGAATTGTAATGTTTGTGTGGGAGAATATGACATACAAGTATTATTGTACATGTAAGAGAGTGTAGAAGTGTCTATTGGAGTAGATTAATTGTCTTCCATAGACCTTTCTGTTTATACTATAATTACCAAGTTAATTTAACTGGTAATGTAACTGATGATTAGGCTCAATACACAGTAAAACTACTTAATTTACTAGTATCTTGTTTAGTATTCATGCAGGGTTCACAAGCACATGGTCTTATTGCTGCATAAAATACTGTCTGGGTGGCCGTGCAGGAATGACATTACCTCAGTGTAGCCTGACTCTGCTGGTCAGAAGGTTGTCTGAGTCATCAATAAACCGTCTCCTGCATGTGATGCGTCAGCTCTATAAAGGATGCGTCTCTTTTGACCTATGAAGTTATCACTTTCATGTTCAGTCATATTATCCTTTTCCTTCCTCTTATTGTATGGCTATAAATACAAATGGTGGAAACCAGAAACCACAATAGAGTAAACTCAGTATTTACTCCTTAGTTTGTCCCTTTCCATGAATTCATATAGTCTTCCATACAGTGCTGGTTTAAAATGAAGTTCATGTCCTGCTTACATTTTGCTGAAATCAACGCAGTGAAATGAAACCGCTTTATTGTGTAACATGTCAGCTTTGAACCACTTCACCTTGAAACTCACTTCCTGTTTTCAGGCGACAACATCCTGGCGGTCCTGAGGTACCTGGTGATGTCAGAGAAGCTGGCAGATTCCTCAGAGTATCGTCATGGCAACATGGTATTTTTCGACCTGCTGGGGGTAGTTGTGGTGGCCTACCCAGCCCGTGTCGGCACCATCCTCAACTACATGGTAGCCGCAGCCACCTTTCTCTATCTGGCCAAGAGAGCCTCACTACCAGGCAATGGGGGTAGGTCGCCATTTTCTATGTTGAATGCATATTATGCCATTTTCTGCACACGATGTGTGTTTTCTGCTTTGTGGCTTATTCAAATGTTTTTCTTGCAAACTGTGAGATTAGAAGTGTCCAATACAAACTTGTGGGGCCGAATCCAAATTGACATTTAATTGTTTTTCTCAAAGAGTTTGATGAGTGTGTTCGGTCTTCATTTACCATTCACCACCATCTCTCTTAGGTGGCCGATATGTTCGAGATCTGGCCTATGCCACAGGTGTAGCGGTCCTGAGTTGGTTCGTCACCCTGATGTCGGTGCTGATTGTCGCTCTGCTCGTCTCTCTGATGGGCCGCTCCATGTTTTGGTACAACCACTTCTACGCCTCAATCTGCCTCTATGGGGCTGCCGCCACGGGCAAGATAATCCTCATCCACACGCTGGCCAAGAACTTGTACTATGGAGTAAGTGGAGTTTTTATTGTAGGGCTTCCTTTTAAAGGTATAGTTTGACATTTTGGGAAAAAGCTTTATTTTCTTTCTTGCAACTAGTCCGTATCCCCCAAAATCCACCTACCAGCACCCCAAACGGTGCTGCTTCCGCCAGTGTTTATGCTAAGCTAACCACCTCTTGGCTCCAGCCTCATTTTAGAAGGGACAGATATGAGATGAGAATTAATGTTGTCAATCTTCTTAACTAATTCTTGGCAAGAAAGCAAATAAGCGTATATACCGAAAGGTCTAGACCAAAGGTGGGCGTTTACATATTTGCTCTGTTGAGGCTGAAAGAATGTCTACCAGCTTGACTTAGATTGATATCTAACGATTCTTCTTGTTGAAGGAAACATGTTTTTACATTTAAGAGTTTCTTCTGAACACAGTGTAAACTTTGTCTTCGGTTCAGTATGATCAACTCAACTCTTAACTCCTTTCCTCCCTTAAGTTTTTCTTTATTGTTTGAGGGCACTATTTACTTGAGCACAATATCTCATCATGACTCGCTGAGCTCACATTTAATGGGGACTAAAGTGCAGAGCGGGGAAAGCCAGGCGGATCCTATTCCTTCATGGTGATTTCAGAACAGCAGCTCTTTGTGTTTGATTACACAGCTGTAGAAGTGTCAGACCAGCAGTCATCTTTTAGAACATGATCATTCACCAAATAGTGTCTAATGCTGAAAACCAATTGGTATGTCTTGCTGTGGTTGTCTAGCTATGAAATGTTAGCATATCTACCTGCTGATAGCAAAGCCTATCCTTGCAATTCCAGAGGCAATGCAGGAGCAGCTGGATGCAATTCAATTGACATATTGTATGTCTTACATGCAGTAAATATAAGCGTTTATTTGAGATTAAAACCAGGACAGAAAGTGTACTTTCATCTGAAGCTAACCACGTTATGAACTCCAGATTTCCATGGCCACTTTCCAGAAAGGACAGACTAACCTCTGTGCCAGACCACGTAAGACCTCAATCTCCAATGAAACAGAATCTTTATTCAAAGCACTATTTATCTTCGGCCTTATTTTAAATAGTATTTTCATAGACAAAAGAGTCTAGATACAAGCGGACAGAAATCAGTAGTCCTTGAAGGAAATATAATGAATGATGACTGTATGAGAACTCTACAAATGTCTCCAGATTGCGTGATAATTTGGTATTTTGGTTCAGTGGTTTCCAACCTTTGTTGCTTGATGTTCCAAATGTGCTCATTTATGTTGATAAATAATAATAATTATAAAATTAACAATTAAACTGGATATAATTTAACTCTAAATTGTGTAAACGTGGATATAATAGTGGATGTTGTTTTTTTAGCACTCTGAAATGCATCATTGATCAGGTGTTGTAGCTGACTCAATATGTTGATTTTTTTTTTTTTTTTTTTTCAAGTCATAAATTCTATTTTATCACATTAGCTACCACAATATTTCCACATACTCCCTGGCAACTGCCGAAGTACCCTTTGCGCTGGTACAAGTACCCCTGGTTGAGAGACACTGTTCTGGTCTACACAATGACTCTGAAGCAGCGAACACCAAACGTTATCACCACTTTACCTGCACAAGTAGAGAGTTGTATTCCAAAGAATGATCTCTGTGTGGTTGTAGTCCCACATCAAGCAAGACCAGACTCTGCTGTACAAAGCTCCACCTTGGGATTTATTTGCTGGCAGTGATGCAAGACCGTAAACTGCTGTACAGATTTTGTGTGTGTGTGCGTGCGTGTGTGTGTGTGGTTTCTATCCGAGAGCTGGTAAATCATTCACCCAAAAGGCAAAGTGGGAGAGGAGCTGAGTGCCTCTCAGTGAAGCAGTGATCTAGATGCTCATTTTAATCGAACAATACTGCCTTGTGTAAATGTAGGATGTTGATCTTTGTAAAGGAAATGGATGGTAAATTAGGTCAGTGAGTTCTTCCTGCATTGATCGAGGTGTTCCTTTTTAATTTAAGTATAAAGAGACAACTGTGGCTGTGGTGTAAAGTTCCTGTTGTAGGAACTGGGAAGTACCAAGTCATATTAACGATTCTTGGATCCTGTTTAGTGTTTATCCACAACAGTCATGAGTTCACGTCTCAATTGCAGTGATTTTTAGAAAGATGTGACGTAATATTATTTGTGATGGATTGTGAATGTGTATATACAGTGTGTGTGTATATATAAGGCTCTTATTTGTCATTCCATAACTAAAGCGATTAATTTCAGAGGCTGCGTATGTGATGAGTGAAGAGTACGAGTTGACCTCCGAGACAAAAACGTTGAGCATTCCTTTATGTCAACAGATTTTAATCCCAAAGTTAAAGCTTTTTTTTTTCTTTTTTTTAAGCAAAGCAAAAAAACATTTTTTTCCCTCAACTGCACATCAGCTGATTCCCCACTTATCAAAGCAACATACAGCCAAAATAAAATCCCACCAAAGTCTCTAATCTGCTCGAGCGTATGGCTTCAATGTTGAGCTGTTGTGTGTGTGTTCTCCATGCAGGGCGTCCGTTTGGTGGAGCTGGGGGATCTCTACTTTGACGTGAGCTTGTTGCTGTGGTGCTGCAGCCTGGTGTGGCTGACCCAGCAGGACCTGTGCTCAGCCTACGTGCCCATGCTCATGGTGGCCTTCCCCCTGGCCACCAAGCTGCTGCTGGCAAAAGAATTTAAACATAGAGGTAAACACTCAACGTAGCATTTTTAATGTAACAAAGGACTGAGTTGATTGTAAGGAGTCATGTGTTAGTCTTCCACTCGTGGACACTTTGGTTTATTATTAATAACCCAAATCCAGAGATAAAAGTATCGATATGTTCTTTTTTTAAAAAATAAATCACAAGTTTGATTGGGTGTAAGAGGGATTCTTGTAGCTGTGGGGCAGCCAAAATATTATTGGTGGTCTGATCCTTGATCTGTAACTTCTCCATCTTTCTGCAGGAGCATCACTGAAGTACAGTGTGCTCTACCTGTTGGGCCTGACGCTACCGTACGTCCACTTCATGTTCCTCATCTGGGTGGTGTTTGAGATTTTCACTCCCATCATGGGGCGCAGTGGTACCGAGATACCCCCTGAGGTGGTGATGGCCACCCTGGTCACCCTGGCAACCATCTTCATCTCCTCCTTCTTTGTGAGTATTCCCACACAATGCACAACAATGAATATTTAGTTTTATTTATTTCACCTTGAAATGTCACATCGGTGGTCGTGTATAGAGGAGAGAATACACACATGTTCGAGCTTCTAGCAGCAATGTTTTGTTTGAGCAGTTTATTGACATGAATTGTTTGACTTCAGATAAGCAAATCAACGACTGTGTAAAGTTGACTGGCAGAGTGGCAGTAAAATTTCAAGGAGACTGCTGTGTGGATTGTTCCTCCAGTAACACATTATATTTCTCTCTCTTGTCACAGCTGCATTTCATCTACTTGGCACGGAGCACAAAGTGGATCCTGGCTGGTCTGGGCTCAGTCTTCGTCATCATGTTCCTGTTTGTGTCATGTGGCCTCCTCTTTCCTTATTCAGGCAGTCCAGAGAGCCCGCGGCCAAAACGAGTCTTCCTGCAGGTTCCTGTTTTTTTTTTATTATTATTTTTACAATGGTTTACTAGTTTTGTAATAAAAATGTTAAACTGATGGTGGGAAAAACCCAACATAAACACGTTTAGTGCGGCTCCTGCAGAAGTAGCTAGAGTTTTTAGTTTGGCCTCAACTGACTATCCTGCAGTGCAGCCCCTGCTGGCAAGATTTAAAATCTCTTGTTGGGAGCAAGTGAAATACAAAGCCCCTATAGAGCATGTTTTTTTTGTAACTGTGTCAATGAACACAATGACTCTCACCTCTCTCCATGTGTTTTTGTGATTGGATAAAAGTGCTCTGATTCCAATCCTCCACCTGCTGATGTAAATATCAGAGAACACCCTGAAGTAATTCTTGCAAGAGCAGAAACTCGTTCTGTAAAACATCTGCAGAACGAGGCGGGTTGAAGGAAAACGAGTGCTTGAAAGAAGTAAATAAAAAATGTTGTATCCACCCTTTTGCAGCATACAACGCGGACCTTCCACAATCTCCAAGGCCAGGTGGAGAGCCAAGACTCGGGTCTGTGGATCAACAGTTTCGACTTCACATGCATACAGCACATCACGCCCCACATCCCCGAGATCAACGACAGCGTTCGCACCAGCTGCCGAGAGGACCGACCCTTCTGTGGCTACCCCTGGTTTCTGCCTGTGAAGTTCCTCAGCAAGTCAGTCACACACCCTTGGAGCTTTTTTTTTCCATGCTCTTTTATTTGCTTGAATTGTCCTCATGTGTAGATTTTTCATATTTTATATTCTTCCTCATCTCAAGTATTTTGGTGTATTGGCAGGAAGAACTGGTACCTTCCTGCTCCAGAAGTGTCTCCCAGCGCTCCAGTGGAGTTCAGCCTGCTGTCCAGAGAGGAGACCAGATGGGGGACGATCAAGATGACCTTCAGTGTGAAAGGTCAGGAGCACTTTAGTGTTTTTTGTGTAGAATTTGTATTGATTTGGCCACATACTCCTTTTAACAAATTTACTGGCAGAGATAAAACAATGAAAAAAAAAAAAAGGTCTTGCAACTCGACACCAAATTGCAGTCCAGACAAATCTTGGCTGATGACAGAAGCACATTTACTGACGGGGCAGGAAGAGCTGGCTGGGTATACGGAAAATATCCGGTGACATATCAATTGGGATGGAGAGATTACATCAGCACTGAGATTAAGTCTGTAGAGAGATTTTGAAACATTAAATTACTGATTGAAAGTTAAGCCTTCATCTTGCGAGTATTAGTTGACAAAATACCCTCACCATGACGCCTGTGTTTTGGTGTTCAGAAGCTTTCAATCATATCAGACCTTCTGTAGCAGCAGGAGTTTGGCCAGTTGTCATAGAAATGCAGATGTTAAATTTTTCTGTGCACTTTTTTAAGGACATCTCAACTCAAAACAACTCAGACAAATGAAAATCTACATTTCAGTGTAAAACTGGGCAGAGATAATGTGATATGCTCAAAAGCTCCAGAACAACTACATTTGCGTGCGGTGCAATATGACACATACAAGCGTGTGACTTTATGAACATTTATATTAATGCCCTTTTATAGTGCATTATGAATTTCCGCACATTCAGTTTTGGGTTTCTGGTGCCAAGCAGGTCTTTAACCATTGAAGTACAATCACTGTCACCGATCTCTCAATGATGTGATGCATACGTTTTCCAGCTGGCTTATGTTGATGTGTACGTGCACAGGTCCCAGCCACATGTCCCTTTACCTGATGCCTCATCGAGGAGCCAGCCTCTCCACCTGGTCCTTTGGGGACGGGACCCCTCAGTTCGACCTGAGCGGAGAATACTTTGTCTTCTATTCCCACGGCCTCGACGCCCCCACATGGATCTTCTGGTTTGAAATACAGGTACTGTCTGCAGCTTGCGCTCTACTTTTTGTACTTATTAACATTTCATGTTGCTGCTCCGTTTCGCATTTATTATGTTTTTGGGTTGTAAGTTGGTCCGTGCTTCTGTCCCAATATCTCAGGAATGCTTAGAGGGAATTTGATCACATCTGGCACAAACATCCACTTGGTCTCGAGGATGAACTGATTAGAGTTTTGGTGGTCAAAGGTCTCCATGACATACGACATACGAAACATCAATCAATGATTTTTGTTTTCACAGAAAATAGTGGAAAGTAGAACTTGCAAATGCAATCCCTTCAACTCTTTCAAGATGTGCATTATGGATTGCAGTTAATTCAGCAGATTAACCGCGGATCAGGCGGGTTGGGTCATAAAACATTCTGATTGATCAGATGGGTAATAATAGATAGAGAAAAATTCTCTAAAATGTGAACATAGCAAAGTACATAGAACATAGTAGACATACAATACTATGACATTTTTAATGACATACTTTACTCTGATATTTTCATGGCATACTATACGATGAATAGTTGTTTCCAGTATTAATTGTAAGCTAATCTAATTTAGCTCCAACTACATAGCTATTTCTTCGACACATCGATCGATCTTCCCATCTGAATCGATTAAGTGTTTCCAAACGCATCAAACTATTCTTTTAAGATTGTTTTCGTTGCCCACAATATAATATACTGTAAATCATCAGGTTCTGCTGCTCCTTTGACAGACTTAAATTCAGGCATCCTTTTTTTTTTTATGTCATTCTTGTTATTCCACACATCTGAATTTCAGCAAAGTTTTACTTTATCGCCTCAGTCAGTGATGTCTGTAGGAGATAAGCTCCTGGCAGGACACGGTATCATGTGAAAACCTTTTAAACTCTTATTTTTTTTTAATCTGTATTAACAATTCCATGGGTTGAGTTTCCAGCTCATGACCTTTTAAAGACTACTTTAAAATCCATTGCATAAGCTAAAACACATGCAGCATGATCAAGCTAAAGACGAGGTCATTTTTCTAAGGACCTGGCAAAGAAACTGCTGGTCTGGTTCTGGCCCCCCTCACACGTTAACGGTCTGTGCTGACATTCATGGTGTTCTTTCTCCCCCCCCCCCTCCGTCAGCCTCCCAGGGACCCGGACCCATCAGGCCCCGAGGGGATGATCTCTGTTGCCATCTCCTCCCACTATTTCTTCGGGCAAGACAGTAGGACTGCTCAACTGGAGGAAATCCTCCGCAGGTTTCCCACATGGGCTTTCCCTTCATCTTGGGTCAGTACCTACGACATGTACCGATACTGAGGATGCCACACATCGCAGAGGCCGAAGCTGAGAAGCGCTGAGGGTTGCAGGGGCCCCCCCGGAGACAGACAGAAAAGATTTCAAGGAACAATGCCGAGGATGAGCCCTGACGCCTTTTCTCTCTGACACAAACGCACGCCTCAACACACATTCCCGCTCCCTTCCAGCCTGCCTGAGAGACCCCCATCACTGTGTCAGTAGGCTTAGTAGCTAACCGAGCAGGAGGACGCGGTGAGACACGCCAGAGGTAAGCTGATCAGGCGGCTTACCAACTGACTAACTCAACGACTGACGCACTGGCCACCACAAGCCTCGTGCTCACTGCTGCGTTAGTGAAACAAAGGGGTTACGGTTCTCTTTTTTTTTTTTTTTTTTTACTCGATCTGTTGTGCCTTTGCTTTACTCAATCCATCCAACTCCCCTCCTCACTTCCTCTTCTTCGTCCTCTGTCATGCTTCTCGAATGAATAACGTTGCATGGCTACTTCCCCTGTTCTCTCTTTATTAGCATTCTCAGACTAGACGTGTCACTGGCTTCCTCGGCAGAGACTGCGCACCACCTCTATCTGCACTGTAGGCGTAGTTACGTACTGATGGATGTGTTCGGAAGGGAAACTCATTTTCTTTTTTTTTTTTTTAGTTTGAACCATCATCTGACTTTAACTGGAAACTTTGACACTTTGAAAGTTGCTTCTCATCAATACGCCCTCGTTTTTGTTTAAACGGTGAAATTGCTCATCGTTCCTCAATAACGCCACTGACTTGCAGCAAGTTGTATCCCTGTGCTTTTAATTGTCAGAGAATCTGGCGCGCAGAGGCAGAAAACTGCGTGTCAAATGGAAACAGCTGGCTAAAATCAAAATGTCAACGTGTCCTTTTAAACGGCTTCGCTTTCCTGAACGTTTTGTGCAGAGGGCAATTTTGAAGTCTTTTCCACCTGATGTGTTCAAGAAAATGTGTTTTTGATTTTGGGCTTGATCAGACGAGAAGTCACAGGGAAACAAGGACTTGTGGCAGTCTGAATGTCCGAGGATTTTAAGATTATTTATCAAGCCTTGTGGGTGACTGGGTGGAAAAACCAGCAATGCAACTCCACACTCCTTAACAGCATCAGTGTCGGTCAGCCTGGTGGAAGTGTTGGTTATTTACATTTGCAAACGTATTTCTACTTGGTTTCGAACCTGACCTCTGCTACGTGCCAAGAGCTGTCTCCAACAGCACCAATGAAGGTCATTTCAATGACCAAATGACTAATCGAGAAAATAATCTGAGGATAAATGGATACTGAAAATAATTGTTAGTTGTGGCCGTAAAGAAGAGTGACCCAGTTATATGACTGTACATCTTAGCTGCTGATAGGAAATCACAGACCTGTAAAATAAAGTGTTGTATACAGATAGCTCAAGTTGAAAGAAGTTCTGTTACTGTAAATAACATCTGCTTTAGACGGACGTTACGGCATCAAGAATGAGCTGTAAGAAGGTAATTCTCTAGGGAAGTGGAAGGTGGAGCTTGTTAGCCATCTTTACTCATGTACACCTTTCAGCTGAGGAACATCATCCAGATAATTATCAACCCAGAGAGGAGTTGCACAATGCTGAACCGGTCATTTACTGTCATTTCTTCTCCTGGATGTCAGAATGTGTAATCACGCATTGGTGCTGCTGCTGCGGACAGCTCAAACCGGTAACCCTCGTCCACTCATTTTGTAGTGTGTTGCTAATATTTCTTATATTTCACTTCTCTCGTATGGAGCTGCATCTTTTTTGTTTTGGTCTGGAGCCCAATTATCACAACCACAATCCAGTGAATGACCTCTGAAGTGTCTACTTCACATACTGGACCCCATAGGTGTAGCTGGGGCTGGGTAACACTACAAAAGAAGTGGATTGTATGACTGACCGTCATAGAGAGAGGGGGAAAAGTCTTCCTCTCCTGGAAAACTTTCACAGCGAGTGCTCACGTGAAACGTGACAGAAAAGGTTGTGCCAAGAACGAAAAAAAAAAATAGATTTGATCCGCCCTTCTGACGGAGTATTCTGGCCCCTTCAGAGTCACCACTACCTCCACAATGATGAAAACGTTGTGTCCTACACCGAGAGAACGGCTATTAACGCTCTTGTAAAGACTGGCTTGAATGTTACCGTTGGGAAGATTAAAATAATTTAGCTAACTAACGTTAGAGAGAGACCTCTGTTTTCTGCTAACAAAGCAGAATGGCTCCCTTGATATCTGAATCACATCTGTTTTTGATCTGAACCATCGGAGTGACGGTCCCTGCGTTCAGTCCCTCGCTCCGAGGAAACCCTGTTCAAACACCAACAAATGCCCCATCGCTGCTTGTTGTCAGTGACTCCTCCTCCTCTATGTAATCACAGGTGGCATCAGGTTGTAAAGCTGTGGGAGATTGTTTGCACTTGGGAAGTCAACTGAGCAAAATTGCCCTTTTCTTCAACTTTGTTGCACCCGGTGACGTGTCGTCGTGATCCATGTCGTCGGTTTGGCTTCAGTCACACGAAATAAGAAATGCCGACCATGAAGGAGGCCTTAACATTTTGCTTCCAAAGACACAATGTTTACAGTTGTGGACACGGACGTCTCGGAGGTCCTAACGCTATCAGGTGCTGCACTGTACAGAGTTTTTATGCACATGAATTGTTGTCTGTTGGAAAGTCTCAACTTAAAATCCATCACAGCCTTCGACAACACTTGAAAACAGGTCGCCCTACTATGCTCCTTTTTGTATGCACAATGTGCAACGAGAAGTCCCTAAAGTAGCCTACTCTCCATCTGCTGAGGAAGACACTGGGATACAATTGAAAGCTCCAGAGCAGAGGGGGGGAGGGGGGGGGGGGTTTATGTTTTATGTTGTATGTTGTATCTATCAGTGCTCTGCGGCGGCGACACCAACACTGCTTTAAGTGACCGGAGAGGGATTTAAATCTGTTTTATTGAAAGTACTTTAGAGTGTTTATGGGAGAAAAAGCTATATCAAGTGTAAATGGATATTTTTTTCGTCGTAATGTGGCATAGTTTTTTTTTTTTCTTTTTTTTTAGAGGCTGAAGGAAAGCATGGAAAGCGAGGAGTTTAAAAGAGATTTATTTCAGATGTATTCAGCTTTTTCATATTTCCACCCACATAACAGGGTGTTGAGAGAACACCAGAGTTTCTAACTAACCATTTCAAGTCAAACCATACTGTTTAGAGTTTTGTTTATATTTCTAACATGAAATGGGCAGTTGATGAATAACAGGGGTTGCGTTTTGTTTTGATAAAAGCACGAAGACGGGAGGGACTGCTGTAGATGTGGGACGGAGCAGGAGTCCGACTTAAACGCTATGAAATGGCTCATCGGTGTTCCCACTGAAGCGTACGCAGAGCGCTGCTTGAGAGCCTGACGGAAATAAAACAAACCCCTTTTAGAATTAATTGTTTGACAGAATCTAATGTATTAATGTAACTCAGTGAAGGCTGCGCAGTGTGTTTTTGTTCTGTGTACACACACACACACACACACACACACACACACACACACGAAATGAGCTGTTTAACTGAAATCTATTCTGGGATACATTAAAATGTCTTAATGCCTGTTGTTGAAGGACGTCCATTATTTTTTAAAAGATGTTTAATTTGTTAACAGTTTTGTTACTTACCGGAATTGTCTTTTGTGTCCAACATCTTCACCCATGTCTGTTTCTTAACTGTTCAGTTTTTGTTCTGAAAGTTAAATTAAGATGTTTTTTTTTGTTTTTTTTAAAAGACAAATGTTCTTTTTTTGATTAATTTGAAACTAAAGTCATTCAACTGCTGTTCTGCTTTTTAAAAATTGCATATTTGTCTTGTCAATGTGAATAAGGTGATTGATCTGGTAACAGGGTATCCATCTATTGAATGGACGGGATGATTTAACATTATGCAAAAAGCTTGAATTAAATTACCAATTGTCCAGCAATTAAAAGGTTTATTACATTACCATTGTTGTTCTATTTACAACACGTGTCATTTCGCTTCATGTACACACAGATCAGATTATAATAAAATAAAAGGCAAACTTACATTTTAAAAAATAATTTATTGGTCTTTATGTACAAGAAAAAAAAAAAAAAATGAAGTATAAAACCAACCATGAGTAGAAAAGGCAAATGTACAAGAGAGTATCTTTACACTGCATTGAGGATGTTTGCTGCCGCCACCCCAGAAATAAAACTACTCAGGAAACAGGCAAAACTTTTCGACTGTACACAGGAAGGAGGGAGCGCCGTCCACCTCTGAGTGAGCGCGACACCCGAGTACCACAAGACACGCCTGACCGACCGCTCCTCGCACACAGAGAAGGAAAACAAACAAAAAAAAAAGAGCTCTGCAATATTCATTTCCGTAGGAAATTGTCTCGTATGCCGTCAGCACTAGTTTTGAGCATCAATGGTTATGTTTGTAATGAGAGGGACGGGGTTCGGGAGTGCGATGTTTCTTTCCCCCCTCTGCATAATAACCGGTTGAAACAGAAGGCCTCTGGACGTAAAGTCTTTGGTTCGTCATGTTACCCTTTTCAAGTCAACTAAAGCTTACAGCGGAGCAGCGTGGTGTGGCTGTAGGCTTGTTCAGAGTGGAGACGAGCCCACTGGAACGAGGGGGCAACGGGATTCATGTTGAGTGATGACAATACATCGTTTTGCCCTTTCGTGAATAGTAAGTGTTGGAACAATACAGGCCATTCAGAATAAATCGAAACGTCAACAGATACCACACCCGACTCCACTATACAATGCATCTATAAAATATGATTTGGTCAATCATGAAAAGTCAAAGCAAACAGCTGGGGGGAAAAGTAGTGAACATTGGAAATAAAGCTGAGTAACATTTCAATACATTGCACAATATAATACTGACATATCTGTGATGAACCTTAGTGCTTGCAGTAGAGAGCCAATACACGACTTTG
Source organism: Ophiodon elongatus (assembly GCA_016806645.1). Classification (NCBI taxonomy): domain Eukaryota; kingdom Metazoa; phylum Chordata; class Actinopteri; order Perciformes; family Hexagrammidae; genus Ophiodon; species Ophiodon elongatus. Next base: position 858,993 of record JACSYO010001905.1, read on the forward strand.
ATTAACTAAAAGGGGGGAAAAGTTTATCAGTCATAAAATCCAACGGATAATCAATTAAGTAATTACCACTCAGCTATGATGCCAATAAATAAGTCATAATAATGACGACTAATACTATAAAATCAATTTGCATGTGATGAAAGTCACCAAACATGTCAACACGATGTGGTACATATTGAGATTTCCACACAGAAGCACACAAATCGGTACTCATTGCCGCAAGCAGTTCAGGGATGATATGCATATTGGGCTGGATTAAATAAAAACCCTCAAATGATGAGGGTTTTTCAATTCACACAACTCTTCCATTCCACAGCCAAAGCAACGACTAAATTAATCTCATCCTCACGTTAAACATGATACCGACGTGTCAGTGTTTACATTACTGAAGAGGCGATCACATGATGCTCTTTCAATGAGGGATGGGTACAAAGTCTAAGTAGGATGGCTTTAATAACACAATAACAATTTGCAAAGCTGATGATAGGAAACACATTTTGTGTCTCCCGGATGGAGACTGGAAACCCACATGTGTGTTTAAAAGCTGGATAGAGTATCATGATTTGGTTTTTAATAGCGCCTTCACTGCACTACAGCACGGCCTTAAATCTGCTCACCCCGGGAAGGCTTAACACTGATCTGCTTGTTGTCTAAAATCTGGAGCACATGAAGAAGATCAGACGGGCTGATTCTGGCTCAGACTCCCCTTCAACAAAGTTGGTGTGCGAAAGAAAAACAAAAAAACATGAACAGAGGTACTGTTGATCAGTGGTAAGAAACTAGTCTGCACTCACAACAGTGGATTCTTCTCAGAGATCATTTTCTTAGAAATCTTAAGGTTGCCACTTCTCAAGAATTACATAGAATTCATACCATTTTTTTCTTTTTTTTTTTTTTTTACAGGGAGACTCAAGAGGGATAAGGTGTAATTGATAGAAAAATAATGTTATCTTGTACACTGTTACATTATTGAAAAAGGTATCACAAAATATTTTTAAATCATATGAGGTATGAAAGTATGAAACACCTCTTGTGCACACAAACCAAGGCTCAGACACACATGAGAGCATCTAGTAAATGGTTCATGACTCGAACTTTGTTCTACATTTTGCTTAGCAATGTAGCATGATGCTGATGCAAATACACGCGTTTCTTTTTTTTTTTTGTCTTTGAACTGATTCTTGAACCATTTGCATTAAACCAAAAGGAAACAATTGAGGTTTTTGTCTGGACAAAAGAGAAAAAGTCTTCAGTTGCACTTGAATGAGTGTCAAACTAAAGTTACGCGCACAAAACATTGGTCTTAAAAAAAAAAAGAAAAAAAAAAAGAAGCCTGGTGCTTTCCTGTGCTGGTCTACAGCTTCCAAACACCACAACATGACGTATAACCGCACAAACTGACTTAGGTGGCTTGTTAGAGAAGAACCATCAGACTGGTTGGAACCATTGTCACTGGTTGAGTGTGTCTTTGGGTCTGCCACTCTGTTGGTAGCTCGGTCTCCACAGGAGTTCTAGTCAAAACAAGGGGCAAAGAGTGAAGCGTGGATAATACTGACCGATGTAAGAACCTGCAGGAGAGGTACTTTCTATGCCCACACACACAAACGCACACACACACGCGCGCGCACAGGCTCACACAAGCACACACAAAAAATATAGTTTATTTTGGGTCAGCAACTGCTGCTTCTTCCTCCTCCTCCTCTCTTTCCCTCGAGTTCACAGGTTTGAGTCCAGAGGAGGCTTTAGGCTTCAGGACAAGGTGCAGTCATAGGCTCCCTCCTCGTCTCCCGGCTCCTCGGTCTGTTCGGGAGGACAATCCTCAGAGGGGGGACGGGGAAAACTTCCGGCGGGTTCGAGGGAGGGCAGGGCCAGGCCCAGCGGAGCCGTCACTCCTCTACTGTCCTCCGGCCGTGGTACTGCAGTACCTCCCAGCCCCTCGGAGCCGCCAAGCTTTGAGCTCTGGCTGCTGGGCTGGAAGGCCTCAGGCGGCACCTGCTCAGCTGCTGAATCCATCAGATCCTGGAGCTGTGGCTGGATCAGGTTTAGAAATGGTTTGTATCCGAGGCTGGAAAAAAAGATGAGATGGAGGAGAGAGGAAGGTTAAGCTCCATATAATGTTGCTCACCATTACATGTAGTTTCACTTTTACAAAACAGCAAAACCACATTGAAAAAATTCACTGTGTTACAATGCTTTTGTCATGTCTGTGATGATAGCTGCCTAAACCAATGATTTGTTAGGTTCATCACATAAAACAATGTGACTCAACAATGTATAGTATGTCATAAAAATATCATAATATAGTCTGGCATAAAAAGAAAATTATAGAAAAGTCATAGCATAGTACGTCATAAAAAATGTCACAGTAAAGTATGTCAAAAAAATGTCATAATATATTATGTCAATAAAAATGCCAGTATATGATAAAAAATATCAGAATAGTTTTTTATTAAAAATGCCATAAAAAGTCATACTATAGTATGTCATAAAAAATGTCATAATGTATTATGTCATAATAAATACCATCGTATAGTATGTCCCAAAAAAGTAATAGTATTGTATGGCCAAAACATTTAATAGTATAGGCTGTGATAATAAATGTCATAGAATTATATGTCGTTCAAAATGCCATACAAAGTCATAGTATAGTATGTAAAACAAATGTAATAGTATTGGAGCCTGCACCAAATTTAAAGAGATTCCCTTCAGACGTTCCTTAAAATATGTTTACGAGAATGGGAAGGATGTACGGACGGACAAACGTACAGACAGACGGACAGACAGACAGACAGACAGACAGACAACCCCCAAAACATAATTTGCCATTGTGGCGGCATAAAACACAACATTTTGAGCTGCACCCACCAGTCAGTGGAGACCCACGTGTCGACAGCAAATAAGCCGTTTCTGACACTCTGCACAGTGTCCGGGGGAACCTCCGGGCTGTCCAGGAAGCCGATCACCTGCTTTATGACGTTGGCGTCCCGAAGGATCAAACCAATCACTACACACCACTCCAGACAGCCTGCCTCCATGAACACATGAAGGAGATACCTGAAGGAAACAGAGAGGCACAGCTGTCACGTACTGGCTTTGGTTTCACTTTGAATCAAAGCAATGCAAGTGGGATCATGGAAGTGAGCTTTAGTGATGTTATCTCACCTGAGCTGCACCTGTGACTTGTGCGGGCCTTTGTTGGCCAGCTCCATGGAGATGTGCTCCAGCTCGGCCTGGCTCAGGCTGAGAGTGGAGGAGTTCTCATCAACCATCGTCCAATCACCATCCACCACCGAGCTGGTCTCTGTCAAATCTGTGGCAGAGCCGACGCTGTACTCTTCAACTAGAGGGATGATGAAAAAGGAAGAGGAGGAATAAGACAGAAAAAAAGACAACGGCATGTCTTGAGGAGGGTTATTGCTGTTATTTTGTTAACACTGGTGACTACTGGTACCTTTGTTGGTGAGCAGAGAGAGGAAAGCATCGTGTGTCTGTGGCGAGTGCTGGGTGGAATGAGCAGAAGAGGCTGTGTCCATGTCTTTGGACCTCTGCCCGAGTCCATCCAGCCAGGTGTGGTTGGCGGAAGCTGCCTGAGGGGGCGCTGTGTCCATGTCGCTGTTCAACAGGCTGTCAGCTGACTGTGACTTCAACAGCCGAGTGCTCAACACTTAGAATAACGATAAAAAAAACACACCATGAAATATTAGGATAGAGCCAAAAGTATTGCGAACTGGGGCAGCAGAAATCCCAGTTCACATGTTAATGTTAATAATGTACTTATTGATGCTGTCAATTATTTATGAATGGGTTAATTCCTTCCTGGGTGCTTTTTGCCTCACTATAAAATCAATGTGTTCATATATTGCATCTGCCACTAATCAGCTTCAAGGTTCAAAGCTTTCAGATGAAAAAAAGAAAAAACACCAATTCTGTAAAACAGACTCCTCGAGGTTTCCTAAACAGCTCCTGTATTGCATGAATCCTGTGTCACTCACCTGCGCGACACCGTCCGTTCTTCAGAGGCGAGCTGATGCTTCCCCCAGGAATAACAGGGAAGGGCCAGAGAAAATCCTTATGGAGTCTCTTCAATGCAGAAACAAAATCCTCAACGCGAGCCACCCGGTTTCGTTCGCGACACAACCAGCCAATGAGCTCGAAGCCCAGCTGTGCAGAGAAGCAACCGAGGTCGCGAAGGCGTACCTGCTCCAGGAGGTGGCGGGCGTGGCGCCAGAGCATCATGTCAATATACATGTTCTCTGCACACTCCATATCACGACTGACGGGAATCAACACCGGATCAAGAGAAGAGAGAGAAAGAAAATGTGGAAAGATTTAGATGTTAAGGTGAGGACATTTTAAGGAAAACATACACAATCTAAGTTACTGTGTGTGTGTGTGTGTGTGTGTGTGTGTGTGTGTGTGTGTGTGTGTGTGTGTGTGTCCATACCCTTTAGAAGAGGCTGCAGAAGGCATACTGAAGGTCTTCTGCAAGTTAAACTTGCCCGTAGTGATGGCGTCTGCCGACTGTGTCAAACTGATGCTGCGATTTCTGAAGAACTCAAAACCTCCAGTTGAGCTGGGTTCCTGGAGAGATTTCAGCAGGGGTTACCAACCTTTCTGAGGCCGAGAGCTAACTGAAGGGTGAACAGTTGGCTACCCCTGGTTGAGAGCAGAATGTTTGTGGGTACAAAGCCTGATGGGGTTTCAGACCTAGATCAAGCACAGCTAAGCTTGTGCTGTGTTTCTGGGAGTCATCTCTTTACGAAAAAATTGTTATGAAACTTCATTTACACACATTTCTCGAGTGCTTTCAAGTATTGATATGATATCAACATCCTTAATGACTATAACTGTATTGGTCTTACAGCAGGAATTTACATGTCTAATGGACAGCATTTAAATGACTGGTATTGTTTCATCCATACTAGGCAAACAATAGCAGATTTTCTGAAAACACTCTATATAGGTGATATATTTTAAAAGGCCGGTTTTCTGTCATGGCGTGGACGAAGTCCCCCTTCATTTGCCTAAAGGTGGACATGATCTAAAAACAGCTGCGAGTATCAATCAAATTACTGGAGTTGCTTGTAACTTTCCCTTGACCAATATCTATAGACAAAGCTGAAGAAAAGTGGCAAGCAAAGGAAATAAATATTTGTGGAGATTATTTTAAGTTCTCTACCTGAGTGGTGGGTGTTGGGGGTGGAGTGTCCATCTCCCCAGAGCCGATGGCTTTGAGGAATCGGATCATGTGCCTGCAAAGGTCCCACTTTCCCTGCTCAAGTGCTGTGTTGAAGAGTAGAGTGGCGTGTTGTCTGCTCACTGCAGGAACCTCCATGTTCTGTACAGAGAGGGACGGGACAGATGGAAGAGACGGATGGAGACAGATGGAGACTGCGTGAGCATTTTATGATATCATGACACCGTGATCACATTTAGTCAGGTATGAACAATGATTTTATCTTTGATGGGACTATTAATGACACTTTTTTACACTTAATGCCTGCGTTATGCTATGAAAAGCGAACTGAATATGTGCATGCAGTGTCAGTGTGCCACTACCTGCAGTATAATCAGATACGAGGCTGCGGTGTCCAGGTCTTGAGCCATGAGACACTCCTCAAACAGATCTTTGGGGTTTCCCACAGCAGCAAACAGGTAGTTCCACAGGGCGTACTCGGTCTTCCTGGCACAGTGAACGATGGTCTGGAGGAAGAGGGGGAACTCTGTGATGAACTTGGCCACGGTGGGCAGCAGAGGGTCGGGGATGGGCTCCCGCGATGTTGCCTCTTCTTCCAGCACGACGTGCACCATCAGCTCCATGACATGAGGGAAGTAGGGGAGGGAGGCACATGACTGAGCCAGCATCAAAGCCTGTGGGAGAGAGAACATGAAGGAGTGGAAAGAATCAACTCTGTTCAAGTAGTTTTGCAGGTGCTGACTAAAGACTAAAGTTTGTGTGAGTGAAGTGTAGTTGTGTTCATTCTTCCCCTGGTATTACCACCATTCATTTTCTAAGCTGAGGTGATGAGACGGGAGGCTCCACACACCTGTTCACCCAAGTTGCGAACCAGCAGCTGCCGCAGGATGTGATGGAGGTAGATTTGGGAGGTCCTCTCCACAGTGCAGTAGGGGAACAGCGCTTCCAGTGGCTCAGAGGAGCCCTGCAGCCCATCGTAGAGCACAGTCTCATTGCTTGCCCCCAGTACCAGGGCATCCTCGAACAGCACAGCCAGAGGGTAGATATTGATGTGGAAGGGCAGCATGATGCGCCTGGAGAGGAACGAGTGGGGCTTGCGATGGTCTCGGGGAAACAGCGGCAGCCAGACTTTCATGCCAGCCTCACCGCAAGACAACCACAGGGCCTCCAGTAGGTGGCGCTTCTTCCTGTTGGAGCGACAGGTGGTCCACACATTCTCCACACATTGGGCCAGCACCACCGGGGGACAAAATGGTAGCTAGGGGAGCAAAAAAGTGTCAGAGATTTAATAATATCAGTGTAAAACAACATATAATTAGCATGTTACTTTATTTGCTTTAGGGTTGCTTAAGGTTTGCGCAAGACTCACCTTAAAGAATATAACTAACTCCAACAGTCACCTTATTACATTACATTTAGCTGGCGCTTTTATCCAAAGCGACTTACAATGAGTGCATTCGTCACACACTGATGACAGGGGCTACCATGCAAGGTGCCACCTGCCCATCAGGATTCTAACTAACACCGTAGGCACAGTTACGGTGATTGAAGGACCCCTGCTCTACCACTGAGCCATAGTCGCTCCATCTTTCTGAAAGTCCTGATCTCTGTTTAATGCTTACACATCACTGCCTCTTTACTCAAACAGATGATTTAACAATGTTTGAGATGAGCCAGTGAAACCAAAGACTACAGATCTGATAAAACCGTCTCCTCAACTAAAGATCGTAAGGCCAGCATCCCTGAGCTGGGCAGCGTGCATACAGTGGTAAAATGTTGCACAACTTGAATTACTTGTAAAGCTGAAGAAGACGTTAATATAGTAACTCCTTTACCCTGTATTTTGTTGTAGCATGAACACAGAAAAAAACAAAAAACTAAATCTTGAAGCACTGGTGCCCGACACACAAGTGTAACTTAACACCATGTAACTACTGCTTTGCTTATTGTTTGGACTCACCAGCTTCTTGTTGTTGGCAGGCGTCTCCTTCTCCCGTACCTGTGGTCCTGAACGGTCCCTCTGCAGCATGATCAACTGGCCAGCCAGATTCAACATGATGCTCTCTGCCATGCAGGCCTGAGATGGACACACACACACACATAAAACATGAATGCACATGCACATATAGAGACAGTGTGAGTGTGTACGAATGTTACTGTGTTACCTGCTGCGGGGCTTTCAATGTGATGCCAGTCTCTGTGCGCACAGAGGTGAGTGTGACTGACACCACGAGGGCCGGGTGAGGGATGTAGCGAGACATTGACACCTCCTGCAACAACTCCACGCTGGCTGTCGGGTGTGGACTGAACAGAGGTAAAAGATATATATCATGACTTCCATGTAAAAAACACAAATGCACAAAAAATAAAACCAAGACAAAGACTCTGAGGACTTTAACTCTGAGGTATTTGAAAAAAAGCTTTCAGTGTGAGAGGCACCAGCATTTTACTGCTAAGCAGAATATTTAATTTAGATATGTTCCTTAATTAAATTTATTCAATGTACTTCACTGGAAATAAAAGGTTGCTTAATTAATGTGGTAAGAAAGCCTTACATTACTGACAAAGTTTGAAGGTTCAGGGGCTGGCCTAAATCGGTTCATTAAAACAAGACGACGTAACACACATCAAAGGTGTAACGCTGAGGCGCAGTTCTGTCATGTGATGGGTTCATAAAAGCCTCTTTTCCCAAGGGAAAACCTGGCTGAGGAACACTATTACCTAATACTATTATGACTACTGGTGCCAGGGATTTCCCTGGTGCTGGAGTGTGAGAAAGGAAGAAAGTGTGCTGAACGTGGAGAACAGTATCAAGTTTAACCAGAGAATTTTGAAACAGTGGGTAAAGGGTGCATAATCCATCTGGCACATCATCCCTACTGTTACTCAATACTCATAAAAAAAAAGCCCTGGGAGAGTGGAAACAAATGAGATTATCCTGGGAAAAGCGAAAAGTCAGATATGTGATATGGAGTTCTGAAGTTTGGACTGGATGTGTAATGTGTGTACACAGGACCCCACCTGTCGTTCCTCCTCTCTATGCTATAGAGGCAGATGGAGCAGTCAGCTCGGAACAGGATGATCAGATCTCTGAAGACGTTGAGCAACAGAGTGTCTGAGTGCAGCTTCGTGACGGATGCAAAGGCATTGTCCAGGTTAGATGAGCGTTGATAGAGCCTCAACTGGTGTCAACAGAGAGAGAACAGAGGGAAACGTTGCAACAAGACTAACTCGAAGCACGATAAAAAAAAAAAAGGAATAATGGAATTCATGAGAAGTGGTGCCTCTGTCTTACCTGCTCTTGCTGGTCAATAAAATTGTAACAGGCAACCACCACAAAGTCCTTCCACCAAGCCAGACCTCCCGTGACCGTCATGTTCTGCTCCTACAGAGACAATGTTTACCTCATCAACAACACTAAACTAACAAAACGTTACCCTAAGATACTCTACACCACATTTTAATTGTATTTTTTAAATGGTATTTGAAGTTATTTCTGGCAGAATCTATTCAAGTGGAGATAATTGCCAACATGATCACTCTGGACATAATATAACGAGCACAAAGCCATTTAGAGAGGGTTACATGTTGTTATTTATCCTCCAGTCTACAATGTCACATACCTGAGTGATGTTTCCAAACAGCTTCCATTTCCTTGTGAATAAGGAGTAGTGTGCAAAGCCCCGCCTCCCTGCTACAGCCATGCACTGGCCTGCTGAGTCTATGGCTGCAAACTGCCACCCACACACACACACACCCACACACACCCACACACACCCACACACACCCACACACACACACACACACACACACACACACACCCACACCCACACCCACACACCCACACACACACACACACACACACACACACACATAAAGCAAACAATAGAACGTCATCTATTTACACAGAGTACAAACTATAAAAACTAAACTAAACAGTTTTATAGACATATTTATTGAGTAGCGCTTTACTAACATAATGAAGTCATTTTTGTTGATTGTAAAGCCATCTATTAGACAAATAATGGGCTTTATAGACTACTTTTTGGGGTTTTCCAAACCCAAGCTCTCCAAGAAAAGAAGGAAAAACAATTTGACTATAAATTATATATAGACTTTCTCTAGCTCCCACACTTGTATAATGATAATTCTGCTTATGTATACACACTTGTAAACACAGCTACATTAGTTTGCTTTGTAAACATTGCTGCTTTGTTAACTCAGGAATATAGCAGCTCCTCGAGTCTGAGCAAAGATGCACGTTCTCTTACCCGTATAGGCCAGTTGCTCTCTAGGTATGTGCTGTGAATCTAGAAGAATACAAAAAGGCTATGAGAAATACAAGATAATCCAATGTAGTTCAAATATAGTGAGCTATATACACACACAGGCAAGATTGAGGCATTTGTTGAATAAAGCTCCCTGGTGATGTGAACGGTATCAAGCATTATTAGCTGTTAACAGTATTAACTGCTTCTTTGTATCCGTCAGAATCACCACGAGGTTCTCCAATTTTTTTCTTTATCTTTTATGATCCAGAAAACATTACTAAGCAGATGGAGTTGCTCTCAGTGCTAAGGTGGTTTACATTCATTGCAGCTCAAGCTCCATCTCATTATGGAAGTTTGCAGACAACATTTTTGATAATGGATTAATCGTAAAGCCAAAATGCAAACGATTTGATGGCTCCTGGTTTTCAAATGAGATCATTTGTAGATTAAATTGAATATTTGGGAGTTATGAACCAGCAGATTTATTAATAATGACAGTAATCACAGACATAAAAGCCTTGATTGCTGATGCTACAGGATGGCCTGAGGCTGCAGTGAAGCTACCAAGTAATATTTCAAAACTATTGTCACTGTTGCATAAATTCCACCTAACAAGGTATGATGGGATCCTGCATGCATGCTCACCTGGACCACGTGCCAGTGCTTGTGTCCCAATAAAGTGCTGAGTCCCTGAGAGAGAGAAGAGTCTGGGTTGGGGGGATGGTGCAGCGGACTGCCATCGTGTGGGTGCATGTGCGGGTGTGTGTCAGAGGTGCTGTTGACCTGCGAGGGGTCACCACAGGTCAGGTAGAGGCGGTCTTCACCATGGAGCAACACCTGCTCTTGGTTACTCTGTACAGTCGACATAGGAGCAAACAGAGTATGAATGTTTAATGTGTGTGTTTCTGTATGTGTGTATTTACAAACCTGACAATATGTTTTCTCTCACCGTGCAAGGGTTGACTGTCAGGGCACTCTTGATGAATTGAAACTGCAGTATGCCGGCCTGCAGGGAGGGGTGAGGAGGTGTGGCCATCTTCTCCACCTCCTCCTCATCCTCCTCCTCCTCCTCCTCCTCCTCCTCACCCTCCTCCTCATCATCCTCCTCCTCCTTGTTGTCCTGCTGCTCCTGCTGCTGCTGCTCTTCCTGTCTTCTCCTCTCCTGTTTCTTAGGGAGCACCCATAGGTTGTAGCCTTCTGCTCCCCAGCTCTGGAAATAGTAGAGTGGAAGGCAGTCATTATGCACACAATGGTAACAAAAATGCATTTTACATGTAACAGGTAAACTACCAATGAGTGGAGAATATGCAAAACAAAGCATAAAATTGAATAGAATAGAATTAACTGTTTACACAGTCTGGATGCTTCCTCTGTTCCACTTCAATGAATAGCAATTTGCTTGTAAACAACAGGATTAAGAGGGTACTGAATTTTAACATGACCACTACATGTCCGCTTTTAACTTTGGCAACAGATTTTTTTATATTCAAATGTTCTTTTTATGTTCAAATGTAAACGGTGGGACGGAATCAAATACATCCACTTACCATAGAGCTGATTTTAATAGGGTCCTTCTTGGTACCATCAGAGCGATACCTGAGGGGAGGACAAAACATGCAAAGATATATAAAAACAAGAAAAATGGTGATATGAAGTTGCACTAAATGAAGTGTGAAGTGTGTACTAGTGCATTTGTGTGTGTGTGTGTGTGTGTGTGTCCACCTACGCAAAGTCCTCTCCCAGAGTGCAGATGAGGTGAGCTCCAAAGACACTCCACAGTGATAGGCCGCCACACTCCCATGTAACCATGACAACGCTGTAGTCAGGTGACCAGCGGATCAGCTTGACTGGGCCCGTCTTGTTGTAGATGTCTGAACAGGCAAATGATGCGGAAAAGTTAGAAGGGTTCAGAAAGCTTCAGGTGTAGTTGTATTTATTTTATTTTTAAAATGTTTTTAAGTGAATGCTTTTGCAAATGGTGCGATGAAAGTTTTCTCATATTTGACACTGAATACCATTATATTGTGCTCTTCTTTATAACAGGATAACCTCTGAAAATTATGTAACATATTATAATTACTGAATGATGGTGCTTGATAGTGCAGAGTGATATTATCATCTACTGAAAAATCAGGGAGTAGCTGAGGAAAGTGTCTTGAAATTCAGGATTTTGTATACAGTATATGCCTTCCTTTCTCCTGCATGCTAGCTGGAAAGTAAGTTTTTTTCGTCACTGTAAATGTAACTGAGATTATCACTATTTGAATAAGCCACGTGTGTTTTGTTTTTCAAGTTCTGGAGACAATCTGTCAAACAAAATAATCTTGTGTATTGTCTTGGTGTGTTTGAGATGATGCTAAGTGTTCAAATATTAGGGCGAAGATTTAGATTTTACAGAGCAGAGAAACCAAAGTTTCTGCAGGGACATTTAAGAAGAATCAAAATTATTGAATAATTTAAGTTTCTACTAAATTAACACTTGCAACACTGAGCTTCCCAGAAACCGTAGCTACAATGTACAGACAAAAGAAAATATTTAAGACTTTTGTAAATTAATTTTAATACCTTCTCAGGCCTTTTTTTTCGTTTTAGGAAACTCAATTCAATGTTTTTTTTAAGACTTTAAGATATGCACATATCCTAGAAACTCATTCACTGTTAAAAATGGTGATGGGCCTTCACAGCCGTTTCCCCACTAGGGGGCGCTATGGCTTTATATCCCATTACAGGAGTCTGACAAACAGATGTCACCAAAGGGGAAACACAGGCATGTGCACCCAAGGGACAGCTAAAGGAATGCAAGTTTTTTTTAAGGAGGAATTTGTGCAGGGGTGTGATACAGAGAGAAATAAATAGAGGAGAGAGAGACAAAAACAGGGAAAGAGCGAGATGGTGAGCATATGTTGTGATACCTGGGTAGTGTTTTGGGGTGAGCTCCAGTTTGTGGGAGAGCTGCATGGATCCTGTCGTGGTGTCTATCATGTACACCAGCACTGAGCCGCTGTAATGAAAACAAACACACTTTAACAGTCATAATGTGTTGCCTAGGGGAAGATAAGCTGTGTAATAATGACACAATCAGAAACGTGTTGACTGCACATATACATGAATACACACATATGTGGATATCTCTGTATCAACAACAAAAACAAGGTCATTATTTGTGTGGTGTGCGATTGGAAATGATTCATTACAGAGACTCGAATCTAATTTCTTCAGCTGCTGCCTACTGACAGTAAGTCAACCTCTTGCTCATTCAGTGGTAAAAATCAAGGTAATCTACATCAGAGTATCAAACACTTATCTAGAAAAGCGTTTCAAATAAGGTTCAAAAGACTCTGATGGGAAAAAAAATGCCCTCCTTGTACAGCGGGATTGATTTTAGGCTCTACTTTCTCTTATCATTTGCAGATGACTGTTTGGGCAATAGTTAAATAAAAACCTGGAGCACTGTGTGTGTGTGTGTGCCCAGGTTGTTTCAGAGAGGCAGAAATCACAGAAAACGATGGAGGAGAGGGGGGAGCAATGAGGAAGAGAAAGTCCAACCTGGCAGATTGCACAAACCATTGGGAGTTTCTGACAAGCACACACTAGGTAGGCCTCGGCAAACACAAACTGACAGATTCTCACACTAGACACACACCACATGGACAACAATCTATCTCTGTAACATACGGATGCAGACAAACACACACACACACACACACACACACACACACCTCACCCAGGTTTTCTCCCCAACACTGTATTGTAAAGATTTGGACAGAGAGACAGTTACAGACACGTACCTGGCACAGCCAAAGGCCATCAGTCTGTATTTGTTGTTGACAGCCACACAGGTGCCATCATTCACATCTGCTGCCCAGACGCCCTGCAGCTGCTGGACACACACACGAAACATTAATGAATCACAAATGACTGAATGTGTGTAATGATGTCAGTTGCAGGTCAGAAAAGCATGTTTTAACTGCGGTTTTCTTTAAACACATCACTTAAATTTAAATTTAACTTTAAACGTTGATAAGTCTAAATGAAACTCTACATCTGAGAATAAACACACATTATCAGCTTGCTCACAATTTTAATATAACAACATTTATATCTGGACACATTTATATCTTGATGGAGTCAACAACACCCACTTTCCAATTCCAAGAATATAGTCATCATTTCTAGCCAAAATATAAATGTGAGCTCCTCTTGTCCTTTTAGATGCTTAGATATATATCTTACAGATAGTCATTACTGTTTAAAACCTGCCAAGATAAAGCAATGGCCGTGAGTCCTGTATTAAATCATATAATTATGATTATTAATTAAAAATACTGCGCCGCCATGGTCGTTGACCTGAACATGTTCCATCATTAGTTTGGATAATTGTGTCTGTGTGTCTCTCTTCTTTGGGAATACTGTGGTTACTGGAGCTCATGTCATTAAAGTAATTTTTTTAAGTTGTACTATATTAAAACTTGTTTAACACTCAAAGAGAACAGTTTGTTCACTTTGCGTCAATTTATCTACTACTTATAGTTTTAGCCTTTATATTTGTTCCTTACCTGACACCCAAATAGATTTTTTGCAGACAAATATTACAGAATATGGCGAGACAGATGCCATTATCTATTCAAAAGCCAAGCAGAACATCCACATTCTTTACAGAAACAAAGTTCTGGTGGTGATGGTTCCCCTGTCATGGGGTCAGATGATGTCATATGCTGATATATATTGATGACATAACACACATGACACAAGCTGTAGAACTGATGGCTGACTGCAAGCCTTGTAAAGAATAATCAGTGACTTTCATCAGCCTTTTAATGCAATAACTATTATCCATTTTTGAATATCTGAGTTTTAATCTTCTGTTGGCCCTTCTGTATACTTTGTCTGTTTTAACGTCGGCAGTGTGTGAGTATTCTTACATCTGCGATGATGGTGTTGCTGAGGGGTGTGATAAAGCCCAGGCGTCCATCACTCAGCACCACAGCAAAGCCATCCAGGGTTACACAATACTCCATACAACGGATATGCACTTCCTCCAGGTCTAGAGAGGGACCACCTACACACACACACACACACACACACACACACACACACACTGAAGTACTCTATGCAACAAAAAGACTGAGTGTGGAACTGAAGTTAAGCACTACTGTTGTAGACAAAACATGCATGTGTTTTTAGGAGTGGTGTTATTTGAAATAACTCAACTTTGAATAGTTGAACGGTCAACTTGTAATAAAAATGTATTTCCCAGCATTAGGAAGTGATTGGAAACTTCTGTTTACACCGTCAACTAGAATCGAGCCTGCTCTCTCCCCCTGTGTTTTGCTGTGTGCACGGGTCTTCTCTAACCTCGAGCAGACTGCAGGTCTAGCGAGAACGGGATCGTAGTGAGGCAGATGGCCTTGCGTCCGTTGCTGCCTAGCCCGTCCCAGTGCAGCACATGGAGGTAGCCGTCTGCGGTACAGACCAATAAGTCCTCCTGAAGGGACTGCAGACTGGTGAGAGGAAGAAGAAACAACACAGAAATTAGCATTGAGGTCCAACAGACAGCAGTGTTAGAAAACAGTGGACTAGTCATCATCCAGCTGTGCCCTCTGACTGGGGCCCGAAACGTTTACTGGCCAGCTGTGATGACGCCACATAGCTGCCCATGAGGTTCCCATAAGGGAACAAACAACAGTGTGTTTGTGCGTGTGTGGAAAGCGCTTTTTGTCTTTCAAAAACTATGACAGGCCTAAGACTGAAGATGGCACAATGGGACAACCAAAAGGAGAAAGGCGGGCATCAGAAAGAAAGAAATGAAACCAAGTTGAGGGTGGACAGTGGACTTAAATCAAGAGGGAGGCAACAACTTTTACTGTAGTTTCACAGCAGGAGCCACCCACTCATCTCCTGCACAATCAAGCTGTGCCTTTGAAATGCCAACATGAGTGCTCTCATTCATGTGACTACCCTGTAATCTCTGTCAAGTGCACACATTGGAGATGTGACAGATGAACACGAGGACATGAACGATGCAGACAATATAAAACACAAAATAAACAAAAATACAGACAAAAAGAAAGTCGAGCAGAAAAGTTCTTGTCACTCAGCAAACAAAGATGTCAAGTTGGAGGATGTGGGGAGGATAATAAGGAAGGAGAAAAACTAGAAGAAAAAATAAAACAAAGAAATAACTGAAATTAGCAAAGACTGAACTACCACAAAGGAGAAAACAAGGAGAAAGGTAAAATGGCTCTTATCTGACATACTCTCGTGTTTTTCCTTAGCTTTGGTTATTTCTTCTCATCAAGAATATTATAATTTGGGGAATAGATTTTTTTAAAACATTATTTAAGCTTCTAAGGTAACAATGAATGAGGTATATTCGTGAAGAAACAAGTTCCTCACCAATTATCATTTTATGTTGCTGACAAGCAATCAATCTCACTAAACTAAATCCCAGCTGACATTGGGCGAAGGCAGGGAACACCCTGGACAGGTCACCAGACTATCGCAGCGCTGACACATGGAGACAGACAACCGTTCTCGGGTGACCTAAGCTGCATGTCTTTGGACTGTGGGAGCCGGAGAACCCGGAGACAACCCACGTTTCCACAGGGAGAACATGCAAACTTGCCCCATCTAGCCCGGGAATCAAACCCTTTTCTCACTCTTCTCTCTCAACGCCCCTCCATCTCTGCTGATTCATGCATTTCTCTCTGCAGGCCTTTGTGTTTTCAACTTACAGTGTGGAGGAGTTTAGCGTCTCACTGAGCTTCAGCCATCGCTCACTGCCAATGTTGACTTTCCATGAGAGGAAGAAGATTATTTGTCAAGGTCTCACTCTGAACCAAATGCCCTTCACAGATGCACAAAGAGTGGGTCACTTTTAACAGCTTTAACTACGGAGGACATTCTTTAAATATCCACTAGTGAGCTGTGTGAGCAAAAACAATGTAACCATTGTTTCAATCATAATGTCAGCATATTCCACAAGCTTTAAAATGTACAAAATGTACAAAATGTATAAATCCATGTCAATTGATACTGAATGGAGACCTTTATCAATTTAAAAGCTTTTAGTGGAAGACATCTTGTAGTTTCTATTTGAAAAGAGAACATACTTATTGTACACAAAAATGTTCACAGTGGTGAAGCTATGCACAAGGGGAGGGTAAAAAAAACCAAAAAACATGATTAACAGTAGTCTCTCTTAGTTTACAGATAGCGCCCGCATTAAGATGCACAGTGAGCAGCATTCATTTTGTGTGTAGGTCTTTGTTTAAGAATGTGAGCTGGCGTCTATGAGGGAGAGGTAGATGTGCCGACACAACAGGAAGAAACACAAAGAGGGAAAGAAAAAAAGAGAAAGATCAAAAGGAGGATAAGACTTTTTCCTACCTGGTTATAGGGGCCTCCAGATCCACAGGCTTCTTCATCTCTAAAGACAAAGCGGGGGCACATTGCTCCTCCTTGTAACCCGGGGTAACCCTCACACGAGGACTTCCTCTGTGCAAACACACAAATACATTAATACACAGATTAATTTTACTGATGTACGAGGAAAACTGTTAAAATCCCAAAATGCAAATTGGAGCTGAAACAGAAAACTGAATACGCCCTGACTTGCCTGACCTCTGCTGGTATGCTGTCAAGGAATGTGAAAGACACACATCCAGACACACTCTAGACACACCGGCATAGAAACACCACATACACACATTACATGGGACACTTGATACACAACCCAGTAACAGAAGGATTTAGAAACGGAAGAGAGAAAAGCATGCAAACACCCCTATGCACATACTTTTGGTCAAGGGCTGTTTAAAAAGCCTAACCAGAGGAGTGTGTTGCAGCAGCATATTAATGCATATACGTCTGGCCATGTAGTGTAATGGTCACTCAAAAAAAAACAAAAAAAACAGTGATAGCTGCAGCAGTTAGCAGTAAAATTCCCCTACCCACTTTTATCAACCATATAGCCCCAGCAAATTATTAATTACATATTAAGTCAAAAGCAAACACAACATTACAACATTACAACATTACCAGGATTTAGTACTTAAGCCCTCTTGTATTCCTACTGGCATTGTTAACCAGCTGCCGGCTGATTTCTAGCGAGACGTACTGCAACGAGCAAACAATCCCGAATGGAAAAAAAGCAGCCGACGCGTGTTCATATAAATCAATTTGGTAATTGTTTATAACAAGCAATGTCATTATAATTCGTCATTTGCAGTAATAACACGAGCAAGTTAGCAGGGCAAAAATACTGACCAATTCAAACGGAAAATATTTTTTTTTGCTGTGTTTTGTAAATATACAATATTATGTTTTCACATTTAACCCCATGGCAGATCCAGGTAACAAGACTGATAAAACGTGCTTAATCATAATAATAATAATAATAATAATAATAATGGTTAAATGGCACTCTCTTTACGGCACAAATTATTTGTTGATGGTGTAGCCTCCCAGCAAGCTACAGCTCGGCCCCCTCCGCTCACTTTACTTAAGCACGTGTTGTATATTAATGTGTATGAGAGTTTAAATGTGTGCTGTACTCACTTTGGATAGACAGGCTCATAGAGGGATTTGTCATCCCCTCCGCCCAGCACATCAAACAGGAGGATGTAGCCTTTGGCAGTCTAAAAACAGAGAATTATGTAAAGAATATAAATATAGTTGATCAACCACATTTTGATTATCAGACAGAGAGACGGAGAGTGTTGAAACAAAAACAAAAATAAACAAAATATCATCATTATCTGTTGGAGGGGATAGCGAAATATCAATTACAATCAGTAAGGAGTCTTGACCCGTATTTATTTCATGCGTTTCTATTTCTCCTAAGAAGGATAATATTTGCAGCGCAAGTACTCTCGTGGTTTAGAAAATATTTGTATCCCCCGGAAGTGATGGTTGACATTTCCCTGTAATGCACAATCCTGACCAGGCTGAGCCGTTTCTGATAATGGTGCTCAAAAACTAATTTGTCAGGGTCCTGTGGGGGAGCTCACAATATCTGTGATGTAAAAATAGTAGTTGTTTGTGCGTACAACTACGCAACAGTGCTTTTTCCACAACTACACACACAGTGCTGTCTGGGAAACGGCTGAAATTGAGCCTGTAGACTGAAACATGACACGAAACCTGATCTTAAGTCCACTGTCAGCAGTGATGTGAATGCTTTACAATGACTGCATATAAAATACTTTGGTTGTAGGTGGCTCTGCAGCATTACTCAAGTGAGATCAATGTGCAAACCACTATTCTACTATTTCCAGTCTTTTATCCAGTTGTGCTTCTCTGAACAGGGATGTTTTGCTCATAGTTGGTGGAAGCACACTGAAGTAACCCTTGACTTTTCTAGTGTGGTGACAACGTTGTTAGTAGCAGGCCAAAATATCACCACAGCAATAAGACAACCCAAACGAAAGAGACAGAGACAGAAAAGCCAGCAACAACATGAAGCTCGACTAGAAAAGAGCAGCCGCAGCCAGAGAGAGGAAAGAGCCAAACAGAGGCCTGCTAAACCCATCCACAGCCTCGGTGCTCCACAAAGCTGCAGATGAGCTACAAAAGGCAAAAACTGCTAAACAACATAGCTCCAGCATGCATCAAATCTACATCAGAAGTCTAATAAATATCGATAGATAGATAGATAGATAGATAGATAGATAGATAGATAGATAGATAGATAGATAGATAGATAGACTTCTGTTTCTTAAGACAAAAAAAGAAAAGTGCAAACTGTCAACATAAAGCAGTTAAAATAGCTTTTTTTTAATCCTTCAAATACTGCATATCTCAATGTGAAAAGAAACACTTTGACTCTACAAACAGGTTCAGCATATCAGTTATTGTGTAATGTTGTGGGCTGATAATATTAATCACAACAACAAAGTTAACCGATTGTGGTCATTTCCAAAGATTATGTAAAAATTGTGGCACAATATTAAAGGTCTCTTCTCTGAAAAATAAAAATGTACATTTCATGCAAACATTAATGTTCAAATATTTGCTGAGACAAAGAGCAATGACAGGGTACATACACATATGGTGGACGTATTTTAAAAGATTTCCATGTTATTGTTAACTCTCGATGAAAGTGACCCTGCACACGTGTTCCGTGTTCCGTGTTCCGTGTTCTCCTTCTTTGGTGGAACTGTTAACAAATGCAACCACACACTGTTTTTTGTAAGGCGTTACGCACCAAATGATCGGGACCTACTGGTGTAATCCTAACAATGTGTCAAGTTGTATCGTGTGTTTTTAATGTAAAATCTTAATCTGTATCTATAGCTCTCAAATAAGTATCTAGTTACATAAAATGAGTATACTGAAGTTAAGTACAGGTACCTCTAAATTTGACTTAAGTAAAGACAGTACAGTTCTAGAGTAAAAGTACATATAGTTACTCTCCAACAGTGTTTAATTGACAACTATCACCAGCATTGGGGAGGCTTGCCCTTGTCTATTGAAATAGAAATTAAGCAGTAAAAGCAACAGTGAATAGCCCAGCAGAAATACGGTATCTTGCATTTTTCCAGTTATAAGATGGAAAGAAAGGTCACATCATAACTCTGAAGTACTGTCAAAGTCTAAACTCCCAGAAGCCCCCTCCCATAAATTCACAAAATCAGACACGGATTATTTCCTAGAGGAGGAACTCATAAAGGAAACATGAGTGTGACTAGCCAGCTACTGTACTTCAAAAGCATGCCAATTAACAGGAGGAAGGGATCTCAGTGAAGTATCAAGGATCGGGGGAGGGGCGGGAAAACTATTTAGCAACCTAGGACAAACCTCAGCCGTGACTCCCACTCTCAACATCTTGTCCCTTTCATCTGTAGTTTGATCACACGAGACACAAGAAAGTGTTCACACAGCCATTCATCTTTTCCCGGGTCTATGATCATGTTTACTACAACTCATCTCGTCAGACACCTGAAAAGCCATGGATGAAAGGGATGGGAGCTATAGAGAGGGCCACAATGAGATACGCCCCATGTCTCCAGGACTCTTGGTGCTCTTGGTACGTTCACACATGCAGAGATAATGATACAGGAAGAGGCAGGACGCCCGTTCTTTGTCAGCTAAAGCTCTATAAACAAGCAGGCAAAGATTCTAAAGGCAAAATGTAGCCAGTGGCTGAATGTGGGGAAGAAGTTTAAATAGTTTTCTCTCTATGTCTTCTGACAAATGGGAGCGGCAACAAAAAGGTGAAGCTCCTGAACCAGTCGTTGTTATTCATGAGTCTTTCTGAGCCTGCAAAATAGGATCTACAAATGAGTGACAGCGGGACCAGCTCAGTTTCCACTGCAGACACAGGACCACAAGGCCAATTAGAGTTACCCTTCTACGAAACATAATCCGGACAAAACATATATACACGTGGCCTACTCTCTCTCATCCTCATACTGGCAACAATTGGAGCTGAATATCAAAACCACGGTGACCTAATCTTTTTTTTTAAAATGAAATTGAATTAATAAACCTGGTTTCCTTAATATGTCTAAGTGAGGGATTAAGTTAAACCTTTTTCACTCAAATAGATGTGTTTTATGATGTCCTGCTTAGACATATTTCTCCTAATAACTTAATGTCTTGTGGGCACATATGCATACTCAACAATCGGTACATGAGAGGCACATAATAGACAACGCTGTAATTACAGGACTCAAGATAGGGCTTTAGCAACACTTCCTCTTCTTCCGTTGGCACGTCTATGTTATTCAAACTGACTGTTCCTACTTGATGCTGCATTTGAAAGAAACAGACATCAAAGGCTTGACTTAATGCTGCTGTAAAAAAGCAAGCAAATAGAAACAGAGAAGAAAGTCTCTAGTTCAGGCTTGCAAGTAAAATGAAAGACATGCAAGTCAGCAGAAAACTGTACACCATGTAATAGTGTACTGGGGCCTCTTTTCTGCATGTTTAAACAAGCTCCAGAGGTCCCCACACACACCTCCCCCCATCCCCATCCCCACCCCTCACCCCTCAACCCCACACACACACACACACACACACACACACACACACACACCTGCAGTGGCTCCATGAAAATAAGTGCACTCAAACAATTCACAGACATTAGGTGCCGGTGGCTGTCATTGAAGAACACATTGAATACAAACGCATGCAAATTCCCTTAACTAAGCATAAGTCAGATGAGTTTCGCTGTAAAACAGTTGCACAAGTTTGCAATGACAGAGGCTGATGTGTACATCTGTAATTGCAGTATGCGAAAGCAGACCGCTATCAGGCCGTCCTGACTAAAGCATGAGAAGACATCTGACCAATTACTTTGCCAGTGTATCAGTATTAATCCTTAGAGTTGACAGTTATTACTTTCCAGTCCTGCTGTGTCTTTGACACGGAGAAGAAAGTATGTGCAATAGATGTGTATATCCAAAGTAAACTCTTAAATTAAATTCTAATACAGGAAAACCACAACACAGGATAGTAGTAATACATTATATATATATACATATATATATAAAAAGCTGAAGATAAAACAGTACTGTCTCTTTCCAACAAGACTTAATTTACCAGCAATCAAGGAGGGACACGATAAAAAAAAAAGAATGTAATCTCATACAGCCACAACACAAAGAAAAGCCTCAAAACTATCCAGAATTAAAACACCTCTCTGATGCAGCCTCAGCTAAATTATGTTTATTGCAGAGCTAATGTATGATCTTGTTATTGCCTTGAATCTTGAATATGTGTGTATGTATGAGAGATAAGATCAGAATCTGGAGTCTGCTCTTTTTATTTTGTAAAACATTCCTTCTCCCTGTTGACTCCTGCTGAACAATTTCTAACCCCAAGTTAAAGTACCATTAAAATATTTGGATACTTAGTATGTTTTTTTTTTTTTTTTTTTACCTCAAACGTTTTTTATTTGCTGATGCTTATATTTACATAGGTAATAATATGTACTTTTATGTACGTGGAACTACGTCTCTGGTTGACAACACTTTCCTGAGTACTGCTGTGCTGTGTGAGAGTCTAAAAACAGAGAGGGAACATTTTGGCCACAAGAAGAGATAAATGCTATAAAGTATTTCCCTTGTTTGAAGATCCTTTCTTGACTCCTGCCACACACAAAAAAAACTGTCCCTCTCGCTCTGTCAATTGCTTTAGCGGTTACCCTTGCGCTCTTCACACACAAGCTACACACTCGGCTAAAGATAGTCCGGGTCATGGTTTATGAGGGTGATTACGTTAGCCTCAAGGTCTGCAGGGTGTGTGGGCAGCCAAACATCTGGGAAACAGCTGGTTGCTGAAGCAAGAACTACTGCCTGTCCGGGCAACGCTGGTCTTTATTGTTCTGCAGTCCCTGACTTCTCCAAGTCTGCTCACCCTTTAATTAAACCACAATGCTAATGAGGGTGAGAAAAGGTATGGCTTCTTAGAGATAAAAAGGAAAAATATGCAGCTCGTCAAGACTTCACATTGCTTAAAATGTAAGACGCGCATGCCATCGCAACCTTCTGTGTGCTTGGGCGGAAAAACACGACATCTTAACTTGCCACAGCATTTATGGAGCAAAAGCCATGTGTGAAAGGGGGTAGAGGTTCAGGGCATGTCTGCTGTGGACTGAGACCAGTTTTCCTCAGTTGATCTTAACCAAGTTTGTGGCGATACTTTTTTCCTGCCTCGCTGAATTCACTGTCTATTCGTGGGTGCAAAGGATAACATTCACTATTTCAGGCACAGCCATTAAATGTTGTTTTGATCCTATTTAGGCAGAATACAATGTTTATTCACGCCTTTCTGCTCTCTTTCTATAGTTCTCTTAACAGATAGATGAAAAATGTAAACGAACTGCAAACAACATGACAAGGGAATGCTTGGTCTACAGCAATACATTATATTTTGGGTGTTTTGCCTTTGTTGGATAGGGAGAGAGAGGATGAGATGCAGCATAGGGCCAGACTCAAACCCCAGCGGTTAGGCCAGCTCTTCAAGGTGAGCCACCTGGGAACATTACATTACTTTTTAGATTTACAGATCACTTGTTTGCCCAGTTGATTTTTCAGGAAGTTTGAAGATGCAACACAAACTTCGACTATTTGTCACTGGGGTAGGAAAAGCAGTTTCTAGTCAATAGATCTCACTAGGACTTGACTTCCACCGAGTGCTGTGAGACTGAACCTAACGCAGACACTCGCATCTGTTCCTTCAAAGTTTACGAACTCGTGCCCTAGACATTTCCTGTGAGAAAGGAAGTGAAAATGTCAAAAAAAGAATAAACTTGACAGCAAAGTAAAAACAAAAACATCGTCTCAAAGGCCATTTCAGATTTGATTAAAGTTGAGTTATCGTCAAGGACAAAAGGATAATGAGAGTATGAAAGCTTAATTACCATTAGAGCTGCTGCTCACATTGGGCTGCATCATTGTTGGCCTTAAAGAGGGATTTATGTGTGGTGTGACAGTGGTTGCTCCAGTCAACACAATTTTGCCACATAAATTAAACGTTTGAACATACTTCTCTCTCTCACAAAGATATAAAGTCGGTCCTCCGTACATTAACATTTAATACTCAGGAGTCCGAATCGAACTCGGTGTTTGTGGAACACAGGAAGTGAGTGAACAAGTGTGCCCTGTTATTTTTAACTCCTCCACCTGCTCCCTGTTGTGTTTGGCTGGGTGGGCTTGGGTCAGAGTCTGACTTAATGCTTTCACAGACACATTCACAGCATTCATTCATGTGTACTTTGGCTTCAGTAGAGGTGGAGATTAAAGGAAGGACTGAGAAAGAGGGGGGCAGAGACGGACAACGGGAGAGGTCACCGTGCTATTATTTTGCAATAAGTTCATGTTGAAGCTATGCCGCTATTTTAAACCAATCTGCCATTTCTTTTTGACACGAAGTGGCAGTTAAAGCATTTACATGACACCACTAGAAAATGTCCCCATTGTTTTTCTAACGGTACTAATAAATAGGCCGTTATCTGGACCTTTGAGGATATTTCTGACAAGGGAACCATTATTAAAAAATAAAAGGTTACAGTTCTGCTTCAAATGCTCAAAAACATAAAATTTGACAAAGAAAAACCCATGTCTGTGTGTGTTGTTGTAGCCCCTTTAACACCTGATACAGTATGTTCAGCAGAATGGCTTCAAGGACAAGCGGTAGTGTTTTGGGGGAAACATTTATCGCTCTCTGCCACACTGCATTCTAAACAGCCTCGCCTGTCCTTGACAGTATTTCCTGGCAGTGTTTACAAAAAGACGGAGGATTAGCTGGACTATGGTATTTCATCAAACACTGCAGGGCAGCAAAAAGTAATTTACATCCCTCTTTATAATAACAAATAAATTTGTTTGCCTAAAGCAGCCATATGCTGAATGTCCAAGTGCATATATGAAAAACTCTGATTCAGTTCATTCCAAGTATTGAAATAATATAAATAGAAACCAAATGCCATGGCTTGTTAATTGTGAAGTCACTAAACCACAAAACATAAACATTTGTACAGGATATATCCTGGTTCTGCAATATGTGTAAGACGATAATACAATATCCTGCATTACTTGAGGCTATTAGATTTGGTGGTGAAAACATTAGTTATTTTATTAATCATGGCCAGATTTCTATTCTCAATTACATTACCTGAATTATATTAATTGTGCAGGTTTTACACAAATGCATCTTGGCGGTTGTCCCGTGTGTTGCTGATCACATGCTCTTTAGAAGCCGATTGAGTCCTCTGCTGACTCGGGCACTTGCCTTGTGTAAGATTATTTCAGAAGACACTTCCTTAAAACACTTATTTTAGCTGCAGAGCACTCAGCTACCAATCATGGGTAATGGTGGCAAGAAGAGAAAATGTCAGCAGTTGCTGTATCTTGAAGTTCAGTCAATTTTGCAAGAGGTGGAGTGTGGTGCCTTTTCTTCTCATCAAGGCAGTAATGCTGCAGTGTTACGTGAATGCTGAGCTGAAACTAGATTATTATCATTATGAGAAACATTATTTTCAGTCAAACAAAGACAAGCTACACCGGTCAGCTCTCTCACACTCACTCACACTCACACACACACACACACACACACACACACACACACACACACACACACACACACACACACACACACACACACACACACACACACACTTTCTGTTCACTAACATTAACATCCAACAATAAACAGTCTGACTCTGCTACCACTGCTCAGGCTTCTTTGTGTGCTTCAAGTTTGACACAGCAGATGCAGCACCCGTCTGTTCCTTCTCTGAGCTCACAGTATGTATTAAGACATTAGTTCAACACAGACGGGGCTCGTTATCATGGATTATGCTTGATAAGAACGATTTATATTCAATCCTGAAAATAAATAAGAGCAGCTAAATAAAGCCAGCATGTTCTCTGCTGCTTTCAGGGACACTGCTCCCTGAGGGTGTTAAAACGCACCATCTCTCCCTCTCTGAACAAGGCCACTCTGTGACACATTATGTGCAAATTATATTATTAATATAATTAATTATATATACACATTGCTCTCAACCTCGGTGGAACCTGTGTTGTTAATTGTGGAAACAACAAGGCCAGTGCAGCGATCAAAATAGATGTTGGATAGCGGTGCTTTTTGCTTCAAAGCAATGTGGAAATGTTGACTTTTTTTTTTTACAGCAGACAAATGTAAATATAATCATGAAAAACACTATCAAAGTTTCATGTTATAAATTTTCAAAAGTGATAGATATGGTCAGGGAATTGAACTGCAAACGATTTGAGGATCCAAATGGAAGCTTGACAGTGGAGGAAAGGTCTGAGTGAACTAACATCAGTGAGCTTGTGTGGGCTTACGTAAAGAAACATGGAGGCGAGAACATTTCATCTCCATGGAAATGAGCATGAATATTAAAAAAAAATTACATCTTTTAAGCTTTGTGGGCTGGTAATTTGCATATTTTTTTTGGGTCCTTCTCGAGAGTTTACGCAAGGCAGGGATGTAATGACAGGAAGGAAGATCCTGGGGGAGATATTTCATAAT
This sequence comes from Ophiodon elongatus, assembly GCA_016806645.1. Lineage (NCBI taxonomy): Eukaryota > Metazoa > Chordata > Actinopteri > Perciformes > Hexagrammidae > Ophiodon > Ophiodon elongatus. The sequence continues at coordinate 885,465 of JACSYO010001905.1, forward strand.
TACTTTAAGCTGGAAAAAAAAAAAAACAGGCTGACACAGACTGTGCATTCTCCCCTCATCAGGTTCAGCATTCGGGTAAATTTGTATTGATCTGCAAAACACACAAAAAATGAGGCCCTCTTCATCTCCCAAAAGAGCTGAGGTCGCTAGATCCTTTCAGGCTGCTGTAATCCGTTACCCAATATAGAGCTTGCCCACAAGCCTGACCTGTTAAGAATGAGGTCAGGGTTCAAGGGCCAAGGTGACTGATGCTCACCTTATTGTTACCAATGTATACAGCAAAAGAGGATTGACAGTGAAGTTAATACATCTAAGTTGATATGTGCACGCTGTTGATTGAGTTGATTGACTAACAGTGATTGTCAAATAGAAAGTACAGTGCTCAGCACAGGACAAAGTATGACAAGATCTGAAATGGGAAGTAACGTGTAACTGAAGCATTCAAATATTATCTCAAAATGTTAAAGGTCAGTTTGTTCAGGGACTTTTATTACTGTCATTAGGTAATTTCAGGATGTTACTGTTGAGCCCTTTACTTATACTATAATCCCATTCGTCCCGAGTGGGACACAACAAGCTGCCTCCATCATTCTTGGCAGTATGTTGAGCTTCCTCCAGGTTCAGTTAATCTTGACTAACTCGTCTGTCACAGTTCCGTAGAAAGTTATTTTTGGTCTTCCAAGTTTTCTCATGCCTGACCCTTGTTAAACCTAACTGATAGTAACTTCAACAGTCACAAGTACACCTTCAAATACTGCAGTATTGGCCTAAAGCACCACATATATTAAATAGTGTTGTAAGTGGCCACTCTACTCCAGCTGCATTAAGCCTGGAACTACATGCAGACTTCTGCAATCACCTGAAGTGATGACCGTTAGTCAAAGCATGTCAGAATCAGATATATGTTCCCTCTTTTACTGACTTCAAACCAGCAGCAAATCAAGGGTTCCCAACAGTTTCCCAAAGAAGAAAATCGGACTACTTGGTGAAATCATAAATTATGATGATTGAGGGAAAAACCTTGAGCAAAATTAATGAAACACTCCTGGTTGATCTCTCAATGACAACATGTACTGAATAATCAAGACACACAGCATGTGCCATGAAAATAAGAAATGATGCTTAAAACAGATGTCCAGTGTTCCTACGGTTTAAGAATAGTCACATCAAGTGGCCAACATTTACTCCATACCCTTTAGTTATTTTGTAAACCTAATAATTCTAACTTTACACATTGATGCCATTCGTTGCTCACTGCATTGGAAGACTGTGTGATTGAAAGTGAAGTTGCAACTTGATGTGGCGAGCTCAGGGAGCAGGTTTCAGGTCCGCTCTCCTCGCCACAGGAATACCTTCTTTGTATCTGGAGCTCAGCATAACAGCAAAAATAGGACAAAGTCTGACTGCTGTTTAGAGAAGTGCAGCCACACTTTCATTTTTCTCTTTTGAGCATTTGTCATGCTCCTTTGACTGATGCACTGCAGTAACAAGGAAGCTGCTTCTGTGGTTTTCTATAACAAATGGATCCTGATAAAATCCATTTATCCTCAGGGATGGATTACTGAAGCATCCTTTACCCACTGACTGAAACTCCACATGCAATAAGCCAAAGTGGTAACGAAGTGATAAGTTACAGAAAGTAGAAAGAAAACCAGAACGAGAGATGAGAGACAGAGAGAAAGAGATCAACAGATGATTACATTGATTAGTAATCATAGTGTTGTTGACTTCTAATGACTTATCCAATACAATGTTGAACTTCTATTGATTTGTGACATGTGAGGATAATTTTTTTCAGTGTGTGGAGTGAACAACGATACAACAAATGTCACACTCTTTTTGAATTCCTCACCATTTTTGCAGTAAGTATACAAGTTATTGATGTGCTTTAGTGCTTTGTTCTAAGAGGACATGATATAAGACATGGGGGCAAAGGGCGTCAATCAAATTGCAAATATAAGTTTGATATGGTGGAGTGCCATACTTACCGCCACAGCGATCATGGAGTCGTCTGGTTTCCATTCTGCCTTCTGGTAGAAGCCAAACTGGGCAGCCGCCTTTGCAGACTCGATATAGCTGACTATCAAAACACTGGGCTGTGGGTGGGAAAGAGGGATATGGTAAAGAAAATGAGCACTTTAGACTTACTGAACGCCACAGACATCCAACTGCCACATATGATAACCAAAAACATCAACAGAATACGTATTGTTACTTCCAGAAATGTCTTAAGATTGATTTCATGGTTCTAGCTTCTAAAATGTGATGAATTTCTACTTGTTTTAACACGATAGTCAGTTCATTATCTTTGGGTTTTGAGCTGTTGGTTTACATTAGCTTGTGTTCAAGGAAAATATAATGGGCATTTTTCAGCTTTCTTTAGGCTCTGACTTAACTATAATTTTAATTAAAACCAAAATTACAACTAAAATCAATTGTTATTGGACTGACATCAATACATAGTGTAATCCCTCGTAATGGTTCCAATAATGAGACTGCTGGAGCAATCTCAAAGTAACTTAATAGAAACTCTGGACACAGCAACACACCACCGTTGATGAGAAAAGACCCTTAGCATGCCTCTACTCCTGAATCACTTTGCCAGATATTTGTCTGGATCACAATACAATCCTCACCACCAGTTGATCTCTAATATAACTCCACAAACAATGAGCATGGGATGTTTATCCACAGTCAAATAAGAAACGTTGAGTGAATTATATCTAAACGCATAACTATAACCCAAAAATGTCAGCAGGGGTTAAAACAGCTGTTAAAGAGGAACAAAGGCAGTTTCTGAACACCAGAAACCTCAACGCCTGGCAAAGCCTTATTCTCGGGTCGTTGACATTATTTAACAACCAGTGGAAATTCCCTACAGATTATCTATGGCTCATTCATGTTATAAACTTGTATAGTTTAGCACAGATTATTACTGAAGATGAATCAATACTGAGTCATACTTCAAATGTAATAAAAGCCATGTCACAGACATGTAACCGTCTTTCACGTTGCAGGTAAACCAGGACAGCACACTCACTGAATGGCTAATGTCGGGTAACATAAGCAGGAAAAGATCTCATGTAATTCCAGCTGTGTAACATTAGACCTCGAAACCAGTCACCGTAACGAGAGATCAGGTTTTAAGTATTTCAGCCCGATAGTGTGCCTCTCGTAGCATTAAATCTTAATAATGGCAATGACACCTGGAATGGTGAAGCTTGCCCTGTCGGAAACAGAGAGAGAAATCTTCCTCCTCATTTTTAATAATATCAGATGACAATCACAACAAACTCATTAGGTGTTCTGTGAGTTAAAGGAAAGATCACTCTTGAGGTAGCCTGGAGGATTACATTTGGGATTGAACATACACAGTGGGAAAAACATTTTGCATCCCGATCAAAGTAACAGTGCACTGGATTTTAAATGAAGCAATGAGGTTAGAATTATGATTTTGACCATTCATTTGAGGTTTTCATCTACATCTGGTAAACTCTGTAGAAACCTAATATTACTTACATAAATTATCTGACAAAATCACCCATGTCCATTATTGGTTGGCATAATAAAAAAGTTAAGGACAATTGGTAAATATTTACACAAAAGGGTCTTTGAGTACAAAAGTTTATTTAGATAATTTGTTTATTCAATGATTACATGTTACAAAACCACTCTCTCTGCAGCTGCATGAAAAGTTAACTGTATCAAATTTGTCCAAGCTTCTTTGATCATTGCCATATCCCTAAATATCATTCACAATCCCTCCATTGTGTCAGTCCTTTCCTCCACAAATTTTATTTGTATCATTTCCACAAATAGTAATTTATGATTCAAACCAATACTTGCTGACAGTTATTGCATCAGTCACACTAAGAAAGTAATTCAAACTTCATCTGCATTAAATATAAAGGAAAAAAATAAATAATCAGGAGAATACTCTCTTATTAATTTTAAATCATTCATCAATAACTTTGGTTATTGCACTTTTCCATTTATTGTTCAGGTTTGTTGAAGTCACTCATTGCATCACCCAAACCCTGCAGGCAAGTGTGTTCAACTAAAATGCACGCAGACCTGTGCCAACAGAGAAAAAAGGACCTGAAATAGTTCGACAACATTCAAAATAAACAACCTGTATATTATTTCAACTGAGCTAATACTGAAATGGTTTGTCGGGTAGCAGTGGATCAAACTCATTTATTTCTCCTGCATTGCCATTTCCTGTGCTTGACCACATTCACATGCAGTCAGTTGGTGTAACTAATGAAATCCTAAAGGGAGCGTAAATAATTGCACACACACAACTATGTGCAACCGTACATGCGCATACACACACAATGCTGCTAATTTTCGCCGGCCCCCAGAGCCAACTATGGAGCTACTATTGCATAACAATTCTCTATTCCTAGACATCCTGAGCTCCCACACAGCTGTGACAGGGCGACAGAACAGAACGACTACAAGGCTAAGATAATGTGCTACACGGATTAAGTGATAGACTGAACTAGTTGGGCTCAGGCTGCACTGGCCGAGGTCAAGGATAGATGGGATTAAAGAAAATAAACAAAATGATGGCTGAGAACAACAGGGACAAGAAACCTGAGAGGGGAAATGGCAGATTTACATCACCGTCATTCACTAAATAACCTGAGCATGGAAATTAAATGAAAAAGGCAGCAAAAAATCTATATTGATACACTAAGGAAAGCTATGATACAAAGCAAGACAGACAGAAATATAATTTTCTTAACTTTTAGAATGATTTAAACATGTTAAAAAAATATGTTATCATTATTTTCCCTATTTCAATACGCTACGACAGTAAAATAAACAGATTTCACATAACTGTCACACAGTCAGGATCAGTGGAGGACAATATTAATCTCAGGATTACAATAAACCATTACTCACACTATATCCAATTTAATATTGTATTGATATAAGGTCCAGCTTGTCATATGTGCGTTTGCTCCACAACACCCTTGTGTGAAGAGGTAGGCTAGATAGTGCACTGAAATGGCAAAATGCATAGAACAGATGTGAAAGGTGCATGCCAATCTCTAATCAGCATTCCTTACACCACCCTTTTCCTGAATGTCTCATTGATACTCACAAATAGGAAAAGTTCTTAAGAAAGAGGGGAAGGAAAACATGGTCACATCCTGTGTGGGCCTCAGGAAGTAAACAGTGACCCTGATCCATTGTTGCTACACCTCAATAATATACAAGCTGCGTGAAACACAAAACACTGTAAGCAATGGGCTCAACTCCATGTTGTCAAATCAAATAGCCCCTCTGCATATCAGGATGGCAGAAACTGATCTATTCAAACAAATGAGGGCAGGAGTGGGAAGTGGGTTCACAGCACAGACCTATACTTGGAGTTTCATAGAACTTTGCTACTACTAGATGCTGGTGCTGGAAACAGTGCTGAATGGGAAATCACCACACATTTAATGAGCTATTCAGCATTTCCATAAAATTTAAAGTTGATTACTCGGCAAGGTACAGGAGTTCCCTGTTAACAGGTTAACCCTGTTGTTGAAGTTAAAATACCGTATGAGCAAATTAATAAATAGAGACAATGGTGAACAAAAGATATCATCTGTTGTAGATGCCACTGTCTCACACGTTGCTTTAATGCTGTGTTAGTTGACAGTCTATATCCTAGTACTGACTTACAAAAAGTCAAAATAATTTTCTGAGTGTTCGTAGTTACTCTGCTATCTTTTTTGAATGTTTGTTATCTCGATGATTTGTTTTATTGTTCTGTAAATCATTATTTTCTGCCCCGTGACCTTCCAGAATACACCCGACTTTTCTTAGAAATATTCATTATTTGTATTTCTAAATAGATAAAGCCAGTAGAGCAATCATGTATTTTACAGACCACTGATTGACAGTATTGCTATTTGTAGTTTTTTTCTCCCAAGTCAGACACAGATTCTAGTAGGCTTGCACAGATGACAGCTTTATGAAGTGACCCCGCACCTGACAACACAGGTCTCGAGATTCTAGATCAGCAACTTTTGGACAAATATTTGAATCAATTCCGCCAGCTATTTTGGACATGAGTGCTTAAAATGGTATAAGATGTATTAAGAGAACCAGTTTCAGCACAAAACCATTTTTGCTTAAGTCATGATTTAAATCACACTGACAAAGGCCTTGGCTGAAGAGCACCTGTAACTAGATATCTTCTTGTCGAAGAGACTGTCATAGTAAGAGAGAGCAAGTCCACATTGGCCTTCAGATGGAGGCCGTTTAGATAAAATATAACTCATCCGCACACATGCTGTCCTTGTTTTCAGGTCAGTACACAATGTTGCCTCTGTATTATCAAGAAATGATCAAATGATGTGCTGACTGACACGACTTTTTACATAATCATTTAACTCTGGCAGCATAACACATCACAGAACATACCACAACATGTGTTCAGTCAATATTTGTTTTCAACACAATTGGAGATAATAGCTTAAACTTTGGCCTGTTGTTCTGAGGCAGGGTGACACAAAAAAGAAATTGTCACCAAAAGTACTGAATGTACCCGAGAAACTCCAGTATACACTTCACACTTTCTGCCTGAGAAGCATTCATCAGGTGAACTTCAGTTCCTACTGCTGAGAGGATGAACCATCACCAAGCCTTTGTCTTGAAGGAGGGAGTAAATGGGAGGGACGACGCACGTTAAAACACTATTAACATACAACTATGCCTTTGACGAAAGGCCCACGTATACGGATATAACGTTGGGCTCATCAAACTCGTATGATGTGCATCACTGTCACTTGTCATCTATGTAATTTAAAAAGGTGGCACCTCCAGGTTGCTCATCACTAATGACACCAATGCTATTCTCCGTGTGTATTTACTCTCCTATAAATAAAACACATTAAAGGGAAGGCAGACAAGATTGACAAGCAGTAGTGACAATACACTGGTGGTGGTTGTAGCTGAAGAAGCGGGGTAATCGCGGGTGCTGTGCGCCATTCTTAAGTTAAAATTAATGTGGCTCCGCACGCATTGTTTTTGCTGGGACAGCTGGGCTCCTTAGCAGGGCTGAGTCTAAGTCACAGCTGGTTGACGACACTTACCCGACTGAACCAGATGCTGAGCTGCGTCTCCGACAGCACAGCGAAGTAAAACCTCTGGGAGCTGGGCTGGATGTGGAAGGGCTCCTCTTCGCTCCTCAGCGGACAAAGCAGCCGCCGGGGCCAGCCGGTGAGGAAATACATGACGGCCAAAAAAAAGAACTCACTTCACCCCTGGAAGCAACAAGCTGTGTCGCAATGCCAGGTCGTCGGGGTCCCGTATTCCTCCCGAAAGTGTGTGTTTAATCCAAACGAGTCATGCGCGTAGCTTCTGTAGAAATGAGAACTTTACACACGCACACACAGTCCGGTGCTCAATCCATGAACGCCGTGCAGAGTTCCCCCGGCAGCCGAGGGAGCTACACAGCTAGCGCGGTGCTAGCCTTCGCTTTCCAAGTTGAAGCTAATGAGCTATCCAGGGCAACGACACCGAAAAACAAAAAGCCACCGGGCCCACGGGCGACAGCGCGCAGCTCCAACCGGCTCACCGCTGCTGACTGACGGGTCGCTTAGCTTTCGCTCCCGCCGCCGTGTCAGTTCTCCCGCTGTCGGAACCAGCGGTGTTTAATAATAACGGTAAAGCGTCCAGCTTTCGCTCCTCTGCTGCTCGCCGTCGCCATCTTTACAAGAGTCGGCGGGACTCTGCGCTGATTGGCCAGGACTGAGACGCTCGCGTGGTGTTGACACCTGACGTCAGCACTCCGTTGAGCGAGCCCGTAGTGACGTCACCTGTCGATTGGTGGACTGCCGGTGAAGCTTCGAGTTCGGCGATTTCGCCGTCGCCATCTTGGAATACGGCTTCGCCATGTTGTTTTTTTTCGAAACCGATAAACAGAAGTTACCATATTTTGGAATGCGGAGGAGTGACGTATCTGGTGGCGGCAGTGATCTGTCAATCACAGTAAGCCCCGCCCTAAAGTATATTCTGCTTTATTTTCCATTGTATTGGAGGAGTCGCCCCCTGCTGGTCAGTAGAGAGAATGCAGGTTTTAAGACACTTCCGCATTGGCTTCACTCGGTAGAACCGGAGGTTTACCGCCTGTGTGAAACCCATAACGGTGGTGTTGAAGGCCCCGTGGCTCGACGGTGACATCTGGTGGTGTAAACAAAATACATATGAATGCATATCCACTCTCACGATACAGTATACTTTTGTTTAGTCTCTTGCATCTTTAAACCCTTAATAAACCTAAATAAATCAATTAATTAAAATAAATTAATAAAAAAATAGATAAACCATAAAAAGTGTGGGTAAAGAAAATCCTACTTAAATTGGACGTGGAATGGAATGGAAATTAGTGGACGAATTGTATTTAATAAACGCCATTACTTTTGCACCCATTGGTACCAAGATGGTTTTATCTTGTCACATATTAAAACATTATTAAAATTGTGTGGCAATATCATAATTTTCTAGCTGAATAGATGAAATGATAAAAGCTGGGCATTGAGCATATATATATATAAATGCGAAAAATGCTGTGAAAAGGTGTCAGATAATGATGCAGTATATTAAGGCGTGTGAACACAGTCAGGAGATGACGTTTAACCATAATCTCATCCACTTTATGAAATGAAAGGGGTTAGATGCCCAGAATTATCCATGCTTAACGGTACTTATTATTGGTAGGAATTGTTTGTTTTTCTATTTGTAAGAGAAAGATTAATAACGAGATAATAATAATATGGCACTACACCTTTCTGAGCAGCAGGTGGCGGTAATGCGTAATAAACGCTGCTAGACGACAAGAAGAAGTAGCGGAGGAGGAAGAAGAAAAAACTAAAAAAGAAGCATGGCTGCTGACATGAGATTACCAACTATTCAAAAAGCAGTGTCCTTATCGGTTTCTGCTTTCGACCGAAAAGATCTGGTCGTCCCCGGCGATGTTATCACTTCAGACACCGGCTTCATGAGGTAGGCATTTGGTTGGTGCACCGGGGGTGTGATCGCCTGCTGTGTAGCGAGGCCACACCATGTTCTCACAGAGGGAAGTCTACTAAAAGAAGCTTGATGATCACTTGGGAAAATGTACCATAAAGTAGATTTGATATGGCCATTATCAGTCAGGTAGACGGTGGATCGACCATCATCATCATCATCATCATCATCATGCAGGTTGCACTAGCTTTAACGTTAAGTTACCTCCCTTACACGGTTTAGATGATTACAAAAGCTGTACGTTTGCTGGTTGTACTCTGACCATAATAATATTGGTCTAGCCGTTTACCAATTTATGAAAGATTTACACCTTATGTCCAGCCTGCCTGGTTTGCCATCAACAGTGATAAGTGTAAATCCTCCCACCTTTTTAAGGCAGACATACAATATATAACGTTAATGCAAGAACAAAATAATAATGTAATCCTTTAAAATTGTGTCTGTGATGTCTGTGATGACTTTGTGGTGGTCACCCAGTGTTTGCTTTTAGCACATTCCTATTCAGCTCATCATTGGTATACACCATTTATCCCCAGGGGTCATGGTACCTATGTTGATGATGACAAGCTGACGGCTTCAGTTGCTGGAGAGGTGCAGAGGGTAGACAAGCTGATCTGTGTCAGACCACTTAAGACCAGGTAAGTGATTAAATTCAAGCTCTTAAAGATTTACAGTCAGAAAGTTAAGTGGGCCTAGTTGTACTGACATAACTCATGCAAGTTTTATGTATCTATGATAAGTTATATATGATAAGCAATAAACTGGACTGGACCGACCACACAAAGGCACTTTACAAAAAGGGACAGAGCAGACTCTATCTGCTGAGGAGACTGAGGTCTTTTGGAGTGCAGGGAACACTCCTGAAGACCTTCTTTGACTCTGTGGTGGCATCAGCCATCTTTTATGGAGTGGTCTGCTGGAGCAGCAGCATCTCGACAGCTGACAGGAAGAGACTAAACCAGCTCATCAAGAAGGCCAGCAGTGTGCTGGGGTGTCCTCTGGATACGGTGGAGGTGGTGGGAGACAGGAGGATGATGGCTAAGCTATCATCCCTGATGGACAACACCTCCCACCCCATGCAGGACGCCCTGGCAGCTCTGTACAGCTCCTTCAGCCACGGGCTGATTCATCCCCGGTGTGTGAAGGAGAGGTACTGCAGGTCCTTCCTTCATGCTGCTGTCAGGCTGCACAACCAGCTGAGCTCTCAGTAGACCACAAAAACACTTTAAAAAAACACTTAAGCTACTCAATGTTTCACATTGACCTTTGCAATATAAATACACCAGCAATAAGCTATTCTATTCTGCTTGTACATATTACATTTCAGTAGATTCTTTACTGTTTTTATGCTTATTTATAATACTTGTTTTGATTTGTACTATGTCTGCACTTTACCTTCTGCTGCTGTAATCCTGTAAATGTCCCCACTGCGGGACTAATAAAGGATTATTTTATCTTATCGTATCTTAAGTTATGTAATTATAATTTTGTGTCATGTTATTGAATTGCAGGTTCAACGGTGAGGTTGGAGATGTGGTGGTTGGTAGAATCACGGAGGTAAAGCACTGCTGCCACATCTCTCTATTACATTTTAAATGTATCCTAAAAATATATGGTTACAACAAGCTTTTATAATTTTTTTGCGAGTAAGACATTTATAATCAATATGGGTGTTTTCTTTGTGATTATGTATAGGTACAACAGAAAAGGTGGAAGCTGGACACCAACTCCCGGCTGGACTCTGTCCTCTTGTTGTCCTCTGTCAATCTGCCTGGAGGAGAGCTGGTGAGATGCTAGAAAACGGGATTCACTGGAAGAAGTGTTCTGTGTATTACACTGTTGGCTGATCTAGCATTATCCTAAATATAAGGAAGTGGGTTTGGGCAGGGAAGTTTTCAAAGTTTTATTTATTGCTTAAAATCTTTATTTGATTTTCTCTTTCAGAGGAGACGATCAGCAGAAGATGAGCTCACCATGAGAGAATACCTTCTTGAGGGCGACCTCATCAGTGTAACTCAGTTTATTATAATCTTTCATTGGCTTCTCCATGTCATTATTTCCCCTCATAATGTTGTTGTTGCTCTTTTCCTGTGCTTTTAGGCAGAGGTGCAGTCTGTCTTCTCAGATGGAGCCCTATCCCTGCACACCCGTAGTTTAAAGTATGGAAAAGTAAGTGAAGCGAGTTTAAACAATGATAAGTGCAGAAAACAGCTGTGATGATGCTGCCAAATAATGGTTCAGTTTGCTCTATGACTCACTGTTTGTGTCTCAAATGAACAAATCAGAATGTAAACATAGGGCCAGAATACACTTGTGGGTGGACAGTGATATCACAGATGTGGCTTGCAAATGTTGGAATTGCCAAAATATGCACATTTTGGGGTTGTAACCATGTCTGTATACAGCACATTATACATACATACATAATTGAGTACAAACTAATATAAAAAAAATATATAAACAACACATTTCTATAAACAGGAAATGATTCACTCAGTGGTTAGTGTCCACACTTATTTGGAGATGATGATAAATGTTTAGATATGTAACATCAGTGCAAGATGGGTAACTATTAAGTGATCTTCTACTTTTCATTATTGGCCCACTTGTACTCTGGTAAGATGCAACAATAAAAGTCAAGAGGCAGAACAAATGTATATGCTCAAATGAATACAGGTACAATATAATAATTTTTCTTCTTACCTAATCTGACCTAATATCCTGTTTCTATTTTTCTGACCATCAGTTGGGTCAAGGAGTGCTGGTACAGCTTTCTCCTTCTCTGATCAAGAGGCAGAAAACCCATTTCCACAACCTGCCATGTGGTGCATCCATCATCCTCGGGAACAACGGCTTTGTGTGGTTGTATCCCACACCTGAGCAACAGGAGGAGGAGGCCGGGGGCTTCTATACCAGCCTGGAGGTAGGAATAGAACAATATTTCATAGGTTCACTTGTCAATATATATAGATGAATACTGATATTGATGTGGATATACATTAAGAAGTTAACGGCTAACCTGGTCTTGTTTAGATACCCCTACAGTACAATATGTGAATGATCTGCATAGAGGTCTCATACTTTTTTACTTAATATGAATCCACTGCATCCAAACTGTATTTCCATGTATACATTTAATTTATTTGTTTGTGTATCTCTTGTCTTTGCCCTTCCAGCCTGTTAGCCTGTCAGATCGAGAGGTGATTTCGCGTTTGAGAAACTGCCTCCTGGCTTTGGCTGCACACAAAGTCCTTTTGTATGACACCAGTGTTCTCTATTGCTATGAATCTTCAGTTATACATCAGGTAGGAAGCAATCCGATTATTTCTTTAATTACCCACACTGTCTTTTATATGTAAAGTCAATGAAAAATAAAAAAAAGTTGACTTTTTCTGTGATGTATTGTGCCATCTGGTGGTCATATTGGAAACCTACTGGAATGCAACAGTTGATTGCAGTTCTCAACTTTAACTCTGCTGTTCTAAAACAGTGTGGAGCAGATGTGATTGATGTTGGGCGGGGACCTGATGATTTAATCACTAATGCTTCTCATGAATACAGTGCTTATATAATATCAGCATGTTAGCAAATATGCTATCACAATAGTGTTGTTACGTATCTATGTGGCACATATTACATATTATATGGACAATAGTTTGAGTTAATTGTTGATGTGGACATTCGCTTGCAAAGTTTTCTCTCTTGCTAATAACGCCAGCTAACCAAGCCCAACCCAGTTGTTTTATGGGTTTCTGAGCAGTCTCCTTTTAAGCTACAACTCACAGGACACTGAAGTCGACATTATTGCTAAAAACTGTGTGTCAGTAACAAAATACAGTGCAATTTTCAGCGTAACTGATATGTAATTTTTTTTTACGCTCTGTGGTAGGTCAAGGACATCTTGAAACCAGAAGTGATGGAGGAGATTGTAATGTTGACGCAACAGAAGCTGTTGGAACAGGAAGGTTAAAGAGCACAAAACTTTGACCTGATCAAGCAGCTAATGTCAGGGACTGACCACCTATTCGAGGACCGATTATCCTTTTTTTTTTCAAAGAACCATTCTTATAGTGGCAGTCCTGTTGTACAGTTGAACAGCTCCAAGTGTATTTTATGTCACAAAACAGACAATTAATTGACTGCTGATAGAACTGTTATCCATTTCTCTTAATTCTGCAGCATTCAGAATTCATTTCTCTTAATTCTGCAGCATTCAGAATTCACTAGAGTAGCTGTTACGTTTTTCAGAGGTTTCGTGGAACACTTTTGATAATGTGTGGTGTTATACAAAAAAAATATGTATGCAATACATTTTCTATAAATTTCATTACTTCTCAGTGTGGTGTTTTTTGTTGAATGTTGGAGAAACAAAGGAAAAAATGTCTGTAAACTTAAGTCTTATTAAGGGCTATTTAGTTAATGCATATATGCAATATTTTCCCAGTAGCAATAACAGGGTATACATTACAGTACATCTTTTAAAAAGTTTTTTTTTGTTAATTAAGACTGTTAGCACTGACTTGTTTCTATTAAATAACTGAACTGGTGAGGTCAATCAGAGCACAACGGATTTATTACAGGATTTATATTTTAATTATATTGATTTATTATCAGTATCAGTGTACAAAGCTCAGGGGGAAAAAACACTCAAGGCACTTTACAGTATCATCATCACAGAGGATGTCCATCCGATTTTGTTAGGGCTTTTTACAACACCATGGGTGAATTAAGCTTATGAAAGCGAATTTTAATCAAATAAAAAGTGTGAGAAAAAGGTGGGTTTTGGAAGGTGTTTCTTCAACTGATGTCGTCTGAGTGTGACCTCTCAGTGGAGTTGCAGGTACCCTGTCCTCCTGCACTCCCAGCACCACGTGACCTTTGCCCTGCTCCCCTGTACGAGCCCACGCACGCACGCGACGTCACGCGTCGCCCCACCCACATATTTCTGTAAACCACCTTGCGTATGGAAGTATGGCGGCACCAGCGACACAATTGCACCTCGGCCAAAGTTTACTGCTCCGGTTTTCACGTGAGAGCGATGAATAAGTACGCGGAGCGAGGGGACGGCAACGAAGAGCTCGGCGAGTGCAAACGGAGGGAAGGACCCGCAGGGAGAGGCGTCGGTCTCTGGCCGGCCGAGTTTCCTCGACTTCTCTCCACCGTCTTGGTCCGGGTACCACAGGGGAAGAAACTCCACAAGACGGGAAGAGTGGACGCGGAAGTTTGAAACAAACTTAATACCCTGGGTTCAGAAAGACTTAATAACAACTGTGGGGTCCAGAGATGTGTTTTTGAGACGTTTGAGTGCACTTTGTCCGACGTTTAAAGTCAGCGCGTGAACGTGGAGAACCAACTGTTGAGCGCTCGATGTGCATTTAAGGGTCTCGCGCTGCAGCTAACGTTAGTTAGCCTCCATGGCTCCCTTCAACGTTAGCTTGTGGTCGCCAGCTAACCAACAGTATACATGTTTCTGTGTAAGTTTATCATTCTCGTGTCTTCACTCCGTCAATGTCTGAACTTAACGGTGCAAGTTTGGGATGTCTAGCACAAGTCTGTCATTTTCACTTTAGTGCTTATTGCTGAGGATTTGTTTTTGACATTGCTGGTGTAAAAGCAGCAAGTTGCACAGATAGTCATGTGTGCAGTATCCTGAGGTTTAACAATGGTAGCTTGTCATTTAAAGAGCTTGATTGGCATCAGAAAGAGGAAATTCAGTCGGCAAACATCCTGGATATAACAGGGAAATGGTGGGGTTTTTTATACAGAGGGAAGCACAGAAGATGTAGGTGTAACGTTACTGACAACATAGTTGAAGGACAGTTAGAAATCAAACGAGCATACTTTTCACAAGTTCACTCACACTTATTTGAGAATGTTTCCTGCATTAGTTGCAAGGATGTTAGGATGCACATGTTTAATTCATCTTTACTACACTGTTGGGATTGTGTTGATTGCATTATACATTAAAGCCAGGGTCATTTGTACAATTTGTGTTTTCATGCAGTTTTTCTGTTTGAAACAATCATATTGCTCTTCATGAAATCATCAATGATTCTTGATTTTTTTTTTTCTTTCTTTCTTTCTTTCTTTCTTTTCCCACCTCTAGATTAGTTTGAAATGCCATTCTTTGACCTCTGAAGCACTCAGGATCCATTAATGCATGATAAACTGAGACATACTGGAGTAATACGGATCTGCATAGCTGACCCGCAGCACCCATACTCCAGGAGAGGACAGACTGAGCCAGGAAAAGGGGTTCCTGTCTTCTCCCAATCCCGTCCCTGCTTGGTGACGAACTTTTGGACGGTGAGCAACTCAGTCCAGTTTGGAGAGTCCCGGCTGCGGCCTGGCACCCTGCCCTTATGGGGCAGCAGCCGGGGAAGTTTGTCGGGGACCAGAGGAGACCTAGTCTGCCGGCCTTCATCAAGGGTGGAAAGAGAGAGTCGTCACGCCATGGGACCCAGCCCTGTAACGTTTTTGCTGTCCACGGTAAGAACAAATATTTCTGTTAAGACCCTTGAAAGGTCACTTGTCATTGACATCAAATGTTTTTGTCGAGCTGTTATGAGTTTGCTTCATGCTATAAATGTGTTGAACGAAAATGTCAGGGATAAGCATTGCATCCTTTCGTGCATCACATGCCCCAACAGACCAAGGATCAAATAATTGGACACCTTTCTGTCTTGTGCTTCCTTTAGTCTTTAGAGCATTGCACCTTGTGAAAGAGTAAGGAACCAACATGCAGAAGATGTTACGACATGTAATTAGAAATTGCAAAACTGTACAGATAGCCTAAACATCACTGTGGTTGCATTATAGAGAATGTAGCTTGCCAGCTGAATAAAAGACTGCAATAATACATTTTAACTGTTTATAATCAAAATCCACAAATCAATATTACAAGTAGTTTACAAAGCCACTCTTTGCCGTCCATTTTGACACACGGTGACTCTAGAGATGGTATTTATGAGTCTGTACTTTTGATTGGCCACTTGTTTGGCATTTGTTTTTGTATCGGTTGTGTGACACTTGACCAATACAAAGTGTTATTTCTTTTTTCTTTCTTTTTTTGCTACATGACATACTGCTGCTAGCAAGGCGGCCTTTAATCAAGCATATGTGCGTTGTACACTGCAACTGCTATGGTGTTATATTGGCTCTTTTGGTATTTCTGTAGTGAACTGATAAACAAACAAGTTACTTTCAATGTGACTCTTCAGGTCCATCCACTGTCACGTTGTCTGAAATGTTTTCAAGTCACTGTCACAACGAAAGACTTACTAGCTTTTGGTACTAGATATAAATAATTAAACACCAAATCCATACCTCTGTAAAGCCTGTTATGTAAGTAGTATGCTGTTAGAAATATACTCTACATATGATTGATACTTGCTGATGTAAGTGTAAATCTTAAGAGAAGTAACTTTTGGCTTGGATTTCTTCCATTGACATTTGAATACACTTTGCCATTTTCTTTAGAAAATTAGTTTTCATCTGTTTTAGATGTAAGAAATACTTCACTAACAAGAATGTTGGCATTACCTTGAATAAATGCAAGCTGAGACATATTTTTGTCAATATGAAATTTAAGACGTCATTTTAAAATACCAAGCAGATTGTGGAGCTTCAAGATATTCCTTAAGGGTGTAAAGTGATTCTCATACAGTCATTTGAGTTACACACTGGTATTGATATTGCTGCACGTATATTAGGTTAGTCTATTGATCCTGTGGTCTGAGATATCCCAGCCATCTGTTTATTATGAAGAAATGAACAACAAGGGTCCAACAGTTTTTTGTATTTCTGACATTTTGATTCTACTATCAAACAAAATAGTTTCATAATTTAATAGAGACCTTAAAAGATTGAAGCATTGTAAATTAACTAATGATATATTGTGGTAATGCACTCTACCAGGAAAAGATACATGGACTGCTCATAATTTGGGAAGATTGCAAAGTCTTGCGTTCTAGACTAAAACAATGAAAAAACAATTTTTCTTTCGGAGTTTTTCCTGTACCGATGTGAGGCTCCTGGGACAGAGGATGTTGAATGTGTACAGATTGTAAAGCCCTCTGAGGCAAATTTATGATTTGTGTACTTGAGCTATACAAAATACATCGGAATTTAATTGAATGACTGGCTAACTTCCCATCACAGAGTCACAACAGTGTTGTGGGGGAAAGTGTTCAAGGCTGTTTGTGACCTGATTATAGGGACAGCTGTAAGAATATAGGGCACACGGTAAAAGATGAGCCAGTCCCCGTCCTTACCCCTGTCCTCATTAAGCTTGCATTGAGTAAGGAACCGATGAAGAAGAACTCAGAAACAAGAAAAATACCTCTGCATCGATGATGTAAATTAGGTTTTGTAATATGGTAGAGCTCAGCAGTGCCTCCTCTGCGTGTACACAGGATGGTGTGTAGCGTGTACTACAAAGTGCAATATGATATTGTGGAAGCACACAGCTGTGTTCAAAATTAAAGCTGCAAATGACAATTATTTGCATTATCGATTTTCTTTATCTTCTTGTCAATAAAATGTGAAATGTGAAGTGAAATTGCCCGTTACAAGTTTCCAGAGCCCAAGAGGACATCCAACCAGCATCCACAATGAGAAAAAGATATTGTGTCAACTATCATATAAGACACAGAAAAGCAGCAAATCATCACAATCGAGAAGCTGGTGAATTTCCCGTCAGAATTGTTTGTGCTATAAAGTGTGTTCAAATAATCCCAGAATACATTGTAAAACGTACTGTACAATTGATCGTTCGAGAGCTTACTACCGTCATGCATTGCACAAACAGGGAAAAGGGCGAGGTTAGAGAGCTGCCAGATAAAAGGATACCTGAAATTGCTAGTGAATGATATCAGACACAACCATAGTAGCCACAGATGCACCTGAAACATGGCGCTGCCTGAATGAGCTAATCACGCCCACTGGGGAAGGTGCGCATGCTGCTGGCACCGAGCCTCACCACGCTCTGCAAAGCTTTGACCCAATGTCCTCTTTATCACACTTCGATAGATGTCTTACCTGGTGATGTTTTTTCCTTGAGTTGTGTATCTTTTAATCCATGATCATATACAGCAATGTGTCTGTTTTTTGGTTAGATCCTTTTGTTCTTTCTAAGGCCCTATCAAATGACAATATTTAAAGCAAGCACGACTGTGCACAGACTTTTTTATCTTCAATCATAACCCACTGAAACCAGTCGTTACATCACCAGTTACTTCGCTTCTTGTTTTTATAGTCAATGGTTTGATATTTACTTTTGGGCTTATAAAAGTGCCTTCGTGGTGGTTTATGCCTTAATTTATTGCCCACAATATAACCAAGGTAGAGGGAGGCTTGAACTCAAAAAGAACTTGATGCTTAACATTGTGATTAATACTCAGTGGGGAGTAGATCATAACGTTTCTATCTCAAGACTTCAATGGAAAGTATTGGTGAGGTAAACAGAAAATGTATGCATGAATGTTCAAATAAATTGCCACCATTTCAGGAAAATGAATGTATCAGTTGAGAGACGGAGCTAAACGGTTGAAGTTTGTTAAAATGGTCCCTTGCCATTGAACCGGATGCATGCCAACAGTTAAGTTTACCAAATGGGTCTGTAGGCGTGTGACTGCATTGGCAAAACTACTTTCCACTGACCCCAAGTCTTGCATAACACAGAGGGGAAGAGGACAGGAAAGGTCAAAAAAACAGATGAAAGCCGTTGCCGGTAAATGGATCGAATTTGGCAAGGGGTCAGTGACATGGGACGTACTTGTTTTCCCCCTTTCCTCCCGCGATGAGCAGGTTAGACTACTAGAGGGGATGTGAGTCATGGAGCAAGAGGAGGGTAATATCAACACATGATGTGACATCTATGTGTTATTCTTCTTCCTGATGAGCCCCAGCTAGTTAACACTAGGCTAGCCAGCGTCATGTTGCTTCTCCGCAGGCAGGTTCAGACCTCTGCATGCAGCTGTCTCTGAGAGAGACGGAGGCAGTGGAGGGCAAGCAAAGACCTGTCTCTGCTCTTGGCATCTCTGTGTACTGTACAGTGAGGTATGATCTCACTGGCTAGCTGGCACAGATCATAATGACTGAGCAGGGTAGTACATTTCTGGAACCATAACTCACACACTGTATTTCCAGCAATTCTTTTCTGTGTGTAACTCCGATAACTTAGTATCTCCCGAAGTTGACTATGGAACTAGACAAATCATGGACGAGATTACAAGCTGCAGTAGGTTACCAGGCCTGTTTTAAGAAACAGGTCTGAGCACAACAGAAGAGTGTACTTGATCACTTCTTTCTCGTCTAATTTTGTCCTGTGTATTATGTTCACTTGTAAATACAAAAATGCATCCTGGATTGACAATGTGTGTTCAACTGTTGTAATTGCTGATATTTAGCCACTTATATCTACAAAACATTGACATCCGTTTTACAGTTTAGTAGCTATCAATTATATCTACGCTTTATACTGCAGCTTTCCCCCTCCAAAGCACTGCCATTTTGGTTATTAAAGTAATTGAACTGAAATACAATAATTGCAAGAAGATTGTGTAACCATGATTACTGCCAGGATAAAG
This sequence comes from Ophiodon elongatus, assembly GCA_016806645.1. NCBI lineage: Eukaryota > Metazoa > Chordata > Actinopteri > Perciformes > Hexagrammidae > Ophiodon > Ophiodon elongatus. The sequence continues at coordinate 905,087 of JACSYO010001905.1, forward strand.
TTTGCTTTAGTCAGAGATTACTGTAGTTATTACACTCGGTAAGGTGAAGCCTGTTCCATCAAATATGCGCCTCCCTCTTTCCTCCCTTAATGCTAGTATGCAGGAAGTGGAATTGCTGTGTAAAAGATTTCAGCAAAGGAATGATTCATTACATTTGTTTCCCTGCCCTGAAAAAGGCTGACTGGGGAAAGAGGAAAGCAGATTTGGGACTTGGAGGGTCTAAAGGAAAGTGAACCCTAACAATATTGTCTGATTTTGAGGCATCTTAATAATTGCTGTTCCTACATTTAACGGTTTGAAGGAAATCTGCCCCCTGGTGGCAGCTTTTATTTATGTGGTTAACGTGTTTTATTAGGGTTTATTGCAATTGTGACCTAGATGCCGTATCCATTAAACAATACTTTTATATTTTATATAGAATTTGTTCTCATGAAATGTATAATTTCCCATTGTGATCATGATCGCACAGTATAATTACAGTTTTATTTATTCTGTTACTTTGGTGTGTATAATCTGTTTAACTATGTATATTTCCTGTTACGTGTTCAGAAAGGCCAAGAAATGCAGTCCCACAACAAGGACGTCTTCAGTCAACTTATTTTATGTGAACAAATACACAGACGGCTACAAATGCTGCACACTCCCTTGTAGTCTAACTTGTCTGTAGCATTAGAGGTTGATGAATCTCGATTATTCGACCATTAGCCTAAATGACTTCCTCCATTCCTGTAGTCCTGTTCTCTTTTTAATGTAACAGCATTTTTTTTATGTCTTACTACTAGTACTGTTGCTGCATCATATTAAACACCCATAACCAATATTTTACCTGTGATATGTTTTTAATATGAAGCAGCTACAGGAAGGCACACTCACACACGCATTCAAAATGGGTCATTTGAATCAATAAAATGCTGTTAGATCCAATACAGATTTAAAAGCCACCAAGAGAAATATCCATGTCCTGTGTGTGCATTCGGGCTGAGCTAGAGAAAGGCAGCAGATGCGTTTGTGTGATTGTCAGTCATGGTGGTAGACGAGTAGAATTTATTATTTATTCTTATTTGCTAGTGAGCATCTTTCATTTGAATGAATTGGCTGCCATGTTTGACTTAATCAATGGTTACCTCAAAAGCATCATATGCTCTGATCATGGTTGCACGTTGTATGTCACTGGTATTTTAGCCGTTTAGAAGTTGGACATGCAAGGAGTCCATTGAATAAACTATATCACCTGAAAGCAAATGCAGTTTCAGTTATTCAACTTTGAATGCAAACAGTGCGACGAGGTTCTGAACTCTCGAATGCATCGCATCATTACAGGTTTACAAGAGAGTAGTCTGTAGTACTCTGGTTATTCATTCATTTTGTTCATGAAATTGTGCCTTTCTATGAAGCTTAAACAATAAGCTTTAAATTCCCCTAAAACATCTTGACTACTGGAAAACAACTACAGCTGGACAGTGTAAGGGTTTTACAAACAGCGGTTTTGGCATGTGATTGGCCACTGATTGCCCTCGTTGTCTCAAACTTTTACTACAGCCAACTGTAATTTGTAGACAACAAGAAGAGGACCGTGCCAACCTATGGTCAGCAGCCAGATGAGTTGGGTTTCAGAAAATGTAGGGTCCTCTGGCATGTTGCTTCTTGCTTGGATAGCTTTTTAGTATGGACACAACACGACTTATCTTCTTACTCATAAGCTTCACCCCTCAATTTCCCCCTGTTTGACGCCTGGAGGCTAGACTGGCAAAGCTTCAAGTATGTTCAAGGCACATTATAATGTGGGGATGAAGGAAGATGACACCCCGCTTGTTCATTGTCTCTATGTGCTCATTTCTATTCAGGGTCATTGGGTGCTGTATGTATAGGGCAGAAAACAGGAAAACACAGCACACCAGTCAACAGTGTGTCCATGAGCAACTAAATAAGAAACCATTTGACTTGCATGTCTGTGGAGCACGTAAAGGGTAAAACAGGAAAATATGTGAAGAAGAAGATGATTCTTTTTCCACTTCAAAGGTTTTGTTAATAGTCTTAATTGCATATGAAGAGGCTTCTGTTTTTAAATGATGGTGGATAATAGAGGTGCACTGATACAGTTATCGGTCTGATACTGACTCCAATAGATGGATCGGGTATCTGCAACAATGGGTTGCTCTGGTATCAGATGCCATCATTTTAATAAATAACAAAAATAATTGTTGCATGTTTTACAAAGTTAGGAAAGCGTTGTTTAAGTCAAGGTGTGTGTGTGTGTGTGTGTGTGTGTGTGTGTGTGTGTGTGTGTGTGTGTGTGTGTGTGTGTGTGTGTGTGTGTGTGTGTGTGTGTGTGTGTGTGTGTGTGTGTGTGTGTGTGGCAGCTGCATTCAGCGTTTATGCAGTAAGTGAATCCATTTCAGTTTTGGTCTGTCTGGCTCTTTCTTGGCTGGAACTCGAGGAATCTATACAGTCTATACACCAAATCTCCTCCCATGATCCCTGTGGATTCTGAAGACGGCAGGAGGGGTTTTGTGTGTGTGTGTGTGTACGCACAGCGCACTCACACCTACATACCCATGCAGCAGGCGCCTCATAGTAATGCTCATTCAGGCCAGCTGTTAGGTCCCTGGTGGCTTGTCCTTAGCCGTGGCTGGCCATGTCTCCAGACTAATGGGCACACACAAACACAGACCCTGTGTAACACTGTGAGAGGACTTATCCTTTATCTGATCTGTTTACTTTTTAACCTTGATAGTGGTTTGATGGTCTTTTGTGATGGAATTTTGACTAGTTTGCCTGCCAAATTTGGTGTTAATATCTGAATGTGTTAGAAACGGTGAGTGAGTGTGTGTGCATGAGTGAGACATTTGTCTCTTGCCGGATGACACCTTGCTGATTAGTAAGTCTTTTCCCCTCTCATCAAGTTTTGACCACCTGGAAAGAGTCCGCTTTATTACCACCCTAGCTGATGGCTGGTCAAAACAGCTGTTTTTAGAAATCAAGGTAGTTCATGCTTCACAAGTTCCTTGTTTTTAACTCCTGTAATCAAGGTCCACAAGAACCTAAATTCAGGTAAGACAAAGCATGACAAATATACAGTATTTTATGTCAAGATCTGAAATAGTCTGAATGATAAAGTCAAAGTAGTTATCCACAAATACACATATGATCCATTTCCCACAGAAAACCAGAGCCGGATCAATGTATTTTGTCTAATTATAGTCCTGTCTGCACAATAGTAGTTTACAAAGAGGAGGCACAATTATTATGGTTTTTGACCTATGCTATTGACATTTCAGTTGTATCCAAGTGTCTCAGTAAACCATAAACGCGTGATAGTGAGCCAGTATGTACAATACCCCGACTCTGAAACTGAAGAAGGTAAATGGAATACAGCCATTGTAACGTCATTATTTACACCTTTTTTTCTTTCTTCTGTGACAAAATGCTTAATGAAATATTCCTATTGTATAACATACTAACTTGTCTGGTCAGTGTGACCGTATCAATAGATTACTGGCCTCTGCCTCTTGAGCCGGTCCACTCTGTTTTCGAGTGAATAGCTTGTGTTTGTATTTGATCTGTTGCCCCAGAGGTGTGTTGAGTAATAATGCATATTTTACACTGAGAAAAAGAGAGCGAGAGAGTTGAACGTAGGGCAAGCCACAGCAGTTTAGTGAAGAATGTGACCTCTTTTGCATTCCTCCCTCAAATAACTGGTGCAATCCCATTCCCCCCTCCCTCCCTCCCTCCCTCCCTCTTTTCTCCCTTCTCTTTCCTCTCTTCCTCCTTTTGTCTTTTTCTCCTTTTTGAAATTGTCTCTCTCTATTTAATTGTCTTGCTATCATTCTAGTTTTTTATTTCATATGGATTTTACATATCACAGAACAGTTTCATAGATGATGAGAACAAGAGCAAAAATGAGGCTAAATTAGTGAAAATCGCCACACAACAATGGAGCCGTCAACAATATTACAGTATACAAGACTTCACCGAACAGGCAGCAAGCATTAGCAATCGCATATCAGCTTTCAGAGTGTAGAAGTTGAGATCATATGTGTATTTTCTATGCAAAAATGCTAACGTGGGTTTGTCTTGTGCATTTTTTTAATAGTTAGCTGCTATCTCCCACTGTTTTTTTCATGTAAGACAAGGTCATGACACTTTCTACGCATGTTATAGGTGGTTGATCTTTAGCTTCCCTTTGTTTGCTCTCAAAATGCATTATATACAGTGTTAGTAGCCTTTGTTAGTCTGTAAAATTTAAAACTGTGCAACATACCTATTTTCTGGTTTGATGTATATAAAAATAAAAAACATTTGAAATCATTTCAAATGAATTAAATTGCAGATGCAAAAAAATCATCTTCTACTTGTAATTCAGTTTTTTTTGTTTTTTTAAAGGCAAAAATCCCAAATACAAATAAAGGAAGAAAAAACAATCACAAAAGCTTAAACTAAAGCTTTTTCCATATACATGAGGTACAAAGTGTCTTGCAGAGAACAATTGAAAGTGTAAGCATGTCGGTATATGTTAGGTTAGGGTTAGGACAAACAGTCCTGTTGAGTCATTCACTCTCACTCTGGTTTTTGTTGTTTGGATTCACTTCAGTCTCTGCAACAGTCTGTTGTTATGAAACCTGGGCCTGAGATTGCTCAGTTTCTGACAAGAAAATAATTATCTTCAGACATTTCTTTTTTGACCACCCATGTATCAGTTGCAATTCTAGATATACTGATACATTAAGCAATTACATTGCTTAAAATGTCCTTTTCTTCTCTTTGCTGGCTATATGTCCACTGTACACAAACGGTACATTGAACACTCGCATGCATACTGAGAACCTCCAAGTTGGGTTTGGAATGCAAAGTGGCAGCTCTTCGCCACCCGGGTCCAAGCACACACACTCGCACACAGAAAAAACACCCCCTGTTCCCCACGCCATGCCCGAGCAGGCAGCCCCGGCTCCAGACACAGCTGTTGTTTTCTCTGCAGACAACCTGCCACCTAGTTTGCCAGCTCTGTCTTTTTGTAAAGAAATGTCAGCCATGTATGGGCCCTCTCGGTCAGAGAGCTTCCCCACGCAGAATACAGGATTAAAGTTCATGATTTGACATTGACACCGTTCAGAAGTGCGTTTGTCTTCTTCTAGAGAAAGCCTTAATATGAGGTTAATTTTTTTCTGGAGTATCACATTATCCAAAGTTTATATTTTGTAAAAAAAAAAAAGAAAAGAAAAAAGAATGAATTTGAATTCCATTGAGCAGGAATGAACAAAATCCTATCCACTTCGGCATCGTCTGGCCGGTTACATTATTTTCTGGTTTGTTTGTGTTCCCCTCACCAGTCCAGCCCCTACAGTACTGGTATGCTGTCCTGTCCCTTTGTGTTGTGTTAAGCTCCTCTTCATAGCGCTATAAGAGGAGGCCTGCTATGCTTGCTGCATCTGGATCCACTTAAACACAAAGAAGAACTGAAGCAGCTCTACTGCTGCAGTCCAAGAGCCTCACAGCCTGAGTCACTCTTCTATACTATCTGTTTCTGTTTTTACCCCCAGTGGGCATAAAGACAAATGAAGTATTTCCCCCAGGCATCTAGATAACATCTCAAAAACATTTAAGGTTTATAGTCTGTAAAAACAGACTCTCTGCCCTGTTTACTGAGTCTGCCTACTCTTATTAAGGTGTTGTCTGTTTATGCTATTGAACTTATAAATTAGACCCAAACTATTAGCAGAGGCTTTAGTACTGGCTTTCTCTTTCTATTACTGTAGAACTGCAAACCTCCCACTCATACGTACAAACACACCCTTTTTCTTTTCTGCTTTCTCTCCCCCTCATGAAAGAGTTTGGCTCCCTTCTTCTCATAAAACAATGGAATATAAAAAGTTGTGCTTTTATTCCAGCACATTGATTAGTTTAGGCAAATTCTGAAAATGACTGGATTAGCACCCTCTCCTCTCCACACACGCACACACAGGTTGTTATTTCAGAGGAGATCTCATTTGTCTGGGCTCTCTTTTGCCCTCTTAATTGCCACAGTCCTTTTCAACACAGATGATGAGCGGCGTATTTTATCCCTGACAAGTGATAAATAGTTGTGTGCATTTGACCGGTCTCTCTGTTTGCTCAAAGTATGACATTTTAACTCTGGGCTAGCATCCATACGTTTCTTTTCTCTGTAGGTTTGCATATTTTTGGCCCCACGGAGTTTTGTCTGGGCCTACAGCAGTCCATCGTGTGGAGAAACGAGCTACGGTTCTGCTCAGTCACCTGGTTTGTGTTGCCCTATTTTGTTTCTGTCATCATGGTAAAATGGTTGCTGCAGTCGCGTTCCAATAGGTCGGCCGGGTTTAACTCCCTCTGTCTCCGCTCTATGTGCGAGCAGGTCTCTTCGGCCCGTCTGTCTTGAAGATTGTTGTACAGCTGAGCTGACAGTGGACTGTTTACGGATCGCTTCAAATGAGAAGGATTTGGCTGTAGAAAGAGAGTTTGTGTGTGAGCAGATACACAAAGAGCATGCACATAAAGTGGATTCCATCATAAAATGTGTTTAATAACCTCTGGGTCAGTCTCACTGTTTCCATTTAGAATACAGTCAGAAAACCGCTTCTAAAGTGCCTGCTGAGAATCAACATAAAGGACATTGTTTGCCGTTTGTTCTCTGTGTGCATGTGTTGATTTCCGCACATGAAAAGCTTTAGGAAATATTTTTAATATGCTGGCAAGTTTGCTTACTTTTATGTTCAGTTTCACTGTTGTCCACATTGGTAAGTTATTACCACCTCAGGCTGATGCTAGAGCCTTAACCTTGAACCAGAGCAGCCACTGTTTTGTTCTGAAGTGTTCGCTCTCCCTGTGGACAATACTAAGTGGAGAATTATGTGGAACTCTAAACCCCTTAACCTCATGTGCTGGTCTGCACGCCTCAGACACTCTGGCTGCATTCTCCAGCGGGCCCTGAGTAAACAGCCACATGCGCACGCACACACACGCACATCCATACACCACATACATACCTGGCTCTTGTGTGTCTGATATTTAAGTACACTTGGCTGTTACTTTTGCTGTGACTGCTGGGTTAGGTAATGCAGTGGAATGATGAACCATGTGTAGTGCAGGATTACTATTAGGAACCTTCGTGGGTTTGTCTCCCACCCTTCTCCTCCTCTGTAATTAAGCGTGCTCGGTTTAAAAGTGTAATAACTCTTGTTCCATGACTTTGATATACAGGATTTATGCAAAGTGTTGACTGGCTTACATTTCTGACATCATTAGATGGTGTGATTGTGTTTTGCGTGCGTGTACCCTCATGCATGGAGTTGGAAGCACAGAAATCAAGCAATCCTCAAATATCATTGTAATATTGCAACATTTAAAGACAATATCCTCTTACCAAGTATTAATTAATGATATCAATTAATGGCTTACTTTTGCCTGGCACATGTCAAAATGTTCATAGCAGATGTCAGTAGCAGTTAATCATGTGATGGTATGAATTACTGAGGTTCATTCTTGCGTAGTGAATTCATAATTCATAATTGATAGATAGGATTTGCAAGGGACTGCAGATGATGAAAATAAGCCTGCATGGCTAAATCTAGCTGTTTATTAATGTGCATTGTCCCTTTATGAAAATAAAGATAAATAAGACCACATGATTATGGATTCATGTCAACATTATCTAAAAGCTATAACGCCGGTATAGTTTGAATCGTAACACAGTTGCAGCCTCAGAGTTCGCGAATACAAACTGTTCTCCGCTTGAAGATTTAAAGAACGTAATCAGAAAAGCAGGAGAGGTGTACATGAGTGGAAAAGGGCCAAAATCCATCCCATGGGTGGATGTACGTCAGCTAACTGTTAACATACACGGCCCGGATTATAAAACGCAAGCGAGCGATTCTTCTATGAGCTCACTTCCAAACAATGTGCTTCATGTTTCTCCATCTGCAACCTTTTTTCCTCTTTCCTCCTCCATTTTTATAGCCTCGCTCCTTTTCTCTTCATCCTCTCATCTCCCCAACACTTTGTGACTGCGGTAAGTTAATGGGCCTTTCTCAGAGTTTGAGGAAGCCTGCATTTCTTCTTAATTGGTGTTTGGGGTGGTGCATGAGAGGAAACAAATGTTTGCCATACCAGCACTGCAGCGTTGATGCAGGGCCTGGTGCCATGTGACTGGATGTTCAGGGAATTGAGGTCACTACTAGCAAAGCGACTGAGAGTGAGACATATTTAGGAATACCCATAGATGCTAATGAAAGCATCACTACCCAAACCAAACAGACAAGCACACAATAACTTTTAAGTACCAGGACTCGTAGTATTAGGCCAGCCAATGTCAAGTCTGTAGTGCCTCTCGTGGTTTTGAGTTGTTTGGATTCCTCCCAGTTCAAAAAGAAAATATTAATCTTAATTGCTAGCTATTGATCAGGAAATGGTTTAACAACTTCAGAGCACCTTCTCTGAACTAAGCCGTCCCACACTTGAAGGTCTTTTCCAACTGTCAGAAGTCTCCTAAAAAGCGAGCATAATAATACACATTATATGAACCCCTGATGATGCATTCCCAGCCATTACCAAACGTGCTCATAAATGTAGGCAATAATTGACTGCATCTTGTGGGAATAGTCCATTGCTCAGACAGACATGACCGTATCTTTTTTATTCTTTTTCCTCTTTCTTCTCGACTATCATATTTCTCCTTGTCTGATATGTTGCACATGAATCAGTTGTGTCGTCAGAAACATCTGTTTATTGTTCTCTTTTCCTCTCTTTGTATCACTTGCCAAGTGGACCAGATAACCAATCTTCCAACAATATTTGCAAAATAGGCCTGCTGGTTGACATAAAGTTTCTTTTAATTAAGGCATTTACAGACATAAAGACTAAGATGTTACTACTTTTGCTTCATGTTTTTATGATAGAAACAAAAAGTGCAAAGCCATTGTACCTTCCTTGTATATTTTTAGTCGGCGCTTTTGCTCCCACATTGGAAATTCCAGTCACCAGGTCAGCCAGTTAACTGGTTTGGCGCTCTTGCTATGTGCTATTGTGTCATCATCAAGCCGGCTTCCCACCACTATGTAATCACCCACTTGACTGGGCTTCTTATCTCTGAAGGGATGTTTGTCATTTAAATGAATAAATATTTGCCAGACATAGTCAGCAGCTCAAAGCTGCTCTTGTAATATAGAGTAAGCCTCATAAATGATTAAACAGTTCAATGATCTGTCTGAAAATAACAGCATGTGCTTAACAAATGTTTTTAATTGCATTAAATTGTATGGATGTTAATGATGGTCTTCACCCTCTTTTAGATGGCCTACTGTAATTTAGTCAGTGTGTTATCCTGTAATAAAGGCTGGGAGAAGGAACATTTTAGTAGAATTTAAACATAACTTGAGCAGGAGGCATATAGGCTGTTTAGCCAAGACGTTTGCATTGTTGAGATGGAACAATAATCAACCATTAGGGGAAGCGTGCAGAAGCCACAGAAGTCAAAACATTGCCTTTATTGACAGAAGCCATTGACATTTCTTGATGTATTCCTAAGAAGAGCTGTTTATCTTTTCAATCGTTCCAATAGATTTCGTTCAGAAGTATGACTAAATCTGAGAAAAGAAAAAAAATATTTTTTTTGAAGTTGTGTCGCAAGACAGCTTTTCTTCTGCCAAGGATTCCTTCCTGATATGGCGAAACCAATGCTTCTGTCTAAAATCACATGGTCAGACAAGTTTCTCTTAAGATCAAAAGATAACTTTTCTCAATTTGATGAATTTAAATATGTTGCTAACTTTGTTCCCATTTCAAATGGCCTACGCAAAACAAGCCTTGTTTGAGCGGTGTGTGTGAAGTCCAGAGTAGAATGCTGAAGGTTATACTTTTCTCTCTGTCAGCTGCTCTTCATAGAGAGCTTTAACTTTGTCTTTAACTCCCTGGTCCTGTTTCAACAACTGATTCCTCAACCTGTAAACATTTCAGGATAGAGAGGTGAAAAAAAGCATGGTCAAAAAGAAGAGAGAGCGGCAGAAAGACAGTGAGAGGGGGGAGGGGGGTTAAAAAGTTGGAGGAGGAGCTTCTTGTAATCATCTCATGACTTCAACAGAAGGGAGGAAGACCTATTTATTAAGGTCTATACTGAATCTAAACTTCAACCAACGCTTTTGTCTCGTATGGTGGCATGAATTTTGGGTTTTGGTATTTGTACTCTTCTTGGTGAGTGCTTGTGTATGTGGTAGCGGTCTCTCCCTCTCATTGTGTGTTTGCTGCTGGAGGTGGGAGGGCTCAGCTGATGTCATTGAGTGCAGCAGGCTGAGCCTGAAAGAGGCCCTTTGTTGGCAGCTGTAGCACGAGTAGTCCCTGTGCCTCAGATACACACTCACACAGGACAGGAGAGAGGAATGGCACCGTTCAGACTGCCCAACTGCCCACTCAACTGACACATCTACAGGTCGAGCACGCTTTTGGACCAAACCTGTGCTTTTGGATCGTTGTTGTATCTCACAGAAGTGGAGCTAACCAAAACCCCAAGAGCAAAAGGGGGGGAAAAAAACATGGAGACGCTCAGAAGAGAAAGTTGATAGACTTTGCCGGACAGCGGACTCTGCTTTTTCTGTTTTGGAAAGGAGTGAGGGGGGGAAAAAGAGGATTTACAGCCGCTGAAAGGACCGAGGAAAAGAAAACCAGAAGATTTCAAAACCTATTTTGGCTTGGTGCCGTTTCTCCTTTTGTCAGTTTTTGTCTTGTGTTCGAACTTTTCTCTTGTCGGACACATGTAGAGGGGAAACGTTCGAGGGACGTCTGATTTGAACAAGCAACAACATTTTCAAGCGGGAAGGGAAAGAAAGCAAATGAAAATGTTGGAGATATGCCTGAAATTGGTGGGGTGTAAATCTAAGAAAGGCCTCTCGTCCTCCTCCAGCTGTTACTTGGAAGGTAAGAAGACTTTGATGGCTGTGGTCCCGTCTTTTAGCTTGGGCCATGATTTTTAAAGTTTACTTTGGAGAAATATAAACAAAAATTAAAGTACCGATGTCACAAACGATAAAAGCAGGCGGTCAGGAGACAGTGAGAAGGATAAAAGATGAAGTATCACAGTGTAACACAGTTGTGTGGAAACGCAAGAATGGGGAGGGGAAAGCAGAGAGCACAGGGGAGGGTGAGGGAAGCCAGACACACTGGCTAGCTGAAGAGGAAAGAAGTGGAAAAAGAGACGGAGAAGAGAATACAAGGAAATCTGACTCCTGGTCGTGTCCCACTTAACTCTTGTTTATGAGGAGAGGGGATCTAATCTCAGTCTCCGCTCCTTTTCAGTTCTCTATGTTCCAGTACTGGGATCTTGTTCATTGCGTCTGTAAGAGATTTAGATCATGTAGATCTATACATTTTACCCACTCTTTGTAGTCTAGCAGACTAGCGATTACCTCTTTTCCATTACTTCTAATTACACAGTTCTGGTCACAGTTAGAGTGGGTAATTGATTTGCCTGTGATGTATGAGGGATACACAAGGCAATTTGAAGAAATCCAGGGCACATTGAGTCTGTACATGATCAACATAATAATTGATTGGCAATGGAAGACTCAGTGAAGTCTTATGTGGGCCAAATATTGTGCAACCAAATGATTTAATAGAGTTAATAGTCCTGGTACGCTCCCCACTGAAGTGGATGACAGTGATAAAGAGTCTCTAATTTCCAGACCATATGGTACAAGGCACAGCAAATCTCATGCTAAGATGTTCCACCCCAAATTAAACCTTCTGACTTGAACTACTTCATTAGAGCTGGAGGCCTCATTTGTATTTCTCTCCAAGTAGTAAGAAATTTGATTGTTATCATTCGAATGAAGATAGTTTATTAGCATAATAGCATGGAAATGCAATATGAATATTGTATGACATCTTGTCGTTATTTTAAATAATGAAAATAGTGGTTCTTCCAATTTTTAGTTGCCTTCTAATCACCTGGTATTCCCTGCTCTCCTCCATTGGGCTCTGGTCTGAACATCATGTCATTAACATAATATCTCCCACAGTGGATAGAACTATATCAAATGTATGACCTGAATCCGTTCCCCTTGTTCTCCACCAGCTCCCGCTCAGGTGATGACAGGTGATGCAAGAGAAATATGTAAGATAGGACTTTTTCCCCTCTCTCTCTCTCTCTCTCATCACTCATAAATATGTAGGCTGGGGACTAGGGCCAACTGAGGACCACAAATAAATTCATGGTTTTGGACCCAGACTAGTGCTGGTTTCTATTGTGCCAAGTCGCATTGGTTTTCCAGCCACGGTGTCAATAAACTAATTTAAGATGACTGGAAGCAAAACTAGCAAGACTCTCTTGGTTACCAGGACCAAATGGACCAGACATGTTTGTTTTTTTTGTCTTTTTTTTTTTTTTTTTTAAACAATTCTGTTATGCATCTTTGTAGTCTCCTTTTTAAGATGTCTTCTATTTTCTCCTCTCTTTGGAGCTTGTGTTGTCATGGTCCATGTGTCAGTGTGCTGTGGCCCTCTCACAAAGAGCTGTGGTATTTGTGGCCTGTAAAGTGGACATGTGTGGCATGGGCTGCTCGAATGCGCTGCCCACACACTTTATGGCCAGGCCAAACTCTGGACATATGGTATGTCCTGCTGGCTCTCAGGTCTGCGTCTTGCCTCATGAAGCTCTATTTCTATCTTCCATGATCTTTGGCCTCAGCTTAAGCCTAAATTTCACAAAATGAATCTGTGTTTTTCACTTCAATCATAGTGTTTTCTGTATTCTTTTGTCTACAATATTCATTGGGAACCCGCAACTCTTGTTTGTGTAACCAAGGGATAAACTGAAAAGGAAATCATTGGCTATTTGTTTTTGCCATTTATTAGAAAATGTACAGAGTGTTTGAACTGCATCTTTGACCAAATTAGCAAAGCCAGGTGACCAGTCCATATTTGTTAAACGTATTTTCAGATAAGAGTTATTGAACTGTTGGCTCATTACTAAGTAAGATAACCAGTTTTTCAAATGCTAAACATACATCTTTTCATTACTGGAATGATGACCATGTTGTCTGACTAAATTCTCAGGCTTAAATCCACTATTTTATGATAAGTGGCATATAACGCTGTAGGAAAGTCATTGCTTCATCTTGTTTCTGAACTATTTGATGGACAGTTTGTCTTTTTATTTGCAAGTGGCACATCTTCACCTGTATCTCTGCCCGTTTAGGGAAACACCCATGATTGTTGCTCCAAATGAAACAGGCCTCTTTTTAGCATTGGAACTCACCTAAATATGAGAGTCTGAGCTTGACAGTATGCTCCAGATGAAATCAAATGTGTCTTGTTCTCGCAGACAAAATGGCAAGTTTGTGATCCAAAAGTAGCACCCTATTTGGTCGTTATTGTCTAAGTGTGCTCAGGCTGCCGGGTCTAACTTTGCAGATGAAGCTGTGTGAAAGTCTTTCATGAGCCTCCAAACGCACTGATAACTGCAAGTTGTCAACAATGTCATGTGACTGGCTTTGGGCCACATATGTTCTGTTTACTTCCTTAAGGGTAATACTAGTTAGTCTGACATGCTACAAATTCTTTGTTTACTTCTTGCTTTGAGGAACTCATTTCTTCTCCAACTGTGACTTCAGCTTCAGCTGGGTTGGACACAATCACATCAACACACTTTGGGTTGTACCCCAGCTCTCAGAAGCACACTCATCTTCTGGACTTCATGTACGAAACTAAATTAATCATATTTGATATCAATTCCATCCGTGTTCAGCACTGTCTCAAAGAATTGGCAAAGAATGTTTTTAAAACACTGAATTTATCTTCATTAAATATCAGGTCTTTGGCAGGAAATGTATTTTTTTAAATGATTTCATTATCAATCACAATCTGGTTTTAGGATTTTGTTTTTAAACTTGGCTTGACTGAGATAACCGTGCAGCAATTCTCAATGAGTTAGCCCCTCCCAAATTGTTCCAGGAAGGAGGTGGAGTTGCCATTTTGTTTAATAATTCTGTCCAGTGCAATCAGATGTCTTGTGGGAAATTTGATTCTTTTGAATATGTTGCTCTTCAGTGGAGTTCTGCTGCTGCTTAAGTTTGACTGATGTCCATCATTGAGTTTGACTGTGTAGTTTTTATTTGGAGATTTTTAACATCCATTTTGACAACCTATAGAACGCAGCAATAAAGAACTGTGTTGTATTCTGTGTAATTGACTCATTCAGGATGTGAGTCCATCACAGCATGACTCAATCACCCAGGAGCATCAAGACCAGAAGAGACTTCTCATATCAAATTCTGGGGTTGGTTTGTAAAGCACTGAATGGTTGGTGGCCAAAATAATTTCTCATCTGCTGCTCCGTTATGAGCCATCCAGACCCCTCAGATTGTCTGCGACAGGTCGGCTTACTGTCAAAACTAAACGTGGACAAGCAGAATTCAGTTTGTATGCTCCACATATCTGGATCAAACTTCCCCAAAAATTTGAGATTTGCTCTAAATCCATCCATTTCTGTTTGGCACTGCATTTTATTAAGTTAAACGTGGGACTACTTATTCATATCTTGAACATCACTGTGGCTGCAATGTAATTTAATTTAACCTGAATTACCTTGTTAACGAAAGCTTTACAAATATACTTGCCTTGCCTCGAGTGTACCCGTAACTGATGCAGCTCCGTTTTGACAACAGTCTACAGCATCCAGAGAGGAGACATGAGACTCTTCTAGTCAGCCGCTGCTATGTTTCCCCCATATTCAGCTGTGCCTTGGTTACTTCAAGCACATTGTCCTTATCCCCATGTCAAGGTAATAATCCTTAAATTGTGACTAAATCACAGTTGTGGGTTTCGGATGATTTTTGGCTGTTTTTGAACCTGGGTCTTTCAGACCAGACAGACCGTAGCACTCTTTCTACTCTACATGCATAATGTTCGTAAAAGATACATCAGGTGATCTCCTTATTTTTTTGCAGAAACACAATGCAGATCTGTCTTTTTTTTCTTTTCTTTTTTTTCTCAACTAACGTCCACTTATGCAATAAAAGTGGTGAGCAAGTCATATATGCTACATTTTGTGACTGGAGAACTTGTTTTTTAATCCAGTGCTTTCCACTATATGATGAAAAATATCACAGTTTCAGAAAAATAGCCTTGAAAATGATGTGTCTTTGTGACATAATCAGTTGAATCCAATTTTCCAGTCATACTGTGGTTGTGAAGAATTGGAAACTAAAGTTCAATTTCAATGCGTTTCATCAGTTTCTGAGGGTTTGGTTTGTTTCCTTATGGCACTGTGTACCATGTGCTATTTCTTACAAAGTGATTTTAAAATATATCCCACTCCTCGTATATTCCACAGTGTGAAATTCTCACTGGAAGGTGAAAACATAGTGCAGCTGTAGCCTGTTGTCTCTGTTGGAAGGATGTGGGTGTTGTGAGCTGGGGGGATGAAATATAAGATGCCTCTAAAACATGTGTGACAACAGCTGAGCAAGCCACACAATAACGCTCACGTTTAGGCCAAACAGCGGTTATAAAATCGCTCTTCCCTTCACTCTTCTGTTTTCTTTCTTCCTCACAAACACAATTTTCTTCCGTTCTCTTCATTCTTTCCATTTTCCACATTTTAGACATCAGCTTTACTGCTCTAAAATTGCGATAATTCAAGATGTGTCTGAAAGTAACAGCTATAAGTCTTTGAACCAAGGCTCATCACCTGTGAGTGCAAGCACATCCATTTTACAGTCACGGTGAAGATTCACGCCGAGACGCATTCTCACGGTCACGAGTGGTAGTTGTCTTAGTATTCAAGAAAATGAAAACGAAGCGGGCATAATCCAGGAAATGAAAACTTAAAAAGACAGCGTGAACAGAGAGTCACATGATCAGGTTTATTACTATAATCCCATGTTGGGATCAAAGCTGATGACCTGCTTGTTGGAGCAAGGCCCAGTTAAAGGATCTATAGACACATGGTCAGGCAATAGTTGACATTGTTGCTGAATCATCCTACATGTGTACAACTGTATGGGGAAAACCGCCTCACAGTGTTTCTGCATACCAAACAGGCCTACAGATCTCCCCTCTGCATTGCATTGTTTGATGTTTTCCCCCACATTTTTAGCTAACTGCATGTGTTCTCCTTTGTTTTTTCAGAAGCTCTCCAGAGACCAGACTTTGAGAGTCAGGGTCTGACAGAAGCGGCCCGCTGGAACTCCAAAGAGAACCTGTTGGCTGGACCCAGCGAGAATGATCCCAACCTGTTTGTTGCACTCTATGATTTTGTGGCCAGTGGAGACAACACACTCAGCATTACTAAAGGTTAGTTAATATAGAGTAGTTTGTGCTCAACTAGGGATGATTTAGACATTTTGATATACAGTAGGTGGTACTGGTATAGTTTAAATCAATATATCGGTAATCCCAATTCATTTTTACATTTTTGACAACTGTCACAATTGGTGGATGTTGGAAGTGACATAAAAAGTCATGAGAGAGTCTCAATAAGGTTATGAATCTTACTGGGGATCTACTTATTAACTTCCTGTCTTTTTCCCTCTTGGTCTTCATCCCTGTCTGACTCTCACTTCCTGGCGATGGTCTCACACATGTTATTTTTCTTCTGAACCGACAATAAAACAATACAACAGATGGATTTCACGGACAAACAGAGGAAGGAAGGAGAGAACATATGCACCGGAATAAACAAGAAAATGTCTTGTGCAACAATACTATGCGCTTTATTCTAATATGAGCCGTTGCTCAAAGAAGGTTAATTTTACTTTATGTGCATATTTGCCACATAAATAACTAATTTGAGCAAATTTAATGTTATTCTTTTGTTCTATACCATCTAACCTAATGTAGAGAAGTGCATTTATTTAGTCAAGGTCACCAAATGACTGGTGGAAAAGAAAAGATCTGAGGAAACATGATATTAGATACAGTGAGTTCCTGCATGTCTGACTTAATTATTATAAAATATAATATTATAATTCATAACAGGCCCACCCGTGTAAATTATCTCTCTAAGATCCCAGAAGTGAGTTGTAACCATTAAAGTATGAGTATGCAACCGACAAGTTAATTCCTGGATAATAAATAATAATAATAAAAATGTAATCTCACATGTTGACTAGGAGAGAAGCTACGTGTGCTGGGTTACAACCACAACGGCGAGTGGTGCGAGGCACAGACCAAGAATGGCCAGGGTTGGGTGCCGTCCAACTACATCACCCCTGTCAACAGCCTGGAGAAGCACAGCTGGTACCATGGACCCGTGTCACGCAACGCTGCAGAGTACCTGCTCAGCTCGGGCATCAACGGAAGCTTTCTGGTCCGGGAGAGCGAGAGCAGCCCCGGCCAGAGGTCCATTTCTCTGCGGTACGAGGGCCGAGTCTACCATTACAGGATTAACACTGCGTCTGACGGCAAGGTAGGCATCAGGAAACACAAATACATAGACACACACAAAGATTAACTTCTGTCTAATTAATTGTTGACTTGTTTGTGCAAGTAACCCAACACTTGCTCACAAATGCCTGAAAGTTGATTTTTAGATGTGGTTTATTACTTGTTGACTCACAGCACATGGCAGGACTTACCACATTGTTCTATATCTGCTGTAGTTAAAATGTCATTAATTCGTCAGTACAGTAAAGATACTACTAGAGATAGTAGTAGTATTCAAAGGGACAGCTTTTCAGTCACTGAAACATTTTGAGAAATGGGAAGACATAATTGTATCCCACATGCAAAATCTCATAAACGTGAAGAAGTCAGGTTGGGCAAAGAGCGAAGGGTATCTGGTGCTCGTGGTTATGGTAATTTAACCTTTAAATAAGGTTCAGGGTATCCTATCCTGATGGTCATGGGATAAAAGGTTTAGGCCATATTTGTATGTACGGATAAATTTCTTCTGTGGGATTCTCCCAAATTGCTATGTTTGGCCATTCTGGCCGTGTCACCGTCTCGTCTGTGATGCAGAGAGGTGAGCTAGCTTGAGGAACGCTAGCTATGACAAGAATGCCTCTAACCACCACTGTGCTGCTCATGGCCAGCAGACACAAGGCCAGCCAGACACTGACGCCCATGCTAAGACATGCATTAGCACAGACAGATGAAGCCAAGTATGCACGAACACACACATTTGCTCGCGCACACAGACACCCAGTACCCCATCTCATATTGTTTTCCATCCTCCCACTGAGCTACAACTCAAGACTCTAGTATGATCGACTTCTCCAATAATTGGAGATTACCTCAGTACTCCCCCGAGCTGCAGCTTTGTTTCACACTGGCTCTGTGATTAATACTTCTCTGAATAACTATGGTTTATATGGTAGCCAAACTGATTTTTCCCCTTAATTTAGTAAATGGTCAAGCTTTAAGCCAGTAGAGCAGCCAACTGACCATTAAATCCTCTTTAGATTTCGAAGGTCTTTTCACAGCACTTTTTCCATTTTTCCTCCACATGCCTTCAGCTCACTCAAAGAGCCTGTTCACAAGTAAAGAAATGCACAGTGCAGATTGTAGAGCAAATCATTTTTAGGGTTATGTAAGACTTGGACAATGGAAAAGACTGTGTCCACTGAGCCCTGACCAATATCCTTCCCTCCACCAGCTTCCTGAGTAATGCCTTGTGAGTTTTGAATGGGCTAAGACCGTTCTTTATGAAGAAAATGTTTGTTGTTTTGTCAAGACTTGGACTTGGACTATTTCATGCTGTATTACTGGCACTTTGCCAGTTATTTCTGGTCTTTTGCATTTCTCTAAAATGACTTATTGTTTCCAGATGTGACATTGTCATATAAGCACTAACTTTTAAATACATTTTTACACAGATAGTCATCATATAATGATTTGGTTATTTAAAATAATAACAGCTGTGTTTCATTGTTTTGACAGTTCCTTGACCTGTATAAGTGCAGAATATAAAATTACTCAATTGAAAATAATTGATCTTGTATTAATCAAAGATCCCAGACCATGACAGATATTTGGTTGAGTAATAAGTGTTATCACAGCTAGTTGCTAAGAAGTCTGTCAATGTCCTCAACTGAACTGACCTCTCGTGTACATCTACTCAAATGTAGAATCTCTTTCTCCTTCAGCTGTACGTCTCATCGGAAAGCCGTTTCAACACACTGGCGGAGCTGGTGCACCACCATTCCACGGTGTCCGACGGCCTCATCACCACGCTGCACTACCCGGCGCCGAAGCGCAACAAGCCCACCATCTACGGAGTTTCTCCCAACTACGATAAGTGGGAGATGGAGCGCACTGACATTACTATGAAGCACAAGCTGGGAGGGGGCCAGTATGGGGAGGTGTACGAGGGTGTTTGGAAGAAGTACAACCTCACTGTGGCGGTCAAGACACTCAAGGTAAGAGCGAAATATGGTTGGATTTATAAGCTCGTTTGACATTATGAGAAAAGGACGTATGTCAGTATCCGTCTAGTCAAGTGGAAATATTTTGACACCTATCGTCAAAACACTTTGTCAGTTATTAATCTGTAATTTGGCTGAATAATGCTACCACCTGGTGTTGTATGGATGCAACTGCAACCAGCCTATGGTTTTGCTCACTTTTTTTGCCAATAACTGTCCAGGAGGATACAATGGAGGTGGAGGAGTTTCTTAAGGAGGCTGCTGTCATGAAAGAGATCAAACACCCCAACCTGGTACAACTGTTAGGTATGTTAACGTTTTCAAAGGAGGCCTTGTATCTATATCATATAACCTGCGTTTGAATAGAGGATTTTTTTAGGCTCAGAAGAACGATTAACTAGAGTCTTTTGCAGATGTACTCATGTTTGCAGGTGAAATAGTCTATAGTTCAGTGCAGCAGTATATTTTCAAGACTTTTTCAGCATAAAAGCTAATTAAAGTAACATACAGTGACTATTAATGTCTTTTTGTTTTGCAAACTTGTTTCCTTGGCAGGTGTGTGCACACGGGAACCACCGTTCTACATTATCACAGAGTTCATGACCCACGGTAACCTACTCGACTACCTGAGGGAGTGCAACAGAGAGGAGGTCAATGCAGTGGTGCTGCTCCACATGGCCACACAGATCTCCTCTGCTATGGAGTACCTGGAGAAAAAAAACTTTATACACAGGTGGGTGTAGGGACCTTACTCTTCCTTTTTTAGGTCTAGATTAAATCAAAGAGGTCACACAGTAGTGAATCTGAGTAAATTGAATTCAGGTTTCATTGTCAAAGGTTTGTCAGGCAGTCTGCTTACCTATCATCAGTAGTGTGGTCTCAGTCAGAGCTGCACAAATACTGAAGAAAACATCTTCTTTGTCCTTAAATCTCATTTACTCTTTATCCTCATTCCTGAGCTGCTCTCCTCTCACCCTCCCACCTGTTCTCGCAGGAGGACAAACTTGTAACAGTCAAGTCCATGTTGTTAGATCGCTCGTTTGTTCTGGCACGTTTGACAAGGTTCCTCAGAAGCAATGAGATGATTTATGTCTTTTGTTGCCAAACTGCCTTTTTTTTGTTTTAAGACTCAGCTTGTGACTGAGCCACACAAAAACATAGAAATCCAACACGACAGTGGATGTTGTAACAAGACTAATTTGATAAAAAAAAAAATCTTACTTTCTCTTTTTTTTTTTTTTTTTTTCTTCTTACTAATGGCTATATGTTCAAGTCAGCTTATGCATTTTGAGTAGTAGTTTACTGTTACTGTTTTTTTAAAGTCAGGATTCCACCACAGCCTCCTGTTCATCACTCGTTCTCCTCTTAATTGTCTCCTGTAGGGACTTGGCTGCCCGTAACTGTCTGGTCGGGGAGAACCACCTGGTAAAGGTTGCAGACTTCGGCCTGAGCCGGCTAATGACTGGAGACACCTACACGGCTCATGCTGGGGCCAAGTTCCCCATCAAGTGGACCGCTCCAGAGAGTCTGGCCTACAACAAGTTCTCTATTAAATCTGATGTCTGGGGTAAATTTGATCTCATCGCTAAATGCTAAAATCTACTCCCAATGTTCCTGCTTTAATAGCTCATTTCTTTCTTCAGGTTCCTATTCAACAAGGGGAACCATTTTTACTCATTATAATGTTTCCCATGTTCCCATGACTTTACATGCCAGTCATTTAGCTCTTGACATGTTTCTGTTGTTGATTGTTGTATAAATAGCACAACTAGCTGTCTTGTGCCTACATCTCCAGCATTTGGTGTGCTGCTGTGGGAGATCGCCACCTACGGCATGTCTCCCTACCCCGGCATTGACCTGTCCCAAGTGTACGAGCTGCTGGAGAAAGACTACCGCATGGACCGACCAGAGGGCTGCCCCGAGAAGGTCTACGAGCTCATGAGGGACTGTGAGTAGCACAACTGATCAATCCAGAATATGATTCGAGGTCCTCCATTTTTGACTTTTTAATACTTCTTTTTTTTTGTCTTCCTGTCAGGTTGGAGGTGGAACCCCTCAGAACGTCCGTCTTTTGCTGAAACACACCAAGCCTTCGAGACCATGTTCCAGGAGTCAAGCATCTCGGATGGTCAGTTCTGCTTTCTTAGATATCTAAAGCACCTTTACTTGTGGGTGTTCTTTATTTTTTATATCCACACAAATACCGTCTTGTAATAGTTCCATTGTCTTAGTTATTAAGATGTGAAAAGAAAATCTCAACTGTATCTTTACTGTCAGAGGTGGAAAAGGAGCTCGGCAAGAAAGGGAAGAAGGCAACATTTGGTCCCCTCCAGAAGGCTCCAGAGCTGCCCACCAAAACCAGAACTCTCCGCAAAAACATGGAAAACCGGGATGGAGATAGTCCAGGTGAGACACAATCACACCTCCTGGCCTTGTTGCTCCACCTTCTTGTAAAATAGTAAATACATTTTCAAGTACCCAGTACCAAGTATTTTGTCATTTTAGTTTTATAATTGGTAAAAGTATTGTATTCTTCCTTATCATTGATGATTTCCTGTTTCTTTTGGGCCCTCCCTCAGACCCATTGGAGCCGGAGGTAGCTGTGTCTTCGCCCATGCTCCCCAGGAAGGAGCGCCCCATCCTGGACAGTAACCTGAATGAGGATGACCGCTTGATACCCAAAGACAAGGACAAGACGCGGGGCAGTGGCTTTCTCAGTCTCATAAAGAAGAAGAAAAAGAATGCACCAGCTCCACCCAAACGCAGCTCCTCTTTCAGAGAGATGGACATCCACCCTGACAGGAGGGGCATGACTCCAGATCTTCGAGACAGTGACAGCTTCAACAACGGTGCATCTTTGGCCATCAATGACATCACACATGGCCTTGACGCCGCAAAGTTTCTGAGTAACAATAATGGAGCAGGGGGCATCACCAACGGGGCTCCTACCTACCCAGGACCTTTGTTTCCCAGGAAGAAGGGAGCTCCTGCAGTGCCTGGCCCTGGAGGGAAAGCGGCTACAACACCGCCCAGTGAGGAGGAATCCATGTCTAACTCGAAGCGTTTTCTTTGGTCCTCTAGCACGCCAATTGGCTCAGCTGGCACTGAATGGAAGTCTGTCACACTGCCGCGAGACCTCGGCCAGCGCCACTTTGACTCGGGCACCTTCGGGGGCAAGCCGGCTCTGCCACGCAAGAGAACCAGTGAGCAAAAAGGGGAGAACACCCCTCGAAAGGGCACCCTGACTCCCCCGCCTCGTTTGAACACCTTATCAGATGTTTCCTCTGCCTTCCTAGGCAGAGACACTGATCTTAGTCCTGGTTCCAGTCCCCAGGCATTAACACCGAAGGTGGTCAGGAGACCAGGGTTGCCGGGACTGGAGAACTCCAAGACCAGCGCACTCCACGCTGAGCTTCTCAAGCCCAATGTGTTCCCTGCTTTAGGGGCGGCTGGAGACGAGTGCAGGGCCCGCAGACACAAGCACACTGGGGACTCTTCATCTGTCAGGGAAAGAGGAAAGTTACAAAAACCCAAGCCAGCCCCACCTCCACCACCCACCAATGCCAAAACGGGCAAGATTTCCCGCAGCCCCACTCAAGAACTCCCCTCTCCCTCATCCACCATCTCAGAGATCAAAGCTAAGGGCCTCCCCTCTCTCTCAGAGCCCCACCATACAACCACTGCCAGTGACCAAGCCCGCTCACCCATCAGTGAGGGCTCCAAGAAGCTGCCCCTGGGCTCCACCTCCAAACCTCAACCGTTAAAGACCTCCACCTCCTCCACTTCAGTGACCACCTCCCTCTCCAGCCAGAGCCTAGGAGGCTTCTCTTCCTCCCTCACCTCCCCCGGCGACCTGAGCTCGCCCACTGCTTTCATCCCCTTAGTGAACACCCGACGCTCCCTCCGCAAGACTGCTCCCCGCCAGGCCGCCGAGCGCACCCCAAACTCTGCTGTGACGCGCAAGATGGTGCTGGAAGGCACCGAGCTGCTCCGCGCTGCCATTTGCCGCAACTCGGAGCAAACGGGTAGCCACAGCGCCGTGCTGGAGGCCGGCAAGAACCTGTCGAAGTACTGCGTGAGCTACGTCGACTCCATACAACAGATGAGGAACAAGTTTGCCTTCCGCGAGGCCATCAACAAGCTTGAGAACAGCCTGCGTGAGCTGCAGATCTGCCCTACCGCCACAGGGGGCGCCAATGCCCAGCAGGACTTCAGTAAGCTGCTGTCCTCTGTCAAAGAGATTAGTGACATTGTTCAGAGGTAGCGCCATAACATCTTAAACTACCAAGATATAAAACTGACATGAACTGTATCTAAGACTACCCTTTTTTCTGAGAGCATGAACTGCGGCAGATGCCGAGCTCGTGTTGGAGATCTGAGGGTAAAGCCTGCGGGAGAGCAGCAGCAGAGTGTAGGTTTTACACTACAGTACACTCTGAAACACTTAAGCCTGTGGTTATTGTGGATGGAATCTCTCCATCAACGTCGGCAGACAGACTTTGCAATATTAAAAAGCCTTAACCATGAACGAACAGTGTCTTTTGGCCTTTACGAGAGGCAAGGGGACAATTTTTTTTATCAACATGACTTTTCACCAATCATTTTTGAAATGATCATGTCTTATGTATTCTAGTTGTGTTTCCCCCTTTATCGATGACACTAGCAGAAAAGAGGCCTGTGATATTTGTTTCCATCACCGTGGGAGTGTTTGTTTTTTCATCGATGACAATGAGCAAAAACAAAACACTTGACCTCAACTTGTTCGCGGTTGCCTTCTAAGACTTAAACAACTGATCTCATAGTTTCCATTGTCACCTGTAAGAATTAGGGAGCTTCTGGAATCACAGTGTTATAACCTGATGCCTCTGTCCAATACATCCCAACATTTTGCATTGCTTTGTGCCATTTCATCAGTGATTGGTTGTGTGCTGAGTGAAAAACGTGCCAGTGATTGTTCTGTATGAATGCGTTTGTAGTATTTGCAACCATGTGCCATAAAATAATAATGGGAGCAAGCAAATGAGGCAGAATGAGCTAGTGGCCTTCACCGTTGGTAACAAATAGTGCCTTAAACACTTTTGGCAGAGCTGTTTGAGATTTGCCACATTACAAGTGCAGAATTGTGGTCACGGACAGCTGTGTTGATTTGTTTATTGGATGTGTGATTGCCATACCAAAAACCTTTGTCTCCAGTCTGTACTGGAGAGGGACCAGGGTGCACGATCTGCTACTTAGTGGATCTGACTGTTTTATGTTGTCCTTAGACTGGACCTTTTTGTCTTATTTTTATTAAACTGATCCAACTTTCTATACATGCCAGTCATAAAAGCCATCAGTAGCAGCTCGGCCTTGCAACAGCATGCCGTTTGATCTGAAAAGAGGGATCGCAGACTGAAACGGTGTTTCTTCTGGACGCTGAAGGGACTCTGCCTGAGAGAATTAATGTTGATGGAGGGCTTATGTCGCGGGGCCTAAATGCTGTTACGAAGGCCTTTCCACCCCAGCAAAAAAAAAAAAAAAGATATATATATCCTGGGGGAAACACTGGACTGAAATGTTTATGGATCTGTCACTTGCTGTCTTACAAGATAATGAATAAGTGAGAAGCTGACCATTATAGAGTAAAAGAAACCATGAAATTCCACTGTAACATCATACGTTCCTTTATGCTCAGTAACTCTTGGACATTCTCAGTATTCGTGCTGTAGTCGCCTCACCCCATGTGCCCTATCTGACTGCGATGCCTGACGACACAAGTCAACTGCAAGCTGCCTTGACTTCAACATGGTACTGTCAGTGTTGGCTCTATTTTTTTATTCCGCTCCTTTACCACCATACCACTACTCATCTTTAATGTCTAAGCCTCCTCACCGATTTTTGTAGACAAACTTTGCTTTCCTTTGTAAATATGTTTTCCTATTTGTTTCTCTCTCTAGCCTTGGTGCAATTTTTGTTGCAATAAAATAACAAGCAGTTGTGCTACTTGAAATACACCAGAGTCTAGTGCTTTTTCCACATGTAAATAAAATTCAAGTCTGAGCATTTCTTCCCCCTGTTTAAAGCCTGTTTCTGTAAAAGCAATAAAACACACAGCAACAGGTTATGTATAATTTATTTTTTTTCTGTCTAGAGTATTTTGTCATTAAAATCAAAATGTCAACATTTTAAAATCATATACACTCAACGCATTTAAATGTTAGCACAGCTCCTTAAAAATTTATACATATGTACTTTTTTTTTGTACTTGTGGACAGACAAAAGCAGGAAGTGGTCACTCAGACTGCAGAGGTGGGACACAGGAAAAAGTAAAACCCAGCTCGCCAACTTCCCACAATAACAAACCAATCCCCACTCCCCAAAAGTTAAGACAGCGATGCAGGCCCCTCCCATGTGGAGGAGCGATGATGGGGGGGTGGAAAAAGAAAAACAGAACAAACAAAAGTGCCCCATTCTCCACTCCATACAGTGATGAGGGAATCAGTTTGCAGACATAAATACTAGTTTGCACATCATATCAATCCACTTCCTCTCCCCTCAACCAATTGACAGGGTCAGTAGTGTGCAGACAGGGTGGTTGGGGGGTGTCTATCCTTTACATACATTTATTAATAGAAACTATGTTACAGAATTTCCCAAGCATGAATTACAGGCAACCCACTAGCACATCAACTGTACAGATCTTGGCAGAGCCAGCAAATAAATTTCTAAATTGTAAAGTAGCGAGGGCATCACCAATAGTTAAGAAGCAATATATACAGCTGTCCAATCAGGGAATCACTATCGTACAGAAAAATTGTATTTGAAAAACAAAAAAACATAATTGGATTTGACAATTTCACTGTATTGGGGGAGGGGTGGGGGCATGCTGCTTGGTGTTGTATTATACAAGGCAGAGAAACAACTGCCCAAATGAGCAACAGATCAGCTCTTCAGTGCAGCACCTGAAATAAAGGTGTTGACAGTTTAAAGACCATGCTGCTGATACCTTTGAGATATTTTGACCATGTAAGCCACCACTCACATTTTTCTCCAGTAAAATGCAATAATGAATCTAAAAGTCGATTTATTTGGGGGTGAGTCCAATAGCAGGGTGAAGAGGAAGTGCAGCAATACAATAAAGATTAAAGAGTAATAACATTAATTATAATAAGGCAACAAACCATGACAAAGAAAATGCTGGTAAAGACAGAAACCTTGTTGATATGACCTGGGGGAGACGTTTTGGGGTCAGATGGGTTAGGAGAGGGAGAGCTGGTGCAAAGAAACTGATGTGAATGAATCTTTACACAAAAACAAAGTGTCAAATAAAACTCATCCAACTTCTTAACACAGACTAGCTGGAAAACACCCAATATTCCTTCCTGTTCTATCTCGTAGGAGAGACTGAGGAATCGCGACATCTGGCAAAGGAACTCTCTTCGTGTCGAGCAGCAGAAACAGAATTAAAAGCTGCAAGCAGGTTTGAGTCCTGCTGATAAAGCTCACTCGGCTACACATTCTTTTGACACACTTGAGCCTCGACCTGTGTGGCTGCATGCTGCATGATGCACTACTCCACTGCCTTCACTGTCCACTCCTGCAATCATTAACTGCAGGAGAGCATAAAATGCTGGATTGGTAAACCACGCATTAGACTTCAGGAGTTTAGTTTTGATCCGATTCATATACAACTGATCAGTGGTGGATGAAATTGAATGCAATGTTTACATGTCATATATAGCTATAAAACCAAACATAAAAAAACAGTCTCGGTTTATCATCGTATGAATGTTACATCTATCTAAAGTGTCAGTAACCCGTGTAATGCATTGTGGCGTCTACGATACTATGACGTGGGGGAACTAGACTGAATGGTGCAAGAGGAGTGGAGGGAAGCGAAAGAGGAGCGTTATGGGACGACAACACACTGACAGAGTTTAGAGCGGAGGAGTAAGACAGCAACGAAGGGAGACAGACAGGCAGAGAGGAGGAGGGGGGGGGAGATGTAGTCCACACAGTCCAGCTCAGTCTGGCCCAAGTCGATATCCGTCCCCCGTTCCTTCCCTCCGCAGCCCTGCTCTCATGCAGCTCCTGGTGCAGTGAGGGAGGAGGGTGGATGGACGTACGGAGGTGGAGGAATGGATGAAGGGAGGGCGGGCAGGGCAGACGGAGGGAGGAAGGGAGGATGAAGGGGGTTTGCTTGGTCATTAGCATCCGCAGCCTTCCCTCTGGGGCTGTGGTTCGCTGGTTAGCCGGCCGCCCTGGGGGGCCGAGGGCTTGTGCTGGACCCCTGACTCGGCGGCGTTCAGGTCCAGGCTGCCATCTTGGATGTTCTGGTAGATCTTCTTCGCAGCTTCCAGGAAGGCGTCCTCAACGTTTTCGCCTCTGAACACGGAGCATGAACACAAATGAGAGTGAAGTGAGAAAGGAGGCGATTGGGAGTAAGAATGTAAGCAGGGGGATATTTCATGTTCCGCTTTCACTAAAATGGCTGAAGTTGTGCAGACTTACGTTTTTGCACTGGCTTCCAGAAACAACAGACCTGAAGAACATAAAACAGATGCAATGACAGAGTCAGTAAAACATTGTTACAAGCTCACATACCTCAAATACTTTCAATTAATATCTCTGCTTTCCTCGAGTCAACTTCTCCTAGGTTCTGTCTCAGCAATACGGATAGAAAAAGGACATTTATCCTCACTTTCTTCTCTTGAAGTCAACCATAAGGTCTTCCATTATAAACATTCTGAAAAGAACACAAAGGCTAAATCTAAATTACATTTTTTATATATTTGGACATTTTGTTGGGATTCCTGCGATTATCGTTTTGATGAAATTGAGGATGGGATGGTCAGTCTTGAAGATGCCCGGGTGTCTAATTAGATAATACCTTAAAGAGTTGAAGAGCGACAGCATGGTGAAACAAAGAGAAAAATGTTTCCTCCACCTAAAAGCCTCTTTCAAAACATGCGCCGCTCTGTATGAGGCTCACCGTTCTCCTCAGCAAACTGCTTCGCTTCCTCATACGTGACATCCCTCTGGGCCTCCAGGTCCGCTTTGTTTCCTATGAGAATGATCACCTGGAAATACAGAGACAGGAAGTGGAAGAGTGAGACAGTATTGTCTTTCAGGGAGAGGCTAAGAAAGCCGAAGGCAGTACAGAGAGACTGTTCCTGAGGCAGTTGACATAGAGCATCTCTCAATCAACAAACTCAACATGAGCACACTTGACGATGCCCCTAGCAACTGTGATGTAATAAGCTTCTTTGTTGTCGCAGTGACAAACTCTCTCAAGACTCCCACAACTGCATGTTAAGCAGAAAACATTCATGTTTTGTTTTTTTCAACTATTTCTTCTGCTTTATTCCAGAATTGTTAACAATGAGCTACACTGTGCTATGGCAGTGAGTTTCAAATATTCTTTAGGATGAGAAAAGTGCCTTACATCCACTGCATGAAAGAGAGTCAAAGGCACAAATAGTGCTGTTGATTTGATACTGATATTTTTGATAATTAAATTGTATCTTTCTTTTTGAATTAGTGGTTGTTATTGGGAACAGTGACAGCAGATTTTTAGAAGCTCTTGCTAAATCCCAAGAAGTCTTACACAACTGTTGTTTTCATTCCGATGACGACTACGGTGTCTGTCTCGTGAACACATAATGTGTTCATCGTGTTTTCACTTCTCAAACATCAGCAGCCAAATAAACTCCCTTGAAGCAGGAACACATGTTTACAGTGGTATCCCAAGTCATGACGAGACTACAACACTGCCCCCGCATGGCCGATACCAGACACTTCTGTGAAAAACAGCTGAGGTTAATAGGCTTCTGTTGGTTTTTCTACTACTTCTTTTATAGTCAAGATGTGACAGGAGGAGCAAAACACACAATCTTTCAATTAAGATTCATAAAAACATAGTGCGGTTTTTGTTGTGATCATATTTAACCTTAAAATGAGCAAAAGAAAATATGGTTGGACAAGACAGCCCACATGTAGATGAAAATAGCTGGATATTGAACCTCTATGTTGTTTGTACAGCAGGAAAACATTTTTCACTTGATGTTGAAAACCTGGAGTGAAAGTGGCATATTACAGAAACATTTCTCTGAGGGAACACTGCTCGGTAAATGAGAGCAGTGTGTTTTAGAGCTAATCATATTTACCAAGAAATCCAATTTAAGAAATGGACATGGCTCTGTGGCTTTGAACAGGCTAAGGGGAGAGGGAGACGGACACGGGGGAAACCAGAAGAAATGACGCAGCAGACCTGACAACAGGGATATGCTCGTAAGACACATGAAGAAAGGAAAACTACACGGTGAAAATTAAATATAGAGGGCAGTGGGTTCAGGGACATACAGTTTAAGAGCAAAATACAAAAAGAATAATTACAGTACGCAAAATGAAAAGATGCTTATATGTACTTACAGTATTGGGGTTGGTGAGGTTTCTGGCGTCAGTCAGCCAGCTGCTGAGATGGTTGTACGTGCTTCTCCTGCATGACATCGACAAAGGGACAGTGGTTACTATGACGACAAGCAAATACTTGACGTCGCCCTCTCTTAGGATGGATCAGGACGGAGTATGCAGCTGCTACATCATCAGGATAGTGATGGTGCAACAATGGGAGCAGGCCAACGTCGTTGCAGAGAGTGAAGAATTTAGGGGTTATAGATATTTTTATTGTATTTGTGTAGTTTCTAACAGGAGAAACATACACACTCCTGTTCAATGCAGCAGCTATGGGCAAATGTTTCAGCAAGCTATTGCACAAAACTATCTGGAGTTCTCTGCACTGACACACTGCACCCTCTCAACTGGACCATTTACTCAGCTTTGTCTCCCATTTTCGTCAATTAGCCCAGCAGAAGCTGAGGGTGGTCACATTAACAGTTATGTAAACAATTCATATTATTTCTTCCACATAAGTACCATTTCTGGGGCCCCTACTGGAGTTGGGTGTGGTGTGTGTAAAGACATTCCACATGTGGAACTGTGTTTATTTGACACACCCCTGATACCATCTCACACTTTGGGCAAGAGAGTCAGACACGAGCTGGAAGACAAATTGTTCGTGTTTGTTCAGGAGGGAGTCTGTCGGGGTGAAATGTGCACTTATCAGACGATCTTGCGCCCATTAACCTTCTTAAGCTTCGGACTAAAGTTGAGACCATGTAATAATTGTACCTCCCCCACATACATTAGCACATGACACGCATCCTGTACTGTACCTGGTGATGTCGTAGACCATGAGCGCCCCTGCGGCGCCGCGGTAGTAGGAGCGGGTGACTGCCCTGAAGCGCTCTTGCCCCGCTGTGTCCCAAATCTGCAGCTTGATCTTCTGGCCGCTCACCTCAATTATCCTCGTACCAAACTCCACGCCAATCGTATGGGGGCAATCCGCCATGACTGTGGAGAGGAAGAGAGGTTACTTTGAATTCAGTTTATGCGTTCGGGCCAATTAGTTTAGTGTGCTGATGCCATTTTACACCCTAAATGGTCGTGCATTTTCTGTGTTGCTACAGGCATTTCTGTGATCATCATTTGCCATGTGTCAATTTAAGTTATTTTACTAACGTTAACGTTTTTGAGAGAGATAGTGATTATGAGCAGATAATTAGTGGTTTGGTTTTATTATAAGTTTTAAAATGAGAAGCACGTACAGTTAGTGTGACGGGAAGTCTGTTCGCTTTCAATGACATTGTTGTAATATACATTTTGTGAACACGCGTGTAGTCACACGCCTCCATTGTTAGTCAGCAGCAGGTGCATCGGTAATTAAATAGTATTTAGAGTCATCATACTCAGCTGTGAAACGAAAGTATCAACACCCAGAAAGCGGCCAATTTCTTTTGAACTGATACTTAAAAATCTTTTCAAATCACCCCA
This sequence comes from Ophiodon elongatus, assembly GCA_016806645.1. NCBI lineage: Eukaryota > Metazoa > Chordata > Actinopteri > Perciformes > Hexagrammidae > Ophiodon > Ophiodon elongatus. The sequence goes on from JACSYO010001905.1 coordinate 936,322, forward strand.
GTGTGTGTGTGTGTGTGTGTGTGTGTGTGTGTGAGATGATGGTGGCTCGTGAATGAGGAAAACGGCATCTGGCTTGTTAATAGTAGCACTGAACAAAACAGAGCTGAATGGTAATGGGAGGCTGCAGCTGACTCACACACAGAAGAAGAGTCTCTCACTGTTGAGCTCACACTCTACTTCTATGCCACTGACTTCCGCTTGCGCATAAAGAAATCTAAAGCAATTTAGGCACTCCAGTTGAACCTGGCAACCTGACATACACTGACACACGAGTACACGCAAAGAGGAGTCGAAATCAAGGCAGCACTTACATTTCTTTTCTGTGAACTGGTGGAGCAAACATGACTTCCCTACCCCCATGTCCCCTGTGGAGAGAGAGAGAGAGAGAGAAACTAAATAGCAGAAGAAGAACAATTCTCTACTCAAGCCTACAGTGTTGCTCACATGCATGTGGTAGCAGCCCCTCTGAGAAAGTCAGCGACGATACTTAAAATTTAATGTGGAGCGATATGAGACAGAGAAAGACTTAAATATAATGGGTACTGTTAATACAGAGTTGGACTAAATCAATACTTTTTACAGTGTATACCTTGTTATTCAAGGTGTGCCAATATTTTAAGAATGACTATTGATGCTTTCATTAGTAATTTGCATTAAAAACATCAAGCAGCCTCAAAGTCAGGGCATTTGCTGTTTATTTTACTCAGTTAGAAACATCAAAAGAATCTTAGAAATGTTGTGCAACTACAACAAGTAGGATCACAAGACCGTAAGACTTCCCTTTTCAAAACCAAACTAGTGAAGGAAAGAAAAGTGTAAGCAAAAAGTGAAGTAGCAAAGCCACAGGCTGCGCTTCAAGACTCATTTACACACCTCTTTCAGGTCCACGATGCCCGTTAGCTTTGAGCCAGGGTGATTTAGATTTCACATGAAAGGAGGGTAAATATCCCAGAGCTCAGGTTGTGTTTGTTTATGCATTTGTCTGTCTGTAAATGTATGTACAAGTAAAAGCAGCAATATGTTCACGTTAACAAACATGTCTTAAAAAAGAATTACACATTTGCAGTGTATGGTAACCTATGCATTAATAAGTGGCACAGAGTAGTGCAATTACTTATGGCATGTAGGCACTATTGATGAATTTTGAAAATCAAGGAGCTTAAATGATATAATAAGACAAACCATGGACTAAAGATACTCTGAGTGGACTAATGGTGGACTTATACATTTATATAGATATATCAATGCACTGTGAGCGGCTCATTAACAAGGCTCACTGAAAAGCATTGCTCACTTACCGATAATGATGTATTTGAAAATGTAGGAGTAGTTGTACGGTGCAGTGGCCATGGTGGCTCTGAAAGAGAAAAAAGGATGTTTAGGCATGTAAACTGACAGTAATTTGTTGTTTTCTATTTAAAGATTCACAGGTAATTTAAGCAAGAGCCTTAATTCACTGTATTGTAGATTGCAATGCATTTTTTTTTAAATACAAGTTAATTGTTTGATAAACAATGACCGCATTAGTTCTGCATGCTGGCTTACTGAATATTAGCATGACTTATTTTGGTTTCATTAAAGGTTATCTCGCCCTATTAATAAATAATAATAAAACATATGTTATAATAACAAAAAAAAGTAAATTTACGCTTCAGTTTGAATCAATTCAAATACAATTGACAAAAAAACATACTATACCAGAAGAGAGGCTACAAAAAGTAAGACTTGAGCATGTCTGAGTGCAAATAAAATTACATTAAGTACTGTACACGCCTGAATTTAAAATGGTCATGTAAGGGCCTGTGTAATTCCTACGGCAAGACCAGATGCTTCATCAATGCACACTAAAGTACAGCAATACAAACAGTAGCCTATACTTGTGATGGAATGGGAATTACACATCCAAACATTGTGTGACAAGTCAAGTTAAACCATTTTAATAATTTTAAATTATTAGAGTATTACATTTTAAAAAGACCCAATTATAAATATGGTGCACATCAATATCAGCAAGTATGACCTTGACTAGGCCATACATAACTTCCTATTAAATGTCTAGGATGCAACAGCCAAGTGTACAAGTAACCAAAACACAAATACTTTTTCATTTGGTTGGTCAACTAGGAGGTACTATGACTGCACTTCCCACACACTTCATATTTCTGCTCAGCTTACATAAATAAAGCCAGGAAAAAAACAGACATAGTCATGTACTTTTAACAGCTTCGTGTCCAATAACAAACTGCTGAGGCTAATAATCCTTAACAATTCCGTGCCCCTTATAGACACTTATATTACTACCACAAAATAAATGAAACCCATCTCTTTGTGGAGTCCAGATCTATGTTGACATTTCAGAACTTGAAGAACACACCCTGTACGCTTACCGGTGCTGTAAAAGATAATACACACGAATGTACACTTTAGTATATTATCTACGACCATTAATTGATTTAACACTGGAAATAATCCACTCTGGTGATTTAGTGCCACATTGCTTGAACTGTCACTAAAGATGAAGTTAGCATGCATGACATTAGAGTATTAAAAATATTTCAGAGCTCAAAGCTCAGGCAACCTCTCACATGAGCTAAAAATAGCCCTGACACCTATCTCATACCCAGTGATGCTTCATTGTTCACACTCCATACACAGTACGCAGAAAAAACATGCAGGGAAGACCCTTCAGAATTACCACACTATATCACCACTACTATACAAAAAAATACATTCACAAACACACAGGTTGAACAGCCAATGGGAGGTGCTCTTTTTGAACATGCACAGATTTGTTCATAAATAAATGATCGGGTCATGTATGACATCAATGAAGCAGCTTTAGAAAGCAGGCTGTCTCGCTCATGAACAATTTCCCCATTAAATTAACTTTGCAATGCCATTTCCTGACATCAAGGCCATGTTGTTTTTGTGCCGAATAAAGACCACTTTGTAATTCTGTAAGGTGCTGCCGTACAGTGTAACTGCTGTAAAGAAATAAATAATTCAGGCTCAACAATCAAGTGCATAATCATGCAGCAGCGTGATGGTTTCTACGTCCCTGGCAAAGATAGTCTGCCAGTGCCATTCTCTGATCTGTAGCTCAGTGAAAACTGTGTGGAAATCACTGCCACACCAGCGCCTAGTGCTGGTGTTATGCTCATACTCCTGCATCTGCAGCAGAGTGACCATGTTTGACTGGCCAGATTAATGCTGACAGTGACACAACCGGACAAAATGTAGATGGCTGTGATTTGAGAATCTAAGGAGGGAGGAAAGGAAAATAAAGCAAACGAGTAAAGAGAAAATTACTTTACAGGGATGAAAAAAAGAGACAAATGAAAAGTGTAGACTTTCAATAGCATTAGAAAATGGAGTAAGTGGGTGAATATAGAGGATCAGAGCCAGGAAGGGAAGATGACCTGCAGGGGGACTTTGAGGTTGAGGTTAACTCAGGTCGAAATGTTGCTTTAATAAAAACGGTGTTGGGTCAGGTACCCTCATGATACTGACATTCATACTAATCCTATGCTTGAAAAAAATATATGTATCTAACATCAAAAGTAGAGTACTCTTATGTTCAGAGATAAATTATATGAAAATAACTGAGACAATAACATTTGATAACTAAGACAAGTCAAAAGCATGTTTCAGTATTTCTAATTTCCTGAAGAAAAATATGACTTCAGGAGAAGCTACTAAGTGTTACCATTTATGTAAACAACTTACCACAGCAGGCTGTGACCATGTTTTTTTTGGAGGTCTCAGAAAAGACTTGGCTCACTGTGACAGCCCTCAACAAACTCTGAAACTTGACCTGCCATTTGGTAATTACTCAGGCTAACACCAACAAGCTAACGCAGGCAAAAAGTAGTCTTTATGAACTTCCCATGAGGTCATCGTAGGCTTTACCCTTTTACTACTTTGTTGAAAGCATGGCTAACTTAGATACTACATTATTGACCACAGTACACTTGCTTGTTTACACTGTAATGCTACATCTGCTGATTTAAATAATAACTCTAGTATAATTAAATTCCCTATCACTTAGTGCAATAATTCTATATCAACTGTTTGGGTGAAGTTGTGCACTTTTTTAAAACAGCATGACTTCCACATAATGTGATGGTAGTTAATGAAGTCGTACTAAGCAGGTTTCAAAGTGAAACAGAGGTCATGAAGAAATCACGCAATCACACCATTGCATTCTTTAAAATCATAGAGGAATATTTGAGGGCCTTTCTCCAGTCTGCCTCCTGTCACATGACTCGTGGCATATTTACACCCAGTGTGATGGTTTTAAGTGCTCTGGAAAGTAAGCAATTAGAGTAGGTTACCCAGAACAGAGGAAAACCAAGATGCAATTAAATTTTGATACCAATTGTTTTTCAGTTTTTGTACTCATCAAGTAGAAATAAACCCCATGAGTGTCCCATGAGTGTCCATCGAGGAGTCAAGATCATGTGACCAGGATGCAGCCTCAGCATTTATCCCCAACCCACTGAATCTTTCTCCGGAAAAAGACTGTCATTACTTTTCCTTCTCTCAACAGCCACTTCCCATATAGAGGGGACAATCCACATCTCAAACCTGGGCTATTGGGAAATCATGACAAGCATACAGTCACAGTGCTTTTATGGTTGTTCAGGCCCGCTATTCAAATCATGTGACTCTAAAGCCATAAAACAATATTATGACATCATCCCTGTTGTTTACAGGCTTTATAATGCAAATAAGTCGAATTTCATGTTTTACAATATTTATATGATTAAAGAAAGTCAAAACAAAACAATAAGTAACGTTATTTATTATTCATTGTGTATTATAAGTTTAAGATCAAGCCTACTAGTATACAGAGTGCCTTGGCACACTAAATATAAATTATGCAACATTTTATTTATGTATATATGGGCAGAGTTATTAAATCGACATCCATTTAAGACATAAAGGGTCTTCTTTTCAAATCATACACATCTGTTGTTAGAAAAAGTAAAGCCAAAGAAGAGGCTAACACCCTGTTGGCTAAGCAGTTATCAGACCTTGTGTTATGTGCAACATTGCACTACAGATGACCACAGGATCCCATAAACACTAGTAACCAGGATCCAAACAGACCCGACTCTTGTGCTCCATGTTTTCACTTCTAAGTGACACTGTAACGTCATGCCTGCTCCCCAGCGACGGTCGCTAGCTTAGTTTAACAACCGGCAAAATTGACAGCTTCGGTTTGTTTAATTTCATGCTGTTAGTTCGCTCACACAAAGTTAACAGTGTCACTAAGTAAAAGAAGAAATAAAACCTGACATTTACTTGGCTAAAACCCACGATGCGATCGTGTCTGATAACAATCACGGCCCTAGATTAACGTTAGCTGTTTTGACAGCTAAGTTTGCGTTAGCTCGCTAGCTGCTCGCTGAGATCAGTGGATAAGTCTTGACAACAAACAGCATATCTCACAAGACGTAAGACGTTTGACACCATTAGCACACAGACGATCGAGGCAGTGTCGCCTGATTAGTGTAACTATGTAAGAAAATCAACTTGGCCTCTGCATAATTTCACAAAAGCCATCGAAAACCAAACTAACGAAAGCCAGTTAGCTTACGTCTTTAGCATGCCAGTTAGCTAGTTAGCTAGTTGCGATGGTTGGATTATGGTCAATACGCTGTTTCGTTAGCTTGTCCACTCATATCGAGTCATTGCCGATCAAGTGATTCCTCACCTACAAGTGTAATTTCTCGCAGTTTAATGTGTAATATATACCAGTATTTAAAGCTAACGATGAAAAACAACCTAGTATTAGCTATCTGTTAGCTAGCCTCGTTAGCTTGCCAATTAGCTGACTCCTGGCAAACACAGGCTAGCTTAACTGTTCCAACAGTTTCCTGGTTTAAATACCAGTGTCTTTGCGTTAATCAGGGTGTGTGTCCGAGTATGTTCAAGTCTTTGCTCTCTTCTGTCCTTACCAGAAATTAAGTCTTGTCAGCTTTGTGTTCTTGAGCCGTTCAGAAGAGGAATGCAGGTTATCCTGGCTCAAGTGTGATCTGTCTATCCAAGATGGCTGCTCACGGCACAGGGTTTCCTCCGCTGTATACAATGGGCTTCTGGGACAAAGAGCATCATATGCGGCGATTTGAGGTGTGTGCACTGTTTCGTGGAGAGCGGCCTCACCTGCACAGGTGTCGTCATGCACACTGTGCTGGCACACCTCTTGATACAGATAAAGTGTGGTGAAATATTGTTATGAAATCAGTATTTAGGTGAAATCATGTGATAGCCAACAATATTGAGTGTTCAGAGATTTGATTACACCTGACTAACCTGGGTTTAGAAGACATTGTGCACTTTGAAGAAGATGTTGAAGACCTTTATCAGACTGATTCAGAAATGTGAGGTTTAGCCAATATAACCCATTGGATGCCTAAAAGTATATTTGTATTTGTTTATGTGGATCCCCATTAGTTGTTTCCTTCACCACCAACTACTCTTTCTGGGGTCCACATTTAAATAAAATTTAAAAATTAACAAATGTGTACATTGTACATACGTTTAGTAATTTATATACTTAGAGCATCACCATTGCAACTTAAAAAAATCCTCAAGACATGGGTTCTACAAAACATTAAACTAGAACAATATAAATTAGTTGTAGCCTAAATAAAAACACTTATCTCAGTTCATTTGAACATCCATACTGCTAAATAATTTAGAAAAACTATTTTGCAGACTGTCCTCTTCAAGAATAAAATATTTAGCAGTCTCTTAAACATTTTTTTCAGTAATTCTTCAGATATGAAAACTGTTCCAGTGAGATATAGCTTGGTCATATTAATGTGTTTTCATTGCAATGGTCCTTGGTTGATATTTTTCCAACGTGTTTGTGCAAATCAACTGAAGCCATGTTCAAATTTATTACTGTGTTAATTGTGAAAAAATGTGAGAGAATTACACATTTTTTCCATGCAAACAATTAGCATAGGGAAGTGGGGCTCGGAGCTATTTATCAAATATTTGGACAGTATCCATTCTGCCAAAATGTCCCTGTGTACAGTTTTTGATCCAGCAGTGCTGCAACTGTTACTCTGATTTTATAGGTGGGTATGGTTTAGACTAGACCCAGACTAGTTTGTAAATGACAGCTTTATGATATACAAAACATGTAGTGTAGATGGTACTTAACAAAACCCTCTATACAATTTCAGTACAAAAATAATAATGTAATTGTAAAAATGTCCACAGGTGAATATTAGCTCATCTTTATGATTGTTCTATTTCTGCTTAATTATATTTAGTGTAAAAAATATTTCTATCTATTTCATGTCAACATTACACATTTTCAGATGCAGATAAAATCCCTTTCTGATCAGCTGGCCTATGGTTTAAATGAAATCATGTGAATCCCAAGTAATTTTAATTTGCTCTGATTATGTGTAGTATGTGACATTCACGGTTTGTCTTGGTGTGACACATTTTAATTTCAAGCACTTTTGAAAAATATGAAACATTTTAATACAGTAATTCACAACATTACATGCTTTCACTGTACAATATTTCTTACAGTCCTACATACAACCACATGCAGTGTGCTTTCCCAAGCTTAGCCTGGAGAACTGGACAGCAAACTCAAAAAAATATCTTAAACTTTGCAAGGTTAATAGCATGTGACTTTAAAAGAAAATACTGCACAACAAAGATTTGATCTTGAGAAAGATGATGAACTCCTTAACAAGGAAAATATATTTATGTCTTACAGTACAAGTAGACATACGCCTTTATAAGTCTCAAGTTTGTGTGTATCTGCATCGCTCATACAAGGTGTCTTTACTGAAAACGTTTTATGAACTGATGTTATGACTCTAAGATCTTTCTTTCATGGCAACAAATGGCCCATAATATACCATATACTGTACTTCAAGCTACATTTAAGTGAGTAGATCTGCACAATAAATTCACTGATGACTGCAAGCTGCTTCATTGTTATTTTGACCAAACATATTCACAGGGTTCTTTTGCCATCGCTCTGACTGTAAATCCAAGGTAACAATGTGACAAAAGCTATATTTCAAGGTGCTAGCCAGTAACACCACACGGAGTAAAACCCTCATTCAGCTCTAAACGTGAGCATCGAAGAGAAGAGATGACAGTTGTTGTTTCCCCCCAAAGTCCACTGGTGGTGTGTCCCTCTCCAGATTGACTCCATATCACAACCACATCCTCAGCAGCAAGAGGCTGAATAGTGCACAGATGTAGTGGAGCGTGCTTGGGTGCCAGGAGGGGGCGCTGTTACATAGGTCTGAGTCACAGCAGTGGATGCGCACCCCTGGTAGCTCATGTTGCTGGCAGTGTCTGGATGTGGCACAACCGCTGGTCAGGACAATACCCAAAGCCGCTGGAGGGACAGAAGTGGGAGACAGTCAGTCAGAGAAGAGTGACGAGCTGGTGTTTGGCTCAGCAAGAAAAAAAAGCATAAGTAAGCGCAAGTGTGTAATGAGACGTGAGATCTTAAAGGCACACTCCACAGGATATGTCTTCACAGCTAAGAAGACAAGCTGTCTCTGACATATAGTACATTCTGTACTGTTCAATGTGGTAACTTAGAGTAGCATTCCCACAAACATCTTTGTATAATTGGGAAAAAAAAGAAAAAGATATACAAACAAGGACATTTTGGTAAACCAGTAATACATGTCAAAACATAGACCTAAATCCACACGTGTGTGATAGAGAATGCTGCAAATTCTGTGGAGATTCTCTCTACTCTTGTTGTCATATAGTTTTGGAGAAAGGCATGTGGCTAAAAACTGACCTCCAATAATTACTGCAATATAATTTGTGAGGTATTTACGTTGGTCTGAGTCCTTTATTCTTACAACCAACGAAACTAAAATGCATAATTTGATTCTTTGAGCAGCAATACTCGGCATGAGCAAATTCTAAATAAAAGGGAGCGATATGTCTGCTTCTCCACCCTGTTTGTCAGTTAAAATAGTTTCTTTAATGGGATTTTACTGAGCACCTTATTGCACTCAATTCGCACCTGACAACATCTCTGTAATTTAAAATCCCCTCATGATGAAAAACAAGAGTAATTAGGTCTTCTAAGTGCACAGCCGATCCTGTCAAGAATCTGTCTGTATAGTTATAATGTAAGAGACAGCTGAGAAGTGAGAGGACATTGCTCAGGAGAGAAGGGCACTATGGATTAAGGACAGATGCCTTGTATCTGAGAACAAAGGGGACTATAACTCTAAGACTCTTATGGAACTTCCCCAGCATCTGTTAGATTTGAGTTTGGCGGGGTCACATGAAGATTAACAGGCTGACTGGCCACAGATTACTGCCAAGACACTGCTTCGAGATTTTGACCGACAAGTGCTTGTCATACTGTTTCTGATGGGCTGTTGTTAGTCCTTTTCTGAGCTTGCTGATTCTCTGAGCAAATGGAAAAGGTGCACCATCAGCCCTTTCAACATGAGTGGATCCTTTAGACAGCAAGCAAAGGAACAGCTGGATCGTCCACGCTTCCATGGATATCTGCAGAACTACTCATCTGACCATCACTCTCCTGTCATGGCTGTCCACATCCTCCATTTAACTTAACATCAAACAAGGAATGACTTTTAATTTACTCATCAAAGCACACCAAAGTAGGGGTTATGTAACTATCCTCAGTGCAGGGAGCAATAGAATATTCCCATCAGCGGACAAAGAACATTAACATGAAAGTATGATTACAAATGATTATGCCAAAGTCCAGTGGCACGCCAGAGTAAATTCATCATGATGTTATAATCTTCCACTCCACCATGAATATTCTTTGAAAAAGTATCAGACGCAGTAGCTCACTGGCTTGGAGGATGAATAGAAGAGAAAATTGTGATTTCATTACATATTGATTCTGGAGGTTTACTCACTGCTCTCTGTCTTGATGCAGAAGCGGTGTCTGAAGCCTTTGTGTGAGTGAGTGCAGGTGATGACCTCTGGGTTGGAGCAGCCCACGTCCACGTACCTCTGGCCCTGGAGGATGTTGCAGCCATAGCACTGCAGCCCCTGGACTGCAGGGGACACACAGAACGGTGCATGACAACTTGTTCGGGTGCAGTTTAAGATGATGTGCCAGCTTGTTGGTGTAAAGCCACTGGGGTGCTAAGCAGTGGAACCTTTGCTGCTACTGTTGGGCAATGGAAGAAATAGCACACACAGTTAATGTATGCACTACAGGCAGGAGATCCACACAGGACCTAGAGTGACCCTTGGGAGCTCCTCACATCACCATCATGATTCTCCATATAAGATTGAATTTTCCCATAATAAGAAGAAAGATTTGGAAATTGAAAAGATTAGCCTATGACTTGTCTGGCACAGATTTATTCCATCCTTTTAAATTCCCCTCAATGGGGGACAGGACATTTGGATATTTGGGTTGTAGCTAAAACAACATAAAGACCACAAAAACTGCAACAAAGGTGTTTTACTGATCAACATAACACCTACTGTATAAATATGTTGTAATTCAATTCTAAGACTATTCCCCTAATTTGTTCCTGATGTCACAAATACTTTTATTTTCTCTTTCTGTGTCTAGTTTTTAGAGGGTGCTGGTGAATCAAAATATTTGTCATCACATTAAATAAAACTGACTGTAAGATATCCTGCCTAATTAAACCCACCTATGTTGGTAATAGTGATATTGTTGCTTTAGAGCTAAAGTTTTCCAAGTTGCACCCAAACAGCCAATTGACTTTGATATAGCCATGACTCCAAATCTATGTCAGAAGCATCTGCAATGGCTCTGATTCAAATTAAAATGATCTTCATAACAACTGCAGATGTAGACTAAAATTGTGGCACTGTAGTGTTTCTTCCTTAAGCAACAACAGCACATTAACAGTGCAAATGAGCCAATTCTAAAGCAATCCTTCTGTTCAACTGAAGGCAGTATCTTGCAGAGCATTTCAAGAGAAGTTCATCTCAGTTGATTTTCCCGAAACATTTCACGGTTCAAACAAGGACCATTGCTTTTATGAGGTTGATATTTGTTCTCATCCTGACGTTACTCAACTGCTTCCCTTCCCTTAGACTCTCTTTTCTTTTCTTCTCTTCTCTTTTCTCTTCTCTTCTCTTCTCTTCTCTTCTCTTCTCTTCTCTTCTCTTCTCTTCTCTTCTCTTCTCTTCTCTTCTGTGCTTAGGGGTGACTCACCCTCAGTAGTACACCCCATCCCAAGCTGTCTGCCTGCCAGCTCCAGCTTGTGATCTCACAGCCGTGTCTCTACCACTCGGCACCCTATAAGTGGTGTGGTGGAAACTACAGCACAGAGAGGGACACAAGAGGAACTAAATCAACGTGCAGCTAGATTATGCTGTTTACTTTTCCCTCTCAACTGATGCCTAAAAATCATCAGTTAACATGGTAATTTACCAAAAGAGGCTTGGTCCCTATGGATAAAAGAGCAGCAGGCAGACACTAAATTATCGTAGAATAGGGAATTTAAAGCACATCTATTCAGAAATAAAATGCTCCAAAGTCTTCTTTCATCTTTGCTCCCCTCTTCTCCCGTGTCACTGTCTCACTGTGTAACTCTCTTAAGAAAGTGAGGCTAAGCCTGAACAGAACAAATCCACCAGAGCTTAAATGGATTGTCCGTGGCTTCAGACCCCTCACACACCTGTACCCGACCTCCAAAGTCCCACACACAAGATGGAAGATCAGCTTTGGCTGAAACCAATCCTCCCTCTTTATCTGTGCAGCCCTGTGGACAGAGAGCGAATGCTAGGCCTCTCGCCGTCTCTGCTCTGTTAAATAGCCCACCAAAAGCTCTGATGGAGCTTTCAGGAGCAAACTAATCCCAGGCAAATGCTCTTACAAAAATCACTTTATAAATCTGCTGGAATCAATGTAAAGCCTCACAGGGACAGAGAGCAGATGCCAGCATTTAGTGGATGTGTCATACTCCCCTGCTGGTGATACACCATGCAGCTCATATACATACTGGAGTGTGTCATTAGAGCTGGGTAATGGTTGTTGAAATACAAAGCAATGGAATGTTCATTTATATCTGGCAAACCACCTGATTCATCAATTCCCTGTGATGTTTTGTTGTTACACACCACATGAAATATTGAAAAGCTGCCTGGTATGAGCATTTGTCAACATAATGAGGACATATTGGAAAGACATTTAGTGTTCATGGCTAAATACAATTTATTATAACTACATCCTCTCCCAGTATATGCATTACAAAAAGTTGATTAACTCTGTAGACATCAAAATCTATTGTGACCTAAATCTAATCTTATCAATTATTGGTATTGAGTACATTTTTGCCCATTTGAAATGCAAATGTGCTCATGCTCATTTGCATTTCAACACTCAGCAGCCATTACAGTATTATATTATGCATAATGCATTTTTTATCAGAACACATTTTAAGAGGAAGACAGCTGGAAAGAATAGTAGGCAGCATAAGCAGACAAACACAAGGGATTTTACGGATTACCATAAGAACTTTTGAATTTAATTTAGGAAAGGTTACTACTGCTTGCCTGTCTCACTATATTTGGTTTAGCTTTTTCAATAGGACTTACAATGAAGTTGTGCTCAAAATGAGCTTTCAGGGCACCATAAACATTATAGAAACAATTTATGAATGCAAGATGACCATTGTAATCAAGCATTGTGTAATATATAACAGGTATCAAATTGTCTACTTTTATGGTATTAAATTCAATGTCATCTGGTGCTGTTGTTGTTTTTTTTCTTTATTAATGAACACTAAATACTAACACTATCACCTTTTTAGAATTTCTGTTGGATTTTCAACAGAAATGAATAAAAAAATTGGATACCATTTGTCATGCACTGCAATTATATCTAAGTTTGGCTAATGGTTGCCTCCTCATTAGTCTGTCCAGGAGCTCACTTCCCCTTCTGGCCTGCAGTTGGGATCAGAGGTGATCTGACTCAGACCAAACACTGAGCTACGAATCAAGCAAAGCAGCATCTCAGCGCACAACATTACCCCAGTTTCCTCTTGTTTGGCCCCGAGTGAAACAAGGGTTACAGCGAAGCCGAATCAGGTCAATCGTTATCACTCTTTGGGGAAATTTAGTTTGCCACCTATGGATATCATCTATTGTTTGGAGGCATAGATCTGAACTCCCAGGTCAATTACATGCAGACCAAAGGCATGTTTATTAGAATCACTTGGACTCAACATGGTCGTTCATTATATTTATGTGATCGTTTCAGTTGGTTTTGGTCTGGAACATTCACCAGCCTATTTTCTGTCATTTTACTGCTGTGTTGTTGATTGATTTTCACAGTACTTTCACTGTATTTATATATTATTCATTATTTATCATTATTTGTATTTGTATACCTCAGTATATACAACATATTACCTGTATGGCTGTACATTATACTATTGATTAATTTGCCTGTAAAAGGCTGATTTATGTATCTGTGATATCACAGATCGCACACACGCATACGCACACATGATACTGCACGCACGCATGCACGACACACGCACACACAGACACACATAGACACCAAACACACACGCACACACACGCACACACACGCACACACATACACCAAACACACACGCACACACACGCACACACACGCACACACATACACCAAACACACACGCACGCACACACACACACACACACACACACACACACACACACACACACATGTGCACGCACCCCACCCACCCCCCACACACATGTTTCTGCTGCACGACAAATTTCAAAACTAAAATACTACTCACCCTGTTTCAAGTGGAGTGCCCAAACCAAGATAAATCCAAGCCCATACACCAGCCAGGTATGTAAAGTCATGGATGCAGCACAATAGTGATGATGGGTGGTCAGTGCTGGAGGAGACAGAGACAGAGATTTCCTCTGCTCTCATCTAATAGTCCACCAAAAAAGAAAGAGACAGAAACCTATAGCGGAGATCCCACTTTCCGAAGCCCGAGCAGCCCGAGTGTCTCTCTCCAGCCCAGCCTCAGCGAAGCTCACGCGGTGCGTGAGTTAACTGCCAGTTTGTGTCCAGTGAGAGGGGGAGCCAACCATCCAGGCAGTCAGTCAGCTCAGCAGCCAGTCAGGCAAAGAGACGGGGGGAGGAAGATAAATGAGTGAGGGAACTAAATAAAGGAATGTATTCCTCAGCAGTCTCCTCACGCCCTGAGCAGGAGAAGCTAGTTGAACTCGTTGTTGGATCAGTAAAGGAAAAAAAAAAGCCTCTCTTCTCTCGTGTCAACTTCCTGAAGAAAAAATAATGAAAGAACCACCTCGTCTCATCACAGAGTTGAAAACAAATAAGTGTGGTCCTTTTCCAGTTTGGGGAAAACACATCAATCAGGATTAATTCCTGATTGATAATTCATTGCTTCTAATAATAGCCCTATCACAGTGTGTTAAAAGCCCAGGCACTAAATGGGATGGCACACCAAGGGGGCCAGGTTGGGGTGTGCGTGAGTGTTTGCATGTGTGTGTCCCAGGAGCGTTGCCAAAGGACACACACACACAGACACACACACACACACTCACACACACTTTCCCAATAGGACAGGTTATCTCTGCTTTGTGCATCCCTGTGCTTGTACACTGGGGAGAAAATTCTATCTAATCAAGAATTAAAGAGTAAATCCTTTCTTAGAGACTGTAATGCCAGAGGATAAGGCAGGCTTTGCCGTAAGCCCTCTTTCCCTCCCCACCCAAAGCAACATATGGTCCTGCCTGATAGATGGCTGCCAATGATCGCTGTCATTCATAAGAAGACATATTTAGAGTGGCGAGAGCAGATTTTTCTGCATAAGTTTTGATCACAGTGGAATGCAGACAGGCTATTTTTTATTAGCGCTCATTAAAAAAAAAAAACAACGCCTAATCATGTTCTGCAGAACATCATCTCTTTGTTATGTTGCATGCACACAAATGCAATGCCTCTTTTTATTTGTAAGGGTGTGCAGCTGTGTGTGAGTTGTCTCTTCTCGCTGTGCTTTTATTCATGAGTCATTGTGTGTGTGTGTGTGTGTGTGTGTGTGTGTAAAGAAAAACAGTGCAAGAGAAGAGAAATGTCAGCAGTGTGTACAATCTGGGTGAAGCATATGGTAGGTAGAAGTGGTCATGTGGACAGTTGCTTGTGTGCATGAGGGAGGAAAATATGCTGTTTTAAGCTTAGCTTTAATCAATATGCCTGTGTGTGTGTGTGTGTGTGTGTGTGTGTGTGTGTGTGTGTGTGTGTGTGTGTGTGTGTGTAAGCTATAACCTTAAAGGAATAGTCTTACAATTTGGGAAATACACTAATTTGCTTTCTTGCTGAGAGTGAAATGAGAAGATTGAATTAAAGGAAATGATTGATACCACTGCCATGTTTGAGCATGGTATCAATCTTTTCTTCTAACTCTCTGCCAGAAAGCAAAAATAATCATAATTCCCAAGATGTCAAACTTTTGATTGAACATGAACTCCAAAATAAAAGCCTTATCTTATACCAATTCTAAAAGTAACATTACATTTGGCATGCACACTCTCGAAAACACACACCCACGCACCCGCACAACTCAACATCTCAAGACTCCCATTCGTCATGGACATGGCTGATGAATCTATAATAGGAAATTTTCATATTGCATCAATACAACCAAACTGAGTGGTGTGAAGCACTAAAGAGCCATCCTTGTAAAAGTTCCAATGCTAATGTGCACATGCAATTTTTGTCTTGACCTTTTCCCTCTTTCCCCATCTTACAGCCCTTGTTCATTTATATTCTGCTGAGCTGCTTGAGCCTTTGAGTGATAAAGCCATGAAAGAGAAACTGAGAGAAGGATGGATTCGGAAGGGGAAGAGGAGGTCCGGCGGTACTACAATGATGAAAGTGAGTCTTCCCCAAGCTGCTCCTTACTTATCTTGTGACACACAATAGCTGCTTTAAATACCCTTGAAGTCCCCTGCGGTGGCTAGTTTGGAGTGACAGTGACTAGAATAGGGAAGGCTACATGGCTTTAAATTCTTGATGAAATTGCAATTAAGATACCAGAACAAGAACTGAGCCCGAGGCCATGCAAGCAACGAGCAAAAAGAAACAACAAGGATGTGAGGAGGAAATACATGAAAAGTTAATTCTGGTCTGTGGGCTTTAATTCTGGTCGTCTGTCACCATATATAACTCTCTCCGAAAAATGTAGAGGAGATGAAATTGAAAATGGCCATTAAGTCTTGTGTATTAACCACAGCCCAGCGGGTTCTCTGCAGCTTTAATGAGCAGTAATCCACTAGTGTTTGGCCACAATACTCCACAACGTGGAAAGATATTCTACAGGCCATATGCAGCTAAATCAAAACAAAAGCCTGAAAACTGATTCGAGGTTTGAGACTTCACTTTCAGGGACTTTTTAATGACGCACACGTTTGGCTGGTTGGAGAAATCCTCAAGGGTCTCTTTCACTGCCCTTTCGGGACAGTTCTTGTGCTTTTATCACATGTCCCCTGATTATAGCCTTAATGCTGGCACTTTCAGTAAGATTAACTGCTGAAGCCTTGAAGGGAAACTGCCTTTTTGCACCCAGAATATCAGGTTATTGAAAGTTTGACCGGATGTATGTGCCTCTGCAGTTTTACACTAAAGGGAGTGCAAAGCCGGATTCTCCTTATAAAGCAGAGGAGAGGTCTCAGCAAAAGGCTAAGCTCCAGTTGTGGAAATGTAAGCACTTCTGAATTTTGCTTTATTACCCTTTAAATGATGGTCCGCAGCATTTTGAGTTAAATATATTTTAGAATTCAGATTATTCTAGTATGCTCTATATCTTTTGTGCATATTATAATCTTCTACATCAGAAATCATAAAATGATACTCGCTGACACCTACAGGTTTTTTGTTACAAGGATTGCAATCCAGCCAATGCCAATTTACTGACCTAACAAGCTACAATCTTCTGTGATGGGTGAGTGGAGGGTCCAGAGAAACTACCAGGTTCACATAATTATACATCTTCTCAAGCATGTAAGCGCTGCTCCTCTCAGCATCTTATCAGCCTGTGGCATCTTAAGATGCACGGTCCAATCACTGGCCTTGCATTTTGTGCATGGCTGCTCTGTCTGCCTGCCCAGCACTCCTGAGGGTGAAGCCCAGGGGCCACTCACCATCTGCTGCTGTCACTAGGGGTGACACTATCACGTTTGCAGCGCCACGCCAGCCCAGTGAGCCCAGGACCAGGCTTTGACCCTCTCTTCAACCTCCTGTCTCCCACAGGTTAATCACATCTGCATAATGCACACTGGTTGCCGATCCAGAAGCGTGTTCTTCACTGGGTAGCATCGGATGCAATTCACTGCACAAACGAGCTGAGTGACAAAATGTTTGAAACCCATAGACGGATCTGAGTTTAGACTACAACAGCAGTTTTCACAGTTTCAACATTCAGTAAATCTCACATTTCACAATTAGGATACAATCATTTCACGGGATGCTCCAAACTCCAAAGCTGATGATTCTTCTTATGCAGCCATTTCAAACTTTTTGAAGAGCGGTTATCAGATTTTCGAGATTAATTTGCCCCTTGGTTGTACAGTGTCTGGCATTAAAAAAATCAAACCAGCATTTGAAGGCTTGCTGGAGGGACATTCCTGATATGCTGCAGCACATCACTCGCAATGCTAATTGGATGTTTGGACTATTTTTAAAAGGTCCACTGAACCCACGGCCAGCCTTTTAAAGAGCGGTTGATAAATAATTAAATTGACACAGATAGAGTAGAAGAATATTTAACTGCTACCCCCATTTAAAGGCTTAGCTTTACGAACCATCAACTTGATAATCTCTTAATTTAAACATCCCACCCCCCAATCTCCAAGGCTTAGAGGCAGCATCTGCTACACACTCTGCAGGAGAACAACTTTATAAAAATCCAACCTGAGACATGTTGACATCTGTTTTCCTAATGACTTTCATTCAGTGCCCATTCAGTCACTGACTGCATAGTGAACCAGCGTATTTGTGTACTATTTAAATCCATATTATCGCTGACACAATTTACAACAAAGGTTTTTTGAAAGGTCGGATACTCTGCCGTAAGTCGCATATAGCTCAGGATTCAGCTTAGCTTGGCCCACATTAAGTCCTCATGAATCTATGTATGTTTGTCATTTATAAATCTTATAGATCGTTATACTTTGTGAAATCAAAGGCAGGGCTCTCAGGGGATTTGTAAAAGGTGGGGTGTTATGCAGCCATGCTTCCAAGAGAAAAATCCCGACATGCTTCTCTATGTTTTCTATCACAGCGAGAAACATTAAAAGCCCTGCCTCATGAATAATCAGAAAAATAAACTCATGTGGAGATGAAGCATGATTCAGGAGCATGTTTCAACATGAGGGCTTGACATAGTGAAAAATTAAGAGTTAAGACTGCCAGGAGCGTTGGATGCTGACCTGATAGCACAGTGATGCCAACACCCGCTTTATTTGAATGCCAAATTGAAAACACCATAACTTTCCCATCTCTGCCAGCTTCATATCTTGATTAAGCTCGGGCTTTATCACCTAAATCACCTTTAAGAACAAAAGCGGATCCTAGAGGTGGCTTGCTGCACCTATTGCCTTCGTGCCATCCCTCTCTGCTCCCTGCACAGATTTGGCTCCCGGCCACCGCAGCCAGGCTCTGTGAGAGAATATGAATGGCATTAGCTCCGGGCTGTTGCCATGGTGTTGACTTATTTACTGTACATCAGCCCATTGACTTCAAACAGCACAGTACACATTTTGGCTGCCATATTAGTGTCAGTGTTATCATCCAAAGGACACATTTCCACTGGGTGATTTAAAAATTTAAACTGGGGCTGCTTAAAAACAACAAAAAAGTTATGAGCAAATGCAAAAAGTTCTGTAAGCCTTAAGATATATTGACCAAAAGAAAATGTGCATTATTATTAGAGAATAAATCAAATCTACACTTTATTTATTGGGTTTCATTAATAACACATACAATAATAGTAATAAAAAAGGAATCCCAATGAGATCAGACCAGAAACAATGTTTATTAAAAATGGGAAGAAAAACACAATTGGGATCTTTTTCTAATTTGGGCTCCTAATGAATAACATACATCTCTGTGTTCATTTTGATTTTTTTATGTCTTGGGCAGCTGTTTTCTTGGCCAACAGCTGGCCTCATATTTGAATGAAATCACGTGCAGGAATGTCCCACCTACTTTTACCGAATAGTCAATGTGTTAAGAAGTGAATGCCTTGATTATTAAAATCTTCAAAGGACACATTTTGAGAAAAATTACTGATCTTAAACCACTTGAAGCAAAGTCAATATAAGAATACAAGTAAAACACTGATATTTGAAATCAAATTAGAACAGTGCGTGAGCTTGTTGAAACCTAGAGATTCTGTCTCCAAACTCATGTTTGTGCAGTGGAATAAAATCGTTGTTTTTTTTTATATTGTAACATATTTCATGTTTCCTGCAGCATAAATGTGAGTTGTTGCATGGATGGGTAGGCTTTGCCTGACATAATGTTCTATACAGTCACTTTATGAAAAGTTACGTAACAAAAAGAAAAGCTCTGATTCCCCATGCGTTTTAAGTTACAGTATATAAATGTATCATCATCACAGTAGAGCCATATTAGGGCAATGCTCTTACTTTTATTTATTTTTTTCCTCATATGTAGCCTACATGCCTGTGGAAAATATACATAAGATATATGTGAATATAGGTCAAAAAACTGCTTTGTTCATTTGATCAAATTAAATGAAATTACTTTTGCAAAATGCACAACGTAATGACCTAAATATGAGTTTGCAGGATAGTGTTACACTGGTACTGCGAGACATACAGTACATGTAAATGATAGCTCCTCTATCAAATCATGCACTGCATACATATAAATTACACGTTGTGCTTATTGTCTTATTTGCTTGTAGATGACTTGTTTGTGTTTTCTTCAGTTCTACAATTTCAGAGTGTTCATTTGGTTCAGGAAACAAAAAGAAAAATGATTGTGGCAAAGCTTTTGAATTCATGTATACTGACTGAGAAGGATGGTAGGAGGTCCCGGGGAAGACCCAGGACACGCTGGAGGGATTATATCTCCCAGCTGGCCTGGGAACGCCTCGGGATCCCCCAGAACGAGCTGCCCTCTCACCCGTGTTGCGGGTGAGAGGGGAGCCTGGGTCGGCCTGCTAGGCCTGCTGCCACCGCGACCCGACCCCGGATAAGCGGATGAAAATGGATGGATGGATGGATGACTGAGAAGGAGAGACAAAACACCTCCTGTGGTTAAATCAGCATTGTATAATACACCTCAGCAGCAGGGATGTTGCTGCGGAAATTAAAGTGTAATCGAGATTCAGACTACGAGTAAATCTGTGCCATCCTCAAGTGCACACACGCAAAAGTTCTAACACATTATGGGAGGCAACAGGCTGAGGATGATGTATGGAGGCTATGTTTTCTCTCATAAATCAGGTGAAAACCCCCCGAACTGCCCTTTGAACTGGACTGAAATATTTCTTTAGAATTGTCCTGTAAACAAAACATTTCTCTCTGGCATGTGTACAATAAATGGATAAACAATGGATTAAGAAATTTAAAGATGGTCACTCCACTCTTGCAACAAAAAAATAAGATTAAAGACTATGTACGCCATATACTAATTAAAGACTGTATACCGGATATATATCTGGTATATCTGCAAATCAGGATTCGAGATAGTGCTCCTCTGCATATTTGCCAGCGCTTACAGATTTCAAACAAAATAGCAGGCTTCTCCTCTGAAGTAATAAAAGTGAAGATGAGGGGGATTGAAAAAGCAAGACTGTAAAATTGTGTAATATGGTGAGATATAGCTGCCGGATTGTTGGCTTTGAAGTAGAGGCTACAGTTCATCAAATCTGCATCCTCTGGAAGTATATGAGACATTGTTACATCATGTGTTACATTTTGTGAGGCGAAAATCAAAAGATAATATCAACTACATAACTTACAATATAATGGCCTCAGAGCACGTGGAGATAAAGTAAGTAAGTCAAATATGCATGATTAATAATCATTATTATTATATTATATATCATTATGATTATAGATGTGACATATAGGCTACTGATTGGACCTCTATCCGGATTCACACGCTCCGGAGCAGTAGATGGCGATGATGACTTTCAAGCGACACAGACCGGAAGAAGAAGAGGAAAAAAAACAGAAGACGAAGAAGAAGCTCGCACGTGTGTCCAACATGTCTGCTTTCCGTGTTGTTGCGTGTCGAGCAGCCTTGATCCGTGTTGACTAGTCTTTGCTCGTGTGACGCAGTTTTATTCCCGCAGACCGGACAGTAACGTTACCGACGGCCGTGTAAGAGAGCACGAAAGCACTAAAGCCTCAGGATGGCGCAGAGGAAGAAGAAACTAACGAAGAAGAGGCGATACACAGGCAACAAGGACCAGGACCAGGACCAGGACGGAGACGTGCAGATGGCTGCTGAAATTAAGGACGATGATGACTCTGTAAGGAGACATATTTTAAGATAACTCACGAAGCAGGTGGCCGCTGATGAAAGTACTTTGTGTTTAGCACGTGATGGTCGACGTACAGCTCAGTGGTTTACAGGTCAAGAGGTCGTCGGTTCAGTTTCGGATGCCCCCTGATCGTTGTTTTGAGCAACTCGTGACACCTAAATAGTAAAATATGAAATGTTCACGGTGGTTATCTGTACAGTCTAAAAGCGTTTATACACAAACTCATTCTAAGAGCTGATGCTGCAGTGTATGTGTGTACCCATCCACGTACACATCATCTAATGTAGTGAACATTACTTTGACGTTATGTAAACATACCATTGATTTTCATACTAATTGTTTACCTACCTCGTGGTACATTTGTGCATAAACACTTAAGTGAAGGAGACGTCATGTGTCAAGCAGTTAAACTTTTTAATGTGACCAATATGTGCCTATTACATTTCAAGCACTTTAGAACTGTTATCCTATATTGTCAGAACTATACAGGGGACATGTGTACTTCTTGTATTTGAAGAAACATGTTTCAATAGATGAATTCAGCAAAATGTCTTGATAAAAGAAGTGTGTGTGTGTGTGTGTGTGTGTGTGTGTGTGTGTGTGTTTTTGGTACCTCTGTCATGTCGTTAAGAAGCTTTTGTTTTGACATGTTTTGTTGTTGTTTTCCACAGATAGGGAAGAAGCTCTTGCGCATCTCGGCCACATCGGAGTACCAGTCAGATGTGGAGCCTGACACCAGGCAGCTGGTCAGAGCCCAGAACAAGAAGAAAAAGAAGTCTGGAGGCTTTCAGTCCATGGGTAAGACCTAGTGAAGAGTGTACAGATTCCCCTGCTTGTCTGCTGCTTACTTGCAGTATTGGAAATCTAAATGTGTATATTCATTTGAGCTGAAATATCTACTTTAAAGTTTGATCCACTGTTTCCCCAGAGGCAATATTATTTAATTACAATGTGTATGATTTCAGGTCTCAGTTATCCTGTGTATAAAGGCATCATGAAGAAGGGTTACAAAGTCCCTACTCCGATCCAAAGAAGGGTAAGTCAGTGTCACTTAAGAATCCCATAATCAAACATTTAGGACTTCCAATAGCACAATATTTTATGCAAAATCCTTCTCTTCACCACTTCAGACTGTCCCAGTGATTTTGGATGGCAAGGATATAGTTGCCATGGCTAGGACTGGCAGTGGTAAGACGGCTGCCTTCCTGATACCCATGTTTGAGAAGTTAAAAGCGCCTCAAGCCCAAACCGGAGCCCGGGCCCTAATCCTGACCCCCACCAGAGAGTTGGCCCTGCAGACCATGAAGTTCACAAAAGAGGTCAGATGAACAGACAAATGTTTACTATTGTTTATTTAGGGGTTCAAGTTGTCTATTGCTACTTTTAGTTTCTGGGTAAAAACATTATGTAATTATAGTCCCTGTGATTTAGTAGTGTCCCTGACTTCTCTGTCACTTTATTTTGGTATTATAGTTGGGGAAATTCACCGGCCTCAGGACTGCTTTGATCCTTGGTGGAGACAGGTGGGTGATCTCTCAATATTCATGTGCTGTTCGTTTTCTGTTGTACTCTTGAGATCTGTGCAATTGTCCTTTTAAACTGTGCAATGAATGTAAATGTCTCTGTTTTCCCCCCAGAATGGATGATCAGTTTGCCGCTCTTCATGAAAACCCCGACATGTGAGTGTTTAGTTGTAGCGTTAACTGATAATGTCACTTCACCCATCCATGCACTGTAAATTGTAATCTGATCTCTGCCCTTTCCCCAAAGAATCATCGGTACCCCCGGTCGTCTCATGCACGTTGTCAAGGAGATGAACCTGAAGCTGCAGAATGTGGAATACGTGGTGTTTGATGAGGCTGACAGGTGAGAAATGGAATTGTTTGAAGGTGTCATATTTTCAATTCACAGCTTGGATTCACACTTGCATGCATTAATGTGTGAACGTGTCTGTTTTCTTCCACCTCTCAGGTTGTTCGAAATGGGTTTTGCCGAGCAGCTTCAGGAGGTCATCCGGAGGCTTCCAGACAGCAGACAGACTCTGCTGTTCTCTGCCACGCTGCCCAAACTGCTGGTGGAGTTTGCCAGAGCTGGTGAGATCACTCATCATTTCTGTTTTACATGCATACATCATGATGGAAGATCATCCCCGTAACCATCTTCGTATTAATGCATATAATACGTTTATGCTTAAGGCCAAGGCTAACTAAATAAGCCTTTTTCTTTTTTTCTTTCCAGGGCTGACTGAACCAGTGTTGATTCGTTTAGATGTGGATTCTAAACTCAGCGACCAGATTAAGGTAAAGAAAGAACAGAGTTTATTAAACATTAAAGGGTTTGTAGACTTGGTCCTCCCATTGAAACCACGGTTTAAAGAGGGAAACAACGTTTTAACTTGATAAACAAATTAGTGATGTGCTCAATAATAATTTATAATAATATGACATGTTACTGCTGAAATGGAATGTCAGTAACCTCCATTCGATACCTCTGATTAATTATTTGAATAAATATGACCGATTAAAGGTGCATGTTATGTCTGAAGCGTGGAGCTAAATCCCCTCTTCATATCTGTCCATCCTGTATCACATTTTAATTTCTCCCGTCTTCCCTCAGCTGTCGTTTTTCCATTTGCGTATGGATGACAAGCAGGCGCTGCTGCTTCATCTGCTGAGGAACGTAGTGAAGCCTCAGGAGCAGACGGTGGTTTTTGTAGCCACTAAACACCATGTAGAGTACGTCAAGGAGGTAAGACACGAACAGCAGATTAACTCTTTGTGTATTTTTTTCTCAGTGACCCCACACACACACACATGCTCAGTGAGTCCATGTGAAAGTTTCCTCATACTTATGAAAATATGAGCTTTGATTTATGTTTTGTTTTGATCGCCAGCTGCTGACTTTGGAAGGAGTGGAGTGTGCCTACATCTACAGCGCCCTCGATCAGACTGCCAGAAAGATCAATATCGGGAAGTTTGTGCATCGGAAAGCCATGGTGCTGATTGTGACTGATGTTGCTGCTCGTGGTATAGACATCCCCATGCTGGACAATGTCATCAACTACAACTTCCCCTCCAAGCCCAAGCTATTCTTGCACAGAGTTGGTAAGCGGCTTGTACAATGAATCATAACCATTGCCACATTCTAATAAGGTGAAGAACTGACAAGCATGATATGATACATTTAACTTTTTTGACCATCGTCATCACCTGTCTTTTCCCATCAGGCCGTGTGGGACGTGCTGGACGCAGCGGAATAGCCTACAGTCTGATTTGTCCAGATGAGATGCCCTTTGTCTATGACCTTCACCTCTTCCTGGGAAGGCCTGTTAAGTTTGCCACACTTGAACACACACCAGGTAGGCTTTGCGGATTGCCTGCAAGGATTTCAACGGATGAGTATACTCTCGGATTGATTAGTTCTCACAATCTTTGGCTCTCTGCTGCTCGTCCCCTCCTCCAGATTTAGAGGGTGTGTTCGGTCGGGTCCCTCAGAGTATCCTGGATGACGAGAGTTCTCATTTGTTCACGGTTCACGAGAACTCCCTGGACCTGCAAAACATGCACCATGTCTCCGAGAACGCCTACAAGCAGTATCTCAAGTCTCGACCAAACCCCTCACCTGAGTCCTTCAGACGGGTCAAAAACACAGATCTGTCCATCATGGCTGTCCATCCACTACTAGGTGAGTTTGGAGGAGGATGTCCGATGAAGAAAACAGTGATGACGGTGCTCAGGCAGTAGTTGGTAACAGCCTTTTTATTGATCTTGTTTCAGGGTCTGGTTTGGAGAAAATGGAACTGGAGCGCCTTCACATAGTTGACGCCATCAAAGGCTACAAATCCAAATCGGTGAGTGACAGTAGATAATAATGTAGGTATCTCGTAGTGCAGAAGTCTGCTGCTAACCTGTGACTGCACGTTAACATGTTCTCCTTTTGTCTTCATGTAGACGATCTTTGAAATCAACTCAAACAGTAAGACACAGGCAGGTGTGGTCATGCGGGCCAAGCGCTCCAAGGACAAGCGGCTGGTCGACAAATTCAGCAAACAGAAAGTGAACCTGGCTGCAGAAAGCCGTCTGCACCAGCCCGTCATGCCCACCACCACCACAGCCGGCGATGATGTCACTCACAGCGCGGACGAAAACGAGGACGATACGGAGGCAAGAAACTCATGCCTCTGTGGTATTAATATTTGAAACCAAGCATCTTCAGTTGGTCTCTTCAGCTCAAAGATATTCAGTTTATTATCTATTAGTATAAAGAAAAGCAGTACATTAATCATTCAAAACTGTTAATTTGCTGTTGATCAACTCCTCATTAAATAGAGTAATCAATAAAGCTCTAATATAGATATGTATATATTTTTAACTTTTTAATAAGATGGAGCAGCTTCTGTGCTATATGTTAATAATTGTTGCAAATCCTCATTTTGTACATGGCACTTGAAATGCTAGCCCAGAGTCAATGTTTAATGTGTAATCCCTTATGTTTCCACCAGGGGGTGTTCTCTGTTGTAATGGGTGGAAAAAAGAGACCCATGCAGGAATATGGGGAAGAAGGACAAAGGAACAAGAGAAGCAGAGAGTCAGGCAAAGATGAGCAGTATTACATCCCCTACAGACCCAAAGACTTTGACTCCGAGAGAGGGTAAGACGTTAAACATTGAGCTTTTCTTTTTTTTTAAGCTGAAAAAATGACATCAAACATGATTACAATGTGTTACCTGTCTGTGTGTGAAAACATGTGTTCTGTGTGGCTTTAGGTTAGGTCTCGGCACAGAGGGCACTGCCTTTGAACAGCAGGCCTCCTCAGCTGTCCTGGACCTGATGGGAGATGAAGGAAACAAGTTAAACCAGCACAAGAACATAATGAAATGGTGAAAATTTAAATTCACTCTGAATCTATCGGTGTCCTCTTTCTGACACCTCATGCTTCTGATTCTGCCATTCATTACCATAATTCAGTGTCTCTCTGTCATTTGTAGGGATCGTAAAAAGAAGCGCTTCGTGAGAGACGCAGGAAAAGAGGACCAGAAGAAGAAGCTCAGACTAGATGGTGGACAGGTCATCAGTAACAAGAAGAACAAGAAGAACTTGTATCCTCTTTGTGTACTTGTTTACTATTATGTTTCTCTCTCACTCTGACAATATTTAGCTGTATTGTTGAGATGTTGTTTCACTTAACCACACGCCAGTTACGATGAGTGGAAGAAAAGAAACAGGGTCGATGATGGAGGATCTGGCTCAGATGGCGAAGGAGGAGGAGGAGGAAGAGGAGGAAGAGGAGGAAGAGGAGGAGGAGGAGGACGAGGAGGAGGAGGACGTGGCGGGATGAGGCCAGGAGGAGGTAGGAGAGTCTTAACTTGAACAGTTTAGAACTAATCCTTTTATATCTGAGGGACCAAAAAAGAAATAATTGTTCAGATTTATTGACTGAATCAAAAGTTTGATACATCCCTGAAATATGATATTAAATAACCAAACAAATTATAAAGTTTTGTAAGCTTTCGAGGTGTTAGTTGGTGGATTCTGCTATCGTTGAACAGAGCAAGGTTCATTTATGCTAAGCTAACTGGTGTTATATTGAATGGATATGAGTAGTATTGATGTTCTCTAACTCCCAAGTTAAATGATAATTTCCCCCAAAATGCCGAACTATTCCTTATAGCCAGGTTATTATATTACCATTTTGAATCTCAATGACCCAACCTGCAAAGTTGTTGTGAAGTTTGTTTGCTTTAATTTTCAACAAGAAAGATAAATCTCTTTTGTACATTACAAAATAAAGTTTAGTTCCACATGTACTCTCAAAATGTTTAAGTAACAAATCCTTGCTTCTGTGCTCTCCGTCTCCCAGGTCGTGGTGGTGGTCGAGGTCGTGGCCGTGGCGGTAATCCAAACTTCCAGAGCCCTGGAGGATCGCAGCAGACGCCCGGAGGCCTCAGAGTTCGCTCGGAGCTGAAGACAAGGGAGCAAATCCTGAAGCAGCGCAAGAAAGACGAGAAGCACCAGTTCCTGCAGGGTGGAGGCATGAAGGGCAACCGAAACAAAAGCAAAAAGTGGCTCGGAGAAGTTAAGAAGTCCGGTTTTGGACGGGGTGGTCAAAAGAAGGGTAAGATGAGGAAGAAGCTCTGAGAAGGACACCGAGGGAGAGCTGTCCCAGAGGGACGATGGCGTGAGAGAGTTGAGACGGAGGTCGCCATGGGGGACTGGATAATGAATACCATTATCTTTCCACACCACCGTCAATAATATTACGGCGTCCTTCATGATTATGGATTAAAGGAGAAGATGAGTTGAGGAAAGCATTTCTACACTGTAGAGATGAACTGCTGAACTCTAAATTTGGCAGAGTATGTAAAAGAATAATCCAGTGAACCGGAGTTTCCTCTTTTCTGCGTGTTGGCAGATTGTTTTTTGAGTACTAAGATATTTCTATACACATAGTTAACTGATGGGAAAATACAGTTGTGATTATGATAATATTCTGTGTCTTCAATTGCAATCAGTTGCATGTTGCTACAACAAACAAAAGTGTGTTAATGATGTGACTTTCCAAAATATATACATTTTTATTCTTGAAGCTGAGACTGTTAGTTGTCCCTGATGTACATATATCCGCATTAGATACTGGTTCTCGTCCTAACTTTACAAAAAGCGGGAATGTGTCTGGAAGAAAATCTTTAAGAAGTGAGGCTTTGGCTCCATATGTTATGACAATATGGCTCCATTAAACAGGGTTCTAGTATCGGGGGAACCGTGCTCTGACATTCTCTATCTGGTGTTCTTTCGTACATTTTAGTTTCTGTTTAAATGAAACCACAGGCTGTTCCCTGTCGTCGGCCTTCGTATTTGTTGGTATGTCGTTTCTTCCTGCTGGTGTAAAGTCTGGATCTCTCCCAGTTTGTGTCCCAGTGGATGATGTGAATGAGAAATGAGGCACTGGTGTGTGTGAATGGGTTTTCTGTGAACCTCAAAACTGACTTCTATTTCTGGGAGACTGAGCGGTCCAAAACCTTTTAGCTTATTATTTTTTCCCCCCTCGTTGTAATGTTGTAATCCACCAAATGATGTGTTCAGTGAACGAGCTGAAACCACCGGTTCTGTTATTTTAGTTTTCTCCTAATAAGTAGTCGAAAATGGTACAGCGTCTTTATCAGGTACGATGCTGCACTCTTTTGGTGGAAAACGAGCATTGCAAGTGTATCGGAGCGCCTCAGATCACCGCTGTGTTCCACTGTTGACCCCACCGCTCACGCTGGGTCACTGCAATGTGCCAAGAGAAGAAAGCCTGGAGCGTTGAGATGTCACTACGAGAAGATCAGCCATATATATATATATATATATATATATATATTAGTGTTCAGATTTAGTTTGGATGCTTAATCGGTACAATACAAAACATAAGTCTGACTATTTTTTACAAGCGAGTCAGGTGTCAATTATAACTGAAAATTGTAAATATATCCATATTTATCTGTAATATAATTTAAAAGATTGATGGATATAATATTTAGACAAATTTAATGTGGTATTTAAGTATTTAGACAAATGGGTTGTAAAATTAATGTAATGGATTACTTTCAGTACAATTAACAGACTTATGCTTTTGACATTCTTTATTTATTTTTTATCGTCTTTAGGTTATTTCCTTGAATATGTATTTAATATCAAGGCTTGATGTGTTTTTAAATTTCCATCAAATGAAACAAGTTGTGCTGTTAATGCAAATTTAATTAGGACATAAGTCATAGTTTTAACTTAATTCAAAACGATATTCTTTGGGACTGTGTACATCAACAATATAGTAAACTAGATTCTTTTGGTCGCTTCACATCTGAGAAGCATCACATCCGACTGTTTTTCTTTTCTGGCCACAAGTCAAATGATCATGTAATTTATTTCCTGCAGAAGATACAAACAGTCGATCATCGGCAAAGCAGTATTCTCATTTCTTCAGCTGCTGGAAAGGTGCAAAACATGACCACATGCACGGCAGCCTCCGAGGAAAGAGCAGCACTACACCAATGAAAGAGGGAGACAAGTAGCTCACTCCATCTGGATGTGGTTACTGTGCTCGCTGTTTCTTGGATGCTATGCGTACATGCCATCATAGGTTATTCATGGCTGCACTGAATCAAGGGCTGAGATTTGTGCCTTCCAGTCGTCTGTGTGAATGCTGCTAAAGATGGAAGAAAATGGGTGGTAGGTGGATAATGTATTTGGTCCAAACACAGCGGGGTCGTCATGGAGATTGTCACAGGACACACACCAGAACAGTCATATTTCATAGTATGATGATCTTCCAAATAACACGGTAATAAAACACACCAGTTGCTCTGTCTAGGGGATAAAGCAAGTAAAGTTTCAGGTTGCTATGCAGTTTATGACCAGCCACAACTGTGTCAATATTGTATGAATAAAAAAAATACTAAATAATATGTAATGTATATATTTGCATAACCTTTTGAGACTAATAGTAATGTTATACGGTTAAGCATAAATATAGAGAAAATACAGCCACATTATGAATTGTGTATATATATATATATATATATATATATATATATATATATATATACTTTGCATTATAATCGTATACCAAGAAATTAACCTTGAATCATTTTTTTTTTGCACTATTGAAATAGCTTCTCAGTATATATTTGCATTCGCTGACATTTTTACATTACACATGCAAAAAAGTCAATAAAATATGTTCCTTTATTTTTGTGTTGAAATCGCCAAATGAGGCTTATAAAATTATAAATATTAGTGGTTAATCTAACAATAAAGCAAGGAGTCTTTGTCTGTGTGGTAATGTGCACACGTCCTTTGCATAATATCTTGAGAACCGTTCATCCGATCTACTTCACACTTGGTGGGTGTATTTTGTGCAATTTGGCCACGCGACCTGTTCAATATTAATGTTTGGCTAAAAAAAGCGAAGCGTTCTGTTTCATACACGATTCTATACCTTCACCATCCTAAACATTTTTTCATTGTCTTTTGACTTGGGCAAAATGAAACAGCCTAAGTCACACTCTTGACATACAGTAGGCCGTTATACTACAGGGGTAGAAACGCAGGACCTGTTCAACTGAGGATGTAAGCGATTTTTCCCAGAGGTGGCCAGCATCATGAGATGATTTAGGCAACAAAATCCTTTTTGTCAAAAATGAAGTAGGCCATTATACCAATACTACCATACTATTTAGTATGCCACAACAAATGGTGTCCCAGTACATAGTAGGTCAAATACAGTATACAAAAAAGCCAGCATGCTTTTCTGACTATTCTGACCCACAATCCTTTGGTCAGAAGATATACATGTCCGAAAGTGTCAAAGTTCAAGGTGCCATGTTATGAGAAAGTAGTATGTCCCAATTAAACACATTCTGCATGCAACAGTATGCACTTTGTACGAGCAGCTGCAGTATGTAATGTAAGTAAAGAGAAACGGTTAGCAGTTTGGAAACCAGTTTGAATCTGTCGAGCGTGTCGTGTGCAGACATATATACATATAGGCTGAACATACTGTGAATACATCGCTATATGATGAGCGCAGTGTGTGGAGGAAGTCCCGGCACAAGACTGACTCATAGGTATGCTCTGAATTCCGTTTATAGTTCATTCAATAGTAAAACCATGACTACAAGTTAACTATTAATACTGCAACACAGCACTCTAAAAGTCCTGAATTCAATTCATTTTTATTTCAGGTGAAGAGTGAAAGAGGCATTACCTAATGTCTTCAATGTGGAGATTTAAATTCTAATATAATGCTGGTTAGTTTGGTGATTAATAGTAATGTTTCCATTTTTATATTTTGAGAGGAAAATCTAAGTTTGCAGTGTAATCACTAATATTCCTCTGTCAGGTCGGCTAAATTATACTACCTACTACATTGTCTTCCTCTGAAGTAGAAGTAGCCTAGGCTTTCTTTCTGAAAGGTGGAGCTTTCAATTCTCAATAATACTGGACAGTTTAATGGATAATAATGCATCACATTTACATTTTTATACTTTGTGAGTAAAATCTGAATCTGCTACGTAACTAGTAAAATTTCTGTCAGGTAAATTAATTAGTAGAATGTTTTCCTCTGAAGTAGAAGTAAACAGTATGTAGTATACAGTTGAGTTGAATATGTTATTTCGGGGTACAATTGCTTAGAATAGTAACATAATTCAACATCATACTTCTATAGCTGTTTGGGGCGCTTTTTGTTCGGGGGGTCTCATGCAGTTGCATACGCTGCCCACCAGAGAAGTCTGGCCCTGGACCCAAAGACGCACAGTGTCAAGTGTGGAGTTGTTTGTATGAGCAGTTCTTGAGAAAGCATCAAAGAGCAACGCCACAGGCCAGGCATTCGGCCCGTTCTCAACAGGCATGTTTTGAACGGACACTGCACTAGCTTCAACTTACACCTGAGCAAACCATGTGCTGGTTATGAAAAGTTATTTGTGGAGAGCAGCATCCAGATTGGGCATTTGCACTGTCTGTCCTCTAACTATCTGCGACCAGAACAAACTGGATTGAAGATATTATGTTGCCTACGATATCAGTTAATCCTCACGCAGAGATACTGAGCTACAGCCCGCCTTCGCCTCATATCCCGTCCTCGTCTATCTGATGGCCCCTCTCCCCTGTCCCAGCGCTCTATAGTGCTACAGCAGCTCTCCAGTCATCAGGAACAGCACCTTTATCTTTGTTTATGGTTCCCAGGACTGACACAGCATCCACTTGAGATATGCCAAAGAGCCCGAGCTTTAAAGTACTGCTGCTCTCAGAACAGTGGGATATAAATGCTATGCAGTAGTTACAGCTGTGTGTAGCTGTAGAGGACTTTGTCTGACCATTCTCCACAGTTTGAGAGGACTGAAAATGAAATGTTTGACTTAGCTTTTTTTTTATATATATGGGAAAAACCACACCTTTTAGTTAATTTATTACATTTCTATGTAAACTTTACATGACTGCTGGTCATAGTTTTGTCAATCAACTCATACCATGTCACAATGATTGACCCATTGGTTTCAGTTTATCTCCGTGTTTTATAGAAAAGCACTTCTCTACTTTTTTTTGCTTTAAAGGACGCAGACTTTTTTATCCAAGAAAAAAAAAAGAAGATTTTATTACGCTCCTTAATTGTGCATGTTTGATTTTCTGACAACATGGCTCATGAGCTGACTCTTAAAACTTGGCTGCTTTCCTTTAAGTGCACTAACAAGAAACGGTGTCTGCTTGCAACGACATCAATAACATTCAGGTCTCTGCAAGTTTAATTAATCATAACTTGTAGCTGCCTGGAAGATAAAAGAACAAAGTATGTATAAGTTATAAGTGTAGACACCCAAAACATTTTACAGGTGCTGCATTAAAAAACAAACTGAAGGCAAAAGTCAAACAAATGATCTGCACACTGCACTGAGAGCTTTCAGTACATTACATTTAACAGAACAATGTTTCTAACAAAGATCATCATCACTCTAATGATGATCTACTCTGACTCAGAGCTGGATAACACTGTCTGGTACTCCAACAGAGGGCACAAAACAAAACTTGCCTCTGTGGAAAGAGAAAAAATAGAAAAGAAATGTACTTCCAATATATTTAATATAATGGTTGATAATCTCAGCAATCATGTAAAACATGTACATACATGATGTGTGTTGATTTCAATGGGCTAAAACATTTAAGAAGTGGTATGGTCCTTTTTAAATCAGGGAACGCTTTTGGAATAAAAACAACCCTCCTCATCCAGTAACTTTGTGTTGCCCTCTAGATACATGAACAATGTGTTGAGAGTTTTTTCCCATAATTATCTCATTAATCTTAATCCACTATCAAAGCAATTATCTGTTTACAGATATGTGAGTGTGTTGTGTCTGTTTTATTCTGTCCTGAGCAGCCGTCCCTGCAGTCTGGCTCTCCCCTCCAGTGATAAGATTGCTGCCCTTTCTCAGGCTATCGCTTACGAGGCAAAAGGCCACTTGAGGAATGACAGGGCCAACATGACTGACATTAGCCGCTCTTGCCTCAAGCAATTTCATTCTCCTAATGACTCATTAACGAATGTCTTCAATGGGACTTTTTTTTTTTTTTTTTTTTTTTTTTATAAAAGAAGGGCATCCATTGCTGCCCTCTCAGACTGGGTGGAGCTGAGATGTTGTTAGTTTCAACTGCTGGTTGGCTCGGTTTATTGTGATTTTATAATTACAATGCTGTGGCTTTGTTTTGGACAACAGGCAGCTCATGAAGATGTTTGGAACAACCGAACATGCAGACGCTTCAAGGAAACCTTAAATTAGCTTGATCGTAAGGGGAAAACTGTTGTCACTAGGACTTTTTCTCAGGGCCAGAAACTTCCTAATTAGAGATAGAAACGTCTGTTGGGGTTGTGTTGGCTGCAGGCCATTTACAGTAAGTTGAATAAGAACCACATTGGGAAAATGATCACACAGATCTGAATCCCTTTGAAAACCCTAAAAATTTCTATGATGAAGTGTGACAAGCCGAAGTTCAGAAATGGCACTAGCAGTTAACACGGTGAATGAAAATACACTTTTTGAGACGTGATCTACTCGTTCACTTCTTCTAATATTTAGTTACTCTTGCAGTGCACCAAACTATGAATATACTGAACCTCTCTCTTTTAAAAACCTTCCTGGTACTTCTCAATGATTCCTGGTAACTGGGAACCTCTTGACTTTCAGCATTCACCTAACCTGACTAAAAACAAACCACATGTGCTTGACTTTTAGTGACCTTCTCATTTGTAATCATTATTTGGGGATGCTAAGTAACAATACTTTTAATATATTGGTAACTTCCTGTGGGTTTGAAAGTGTCAGGGACAATTATTTAGGATTTACAGATGTACCACATAAATATTCAGCTGTCTCATTATAATCCCCTTCCTACATTTTCAAGTATCCAATCTTTCTGATTAAGCCGGAAAAGAACCATGCCGCATGAAACCCCCACCACCTGCCAATTTTAAATGCAAAGAACATCTTTCATTGCCAGAGAGCTGTGTCTCTGTTATGATCTGTTACTGCTGTCAAGCTGTAAATCTGGATGCACCCTCTGAGAAAGGAAAGGCTTTTCAGCGGGGACTATTACGTCTAAAGCAAGCTGCGAGACAGTGTTTCCGCTGCTTGCCTTTGTGCCATGAAAATGAAATAGAGTCAGCACGCAAAGGCCTCTTTTTTTTCAGTTTTGCACCTCTTTTTCTTTTTTATTGCCCTCAGCATCTTCCCACATTTTCCATATTTTGTGTCACTGGGACCGCAAACCCTGAAAATAGCGGTTGCTGGATTTGCTGTGTGTATTCTAAAGTGGAAAAATGGCACGTGAATGTATGTGTGGTGAAGTTGGTTGAATGTACAACCAAAGGGCAGAGAGATATGTCTCATGAAAGTTAACATTTCGATTCTGCAGGTCTACCAAAAATATTGACATCCTTTCAATACAGTTAATCCACA
This sequence comes from Ophiodon elongatus, assembly GCA_016806645.1. Lineage (NCBI taxonomy): Eukaryota > Metazoa > Chordata > Actinopteri > Perciformes > Hexagrammidae > Ophiodon > Ophiodon elongatus. The sequence goes on from JACSYO010001905.1 coordinate 971,341, forward strand.
ATTAAGAAAGCTAACATTCAATTAGAGGATTTGTTTGTATAAATGGCATTACAAGAGAGACTACTGTGTGTTGTGCTGTTAGGGGGGAAACATGTTGGCATGGAGCCACATTGGATCAGGACTCAGAGAGGGTTATTTTTGGGGATGCTCAGGTGCCTGGGGCCCCGTCAGAAAGCCCATATAAAGAGGTCCTCTCTGGGTGGGTGGAAAGTGGGTTATCAGCTTCAGTGTCGCTCCTCGATGGGGCCAACTCGTTTGCATCTAGTCAACACCTTCCTCCCTTCTCTGGCTCAGATCCTAAAGCGACCCCTGGCCTTACAGAGCACTTGGAATACATCTCCTTCTTCCACATTTCCTCTTACACTCTACCGCTTCCTAAACCAATCAATTCTATTTCACACTAAATACATTTATTTATTTACAATACTCTCTTTTCAACCCTTTCCAAGCCCTATCTACCACCCCTTTCTAATCTGTTTTACATTAGTGATGAACGGGAAGAGCAGAGGTGTGTTCTGCTTTGACCATGTCATGACAGTACTTTGGGGTTAATGGGATTTCAGTGTAAAGCTGAGCTAAAATCACTGTACTTATAAAGATATGCACATTTAGTGCAAGTGTGAGTATGTAGGCTGTCAGACTTCTGATAAAACACAGTTATCAGTGTTAGTTCATACATTTGCACTATACAGCAGGGATAGTGTCATACTAAAAACTCCTCTATGCATTTATCCTTCTTATAGTTACTTAATGCCAGTGCATCCTAATCTGGGTTGTAAAATGTTGTCTGATATTGTACAAGACTAGCATATTGAAAAATGTTATTACCACATTTTTCCGTTCTTCCTTCTCTGCCCGTCTCTCCTTTCCTTGTCTAAGGAATGTTTTCCCAGACTCTCTTTTCACCCTCTGTGAACGCTCTGTCTCTCTGTGGTTACGCACTTCATTTGTCTTCCCCAGGATCAGAGAAACACCAAAAATCTAAATAATCACTGGACATTGAAGTAGCAGAAAGCTTAAGACAAACCCTGGATAACAAGATGACAAAACTTGTTAAGATAGAGGTCTTGAGAAGCTGGCCACTCCAACAAATTATTTTATTCGTCATTAGTCATATTTAACCAGTATTTCAGGATGCTTTTAAAAAATAAAGCACATTTTATTATTTCTTTAATATCAATATTTGTCTTTGCCATTGGAAAGCTTTGGAAAGTTTTAATTATTAATTTGTTGGCAAAACAATGTATGTGGTCATTTTAATTTTATTGACAGTGATACACTAAATTTTATAACATAAGTAAAAATGCATTAATCATGAACATTTCCATCACTTTGATATTGCATATTATAATTAACTTGTCAAGGGTACTAAAAAGGTAAAAATAGGAAGAGCCCATATACAGTATGAAAATAGCTTTAATCATCTTATTTCCTCCAGCTGATAAAAGCTTTTGATGCGTAACTGCGGCCACATAATCCAATACTATCTTTTTTAATATTGAATAAAACTATTGCTATGCTTTGCTTTACTTTCATGTAAGGTTTTACATATGCTCTTTCTGTATTCTTATATTATATTATTTTTCTTTAATTTACTTTTCTTGAAAATCATTTTATAGTGTCAGCCCAGAGAAAAGCCTCTTAGCGCTGCACTTAACTTATCTACCAAAAGATGGAGCTACAGCCATTGTCCAAGGTCAGATGGAGAAGACTGGAAACCGGTGGACTTTTCTGGGCCTCCCAGCGAGGTTTGAGTTCTGGAGGTATGTGAGTGGGCTCGAAGTGATCGTAGCGTCAGGGTCGTCAAACTGGACAGTGTAGAAAAGAGTTAACGCGATGCAGCAGTATTTCAATAATATTGTAGGGTTGAATGGAAGAGTCCCTTAAAGGTCCCTTAAATATTTATAAATATTTTATAACTAAAATTATAGTTACATTGACTTGGGAAGGGGAGGAGGAGTGCTGTAACCTTTTCCATAAGGAGAATTGAGGGTTGTGATTGGTTGACGACAATTTTCCCATCTCTCTTCCTCCCTCATGCTTCCTCCCCACCCCCTCCCACCAGACCCTGGATGGCACGCAAGGCCGTGACCACCGCCGCAGCATGGCGCCGAGGGGGTACAGAGTTTGTGTGTGTGTATGTGTGTGTATGTTGTGTGCGTCAGCCCCTTTGGAGGGCCGAGACCCCGGATATGTTGTGGAAGTGTGCAGTGGACAGGGGCCAGACAGGATGTGACCTCCTGGAGGAAGCTTAGCCGGCCCTATAGGCCAAGTGGCTATCAATCAACACCCTTTGTCCCGCCCCCAACTGACCACTTCAAACGCACAGGAGGATTAGATCCATGGCCAGCTCTTTTTATTGATCTTTTATATAAATTAGCAAATTATAATCGCATCACTCATGGTCAAGAAGAGTGTGATCAAGTATGAACCAACGGAACCATTCCTCAATAAGAAAAGAATTGTACTGTTCAGCAACTAGCTATTTTCATTATTCTTTCACTGATAGAAAACCAGGAAAGTTAGTTTTTCACGTTGGATAAAATATGTTCGCTTTGCTGCAGAAAATTAGTATTTTTGCTGGGTTGCTGTGATATCTCCAGTCATATCTATGGATCGACCTGCAGTCACCATTGCTGTTTAATTACAGAATGTGACCTAGCTCTGTACCAGTCACCTGTAGTTGCCGGAAATGATTATTCATTAGTCTTTTGGACCCCATTGTAATTTAGCAGGGCCACTTTCATTACTCCCAATCCATGGTAACAGCAGATCAAAGCTCCAGGTTGATTCTCCTCCTCTGCAGGCTGTCCGGGGTCGAACCTGCACTTCGGACAAATAGCCGTCAGGTCAGGAACTCAGTTCCGCTGAGGGTAGAGGCCAAGGGCCCAGGACTGACCCTACACCGATGCCACTGTGAACTGTGTCTTATGGCTCTCAGTTTCAGACAAAGTAGATCTTTTGTTTCCGCGGCGGTGCAGAGATGATGATAATGATGAGATGATGGATTTATAATGACTCAAGTTTTTATTGTCTGCATTGTTAGTAACCAATGCTGTGATAATCATATATTTGTTAAATTTGACAATAACGCGGTCAAAATGAAGGCTATTCTGCAAAATCTTGCCATGGGTGGGTCAGTTTTTTTTCTATTGTGGTGATAACAACAAACATCTGGAGGTAATGGAAAGTTCATTCCAAGTTTGCTACAACACTAATTTGCACGTGTTGCTGTGGAAGAAAAAAAAAATCCTAAAGTAGAGCAAATAACCAGTTTACTTAGTGTAATTACACTTTTGTGGCACATATGATGATTTTATTTATATCTTGACCTCTTTCAACTACCCGCCCATTTAATTCTGTCTTGAAACAGAGAAGTAGGCTGTTATGTGTGGGGAAAAAATGCTCGTCATCTCCACTCATTTGGTATTTTTGCACAAGTGGATATCAGTGGAAAGCTCACTGGCCCAACAGGCTAAATATGGGGGAAGAGGACAGGAGTTAATAGACACATGAATATCTCAGCGTTGTCCGTGTCTGGGGAAAAAAGTGCTAAAGGTGCTAATTAACAGAGCTGTCAGTGGTTCCTTGAAGTGAAGTGAACTTGTCGATAAGCAGAGTGGCTGGTGGAGGGAAACTGATGAGGCCCCCAAGCCATCTGGACCTTGTTCTCCCAGAGAGCAGGGCTGTGGCACAAATAGCCTATCAACAGTAAAATATGCAGAATATGTGAAGAAAGTATCACCTGATTTTGTTTTTAAACCAAGAAAACAAGTGTCAGGGTACAGTGTTGACAGGTCTTTGAGGTAAACAGGTAATACTGTTTGGTAAAGTAAAGATTTGGTGGCATTAACAGTTTCATGCATGCATGTTTATGTGTGGATTCATGAAAAACCACCAGAATTTGCTCACTAAAAAAATATATCTGTTTCTGACTGTTGCCATCTTTTCAGAACCAGCTTCACATGTTTGTGTCCTTTTATTTGCTGTTTTACATCCAAACCAAAAGATTTTGGGGACAAATCTGTTTCTTGTAACACATTTGTTTGATAAATTGCTTTCAAAAACAAACACATGTGGACTCAAAGATGCACAGATGAATAAGAAAATGTGAGATTGTGCTTTAAATCGTTTAATGTGTGGGGTCTTATTTTCTGGACAATTCTAGAAAAAAACAAACTGGACTGAGATGGATTTTCTCTCTCTTTCACTCATCTTTAGCAGTGGAGCTTTGCAGCGCTAAAGTGCTATCCTGTGACTCTGGAAGGCCTGCGTAGCTCATCTCCTGCAGGTAATCAACCATCATTCATTCATGAGGCTGTGAGTGTTCAGGAGAGACTCTGGATCTCCCCTGCTGCTTCTGCCAACAATACATCCTGCTACACGTTAGGGAACATGACAACTGCACTCCCTCCCAGCTCATTGCACCTGAACACACTCCTCTATCTCATGACATGATAGGTCAAATCAGATCTCTCACATACGGTTTGGTAAGTCAGCCTGCTTCAAGCGGGCTGTGGTAGGAGTATAGATTATTATATCAAATTACACCTTGTACATATAATTGTGTATTAGCTTACTCAAATCTCTCTCTTTGCTATGTTTGGTTTTTATAGTTTTCCACACAGAACAAATGTGATTTGTAACTGTTAATATAAGGAAACTGAACTGTTATACCTACTAACATACCTGCTGGTTGTGCTCTGTGTTGTAAATAGTTTTTAATATAAATAAATCAATGAAGAGTAGTTTTATGGTTTAATGTAAGCAACACATGCATAGCATAAGGCTGTGACGTTTTATAATGTTGCAAAACTTCCATTTTTATTTGACACCCCAAAAATAAGAACACAATTAATGAAATTTTACCTGCAGGGCAACTTGATAGCTTTGCTTCCCCATTAAATTAAAAGAATATCAATATTTTCCAAAAGTGTATCAATGACTTCTGTAAATTCTCATCACATTAAGAGTTTCGCATTCATTATTATTTGTGACTGTAGCTCAAAAGAAGCTACAATTTCTCAAACCACCGTAGCAGGATGATATTGGGGGATGCTCAAAACTGCATTGGTTGACAAATAATACAGTTTTGAAGAAAAAAAAGAATTATGATCCACATTACCTTGAGCAAAAAGACTTTCAAAGTTTTTTCAACATGTATTTTAAGAATTAATAATACTTGTTTTTAAATGTTTTATAGTAGATACATTCTACAGAATGTTGGGAACACTGATGGAACTGCAAATCACAAAGTTACTATATGTTTTACTTCTTAACTAAATACTTCTGTCAGTCTAGCTAGATTTCTTCTCTCTTTATCTCTTTAAAGAACAAAAAGTTATTTAAAGGCACATGCAAGCTGATGTAATTTTTGTATTTTCCTTGGTCACTGATAAGGGGCAGTACAACTTAAATAAGCTTATTAGAAAATCAGAAATAGATTCGTTATTGTGATCACGAGGAGAGAATATCCTGGATTGAATATCTAAAAATTGCTTCTGGTTTTTTCCAGATGTGGTGCTCACTCATCAGTCGCATAGCATTTATTTAAATTAGCGATTAAAGTAATGCAGGTTAATTGTGCTGTGTTTTTGTGACCATTTGTGAATATGTCCTCCATCAGCATGAATTAGACCCACTATTTTACTTATTCATCCTGTGAGGCAGGTTACCATTGTTCATGTTAAGGCAAATGGCCACAGGAGATTTTGGTTTGAGAATCAAAAGGTTTCAGGTTAAATCTTGTGGGGAGGTGAATCAGCAGTATTGACTCTTTCATCGTTGTTCACTGCTGAGGTGCTCTTGAGCAAAGCACATAAACGCACAACCGACCAACAGCTAAAGTTACGTATTAGCTGCATTGTACAGTTTGTATCGACATGAGAATGAAGCGGGATCATCACACAGCAAACCTAATATGGATAAAGTTTTAAGAAGTGCAGGTCTATGTTAATCTAAAACCCCTTTTTGTGAGATCATGCTCAAATAATAATAATAAAAAAAGCAATTTCATTAAAGTTTTAATAAAGACTTGGCTTAATCTGTTTACCAGGCCTGATTCAAACTTGGATTGGGTAACTGGCAAATTATGTTCATATGTAGTTTACTTAGTTGAACCATAAGCAATTGATTATCTTCCTTTCTTTGTTGTTGATGGAATGCTTTATGCTGTTAGCACATTATCCTCAAGCGGTTTAGCCCTTAGGTTACTTAATATATATCTTTTTGAACTGTTCAGCTGTATAGAATGGTGAGTTTTACGACATATCGCATATTTTCAGGCTTACTGCATATGAAGACTTACGGCAGTCCCTTTTTCCCTCACTTTATTCACTGTCTCAATATATATATATTTTTTATTACTTAGCGTATATAGTATATTGTGTGTGTGTGTGTGTGTGTGTGTGTGTGTGTGTGTACACCTGATTTGCACGCCTGTGTTCGTGAGACATAGTATTATCAGTGTGGTTCACTGGTTCAACGAAAAGGGTTGAAATGATATCCAGAGCTCAGACATCAAACGCGGGAGGCCAGTTGAGTTATGTTGCATCGATCGACTGCAAGAACAAAGGGAGCGATGGTTAAGGGGATGGAAATCGTGGAAGAAAGAGATAGATGAAGCAGACAGAAGACAAGCAGCCCGGAGTCTGCAGCAAATTCTGTTTGGGGTCTGAGGCTCTGGGGTTTATGTCAGTCAGGATCTGGAGGAAAAGTTGCTCCCTTGAGAAAAAGAGTGGAGAGAAACAGAGAGAGAGATGCAAGGGGATGTGTGGGGCACTAAGGGTCTGGATGATAGGTGAAATTAACCAGGTTCCCTCTTGGCCCAGCTGTCAATCCGTCGCTTTCCTTTCTGCTCCTCCACGGTATTACTCTGAATGTTTTTTTTTAAATCTTTTTAAACAGGGCCAAAGTCAGGTGCTGTTTTGGAGTATGCATGGCTGCCTAGTTTCCGTCTGTCCATGTCTGTTTTTCTAAGCCGTTACAGTTGTGTACGGGCACATGTCTGGATGGTGATGAATAACCAGACCCTCCTTGGTTATCTCGACTTCCTTTAGAGTTTCAAGTGAGAGCCAGATGTAGCTATTTATCTTAATCTTTCCTCTCATTTAGCCTAGATGGAGTTGGAGGCCATTTCACTTTTCATTAAGTTATCGAACATTAGAAGAACATCTTGTTATGGGAAAATAATCTGGATGTGTTGACTATATTGTCGCCACCGCATATAAAATAACGAAGATAATAAAACAATTTAGGCTGTAATAGCTGTATGACAAGTATGTTTGACATGAAGAAGACCCGAGGAAGCTTCTTCATGTACACATAAAGATTTAATTTCCTGTTGTCATATTAATGCTAATGCATTCGAGATGTACTGGAATAAAAAGCTTTAGAGACAAAGACTCCCTGAGTGTTGAGTCAGAAGAGATGGGACTTCTCACACCAATGTAAATGTCATGCTGTTTTTTTTAAAGTGACTATACATTACACAATAAAATATTCAACACAGTCCACATTTGACTGATCTGTGGGCTTCCCCTCCTTAAATATATCTTAAAATCTGAACGTTTTGATACATCCGACAAACCTCATCAAAAATGTATGTATTTATGTTAATAAGAGAAAATTGAATAGTAAATGAAGCGTACAGTATTTTCACTGAGGGCCTAAAAGAAGCAGAAGACAGACACTTCCTGCAAGAAGTCATAAATTTGCCTTTCGGGCCACAGATTGACAATGTGCACCACTTGTGTGTTTACAATTAATAGATTTTAACAATGTCACCCTCAGTGATGACAGACCACATGCTAAGAAACTTCTGCCTGTGGGAAGGATCACGTCTCGGATATGGCTCCTGCCGGCAGTTTCTGTGTTACAAGATGATATAAACCGCGCTTTGATTCAAGGAGTGAAGGAGTGTCCAGTGTGAGCACTGTCATCTCTTACCATGTGGTTTCCTCTCTGTTCCTACTGGCTGGTTGGAAGGGAGGATGCTAATTTATTGAAGTAACCCATCTCAGACATAAAACAATCTCGTATCACACGATCTTCTTTGAGGCTAATCAATTAACTAGTTAACTAATGCCAGTCACTGTTGTTATGCTACAGTATTTATTGCATACTGATTTAGTATAGGACATACATATACCAAAATAGATGAAAAATATTGACAAATCAAGTAAGTTAAATTGTTCAGACAAGCACCTTCACCTATAGTTCACACCAAATTTAAACCACCTTAATTTGACTGAATAATCGTAGCACTTTTATAATTCTGTGCTGTTCCTCTACCACTAAAGTTTTGCCATTCGGGGCTTTTCCCAAACTGATAATTAAAACGATGGCAATGAGCAGGCGAGTGAAGAAGAGTGAAGTTTGTGTGCGCCGGGCATGTGCACATGGCATGCAGTCCTTGCAGAGCGGCACATGGCTGCAGCACATGTATGCATGTTCACAGTGTGGCTGCATTGAGCTGCAGTAATTGATAATAAACAGGTCTCATTGCTGGGATTTTATAGCTTTTCCAGTCTTGTTAATTCAGTAAAGAAATGCATTGGTTCTTTCCTTCCTTATTTTTTTGGCTGGTTCCATGAACATACCTTTGTTATGGGCACTGGCGGCCAGGCAGCTTTAAACGGCTGTGTCAATACCAGAGACGGAAGTCAGGTTGCCGCCATGTCAGGTTCAACAGTGGACAGAGTGTTCGATAGGGATGGTTGTGTGCCTGGTCAAAGACCTGTGTCGTAGTTTACTTTTCCAACAGCCAGTTTTGCTGCAGTGAGGCAATAAGAACAACATGTAAGTCCTCTGGCGTATAGACAATAAATATTCCACTCTGGCATTTTAGGGAAAATGGGCCTTATTTGAGACAATGTGAAACAAACAAAATGTCTAATTGAAGATTTTTGTGAGCTGCCCTATTTAATACAGATAGACAACTGAGTTTTGTATCCTTTCAATTATGCATGTAACGGGCATTATTATATACTTTGCAGCTTGAATGATTTTAGTTGCATGCATGAATACATTTAAACAATTCGGTGCAATTACACACATTTTCACACGCTGATTTTTAAGCCCAGTATGACTCACCGTGATGGAGGGGATTTACAAACAGACTGCCTCGTACTTTATCAAACATATACAGTTATAGCTTACCAGCAGGGGGCATTTGTTCTTTGCAGTAGCCAACTATTTTGTGTGAAATCAACCATCCAGATTACAGCCTAACCTAGCCCTTTGTGTGGGGGATAGAGGTTGAGCGGTGGTGAGTGGGGCAGCAGGAGGAGGGAGGGCTGGGAGCGGATTCTTGTCCAAACATTCTGCACGCGGATTTGTATTCATTGCACCCCTGCTGCTATTGATATCATTACGCGGGGTGCACATGCTGCGAGGAGGGGGCTGGGACTGGCAATGGGGAGGTCATGGAGCTGCAGGCCCTAACGAGAAGTGACACTGGCTCCAGGTCGGCCAAGCATCTACCGGATTTCAATGGGAGCCGCACTTTCCCAGTCAGCGCATTAGATCAAAGATCATTACCTGCTAATCAAAACACATGAACGTAAGGGGCTTCCCTTCTTCCACTCTCTCTTTCGCTACTCTTTTCTGAGCCGAGGCTTTGGAGGAGAAAGAAGGGAAGACAAAGGAGGAGACTGCACCGGCTACTGGACTGGATGGACCTCCATGGCCCCATGAGAATTGAAGACCCCCACCCCGTTACATCCTGGACTCATTCAGGCGCCTCGGCTCTTCCTGCAGCCATCCCCAGCCACAAACTAACGTGTAAAAACACTGCTGGAATTTCCGTCTAAAATGTTGCTAAAAGTTGAAAAAGTCTTCGCCACATTATCAATACCTTCCACCATGCTTGTGGCTGGAGAATACTTGTGTGTGAATCTCTATCTTTTCTCAGGGCCTGTTGTCTTATTTGGTGCTGCCTTGCAGGCTGAGCTGCTCTTTACCAGAAGACATGATCACAGGACTCTTGTCTCGTCAGATAGTGACAGAACTTCTTGCTCCTTGAAACAGCCTTGCATCCAAGCTCAGATAAGTTGGATATTTCCGTAACACAGGACTAAAAACTCTCAAAAATCCTCTTGTGTCAATATAGATCTATGTATATAGAGGACAGTTAATAAACGTCTGTCTGTCCTACTGTTGAATCACTCTCCTCTAGGGCATGAGTTCTTCTGAGACGTTGATAATATTGATGCTGTGTTGTGCACTTAATTCAGTTCAGGTCTCTTGGTAGAATTAGGGTGATGGGGTGGCAGAAATAAGTCACCTCGGGGCAGAGGCCTGGGTCTTGAAATGTCGAACCCCCTCGGCCAACATGGGACAGGACGAGAGTGAGGGAGTACATAGAGGGGGAGCAGCGGTGGGTATTTTGCTGCTGTACTGAAGGCTCCATGGCCCATTAATCGTTTGTTTGAGTTTCCGCCCCAGCGAGCATGTCATGTCTCCATTAGAGAGGGTTTGTTTCTTCTTCCTGTCCGCCTCTTGGCAGCAGGGGGCTCTCACACATCTCATTTGGCCGTACACTGCTGTCTGGTGCCAGGCAGACTGTCCTGCGTTTGTGTGTGTGTGCACACGTATTTGTGTGTATGAGTGTGTGCAAATGTGCATGGTGAATTCATGTTTTCGGGCTACTCATTTCCTAGAGGTGAACGTTAATGCTAATCGAGTTAGGAGGGTGCTGATTCCAATGTGATCTGTTGTACAAACCAAATCCCTCCTAAAGACTGTTGTCAGTTACTTAAGCCCTCTGACTACTGCAATTCATGGATTACTGATAATTGGATTACTTTGGATATTTTTGTCTTACTTTGCTCCCGTAATGTATAAAATAATGAGTAAAATCAACAATTTATTTAGTCTCTAACTTGACCCTGAAGTCTTACTATTGCTTTTTATCAACTGAAATGCAGCTACAGATGAGATTTTTGTTATTTGATTAATCGGATGGAAGAGTACACAATTTATCTGCTTCCTGCATCCAGCAGCGTTACAGTTAAAAAACCTTGTAAATTTTGTGGGCTGCATTTGTGTTTGACTGATGAGCATTGAACAAGGATTAATATTTGCCTACTAGCAGATTAATACTAAAACTGAAGAAGACTGAAGGCTAATTTGTTAAACTTCATGTTTTGTATTATATTTTTTAGACCAACAGGAGGTTGTTGTTAAAATTATCAAATTTTCAGTATTAAAGGATAATAATGATTTTATTTTTTACAATTCCATTAATTCAATAATTGAATATAATGAACATTATTTGATATAAGCTTGACCTTTCTAAAATATTAAAGTTAAATTATGTAGAGTTTTTAATCTGGCAGTTGCACCACCTCTAATACTGGATATGGCCTCAATATTTCTCCAAAAATCAAATACAATTAATCAAGTAGTTCAAAAAAATGTGTTCGATGAAATTAATCACCTTATTGTCTTTGCAAAGATATTCTTGCTAAGATACAACATTCCAGTCAGTCTGCCGACTTACTTATTGAGCTCTCCGGTGTAGGAGCTGACCCACACTGCCACGGCCTATCTTGATGTTAGTTTGACCCTTGACCCAAGACTATGCTGTAGACATCAGCCTGCTGACCTGTCAAATGGGCCCCTTTATTCCCGTGACCCATGGAGCCTTCCCCTTTAAACTGAAATATGGCCACCAAGCTTACAGAAGCCAGCCAATTAGGAAGTAGACAGAAATCAGAGTGGCACAATGAGCCAAGACTAATAGAGTCCTCTTTATCTGCCGCCCGCCCGTCTGCCTGCCTGCTGCCTTAATGCCCTTACTGCTGCTGCCAATCTTCTGCTTGTATCTGTGTAGCACCGAAAACATGATGATCCGATCTGTTACTTGTAATTTATTATGCCCTCTTTACATGTAAGCTATTCTTGACAACTTAATGCACAGAGACTCAATAGAATAAACACCTCAGGGGGGGAATTAATTTAGATCTGTGGAAACTAAATCACAGTTACAAGCTATAAAATGAAAATGGGATTGACTTTAGATGAGACAGCCAACAGATAATTTACGATTTTAAAGGGATTGGTCTTTAAAATTATGATGTCAAATGCCAAACAAAGACAAACGAAATTGGAGAACAGTGGTCACGAATTGAAACCAACAGAGAGATGTCGGTTTGACAAATATTAAAAATTGAACTGCATCTTAACATCTATTCTAATTTGGTGGAAGTGGTTGTAAAGGGGACTTTTTGTTTTTAATTTCATTTAATAGCTTTTAATTTGCTTCTGTCAAAGGTTGCTGACAGTGGTGTACTACTGCTGTGCTGCACATCTGTTTGTAATCTTACTGAAATATAACAGCAAACAAATAAATAAATAGAAAATAAAGTAAATTCCCACTATCTCTAATACAAGGTCAGTTTTGACATTTGCATATGCAACATCGGGAACAAACTTTTCCCAGTTTATTCCCCATAAATGCTGGTAACTACGACCCTTCCAATTACTTTAAAAAGAAAACAAAGCAACAAGAAGCCAGAGGAACATGATAAGATGAGAATAAATACGTTTACTAAAACAAAAGCATCATCCACTTTATTAAAACAACTCATTGTGACAAACCCAAAGTTTTAGGGCGATACTTTAATGCCACAATGGCGCCTGGTGCATACGTATGCATCTTGTCAACACAATGGCTAAGGTACAATATGTAAGATCAATATGTGATTGAATCCCTGCACCAACTGCATTGCTACGCATGCAAATGAGGAAAAACTATTTTACAACTATGTATATAGACGGCTAACTTCTATACATTTGTAAAAACTTTGTACTTTAACATCCAGGCAACTGAAGTGCCTTGCTGTTGTGTTTGTTGTGACATGTTGGTTGCTTCTCTGCGTGTGGTAGCTGATCTTTGTCCTCTGTGCTCCATGCTTACTTCTCTTTGCATACCACTGACACACTCCTCCTGATGTGTGTGTGGATGTACAAGGTGCACTTATTGCATTTTAAATTTCCCCCATCCCAGTCCTATTTGTTTTCTGGTTCTTGTCTCTTCCTCTTTGCACTTGACCGACTCAGAGCAAGTGTTTGCATCCCTGAGCAGCTTCGGGATGCGGCAGCAAACAAAGAGGACTATTGTCTCAGTTTAAAAAAAGGACAGGCGTCTCTGGAGGTGTTTCCCTGAATGATTCGCAACACATTTGAGTTACTTGTTCAGTGGCGGCATCCTTTCATCCCACATCCCAGAGGAGAATGGAAGAGTGCCACCAAAGGCTTCTGAGTGTCCAGAGCCAGAGAAAAACTGAGGACAAATCAATAGCTCACTAGAGTGGAACTATTGTAGACTGTAGGCTGCAATTTCTCACCTTGTTGTTCTGAAACACAGCTAATGTTTCCCCTTGCCTCCTCCCAGTCCTGGATTGATATCTGTTGCTTCAAAGTTGGAGACGGTTTTCCTCATTTCCCTTTATCTCTCTGTCAGAAAAATAAACTTGAAGTATGTATGGGCCACATCTGTTTCTGTCATAGTTCTTATTGCACATGGAAGTCAAAAACAACAACCAAATGTGTGTTTTTATCATTTGATTTCCTCTTTAAGAGTCACAAATTCCTTTACAAGGCAGAACAGAAATGTATTTGATATATAAACTTTAAAGCTCTTTCATCATATTTGCTTTTCTGCCTCCAAAAAGCTGACCTTCAGAAGGATGTGTACGGAAAGCATTTTTAGGAAATATAAAATGAATAGAATTGTTTATAACAAATTTCCTGGAACTGATTACATGTTGTCTGTTCTTTTTATTTCACTTCTGTCAAACAGTATGTAATGGTATATTAATTGTAAAGCTGACAAAAATAAAAAATAAATATCAATAATGTTTTAAAACCCAACTTTTAGGCCTTGTGATCAGAAGATTAGTACAAATAAAGCACAGCATTGCGTTCAGATTTCTCTCTTCTATTTTTCTAAGTTGTATTAGTAAATATTTTATGAGTTGTAGGCCCATCAATAACATACAGGCAGTAATATGTCCTATGAAACGTTCATATGACGTATTATTGTTTTTATTAGGAAAGTTGAACCACAAAAGGTTTTTGATATATTTATATGCACCATATATAAATGAAGAAAAAAAGAACTCCGCCATGGCTCCATACATCATGCACTCGCTCATCCTGCTGAATGTATTTCAAATGTCAGATAAGAGCATCACATTGATGAGAAGCAGGCTTGGGTATTTTTACCTCAGGATCCACTTCTGTCCATTGACCAAGATAATAAAGATGGACTCAAGCACAGATTACCAGCAATTCCTGCCAGCCCCTCTCATTTTCACGGCACTCTCACTGAGCAGAAGGTACTTTGTTAAGTACTTGTTAAGTGTGTTATTCTTTGTGCACAAACATCACCCTGGTAATAGCACACCTACACAGCACTTGAGTGAGTTATTGTGTATATTTGTACATGGCTTTTGTGTTCAGACATTGTACTAAATATGGAAAAGGAAAGCTTGGGGAAGACACAATGCTTTGGTTTACTTTTATACATTTGATTAAATCCATTTGGGCTTTCATGCAACATAATGATTTCATAACATTTAAATCCTTTCTATGATTTTGTCTTTCATTCATGTTTACAAGTACTATTACATGCACTTGAATGTCAAATGTTGGGCCTAAAATTAACACAGTAGTAGTACAGGATAGATTAGTGTTACAGTATGTGGGATGTGTCCATGGTAACAAAACATGCATTCAAGAGAAAATTGAAAATTTCTGCCCAAATTTTCATTTCATCACAAATGGGAGTAAGGGAAATAGATAATGTCTATTACTTATACCACAGTGTTTTTCTTCCCTTTGCTTTTGAAGATGTATGCCTGTAATCTGTGGTCATTTATTTAAATCCTGATCTGTTTATTTTCCTATGTTCTCAGGAACTACTCCCCTCAATCTTTGAGTGCAAAGCCACGGACAAATGTTTGGTTAGCGGTGTATAAGCAAGGCTTAGAAGAATGATTATGTCCATAACTGCTCAATTGTCTCTTTGTACTTAAAGGCCCAATCTGTGGTTGCTGTTCGCTGACATTTTTGCCCACTTAATGTTATAAAGTACAAATGCTAACTACAGTATAGTATTGTAAAGTGCATACATGGTTTGTATTCCGATACCGACCGTTGAAGATTTCCTGTGGATGAATATTGTTCATCTTAATATTATTAAAAACATTCTTAAGATGAAACTTGATGAATCTTATAAATGATTTGCTTCCCCAACTTCTTCTCCTCCCAACAATTCCACTGCTCGTTCTTTTTTAATCACAGTAGCTATATGATGAATTTCCCATATTTTTTCCACTTTACCCAATGCACTACAAATACATATTATTTAACTAAAACTAAAAGTGCTTGTAGGCCTAAATGAAACGTATTTTGGGTCAAACAAGCACCAGCAGTACCACCATTCTGTAGCACCAGCCCTCTGCATATTTTCACTGTTTTTTTCTATGTCAAGATGGCCCGTGTTTCAGCATCCAAACTCCAGAGCAGATCCAACAGCAAAGACGGAGGGTCAAGAGGGAAAGTGAGCCTTTTAAAGAGTGTACCGCTTAACCTTGACCTTGGGATTGCATTTCTCTAAATGTGTGTGTGTGCAACTACAGCTGCCCCGCTCGCCACTTCAGAGAATGTTTACATTTTAGGAGAGGTCTTTATCTCCCACAGGCCTGGGGTCTCTCTGGGTGAGTTTATACAGCCAGTACACACACACACACACACACACACACACACACACACACACACACACACACACACACACACACACACACACACACACACACACACACACACACACACACACACACACACACACTGCTTGGCTCAGTGCGAGAAAGAGCAAAGGGAGAGTGCTGTCATACACTCATCCATCTCAGCTACATTCTGGACCAACGCCGGGCGAAGAGGCTCTCTCCCTGAGACTCTGCAGAAGTAGGTTACCTACCGTCTGGATCTTTGAAAGAGAGAAAAAAAGATTGTATAAACTACACCAGAAAGGGTATACATAGACATAGCAGTGACTATGATGGGAATTTCTGTAACTTTATACCTTTTTACAGACTTTAATGGCAGTAACTGACTTCATAAATCACCAGATTGTATATATGCTGCATCTCATTTTTCATAATGACTCCAAAATACTTCACTAGCGATGCAAAAACTAGTGGCTCACCAAGAGTAGACTAGTATAATCTAAATGACACATTACAGTTATGTTTGTGTGCAGCATTTAAAGACTTGGCTATCATGACTGGTGTCTGTCTGTTGTCCTATCAGTCAGTTTTGCCATTTAGTGGCCTTGCAAACCCATCCATCCTGATAGGGTGCTCAGTTAAGATATGGGACCATGGGGTGTCTTCCATACTGTTACTGTCAGCTGTCAAGTGTTAGCTTCACATTGACGTATATTCTTTCGGCCTCACATGCCATATGCATCTTTTTCAGGCTCGTGCAACAAATACTACGTCCTCACAGAAGAAAATAGGTTACAGAATCTGCCTATGAGGAGTCTTGATCTTGTGGAAATTAGTATTCCACAGATAAAGGATTTATCTTGCCAAATGGCCAGTTTGTTTTTCAAGTGTGAGAAAGAAAAAGACCACCAGCATGATATCACAGCCTCTCCCAGACTCTCTCTCGCTCACACACACACACACACACACACACACACACACACACATTTACAAAAGTGTGACCTTTTTCACATGCGTAGATAATAAGCTGTTACAAAAACCAAACAATCTGTCAGGGATAAGATAAAACCAGAACAGCTGATTCACAGACACAAAAACCTTGGTTATCCCCAGTCCTCGGTTATCCTGCAATGCACCTTTACCCTCAGCTTTACAGCAACTTGCTTTAAAACTCATCAACACACAAAATGAACAGCCTTGATCAGAAGTCTCTAAATACTGATTTCACAACTGCTCCAATGTCCAGTTTTCTTCCAATTTAGAGGGAGTCTTAGCTGTCCTTCCTGCTTGACTTGTTGTTATTCATACACTTCTCACAACGTAATACTTTTCAAACCTATGCCTTGATCTGTTGAGTACTGTTGCTGACTAACCCAGAACCCTAAAGACCTAGAGCACATATTCAAAGGAAAAACAGAAAAAGCCGAAACATGAACTGGTATGGATTTGAGAAAACCTACTGGTGAGATATTGAGTGTTTGTCTCCTGGAGGGCCTGGCTCTATCAAGGTGATTCATCGTGGTGGGCTTGACTAACTGTGCGGGGCGCGATGGAAGTCCATCTCAGATGATGGTTTTATTGATGGCATCAAGTCACACATCGGCCTCTGCGGAGGTGCTACACAGGCTGCTTAGCCCGGATGGCGGGAGAGAGAGATGGGGAAGGGAAGCAAAGGGCAAAGGGGGTGGGGGAGGGTTTTGGGGGTAAACTGGCACACAGAGAGGCCACAGTGTCTCTGCAAGAGCAACATGCAGACACCTGCATTTAGGGAGATCAATACCTTGCCACAAACAACTCAGAGTGCCTCTGGAGAATAGCATTTATTGATCTGGAACTGGTGTTAATAGAAGGAGCCGATATCTCTGATATGCTCCACTCAGATCTGCTCTTTTTGTTTCCAAAGCAAAATTGTAGTAATCCCATAAGAGGCTCACCCATTCCTCTCACCTTGTAATGTAATAGTTACACTGTTAACAGTATGAAAGACAATATAATTGACTTGATGCATTTAGATCAAATTTTTTAGTAGTTATTTTATTTTAAAAAATGTAGTTAAAAAAATAGATTAACTGTATGGACAACTAATGTAATAAATATAGCAATTTGAAAACGTTGACGAAACATTTACCTTTTTAACAGATTTAACATCATTTGAATTAACCATTTTCACAAGTCTGGCTGTGACACGCATGATAAGTCAACTTACTGTCCCAAAATGTGATGGCCCCATACTGTTGCTTCTAGACGTATTGACCTGCCGTGTTGGCACGCTGTCTCTAAAGGCACAGAGGGGTCAGGCGTGGTTGTTGCCTCACTTCTCTCGGGTTCAGTTACTCTGTCGGCATGGTATTGATCCCCCAGCAGTTACAGAGCTCCCTGTTGAGTGTTCCTACAGAGCCATGGCTGTGGTCACAGCTGAGGTATCCCATGGCTGGTTCGGAGGCTTTTTGCTCGAGGGCGTGGTACGCTCTTGTCACAATGCTGCTCAATCAACAGCTTTGCATGACCATATTATTTACGCTCTGCGTGTCATGCTGGTATTGGATTAGGTGTGATCAATGTTCACGCAACCTTGTTTAACCAAGATTTGCAATCAATTTGAACATCAACAACTTTCGTTTCCAAATCAACAAATGAATTGCCAAAGTAACAGGAATACAATTGTGTTCAAATATACAATTTTATAAAAAAATCGGAACAACAGTCCACAGTTTTAGATAACTTTTGTTTAATTGTTTATCTTCATTTCTACTTTGCAGCTGCTACTCTTTTTGTGTCCATAGAAAAGACATTAGACAGTATATAAAACATTGGACAGACCATGTACAACCAAACAAAACAGGAGTTAGAGCAGATTTAGACAATCAGTCCAGGTCAATTAAACCAAAGGATAATTCCATTTTTATTGAACCTTGGATGTTATTTTTTTTACAGTTTTGGTTATGACATCATTGTACTCACTAAAGTAATTGCTGGGATATGGCAACAAAGGGATATTACACTGCAAACTAAGTCTGATGAAGCAAGAAACACAAGCAATCAGACAATCAGACAGATTGTAAATAAAGTAAGATCGTAACCACTTTATTCCAAGGTAAAACGAAAAGATAATAACAATCCTTCATTGCACAGGAAAACTTTGTACGAGCAAAATGACAGCAAATACATTACGTTGAACCAACATATTTTGAAGACCATGATGGATGTGTACAAGGGGTAGTTTTGGCAACATTTTTATCCTTTGCTTTTTTTTTCTCGAGTTCAGCTAGTCTGAAGGTTTCTTTGAAGTCTGAATAATCGTCTGACTTCAACAGAAATATGCCCTAGGTTGTAATAAGCCAGAATGATCCTTTATATATGGTAAATTCAAGAATTAAAAAAATACCATCCCTCAGAAGACTAGTTCATCACTTTATGGTTCTTCCTATTACTGCTAAATGTGTAAGTATTGTGTGTGTAAACAAATACAGCACATTAAAAACTTCACAGAACAAATCAGATAGAGTTGCTTAGATTGAAACAAACAAGCATGCTGAAGATCTCCAAGGATTGAAAAACTTCTAACTATAATAATAATAATAATAATACTAATAATAATAATAATAATGATAATAATGAAAATAATAATACTACATTTTATTTGTATAGCACTTTAAGAGGCACTCAAGGCACTTCGCATGGTAAAAACAAACAATAGAAGCTATAACAATGTACACAAGGGAGATGACATACCAGTAAGAAACAAAACAAAAGCTTACTTAACTAACATCACAGGTTAAAAGCAGATTTAAATAAATGAGTTTTAAGTGCTGTTTTGAAAGTGGCGAGTGACGGAGAATGTCTGAGGTGGTGGGGGAGAGAGTTCCAGAGGGAGGGGGCAGCAATGGAGAGGGCCCTGTCCCCCAGGTCCGATGCTTGGACAGAGTAGGGGGGGGGTAAGTAGGTTGGCGTCGGAAGATCTGAGGTTACGGATGAGGGCATGTCGGTGCAGGAGGTCACAAAGGTATGAAGGGGCTAGGTTGTGAAGGGCTTTGTATGTGATGAGAAAAAGCCATGTGGATGAGAAAAAGGCTTGTTTTCTACTCGCCTGTACCTTCAATCCCCACGGACTGAGTGAGGAATGGAGCCTGGCCACGGTGCCTTATCAGCTCTAATGATGAGACAGCTGGAGGCCATTTTCCAGTTGGGCTCAGCTTTGACATTGAAACACTTATGGTCTACCCTGCCCGGTCTCCCCATGACAAGGATGGATGAGACTTCTGCAATGTTAACCAATCATTCAAATCTGATATGATGGCTTTACTGAACAAATGCTATAATTTCACTCGCTCTTGGTTATCTTTCATGGAGAGCCTAAGTTGAGAGCAGCCTTTGGTTAAAAATGGTCTGTCATGGCAGGACAGTGAACCCTGCTTGTTTGATAACAACAATGTTAAATCCTGATTAATGCGGTCTGTGATTAAAAAGAGTCTCCACCAAGATGTCATTGTGTTATTGATGAGTAGATGTGTGTTCTTTGCACTGAACTGGATAGCATGGTTGGTAAAGCACAATTTTTCACCCAACTGAACTGGCTTTTGGGATAGTAAATGTTGCACAGTCATAATTAACCTGTCATAGAAAAACCTCTCATCAGTTACTATAAATTGATTTGGCCCAGAATCACAAAGGGTTTCTCAATATTCTTCAACGTGATAAAAAAAATGTTTCTCACCAGTACCATAATCTGTTTCTTGTCAGACGAAAGTGCATCGAGACTCTTTCCCCTCTTCTTCCTTTCTGTGTTAGTCTCAAAACGCTAAAGTATATTTTGTTAATTATGCTTTATTTATTCAGGGGTCTTGATCATTAAGATCAAGATCACTTTTTAAAACAATGCCAATATTAAAGATAATAGCAAGAAACCAAGAACTGCACCTCCGAGGAATGCATGTCTCTGATTTCTATTTGTTTTGCAGTTCAATCCAGTAGTAAAGTGCATAGGACCGGACACCAGTCCTCCCAGGTCAGAGTTGATGTGAGGAACTTTGAACACCAGCATTTGCTATGATCTGGTGTCATGGCTATTCACTAAAGATGTAATATATTTAGGCAATAGAAACACAGGAATGCTGATGCCTCAGTGCTGACCATCCAACCTTTTCATATAACTCACAGGGTTATCTTGAGTTATGAGTATTTAATCAAATGGCATTACAATAAATGGTTTCCAGTGGTTTAAGAGTAATGACAGCAGCACGAGCATACAGGATACTTAAGATTTATAACATTTATAATGTATCAACTAGATCTCCATGAGAGCATGGATCAGAGTAGGAATATAAGTGGTTCTGCTCTTGTACACTTGATATATTTAGTCTATTTCATGGTTATAACGGGCTTTAAATTATAAGAGGAGTGTGGGTAAAGCAGACTAACCTGGAAAAGGCCAGGTTTACGCTAACAATATGATATAAAGATGCTCAGCATAAAGATGTTATTGCAATGTTCTGTTGAAAATATCTATTTAGATATCATTAAACATAGATAAATATATTTCTATGTAAATATATTTAAATAACAACTACATTCTACTCAACTAGATCTTTCTACTCAATACAACATTTAAAAACATATTTTTAGCAAGGAACAGGGGCCTGGTATTGATCCCTGTGGGACACCTTTATTGCCCAATCTGAGGACTTTATTTGAAACCATCGGTAAAATCAGTCTGAACACCTTATTTGAACCAGCTGTAAGATCATCAGAACCCATGGACAGCAGTTTATTTACCAAAATAAACAGCATCTAAACCTTCAGTGAAATCTACAAAACATTGAAGCACAATGTTGCCTTTGTCAGACAAGTGAACAATCTCCTCCACAAAAGCAGTTCCAGCAGTTATTGTGCTATTATTTGGTATCAAGCTTGACTGATGTGGCTGAAGGATAATATTATCCTCCAGAGAAGCATGTAGTTGTGAGTTGACCAGTAATTCTAGGATTTTACACTGACAGACTTAGATATAAGTAGATGGTTATTTAAGTCACTTCAAGTGTACTTATATGCAAAATCGCACAGCCAGCAATTCCAGTTGAAAGTTCCCTGCTACCGAATGGGCATGGCTAAACGGCTTTCACACTGCTTTCTAGCTCTGAGATACTCTCTGGTCATCACCCTATCAACACTACACCATCACCGTCTGCTTTTCTCAGAGGACGCTCCCTGCCCTCCCCCTTCTCCTCCCACTCTCGCCCCAGGACTCTGGCCAGGAGTGGTGCTGAAAGACAGACTGGTGGGAGATGGAAGGGTCCGTGCTCTCATTTCAGCGCTCCCATCCCAGGACATGCTGCGGAGGCAAAAACCGGCCGCCGTGCACAGATGCAGATTTCACATCACGGTGATGCATGTCTCCGTTGATATGCTGGACGTCTTTACATGAACCAGAAAATGTGTTATCTGATGGAGGACTCTCCTAATTCCAGACTGACCCCGACTGCCATCTCACCAGAAGCCTCAAGGCCAGGCATCAAACATCTGCCCTGGAAATGTGCCAGGAAAAGTGTGCTAGACTTTATTTTATCTGCAAGCAAGAGCAATATTAGCATTTGCCTCCTTATGTGGATTGCCCAGATGCTCTGTTGATGGAGGCCCGGGTTGGAGCCTCTTTGTTAGAATTGTATGGAGAAGCACAACCCTTTGGTTAGTAGCAGATCTCACCTCTTTGTCCCTTTCTCTCTTTGTCTTCTTAAGCTTAGACAGAGCCCTCCGACATTGATATCTTAGCTTGTTGTCCAACAGTTTTTAAAAAGTTTCTAATGAAAGCCCTAGAGTTGCAACAGTTTGACTTTTCAAACAGATGTTTGTGACTCTTGCACGAGATGGATTTGATTCTCTGAAAACCCTCTTTGTGCAAGGCACTCATCCATCTGTGGTGATCTGTGTTTCAGTACATCTTAATAAAGTAATCCCCTCCCTCGTTTTTCTACCCCTTGGAATGCTCTTGTTCTTGCGCTCTTCTCCTTTGTCATGCGGGGCACCCAGACTATGATTTGTTTAGGTTTCAGATTTAAGGTTGACTGAGGCCATGACTCATCATTACTCAGAAATGACTTGTTTTAATTTTCTCTCTGCTGAAGTAACAAAAAGATGTAGGGTTTACTGAAAGATACTTGGTGTAGTTAAAAGGAATTCAGTGCTGTTCCAATGAGCTTATACTTATTTAAGTGTCAACATAATATAATAAACAGTTCTCCTAATACTTTTCATCATATTCAATCAGTTAGTGGATAAAAGCATTGTTTCTTTTCATCCTATCAGCACAGGTATGTCAAAGATATACACTCATAATCCAAATAAACCAGCAATGTCCCAGTGTGAAGTTTCATTCATCATCTAGGCTTTCCATTCATTAGACATTCATTTGTTTTCCTGCTGACATATCACCAGACTTTCAACTGCTGACCATGATAACTGAAGCAGTGGCCAAAGGTTCCAGCTCCTCGCTTTGAAAAGCTGACCCGTTCTTTAAATGTTTAAAGAGCCTATTGCATCATCGGTCCTCGCCCACACATGCATGTTTGGGTGAATCTGGGGGATGCATGGGGGTGGGTGTTGTGATACATCATGTGTTTAAGCAGTGGAGGGGAGGCTCAGGTTGTGCAGGGTTAATGACTGGCCCTCTCTGTGGGCTGTGCCGGCTCTCGGAGAGGATAAGACTGGCGGTGTTGGGGCATCTGGAGCGCAGGGGTCACATCACTCACATCAAAGGAGGCTGGGAGTCTAGGTCACTGTGTTTGGCCATTGGGTGGTGGGGAGAGTTGAGGGGTAGTTGGAAGGATTGGGAACAGGATCACAGGGAGTAAAAGAGATGAAGAGGTAGAGGGATGGGTAGAGACAGTGAAAGATAAATAGGAGAGAAACCAAGAGACTGCGAGGGTCAAGAGGTGGGTGGTGGACAGTGCAGGGTTTGTCATTTTCCATGTGACCTGCTTTCATGATCTGTTAATGTTAAGTTGTTCACCAGTCAATGAAAATTTAACGGAGATGAGTGGAATTGAAAGACACAATACTATGAAACATTTCTTGCAGTTTTGATTTATGATGTTGTCCAGAATAGTATTGTTAAGGCCTGGTCAACTTTGTGGTAAAATGTCACTGTAAAATCACAATGGAATTTCTAGATTTGCTGACTGGGGTAAATTAAATCTGTGCAAATGTTTCGCGACAATTTAAAATTTCTATAAACTGCTCTACAAAAGAGGGATGGTTCAAAACGTCTATGAGGCCCGAGTTGATGGGACAAATATATACTTTTTAAAGAACGTTTTGTCCTGTGAGCTCGTTGTAGCTCTCAGAGCTTTTTTCCCCCTCTTCAATAAAACTCATCATTGAATGAAATGGTGTGCAATACCATTAACAAATAGGCAGGGGGAAGTAAATGGCACAGTACAGAGTAAATAGAAGCTTCTCCTTCTACACTTTTATAGATGCACATCGAAATAACACAAGCAGCAGAAAAGGAGGGATACAGCTTGGCTTCAGGGACACTGATAGAGATAAATGGCCAATAAGAATTTGATAAAGTGTTACATTTCTAACTTTGTAGGCTGCAGTTGTTAGCCCGCCATAGTGGCCCCTGCTGTTTTATGCGTACAGCACTATCAATGCTATTTCCTGTCCTGCTTGGTTTTTGCCACATGCCACAAGTAGAGTTCAGCTGGCAAAATCTGGTGTGACCGCACCTTTGTGGGTTGACTATTTTAGCATGTTGCCCTTGTGGCCACTGGGGGTGTTCAGTAAATGTATGCAAAAAATCTTCATTCAGAGTCTTTAAACTAAACGCACTCTACTGAATTATCATTGTCACTGACCTAATCAGTAGCTTTTAGCAGAAGTGTTCCCCTCACTGGTGGCTGAGACCGCCCTTGTCCACTCAGCCGTGATACACAGTATGTTACTTCCTTGTTAAAAGCTTATTAAAATACCACGAAAGCCACAGTCATGATGTGATAACTGTCACAAATAGTTGGCTACAGAGCTATTAACCTTATAAACAGAGCCTGTATAGGCCTAGTTTTTAGAGCGAAAAAGCTTGAACTAGCAACCAACTTTGTCCAGACAGCAGACATGTAATCCCTTGGATTATCTACAGGGTTAAGAGATGCTGGGAACAATGAAGCGTAATTTTTTGCCACCAACTACTGCATTTATCTGATGCTAACTCGAGTCCTGCCCGGGTCCCAGGCAAATAATGTTTGCTGTAGAGACACAAATTACAGTAGAGTTTAATCCCCCTGCACACCCACTCAGGTGTTTTTAGACATTCTGAGTAGACCTCTGCTTAGGTTGTGAGATCCCCAGATTCCAGATAAGAATAACAATGATAAATATGTGATTTGTCCCACCCTGACAGATGCAGCAAGGCAAACAGCAGAGTTAGTCAAACTCAGCCAACATAGGAGAGGAGGTCAAGTCAGCCAAAGTAGTTCAATTCACTTGTGGGGTTTACCTTCAGATATCACAACTAAATCTGGAAAAATAGAAAACCAAATTTAGCACAAACAGACAAAAGAACGGCACTTAATTTTTTTTAAATTTATTGCAGGTATTCTGTTATGTACATGTGTATTTACAAAGTAATCCATGTGTTTCAATCTTATTTTGATACTTTTTGACAGCTGTATAGTAATCTCCTGATTTCTATATAAGTATGATTAGAAAATCCTATAAACAATCATTAAAAAAAAAAACAGGCTATAAAAAAGAAATGGGACCATCTATCTTTGACACATGCAGGAGCAAGCTAATTGACATAGTTGAACAATAAAAGTTGCATTTGTCCACATGTAAAACATACCTCTAACATACACTGATTTGTATGGTGAAACTGCTTCATAATGTGTATCAAGTCAATTTTGTTTGCGTTTTCAAATTTACAATCTGTGTGGTACATGTTGATTTAGTTTGATTGTCAGAGAAGTGCCATTTTGGGGATTAATACAAAATATTTTAGAGCATACACATTCACTGAGAAAGGCATGAGACTGCATGAAACACACAACTTGAGCTTATACAAAAAGATAAGAAATCTCTTTCAAACTTTGCAGGGTTGTTACCGTATGTCAAGAAAAGAGGGCAAAAATATTGATGGGGTTTTAAATGCAAAAAACGCTGTCAAACTGTCTGCATTGTTGTAGTTTGGCACACCTATCTCCCCAATGGATAGTGTGTTATATTATACAATCCAAATAAATAATAATATTTAGATTTAGACTTCTTCCAATGTAACAAGCTACATGTATGCACAACACAGACTGTGGTGGCAGTGCCATCTTTGAATGTCAGGTGGCTTGTTAGCATCCATTACTGTATACTTGCCAACCACTATACCGGTGTGTGAGTCTCTGAAGAGACTTCTAACATCACAAAGTGGGATGGGGCCAGAATGGGCAGCAGGGTGAACATTTCAAACACTTGATGGCTGTATACCGACTCTTTTTTAAACCTGTTTTCAGACCAGATGTTCTTGAAAAGGTTAAAATATTGGCATGGTGCCAACTGGAATAGTTCCACTTTATATGATTGCCCTATCTTATGATTCGTTTAGAGCAATCAAGCTTTTTTTTTATAGAATTGGAACAAAAAAATAAAATAGCAGTTCTCTAATTTTGCATGTGTTTTTTTGATGGCACACTGTCAATCATAAGCCCTCTGCACTACATTATGGATTATAACTAACGCTAGTTGTTCCTCCATTCTCACTGTACTGTACTGCACATTGTACCAAACACTGTTCTCAATACTATCCTGTGAAACCAGAGTCTTAAACAGTGATCAACACCTGCCTTTTCACCTTAATGACTTTATGTCTTTATGTAGATGTGATCCAATAATTGCAACCCCTTAAAGCTGCATTCATGTTTATTTTTGGCCACTTGAAGGCAGAAGAACACAACAAGGCAACAACCGCACAGCCCTGACATATGATCACCTTTATGAAGTAGTAATGTGTTAGCAACCCATTGCCTACACATCCAGTAGACACAGAGAAAACCTTTACATTCATTTGGTTTTTCTGGACATCTGAATATTCTTCCATACTAGAAGATCAAGACAATATATTTTGTGTTGTATTATATATTCTTTTGTTGCTTGTTGTAAAGCTGTTTATCAATCTCAAATCAACCCCAAATCTGTAAATGGTATTAGTTGTGACTATCTGAAAGTTAATAGGAGAGCTAGATGTAGGCAGGTCAAGTAACAGTGTCAAAAGAAACATTCTATCAGTTCTTCAGGGTTTGAGTGATGTTTTCCCGGATTGAGTGGATTACATTTTAATGGAGTGCACCCTGCAAACAAGTAGCTGATTACATCTTGGATGTGATGGCAAAAACAGGGAAAATGAGGTCCAGGTTAAAATTCCAGTTGTTACTGTATTCTTCAATGTCATTGGCTACATTGTTGTGCTTCTCTTAGCTCGTCACTGCTTTGTTGCAACACTGTTGCCAGTTTGAACACTGAGAAAGGGTGTCTGCTCAAAATGTCTGTGCATGAATAAACTATTAAATTGAAGTGCTGTCCTACTTGTGATCTTTACTGACATGTTTCTCATAATGGCATTAAGATTAAATTCTTGACATTAGTGTAAATGTACTCAGCTACAGGACTGATTTAAGAGCAAGCAAATTCCCCCAAGAGCCACAGCACAAGCTCCCATCTGCTTATTCATTCTTAAGTTATTGAAATTTGACTATAAAGTAAGTTAACTACAAAAAAGAAAAGAAAATGAGAACTCTGGTTAATGTGACAGAAGACAAACGTCTCTTTTTTTTTTTTACACAAACTCTGGACATGAATACAAAATATGAGTTTTGTACTTTGACATCCAAAAAACACCACGGCGCAAGAACACCATGAACTTGGGGACCGCTGGCAAAGCAACTGAACATTTTTTTGTGTTCTTCGGTGCAGTGTCTGAATTTCCACTGTGTTCACTTTCTCTGCACTTGAGCCGTCTTTGCACATGTTCTGGTCCAGCTCCTCTTTGTTCATGTTTATGTAATTTGCTTATAAGTGCAGATGCTGTCACAAGTTAAGTGATAAGATGCTTGCTTTCCTAATTTAACAAAATCTTACCAATATCCACTGCTGTCAGTGAACCAACTCTGATCTCATTAAGATGATCAGCAACACATCCTCTAAAAAATATAAATATAAATTCATCTAAACCCTGCCTTGTTTTGGTCCTTTTTGTTTTTCATTTTATTATTTTTTATCTGCTTGAGTGTGAAAAAAGCTCTAGCTGTTCTCGTTCCACTCCGGCATGATGCTGACGCTATGCACTGTGTGGTACTGGTGTGGCGACAGTGTACGTGGTATGCCGTGTGTATAGAGGTACTCGTTTCCCTGTAGGCCAGCTGCTGGCGACTGGATCCCAGCCCCAGGACTGCACTGGCGGCCCAGAGTCTGGTGGGTCATGGAGCTTTGGTACATGGCAGCGTGGTGGCCATCGCCCAGTTGCGGAGAGGCGTGGCCTCCAACCCCGCCAAGTCTGGACACCAGAGACCCTGAGGTGAAGTGAGCGGAGAAGTGCTGGTACGGCAGCCGGTCCATTGGCTGCATGGTGGTGACGGAGCAACTCCCATACGGTGAAACGCTGGCCCAAGTGTTGCAGCTGATGTCCTCCAAACTAGGAACTGGCTCAGCACCCTGCGAGGCGCTGGCGTACATACAGGCCTGCCGCTGGCTGGATTCACTGCGGTAGGGCCCGGCGGCCAGGCCGAGGCCCTGGGCGTAGCCAACAGGACGGTAGTAGTGGTCCTCCTCACTGGACGAGCTCTCCAGATAGGCTTTCTTGTAGCTCTGCTCACCTGAGTGACAGTCATCCTCCACTACAGGCAGAATTACAGAGTTACAGAACAGTGTTAATCAAGTGTTACCTTTAAGTTGTATGAAGTAGAAAATTGTGCAGTCACTACATGTCACTATCATGTCACAAACCTTTATGGAATGATGAAATATTGTCTTTAATTCAATTTTCAAAAGAAATAATTACTAGTCTGCTAGTAATTAAATGTGTTAATCAAGTGTTATCTTTACGTTGTATGAAGTAAAACATTGTTGTATGAAGTAAAAACAAATATACATGTTTTATAAAATGCACATTTACTTGCTTTGTAAATAAACACACAATGTTTGAGTATCGTTTTGGATGATTATTGTCGCTTTTAAAACAACACTCCCAGTTAAGGGGCTGCACATGAAAATGTGTCACTTTTGGTAAAATCAGGCAGTTTGTTTGGATTAATGTGTGCTGTTCCTGAAGAATACACAAAGACACTTTTAGCATAATTATGTATACAATCTGTGTGAGAGTGGCCTTCATCTACTTGAAAAATAGACATACGTACTGTGTCCACATATATATAGATGGTAATTATACAATTTCCAACATCTGTGACCCTTACTAATCATTGTTACGGGTGGTTTATGGCCTGAGAGTATTTCCCAAATTAATTAAAAAGGCTCAGCTTGCAAAGGCAACTAATACTGCAACAGAACTAGAATCTCCCACATTTGTCTCCTACCTTTCCTCTTGATGCAGTGGTAATCCTGGCCGTGCTCATGTGGCAGGGGGTAGGAGCCCGACTGAGGCAGCATGTCCTGTGAGGTGCTTGTGACCCCGTTCTCACACTGGGAGTACTGGGAGCTCAGTGCGCTCGGGGTGGCAATGCCCTGGACCTCCCCACTGAACGGGCTCTGGCTGGAGCCCACTCTCTGGCGCACTGTACTGCGAGGCACTACTGGATACTCCTTGGTACTATGTGCAGACACACACAAACAACCACACAAATGCATTTGTTAGTAATTATCTGTTGACCCTCTGAAACATTGTTGTTAAACAGTTTATTCAACAACAAAAAAAAACCCCAATATCAATAGTTTATTTCTTTATTTCAATTAGTTTATTTTCTTCAATGCATCGTGTTTCAAAGACAATCAACAACATTCCCCATGAGTGAATCACACCCACTTAGGACACACACAGAGAGACGGAAACACTTGCCAGTGAAAACGCCAGCATGTATTTCACTCCTATTAATCCACAGGATCCATCAATAGATCATTTTGCTGCTTTGGGTTCTTTGATTTCTGGGATCTGCACAGTTGAAACAGTGACCTGGTTTTGCAATAAGCTCTCCCTTCAACATTGTAACCAAGAGCAGACGTGCGTAGCTTACTGTACTCGGCAGGATTGGACAATGGCATGCAAGATTGATAGCGTGGTTTGGACTCTTCACCATGCTCTATACATTTGCAGGTTTTGATAGGTGAAATGCATTTCACTCAGAACATCGTATTAAATTGTGGCATGAACCTACTTAAAGTAACTTAACGTGTGTCTGACACAATCAAGCAGGTTATTTTTTAAAAAGCACTTGAAAGTACAGAAATCTCTTCCTGGATTTCCAGGGATTTATAAACCTTGACATTAATCTGAAATGCTTGATTACAAAGACCTTGATTCTGTGGCTCAGAATAAAGGTTATGTGAAGGAGGTTGGATTTTAGCACCTTGTGGAAAGCCAAACAGCTTTTCCAGTTTTTTTTCTCCCCAATGATTTGGGATTTCTACATTTGAATCCACACGTTTGTATCGGCTGCCCAAATGGGGGGCGGTGGGGGAGTGGGGGGGAGTTTCAAAACCAGATATTCTCCTTTGAAAATGTGTTTTCCACGCATTACGGACGCATGCTCCATCCCTCATCTGGACTGAATCATAGTGAGAGAGCAATGTGGTCGTGTATTGCCTTGGCTGCAGGACCAAGTCATACAACCAATTCAACACGCACACACACACACACACGCGCACACACACACACACACACACACCCACACACACACACACACACACACACACAAGCAGTTGGAACATCCTGGTAGAAAGAGTTGTCTGGAAGGGAGATGTTGCAGTTGTGTTTCAGAGGTTCTGCCAGATCAGCCATAAAAGTCTTGAGCATGAAAACTGGCCGAGGATCAAGAACTACACTTACGTCACTGAGAATAACACTCACTGAAAATAACACTCATAACTGGCTTGCATATGGGTGATTGAAGGATTACTGTAAAGTTGGGCTTGTTAAGTGACAGTGTGACCAGGATGTCAGTGATCCTTGAAACATTTATCGATACTCATTAGACAAATTAAATATTGTTTTTTTTCAGTGTTTCCATGTAGCAGAGCCCTGGATCAATTAAAGAAATAGATTATACATAACATACTTTATCACGTTTTATATAGTTACCTTTGCATTCTGGACATCCGGTGTAACTCCATGTCATCACTTCCACGAAAGCCTTTTGCAAATGGATTGTTCTCAATCTTCAACTGGGTTATCTAAAAAAAAAAAAGCATTAACACTTGGTTATATTACATAGTATTGGACAAGCAAAGCCATTTGTTGTGTCTGTGTCACTCACAATATCTTAAAGTATTGTTGTACAAGTTGAATGGGCCAAATAAAAACCAACCCATGCATCAATGTTTTTGTCCAAAAATTAGAAGCTATTTAGACCAAGAAAATGCAACATTTCAGGATCCGATATACTGTCATAATAGACAAGTCTTCTTTATTTTTGAGGCTCATATGATGACAGTATTATAACGTGATTTTGTAGAGTTGAGTTTTGAAGTGTTCTTGGATGAATCTAACTGCTCACAAGTTACCCAGGAGAATTAAATAATAGATCACGTTTCCAGAAACCTGAGATGCTTTTAGGGATCTTAAACTAAACAATTTAATAAATCATTTCTCAACAAGACATATTTTCAATGCATAATTTATAATGTTATACGGTAACTGTCTCGGGCTTAGTAGATAGTTGGCGCATGCTTGAAAGATGCAAATACTGTGATTTATCATACAACTTATTTTTGTAAAAATGTCTTTGTAAATATCAAATGTGCAGAGAAACACCCCGAAATAGCAAGTTAATCCCAAAGAGGTTAAACACAATCCAGGGATATCCCTCTCGTGAGCAGTGGTTTCTGGCAGGTAATTAGTTGGCAGCTTGTGTGTGCGCTTCCAGCTTTCTGACAAGACTGGAGATTTGTCTGCACGCTGGCTGACACTCTCACCAAACCTTGTAAAATCTCTTGTGTGACACTTTGCTAGCCTCTTGTTAATGCACACAGCCTGGCAGAGCATTTACATTTGTTTCATCTTTTTTGAAAGTTGGGAATAAAAAAAAAAAAGTTCAGAGTCCCCGTTGCACTCTTTTTACCCTCTGTGGGCGTTGCAAGAAGAAATACAGCTAGACAAATAATTACTCATTCCAAAGTGATAGCCAGAGTTCAGTTTACAGAAAAAGAAAATAATGTATTTTGCAAAACACATGTGAGTTCTCCTACTGACTGGACTCAGAGCATGGAAAGAATCAGAGCAAAGAATATGATTACTGTTTAAAAAAAAATTGGGAGTGCTCAAGACAATCAGGCAAAATTCATTCACAGCGTCAAAGACAGTTTTACTGACTGTGTCCAAAGATGCTCATTAAAATAATGATGGCCTATAAACATATTTCCAGATGCTTTTGGCTATTTTAGCCTATAGCAGAACTTTTAAATACTTAAAATAAAATGTATTAAATATAACTTAAATATAAGCCATGGAGTTACTGGCCATTCATTTTTCCCTTTTTATTCCTGAAGAAAACATATTATTTCAGAAAACACCGTTTGGAAAAAAATGTTTTAATTACAGCAGTGAGAGGAAATACTTGAAACAAGAGACCTTGGTCATTTTCATTAGCTGAGAGTCGAACAGGTGAATTGGACACATGCCTGCAGCACATATTGCTTTGGCAGATGTTAGACTGTTTGATTAGACAGTTGTGGCAAAGTGCCTGCAAATCAGAAATGCTTGTTTTTCTGCAGGTCTGGAAAGCCCCAATAATTAGCCCGGGGTTACGATCTCAGCCCCCAATAACATGTTTGAAAATAATGAATGGTTTCTACAGCGTGTCATTCATTTGTGCTTCCTGTTCCCAGAAGCGCGGAGACGTCCGATTGGCTGCGGGGAGCTTTCGCCCCTCACTCCCCATATTCCCCAAACTAAGAACATATAGGACGACATGGCTAAATGACGTTAAACAGACCCTGTTTACACATATCTGTGTTCCCAAGATTTTCCCCCAAGAAATGTCTGCAGAGTAAATATTGAGTTTTATTTCTGCTTCTTTCCAGAGAGTCTGATAAACAACTGTGCGGCTGCCCGGCCTCAAGAAATCACACTCTAATTTGACGTTATTAAAAGTATTTTCTAAATGGGTGTGTGAAAAGGGAATCTCCCAGATGATCAGCTTTTACACGCTTAAGTAGCCTTAGCAATAACAGCGTAACAATTTTAATTTACTCTTTATTAACTTTATTGCACCGTCAACTCAACGTAAGAACAGAATAGAAACCTCAGCGAAATATATAGCTGGGCATTTAAACAGTGTATTAATTATATTACATATTATGATATAATGTATTATATTATTTTAAAATATTTTCAAACCAACATATCCGTTTTTTGTTAAAAAAACAATTTTTCAACTTTATGTTGCCCAACTGTCACCAACACGCAAAGTGTTATTTGAATAAATATATATAGTATAGTATGTAGATATTAACCCAGAAACAATCTAGAAAACAAGTTAATACCCGCTGTGTTTTTCTGTAACTGTAAAATGTACTCAAAACAAACATATCAAATTTTAACCAAATAATTGCCACAAACTATTTCAAACTGTTCACAAAGAGGTTCGCAAATAAGCTGGATTGCAATTCTAACAATTATTCATCATATATCACAAATAACGAGCTACACGTACTATTATTAATTGATTTTATTATTATTATTATTATTATTGTATGTGATACTATGCGTCAGTGCAGTTATTTTGTTCCTACTGAAGTTTATCATGTTTATCTGCAGCTTGTCTCGCGCTACAAAGCCTGCTGGAGAAAACAGTCTCTTGAGGTCAGACGTCGTCTCGTCGGGTATCTGAACTTTTCTCTCGTCTGTCAGTGACTCGATGTGATATCACAGATTTTCGGCGGACAGTGACAGTTTACTCTAACAGCGCCTTTCATTTTCTCTCCAGCAATCAGCAGATGCAGTTTGCCGTCAAAATTCCGTAAAAATGGGCAAAACTGAATTGAACCCTTGTATGTGTGAAATAAATAATAACGATAATAATAACAATGATAACAACAACAACAACAACAACATTATTAATAATAATAATAATAATAATAATAATAATAATAATAATATCATATATTATATTAGTATCAGTATTAGGAGTAGTAGTTTTAAAGGGAAACTAGGACTAAGTATTTGTGTTTGGCCAATTTTTGAATAAACAATATATTATTCTGTTTGTATTTGTAGTTCTGTTTGTTTCCCCCTGTTTGCCATGTTCAAAACATTGTTACAATTAAATCACCTCATAAAATACACCGTGGATTGAAAGTTGCTAGTCACTCCGTCACAGACTGCAATGAAGACAGAAAACTAAATCCAACCGTAGCCCTCGGAGGACTTACCTTGTGGTTCTGATAGGACGTCACCGCGATGAAGGCTGTCTCGGGGAAGACGTGCGTGCAGAAGGCCGTGTTTTTGGAGCCGAAGCCGTTATTCTCATCTGCCTTCACTATGTGGATCCTCGGCTGATACTTGTGCATCGAATTGAGGATGATCTGGAAAAAAAAAAAAAGGAAAAAGCGGAGCCCGGTGTTAGACTATTGATTACGTGTCATCACGGCAAGACGCCCTTTCCTAAAAATAAACCTCGCAGAAGAGACAGAAAAAGAGTCTAACATTAGACTTCCTTCGGCGCTGCTTGAAGTGGCAGCTTTTTGGGGCAGTTTGTGACGCTAAAATACTTCAAGTTCCCTTTACGTCCTTTTTTTTTTGGGGCTGCATGCATCAAAACTTTATTTTTGTTACCTTTGAGGTTATGTTTTTTTTCTACTCATGTGTTCCCACTTTTTTCTACATTTGATACAAAAGCTTTCGGCTAAGAATTCAAACCGTGTTGCGAAACATTTCAGGGCTCAGTTTCAGCACTTTATCATTATAACATGAACCAAAATGAAATGCAGACATGCAGGTAGCATGAACATATATGGGTGAGCTTAATAACAGAGATAAAATAAGTAGAAGGGGCCATTCAATGCAGAACACAGTGAGAACTTTTATTGGCATAATTTGTGCATGAATTCAGACATTAGAGGGAAAAAAAACAAGAAAAAAGCTTGGCAGCTACTTCGGTCAGGACAACATACTTCATCAACCTCACAGAGGCCCAATAGATTAAATTAAGATGAAGTTTCTCAGTCAAAAACTGCACAAATTACTTGTTTGACTAAAAGGTCAAACTTTTTTAATGCAAGTTTTATTGCTTTCATAAATGCTTCAAATAAAATTGGGCCACGTGCACTCTTATTTTGTTTTTGTAGATGTCTTGTGTAAACTTCTTCTGACAAGTAAGTTCTATCCCAGCCAAAACTCAAATAAAAGTTCTAACTCCAAACTCATGACTGTACCTTTACGGATAATATTCACTATATTACAATTATTACAATACTGTCAGTAGATGATCAGTTCCAGGAGAGTTATAGACAGTGATGTCTTCTCTCTTGTTGCCCTCTAACCTGACTAACCTAGTTTATGCTAAGTGATGACTACTACCCGTGGCTAGCTTGGCGACATTAAGACGCGGTCCGCACAGCTGAACTTGAGCCTTGAACTTCTCTTTTGAGGCCCTCTCATCCGTGGGTCTTAAGTCTAATTGTTTTGACAGACCAGGGAGTCATGGTCTTCAGCCTCGAGGAAATCTAATGGTTTTTATTTTCATCAGATCCACTTTATATTTCAAGATTGAAGAAAAAATGGGCTTTTTCCCTTCCCCTCCCTCTTAACTCCCCCTCCTCCACCTTTCTGTCCCATAGGCATTCCTCCTATCTGTTATCTTAAAGGTTGTTTTTGTACCTGCCTTTCACTGCCAACATGAGAGGATACAAGGGATCGCCCTGACCTCCAGTACCTGTGGGGGCATCCTATAGCATTAAACAGACATAAGTCCCAAGTCCTTTCTAAGAGCCAAGTGAACCATAAAGCTTACATAGATGATACAACAGTCATCCATTATCAATTTCCAGCTGAACTTGATCTCATTTCATGGTGCAATAGGTTTTTGTAATGGGCAGAAGCTGCCTGTAATGCACCTTGTAGATGCAAGATGATTTAATGGAAGTTACTGACCCTTTGCAGACAATATCAGCTGATTGTATCACTTTGGTTGGATAAGCAGGCTGTTGAACAGTGGATGGATGACTTGCAGATGGAAACTCAGCGTTTGCACATTTTACAATCTACCATAAATACAACTATTTGCAGGAATGGGGTTTTAGGGCCGCATACTCTGCTCTGAGGTGAGAATAGTTTTACCAGAGCTGAGTCTCAGGCTGAGAGACGTGAAATCTGCCTGCTGTATTTGTAGCTCTGTTTTGGTTTGCAGATTTAAGTGTGGGATTGTACTGATTCCTGTGTTGTGAAGTTATGGCACTGTGCAAATGAAAAAAAATAACATGCCCTGTTTATCAAGCCGCACTATTGGATTTGTAAATTAGGCTTTAACGTTCAGTGAAAAGAGCTTTTCCGAACGAGGAAAAGTAGGTTAAACAAAACATTTTCCCACGCATGCATTCATTAAGTGCTTACTTGAGGTCTGCAGAGATGAGTCCAGGATTGGACAAAACCACAACAATCAATGCAAACATGCCATTCACCACACTGCTTGGTTTTAGGAGCTAAAATGTCTGCCACTGAGACACATTAGAAGTCGCATGAAAATATCTCAATGCACATTTAACCCTGGAACATTGCATGGTCCACTGAATGTGGGTTCCCAAAGTCCAGTATGTGTGTTAGTAAGGGGGGTTGTGGTGGTTGGGGGGTAGCTGTGGACCACCCACTGGGGTCCCAGCGCACGCCCGTCTCCTGGGCCCAGCCGCTGCCCTGCCTGGGTCCCTGTATCTCTTCTGTTCCCCCCGCCTCTGGATGATAGTATTTAATGATCGTGAGGGATCACTTCGGGTCTCGAGCCGCTGCCCTTTGCTTTCAAGTTCCACCACATCAGAGAGTTTCCCCGAGCCTCGGGATCAGCAGGCTTTGTACACCATCATCTATTGCTCATCGCACACTGCCATTCAAATATAAACAGTGCGATCCTCACACTCCACCCTCCTGGCCAAAACATGTGTGGGAAGACAGGGAGACGAGTGCAGGAGCAAATTGAGGGGGGAGATAAATAACACTAAGAAATATTCCAGGAGTTGACAGGGAGATCAAAGCAAAAACTGCAGCTTGGTATGAAATCTGAGACAAAAACAAATGATTTTTAGGAACTAAAATACAGAAAAAAGGATAGCACTGTAGTGCAGTATAGTTTAAGACCTATATACAACATTTAGATAGATACTTTATTGCAAGTAAAAGTACTGCATTTCAAGTTTTAACTTGTTACTCTTTAAGTATTAACAGCAAATGTACTTCTTATGCAGAATGGCCCCTTAGGGTGTTGTATTGTTATATCCAGGACAATACCAATGGATTATGATGTTGCAGATGGTCAAGGTGAAGCTCATTTTACTACTTTTTGCGCTGCTGAAGTCACTACTGATACGCTGTAGCTGTCAAATACATTTAGTGCATAAAAACACACATTTCCTTATGAAATGTAATGGTGTAATAAAGTGGCTTAAACCCTAAACACTCAAGTACAAATAGCTCTAAATTGTATTATTACTCTCCAAAACTGTAGTAGTGTTTTATTACCATGCATGTTACAATGGTAAATAAAAATAAATTTCACACCATATTCAAAATGCATTATCTTCAACTAGACTTCAATTGTAAATGAAATAATCTAGAGAAATGTTATCTTGAGACTTAGATATAATCAATATTTAGAATACTTTAAAAGTAAAAGACACACATATCAATGTCAATTTGTGTCAATTTATGTAACCCATGACATATGTCATTGAGCAAGAGATACCCAGTGATGCCCACGCTGAGCACTGTGTCTGCCTCAACATGACAATAAATACAAAGCTGCAAAAAACGAACACACCGTCCTATTCAAAACTATGATTACGTCACTTCAAAAACATAATCCTGTCTGATTAAAAATATTTGCTGTGGCAAGTTAGTTGAAAGAATTTCGGGAACAAGTTGACGTATGTAACATTTGAATAAGAAATAAAGCCACACCATGAACTGTATAGAAACACTCAGGTTTCCCTTGTTTTCTATGAGACTCCTTCACAACAGTGAGCTCAGTCAGATGAGGTGTGTCTAATTACCAGACAGAGGAAACGAAACGACCGCTTCTGGCCCATCCTAAATTGGTCCATTCTACTTCAGCGAGGTTTTGGTCCTATGCCTCACTGCTAGTAATTATAAATCATCTACAAGTTATTTCAACCAGCTGGACCAACAAGCCAATGGAATATATTTCTGGCCAGCCACCAGCGTTTCATTTATGAATCCCAGGGTGCTGTCTCCCACCACGAAAGAAGGTGAGCCAGGAACCACTGCAGCCAATCAAAAATGCACTTTAACCCAAAATGCACAACACTGCTTACATTCCATTTGAGCTCCAATTTCATTTCACCAGCTGGGCTTTGGCAAGGCAACAACCACTTTGGGTGCCATGTGGATAGATAGTGGCTTGTGTGTGTAGAAATACATATGCAGTCTCCTTTTAGATTAATCATGAACCTGATAGTACCTGTAGCTATGTAAATAACTGTCAATCTACATTCAGCAGGACTGGTGATTGGAATAAATTAAACATTATCACTCTAACATAAGACTGCATGTTTCAGTGTTGCCTCTTAATGTCATATTTATGGAAAGCAACTTGAATGCATCTTTGCCTAATCCTTACAGATTTGAAAGAAATTCAGTTTAACAATCAAGTTAATCAAGATTGACACTTCTAATAATTTCTAACTTAATTTAATTTCTTGTATTTTTCCACATAATTCAACCAACCTCCCTAAAACCAGAATAGCTATTGAAGTACCTTTTGCCAACCTCATAAGGGTTTTTTCCCTTAATGACTGGGCCTATTAGTAAGAGAGCTAATTGTGTGACTTTTCCGTTTCTACAACAAGACATCTAAATTGGCCTCAGTGTGCCCATCAACTTAGAATTTTATGAAAACCTGACGCCAACCGGCCCATTTGTTGATTAAGTAAGTGATGTGTGTTCAAGAC
Source organism: Ophiodon elongatus (assembly GCA_016806645.1). Taxonomy (NCBI): domain Eukaryota; kingdom Metazoa; phylum Chordata; class Actinopteri; order Perciformes; family Hexagrammidae; genus Ophiodon; species Ophiodon elongatus. The sequence continues at coordinate 1,010,397 of JACSYO010001905.1, forward strand.
AGAATCTCAAAAGCCTGGGGCTAGATAGTGAGTGCAGAATAATGAGGAGTTTAAGTTAGGAAATAGGTACCATACAGTCCCTAACTGGTGTGTGTGTGTGTGTGTGTGTGTGTGTGTGTGTGTGTGTGTGTGTGTGTGTGTGTGTGTGTGTGTGTGGTGGTGGTGGTGGTGGTGGGGGGTGGGGGGGTGGAGGTACCATTGCCTCTTTCCTTTTCCCTAAAAAAATGCCCAACTGCTCCCCTCTACTTAAGATGACTGCCAGGAGGTCTATAACTTTAATGCATCGAGGGGGTGCTATAATAGACCTATAGGCAATGAAAAATACTAAAGAGGACTTTGGAACCAAATATGTTATCAACAAAGAGTCTAAAGTCAAATGATTTTCTGCATTGGGAGCATAGGTCGAGAATCAAAATCAGAAATTCCTGTTTTCTCTTAACATCACAGAGACTCATTCATTATCCCTACCAGTGGATTACTTTAAAAGGATAAAATGATATATTTATAGTTTTTTAAATGTAATCAAACATTTGTTTTAATTGTTTTTGCAGATAATCTAATGTCTTGTTCTTTTAACTCAACTTCCCTGGGTTTAATTGTCAATGAAGACTCGAGCACAGGAATACACAGTTCATTTATGAAATATATAGACTGTCAGTCAACAGTTTTTCTGTTATTTTAAAATGTATCTTTTTGCCTGACTCTTTTTATTTATTTATTTATGTTTACTTTGCAACCGTAACAAATATAGTTTCAAAGAAACATCACAAGCAAATTCTTCTGTGGTTATACTCTGAGCAAAGGTCTGCCATCTATCTTTGGCCATGTGCATCTCAAAGACAGACTTGTTTCAGAATAGAGGAGGTTTGAAAAATGAACATTTGAAAGAGCAAAAAATGAAGAAAGAAAGTTAAAGAAAGAAAGAGAGAAGAATTAACAAGAAAGTATAGGAACAAAACTAAATTTTCATCAGTGACTTTAAAGAGCCTGGTGCTGGAGTGACTGAACATTTGGTCTGTTTGATTTTTAAAGTGTATCTAAATCACTGTTTTACAAGCAAGTAGAAGGGGGGCCGTTGTATCTTTCATTGTCATCAAACCATGACCTTTAAACTCTAAGGCGCAATAGTTGAATTGCATTTTGTTGTCTCCTGCAGCCTCCTCTGTGCAATGACAATTACATTTAATCTAATCTAACAACCTAATGTTGTGGACATACATTACGATTCAGATACATGGGCAAGAGTCTCCACAGAAACACATGAACACTTCAAACCTAAAAACTAAAGTGTACAACTTCAAAAATAATTATCTATAATATTATTAATATTAATATTACTGTTTATATTATTACCATTAATTATTATTATTATTATTAAAATCTAGTAATGATAGTTGTAGTAAAATAATAATTGAATTCTTAAGAAACAGTTGCACATTAACATTTTGTCCTATTTCAAATTCAACTCTCCAGCTCTTCATACAAATGCATAGCGATGGTTTTAAATTAAACAAGGGAAACAACAACAACAACAACTTAAAGTGCAGCTGTGGGAACCAGCACGTGATGTGAAAGTAAAAGGTGATAGAGATGAGTAGAGAGGGACGACTCGGAGTGCCACTCCTTCCCGCTGAAGCCACTGGGCAACACAACAAGCCAAAGTCGTGCACTTTGATCCGCGCAGCACCAGGAGACATGGCGCGCGCAGACCTGGGGTTAAATAGTATGTATGATAGGCACCTACGTGTCCGAACGGGTCCAGGTGGTTGTTGGTCAGTTTCAGCTTCTGGAAGGAGACGAGCTGCCTCATCCAGTGCGCCCCCGTGGCGGGAGAGTCCGGGTGAACGTAGAGCCTGCCGGGCATGGCGGGCTCTGCCTTCCCGGTCACAGACCTGAATCAAAGCAACACAGTCACACTGTAACACCTCGGACTGGCAGCCACATGCCAGCTATCAACTATGCAGGCGCTAGAGGAGGTGGAAGTGGCCTTCAGTGTAAAAGTATAATCTCCCCGTCATTTTCATGCCATTATTTCATTATCAAAACGTTGAAATTATGCCGAAGGATATCCGAAATTAATTTGAAATAGAATCAAAACTAAAAATAGGAAACAAAAACGACCAATTAGTAGGACATTGTTGCTAACCTCTAAGGCTGTTGAAAGTTGCTTCACATCCAGTAAATGTACGCACTTGCCTTAAACGCCGACATTGCACCATAGCCCATAGGGCTTATCAAAGTTAAATAATCAAAACTATAATAGCATATGATACTTTGAGAAGTAAGTTCTGGGCGGCCAGAGGTCAAATCAGAGCGGACACACGTTGTTTTAAACCATCGTGAGATCAAGAGGAGCATTAGTCAGGACACGGTTTGGGCAGGTCATTATCGGCAGTGTATTGGCACGTGATTATAAGGATCCCCTCATTAAAAACACGCTGACCCAAACAAGGCATTCCTGACCAAGGTTTCATCGACATGAATCCAAACAAACAACCCTGTCGATGCCCCACCGTGAAGTACAGCCGCGCTGCAGTGCACACATAGGCAGGTATGTAGCGACAACAACAAAAAAGTCATCAACATTCATTCAACAGCCGGCAGAAACATTTCTCCCAGCTGACAACAGTTTTTTTTTTTTGGCAAGCATTATAAAATACACAATTCATAATTCTCAGGACATGAATATGTTCACTTCCGATTCTCATTCATCAGGACAACAATATAACATTCCCTGTTGGAATAAACTCCAGAGAGAGAGAGAGAGAAAGAAGCTGCAACCCTCTCTCTCCCCCCCCCCAAAAAAAACTACAACCCCCATTAGTGTTCTAAAAAAAAAAATCCGTTTCTTTGTGTTATACTTTACATACCATTTGTTGTCGGCGAATTTGTATCGATGGTCGTCCGCAGGAACAACGTCCATCAGGAGAATATATTTAGTTTTGGGGTTTAATCCTGTGACCTTCACTTTGAAGCTGGGGAACATTCGCCTGTGAAGGACAACACACGGGTTAGGAAGAAGGCGACGTGCAGTCAGAAATAGACCGTGCTGGGTTTTCACCATTTCTGCTCTATAGAGGAAAAAGTTCCAGACATTTTCAGACATTTGGCGAGCACAAGGATGCATCACAAACTTTTACAAAAATGTGAATGAAGACAAACGTGTCTTCAGAATAAAGGTTATGACTTTTTTTTTTTTTTTATTATTACAATTCGCAAACTTAATTATAATACATGCAGTCAGCTCACGCGAGATGGTTTGAAATATCAATTAAATGCCTACATTTGGTTTGGAGAGGCAACGACTCTGTTCGGGGCAGGGCGTTGGGTCTGAGAGGGACCTGCCCGTTATAAAAAGCCTTTTTCACTGTGGGCCAGCTTTATTTTTTATTTTTTTTGGTAAGATCCGTTTAGTAAATCACCTGGATATTTGGTAGCTGTCATATAGTAGAAAAACACATAATGTGAGTAAGCCTGGTCAGTCTCAAGAGTCAGAGGGAAGGGCTGGGGACGAAGGGGAGCTGCTGCGTAATATCATTTCACGCCAAAAACACGAGAGAAATGACTGACGGGAATATAATGGAGACTTTATGCAGCTGTGTGTAAAAACAACTCTCTTCTGCCCGACCCGGAGAGCACAATGAAATGTAGCTGTGTTTCACTATAAATATTCATCATTTCTAATAGCTACACCCATGTGAGCCAGCGGGCACTTTGACAGGAGCAGTCATCATGCATATGCACGTTTACGCTCAGCGGACGAGGGACATTTCCACTGGATGCATTCTGAAGGCAACAGCGAAGCTCGCAGCGAGACACATGAGCAATCTGAGAAACATGTTGCTGCACAAGTGTTGTCACGCGAGAGTTGTCTGCGTATACAATCGCACGCACACACACACACACACACACACAAATACGAGGAGAGTGTTGCAAAGGACAGAATGTGCTCCGAGTGAGTTTATTTGACTGGAATTAAAAACATCAGACTCAGCAGGAATTTATTTCGTGGACAGTTTTGTCCCTTTGCTCTCTCTCTCTCAGTCGGATTGGTCGATAGTATTGCAATTCCCCAGCAGGGCCACCCAGACTAAAATGTATGGTGGTGTCGCAGAGCGCTAAAGCGTCCACCAGATGCTCTGTGTTTTCTCTGTGGTTCCTCACAGTGTATATTTCAAATCTCCTCACGCAAGAAAAATTCCAGCCAGGCCTATAGGCGATAGGCGGTAAATTCCAGGCCTACATACAATTCATACAAAGTCAATACCCCCCCTGTCATTGTTAGTGTGTCATAATAATGATACCTATTTTGATATTGTCCTCTTACCTTCCAGCTTTGGTGATGATCATCTCCGTCCCCACCTCGTCAAACTTTACCCAGAGTTCCCTCTCGTGCAGGTAGACTTTTATTCCCTCCATTCCCTTTAAAATAAAGCATTTTAGTGTCCTGCGTGCTCACGGGATTTCTGTAACAGGCTCACTTCAATTTCACGCAGAGGTGTCTAACATGGTTTGAGGCCTTCTGAGTTGGTCGAATAGCATGTTTTCAAAAACAGCCGCCAACAAGGAAATTATTAATGCCAGTAAAATATACTTTTTACATTTCAAGAAACATGCCACAACTGCATTTGTTGTGCATTTCAGTCGAATAAAAAATATATAATGCAGTAGTGACAATGTAACTCTTGTGTAACTTCTAAGTAGTTTAAGATTCTGACATTCTGTAGTCTTAAACATGTTGGGCCTTTAATATGCACATTTAAACTACACAGTATAATAAGACCAGAGTTAGTGCCTGAAGATTAACGTATTCTCCTGCAGAATGTATAGTCTCTTTTTAATCATAAAATGTCGTCTAAAAACAAACCAAAATTGCTTTGAAAGTTTTTGATGTTTCACTCCTCAAATAAATGTTCTACAATCAGTTTCTCTGAGCAACACAGTGAAACAACGAGTACAAAACAGGCCAAATAAAAAAGTTACATTTGTCTATATAAGTATTCTTAGAATATGTCAAATGAATCCATCCCAATAACAGACAGTTTCTTTAACATTTCGTGTATATTTTAACACCTAAAACTATATATAATGTACTAGTTGCGACGACTATGTACAAACATTATTATTCTTTTTCTTTTTTACAGTGAACGTGAGTGGAAGCAGCCTGAAGCAGTGAGAAGTGAGGCCTACAGCCGGACGGAGACTGACCTGCTGAATGTAAGTTGTCTGAGATGATGGGGATTTGCTTGAGGTCCCGTTCTGTTTCTCTGATTTATTATCGGACTGTAATTCCCTTGAATCCGAACCACCAGGAGAGTTTTCAAGGGCAAAAGTCTCCTCTTGGTCCGCCATGACCGGAGCTCCGAAAACGGCCGTCCCAGCTGTAAGACCCAAACAGAGCTGTCAGTGTGTGGGACTGGATCTCACTGTTAACATTGTTAGAGTGATTTAATATACTTTTATATTCACAGACAGACAATGATACACTTCATTATGCCTCTGAATGTGACCACAAAGTTAGTCATTTTCGAAAGTGCCGTGTGCTACACAGCTAATAACTACAGCATTAAAAACCAACATAGAGTTGAAAGGAAGGAAAACACAAGACATTAACATACCAACTCGATTTAAACCTGAACTGAAGTTTACTCAGAGTGAAAGCAAGTTAATTGAACCTTTATTGTATTTTTTTTAATATAAGCTAGAGGTTTGGCATTTTAAGTCACGGTGCTTGTCACAAAATATTTTTGCCAATTAAATATATTATTTGATTAAAAGGGACGTCCACAATCTCTATTATTCCTTACATTAAACCTCTGATAGCGCTCTTATTTTGGGAGAATAAGGTTGCACATTGAAGGAGCCCCAGTACCTCCTCTCTCTTAGGAAACGCTATTTCCTATTCATGTTCCTCAAACAAAAGACATGCGCGTTCTTGTTGTACCGCGACAGAGTGGTGTCCGGAACCAAGCCGACTAAAAACAATCCTCTACACCCGGACGGTGTCAATCCTGCAAAGAGAAGCGCGTCCTGCAACGTAGAGTAGCCTGTATTCCTATTCTACGCAACAACAATGAACACACGTAGCCGGATCAGAGCGGGATCAGCTTACCTAAATACAAAACACGTCGCGGGCTGTACAGTTGGACACGGCGGTGGCACAACAGAGTCTTCGTCAACGCTCCGTCCCAAATCAGATAATCCAGGCGTTTTGCTCGATAAAGCTGCACACAATCTCCATGAATCCTTCTTTTTTTTCCCCCTCCCCTCCTCTCACAGTTAGTCCAGATTCCCTACAAGTGGAGCCGTGACCGTGGAGATCCTCGCGGCGCTCGCTGACAGCTACAAGGCGGCTGCTCGGCGCCTAATTGTGCATTTTACAGCGGAGGACCGTTTAGTGAGCCGAGCCCGGTGGTAGCACCTAGCAGTGAGCTGTAGCCGAGTCCCAGAGGAGCAGGTCCGTCACCTCCTTCTCCCCTTCTCTCTCTCTCTCCCAGCCTCTGCCTTGTCAATTCTACGTCCCCCCCCCCCCCACCTCTCTCTCTCTCTCTCTTTCTCTCTCGTGCGCGCTCCCTCTCCAACCCTCCACTGCGCATCACTGACCAACCGTGCGAAGCGGAAGCGGAGTCCGCAACGTAGTTCAAGGGGGGTGGAGGGTGATGGGGGAGCAGTCTGCGCAGGAATAGCATTGGTTTATACACCAAATTATAATTCCTCCCGGGCCCTCACCCCAGTCTCTCTTCTAAACCTCCACATAATCCCAGTCTGGTAGAAGGAATCCATTTGATATTTGCTGTTCATGCGCCATTACGCGCAACCTTCTCTTCTTCAGTCACCGCCTCCAGACGATGTGGTTTATTAAGCATATCTAAATTTGACAGATGCATCATCAGATATTGTAGGACAACAAGTTGTCTCCGCTTATGGCCGAATTAATCATTACGATTAATTGATTAATCAGCCATACGTTTTCCCTATAATTCTATTGCTGTGTGTAATTAACGATACCAATCAACAGGCCGTTTGCTCAAGTTTGTCTTTGAATGTTATGAATAAGCCTGAATATATAATATGAATGATGCCGTTTCCCTGCACAGAAAAGCTTCCACGAGAGAGAGTAAAGACGCAAATAGATTGGAATTGGATATATTTGTCTCTAGAGGAAAACACACATACACACACACACACACACACACACACACACACACACACACACACACACACACACACACACACACACACACACACACACACACACACATGCATGGGGCAGTCGGTGAAGGTTATGTTTAGGCCTGTGGCTTCACACAGGTTTAGTCTGCACACCGCGGTTTCAGTTCTGACATGCAAAGTTCACAACAAGGAGCCAGGTTTGCATGGACAGCCATGACACGCCAGTAGACGCGTATTTAGCTGACTTTATACTGAGAGTGCAAAGAGATACTAAACCATGCACTCCAAAAAATAGTCACATTTCAACAAAAAGTAGAATAGGACATCAGCCTTGGTAGTTAGTAATTTTACCATCCAAAATGTATTGTTATATGTATTGTTCTTGAACTGTCATTTGAATGTATGGAGCTTAATTAATTATGTCTCTCTGGAAACAATACCACAGCCAATAAGTAGCATGTTTGATTTTAGAGAAAGACACAGGAGCAGTATGACAACATACTACTTGCTAGAGGGGACATTTCTTGCAGTGTGCGCAAAAAATGTCTCATTTGCATTTTAGGTTGTTATCTCATTACGCACGCGTCCATTAGAGTCCATTTCCCGATCATTCTGTGTGATATGGAGACACAGCATGAGGTGGATGTTTGTCCATCAGCGAGCTGTCAATAGTAACACACTTCTTGAGACGGTTGGGACTGAAACGCGGATTAATGATGGATCAGTCGCTCAAGTGAGCCTGGTGTTGAAAGCAGTTATAGAATATTTTTTTTTTTTGGTGCAAAAATTATTCGAAGACATTTAAAATGATGACTGAGTATCTTTCAGATACTGAGAATGCAACCTCTGAATATGTCGTAGCTTTTGTCCAACAATATGCTCCTGGAAAAGCAAGCAAAACGACATTTGAACAGAAATACTGCATACAGGTCCTCAAATTTGGATATCTGGACAATTTGCTCTGAAGTTTTAATCTTTGACAAATGTTGAAACCTCTTGTCAAAAACACATTAACTGAAGGGGCTGAAAGAAAACGAAGTTAGAGGCCCTGAAATCTGTCTCACGTAACATTTGATAACGTTTTAAATGTTTTGCTGAGTTTGTAAGTAGGGAAACTTTTCCTTTCTCTCTTTCACACACAGCTGCACACAGAGCTCTGAAGGACTTCCGAATGGCGTGCTTCTCTATTACTGTATCAACACTATTAACGTAGGGTTTGCAAAACTGCTCCTATTGCACTAACTTTGTTTTCACAGTGCAAATATGACAAAAAAAAATAAATGCCAACAAATTGGCCCAAGACTGTAGGTACAATTTATTTTACATTTCAGCGTCATTGCATGATAATTGCCAAGATAAACCTCATGTTTTGGTAATTTAGTTAGTACAGATGGAATAACTGTATTTATATGAAATAGAAAAACAAGCGAAAGAAAAACATTAGCAAACAATTCAAAAGATACCGTTTTTGTCAATATAATTTAAATGAGATATTAGGCTCACGTGTCACGAGCTTAAACCTTTGTCTGGTGTTGAAAGGTCATTATAATAGTTGAAACCTTTTCTAAAAACGTTTATGACATCTCACGATGAATCCAAATAGATTTTCAATAATAAGTATTAATATAAATATTTGTAGCCCAGAGGTTGAACATCGATATGCGCTCTGTGTAAACCTACAGATGTTTTCATGGTTCCGTTGTAGCCATGTAGCCTAACTGGCATGGAAACTGATGTAGCAGAGATATAAACACGAGGTTTAGTTGGAAGTGCCAAATACAAAAAAAAAGTCCTGCTCACTGGCTTTCCTAAAAAAACTGTGAAGAGATTTAAATGTGAAACTCATCATTTAAGAGGAAAGGACCACGTGGGAATTGATTGAAGACATAATGAGCAAGTTAAAGGGGGAAAAACAATGGTTTAACAACTCTAAACGCAACGTTTTGATCATTTTAAAGAGTTAAAGGCAACCCTCACAAACAGATGACGTGGACGTAGAGGTGCAGCATGAAAGCGTCACAGTATAATTAACTAACAGCCTCCAACAAGAGTAATGGTGCATCACACAAATGGAATATAAATAAAACACACACGAAAAACAGCTGGACAAAAGACAGTAAGCAAAAAAGTAAATTCATATCATAATTTTGTCCACTAAAACAAACAAGGGGACACATTTAGAGAGGTTTTAATAGTGTCGTATACCAAATAGACACGTCGGTCAATTCATGAAACGTTTGGTTAAAAACTATTTCTGGCCATAAACCGATATTGTATGTCATTTGCATTACAAAAAAAAATTGAAATGGCTTCCTTTAGAAGTGTAATATCACACTGAGTTGCTTCCTGTAGCGACACAATTTAAAAAAAGAAAGATCAAGAACTATGCATGTTAAATTATACAATCGGTTTGAAAAAGTTGGGTCTAATGTAGGATGAGTTACAGTTCAGCTGTCCTGCGCCAGTCACGGATGACTGATCGGTCACGACATGAAAACTTTCTTTCAAAAGAAAGGCACATTTAACATGAAACTAATTTATAAGCTGTGCAACTAAAATGTTAAAAAATGATCCGAAACTAGTTCGAAACTGAAAAGCCTTTTGATATCATTCGCTTTAAAGCACATAAACACATCGATAATCCGGATATGCAGTTACAATCGAACTGAATTGATAAAAGGAGAGCAACGTTTGAGATCACACGATGAGAGACAAGTTGAGACTAAATAACCAAACAAATGAGCTGTAATGCTACCTAATACGATACGTGTAAATATAATTACACCGAAGTAAAATACAATTAAAAAGGAAGACTAAACAATTGCTCCACAAAGCTATGCTATTCGTTATATGGAAAATCAAATTATATTGACATACACTGTTTAAATACACACGGCACACATTTAATCATTCCAGCATTATATCTTGTTTTACTGAAAATAAGACACATTATTTCCCATTTGTAGCCCCCTCACAAACTGTAAGAATAAAGAAAAAAATTACACTGAGATTAAAAAGTGAAATTGCAGTTTATGTAATTGTATTGGTTTTATCACTCAGTCTGCATGACAGAGCAGCTGAGTGGGGGCAAAAATCTATAACAGCTTAAGTTCAGCACAAACCAAATTATTATGTGAAAAGAACTTTAACTGCATTGGACAGCAAAAGGATGAAACTGATGAAAACGAAGGACAGAGGAAACCTGTATCAATGGATAACTTTCTCTACTTAAAAAAAACCCGAATCAAATCCGTTACAGAATAGCCTCTCAAAGAAACTGTTTATGTACACTGTAAAGTACATAAAACCTGCCCTAACTTTAAAAAAAATAAAAATGTTGCGTGACCATGCTTTCTAATTAGTATTTACTCTGAAACATAAAATCTAATTGTAGCCTGGAAGACATACAATGCATCAACCACAGAAGTCAGAAAGCAACAGTATGCTGACCGGTGGCATCTAAACAGTCTCACCGCTGCTCTTGCTAGACTGTAATTCTGCAGCATTAAAAACCACTGGATGCAAACAGTGTCCAAAGCCCATTAAAAGTCATATCTTAAAAGCACACTGTGTGGCACAAAACGTTCCTCTTGAAGAACTACAAATCCCACTCATCCAGGTGCAAATGACAAGGTGCCAGAAAATAGTGTGAAATGGGGTGCCGTGTTAGGTTGAAGCATCAGGTGAAAAGTGAATATGAATAAAAGCTGCTACAAGACTACAAGAAAACAACCATGGGAGCAGTTTTCTTGTGAATTTTATGCTGGAAAATTGTGTGCAACATGCAACACGCACACACACACACACGCACGCACACACACACACGCACGCACACACGCACACACGCACACACGCACAGGGGTTAAATACATAATACTCCCTACCTCCTGGCTGTCCGGTACTATTGAGTGTGTGGTCTGATGTTACCGCTTGTTTAGAGCGGCTTAAAGTCTGGTGAGGCTTCAGCAGACAGGCAGGTGAAAGCGCTGGTGTGGCTAACCACCAGTCCAGCCAGGATCCTGGATCAGGGAGGGGAGCCTGCCCAGATGCTCTGCACCAAAGACCAGCTGTGAGGTTTGTGGCTGAAAAATCATCCACAGTTTGGCTCTCAGGAGCTGAACCAGAGAAGAGGAAAGAGAGAGAGAAGGAAAACAAAAGCTGCAGAGATTGCATTTTTCAGGCTAGATCTTTTCCAGGTGGCACTAAGGAGTCACCTAATTTGACAGAATAAGTATGAATTTGATATCTCTTCATTTAAAAGATGTATAAATACATTAATTCCTACTTACGATATACTTTAATTCACACCCTACGCCGTAGGTGTCAAACTCAAGGCCCGCGGGCCGAATCCGGCCCCCCACGTCATTTTATGTGGCCCGCGAGAGCTCGAAAAGGAATATATGATTGTCATAAAATTAAAGTCTATGCTGCTTTACAATGTACAGTGACCATAAACTACATCTCCCACAATGCAGGTTGATTTTGTGACCCGAGAATGAACGGCTTCCTGCCGCTAGAAAGCAGTGTTTCCATATCGGCGTTTAACTAAAGCGATTTGAGTTGAAAAAGATCAACAAATAATCTCAAAATATCCAAGAAGAGAAAGATTGATGCAGAGGGAAAGCGATTACATGTTTGTGCTTCAAGGAGAAGAACCGGTCTGTGTTATGAGGCGTGTCGGTGATGAAGGAATACAGTGTACTTTGTCATTTTGACACCAAACACAAAGCCAAGTATGCTAAATTTAGCCTCCAACAAAAACTTAAAGTTGTCCAAGAATTCGCGCGAGACGCGCCGGAGAGGGGGCGTGGCTTATCTCCGTGGAAATAGTTCATTTCCGCCATCCACCATTGAAGAAATAACCACTATTTCTGCTTTGTACGTGTTGTGGAAGTCCCACAAACGTCGGGACATCAAACGCCCTCGGGTCTGGGTTCATAACATCATCCGTCGCCGCACACAGCTTCTCCAGCAACCTCTATAGTTTCTGATTCAACAGCGGCATGACGTCAGTGATGACGGGCGGAGCTTCTCAACGCTGATTGGCTTTACAGACACAGGTAATGCCAATTGTTCGCGTCGCGCCATTCGCTTCATTCTCGCTGCCCGGTGAAAATTTGCGTTATTCACATCCATTGGCGTCTGTTCATTGATTTTGTTTGTAATCTACTCGAGCGAAAAATTCGCAACAAGTTTGGTGTGAACGCAGCATAAAGCTATGTGAGCAGGTGTGTCATGTAAAGGTGTGAGCAGGTGAGCCATGTAAAGGTATGAAAACAGGTGAGCCATGTAAAGGTATGAAAACAGGTGAGCCATGTAAAGGTATGAGAGCAGGTGAGCCATGTAAAGGTATGAGAGCAGGTGAGCCATGTAAAGGTATGAGAGCAGGTGAGCCATGTAAAGGTATGAGAGCAGGTGAGCCATGTAAAGGTATGAGAGCAGGTGAGCCATGTAAAGGTGTGAGAGCAGGTGAGCCATGTAAAGGTATGAGAGCAGGTGAGCCATGTAAAGGTATGAGAGCAGGTGAGCCATGTAAAGGTATGAGAGCAGGTGAGCCATGTAAAGGTATGAGAGCAGGTGAGCCATGTAAAGGTATGAGAACAGGTGAGCCATGTAAAGGTATGAAAACAGGTGAGCCATGTAAAGGTATGAGAACAGGTGAGCCATGTAAAGGTATGAGAGCAGGTGAGCCATGTAAAGGTATGAGAGCAGGTGAGCCATGTAAAGGTATGAGAGCAGGTGAGCCATGTAAAGGTATGAGAGCAGGTGAGCCATGTAAAGGTATGAGAGCAGGTGAGCCATGTAAAGCTATGTGAGCAGGTGTGTCATGTAAAGGTATGAGAGCAGGTGAGCCATGTAAAGGTATGAGAGCAGGTGAGCCATGTAAAGGTATGAGAACAGGTGAGCCATGTAAAGGTATGAGAGCAGGTGAGCCATGTAAAGGTATGAGAGCAGGTGAGCTATGTAAAGGTATGAGAACAGGTGAGCCATGTAAAGGTATGAAAACAGGTGAGCCATGTAAAGGTATGAGAGCAGGTGAGCTATGTAAAGGTATGAGAACAGGTGAGCCATGTAAAGGTATGAAAACAGGTGAGCCATGTAAAGGTATGAAAACAGGTGAGCCATGTAAAGGTATGAGAGCAGGTGAGCCATGTAAAGGTATGAGAGCAGGTGAGCCATGTAAAGGTATGAGAGCAGGTGAGCCATGTAAAGGTATGAGAGCAGGTGAGCCATGTAAAGGTATGAGAGCAGGTGAGCCATGTAAAGGTGTGAGAGCAGGTGAGCCATGTAAAGGTATGAGAGCAGGTGAGCCATGTAAAGGTATGAGAGCAGGTGAGCCATGTAAAGGTATGAGAGCAGGTGAGCCATGTAAAGGTATGAGAGCAGGTGAGCCATGTAAAAGTGAGAGCAGGTGAGCCATGTAAAGGTGAGAGCAGGTGAGCCATGTAAAGGTATGAGAGCAGGTGAGCCATGTAAAGGTATGAGAGCAGGTGAGCCATGTAAAGGTGAGAACAGGTGAGCCATGTAAAGGTGAGAGCAGGTGAGCCATGTAAAGGTGAGAGCAGGTGAGCCCCAGACCACATCTGTCAAACATGTTTTTAGCAGCTCACAATTATTTGTTGTACCAGAGTTATGTTCCTCTCAACTGTGACAAAAAGCTTTGAACAAAGTTAATGTAATGTTGTCTGTTATTTTCTTTAAAAGTTTGATCTTTGATAAAATTAATGTGGGTTTCTTAAACCTAAATTAAAAGGATTTATGTTATAATAGAAAATAAATTTGCTTACATACATTTATATAAATGCATGTATTATATTTGTACACTTGAATAAACAATAATCAAATGCAGAGACAGTTATTTAACAATATGTTAGGGAGTAGTTACATTTATATAGTCTTACAGTTACAACCGGCCCTTTGAGGGCAACCATAATGCTGATGTGGCCCAGGGTGAAAATGAGTTTGACACCCCTGCCCTACGGTATTAATCGATTAAACAGAGTGGATTTTATGACCAATTTCTAAAACATAAACAAAGGAATATTGTGAGCCAGTCCTTGTGCGGATAAAGTTCTGCAGCTTATGAATTCTCAGCTCTAAAGAATGCATCTTTAAAGTCCAACCCTTTGATCTAAAATGTATCCAAACTGCCAGCCAATTTCCACAAAATCAAAATTGGCATATAGTTTTGTATTAGAAATGACACAGTTTAACCTCGACGACCAGAGGCACTAAAGTGAGCATTGTGACAAAAAGCAAAGAAACGGTGGTAAAACTGCAGGTTAGGTTGTAATGACGGGAACGTGATGTATACTGATTGATGCGTCACTTGTTGGCGAGGAGCATGAACACTCCCACTCAGCCACCACCATCCTACATAAAAGATGGAGAGTTATAAACTCGCTCCTAATCCAGTATAGTTTCACCCTGCATGGCCACACATGGGCCTGTGGTCTGCCCCCTGAGTCTTTTTACCCCCCCCCCCCCCCCTCGACCTCGTGACTGAGTTTACCCTTGTTCCACTAGAAAAGGCAATGATAAGGTATCTGGGCCTCCATAACAGTGCAGGGCTAAGAGGTATATCGTGTGTACGCAGATACACACACACACACGCGCGCACAGACAAGCACACGCACACGCGCACACACACACACACACACACACACACACACACACACACACGTATGCATGTAGACGTACAGAGCTCTACTTTCACAACCTGAGCAGGGCTGTGGGCTCAGGGTTGGTGGCGGTGGGCTTGGGTCTGACACGTTTCTGCTAACAATCACATCACACACAGGGACCCACATTCCAACTTCCTGATGAACACCGCCCCCCCCTCCTGTTTCCTACCTCACAGTCGTCCTCCTCCCCCAACAGGTCTTGGTGGAGCTGTGCAGGCACAGGGCACTAAAGTGGTGGGTTTAGAGGAACAGGGATATCATGATTCATTATTCATGTTTACAGAAATACAAAATGACAGTGATATAAGAGAAATATGTCAACTCTTAACTAGGTCAGGAGTGATCTACCACTAGTTTATATTTTGGAATATTGTGGAATAAAGCTGTTAAAATTAATACACTTCTAGCACATCTGGATCTAGTTCATCTTGACATATTGGTGAGTCGGTTAACAGAAGCCCATGTATATAAGGCTGTGTATTATACTGCATATCATGTCCTCTGCTGCCCTCTAGTGATACTTTTAATTAAATCCCTAATGACACGACGCGTCCCATCAGAGATGCTCACTATAAGTACAACAATTAACAAATGCTTGGAATTGCATGAGCATTAATTAAAGTTTACTTCATATTTCATGTGTATTTTCATGTACTTCAGCTGTTTAGTGAGTTTAAAGTTGCAAACTTCCTTGCAAAAATGGCAAAAATGGTTTGAAGTGTTGATACATGCTGATACATGGTGTTGTATGTGTGCACTAGGTAGTTATGTTTATGCTGCAGGAGTGCTGATTATATTACAGACTAGTATTGTATCTTTTGTTGTATTTAATTACATTTTTTATGTATATGTTTTAATATATGTATGTTCACGTGCATTATGTACGTAATATTATTTTCTCTTTTGTTAAATTTACATAATCACGTGACATTGTATCTTTTTTCCTGTGTGCCCCAAGAATATTGGCTTTTAGCATCTAAAGGCAATCCAAATAAATGAATAAAAAAGTACAAAGGCAGATCCTGGGAAGTGACTGTAGGTCTAATTAAATCCTCAAACGTGATGGGTAATATACTGCATTAATCCTATACCATTCAACCAAAAAAGACACCACTATGTTTGATGGCATAACCATAAAAAAGAAAGAATATCATAATCTCTCAGAGAACAGACATATACAGACACACTGACACTGACTCCAGCACAGACGCAGACAGCCAGCCACCTACCAAGCTGAGGTAATAAGCATGGGAATCATGTGGTGTGGTCTGCTGTAGCCATGGCCACATTCACAGACCCCGGGGGCCTGCAGGCCATCATGTCTCACTTCGGTGAGGTCAAAGCACCTTCAACTCTGACATGTTCGAAATGCACAAATTATGGCTCTGTCAAATCCAGAAATTATGAATTAGGTATTTCCTTTACCTCATTGGAGTCTTTGGTATGTCCAGGAACAGCCCTGAATCCCAGACAGTTACTTTCAGGTTCATAAAAGTGATGAAATGGACTGAAGATAAAAAGATAAGCGCTGCTAAACTCTGTGAAGAATAAAATCTGAAACTGAGAGGTAGTAACTGTGCATCTGTCTATCTTACACCTAGGGGGAGGCTGGGTGGAGAACTGTGCCAAACCTGGTCCTATAAAATACAATATTGTCCTGTATGATATTAAAAAACATGATCTAATCGTTTATTGGGTCTTTATTGTCCCTTCCAGGTAAATTAGTTTGCAGCCAGGTTACACTGAAGACACACAAAACCCCAGAGATGCACCGATACTAATACTGATATTGAATATTGGTCTGATACTGACTCAAATAGCTGGATCGGATCTGGTATCCGATACCATTATTTTAATAAATAACAATTCAGTACATGTATGTATTTATTTAGTACATTTTATTTTACATTGTTAAGAACCAATGTGTAGTCTGATGTTGAGCCTGACGTTGCCTTACAAACAAGCGAATGATCCCATCTCTTCTACAGTGAGACGTATGAGCTTATTAATTAAACAGTAGGAGGTTATGGAATCCAAGTGAACAATCCAAGTAAACAATCCAATAGTATTGCACAATAATTGTCATAAATGTAATTTGACGGGAAGGAACCTCTTTCTGAATGTGTTAAGCATCTCAATCAAAAACCTTGAAAACCTGAAACAAAATCAGTTGTACGGTTTCTTGTGATGCACTCACCAATATGTTTTGTAGTATTGTAATTAGTTCTTGACCACATACCTGAAGCTTGATAGCTGTTGTCTGCCACAGTTAACAGGCGAGCTAATTATATAATCCTGAGGGCATTATGGGAAATGAGAAAGCTGAGAAACAAGCTGCTTGTGAAGTGAAATGTGGACGTGAACATTACATGTTCAAGGATACAAGAGAAAAAGCATAGCAAAGAGGGAAATGAATCAAGAGTAGCAAGACACAAGGGATAGGCATTTATATTCAGAACCAGGTAAACATTGGACACAACAATATAAAGAGTGTATTTCATGACTGGGGAAACAACAATTTCTGGTAAAGAAATGTCAGGATATTGAAACATAGTGCATGTGCTTAAACCTGTAGGAAGCATTCAGCAGTGAAACCGGATGAGTTGACACAATGAACTGGACAGAGTCACTGTGACTGAGAGAATGAGAAGTAGTGCTGTTCTGGAATGTGGAGTTAGTGGGCAGGGAAGAATGCTGAAGGGGAATATCCCCACAGGGTGGCAGTAATGCAACTAAAAGGATGCCAGCTGCCATACAACCCCAAAGAAGAAGAAGTTCAAAATTCAGAATACAAGATGGAAACCCACAACTTCCCAAGAAACCTGCTTCCTTTGAACAGATCTCTGGAATGGAAAACCCTGTGTCCTCTACAATGAAGTAAGATGTACAAATACACACTCTCAACTCATCTAGCCAACATCCAAGTATCTGTTCTGTGGTAATACACATTGACTGATACTTTGGGGGCAAGTTAGAGTTGATCAGGTATTGTTAGCAAAACACACACATTTTATATTGCTTCTTATTCAGAAAATATGACACAGATTTCGACTTAAACATCTTTATTTAATCAGTTTGTACAAGCTCACCTCCAGTTTCAGACACAATAACTGAGACAATCTGGCTTCCTTTTAAGGAGTTGCTCTGGTTTGTATTGTGATACATTTAATCTGTTTGACATGTTTACTGAGATACATTTTCTGTGAAATCATGATATTTATGTTTATAGGAACTTTTGTGACTTACTTGATTGAGCAAGTGGTGTTTCCTGTAGTAGGAGGAGCTATGGGTTCTAAAAATTGTTTGGCGCCTTTTTCGAGTGTCTGGGCAATACGGTGCTGGCAGAGGCACGCTGGAGTTGTTGTCACATGCAGTGAGCACAAACTTAAAAGGGTAAAGCCAACAGTTATTTGACTACTGCATATTCACCGCCTGACTAACCATACACAGCTGCAGGTCGTGTCAAGGTGTCCTGACTCGAACGGCGTTAGCCGCTATTGGCCTGATGTTGAAGGCGTCATCCGAGTCAGGCCAATAGCGGCTAACACCGTTCGAGTAAGGACACCTTGACGTTAATCTGTTGGAAAATATCACATAGGTTGAACGCAGACAATGGGATCAGTATTTAATTAAAACTAACATCAAATGCATGTTGATAATGGGCATTTCTTGAAGAACGGAGTCTTTCCAACCAAATGGATTGAAAATGGGTTCATTTCCTGAGGTCTAAGGTGTTCACGAGGGGCATCCTCTGGTCAAAAGAACTTATGTGTATAAGTGTGAAGACTGAGACAGAGTTGGGCTAATTAAGTTGAACATTTAATTGTTTATGCACACATAAACAATTAAATGTTACTCTGTTACTACTCTGTTACTACTACATCACGAAAAGAATGTAGTAGTAACGGAGAAATAACTTGCTGCTCAGATCAGCTTCACCATGGGACTGATCACTGTTGGACTTCAAGACAATGATTTTGATGTTGGCAGCATTGGAAGATCATAAGGGTAAGATATTTAAATAATTATCAAATACACAATTATGCTGTATCTATAATGTTAAAATCCATGTGCATATAATTCACACAGCAATGTTTCTATTTATAAAATGTCAAAGCATGGAGGGACTCTTTTCTTTTACTAAAAAGCTGAGTCAGCTTTGACAGTGAATGCATTTGACTGATTGTGGGACAGGACGAGACGATAGAGAATTAATGTTTCCAAAATATATTAGCTACTACGTACCACTTAGAGGAGAGTTCTCTCGATATGTTTAACATGGAAGCCAGATATTTCTTTTGAATGCAAGAGTGATAGCTGAATGGAAACCATTAGCACATTTGAGTATTTTTCTCCTGAAAATTGGACAAAAGGTTTTTCTCATAAGACCAAAATAAGGAAGTTGTAAAGGCAGCTGGAAGACAGACAGTCTGCACAGAGAGATTGTTGTGCTGCCATCAAGCCCACAATGACATTTGCTAGACATGGAGTCAAGGGTCAAACACACAGTAAGAGACATTTGACATTGACAACACGGCAGATTGAAGTGCTTGTGTATTTATTGCACATTGCTCTAAGATTGATCAGAGTTCAGCAGCTTGATGGAGGTCAGAACAAACACTAGCTTCATGCGGTTGGTTTTGCACTTTGGTACACAGTCTTCTTCCTGATGCCAGAGGTTTGTATTGAGAGAAGTCTGCAATGACTATGCTCATAGTCTTTCTTCCTTAATACCTTCATAGTTGTTTTGTGCACTTTTAGTTGCAATGTTAGGTTGCCAAATATGCAACCTAACATATCAGCTGGCTTGAATTGGACATGAGGAGTATTGTGTTTTGATAGCGTTGTGGCATCGGGAACTCGGGCTGCAACATATACTGTCTACCATTGAATGCTAATGCCAAAGAAAGGATGTCTACCTTACTGGACCTCATGTGGGTTTGGCTCGGGCCTCACAATGCTGCTTTACTTGAGCTGGTGGGCCACGTGTCCTCTGGTGTGTCCAATCAACGTATCCCTATTTGCACTGATGACTCACAGCGTGGCATTGGTTTCAGCTCATTTTGGTTAACATGTAAACACACAGTGACCATTCAAAAGAATTTAAAGGCTAAGGGATATTTTGTATTGTCCATCACAGTCTCAACAAAGGAGTTACCTGCTGCAACAAGTACTGTCTGATCTGCTTTGACAAATGAACAGTTTTCTTATTTAGTGGAGGTGTTTCAGTTAGAATCTCTTGGGACAAACAGTGAGTGTGACTGGATTATTCAGTAAACTAGATACAGCATTTTGCAATATTTGTTAATTTTGCTAAATCTTCAGTGCACCTTCTTGGACATTAGAAAGATATTATGGTTTAAATATATTTTGGATATCTTCAGTTTATTTGTTCTGCTTTTGGTCTTTTAGTCATTTGGGTTTGACACGTTTTGTATGTGCAAGTATAACTGTACTATGTTTTGCTTCAGCTGTGCTCTTGCACGGTGTTAAGTTATCTACAGTTATATAAATGAGATATGTCCCTGTGATGTAGGTTTCAGTGTTGTTAAGCCCTGCAGCCATCCTTGGTAAAACAGTACTCACAGAGTGTGAGGTAAGAGTGGTTTACACTTCATCTCTATATGTCATGGGGTGAGACTGCTGGCTCTCAAACCCACCAAAGACCTCATGGGCAGATTATGAGACAATGGGCCCCTGGGTACAGACATGCAAAAGCCCCCACTACTGCTGCTGCGTAGGAGCAAGACCAACAGATGTTACAGTTGTTCGCCTCTTTTTGTTGTGGTTTGTGCCTTTTTTTTTAAAAGTTGATATGCATCTCTTTGAGGTTCTGTGTCTCTTTGTGGTCATTTTGCATCTTGTTGTAGTTTTTTTTGCATCTCTTCGTGGTCATACTGCGTCTGTTGTCATTTTGCATGCCCCTGTGGTCATTTTGCATCCCCCTGTGGTCATTTTGCATCTCTTTGTGGTCATTTCCGTCTCGTTGTTGTCGTTTTGAGTGCATATTTATATTTATGTTTGTACTGGCTTTGATTAGTATTCCGGTTCTGCTCTTTCCATTCCGCACCCATTGCTTGAAGGGATTTGTAGACCCAGCGGTTATAGTCTCAGTGGGTGTAAGGATGATTGTTTTTTTCAGTGGGATGATCAGAAACCTCTTCCTGGTTAATTTGGCCCATCATGGTTGAGGGGTGCATGGTTGTATGACTAATGAGCCACTCTGCCTCCATGGCTGTTTGGATTTGGCTCCCCGTTTGTCACCGCTTGGCACATACACATAACCAGTGAGTGTGTGAGTCCAGGATTGTCTCCAGATTCACTGCACTGCTAGGCAGAAGAGTTCCTGTAGAGGGCTCCACCTGCATTCTAACAAGTGTTACTCCGCATACGTTTTGATTTTGCCGCTTGACGAGAATGTGGACTTTTACCATGTCCTCGAACTTTGTGCTGTACATGGATGACGGATGTGTATAAAGCAACCAGAAGGCTCTTTGAGGAAAAAGCAGAACCTGGAAAAGTGATATGAAGTTACAGACCCGCTGCGGTGGCGACCAAAGCTGCTGTCATATATCCCGACTCAAGGAAGTGTGTTTGCGTGCGTGTGGGTGGATTGTTGCATTGCCCAAGAAGGTCATCATGTGTGAATGCATTTGTATATATAACAATTTGTGCATTTCCACAAATATACTTTAAATAAAAGCACATGCATTCACTAGCGTGCTGGTGCGTGCGTCTGTCTGTGTTTGTGGTGAGCCTTCCTTCTAATCTGCCAGCCAGTGGTTGTGTATGAAGTGCTGCTGATGGTGGAGGCTATTAGGTCTGTGAAGAGAAAGATGGCTGTCTTCTCCTATTCCCCACAGCTCATTTAAACTTGCAGCTGATGGTAGAGATTAAACGTCCTCTCTTAGAAGGAGGGATTCTGCGGCTAGGCTTGGGCTGCTATTTAAGAAACTTGAATGAGTGAAGAGCATGTAAAGAACCCATTTAGTAGAAGACAACGGAGAAGCAGTGGGTTTGCATGTGCAAACAATGCATCACGACTCACACGATATACCACACATGTGGCCTGCTTTTCTTATACATCTGGTTATCTTTTAGGGTTTGCAAATGTCAGGTACGCAATATACTACATTGTTGAAAAGGTTATTGAAATTAATAAGGAGAATTTGGCAAAGGGGAAAGAATTTGACATTCAGGGCATATCTTTGATTATCTGCACGCAGCTCTCAACATGTAGATGGTTCAGCCTTTGGTTAGCAGCTAACGTGCTAACAGTGCTGACAGGGCTAACAGTGTTGACCTGAGGCGCTATCAGCGGTGACCACCGTGTGAGCTGCTTAATCTCCATTGGTTCAGTGCTTCTATTGCACACTCTCTGTAAATTGGGAAAAGACGTCAACAATTAAAACATTCATTCATTTCATTTAGTTATATCTGTCTTATTGTCTTGTGTTATTGCCTATTTTGTTACACCATCTCAATTTGGTAATATGTCAGATTGTACTAGTTAAAAACAAAATCCCATACAACCAGTATATTAATCAGTAAGTATTAATTTCCTCCATCAAAATCAACATGCATACAATAGTGATCAGAGAACGGTTTGGGGTTTAGAATGCTCTCCTAATTACGTAAAAATAAATCTTCTCATAATCAACATACATGCTTTTTGTAGTTATGAGTTTGTTCAGATTTGATTAGCTAACAGTGTCTGTTTGTCTGAACACATGCCTATGCATATATATGTTCACATTTTATAACTTGCACACAAAAACAATACAGGGTCATTCTGTATATTCACAGTAAGTGGTCATATTGCTTTATAAAGAAAAGCATGCCTGTATTTATTCTCAGGCTTTTGCTGAATCTTTCTATATATTTGGCATTTTGAAGCAGTTCTTCTTGAGAGGACTTCGTGTTTTTTGCTACTGTAAGCAGTGGTGAAATTGTACATTTACTCAAGTACAAAGTTTAGGTATTTTTTTCAATTGTATGCAACTTTATACATATACTCCACTAGATCCCTGAGACAAACTTACGTACTTTTTACTCCACTACATTTTTCTCCCTTTTTTAGTTGTTAATTTTTTTTTACAGTTTTTCATACTTTCCATGTCCTGCAAAAACCATGCATATCCAAATTTGGTGATTTTTTTAAAATTCAAATATGTCTGATAAACTGAAGGAATAGGTGTTCTTAATTTTCTTTAATCTAAATTAATTTTTTTTTTTTATCCTTAGATTGCTGGAAAATGCAACATCATAAAACTGAAAACAGAGCTGTTTTTCTGAATCAGAGAGAGCAGCATGAAACCCATGAAGTGCCATCATGAAAGGTTCAAAGCAGAAGGCATTTATCCTCAGTGAATCCGGGGACGGACCAGAGACAAATAACATTGCATTTAATTCCAATTTAAATTTTTTTTGGGATGTGGCACATCTGCTGGTATTGTCAAAGACAAGAACATGTTCCCACTACATTTTGTAATATGATGTGAACAGCAGATTCAACAACAGATTCTTGCACTATCATGTCCGTGAGCAAGCCATAACACACCTCGACAGCTCCGGGGTTGGGCTTTATGACTGAGTAGTATTAGAGCTGACAGCAACAGAAACGGAGAAATTCATTGACTGACAGGTAGGCATGTCGGTGAGCTGCAAATGCCTCAGAACAATGTAACTTTATCCTCGGAAGTGATATTCTGAGCTGCATCTCCTCACAACACAGAAGTATGGTTTCTTCCTCCTGGGCTTGTTGCTGTAAAACAATCACACATGGAGAAATTATAGTTTCATTCCACAACGTCTTTGAAACCCTTAAGCCTCATTATCACCTTTCTGTCTGATGTTTTAGTCCTGACACACAGGCTTCTCTTTTTTTTCTTCAGGCGACACCTTGCATATAGGCACGGACACATCCTGTATATTGTTTGATGCTTCGGTTGTAGTTTTCCACTTTTTCATGTTTCGGGCATTCTCGAAATAAAACAGTTAAACTGTGTACTGAAACTTTTCAAATGAAGTGAAATCAAAGTTCAGAGACATACACAAAAATCACAATAATAATCATCAGAATAATAATAATAATCAGAATATTTAACAGACATTTTGATTACATTAAAAGAGCAGCAGAAAGGTAATTAATTAATTAACAGAGTCAACCTTAATTTGTTGTCAGTAAATGTGTTTGTACATTTGCATACAGATTTTTCATAATAGTAAAACCTTTGCTCTTTAATTTATAATATCTTGAGATTGGCATGCATGTGTACATTAATCATTAGTGAGTGTCATGTAGTAATTTTATTATTATTATTTTCTATAACATCGACTCTTAATATGCGTCTATCAGTTACATATTGGAACACCTATCTCGCCACAACACGTCTTTGTGCACTTTAAATCCTCCAGCTTCTTTTGTAAAGTGATCCTGTTTTTCCTGAAGTGGTAGCCTTGTGAAAAAAAGAAGATAAATTAAGCCCCAATACACCAACTGCTCCTTTCTCACAGTGACAGACAATTTATCATCTAACCTGTTGCCAAATAGTAGCCAGCTCCTAATAGAAGTTGTTTCTGTAGTAATATTCTTTGGACACTAGAGTGCGCTGTCACTTCAGATAAGAGTGAGCGGCCGTGGCAATAGAAGGAATTCACATTACCCTCAACCAACAGACTAAGCACTCTGAAATAGAAAATCCATTGATGATTACATATAAATGTAAAATAAAAACTGCGTCTGATTAAAATAAAAACTATGTCTTTCTTCTTCTTACTCTATTGGTGATTATCATCTGCAAGTTTTTTTTGTTCATCATCATATTGCAGGAAAACTGACATATTTGCCCCCCCCCCCCCCTGTGGCATGGCATGTGATTGCTGATTTTGGACAATGTTTCTCAGCCACAGCACAATCAAAGTGTCCCTCAGTGCATCCGGTGCTGATTGTTTATAGTACACCAGTTTAATCATCTCAGAAAGTGCTCACCGGGACCAATTTAAAAATATTCTGTGGAATGAGAGCACATCAAATTCTGTCGGCCATTTTTCAAAATTCAAATAAGTGCTTTGAGTCACTTTTAATCATGAGCACATAAACGCATGTGCAAGGTCATTTTTTTTTACTGTTGTATAAAAAATCTCGCAGGAGTATCATAAACGTGCCCTTTCTTTCTGGCCAACAGACGAATTATGTTGAGAACAATACATTGCGAACAGATT
The DNA here is from genome assembly GCA_016806645.1 of Ophiodon elongatus. Classification (NCBI taxonomy): domain Eukaryota; kingdom Metazoa; phylum Chordata; class Actinopteri; order Perciformes; family Hexagrammidae; genus Ophiodon; species Ophiodon elongatus. The sequence continues at coordinate 1,035,479 of JACSYO010001905.1, forward strand.
GCTCTTAACACCACGCTGACTGCACCTACAGAGTATTTCATTCATAAAATAATGCTGTAATTGCCATCAAACAATAGAAAGATTTAAAAGCTAAGCTGTTATTTTTCTCAGCAGAGTCTCAGGCAGCAGTTACACTGTACTGTTCCTTTGTTACGTCGGTTCATACCCGATTCACTCACTCTGCAACTGCTTTGAATAAAACCTTAAGGTGAATGCACTTAACTTCTGTTAACCACCTTTCTTTATTTCTAAGTGTGTATACCGTTGGTGCAGTTATAAACTTTTATGGTACAAATTCATCGTACTGAATAGTAACAATTGTTCCAATAACTGTATGTGTCTGGTGAAAGTCACTGTACATGGAGAACCTCAAGACATTGTTGTATATAAGAGCAAAATATACTACAACATTCTTGTTTGTTCAAAAGAAAATCAGACTTTTGTCTCGAAGGTCGCTTCAAGGGTTTTGATCTGAAAGCATTTCAGGTGATTTGACAATCTTTTGTCTTTTTAAACCTTAAAAATGCAATTCATTCATTGTGAAAGCTGAGACACAATGAAGAGATCTGGGATCAGATTTGATACATGACCAAAAATGAATGGCGGAACTATCAATATGCTCATCTACAACTCGTAGCAGCCAATATCAAAAGCAAAGAGCTCCGAACATCTCCCATTCCAACGAATACAGACACACCTACGACCCCGTGTGTAATTTATGATCCACTCAGCAGCATCTCAAATCAGAGATCATGTTGAAACACATTCTTGGAATGCGACTTGATAATGCAAAAAACATCTATTAACAAGATGCAGATTTTACCACAAAACATTCACTCAGTTAAACTTTCTGTTTGTACGTGACATACAGTTGTTTCAAAATAGACTAATTTTTTTGTCCCGTGTGCTCTCTGCTAACAGCCCACTGTAACTATATACCATCAAGGCAGAGATTAGATTTAATAACGTAATCATGGTTATTGACTGTACGGCTGGGTGGAGTCAGTACAAGTTGTCTCCATGTTATAAAATGTTTAAACAATTTTAAAAATTGATTTACATTTTAAACAGGTGTTTATCGTTTGGGGTTTATTCTCAAAGTTACATAGATCTTTTTTCTTTTTTTTTTTGGTCCTTTTTTAAGCGTCATATTGCCATTCTTTCTTTTTTCATCATGTGTTTTAATTATATTTGTTTATAGATTTAACCAATGATTTGAATATATGCATACGACAGCTTCCTATTTTGTTATAAAGCACTGAATCTTTTTGGAGAATGAGTGACCCTGCATTTTGGACAGAGTATTTGTGGTGGGTGAAATCCCCTTTATTTACACACAGCAATTTAGAAATTATAGCTTTATTAAAACAGGAGAGTTTATACATTTTCATGATAAATAAATGTAACAATTCCTTTAAATAATAGTTGGCCAATAACTGAACCAGCCACACTCAGGACAGAGCAGTTTAGAAGAGAAACGTTGCAGTAGACCCAGCAGTTCTCCCAGTCGTCCATCGTGCCGCTAGATGGCGCTACTGACCCGTGATGTGAGTCAAAGCAACCTGTTGGTGCAACATTAAAACTCGAGCCTCTCGAGTGAAGGCCGACGCAGGAGACACTTTCTTCCATCACCAAGCAAACAAACTGGCCATAAATTGGGGATTTTGACGCAGGACTTTAAAGTTTGATATCGTATTTAGTTGGACGCAGCTGGAGGGTGAACAGGGTCAAAACTGTGAAGCAGAAAATATTCAACAAAATAACTGATATCAACAGGCGCGGGCCAATTAAACACCGTGAAGGTGCGCAGATCCAACTATGTAAAGGCCTTCAGGTTTACCTTTTAACAGTGTATTGTATTGTGTTGGGACAGTTGCCACAACAAAAATCCATTAAATAGCCTGAAGGCTATTTTGTTTTGAATGACTGAATGAGTTTCTTCTTCTGTCGCTTCTTTCAAATACCTTTTTATTTCCTTTTTATGTTTTAACTTCTCACACTGAAATCAGCGGGATCGGGCACAGGGATGTTGACCAGCCACACTCATTTTTACTTAAAATGTGTTTCAAGACTTTAGATGTTTAAAAAATTTACAGTTTTTGAGCCTCAAGTTGTATGGAACAGATTAATTACGCTTCTTTCTTTTTTTTTTTCTTTTTTTTTTTTTACCGCACATTAAATGAATTTGCAATAGCTGTGTGACCGGGTCAGTCTTTATCACTGACCTCTCAGTGAGTTCTCGCCCAGGATCTGTCCTTTGGTTTGTTTTGCTGCGCGGTTAAATAAAGCCGCCTTATAGCCGCTTGGGGGCGTCGTGTCTTGGTTTGATTACAGACGCATTGTCGCCTTCCGTGCAATAAAATGGAAGATATGCTCATCGAGGGCGCCAGGTGAGCAATAAGACAGACCAATTGAGACAGCTTGTGTCACGTTTGCACGCATTCACTAGCGCCAGGCTCGCTACACATTAACCAGACGATATACAAATAAAGATATGGTGTTGATAAACTCATGACACGAGGTGCAATGGAGAGGGTCATCAAGGGATTTCAGAGTCTTTCACTGGGGCCCAACGCAACACGTCGATGCAGGCCCATCAGACATGTCCGATTCATTTGAGTCCTCTCGTGCTGTCACGCTGCAAAATATTTAAATCCGCATAACTGATGCATGCAGGGAAGGAGGGGGCACTATCGCTTTTGGTTGCGCTCAAATGACTACGATAAACCACACTCACCAAACAACTCACCTTGGCCAAATTGCTTTTTGAATGTAATTTATTTTCAGGAACACATTCCAAACAGGCGTACCTTTTTCTTTTCTTTTTTTTTTTTTTTTTTTGGGGGATTCATTTTTTTTGTTGTATCTATTCTTTTCTATTACCACGATAAATGTACTATAACTAAAATGCCCTCCAAGGAGACCATTACAATCCAGTAAATTATCGTGCGCGGCCCCTCGTCCAGGTAGGAATCCCAGGTATGATCTCTGAGAGGCTCTTTGCTTCGCCCCGAGTTGTCTTATCTGGACTTTTTTGAAAGATTGAGTTATCTGAAGTGGAATAAGCGGGCCTCCCAAAACCGAGTAGAAACATGGTGACAGCGTTGAAGAAAACTATTTTTGTACAAGATGTAAGGATGTCTCGAACACTGTCCGCCTTGATCAGCTGATTTTAGATTTGGAAACCACTTCTGTAATTCTCATCTGCGATCAATTAAAGCGAGGGACACACACTAAGAAAGGGCATTTCAATATTTTATTGAAACTTTCAAGAACACGATGTCGATGTTGTAAACTAGACATAACTCTAATACAACATAACCCATTGAGAAACACAAAAGAAACCTTCATATTTTCGATTATGCGGCACTTGTACGATCAGGTTCGCAAAGTATTTTAATAACAGAAAAAAAAAAATTGTCCACTTTTATCACACTTCAACGACGCTTTTCTTTTTTAAGAATAGATTTTTTTTTTTCAAGCCATTGGTGCAGTGCGTTGTCGTTTTTCCATCCGTTTTTAAACAGTAGCACTTCACACACGGGGACAACAAATGAAAATACAATGGCACATTAGTGTGAATAACTACCTCAATGGATATTTGGGGAGGAGTAAAGTCCATATTTTAAGAGGGGTATAAATGCAGATGGCAACAAAGGGATAATAGCCCACAAACTATCTTTACACAGGTATATCGACAATAAATTAAGAACAGATCCCTAGAAACAAACTACTCCGTTGTATTTACACGCAATAACAATATGAAATAATTACATAAATATTTTATATATCCCTATGTACACCTTTTTAATCAATACTACCTTTTTATTTTTTTATATTTCAATTTCTGCTTCCCTTTGCCTGTTGAACATTTGGGCTAAATTCCGCATGCTTGGGCCATAGCTTATTCCGGAGCACCAGTCATGTCAATAGGCCAGTTCTGATTTTAAAAAAGGCATGAAGAAAAATATATTGTATTCAAATTGATAACCTAATCAAGAGAAAAATTAAGCAAAGGGAGTGTGTTAATTGTAATGTTAATTATATTCAAAACTGAATATTTTTCATACTTTCCTTTTGAATTTCTAGTGTTAAAATAACATTCATTGGGGATTGAGGGGGCATGCAACATTTGGCCAATCGATCAATTAATAGTGTACAACAAAATACAGCAGTCTTTATAAGGTAGGTTAAACGGTAGTGAATTCAAATAAGTAATCAATTCAGAGTGCATATCAAAACACATTTCTCCTCGTGTACAATAAAGTTAAGAGACAGGACACAGCAGCAACTTCTCCTAAATCTGCAAGTCACACCCATGCCAACTTTTCAGTTTCAATACTTGTACGGTATTCAAATGACAGGATAAAAGAAGAAAAAAATATACATATCAGATGCGTATTAACCAAAGTGCATTTCAGAAACTAAAACGTCCAACAGTTCGTGTTTTATAAGTTTTTTTTCTTTTCTTTTTAAAACCTGCACGAATCTACGAGGGTGTCCTCCTACTGTTAATGTCTTCATCACCGTCAACGCTTTTTCACTTTTTCATGACAACAATGAGACGAGAAGCAGGTGGTGTGTTTAAAAAAAAAGAAAAAAAAAAAAAAAAGAAAAAAAAAAAAAAAAGAAAAGAAAAGGAAAAAAAACAACCTAGGGGGACCCGCTCCGTGGCCTGTCCTGATTGGAGTCGAGCCCGCTGACCAGCCGCTGGATGCTCTGCAGCTCGTTGGCGGCGTCTTTCTCCGTGCAAGTTTTTGGGGACATGGTAACCGAGCCGGAGGATATGGCGGACGAGTGACTGGTCACCTCCGATGTGGAATCCAGGGTGACACCGGACACGGGGCTGGCCGGGACCAAGCAGTCGCCCTTCAGCTCGGTTCCGCTGCCGGCCATGGGGGGCATCGCGGTGGTGAGCAGGGTGCTGTCCGGTACCGTCATCGGGAGGGAGTAAGGGCTGTACCTGAGTCGGGGGCGCACTGCGTTCAGGAAGGGGTGCCGGTGCACCGCGGAGGAGGCCGCGGCGGCGGCGGAGGAGGCTGCCGCCGCAGCGGCCATGTACGTGTACGGGTAGGGGAACAGACTCCCAAACGGGGACATGGCGAGGCCCTGTGGAGACACGGAGAAGCTGAGTGTGAGCGACAGGGCTGGTGTTACAGACAGCTCATGCAATACTTCTGTGTACTATAACGGCACAGAATCTACAGGCTACCAAAAAAACTAAATAAAGATAGGCATACATAAAAAAAAAAAGAATTAAAAAAAGAAAAAGACACGAGAGGAAATGTATGGTAAACTTTTCCCCAGCCTGCTGTTTCTGCATGTGCTGGATTTAATGTCGTGGAACAAATGCGTGGAAATGGTGATTTAAAGTGACCTGCTTCGGGCAGCTTTACTTTCGCTGTCCTGCTGGTTGGTTTCGTGTTGCTATTGGATTGTTACACTGCTAATGACGCTGTCTGACACTTAGCTTATGGACGGCACAACTTGAGTTAGTCTATAAGTCTGTCTGTTTTCAATGCCTCCGTTCACACATCAGGCTTTCACAGATATAGTCATAACAAAATATTGTGCTGCAAAGCTTCAACGCCCAGCATGTAAACAGCTTTGGTGCTCAAGAATTTGTAATGCAAATAAAAATAAATCCTATTGTCTGCTGCGGCAATCAAGCAACAGGAGTTGCAACTAAAACCCTTAGACATCAAATGGAAAAAGACACCTTTGTTGTTTAAGGTGTAATGTTTCTCTAAGGCCTTTTAATACTTGCCATTGTGACTCTAAAACAGACTAATGAGATCATTGAAAGAGGATTGCTTAACACTTTTAGCTGTTGCAATGTGCTCCCTCTCTTTAAAATCTGATTTTTTTTCTTAATGCCTGGTTGATATCTATAACAACAATGCCAAGAGAAAACAGAAAGGTGGGCTTCTCATAGATTAGTCAGCTATTGCAGTTGCCTAACTTCACTTTTGAATATTAGCCCATTTGGCAGTAAAACAAAAAAGAAACACACATGCGCACTTTTACTCTCCTTCTCTCTCTCACAGTTATGATTAAAAACACACGCATGAACACGATGACGAGGCCAATAAAGATATTTAAATATCTGGCATATGGGCCGGCAGTCTGCCGTACACTACAACATGTGCTTCACTCAAAGTGCAGAAGAGGCCGAGGCCCAGGAAAACAGGTTTTACCTGTGATGCCAAGACATGTTGCTGCAGATGAAAGGGCAGGCCTGACGCGCCCGTCAAACTCTGCGAAGGTGATGCCATGCTCGCCGTGTCCATGGCGCTCACCCCTCCCGAGGACACAGCTGCCAATAGTGGCCCCATGCCCGCAGCCATGTTTGAGAACGCACCTCCCATGTTGAACTGACTGGGGTGCAAGAGAAACGGATGCGCATTCCCAAGGTGATTGAAAAACTGTTGTCCTGTGAGGCCTGTTGGAAATCCAAAATTAGGCATGTGTCCGTGGCCTATGTGCGGGCTGTCAGTCTGAACTGTCAAAGGCATGAAACTGTCTTTGCTTATTGACCTGCACTCGTCCGTTTTGGGTTGTTCCAGACTCGGGCTCCGGAGGTCTTCTCCGGAGCGGGTGGTGCTGGAGATGACGGTGATGGGGCTCTGCCGTGAGTCTGCCTGGCTTTTCTCAGTCCTAGGGCCGCTGTCGCGGGTCCTGCTGCTAGAGTCAGTGCTGCTGAAGGGGTGGCCCTTGGCCGGGCTCGCCTCATGCTCCTTCCCGTCCTTGGTAGTCGTGGAAATCTTGCTGGAGTCCGGGCCGTCTTTGATGTGTCCATCTTTGCTCTCATCGTCGCTGTCCTCGTCGCTGTCGCAGAAGTCTGCCAAAGTAGGAGGAAGAATCAGTTGCCTTTCTGCACACTGGTGAACCCTGAACGCTGTTTCTCCCGTTATCAGCCATGTTGTATCCGGCTCCCACAGGTGGAATAAGTAAGAGACCCGAAAGAAAGAAACCCGTTTTTTTTTTTAAACTACACATCCATATTGGTGACCAATATGATCTATAGGAAAGTTCCCATTGGTTCCAATGCTATTTGGCTAAGCTAATATGCTACATGGCATTCTATAGTTTCTAAGATGTTGTTCGTTGTGTATTTCTTTGCAGATTAACCGAAAAACGGTTTCTGACATCTTGCTTGACGGATAATTGTCTCATAAATTCGTGAGAATATTAATGCTTCACTGTTAATCTCAGCAAGACAAGTCAATGCAGCATGTTTCACTTGGGCTGGGCATTCCTAAAGGTGACTCTTCTTCGACACGTTACCTTGTAAAAAAAAAAAAATACTCGCCACAATAGACATTTTACGACTTTACACACGACTTGTGATCGGAGCTGTGACTGGCTTGTGGGGTCTGTCAGCTCACCTTTCATGTGTGGGGGGCCCGCGGTAGACACGGCAGGGGACGAGGCCTGGCCGAAGCACTTAAAGGAAGCCTGCTCTCCAGAGGAGTCGTCTGAAGCCCCGTTCTCCTTTTTCTGCTGCTCCTCGTATGAACGCATGGATTGCAGAGCCAGCTGTTTCCTGTGCACAAGTACCCAGGTTATTCTATCACATCAGGTCAGACACAATGCCAGCAGCACGATGAGTGGCGAGGAAGCTTGTTTAAACTGAGCACCTTTTAGATAATGAGGCGTCTGACTATCAGGCTGACTCACCTATGGTGAGGTGTATGAGATCACTCAGTGCCATTGCTATAGTAACTGAAGTAATGTATCTATCGATCTTGTCACGCCTCCTCTTCCCAAATTTCACTGCGAGCACAATCTGATGGTAAACATTCAACGTTTTGGGATACGTTAATAATTGCGAAAATAATTATTAGCAAGTGAAGTAATGAAAGCAACTGCATCAAACACAACCCTGCTCCAGTTTCTATTACAAGCAGTGCTATAGGAATTATAGTGCACTATAGCCCATCAAGCTATTTGATTAGAAACTGTGAAGAGCCACACTCCCTGCGGGTTAATGAGGGAGCTTTGACGCGAGCTTAATCCACCGAGATCACTGCCTGTCTGCATGTATATATCTAAAGACATCTGAAGTGTTTGGTTTTTTTTTTTTCTTCTTCTTCTTCTTTGCAATGCACTTTTCTTACCTCTTTTCCCGTCTTCCATTACCCGTGTCACGGAATCCTTTAGCAAATGGATTATGGTCAATTTTCAGCTGGGTTATCTGAAATAATAAAAATGATGCGTAAATATTAGCGACTGGAATTTCAGTTCCCTCTAGTATTCACACTAAACGCCTCTTATTTTTCCTTTTACAATTGCAGGTGAAGGCTTATTTGTAATTGCTGCTAGTTTACAACACATGGAATTTTTTTTTTTTTTGATTTTACAGATAAAACACACATAAAAACAATATATGCAAGTACAGAAGCATGTACAAAGACCACACGAGTTCTCACATTGGCACGTTTTTCCATGAGTGAAACATGCTGATTTTTTGTGTATTGAAAAACTTTACTACCACAGTACTTCCGGCACTGTTACCACTGCGCATGGGAGGGGGAGGGGGAGGGTGCGGGTGCCATGGTTTCCCAACAATATCAAAGAGTTGAGGAGATGATTTTCATTATTTTTTATGTCTCACAGAGAATAAAATGTCACCATGCAGCACAGTCTGACAACCAAAATGCGCCCCTTTCTTTCTTTTTCTCCAATCAACCGCACAGTGTTGCCCCTCTTCTTTTCTCATTTCTCAACCCCCAACCCTTTTAGTTTTACTCACACACACACGCACGCAGAGAGAGAGAGAGAGACAGAGTGAGAGTGAGAGAGAGAAAGCGAGAGAGCACGTATGGGTCTATGCCAAATCCCTTCCACGTGATTAAATAAAAGGAAGAACTGTAACATTCCTCAGAAGTATTACCTTCCTACCACAGGCTGGTGAATATGGCACTTATACCCGCAACATCCCCCCCCCACCCCCCTAACCCCCCACACTATGATACTCCACTCTCACAGGCTCAAACAAATATGACGTCTTTCATATTTCATGACAACAAAATGGTGCAGAGCATGAAAGACATGGGAGGAAAGCGCGTCTGACACACAAGCTGCATTTGAGTAAATATTCAGGTACAACCTTAAGCCTATGAGCAATAATTGTGCTTACCTTGTCATTTTGATAAGCAGTCACGGCAATGAAATCCGTTTCGGGAAAAACGTAAGTCCTGAAGGTACTGTACGGGAGTTTGAGAATATCGTTGGCCCTCACGATGTGAAATCGAGGCTGATATTTGTGCATCGAGTTAAGTATGGTCTGCAACACACAATCACACAATATCGCACTATTGGAGTTATTCTAGCATTAGTTATGTTGAACATAATATATATTCACATTACATTACATCACCTTTGTTAAAATGCTCTTATTTGAAATCAGAAGTCATATAATTTTGAGGATTTAAATTATGAAAGTAATACTGTTTTTAAAAAATTGCAAATACTTTAAAAAACACAATATAAATTATTTATGGTGTGATATTTAATCAGTTCAATGACGCTGGTAAAATATGCAGGATTGTCTAGCATATATAGACTTACTTATCTTTGGCAATGATTGTAATAATAAAAAAATGCGACTGTATCAAGATAATGATGTAGCAATTTTCTTTACATTTTGTTGTATTTTTGTGATTTTTGTTATATCTTACACAAAATAACATACCTTAAACTTATGACTTCCTATGCTTCAAATATAACATAATTACAAATACAAACAATCATCGTACATTCTACTGATAAAAGGGTAAGTTGGTAAATAGGAAAATTGACATACATTAGTTGAACTTACAAATCCATGCTTGTCGGAGATGTTATTTGTCAGCTTGAGTTTGTGAAAATTGACGACTTTTGACATCCACTGTTCACCAGTAGCCGGACTGTCCGGGTGAATGTACATCCTCTTTGGCATTTCGGGGTCGGCCTTCCCTGCCACCATCCAACGGGAGTTATGAAATTTGTATCTACAGTCGTCAGCTGCAACAATATCCATCAAGAGAATATATTTGGCCTTTTTGTCCAGACCAGTGCACCTCACTTTGAACGGGGGGAACATCCGCCTGTGACAAAGGAAAACAAATGATAAGCACTCGTGTTGTGGCAAATAGAAATATGCTTAAAATATTCAGCAATATAAAGAATATATACGTATATATTTATTGACACAATATACGATTTAATCTTTAAAAGTTTGTTGCATCAAGTTGTATAAGTTTTGTGATGCAGCCTGTTTTTTTTTAATTTATCTGCTTCAGATAAATCAGCCGAAAAAATTGTCGCGCGAGTAAGAAGTCGAGTAAACAAACGTATTCTTCTTCTCCTATATTTCCGAGGAGGCTGTGGACAGCACGCCAACGCTGTTTGAATGCTGTCTTGATTTTTTTTTAATGCCTCGAAAGGCCTACAGACACACCGTCTCCAGCAGCCATCTTTGTATACTGTCACTGTGATGATGACGGTCATAATTCAGCCAGAGCTCCACATTTCAGTGGAACAATCGGTCACTGTGAAGTTTTTGACAAACCGGACTTTAAAATTAACAAAAGGATTACAAGCAAGCTAAATGTTTCCGTGAGGGAATCTGTAAAGATCCGTGCAATTGGAAGCTACAGTAATTGGAGGCTTAATGTTAATAATACAGCAGCTACAGGCCCCTTTATTATTTTACAAAATATTGTTACAGTTAAACAACTGATTTGCCACCATTAAATACGTGTTTGTACACATGTTGAGTTCACCACATCCCTGTTATACACACACACAGGATCTGGCAGATTTGCCTTAGTATTTCTGTCAAGCTAAAATTCATATGTACGCCTGGATTATTTTGAGTCATGTTATTATATTGTAGAGAAAACACATGATCGTGTAATAAGAGAGACAGTCATAATGCAACCCAAGTTTAAGTGATACACATTATACTAAGGCTTGAGAGATTAGCATGAAATATGCATAGGAACTTTAGAGCGAGACTCCATTTAGTGTGTATAAATGTCTATAAATCTATAAATGTATCTATGTAAAATAACAAATCCCTCCATCGTGAGTTATCAATAAACACAACAGGTGTCTGCATATCAGATAATGTATTACGTTTTTGGGATGAACACACACACAGAAAAAAAAAAATCTGGTTCACCTTCCGGACTTTGTGATCACCATCTCGGTGCCTCTCTTGTGGAAGAGTTCCCAAAGCTCCTTGGCTTCCAGGTGAACTTTGGGGTCGTCTTCCACCTCTTCCTCGGGCTCCAGAGTCTTCATAGGCCTGAGGTGGGCGGCCGCAGCCTGGTGCCCGAGCGAGGAGAAGTGGAGCCCGCTCTCCGCGGCTCCCATCAGCTGGTCCATGATCGGCTTCCCCAGGGCGCCCGGCAGAGAGAGGGAGCCGCCGTGAGGGAGAGCCAGGGCCGGGAAGAAAGGAGGCTGGTGACCCAGCATTGCACTCATGGCAAATTCCGGACCCCGGTGAGATAAAAACGGATGATATGCCATACTTGATCCCTGTATGACTGGATCTCTCATCAGGAAGTTCATCCAAGTGCAGGCAACAACTGTAGACGACTGGTTTGATGTGAAACAATTTTTTTTTTTTTTTACCAACAGTGAAGCCTGCGTTCAATGACGACAAAATAAAAAAAGAGGCAAAAATGAATCTGAAGTTGGAAAGCTTTGGAAACTCCTACTTCAGCTCTGTAGAAATAAGCACCCACTTATTTTTGTTCACGAATTGTCGGGGGATCTCTATAGTCTTTCGCCGCGTTGTGATCAAAAGTCTGGAGAGAGAAATGTAAAAATGTTCTCCATAATTCTGCAAAAAGTGCTGCGAGACCGATTTTCTTCAGAGGTTGACGCGCATCGGACACCTTTCTGTGTCTCGCTGGCTTGCGGACATTAGTCGAATTAAACCAACTTGGGTGAGTCACTTAATTGACTGCAGTGCATTCTTTCTCTTCTGCTGCTGTTTACAATATCGGCATTCCTGTTAAAATGCGTTCCTTCTTATTGGCTTCAGTCCTGCAGCGAGGGCGACGTGTTGAAATATTTCGATAGCGCCGAATAATCCCCCTGCCTTTACTTGCTCCGGACATGCACCCTCACGCGCACACACACACTTTATTCCTCCTCTCTCTTTCACGCACACACACATTTCAGAGAAAGACGTGTGCAGAGAAAGGAGTCCGCTGACGGCCAGAGAGAGAGAGAGAGAGAGGTGGTAAGGTCCCAGCTCCGTGATTTTCCTAGCGCCTCTGTGGCCCATTGGGCTTCATACTGTATGGATGTGTTGCATGTTACGAGTAGCAGCGCTCCGTTTGATTGGCTCTTTGACGCTTTCGGACCAATTGTGTGGCTGCGTGGGCGTGGTTTTAACAGCTCGGGTGGAGGGGACAGACTTCGGACTTATAAAAAGGTGTTTGGAAACTCAAAAGGGCTTTGCCGTGAAACACCACCCTGCCCCAGTCGGTGTTGTGTGAATATGTCAACATCGTTAGAGAAGTTGCGCTATCGGTTGCTCTGTGAGACCCGGCGAAGGGGAGCGAGCAGCCGAGCAACGCGAGCCGGTTGCCCGGCTCGCGTTGCTCGGCGGAGATGTTTGTGTTCTGTCGGGCTGTTGACTTCCTCCTCTGTCCCGCCGCACACACTGTGGCATTCTTATGCTTTGAATATACAATTGTATTCATTTATACATATATATTTATTCAGATTTATCACGATTTAACTCGCGGTCTTGTGCGTTTCCAGAGATTTAACAGCGCCGAAAAAACCCGCCGAGCGGCCAACATTTCCTGCAACATCCTCCTTTTGAAATCAGCTCTGGAAAATATGAGCGGGTGACGGGATGAGGCGCGCGATGATAATGTTTATAAGAAGGTTATGCTGCCGCTAAAACGTCCACTCGCTGTTATGATATTCATCGTGGTTTATTTTTCTTTTGTTAAACTTCATATAGATGTAAAATGTATACATTATTTCTATTATATTGTCAACGTGGATATTAAGACTATTACTTCCTCATTCAACTTTTCTTTCTACATTTGCATTCGAGTCCATGTGAGGGAAGTCAGTTATGAATCTGCGTATTTTAAAATATATTTATTTAGCGTCTTTATATCGATGAAACACGAGGAGCTAATGAAGCCTCTCTGATGAGTGTCAAAATGCCTTCAGCTAATATTTTAATTTTGACTTGAAGTGGTGTTTTATAAGAATTTATAAGAGGAGTCTAATCTCACATCCCACATTTGCGCACACACACACACACACACACACGCACGCACACACACACACACACACACACACACACACACACACACACACACACACACACACACACACACACACACAAGCAGCACAGCAGAGCCAACGAGGATGTGTTCACTGGTGCTGGTGTTTTATCACTTCTTGGATCAAAACGTCTGCGTTTTGAGTCATACCAATCAATTCTGTTGTTAAATATAGCACGCTTTCCCGGCACAACTGTCTCTGGGAAACAATTCAATTTTAGTCCCCGTCTTGACACTTGCTCAGGCTGCAGCACGTGTCATCGATAATACAATTCTCAATTCTATCTGAGCAAATGCTTTCGGCAATGTGAAGCCGAATACAGTTGTCATACTGTCATATATTTCCTTACACCCATTATAACATTGAAGCCGGTGGCATAACTTTTATGGTATGAATATTACCTTCTGTGGCTCACTATTGGGTGCACTAAAAGTGCTTCACTGCAAGGCGCCTCGAGAGATGTGCACGCCAGACAATGCCACGCCAGTGCTCCCCAAAATGCTATTTAACCACAAATTCACAAGTAAACTAGAATGCTGTGGCCAGTCAGCCGCCTTGGATAAACATTGACCATCAATTCTCAGTCAATTGTCTGTCTCCGTGGATCCAGGCGGGGACCACAGCGGTGGGGGATCTCAAAGTCCTCGAGGGGGGACCATGCGAATTCTCACACAAGAAGCAATGGGCCTGACGTCGTGCTCCGTTTAGTGTTTTCCACCAGTCGTCCAAAAATATGAATGCATAGGAGGTGGGGAAAATTCGATCTATTCTTCTGATATTTAAAACATTAAACGGCGCAATGAAGGCTACTTGTTGCACCCAGGTTGTTAGAAATATGGAAGCCTTTTTCTATTGTTCTGAAGTCCGGAGCTTGTAATGGTCAGTAAATGTCTCATATTGGGAGCCCCTGACGGCATTAACGTCAACTCCATTCAGCCCTGCTCATGCATGCAAGTCGTAGTGAGATGCTTGTTTTGGTCACTGCAGCAGAGGTTTACCTGTCACAGTGCTCTCTTCATAATAGATTTAACTAGAATGTGTTGTCTATTGAACACCTATATGTGTGTGTTTGTGTGAGTTTCCCTATATGTGCATATGTGTGTGCATGTGTGTAAATTGGAGTGGTCTGCATGCATATTGCCCAGGGGAGATACACAAAGATATTCGGCTTATGTGTTGCGTGTTATTGATTTGCTGGAGGAAACAAATACGATAGCTGTTGATAAGTCACAGCAGCATCTGACTGAATAGACGTCTAACAGTGGAGCTAAAGCCAGTGGCTAAACCTTCACATGGTGCGAAGGTATACTGCTTTTCACCAGCCTACGTGGGGCCTTCCAACCTACTCTTTGTGTGCGTGAGGTCAGGCCTGTGTCAATTACTGCGGCTTATTCTTCTTTAAACACTCACCCCCATTAGCAGCACATTTCAATTTAGTGGCAGGTGTCATCAAATAGGAAGCAGTGTTGACACGGCGGCAGCCTTTCAGTGTCTGTGGCCAAGCTGGCTTCATTAGCTAAGCAAGTAGAGAATGGTCAATACACTATATAAACTTTTACAGGGTTAGGGCTCTCAGGGACTCCAAAAGGCTATAAAAAGGTCTGAGCTGACACTACTGATTGATGAAGCCAACTTTGTCAGCGCTTCCCTTTTTATACATCGACAGAGATTATGCATATCAAAATCAAAAGGCGCAGTATATTTGACTGGACAGGCTCTAAAATCTCTCGTTCCACGTGGGTCGTGATTTCTGGCAGTACAGGGGCGCAGCTTGTGGTTCGTCTGATATGTAAAAGCATCATGCAGTACTGTCCACACTATTAGTTATCCTCCAAGAATGTGCTCTAAGATGTCAGCGCTTAAGTGGGAAAGCAGTTCCTTTCACGTGATTCTGCAGTGCAATTCAATTCAACTGCACTGTGGGTTTATTGAATATTCTTATTGCTATTTACCCCCTTTGCTAACCTCCCAATATTATCAATGAAGAAAAACTGCATTAAGGTCATGGGTTATGAAGCCTCACTGCCCCGACTACACACAACAGCTATACTGTGTAGGTTCATTAAGCAAAGCTTCAAAGGCATTCTTGGAATTGATCATGGAGCTGCAAGTGATGTAATGTATGCTGTCCTGTTTATTTGCAGATTGTTAATGATAAGCAAGGACAGACTTGGTGGCACCGCTCCTGAATGGAGGAGATTGTCTGGTGAGAGTCGTCAGCCCTAACACAACATGATAGGGAAAGGAAACATCACAAGATTAGTATATTCAACTACTATAATGACTCCAAACTTCATTATAGATATCCCGACACAAAGTGGAGGGGTAGACGTTCAATTGACAGCGTAATGACTTTCTAAATGCAAACCATTTACCTCCAACATTTATGTGGGGCTAAAATTGATCCACTGAGGCAGTATTGCCCGAAAACGACGAAGATAGTATGATGCCATTTCCAGAATCTCACACACATTTTGGTCAACCGGCAGGAGGAATGATGAACCCTTTACCTGTTGATGAATCGTCCCTGTCAGGCGTTTTTAGTCAAGCCAGTCCTTGCTCTCATCAATTTATGTGCCGGCTATAGTTATAGGTATTGATGAAAAACTATTTTAGTTAATTAGGGGATGTGCTTATTGATGGCAGCACATTGACTACAGATTGACGAGGACAATGGCAATGTGCTGGGGAGACATTTGCTCCCTTGGTTGAGATTGTTCATCAACAGTGACCCCGGCTCATAACTTTCCCATTACTACCGCATATTAAAGGAGAGGCACCTGAAAGGTGAAAAATGACATGTTAAGCTTTTATTGGACCCATTATCTATATGTACGGCAATAATGATGGTAAAAAGCCAAGCTCTTAATCTCTTTTAACAACTGAAAGACCTGACACACAATTAAATAACAATCTAATTTGTTCGCACATTGATTGACACCAAGTCATCTGCGATCTGTGTCCCAGCTCACAAGCTATTTTGAAATCATACACATCACAATGAATTACTTCTGAATTCGAACTAAAAATTGTCCGCTCATTCTAAAAATGAAGACTACATGCATTGAGGTGTTTTTATAAATTCATATTTGGGTCACAAATCCCAAGGCTATGTGTTTTGTTCATAAAGAAGTTTGCATTACATTGTCTGAGCAGAAGCCCACTAAACGCTCGCTTAATGGTTCGTATTCACGTAAAACGAGCTCATTATCACCTGTAGCTGTAGAATAGAGTAAGGCCTGAGCAGCTGCAAGGTACATTGTACGCAGCACTATTACTACAAACCAGTCCAGTGGCATGCGCCACCTGTAGAGCATAATGCAAGAGATTTGTCTGCTCAACCCCATAAACAGCCGTCAGGCTTTCTCTGCAGCTACAAGCTGTGTGATCACGACGCTCGTGGTAAATGCCTCAGATGTGGACCATGTGTCAAAAAGTCCTTAGCTTGCCTTACATGCCACCACTCGCCAACATGGAAGATAAGCATCGTTCACTTTATATTCTGAGAACCGTATACCGAAACCAGTTTTGCATGCTAAAAAGCAAACACTGGCAAATGGGAAACAGAAACATTCTCAAGTTATTTGTCATCAAGTTAGCACGGCGTAAGTATGTCCCTGCTGTGTTCACGAGAGGCATCGGTTAGGGACAACTTTGTGTTTGAATCTAAAAGGATTTGGTTTTGTACCGTGCAGTGGGCAGGGAGGTGCCCTAATGTGGATATCTGCTGTCCATTTAGCTTCCCCACCATCGGCATCGGCTTTGTGCTGCTTTGACTTTACAGTCTCACGAAGTTGTAAGGTTTTACCATTGAGTCCAACCTCACGACCCAGTGCTTTTAAGAGGAGAGTGGTATAAAGCAGAGCATTCCTCCGCCAAGGGATTCTTGGGCTGTGAGGGGTTAGGGTGGCTTCTCTCTAGAGGTTAAGTGGGATAAGTGTGTGGCTCATGTCAACCCCACAACCCCCCGATAGTTTCTGGAAAATTTGCAATGGGGTCAGATTGGATTACTGTGTTTTGGTATTTACATGGAGACATGGGGCTTTGAAATGGAAAACCATAGGCGGAAAAGCAAGTGCCATGCAGTCTGAAAGGCTGGGTAAAAGAAACCAGCACTGATTTCCACTGACGGGACGGTTGAGTACATGTCTTTTATGTCTTTCTGCCTCACAATCAGACATTTTGTTACCCAGCATGGTGATTGAGGTAAATGGATCAAGTGCAATACCAATCTTTAAAGTAAATCCATGGTAAGTCTACTATGATAGACCCCTCAATAGGAAATGAGGAGGTTTTAGGCATTGTGCTTGTGCTCACAGATACACCGAAGCTGGGACTGTGGCTTCAAGGGAGCTCCTTAAAAGCAGTTAAATAATTTTGCTGCACAGTTATGCTTCATAAATTGCAGTACCCCATCTCTAAATGATCTTGTAAAAAGCTACATAGGTGTCAGTTCCCCTCAAGGTAAGGCAAGTCTTCCTGGATTTGGGCCTCAGGTGGTTTGCCCCCTTTTTTTCCTGTTCAACCTTGTTGCAAACCTGCTGGGATGAGTTTTCTGGGTTATTTTGGGAAAGATTCTCCAGCCACTCCCCACAGGTGCTGTGTGCAGGCCTGAGCCCATAATCCACCCTTTTCAGTTTGGATTTCGCTGCACCTCGTCCCACTAGTGTTTGTTTTACCCTGTTCAGGTGAAGCAGCAGCTAAAAAATCTAAACACAATACATGTAACAAGCATATTTTATCACCTTGCAATTAAGTGGTAAAACATAAACAGAAGTTTAGTAAGAGGTAAATAATAATTTCAGACAGTTCTCAATATTCTCAGACCTCAAGGAAAAGAAATTCCACTTTCTATATAAATCAGTTTTTATTAAATGAAAAATCCAGTTTAGTATTTAGGTTTGCGCTCTTTAATACAAGTAAGCATGTTTTTATTTGGGTCAAAAATAGGCTCTTCCAAAATGGCAAATATGGAATTTGTTGTCAGGTTCCTCACAGTTGAACTACTTCTGTTTCACAGTAAAGAGACACTTTTTGACACAATTGTTGCGTTTGGAAATGTCTAACTCACCTGTTTCGTTTGACTTAGCAACTATGTCCAGCACACTGATAAATAAAAGCAACAGGTGTTAAATGTTTCTGAGGTATTACAGGACAGCTTCGGGCTCTTAGTGTGTAGCGTTGCGGTCTGACACAAATGTTCCCCTAAGTTGCCGGCTACTCCCCCCCCCCCACCCCACCCCACCCACCCCTAACCCCCCCTGCTCCTGCTGAAACTTGACCTCCCGTTTCTGGGTGAATTAACGGTTTTGTCAGTAGCGAGAACAACAATTTGAAGTCTATGCGGCAAGCTCAAGCGGCGGCAAAGTTGAGTGCGGTCAATTGAATCTCCCACATGCTTCTCTGTGCGATGGATGGATCCCTCTGTTCACCGTTGGAGCCATAATGCCTTGTAAATGTTTGCGTAAAACTCCTCTGGTTATGGGGGCCTTGCGTTAAGTTGCTCAGATCTGTTGTCTTTTTTCTTTATCAGATAATTATTTACTAAATCAGAACATGAAAAATCTGATTTAAAAAAAAAAAAAATGATTAAAAAAAATTCTATTCATGACCTACTTATATATTAATGTTAAGAAATGCTGCGTTTCTTAGGCGTAAAACAGTTTTCTGAGCAAACGTCTTGTTGTATGCGAAGTGAAAGTATTTACGTTTTAATTTGCAACTCTGGAATAAAACATTTTCAGATGTAATTCCTGCACTGATTTAATCATGTTTAGACCTCTGTGTGTTTACATTGAAGACAGACTAAGTTGTCTCTTTGCTTTTTGGTGTATAATGTAGCCATGATGTTGTGCGTCAACAGGTTTATCTGGCTGGGTCCACACTAAATGCGAGCGTGCACTGCAGCTTGTATGGGATATGTGAATTGAAAAGCCTAACATGAATAAAGTTCGCCTAATGGTCTAATAGGTTTGACTTCAAACTACCAGTATAGTCTGCATTGAGCTATATCCGCCCGACGTGGAGTAAAAAAGCCCTTTCTTTCTTTTGATCTATTATGAGTTTAATGTGAACCCAGTTAGACCGTTTCGGAGCCACCTTTTTGTCTTTTTCTTTTACTAGCTGTTTGCCTCTGCTTCTTTTTCATGTTCAAATTGCAAGTCGCCAGTGACTTGTGACATTTGAAATAGGAGACTGGCCGTATTTACTGAGTTGGACAATACACGAAAACCACATGAAAATCAAAATAAGTAGGATGCGGTTAGGAGCTGTGCTTTCATTTATTGAAGTCCGTACATATGTTTTGCATAAAGTCGTTTTTTGGGGTAATGAGGGGGAGTATTTGAACGTAAGCTGAACCTGGTTGGCTTAACTTATATAGGATTCTACAGTAACCTCGAATAAACACGACAGAGGCGGAATCTGTGCAACCTATAGGAAATATGTGACTGTGGCCTGTCTGGTGATGGGAGTGTTGAACTGAACTTATTTTAGCCTGTTGTAACAAGGGAAAGTGGAACAAAGAGGCGATCCCAACAAGAGCTCTTTCTGGCCATGTGAAGTAGCCCATTAAAAAAAAATGTTGATCCAGCAAAGTGAAGAAAAAACTGCAATAGATGTCAACACCTGTTGATTTGATTTCGTATATGAAGCCAAATATATATATATATACACATATTGTTACAAATATTTATAAAAACGTTCAGATTGTATTTAGATAGAAGTCCATCTTTCTGCCTGTTTCCATTTTTTTTGTGGATCCGCGCTGGAATACAAACATCATCCCACTGCGCTCACCGTGAGGACACAAGCACCAACCACCCAACCAACCAATTAAAATCCGATTAGGAAACATCTTAGTTTTCCAACCGAGGGCAGTGAAAAAGTCTGTAACCTTTCCTCGCTGAGGTCACCCACCTAATAAGATCCATTGCCTATAGTGAAGCCGCAGACCTTCACAAATGTTCCTGGCGACCGGCGGTGGCCCCTGAGACCTTTGGCATACATGGCAGTTTAATTGGTCACTGTATTTAAGAATAAGGTGGGATTCCAGTTAATTAGTGGAGAAGTGAATACGGCTGAACATTATATGATTTGCTCCCGGCCCCTGGTTTGTTAGTGCGGATTTGGGGTGGATCAGCTTTTGTGCTCGACAAATGAGAAGTGAGTAGCGTGGTGCCGATGCACAGTGTCGTTTTGTGGACTGGCGACAGTCTCGATTCATGGGAAAAACTTAAAGGAGACCCGCGTTATCACAGGACCTCATTATCTCATGTCTGCAACCATCTTTTGGGAACAGCCCCTAATCAAAAGTGGCACAGACCTACTTTGCAGAACTTTGGTATAATAGCCGCAACTCTCTCTGCTAACACGCACACACACTTGCGCACACACTTTGCGTGACGTTGGGTGCCGCATGACAATGTGCAAAAATCTTTACAATAAATGCGCACGCAAGTATTCGCACAGATATTCAAACACCGCCATGTATAGACAATTATTTATATTCCACTCTAAATGCCTCATCTCTTTAATTAACAAATTGACCGTATTATAAATTATATTAAAGTTTACAACTCTCAGCTGTAGATACACGTCTGAGTACATGAAACCAAAAAAACCTTTTAAATGTAAGCGTCTCTATTTTTTTTAATTTCGATGACAAGCCTATACTTGTAAATTTCCAATAAACATAACATACGAATCAATTCTCTCATTATTAGGCATATTAAGCATTTATTATTCTCATTTCTCAGATATAGACGAATGTAAAAAAAATATTTCTTATTTCCTAAACTGTAAACATTCACAACTACTATGCGGTCTTTTCCCAGTGCATGACAATGACAACCGCTTGCCCGGGGCTGTTCTCTCTCTCTCTGTGCACAAGCAGACAAAACCAGAGAAGTGGTTCATTTACTTGGCCATAAACCATTTATTTACCTTCAGGTGAGTGTCGCAGAGAGTGCAGAGTAAAGATCGCAGCAAAGATTTACACCTGTCTCTCTGCTCAAATAGAGAAGCCTATAGCCTACAGAGATGGCCACTGGAGCCAGCTTGTCTGGGGCTCTGCGAGACAGCCCCCCTCCTCCTCCTCCCCCCCCCCCCCCCCTCCTCCTCCCCCGCCCCCCCTCTCCCTCTCTTCCACCGTGGATTAAACAACATCATAAAAAATGACCATCAACGCGCACACTGTAAACAGATTACTCTGCTCGGCGCCTGGCGCACAAACCCCTGCACGCTAAAGGCAGGACGCCTCCAGCAGCCACGTGTTGCAGCAGCGAGGGCGACGCTGCTCGGTCATCCTCTTCCAGCCGTTTACACACACTTCTCCGGACGCTTCCCGGTAAACACTGGCGAGCGTTTGATGTCGTGGCCTCTCGGGAGGCTGCTGAGGGACATTTGTCACGGGATGAAGAGTCGCATTAGAAAAAGTCTCCACAGACCTCCACTCAGAAGATTCAACATGACAGCTTGTTTAATCCATCCTAATCTATTTAAGGATGCACCTTGAGCTCTGATATTTTAGAGATCTTAATTGGAAATATCTAACATGTCCTGCCTGAGCATAAATGTGGTCCCTCTTCACTACCGACATCATGAATACACACATGGACTACTTCTTTTGACCCCTGTTTCACCTGTTGAACTGATGCGCTGATTAGACACTCTGCTATCATGACTGTTACAACATGTCAAAATATACTTAAAACACTCTAATTTTCCTGAAGTAAGACGCTTATACAATTCTGCTCCCCAACCTCTCAGACCTTTTCAAATCCATTCATCACGTTAGAGCACATGCAGTGTCATTAGTGCATTCAGGCCTTTGGTAATCAGCCTGAAGAACTCAATTTTCAATCCTGTCCTCCAGCATTCTCTGCGATATAGGACCATGTCACAAGATTGATATGCCTTTACGTTCTGCTATATCACGTGTGTGTCGCATCACCTGCTGGTTGTTCACGTGCAGGTAACAAGTTGTTAAAGGTTTAGATTTCCACAGGTTACACTTAGGGTTTATTAGTTCCTCTAATTCATGTCCATTTATTTCCTCCTTTTTCTACACATTTAGCACAGTAGTTAAAGTATAGTCCACACTGAAAATACAGAGTGTGTTATGCCAGATAATAAGTTTTCATTCAAGTGTTGAAATGAGGAAAAAATGTGTGGGTAAATAATCAGCAGGACGCCAATTAGAACTAAACCACACAATAAAAAAAAAAATGAATCTACATCTATTTTCTCTCCCAGGCACATGCACACATTTGCTCTCTCTCTCTCTCTCTCTCTCTCTCTCTCTCTCTCTCACACACACACTCACTCTCACACACATTGATACACAATTTACATGCATGCACACCACTTCGGTGGTCACTCTCCAGTGGTCAGCGAGTGAATTTCATGCCCTATTGATGAGAATAATCACCCGTGGTGTGAGCGTGGCAGTGTGGAGATCCGGCCTGATTTCTGCAAATTAAAGTCTGAACATGCTTGTTGTTCTGAATCAGCTCTGCAATTACTCAAGTCATCCGGCTGTCAGCATCTGCCTGCTTAGCTCCTCCATGAATGCATCCTGGATTTAGTTTTCTAGTTTTCTAGTTCTCCCTGTTGTCTTGTGTTGCTAATCTGTTCAACGTCTGTGCGCTGCATTCTTCTTCTCTCTGATCTCTGGTGTTTGTGTCAGTGAGGATGCTGACTCACTGAAAGCAGAAACATTTGTCTAATACTTTATTCTTGAAATATGGGCCGAGACAAAAAATGGGTCATGGACTCCCTTTTAGTGTCTCTTTGTGTGACAATGTAAGAGTGTTTAGATGAGCCTGGGTCACAGGGCCATGAGTGATGTCATTCAAATTTTGTCTGAAGGTTAAAAGCCCCCGTATGCCATTGTAACTAACATTAAATCCAACAAAATAGTTTATTTTCGGGAATCTCACCCGAACATTATATAATATTGGCTTAGAAGGTGCCCCTTCAATGTGTACAACAATGGTTTGTATAAGCAAAATCCCACTTTAAACACACTAAATAAGCAAGATTGATTATTTGCTGAGTGAGCAGGCATAGATCACAATTATTAGTCCCCTCTGGTAATGGAGCAGCCTTTATCTTTAACCAATATATAGACAGCTCTAGCTGTAAATTATACTGAGAGAGCCCAACTAGTGTTTTGTTGTGAAATTTTAAATGAGGGTTGAATAGTTTTATCAATATAGCTGCATCCTGTTGTTGCAGATTCTATTGAAAGTTAAATGTCTGTCCCTCATCATTTTTTTACTTCTATCATCGGCTCATTCAAACATTCAACTCAGTCTTTGACATGTATATGTTATTCTGAGAAGAAGGGGAGGGAGGGGAGGGGGGGCTGTAGCCAATGTGCAAGTTGGAAAATTATAAAAGGAAGCCTTCCATCTAGTGCAGCCATAAGGGAATACAGAAAGGGAGCAAATCAAGAGCGGTGATTTCCAAAATGGCCCGGCCATTGAATGACAATAGCCAGGCCCCTCTGCCTGTCTCTTTTTCTTTCACTGCTGCAGACTACAAAAACTAACATAATAAAGCAGGCAGAGGGAATGACCGAATGTGATTTATTATGATTAGAACAAATCATTGTGATTTAAATCTGGCAGGAAAAATGTCCGTGGTAACTGAATTTGTAGTTGTGTGATTTAGTGTGACTTGTGTCCCTTTGTTTGCTGTATTTTATTTTACCATTGTCCAAAACTGGGCACATATTTTGCAACCACTGCTTCTTCTCCATCGAGTCCCTGCCGTTCCTGTCAGCGGGAATATATACACTGAGTTTATCGTATTTCTTCTAGAAGATAGCATTTGTAAAAATACATCATTCGAACATTTGAGGGGGCACTGACAGGCTGACACAGCTTTGGAAGAGTTAAGAAATGATGAGCCGTTTGGAAAGGCCCAGCACATGACATATAAAGAGTTAACTTAATTTCAATATATTAGTCATTAAAAATGTTTTTTTTTTTTATTTGATTATTTTCCCTATTCAAATGCTAAGCTGGTGTGCTTTGTCAGAAGTATTGCCAATTATATTTTCCTCTAGGTCATGGCTCGGTATTTCTATAGCCACACTTTCACTATCAATATTCTTTAAATAATTTTCCAGAAAATAGAGATTTTGTCAAATTATTTTCTAAATACATGAATTACAATAACAGTGTTTTCATTATTCCTCTAATGTACTGTAGAGTCTGCGAGCAGCCCTACATCCGTCAAGGAAGAGAAGATTTTTTTCAATAAATAATTCACCACTGATAGCCAGCCCTAATGTCTACATGAACAAATCTCTCAGTTACAGCCATCTTGGGAGTAAGCCAGTCCAAGAGCATACTTAATAAACAAATACAGGGCCTGACAAGCTCTGGTTTCACTGATGTCTTTCCGAGAGGAAAGTATTTGAAGACAGTCGGTGAAACAACATCCTTTCTGTGGGTGAAGGTTTAGGGGTCAGGTGTGGGTTATTGCTGCGAGAGCGAGTGGTCCCGTTGCATTGTTACCGCTGATACTCTGGTTAGATTTACTGTCCATTTTACACACGGCATAATTTAAGTTTTTCTTTGAAATAATCCGATATTTATGTTCCGACATTTTACGATCTTGCACCATTTAGTGGGAATTAAATGTCAACGCATCAAAGATCAATAGAATGCATAAAATATGCAAGTGAACAAATAATTTCCCTTATGATCAAAAGTATATCTCTACACTCCGTAGAAACTGTCTTTTCGAGCATGTTGTCCTCCGTGTCCACTGCTCGGACCAGGGCTGAGTTAGTATCACAGCCTCACATCGACCACATGTTCTCTGGGACTAGAAACATGATCCAGACATGATTCCCCTAACCCGTTCCTCACGGAGAAATGTGTGTGTGTGTGCCTCTGCAACATCTTCTCACGGAAATGTACTTGTCATACACTACACAATCTTTTGTAGCGTAACAATAAATTAGTATTTCCCCATAATGTTAAGGTGGCACGATAAGGGTCATTCTTTTTTGCTCAGTTTTGGTGGTAAAGAGCCAACGTTGTCTATAATGCATTTGGTATGTTCAGATCAGATGGAAAACATGACTTTTATTTTTGTACAAATTAGTAAAAAAAAAATAATGCCCAGTGTGATCAGGCTACGTGTGTGTATTTGTAAGCAAGCACAATCAAGTGTATGGTCATGTGTATGTGTGTGACTGGACATGGTTGTTGGCCAGTTATTTAGCCCATCTGTGTGTATGCTGCAAGGCTCCCCACATGAAATATTCAAGGTCCAGTGAAAATTGATCTGCTGATCTGAAGTCTGTTTCTGCTCTCTCTCTCTCTCCCTCTCTCTCTCTGACCAGATCCCCGTGGAGCTACTCGAAGAAGGATCCTAATATCATATATCAGTTAGATGACCAAGTTCAGGGCCTGCTGCTTGACTGCTTCAGCTCAGCGCCGGAGCTCAGATCAATGGAATACTGTTGGGGATACAACGGACCACACCCACATACTGATCAGACCCTCTGATTGGATATCACATGGATGTCTTGACCACTGCAATGGCTTTCATGCAAATTGATGAAGGTAATTTTAGCCCCTTAAGTGAAATTTGATTTGCGTTAAGAGCTCTTGCTACTTTCTTCTTAATGTAAAATGGTTTTGATTAATAGTCTGGGAGTCTATGGAGAAATATTATCAAGTGCAACAGTTTAATGTATCTCCTCCACTAAATTAGTGCTGCTCCTGTTTGTTATCCGAGTTCACTGCCAGTGTTTTAGGCATGAAATACTCCTCCCACTCTAAAAGACACATTCATATGTGTTTACACTAATTACTTATTAGGCTCCAGATCAGCTGCCTTCCTATAGGCCTTTAGGTCATTTAATCTGTGCTTTGGAACAGGGAGAAATAGACAGATACATACACCCAATAAACTCATAAAGCCAAAAACCCAAACACTCACTCAGAGAAACTAAAATGTTTTTAGCAAAGTAGCCCTGCTATACCACTGTATCCAGCTATCTAGACCGTGGCTGTTACGTGCTCGCCTAAATGTGTGCGACACTTAACCTCACCTCCTCAGAGCGGCACAGCGCTGCACCCTAAATGAAAAACAATCTGAGGAAACAGGGAACAATCCCAGGCAGGCTCCAGCGGGCTGCCATAAAAAGAGGGGCTGCCTCTCCAGCCTCTCCCTCATGCCTTCAGCTTTAACTCTATGGGCTGATGAAAGATCAATGGGCCGACTGGGCAGCCGCTGCTGTGCCTGCTGTCCGCCACTGCACCAGGAAGCAAGCCAATTACAAAATACCAGGAAAAAAAGGAAGAATGGGAACTGAGTGATTAGTGAAATAGTTTTCTCTGTCTGTGTGTGTGTGTGTGTGTGTGTGTGTGTGTGTGAATGTTTTCCTGTTATCTCTCACATATGCTACGTTCAGCCCACTGCAGCTTATTTTAAAGAAATGTTGAATGTTTCCAGCCCGTGGATCATATTCCAAACTCATTTTGACCCTGATCTCTCCCTACATCCCCCACCTTTCCTACCTCACCCTCTTTAACACCCCTTTAACCCTCCGCCCCCGGCCTCCAGGAGCCTCACGCCAGATCTGTACCAGCTAACCAGCCCCCTGGATCTACGGCAGAAGTAATGGGGGTTGGCGCTGAAGTTTGGTGCAAACACGCAGCAGCAGACAAACAAATCATGTTAAGTCTCTGCTGCCACGGCTGGCAGCACACTCAAAGGGGAGCCGGTGCCCTGCCAGGGAGGAGGGTGCATCCATTTTCCCAGGGAGGGGGTGAGGGCGAGGGTGAGGGTGAACACGAGGGAGGGTATAGCATGGAGGGGAGGCCTGGTCCTTATCGAGCCCGGATCACAGACACCTCCGCCCCTCCTGGCAGGAATGCATACAGCCCCTGTGGGAGGAGAGAGGGAGAAGAAAGGAGGAGGAAACAAGCAGACATTATGAGGGGAAGTAAAAGGGGAAAGAAAAGAACGAGTGAGGGAAAGTGAGTGACTGAATGAAGGAGGGAGACACACACACACGCACACACAGAAAAAGACCTGCCCAGCTTAGGAGAGGGAGTGTCTCTGAACATACACACACAGACAAAAACACACCAATCACAGCACTCAACACACCCTCAGTGGATTGAGAGCACCACTGGGAGAGCACATTGGAAAACAAACAGGGCATTAGGCTGCTTAAATACCATTCTAACCATGCAACTGTGGTTATCATTACGTCAGTTCAGTAACAGTTTCAATGAGAAGTGTGTCACTGATGACAGCTGAGGAGAGATCCGAAAGCCAGTAGTGTTGTTGCATAGCAGAGAGGTGTTACACGTGATGTTGTTAGACCCTCACAAAATGTATTTTCAGGCTGTGTGTTCGGGTCATTAAGTACAAACGTGAGGAATATCCCCAAAGAGTAATTTTGATCTCCTAATGACTGATATTTTTTTACTCGTTTTCCAAAAAAGGAACCCCTCATCTTAAACGTGTCCCCTATGAGACCGTAGTGAACGTTTTAGGTATCATGGTTGCAAATAATCCCTCTGTGCCCCAAAACAATCATAGAAATCAGGATGATAGGATATTGAGTGTTTAAAGATACTCAATTATGGGATTGTATAATATTTCTGCAGCCTCTCCTGGGGATGGAAATAATAATTTCTAAGGACTACAGAGAGGCAATTGTGATCTTAACATTGCATTCCTGCATGCGGGCTGCGAGCTCTCTGCGGTTGTGTGTCAGTGCAAAGAACAGATTTTGTCAGGTGGATAGTGGGGTTTAGGGGTTCATTTACAGTTCATGCAAGAGCATTCCATGCAATCTTTACATTTCCATCCCCCCCCCCCCTCTTCGCTCCCTCGCTTATCGCACGGTTCTTTCTTCTCTCCTTTTGAAATGCTAATATCTTCGAAAGATTACTACTTCACTGTTGACAAAATTCCCTTTTTAGTTCAAAAAGTAGGCAGCTCTACCATATGTGTATTCTGCATGCTTTGCTGAATGCCAAGGAGCGATATTTCCATGACGGACACGTGAGTCACACAACAAAGTACGTACTGTATCTTCTGTAAACGGATTCCTGGATTGCTCTTCGGTGTCTCTGAAATGTCCTGCTGTCTACTGTGATATAATCAAAACACATACAAACACACAAGCGCTTACAGCCGATGCAATACCAGAGCAGCTAATCCCCTTCTTAACACTTAACATAACAAGTCTAACAAAGAAGAGAGAGTCAGACAGACAGGCAATGAAGGCGGGAAAGTACTTTATTTATGCCAGCCAAAAAGTCAGTTGTTAGTTTACAAATAATGCTTACAAAGCACAACTTCAATTTGTGGCTAAATATTAACTTTTTTTTAACACTATGAATAACTCTATCGACGTGATAATACACAGGGTACGGATTATATTAATGGTATACTAAAAAATATAACAACATTGTGCTGTAGTTTCTGGAATGCTTCATTTGCTGAGAAGACGCACCTTTTGGTTAAATAGAATAATTCATTTTCAATAGCATAATTAAAGTCCATAGAAATTATTAGCATTATGATTTAATAGGCAGACCATTTTAAAGATAATTGAGTAAGTTAAACATGAAAGAAGATTATCAATTGTGAACATTGTGGTAATTTATTTATTAATACTTTAATTATAGCACACAATAACAATCAAATGTGTGTCTGAATCATATTAGGATAAACTACTGTACAATTCATAGCTATTCAACAACAAGTTTTGTTTTATTTTTTTTCTACTGTATTTAAAGTTTTATTGTTAAAAGAAGTTTATTTTATTTAATGATATTTTATTCCAATTTTGGAATAAATCTATTTATTAAACAATCCATGAATTATTTCAAAACCAATCAACAGAGTTTAAGATGATAATTACTTTAATCCTCTTGTTCAACTAGTGTTTTTTTCCCCTGAAACTATTAATGCCCGGACACACATAACGAGTTTTCATAACGAGTTAAGTAAAACATATTCATACTATAAATAGATATGTTTCAGACACCCAGCTACCCAACATTTTTTGTGCAACCTACTGTATAACAATGTGTTCAAGTTTAATATCTGTTGATTTTAACAGAATAAAAAAGAGCTCTGTTGCTGAATAATTTAGCAGAAGTACCTCGATATATCCAAAACAGCAGCATACAATTTTTTTTCTCAGGCGCTTTCTTCTTTTTCTTGCTGAAATGAGAATTATTCCAATCTCCGCAACAGAGCCTCAGCCCAGACCAGAGTGGCAGCGAGGCTAACTTATTGCTAGCACATGTGACCGGGTGAGTGTGTGTATGTGCCACGGCCTGTCACACAGCTTCCCCGTTGCCTATCAGCCCCCTCAGATGGATCTCTACCGTCATTAATGCAGGGCCACGGCAAGCGCATGTCTCCACATGTTAACATGGGAAGCAAACATCTGGATTATTTTGAATGTTGTGGGTCCCCTTTCCTCCCACAAACCCTTGCCTGCTCTTTTCTGGTGTCCTATAGGCGCAACTCACACTTCGTCTTTCTAGAGGATAGGAAGTGGTGCTGGTGTTGTTGTGGCGAGGGACTTCAAAGAGTTTGGGACGTCAGTCATGAGCAAGCAGAGGGCAGAACCTGGTCAATAGCCCCTCTGGGGGGACTTTAGGTCTAATTTCAGAGGTGCTGAAAGTAGGATTTTATAGTATGCCATGTCCTAAGGGCCTTTTGTTTGACATGCTTTTTTCGCTGGACAGAGGCTATTTGCAATGATACTCTGGAAGTCGATGAGTTTTTTTCTATGCTGAAAAATTAAAATCACAACATTTGATCTCACAGAGCATTAGTGGAATTCTGATATTCAAATAAACATTAAGTCAGAAAAAAAAATGTTAAGTCATAACTTAAACCTTGTGTTTAAATTCATTATATATTCTTTATCTAACTTGGAGATGACGTCACTCAGGGATAGCCTATAACAGCCGGCAGTAACCCCAGTTCACTTTAATATTGATGTCTCCATCTCCTTGTCTCTCCATCAGCAATATATTTAATGGTCACATTCTGTGCTTATTCAGCACAAGAAAAACGAGGGCAAGGTAAACATGCCAACCTGAGAGCACAAGACATTAGTCTTGTAGCTTGAAATAACTGGATTGCATTTAATGAGACGTAAGTTGAGAGGGCAGACATTTGTTTTGTTCCTGACCGCATGTGCCGAATTAACTGACAAACAGTGAACTTCTCAGACTTTGGGACTGCATAGTGTTCCAACAGCCATCAATACTAGCTCATGATCTGTAGTCGTTGTCAGCCAGGAGGTCGTTTAGAAGAAATGCACATTTAATGGCTTGATCCATTGTGATTGGAGTGGTTAATTGATGATCTGGTTGTAAATTTCTGTCTCATGGCTGTCACTATCTCTCCTCCCCTTCTTTCATCGTTCTCTCTGTTTATCCTTCTTTGTCTCTGCTCTTCGCTCAACATGCCCTGTCGCTTGTGTCCGTGTCTCCCTTGATCTGTCCTTTCTCTTATCAATCGGGAAGTCAAATGCACGGCGCTCTTGAAATATTCACAGTTGAAATCCATCTAATTGCCCGGTTGAAATTCATCTAGCAAAATTATTCACATTTATGCAGTGGGAACTGTTTGTGTTGGCTGCCAACCAGCGGCGAGCTCGGAGCATGCCAGATTTGGAGGTTAAGGGGATGCTGGGGTGCTGCTGCTGGTGCAGATGTGCCGCCTAATTACAGATCCCACCATGCGGAAACTATTCTTCTCAACCATTTCAAAGCATCTGCAATAGGTGTCACTGCAAGGTTAAACCAACTTCAAAATGCAAGTCCTGTTTCCATTCCTCACTGCTGAATTGATTTTTGTAGAGTTGTGTGCCCCAGCAAAGAGGAGGGAAAAAGGTTTTGAGAGAAGGAGCTTTGCAGCCCTGGTCATGGCTCACATTAGTGTCTGCTGTTGTGCCTTTGACATGAAACGGAGGGAAAGAATGTGCATAGTACTGGGTTGCATTACAAATGGTCATTTTTTTTGTCTGTATTTCAAACATTTCAACTAGTGCTTCAAGTTGTAGTATATTGCCTGAAGCCTTGTAATAGGATTTAATTTTCAAATCATTGTAAAATATGATGCTCTCAGAAAATTGTGTTTATGGTTAACTCACGGCAGAGAACTGAAAACCGACCTGATTACATCTTATGCTGATTTGGATGCTTTCTGGGAAGGTATTGATTTCGTCAATTGCAGTAGTTAATGGTGTCTTTTAGATAGTAATTGAAACCTGGAAAAGAAAGTATGAGGTTTCATGTTCCTGTAATAACGCTGTAAAATATACAGAAGGAAGTTATACATTGTGGCCCTTAACACAAATATTTATTCTAAGTATTGCTGTGAGAAAACTTTCCTCTGAATGAATGTCAGTTGAAGCAATATACCCTTTGTGCTCTGAACACCAACAGCAGTTTAATGTTGAAATCCAGACAAGGTGACACATAAGCTATAAGTGGTGGACAGCTGAGTAAAGAGCACAGAGCTCTGATCACTGGAGGGACGTGATGGATCAAAGGCTGAAAAATATGAGGTCACAGGTTCAGGTGTATGGCAGTATATTATAGTGTAAAGCATCTGTTTCTGAATCTATTGGTGATTGTCCTTTCATAATGTCTGACAGTTCAATTTTACCTTGAAAATTTATAGCAACTTGTTGCTATTACTGTTTGCTTATTACTGTTATAAGCTCACAGAGATGAGACCGTGTTATTTTTCCAAAACAGAAAGTTAGTTCCTAAAGGTATCTGTATATCGAATGTGTGTTTTCTACTCTGGAGCAGTTGTTGTGACTTCATTAACTTTTGCTCCGCTGCTGAATTTCTTGCGTACACACGGTTTGAGCTTGTCTACGTCATTTTGAATTCTATAAGCCAAATGATTTTTTGTGCATTTTTGCATTTTGTGCACAGTGATCTTGAAGTCCATTTTTAGGAAGCTGAGAAAGAGACACCGAAGGAACGACAGTATGTGCATTTGTGTATGTGTAGGTGTGTTTGTGTGTGCAGCCCTACGTCTGGCCAGCCGTGGCCACATCTGTTTGTCATGTTAGCACTTAAGCGCCTGCAGGAGCCACGATACTAAGTGGAGACAGAGTCCTCTCTCCCACTCTCTCCATCTTCCCTTTCTCCTAATTACATTTGTTCATTAATCCATTTTCTGCCCACTTCTCTTTCTTGTTTATGTTCGTGCTCCAGTGGGCTTCTGCCTCCTCGGACCAGCAGACAGTGACCTTTAAGGAGATGCCAAAAGACTCTGTAAGACAATGTTACCCCTTCACCCTTTCAGCATGCACACACACACACACACACACACACACACACACACACACACACACACACACACACACACACACACACACACACACACACACACGCACACACACACCCATGCCCAGTCACATCTTGGCCCCTTAGTATCCCCTCAGGCCATCTCCTTCAGAGAGGCTAATGGAGTTAGCCTAATGTCTGCACAGCGCCAGCCATAAAACTGATTTGAGGCTAAAGGCTTGGTGCCGAGACCACCACTCTGCCTACAAAAAAGAGATGTGAGTGAGATGTTAAAAGAGAGCAAGTGTATCTTTAGAGGAAAAGAGGCTTGGGTGGCGGTGGTGGCGGTGGGGGGCAGGCTGGCGTAACTAAGGCAACTGCAGACAATCTAATTGGTATTGACATCCTTGTCTCGGAGGAAATTTGACATCTAAGGGCAAATCATTCTATTTAGTCGCCTGAATAGTCTCCAAGGCGGGGCCTGAGGAGCACAATCGCGCTGTAGCGTTGTTCTGGTCCTCATGTCTGGGCCAGCTCTGCCATGCAGCAATCGATCCTAATCTGATCGGGGGAGGAGAGGAGGATAAGCGCTATGGGGAGAAAAAAAATGACAATAAAATCAAAAGCTCTGTTGGGGTAATATTTAACAAGAGGGAGTACAATTGGGCCCCGCTGGGGCGGCAGCCTGTAATGCACTTGTGCTGCTCTAGCATGGTTAATGTATAGAAAACCCTCGGAGTAATGGGTCTTCAGCCAAGGTGGCCAGGCTTCAAAGAAATCTGCTTGCTTTAGCTAAAAGACTGCCAGGCCGGGCCGCCAAAGACCTTCATTCTGTTAGAGCATCAAATATGGCCCCCACTCAGGACACACAGACACCCTGATTTTATTATCCTCACTCCCCTGAGAAACTCATCTCATCCCTCTTTTTGTTTGTGTGACTGACCATCAATGTGAAAGAGGGAAGTGGTGCTGTCCGTCAAATAGGCACACACTGCCTTTTTTCAGGTCAAAGAGGAGTAAAGGGTATCTGCGGTGTCCGCACTGACAGCATTGAGGGTGGTGCTTTAGGCGACATTTTACATTAACTTGATGCATCAGTTTCACAAGACAAGTTGTAGTATAGCTGACGCTTACTTTATGATAAAGAACTTGTTATTTTGAGTTTTTTTTTTTTATCTTGTATATTATTATCTATATTGCGAAATGCCAAGCTTGTCCAAAAATGACATTCATGCAAGAAACTTGTCGGAACTCTGTGAAGTATTCACAACTGAGACTTATGGCAGCTGTTTGTATGAAGTCGGTTTTCCCCAAATCAAGCCATCAATCTCCCAGATTCTGACCTAAATTTCTGGCCCCTTCTGGATGCATCTGGAAATCCCATCATGTGTGCAACATCAACCAAGTGTGTGTGTACCTAAAAAAAAAAAAAAAAAAGGCTCAGACATCGGGGTAATGCATTTTCATCATCTCCTCATCACTGAACTCGGTTGTATTGTGTTCGCTGTTGAAGGCCATGGCTGATACTGACTGAAGATCTTGAAAAAGATAATAAGAAGACCTTAATTTCAGAATGTCTTAGCACAAATATCCCCCCAAAAAGTACTTTGTGATACAGCAGTTTATCCTTCATAAAATTAGAGTTGAATAGATCCATACAGGTACTTCTGAATTAATTATTACTGCAATGAAATACAAACACAGTGGTATACTGGTAGTGCTACTTGCGATAAAAGTTGTTCATACACGGCAGTAACGGTGAAAGAAGAACTTCATTATACGACTGTCAGTGAGCATGACTCCCAATCAGGTGGACATTGTTAAGAAGTCAGTGTTATCAGGAGAAACCCTGTTGTTTTCCTCTGTGTCTCCCAGTGATATGGCTCTGGTGCACTCAGTTTGAAGCCTGTTTGATTTAGACTGATCATCTTGTGCCTGCTTTTATCCGTTATGTGAGGGCCAAATGTTTTGTTTTATTTTTTGGTCCTTACATTAGCAAAGCTATCTTTGAGTTAGGTTTAGAGTTACTGGGTTTATTTAGCATTTGGTTTAGTTTTACAGGCATTAGTTAAGGTCAAGTTTATTATTACATTTAAGTTAGGTCTGAGTGGTTAGGTTTAGCTAATGCGCTAAATTCGCAGTTTGTGGCTAATTGATTACGAGTTGACTGAAGATGAAATTTGGCCCCCAGAATATAGAACTTGTGTGTGCAATGAATGATGGGAGGTATGTAGCGCTAGGTTGTGTGTACACATGCACGTTGGCAGCCATGTGTTTGTGTGTGTCTGTGAGCCAGAGAGAGAATGTCTGTGTTAGTATGTGATGAGGGTGTATTGAGCTGATGGCTGCAGATATCAGTCCCAGATACTTAAGTCATAAAAGTGTGTCTCGGAGCCCTGTGGCTGTGCAGGCACTGGTGCCTGATGTTATCACAGCGGCCACTCTATCAGGACAGAAGAGTACAGAGGCATTCCTGTATTACTAGGAGCTGGTGTCAGGCCTGTAGCTGTGACTGGGGGCTGGGATGGAGGCTTGAGCGTGCTGCAGGAGCGCATTTATACAGTTGGGGAGTGGTGTGGGAGGTTGCCACATTACAGGACAGGCTGTTGAATTATTTACAGCAGGGTGTTATTAGGGCTTTACTGTGCTGGCTTGTCAACAGCTTAACTAGACTAACAGGGCAACAATGGGAAACCAAATAAAAGTTTTGCGTTTCATGATAGACTCACACATCTTTCGGAGCATGACAAAGGCGGCATTCACTTCTTACCTACTTTCTTTCATTACTGGGAACAACTGGGTTTATCAAATGGACACATTCGATAAAGGCATTAGGCAACGCCCCCAGAAGGCTCAACTGTGTATTTCAGTGTCCCAGAAACCAGAAATGCACACCTCCTTTAACAAATCTCACCAGAACGAACAATGCACACACTGTTGCCAGTGATTAGTTTCATAAGAGATGCACTGAAGTTTACGTTTTTTTTGAGAATGTTTCAGGTGCATGATTTCAATATTTTAGCAGCTATTTATGTGATGTCATGTAATAATTGTACTGATGGACTGTTTAGGTAGTTTAATATATACCAAATTATTATGTTTCAGCCCCATTCTCAATCCCAGGGCGTCAAATACCAACGCTTTGTATAGGCCCTTGGCGTCTGATACCGACGCACAAGGCCGTGTGAGACTTACTGGGCTGAGACTTACCCATCCGCGTCATTATTAGACTCTCAGAGGAAAGGCACCAGGAGTGTGATGACGTAGTATAATGAAAACATGGGTCAAACAAACACAGAACTTTCCACTAGGAGACCAGTGTTTGAGACTGTTTTTTGTATTTTTGAAATTTCACTTGTGGTGTTTGTGACGTGTTTTACATACTTACATTGTTTACTTTTTACTTTATGTAGTTATTCTAAGCCCAACTATGATGTTTTTCTGAAACGTAACTAAGTAGTTTTGTTTTTGTTTAAATTCACAACGTTAATCACAAGTTTACTCGAGCGTAGTGGGCTACCTAGTGCGTTAGAAAGTGACGCCAAGGGGTCTGACAAAGTGTCAATATGTGACGAGTTGTAATGAGAACGTGTTGCATATGTTAGAAGATGATCATATATAGAAAAATAAATAGTCTTCAAATACTGTAGAAAGTAGTCAAAAGTGTAATGTCTGTCTCTGAAATGTAGCAGAGGAGAGGTACAAAGTAGCATAAAATACTCATGGATATTATAACCTTAAATATGTACTTACTTGAGAGAGAGAGGGATGAAACTACAAAGAGTGAATTTTAGCTCTGTAACTTATCCATTATACCTGACAGAGTGAGGATTGGGTGGAGGCATATTTAGAGAAACAGATGGTGGAGCAAACATGAGGCTGACTTGACAGGTTATGTCTTCATCACCGCCATTCCCTC
Organism: Ophiodon elongatus; assembly: GCA_016806645.1. Classification (NCBI taxonomy): domain Eukaryota; kingdom Metazoa; phylum Chordata; class Actinopteri; order Perciformes; family Hexagrammidae; genus Ophiodon; species Ophiodon elongatus. The sequence continues at coordinate 1,072,031 of JACSYO010001905.1, forward strand.
ATGTCCTCACTCATTCTCACTGCCTCTCTGTTCTCTGACCAGTAGCACCTAGCAAGCCGGAGTGCAGAAGGTCAGAGGTCTCATAACAGAGATGGCATATCGTCACAGGGGGAGGGGGGGTTTATCAGCACCTCTAGGACCTCTGTATGCCAGCAATTGTCTCTGCCTGGATTAGTTTTGTATCCAGTTACGGACTTTTATTCCCGTGGAGTCAAGTTCAGCATGGCACTGAGGGCCAGCAGTGCTGCTGAGAGCCCGGTGATTTATGTATTGCTGAGTGAGAGCAGCAGGTTCAAGTCAGAGGTCTCCGGGCAGGGTAGTGTGCACTACATGTTTGTGTGTGTGCTTGGATATGTGTATGAGTCACTGTTGCTCTCTGCAAACATAAACGTGTGTGAATGTCTAAGAAGCCGCATGAGGGCCAACCCAAAGCTCCAGGCAGGGTGCCTTGATCTATTTGGCTTGGAGAGGCTTCATTCATTTGACAGCGAGCATGCCTGGAAGAGTTTTGGTTAGAATAATGGCTCTGAGAGGTGGGGTCATCTCTTTATAAGCCATGCTCATTGGTTGAAGAGGGACACGGAGTGATGGGTTTTGATGATGGACTTACTTTTAGAATTCTGGAGATGTTTTATTTCTTGCAGTTTGTAGAGCTACCAATTGGATAACTTCTCTACAACAATAATCAGGAGGGCTTGGTAATCATATGACACACTCATGCAAAAAGTGGAAGAATGCCATGCATGCAGCACTCCAAGACCCTGCGATTGAATTACTTAGGCACACAAGTGAGGTCACTTCCTCCAGGTAAGGTCCCTGCCTTTTTCTGAACAGGGATCATGGTCTACTGCCAATAGCAACAACATGGCCTAATTAGTCTGCAGATTTCAACAGGGGGGCAGTATCATAGTTGAAAAGGTCTAGCATTTGCACACTTTGTAATGACTTTGAATTTTATGTTCTTGGATGTTTATTTTTGGTTTATTCTTTGAAATAAATACTGAACACATCACATTTATTACTGACTTGCTTCTAAAATGTGAGATGTTTAGTATGTTTGACTAGGTATCCACGTAATCATCTAATGATTACACCTAATCTCAAATCAACACGAAAACACTTTGCCTCTTTTTTTCTCATACTTTCAGTGAATGAAAGGTTTATTGGTTAAAACTCAAATGGAATAGAGCAAGCTGTCACAATTGGACCAATAATCAATTAAGACATGCTTAAAACAGCCTTTGCTTCTGCACCCTATATCCACCCGTATCCATATCCATATTCCTTTGAAATATGATGTCCTAAAAATGGAGCCATATTTATTCTCGATGGTGCGTTTTGGAACCCTGAGATATTTTAAAATGGGGCATCTGTCCTGTGGCCTGGTCAGCCATCTGGATAAGACGGGACAGGGAGATGATGTTAATGCACTTCATGATGAGAAAGGAGGATGACACCTTTGACCTTCCCTAGCCTTTGACCTCTGCAGCCAATATGGAACCACTGACGCTATGGGTTTCCTATATCTAGCATATGCTGGCCAGGCCGATACGTTAAAAGAAATTCTTCATTCGCCACACACTGTTTATATAGCCGCTCCCTCATGTTGTAAACAGCCAGGCTGTAAGAAAATAGATATTTACTTCACAGGCTTTCTATTTGATTAGAGAGAGAAAAATTGACATGCATATTGGATATGTTGCTGTGCTTATTGCCACAAATGCTAATGGAGAATGGGTTGTAGATACCTGAACAGTGTATACAACATAGGGTTCGAGTTGAGATTTCTTTGTATACTGTTGGGCCTTCTGTAATCATTCCCTGACATTTGTATGGGTGCATGCGCACCCAGCAGAGATTGGGTGTGCACATTTTGCCAACCCAACAGAGTTTCGGTTACATATCACTGAAGCTCAGGTCCACTGCCATGTAAGAAGATCTGACTCTAAATCACTGTTGCATTTTCAGGAACCACCACTAGAGTGAAAAAGCTCCTGTTGAACCACATGTGCTTCTCTCTTGCATGATGGCTGTGACTCCTTCAGTAGCCGCCTCGCAGTACATTGACATTTATATAGTGTTTCCCTTGGGGTGCAGCCAGGGAACCCAAGGTGGCTGGAGTCCGGGGGTGGTGTGGTATTAAGGTGGGGGGGTTTATCTTTTTACGTGTGAAGCCATGGTAGCTGAGCCCTTGTCAATGGTAGCCTATGGGCTATGACAGATCACTTTTCCACACTGAGATTTAATTAGAAATTAGAGAGCACATCAGTTCTGACCTCAGATTCTGCACTGCTCATGTTGTCGAGAGGAATTCTAAGAATATTTGTGAACTGGAACGACCAGTCCCAATCTAATGTAAAATAATTATAATAATAATAATCCATTAAAAACTGTCAGAGCGGACGTTATGATGAGAAGATCCACGGGAATGTCGCGAATGGTAGCAATCAATTTATTATAGGTTAGCTTCAGTTTATGTAAAAGATCGTTAAAAGGTTTAAGTTGCCTCAACTTATTGTCAATTAAAACATAAAAAGTGACCTTGCAAGTCACAACAGAAGGATTTCTTGACTGTTGGACACACACAGGAATTAGTTGATTTTGGCTGAAGAATTTTGTGTGGACAGGTGAAGCGTGTGCAGTGTGTTTTCTTTTAATTAATTGTGCTGCTAGCTACATTCAGATATGATATTTAGATGGAGATGAAAGAAACGGTACCTGTCAATCAACAACAGTAGTACCTCCGCTTCCTGTACACATTCAGTCAAAGAACTGATAGCTGGCTGTCCGGGTTTCATTTCCAGTCATCTGGCGAATCCTGTGTGCTAAACATTGACCTTGTGACCTCTGCTCATAACCCTTGACCTGTGATGTTGACCCCTTGTCCAAGGGGATGGGTCTCTTGTATATCTAAACTGGCCGTCTCCATTGACTACCTGCCAGGCACCTGCTCTGAGAAATGAAGCCAAGGCGAATGCCTCTCTGGGGAGCCTTTTTGGCTCAGCAGACAACAAGGCCTGGCCTCAGCCCTGCATTTGAATGGGCTTTGAGTGGCCCTGGTAAACCAATCTCCCTAATTATCTATTGAAAGAACATTCTTTTTCCTTGCCTAGTCATTACCTTGATTTCAATTGCTGAAAAGTAACATGGAGGAGCTAAAAAGAAATGAGAAAGGATGGAGAGGATGTGGAAAAACATCCATGCATGTATGCACGCACACACGCACGCACGCACACACACACGCACGCACACACTTAAGACACATATAGAAACACAAAAGACTGTGTGTCTTCCTGATTTCATGAAGGTTAATTGAGGGTCAAAGGCAACAAATTTTAGATATAAATCCACGATATGGGTGCAGGTCAAGGCAATAAAGAGAAATTATACATGAATATATGGCCTTTAACTGCACTTTGCTGTAACAATAACTGCTGTTCGGGCAGGTTGCTGGTTTGCCCCCAAATCATTACACCTTGTGGATTTACAATAGTAAGAGTTTAATTCTGTTATTGACATCAAAGGTGCTAGATTCCAAATTCAGAGCATATTGAGGCAATCCGTCAATTTCTATGATTGACGGATTGCCTCAATATGGCTCTCAACATGGCGACGGCTGAGCCGGCAGCTAGGAGCTAACGGTGCTGACAGCACGAAGATTGCAAACAATGGCAACAGTGCTGACGGAGCTAACAGTGTTTTCCTGGGGAGGGGACTAGATGGTGGGCGTTACGCTTCTGCGAGGACGCCGTGGGTTAGGACGCCGTTATCAGCAGTAACCGCCGTATGAACACAGTGCAGAGTGGTGGCGATTAGTAAGGCGCGCACATACACTGGGACATACATGCACTAACATGCACATGCATGACCAGACTGGCTACGTAAACAAAGCACAGAGAAGCTCGGATAATCACACAGAGGGACACTTCATTCTCTGCTTCGAATTTGGAACCTGGAAGAATCATTTGCACAGAGAAGCTCTGCTTGCATTGTGACTTCTAGCTCCCAGTTAGACAGTTTAGGCCTATAATGGAGTAAAGAGAGTAAGGCTCATATCTCATGAGGAGGAACAACATCAGAGCTCTTTGTTTATCATAGGACACATGGTAAAGCTGCCTGAGCAGTTGAGAAGAGGAATGGTTAAAAAAAAAAAGAGGGTAACTGGTGTGTGCGTGTGTGTGTGTGTGTGTGTGTGTGTGTGTGTGTGCGTGCGTTACATGTGACTCATGGGCGATAAATGTACCTTGTAAGAAGCACATGATTGGCATGTTTGCCGTTGGGTTTCCGGTAGTTGTGCACCCCTGAAATGATATGGTGGAAGTTAAAGGATCACCCTGAAGTGCAGATGCCAATTGTTGAAACTATGGGTGTCAAGTAATCATGCACTTTATTCAGCCGTTTGTTTCAGTTCTTAGTAGTAAGGCAAGGCAAGGCAAGTTTATTTGTATAGCACTTTTCAACAACAAGGCAATTCAAAGTGCTTCACATAAAACCATTAAGCATCAAAACATAATGCAAAAAAAAAAAGAAGATTTAAAAACAATTAAAAACATTAATTTAAACATTGAAAACAAAATTAAATACAGTTAGTAAAACATTAAAAAGCTAAAAAATAGAATAAAAGTTGCAGTGCAGTTTAAGAAATAAAATACAGTAGTGAGATGCAGAAATTGATTAATATCCTTGAATCTGGTTCAATTAAAGGCAATAGCAAACAGAAGAGTCTTCAATCTGGATTTAAAGGAGTTTAGGGTCTCCGCAGACCTGCAGCTTTCAGGGACTTTGTTCCAGAAATGTGGAGCAGAGAAACTGAACGCTGCTTCTCCATGTTTAGTTCTGACTCTTGGAACAGAAAGTAGACCAGTCCCAGATGACCTCAGGGGTTGGGATGGTTCATAAGGTAGCAGCAGATCAGAAATGTATTTAGGCCCTAAACCATTCTGTGCTTTATAAACCAACAGTAGGATTTTAAAGTCAATTCTTTGTTGGACAGGAAGCCAGTGCAAAGACCTCAGAACTGGAGTGATGTGATCCACTTTCTTGGTCTTAGTGAGGACTCGAGCTGCAGCGTTCTGAATCAGCTGCAGCTTTCTGACTGACTTTTTACAGAGACCTGTGAACACACCGTTACAGTAGTCCAGTCTACTGAAGATAAGTTTTTCCAAATCCTGTTGAGACATAAGTCCTCTAATCCTTGCTATATTCTTCAGGTGATGGTAGGCTGATTTTGTAATTGTCTTGATATGGCTGTTCAGGTTTAGGTCTGAATCCATAACTACACCTAGGTGTCTGGCTTGGTTTGTGGTTTTTAACATCAGTGATTGAAGCTGAGTACTGACTTTCAATTGTTCATCCTTGCTACCAAAAACTATTACTTCTGTTTTATCTTTATTTAATTGAAGGAAATTCTGGCACATCCAGTTGTTGATTTGTTCAATGCATTTACTCAGACCTTGTATGGGATTATAGTCCCCTGGTGATATAGTTATGTAGATTTGTGTGTCGTCTGCATAATTATGATAACACACTTTGTTGTTTTCCATAATCTGAGCCAGCGGAAGCATGTAGATGTTGAACAGAAGAGGCCCCAGTATTGAACCTTGGGGAACACCACATGGCACCCTAGTCAGCTCTGATGTGTAATTAGCTACAGACACAAAGTATTCTCGGTCCTTCAAGTAGGATTCAAACCAGTTAAGTGCTGCGCCAGAGAGTCCTACCCAGACCTTTAGTCTGTCTAGGAGTATGTCATGGTCGACCGTGTCGAATGCAGCACTGAGATCCAGTAATACTAAGACTGAGATTCTGCCACTGTCTGTGTTTAAGTTGATGTCGTTGAAAACCTTAACAAGAGCAGTTTCAGTACTGTGGTGCTGTCGAAGGCCGGACTGGAAAACATCAAAACAGTTATTTACGGAAGTTGTTCAGCTGTTGAAAAAACACTTTTTCTATTATTTTACTTAAAAATGGGAGGTTTGATATTGGCCTATAATTTTTCATTATTGCGGGGTCTAAACTAGCCTTCTTTAGGAGTGGTTTAATAACTGCAGTTTTTAGGGCTTGTGGGAAAACACCTGAGAGGAGCGAGGTGTTTACAATTTGTAGAAGATCAGTCGTCATGCAGTGTGAAATATTTTTGAAAAAGTGTGTCGGTAGAATATCTAAACAGCAGTAGGATGATTTCAGATGTTGTATAATGTCTTCTAGGTTACTTTGGGTGATTGAATGAAATTATGTCATGATATTTGAATGGATGTTATTTAAAGATAGTAGTAAATGATTCTCTGTTATAATGGGTTGCCCATAATGTGCTGTCTTTTTTTATCCGAATTCCATCAACTTATATAATCCATCATGGTCAAAGCAGAAACCAAAACAAACCACTTGAAAACCAAAACCTTTCACTGTACTTTGTGGAGAGTTTCAACAGGAGTTTTTAAGAGATAAGTTTCGCCTGCATCTGCACCAGTTGCCATAGTTAAGGCTATCTACATGCTGTACCGCTGGGTCAAGAGCATGGAGATACTCACTCAAGAGTTGGCTCTCCGAGCTCTAGGGCTGTTCTCAGAAAGCACTCAAGGCTTGCATGCAGTCACCATGTAGTGGAGGAGATAAGATGGGACAGATGTACCCTTTGAAACTAAATATAGGTCACACCAAGCTGCATTTAGGTTGTGTCTCATGCCCATAATGTCTCTGTTTTGTGCCTATTATTCTTCCAGTGTTATGGGACTAACTTAGACTATATGTTGGTTGAAGTGTTTTCACATCCTCTCCTGAAAACAGGAAGGTAAAGAGGTTCAACAACACAGGGTGGATTTGATCCTTTAGCTTCACATAGACCCCGCCAGGAATAATGTGATATCTACACTGCAGAAATCACCATCTTGGTTGTTTTAATCTGCTTTTGATCTGAACTCCGTGGCAATTGCAAACTCATCAATTTCTGACACTCTCAAAACATTGAGAGATATTAATAGAGATAACATAAACAAAATAAAGCGATCTATGAAATGTTGCGGAATAAAGTAACTAACACGTTTACTTTTTCAACAATTTAAAAGAGACTAAATGGCATGTTGACAAGGTTGTTTTTTTTGCAATTATCTATTTGTTAAGTGCTGCGGTGGTCTGCAATCTTCAGACATCCTCTCATAAAAAACTGCTGTATTGCAGTCTTTGAACTTTTCTGAATCTCTGTCTATCTTAAGTTCTTTAATCTCCGCCAGTCTGTCTGCTACAACAGCAGCACCTCCAAATCTCCTCCCAGCTTTGGACTGGAGCCTCAACTGTCCACACTTTGTGATCCCAGGACACACATGCACATGCACACAGACACACATGCACACAGACACACACACATATCAAGTGCACTTTATAAGCTTTTGTGTCTTCTTGTAAAATGCTGTGTTCTTGTAATTTTTCTTTGTGTTTATGACTGTTTGGCATAACAAACTTCAATGCATTTTTCGTTGAGACCGTCAGACACAACACATTTATTCATATTTCAGCAATGCTGCTCTCCCATTCATATGACCACAAATCTTTTATGAACGCCTATGGTCATAGTTGATCCACAGTTACCTCTGACATCTGGTCAAGACCTCTGAACCCCACCAAAAAAAAGGCTTCCAGGCTTCACTAGCTGGTTGCAAAATAATGTATCGTGATGTGGCGATGTTCACAGCAAATATGACCATACTCACAGCCCCAGTTTGGTTTCTGTCAGAAGCAATAAGCACTGTCGGTTTCAGCTTTGACTCCTCTCAGCTATCTCTTATGGAGCCTCTAGGCTCTTGTCTTCTACCAACACCACGCAACACCACTCTGCAGATGTCAAACAGCTAATGCCAAGCAAACCAGCCCTGCTAGTGCCACACTCATGGCTTTGGTTCACATACTATCATTATTTACACATTTCTTTATATTTATACATACAATATTCACATGCAGACACACATATTAGAACATTTAGGGTTCCTTGATCTCCCGGATTAGACCCCATCGGCCCTCTGCAACTTCAGAGGTGCTCCAATAAGCTCTCTGCAGACAGAGGTTCCTCAGTCACATCATTTATCTTCCAGGCCAGGACCACTTCAAGGCCCTGGGAGGTGCACAGCGCTGAGGTCAGTGGTGGGGGTGGGTCTGGGGACAGGAGTGGAGAGACATCAGAGAGGGATCCAGCATTACTGTTATCATTAGCGTAATAGCCTATATAATGCCATCAAAGGTTACTTTTGGTGACCTTTGATGGCATTTTACATTTTCTTTTAGGCGGCAAGGTTTCGTTTCTGAAAATAAAACGCATTTATAATTAATTACAACTCATTTTGGTTAGGTTACATGTTATGCTGAACTAGTTATTTTCCCCTTTCGAGTGTTTGAATGACAAAGTAAATCGATGCCACTTTGTCATTAAGGGAGCAAGTGTTTGGTTTAGTTGGATCAAACAAACGGATCCTGTGAGTGTTTGGATCTTTCACTCATGATTCACCCTCCTTCATGCCAGACTCCTAAAAAAGATTCATGCTTTTCCAAAGCTGGCAATATTTCAAACTGATTCACGAACAAAAAAGCAACAGAAATGTACAAGTCTAGATCAAGATGAACTTTCATGAAGCAATAAGTCAGTATCCAGTGGCTAAACACTTCCATACGTCACATTCCAGCAGCTGCTTCACAATAAATGCATTCCACTATTCCCTTGAGAAACTATGTGTGAAATTGTGTTTCTCATCCTTTTTTCTGGTTGTTCATGTTTTCGAATTGATTTGATTGATTCATTTGAAGAACTTGAACAACATGAAATTGGGTTAATTCTGCTCTAGCACAGTGCGATACATCAGTCAGTGTTTCTTACGCATCCTGTATAGCTGTGTGGACGGTTGAGGGCTCTGTGAATCGTTTCCAACCCTCTCTCCTTGTGTGTGTGTGGGTGTGTGTGCATGTACTATGACTGTGTATGGATGGAGGTGGGGCTGTGGGGTGAGTGATGACACTGGCGGTGTAATCCCACCGACATCTGCTTCTAATCTGCAACATGAAAAAGACACTCTTGTGACCCCATACCTGCCCCCAACCATCCTCTACCCCCACCCCACTCCTTCTGCCCGACGTTGCTCTCTCTCATTTGAACCCAAATCAAACAGCGTATCAGGTTACCAAAGGTTTCTACCGCAACTTGCAATCAAACATACAAAAGAAGGAGTATTTATTCATTTTCTCTGGTCTCAGCCAGGAGTTTTACTTCACATCTTGTTTTCCAGCATTTATTTTTTGTTATCTAACAGAAAAAGAGTAGCAGATAACTCTTTTTTTCCAGTGAAGATCATGGCAATCTTTTAATTTCCAAGAATAAAAGTTGCTCACCGATGACCAAATGCAAGTAAATAAAGTCAAAAGTGGCAACAGTTTCTGAAAAACATTTCCTGTTTGCGTCACTCCAGGTTCCAGATTGAGTTGACATAAGAAATAAGGGAGCGGAGAGAGCACTTGGGGTTGCAGAGTGTGGGTGGATGGTGCAGCAGCATATGGGGACTTTCCAGTGGATGAAGACGGCCTCACTGGAGGAAAGTATTTATTCAGGAGTTACATCGAGAGAAATAATACAGCAGCCAAAAGCCCGCCTGAGCGGATGAGCAAGAAGAGGATGTGGGTGATTGAAACATGGCTGCAATTTGTTTTAACTGGCTGTAGAAATAAGCATGGCAGAGCTCTTAGGGCTTGGTAGTTGTAAATCTGGAGTCGTGCAGGAGTATTGTCGGTTCATAACCTTTCTCTCTTTCTTGCTTTCTCTCCCTCCCTTACGCCTCCCAGGGGTACATTTAGCTGGGGAAATGGAGCTTTTCTTCCCTTTATTTGACTTCCTTGTCACTGGCAAACTCTCTTTCCCCCTCTTTCTTTTTCTCTTTCTCTTGTTGTCTGACACACACACACACACACACACACACACACACACACACACACACACACACACACACACACACACACACACACACACACACACACACACACACACACACTCGCCTTGACCCACGTTTGCAGGACCCCTAGCTGTTGGTGTGCAGACCAGTCGTGGGAGGACAAGGACACAACACAGATACATTAGAGTAAATCACTTCCCCCTTTCAGCCAACAATGGTTCTGGGAAGTCGTGTAATTCTTCCGTTATCTGCATTCTCTCTGTCTTCCTATAAATGAGTATTTTAAATAATTGCGCTATGGTCAGTTTACATGTATACACTCACATTTTGTACTGTGTGTGTCCAGTTCTATTTATGTCGGTGTGTAGTTTGCAAAAGCAGTCGTTTAATATATTTTATTACACCCAAATTACAAACAAACAAACAAAAACTATCTTGCCATGTGGATAGTTTGGCTTTATTTGCTCAGGTTTTGAGGTATGCATCCCTTACATTATTGCTTCCTCTCTAATACATGGAGGTGAACGGACTTTCATTTATTTTGCTTATAGCTTTGAAAAATGACATTTAAAAGATTCAACAGTAGTGTGTCTTTCCTGAATCACCCTCCCTGTTCCTCAGGATAATCTATGTAGACAGTTATGACATTTTGGAGATAAATAGTTTTAACAGCATCACGGAGACACCGGCTCTTCCTTCAGTGGGATGTAGTTCCAGTGAAAACGTTTGACAGCGAGGTGTTGGGGTTATCCAGAGTTATCAAGACATTGTTCCTGTAAGGACAAGTTGATCATGATCTTTCAATATTGTGAGTGGCACAAAGGGAATTCCATCCACTCAATTGCACTGGGTTGGCGCAGAGAGACCAATATCTTTAAAATGTAAAAAAAATTATAAATATACGTATGTAAATACCACTTTTTAATTTTGTAATGTAGCTGACTTGCTCTTTAATGATCCTAATTCTGTTTGTGTGTGAAGAAGAAGACAGAGATAAGATGGAGGCAACAAAAAAAAAAGAAATTGAAAAAAAAAGTAGTTATGTGAGCGGATCTCTCTGTTCACACCTCGGTTCAAGGATTCTACCTCACCAGCCCCCTGGCCTGTTTACTCACCCTCTCTCCCAAAGAACACACACATGCACATCCACACACTTTCATTTTCTCCATCACCTCCAATATCCCCTTTCCTGATTCCTTCCTTCCTATAGGAGCTTTGACTGAAAAGTGCTGCAGTAACATTTGCACACAGGTCTGTGGGTTACACACTGCTGCATCCCAAAGAGCTGTGAGCTTCTCGCTCTCCGCTTTGGGTCAGTACTTAGGGTTTACACAGGGGGCAAAGGTGTTAATGCTACAAGCTTTAAAGAAGTACAAGATGTCTTCACTTCAGTTCTAACAGGCACCCTGGGTAAAAGCTGGAACTAATCTGAAGTGTGTGTGTGTGTGTATGTGTATGTGTGTGTGTGTGTGTATGTGTATGTGTGTGCGTGTGTGTGTGTGTGTGCGCGAGAGCGAGGGAGAGAGAGCGAGAGAGAAACAACACACAAAGTATTCAAAGCAGAGAAATGCATTTATAAGAAGGTGAAGTTCAGAGGTGCTCTTGCAGCTTGACAAAAGTAAATATGGCTGAAATTATTTCTGTAGTGTTGAGGTTTCTCACTCTGTTTACAAAAGAGAGGGGCTTCCACTTCCTTGCTTTCTCTGTGATTCTATTCTGTGCTGCTTTAGTACAAACAAGGCCAATTATTCTGCACCGTGAGCATGCAGGGACCCTGAAATAGCCCAGGTTGCTGTCAATTAATGTTTTAATTGTATTTCCCAGTAGATATTACATGGATCTCAAATGTAATTGTGTTCTTTATACACAATCAGAACTACAGACATTTATGATTCTTTACGTTTGAATTTAACATACTTTGTCTTTATCATATTTTGTTCTTTACTTTACTTTAATCTTTACTCTGCTCCAATGATCTTTATTTTTTTTCATGCATTTAGCAGCCTCATTATTTGTTTCTATGCATGCGGAATAATCTTTTAAAACCTAATTGATTGTGTGCTTCAATGGTGAGAATATAAGGGTGCATATGTAAATATATGTCAACAAGTCACAGTTTCATCTTTGGTCTGAAAGGAAAAAAGTATATTATGCTTTTGACAGTAACATCAACAACCACAATTAACCTGGTTGCACATTTAGTTTAGCAAAAGTTGGCTTAGGTCATAGCACTGGGAATGAAATGAAAACACATTTGTGAGCAAATCAATTTTTATGACCTTTGCGTGTTTAATAGATATTCTGAGGCAAATGCAATAAAGTGGCCAAAGCCAATATTGTATGCCATGAGGGGTGGTGGAACAATTCCAAATAGTAATGTCACCTCTACAGACCACGCACAAATATTATACACGGAAGGAGGTCTGGAATCAAAGTGCTTTGTTTACGAGTGAATATGTTTGATTAAACCCATACAGTACTGGAAATGACAAAATGCCGTTTTTTGTGCAGTGCTTTTTAAAATATTTTGCAGGGATGAAAGCAGACATGCACATGCACCCTCTACTCTATACATGCACATAAACAGTCTCTCACACGCACACACGCACACACGCGCGTCATCCTCCTCCCATCTACAGCCAAGGGAAGTAATGAAAACAAATGGCAGAGTTCTATTCCCGCTGGGACCTGAGGAGGAACTTAGTCATCAAGCTAATTTTATTCTTGTCTGGCCCAGAGACTCCATTTCCTCTGGGTGTTTTTACAAACGCCGGGCTGCACCACGCCATCGGCCAGTGATGGATATGAGGGCCTGATGGCCGGATGGCAGATGCTGGCCCTGTAACTCAAGCTCCAAACACTCGCTGATGACCCCCCTTGGACCCTGTGCGTTCCTCACTCAATGCAATGTTGCTACTTGGGTGTGCATATGCAAACTTGTACTTTCTGAAACAAACTGTACTTTTATTTCCTAGGCTTAAAGATAAGTTTAGATACAGTTATTGTATTTATTGAAGATTAAAGTAAAAAATGTTACGCATTATGCAGAACCAAGACAATCAGCAATGCTTTGTGCTATGATTCCCTAGAAAGAATCATTTCTCAGCCCTGATGTCATTGTTGATTTTTATATGGTACTTTTTATCTGCTACTGTAAATCTTAAGAATATTTTCTGTTGCTTTTTTAGAAAAATTAAGATTAAGAAGGGAAAAAAACAAACAGGCGAACCATAATCTACCACTGTATTTTAGGGCAATACATTACAGCAAGTACAGTAGAGACAGTAAAGTAGGAGCCAAACATCCTAAACAAATCACAGACATAGTTATAGTTATGTCATTAGTTACATTAAGTTTGCTAACCATGTAGTTCGGTTATGAGCTCTTTCATATAAAAAATTGAAAATACATTTTATTACCTCTTGGCTATCCTTCCCTTCTATGTTACGAGCAAGAATCATGTTACAGGCAGCAGCAAGTTGTAGTTTAACAGCTTAAGCAGTGAGAGCTCCCCTTTCTGCTGCAGGCTACTGAGCAGAGACGTCAAAGGGCCTAAGCCTGCAACAAATTAATTCATCACGTAATTTGTTACCAGTTTTAAGGCAGACACATTTTCACAGGAGTTTCCCATATAGAAGGGGAGATGCTGCTAATGTCAAAAAGTAGATAATAGTCATGTTTCCATTTCAAAATGATCAGACAAAACCAATCCCAAATGATTAAAATATCTATATGGCGAAAACGTTTTTGTGTGAAAATGTTTAAGCACACAATCGAAACATGTCACAGTGTAAATTGATTGTTTATAAAAAAAAATGCCAATTTTCCCCCTCTTTAAAATGTAATGTTTAACAGCATATCCTGCGATCTATTTCCCTGAGATTCAGGCATAATTGATTGTTACACTTCATCTAAAAGGCTGCGCGGGACAGGGAGCCTATTCTTTTTAACTGTGTAGATTAATAATAAATGCTAAAAACTCTAATTTTGCCCGAAGTTGTGGCTCAAGAGGGGGGAGGCATGTCACAATGCTTCATTGGGTTAGCTGTATTAGTTGGTACAGTATAACATATTCCCACTCTTGCTCGCACCAAAGTCCCATTCTGCGACATTCGCACAGCTGGCAGCAGAGGACACTTGGGACGGAGCAGAAAGAAAGCCAAATGGCCTCCTGTTACAACTCCTCTGTTACCAGCTTGAAGCCTTCATTCCAATGCATGGATTATTCAGTGGCTGTACCCTTTTAGTCTGGGCTCTGGCCCGCAAACAGCAAAAATAACCTTATTGTTGTTGATTTGTTAGTATGCAACAACTTTCAGGAGAGAAAGGAAACATTAAAAAGCAATTAATATACTGGAGTGCGAATGAAAAGAGGAGTCGCCTGGGCCTCCAGTGGGACTGGCGTTATCTGCAGCACGACCTGAAAAATGCAGAAAACATGGAAAAGATGGCTTTTAGTGTGACTTCTGCTCATCCCCGCGGATGGATGACTGACAGGAGGGAGCGAGGGACAAACAAAGGCTGTTTACGATCAGCATAATCAATGTGACATCAGCACAGCAACATAATGCGCGGGGGATGGAGTGGAGCGGGGCTGGAGCACAAAATGCTCTTTTTAATAAAACTACAATGTGTTCCTTTTTGCGATTACACCTTCCTGATCTTTGCCTGAAATAAGTTTTTCTCAGGCTTTTACCACCCGTCATAGAAGCCTTAGCATCATGGCAGGGTATCGGTGGCACCCACTTTAAAAGCAATCAAGTATGCATTTAAATTTCAAGCTGACAGGTTCAGCACAGGTCTTCCGTGCTTTATTGTAAAGAAAGCGCAGCTCCTTCTGTTTCTTCACTTGAGTGTTACCCACAACTCATCATAAAACGCGGAACCCTGGCTTGAGATTAAAGGTATCTCACATTACTTGAATGGACCCAACATGAAACGGCAGATAAAGTAGAATTAGGCTTTCTATAAAAAGCATGCGATCATCTTCACATTCGTTAGTGGTGTTTCTACATGTACGGCGGAGCTCTCATCTCGGCCTTTTTTGCTCTGTTCAAAAGGGACTTATGGGAAATTTACCAGCTTTCAACACATTGACAATTGGTGGGGGAGTTTTCTGAAGTACCTTGTGCTCACCACTGTTCAAAGGCGGTTTTTTTTTTTTTTTGCGAAACACGATGAGCAATAATTTTTCCATGTTTGTCATTGAAACAGTCTATAACCAACACCACACTCTCAACACACACACACACACACACACACACACACACACACACACACACACACACACACACACACACACACACACACACACATGGGTGTTTACGAAACAAGTTTTTGTTCGGTCCCTCTCACTCCCTCACTATTAATTTGGTCCAAGGCTAAGATGAGGAGGCCTTCCCTTCTAGTGGTAACCACTCAAACCTTGCATACTTTTTCCATTACAATAGATGAAGAGGAAATCAATTTTGGCTGTGTTTCTCTCTGGAGTGGTCATGGATTATTTGAGAGCAACCAAGGTAAAGGTGCTCAGCAAAAATGCAGGACTGAAAAAAGACACATTGTGAGAGACGTAGAATGGCTAACCTTGGTCTGAACACCATGGTAACAGGGCACAAAGAGCTGATAGTGATATTTTTAATCAAATCTGGGAACTGAACACCTGAAAAACTGATTATTACAAAAAATGGTAACTGAATGAGTGAAAAAAATGAATGGAAAAGCCCCATGAAGGTTAATCATTATTACATGATTGTGTTGCAAAGTACAGGTATTATAAGTAGACATTTTTCTACTAATCTAAATCTCGACAATTTAATAGTGCCAAGCTACACAATATACACCAGTGCTTCAATCATAACAACCAAATAAGTTCATGAATGACTCTTTTATTTTTTCCCTCCTTTAGCTACATGATGTGACATGTGTTGGGCCTGTGCACCAAAGCCCAGGTGTCATGGTAGCCACATGATGGCTTTTTCCTACTACAAAACCCGTTCATCATCCAAGGGGCCTGTTGGGTTTTATCTCTGCCTGGCTTACTTTGAAGCACTTGATCCTGTCTGCCATTTGGGGCTCATTGTGTCATGGACGAGGTCACAGAAAGGGCAGTATCGCTGGCTGCTCTTCCTCCTCCAATGCGTTCATCGTAGTCTGCCTATAGGCTCCATATTCCCTGTGATATTAGATAGACGGAGAGATCAAGAAATAGAAAGATAGATAACTGGAGAGAGAAAAATGGGGAAGTGAGTGTGGGGGTGGGGGGAGGCAGACGGACAGTGCCAGGAAGAGCTGAATCAATTAAGGCACATCAAATCAAGAATTCATGCACGCTGAAAGTGACAAATATTGGCTGAGGCGGTCAAAGCTGTCAGGGCCTTGACATAGCTTACCCCCCATCATCATCATCATCATCAGGATTGTCATCATCTCTGTCTCTCTCGTTCCTATTCTTTCTTGCTGGTGTTGCGTGAGTGTGTTCCTTTCCTAATATAGGGAACACACACACATCCACAGATATAAGAGTACAGTTCTGCGCGAGCCAATAACTGAGACCTGAACCTGGCCTGTACCTGTGTCTTTAAGGCCTGATTCACTTTAATCCAAACTGGTGTAGCCACATTTGAGAGCTGAACCTGACCCAAGAAGCTATTGTTTTTATTTTATCATTCTATTACTGACTATTAGCAAGCCAAGATAATGCAACACTCTGGCTACACCTCTAATTTACATATTTATGATCTAAACTATCCAGCAGCTGCTCCACCAAAATCCTTCTTCACCCCTTGTTGAAATGCTTAGCACTGAATCAAAAAAGCATGTAAAAGAAAAATTCTGTGTAAAAAGGAAGGATACAATAAATCAGTTCAGGCCCTCAGATCCAGGCAAACTGCTGAACTCAAAGTATCACCCATTACAACATTTTTGGGAGTTATCAACCCCTTTCTGCCCCCAATCTCCCCTTACTCCTCCAGGTCACCCTGGTGTCATCAGCTGGCGTGAGCATATGTCTGACACCTCCGTCTGTCTGTCTTTCCGTCTGTCTGTGTCTCTCTTCCTTGTCTGCTCTCCAACCCCCAACACTCGTGTCACTGTCCCTGTCACTTCTGTCGGCGATGGCCCACATCAACATGTAGCGATCACTTGATATGTTTGTACGGGGATTTCGGGATGAATGTTACCGTGTTTTGAGAGAGGAACATCTGGCGGGGGGAAAAGGTTACAGTATAGGGATACCACCAGAGCCCTGTGCAGATTTCCTTCCATCAGATAAATCAAGCCAGCAAGTCACTGCGAAACGGGAGGGGAGGGATGAGAGGGTGAGAGGGAGGGAAGGAACGTTAACTCAATCCTGCCTGAGAGGAATGGAGTGCTTTGTAAAGGATGAGCCTCTGTAAAATGGCCATCTCTCTTTTGGTGTGCACACCCCTGTGTGTGTGTGTGTGTGTGTGTGTGTGTGTGTATATGTGTGTATGTGTGTATACATAATATTTATATATATATATATATATATATATATATATATATATTATCTCAATTCATCATTTGTCACACGTTTTATCCAAAGTGGTTGGTCATGTGGTGCAACAGCAACAAAACCTTTACTGCATCACTAGAAAATACCATAACCACCTTCAGTGCAGCATTGGCTAAATGACTAAATGACTAAACCTCCACCTTTTTAAATTATCCGGTTTTCTCCGAATGACAAACATTGAGGATTTGGGGAAAAAGTTACATTTTTGAAGGGAAGTCCACATGCATTTGAATGATAACTCTCATTCTTCATCAGCCTGGAGTGTTTTTTTTTCTTTCTTTTAATTGATGTACTCATATCAACTTTATAAATGCCTAAATACAGATTGATATTGCAATTTTAAATCACATAGGTTCACTATTCTTAAATATTTCATAATGATAAATGTCCCTCCTCAGCCCCACTGCAGACCAATGACAAGAATGTCAGAGTACTCCTTTTTTGACCACTGACAACAAGCACTGGCCATCATAATATCCCTCCATCCATCTCCGACCCTCCCTCCTACCATCCCTTCTTTCCCGTCATGTCAAGGGAACAGAGGAGCGAGGCAGGGATGAGTAAAGCACATGTCAGGAGACGTAAGGGCTTCTGTGGTGGCCGAGGAGATGAAGCTGTCAGAGGAAATGCTGTCAGCGCCGACACCCAAGTATCAAGGGCATCTCTGTGTCTTCCCCTCCTCTGTGCCTGTCCTCTGTTGCCTTGCTTAATTACACTGCATGTACGCGACTACTGCTATTGTCAGGGGCTTGACGTGGCTGTACTGTGGCATGCATGAAGCCAAGTTTTGACACAGTGCCCTGGAGACTGCGCTGTGTTGTTTTGATGTGCTGTTGAAGGCTTGTGTGCGGAGGCAAGTGAGCTGAGATAAAAAAAAGGGGTCACGCATGCTCTTCATGATTGAAAATAATTCAAAATTGGGATTTTATGGGAGTTCATATACATTTATTTAAGTCTGTGTTTGTATGTCAAATGATGTGCACTTCCCAGCATGCTTGAGCACACAGTTGTCACATATAAGATATACCTCACCGGTGTTACTCCTAAATCAAGATATTCCACTTCAGTTTCAGAATAGAGGAGTGAGGTTGTGCTCAGGTTTCATGTCCACGTGGTGTACTGAATGCACAGCTAATGCAAAATGCCTGTCCAGTATATGTGTATGCATGCATAGTATTTTTAAAATGTGTGTGTGTGTGTGTGTGTGTGTGTGCGTGTGTGTGTGCGTGTGTGTGTGCGTGTGCGCCTGTGTGCCTGTGTACAACCAGCACAAGTGGTGCATGAGGGCTGGCAGTGGACGCATACTTCACACCCCAAATGGACCAGGAAGTAGTTGACAGCTCTCAGTGCCCTGGCCTGCCGCTAATTTCTCCACTTCCTTCCTGCTAGCCTAGCTTAGCATCAATCACCTCTCTCCACTTGCATTGCTAGTGCAAACCAATTTCCTTAATGCTGATTGCACTGTAAACCAACTCTCTTCACCCGCTCTGGCTCTTATTCCGCTTTAGTCGTTCATTCTTTCTGTCTTCCCTTCCACAGCTTCCTCTTGACTTGACAAAGCAATGAGTCAACTCCTAAAAGCTGCTTAGCTGGAATAGATGACTGAAAACGTCTGCCATAGATTCTGCTTCTACTTTTTAAGATTTGCACCCATTGCTGCAGTGCATGTCAAAATCTTGTAATGTTCAGCTATAAACTATAAACTTTTTTATAATCTTTTTTCAAATTTAGAATGACATTTTAGTTCACCTCCTCCTACTTGACAAGAGTGTGTATCATACACAATCTCTAAATCAGATCCAGAAGATTTTCATTGGCATTGCATGACTTCTAAATCTAGAATGCAGAGCGCTCAGTAAACGGGTGAAAGGGCTGCTTCCCGCTGAGGCATGAGAAATTCCCTAAATGTTTCTCGAGTTTTGTAGTCATCATCAACTCAAGAGGAGGCTAGCTATTTCTCACCTTCGGTGAATCTGTACACCCAGCCCTCATGTGAGGTTGAGAACTGTGCCAGAGGCCAAGAGCATGTGTGTTTACATGTGCCTGTGTGTGCTCATGCTTCCTTTTAACTCCAAGGCAAAGGAAGTGAGGTCCCCACTCTGAGACAGACAGGGTTCTTCCCACTACAGCAACATAAGTGATGACAAGTAAACCAGACCACATTTTAAATGTCCCTTAATTGTTTCTCAAATTATGGTATCGCTGTCATGTGGGCCGCAAACCACTAAAATCATGACCGGGATTTTGTCAGTGCCGCAAGTAAACAAAAATGTATCTCACCGTGAGGGAAGTTAGGCCTGAACACAGCAGCTATCAGCTCTCACCTCATCAATATCCTTCCAGACAATTATGGGATCTAGCGGCAAGAATTCTCTGCCACCACACCTTTTCACATAGCACGGGCCCTCCGACCGAGTGAGGGAGAATTAACACCACATCAGTCTATAAAAAATGTGTAAATGGGCCTCCATGTTATTTTTGTTTAAATCAAAGGACATTTTAAATGCATGCCATGTCAGTTGTCATTTATGAGGAGGTTACTGGCTCTCTCAGAAATTTGTGTTCAACAAAGTTTGGACAAATCTGGCATTCCAATGCAAACATGCTTGAACTGAAACAAAAAATATAAAAGGTACTGTTTTTAAACAGTTTTCCAAAGAAAACATTTAACAAAAAAATCTATAAATAAAAAATCTAAACAAAGAAAATTCTAAAAGATAATGAAAGGAATAATATTGCAAGTAAAATCAGGTAACCAGTGAGTATAAAATGACATATTGACAAATGTTGCTCAAGATGAAAATCTGCCGAATGAAGGTTAGAAAATACAAAACAACTTTTTCATATGTGTTGGCTTGAATTTTCTAAACACTCCACCATGCTCCTCTGACACTTTATGCTCTGGTTTTTCTGCTCTTGCTTCTTCTCTCTGGGTGTATGTGAAACTTTTGCAATCCAGTGGCAGATCTTTCCCAGTGGAGAGATTGATGAAGTGCAGTGGCCTGGGGGCCAAGGGAGAAGTAGTCCCCTGCTGGGACTTCTCTCTGGCCCACTGAGCACAACACAGCCACACAGGATACATCACTCAATCTGCTGCTGGCACACACACTCACAGAGGCTCTGCACTGGACAACATAAGGGTTGGACGGCTAGGAAGAAATCGTAGCTGCGTTTACTCTTGTCCTAATGGCTGGTACAGAGCGGTTCATGTTTCAGCCTTGCTCCAGGGCCCACCACTGACATGCTGCTACATTATGTTTGCCTGTGTTTTATTTGGCTCTGTTTGGTATAGTGTAGTTGGATAGGAAGCAAGGGGGGCTACAATTGAGGGCCACTCCAACAAAAACAGTAGAAGGCAGATGCCTGGTGTGCCCTGCTGCACACAAACTCCTGTGTTACGTGCAGTCCGAGCCACAGAAGGAGCAATTTGGTCACTCTGTTTGTGTGTTTTGAATGTGTGATGGGATGTGCAGAGTAAATGTCATCAGGTTCAGCTTCCAAAATCATCTGTGGTGTATAGTCTCCATTGTATATTGTGTCTTAGCATGTAATGTATAAGTGTTTAGGGAAGGGGGGCACGAATGCTGCACGGTGTTGTGTGGCATGCGCGTCACATCAGGCTGATGGATGGCTCAGATTGCCGTGACCAAGATGCCCCGGCTTCCAATGCAAAGCCACTAGTATGAGCAGTGCTTACGCAGCCACTGACTTGTCTGGGACCGCCTGGACTGGCGACATAGTCTGAGAGATTCCCGGAGAAAGCCCCTGGTGCATACACATGCTTGCATGCTGACACACATGCATGAAAAGTGGGGGTTGGGTTGCCCTGACAAATTACCTACATCCCCGACACTCTGGTGTCTCAGCATGGGGGAAACTCGATGGCCTGGTAGGATAAGTGGAAGGTCAGGGAATTGAGTGGAGAGGGCACCCAAAACCCATGCTTTCTCTACATAAGGCAAAGAGGAGGAGTTCTTGGGGCCATACATTTATTTCTAGACTTTTTATCCAATCTATCATCACAACCTGTGCTCATTGGCATGAGGGGCACAGAGACTCAGCACGGAGTATGTGAGAGGTGTACATGTTTATGTATGTGTGGGCATGCATTTGTGGAGCAGCGAAGGCCGGCGTTCCAGACTGCAGGGAGAGGATTAGGAGTCTGGAATGCAAGACACTCCTTGACCCCAGTGCGACCTTTGAGGCTAAATCCCTTGCCCATATCTGTCCCTCATGGGTCATGATCCAATTGGTAGCCCCTTCAGAATGCTGACCTCTTATGCACCTCGTCACTCAGTCTGCTTGAAACATCTCCATTCAACGACAGTGAGGCCTAATCCAGCCTGCTAGGATAACAACTGGAGGACTCTAGTTGTTGACCAGTTCCTCACCGTATGAGAATAACATTTCAAAGCTGAAATTCAGAGACATTTTCGCTAATGCAACCCTACTTAAGGAAATGAAATAAAGATATCACTCTTGTTCTGCCTTTCAAGTGTCCATGTACACCTAAAACATGAATGAAGCGTTTCCCTTTTTCCTATTTTAGAGGCCTGTACGCCTTTCCATTTGCGAGCGTGTCGACCAAGAATGACGTTAATGGAGGTGGAGAGGAACGAACACATCAGAACGGCGGGTGAGTGGCAGTGACACTGAGCAGCAGCAAAGAGCTGGGTGGCAGGCAATCAGAGAGGCTCTCTTTCTCTTTCACTTCAGTCCCACATGACATGGCTGACTAGATAGATGAGAGACAGATGGGTGCCCCGCTCGCTACTGAGGCCCCCTGAATAAAATATCATACTTCTGATTCATTCATATTTCATCCGCATAGAGAAAAGCATTATAAGCGTTGTTTTTAGATGCCAGTCAGATGGCATCTGTTGTTGATCCAGATTCATTCATTGAATTGTCTGTTTACACTCTAGATGGTAAATTATTAAATCAATGCTCATTGATTTAATGATAGACTGGAACACTGAAGTTATTTAATTACAGTAACTCAATTATTTGTTTTGAAACAAAGATGACAATAAATAAATGATATTCAAGTGCAAAAATTACAAACTCACTTTTTCTTTTATTTCCAAAAATATCAAACTATTGCTTTAACGGCATTCACCTGCCTTACCTCTGCTTTCACCACATGTTCTGTTGCTGTCTCTCTGCTTTGTGGCATGATGCTGCGAATAGACTGATGATATATTGCAAGGGAAATGGTAGCATTTTTTATATGTCCCCTGTTTTTTTAAGATTTTGTGGAGCCAAAGGAAATACTTCTACTTCTACTATCCACACAACATAATGCTCACATCATGGTCACGTGCCGATGGTTGTGAGGTTTCCACATTAGTTCATTCAGAAAATTTGTAGAATCCACTGCTAATGTTCGGGTTATCTGGAGTTAAATGAACATACAATTTAAATAGAATGGGTGGAGAAGGGAGAATAGAGATTTAGGATGGTAGGGGAGAGTGACCTGGTCGATGGTTACATCAGGCACCTGTTATGGAGCTGTGGAAGCAAGGAGGGGGTAAAGGAATCTAAGAGGTGGTAGAAGCTGGTCAATAACCTTTGGTTGAAGTTATTATTTTTCTGTGTAAATTAATAATTCAGTGATGGAAGAACAATCAGGACAGCTGGAATTAGATTCGCTCTATCTTTCTTTGTTGTCTTGACTTTATACATCTGTGTGAATCTGAGCCTGTTTGTGCAAATGAACACACATGATTGCGTCGTCTCCAGTGTAAGGCCACCTCTCTGTGCATCTGTCTCACAGGAGCAAAGAAGCAGCTGTGAGGAGCCTGGAAGGTGCCCCTACTCTGCCCCTCACCTGTGTCACGTCTGCCTGCCAGTGCCATCAAGGTGCGTCAATCCTCCGCTGTGGCATCTCTTTACCTGTGGCACTATGCTGCACCTTTCTGGTTTGCACGCTTCTACCCTTCCCCCATCCCTCCCACCTTGCGTTGCTCAAGGCATCTGTCACTCACCTGTCATTTCTCTCATCAACTCCTGCCTTCCTCCTACCTTCTTGTGCCGGCCCCTGCGAAGGCGGGAAAGGAACCATTGGAGCGAAAAAGGTGACCACTTTGCCCCAATTCTGGGTTTAGCTGCTGTAAAGGATGACACATCAGGGAGGTGTTGACTGACAGTGGCATCGCATCTAAACCAGGTTTCTCTATGAAGGCACAGGAGTTTGGAGAATGTACCAGTTAAATATTCGACACACTCATGACAGCTTCCATCTTTAACAGAAATTCATATGTTTGCTTCACATGATTATATCTATAATGATAGAATGCTAAAGATTAAGTAAAATAAGGTCTATACTGATGTTCCTTAGACTGTCCTGTATACAAGTTATAGTTAGGGGGCAAAAAGGTGTTAAAGATGATGTGAGACATGGGATGCAAAAGCTACAGAAAAGCTAGATCCTTTGTTAAGATTTTAATAATAATAATAATAATAATAATAATAATAATAATAATAATAATTAAAATACTGTGAGGACACATTTTTCTACAAAAGTAAAACAAACTATTTTCAAATGTTAGCTCTATTAACACTAACCCATGATTAGAAAGGAAATAAATCTGCCAAAAATGTTCTCTCACAGTAAATAATCTTTGTGTGTCATGGAAACAGAACCCGGACCATCAGTGTTGAAAATGATGATGTGTCATTCATCACCCCACCTGTTTCCAGTCATGTCCCTTCCACATAATCCTTTCACAGTGAGAAAACATATTTCGGTCTTGTTTTCCTAAGCATAAAGGAGGATATCATATTCAGTATCTTCCCATAATTTCAGGAGACCAAGCAACGCACACAGGTTCTTACACACATTTAGTCCTTTGTGGCAGCTTTTAAACACACACCATAGGTTTCTGAAATTTGTTGGTGCCCTGGGGGTCTACTCTGAGGAGTAGCATTGCTTTCATAATTTCCCTCAAAGGTTAAAATGTCAGCAGCAACAAATTTGCCTTCACTAAGCCTACCACACAAGTGAATTCTAATACATTGACAACCTTGTTCAAATTCCAGTCTTGCACTGCATATGGAAAGACCCCACAGGTGAATCCATGATTGATTGGCTCTACTGAAGACAAACATGTCTTGAGGCAAAGAGAAGGAGGGGATAGTTACTTCCTAACATATCTTTTTTTTCCTTTGGAAAAAGTGTCTCTGACCCTCCTCAGCACGGCAAGTCTCCCATGAGCTGGGGAGAGGCTATTCCAGCTATCAGTGGCTAGACCTATCGTGAGTACTGTCTGAAATATTGCACAAATAACGATCAAAGCGGCTCCCTGCACTGGCTGGGCCCAGACAGTAAATCCAGCCTGGTGAGGCCCAGACAGTGATTTTGTTTCACATTTCCGCCCAAGACCCAGGCACATGCAAGGAAGAAGAGAATAAAACAGATAAAAAGAGCCCTTGGCTGTGGCCCAAACTCTGGCCATATCAGTTAGGCTTTGCTGCCACGTGGCATATGGTACAAGACAAACTGTCAGCCTTTTTCCCTCCTGTCTGTGCTTGCTTGGAGATGACAGGAGCAAGAGCATGTTTGTGTCCCGGCAGCAGGCATCAGGCAGGCTTAGCAGTGATTTGGGGGGAAAAGGGGTGAAAGGCAGAGCGTCTTGCTGTGGCGAGCAGTGATGCGTCTGCATGGCTGGGCGTGGGGGGCCACACAGTAGCTGCGGGGGACAGCGCAGTGGCTGCGATTGTGAGGAAACTGCAAATTGATCAAATTGTAGAGGCAAGACTTAAGGCCTATTATCTGGGTCATGTCAATGTCTCTCTGGTCTCTAGTTGGTCACAGGGGCAAGTAGAGTGTGTGTATGTTTGTGTGTCTTAGCTTTAAGAGCCAAAATTTAATTTTTGTACGTGTGTCTAGTCAAACCTTCATGCACATGTTGTTTACACCATGCCTCTGCAGCAAATAGATCTAACAAACACAATCTCTATTAGCAGCAGTGTGATACTTCCCAACACTTTGTGGTGAAGGTGAATCTGAGGTCAAGTCCCCGCAGATCACCCATTTTAAGTAATTACAGATTCGTATCTATCTAACTCTGGAGATTTTTCGAATTATTTACGAAGCTTTCATTGCTGGATACAGAATGTAAAAGTGGGTGAGTAAAATTGAAGCAGCCTTTTCCATATATGCAATCTGACATCCACGAGTCACATTGTTCCCCTATCAGCAGTGATCACGGAGCCAGCCCTCGATCGGAGTTGACTTCAGCAGAGCATATCGTAACTATTAGCCTAGCATGGTGCGTGATCTCCGTCTTGTCTTGTTGCTGAGGGTGCTGTCCTGTGCAGTGTGGGGACACATGAATGAGGGAGGGCGGCGTTGTCACTTGTCACCACGCTTCTGTCATAGTCCACAGAGTTTCGATGGCTCCCTCCGGTCCCTTGTCACTCCGCCTGGCTGGAAACAGCTGGTTACCAGAGCCAGTGCCACGCTAGTTAACATGGAGGGGTGAATGGTACATGCTGGTGTCTAGTCCAGCACTGGGAGCAGCTTAGGCATTACACCAGTTTATTTTATATCTTTTTCATGTTATTATTATTTGTAATACATGTGTGTATCTTTTCGGCTGTATGTTCATTCCAGCTAATGTCAAACAGGTTTAATGAAAGTAGCTCCGGACTCCAGCGACCACACAGCCCAATTCCTTGTAAATCAGCAGTGCTGATATTAGCTGTTGAAGGCTAAATGGCCATTATGGATCCTCAACACTCTGACACGTTGTGACCTGCCTCCTCTGGTGAGGTATGTGGCGCTGTGTGTGGGAAACACATACACACATATACATGCAAAGTCGCTCACTGCTCTGTGTGTGGGCCATGTTTGCAACCACTTACTGACAGGTCAGACTCCCATGGTGTGATCAAACAGCAGCCACAACTCTCTAGAGTTCCCACAACACTCCGCCTGGTGGAGAGTGGACAATAAAAACAAGAGTGGTGGGCTTTCATCACAGGCTTTACCAAAGCCTGGCCTATTCTTGCTCATTCGTTTGGCCTAACCTTGTAAAGGTCAACTCAAAAATGTAAACTAAATGTAGCTGTGTGCTAGGAGTGGCTCAAAACAGCATATACAGTAGATACCGTACCCGTTTTAGGGCACCCAAAATAGTCTATCATTCACAGGAAAACTGCGCACACGTTAGGTACCGTGGGTCAAAGTTAAACTACAGGGTCAGTCTGTAAACCGTGATTAATATTTAAGAATTGCATTTTCGGTCATCAAAGTTTGTTGTTCATTATGTTTTTTGGCTTTTTGCCAGTGTAGAGGGATAGGAAATGTACAACGTGCAAATTTGTTTTATAAACTTCTAAGTTACTTGCTTCATCAGACATATTTTTAGAGATTTTGCCACATTCCTGGATCTTAGCAATTAACTTGGTGAGTGTTGTTATATTTACAGTACGAAAAAAAGACCCAGGTTCTATGAAACTTAGATTTTAATCAGCGTTTCTGCTGCAGTCTCTCTACAAACCTTCTTTGAAACCAGGTACTCGGTTCATGACGACAGTACTTTGTTGGCTGCAGGGGACAGATTTATTCCGACTTGTGCAAACAGTGGTGATTATAAAACTTCAGGCTAAACAGGCTGATGGCCAGTCAGCCAAGAGGTATTGTAGTAAGGAGGGGGCCCTATCTGTAGCGCTATCAGTCCCAGCCCCTGTCCTCCACTAATGGAATTGTCCTCCACCCCAGGCTGTGTATTACCATAGATCTGTGGGATAGTCTCACTCCAGCAGGAGAGCCCAGTGATTTAATAAAGGGTCCCTTTCTGACTCACTTACAACACAACAACATCAAGACCGGCAAGTTCAGACATATAGCAAATAAATAAACAGAGACTTCCTTCGGAAATGGGATGTGCAACTCAATCGGTATGTGTGTGTGTGTGTGTGTGTGTCTGTCTATGACCAGGCTGATTATTCAAATGAGCTGTACCTTTTAGTCTTCTCCAGAAGAAACCAGAATTGACAAGTAGTTCATGGTGTATGAGTGTTGTCAGTCCTCAACCTACATTGAAAGATCTTTCATTCGAAGCAAAAAGCCTTTTCAGACATTACATACGATTCCATGATGAATTTCAAATTATATTTTAGTTTCAGTTGTTGTTTTAAAGCATGGTAGATTTTGAATTTAGTTTGTATTACATTGAATAAAAAATCTCTGGAAAAAAACCCATTATATTGTGTTATTATCCATTTTAAAGTTTTACCAACATCTTCATATCTTGTATGATCTAGTGTGCATTATCTACCATGTATCTGGCCATACAGCCTCTATAAAGACATCCCCAGTGTATAGAAACACTTTTCTTAGTCTTTTCTGACTTGGTGTTCAGCTGGCTGACTGCCAAGGGTGAGTGACAACTAACAAAACAATAGGCTACAGACAATGACATAACGCAATTTAATCCTTTCCACTTGGAATCGATTGTTACACCTTAGGGTGCAACATTTTAAGATTATGTTGCTTTATCCAGAAGTTTAATATATTGTTTTTGAGGAAACAGCACATTTTTGCTCATTCTCTCATTGACTCCAACAAAGCAGTAACCACAATCTGACTGTCAGCAGAATTTAGACTGCGTTTGGAATACTTTATTTCATCAGTGGTGTGAAGGATATGGATTGTCTTGGATTTTAGAATCAATTACTTTATTCTGTCTACATTGCCTTAAGACTTTATTCACATTGCCCAGCAGTCTAGTGAGAATTAATCTACTAATCTATCCCCATGTCCCCAATCTAATCCCTATGTTGTTCGAAAATTCCACTCACTTCAATATATAAGCACAGTATCATATTAAGTTACAGTGGCTCCTCACTAAACACTAATTCTGACCATATAACTGGAGCTTATACAGTGGCATTCCAGTGCAGTATCTGTGTGGGCTGGGCTGGCGGGCAGCCGATGGGCCTCTGGCTCCATGTTACGAGCTCCTGGACCACGATGCCATTACCTCCACACACACCTAATGAAGTTATAGCAGGGCTGGGGCTATAGGGCAACGACTCCCTGTAGATTGCTGGGTCTGGCCCACACACACAGAAACACAAGCACACATAAGTATTCACACAATTACACGCACACACACACACACACACACACACACACATACACACACGCACACGCACGTGTTCAGTGGATAGTTATGTTGCGTGCAGCCACAAACTACCGCATGGTGGATAGGGCAAGCGCCACTAATTTCTCCAACAACCCCTCCTCTCCTTCCATCCCTCCTTCCCTTCTTCCCTAAATTGGAGAGGTGGGGTAGATTGATGTCTTATCTGCTATCTAGTGGGTGGCTAGGTATAGTCTCACTGTCTCTGTGTCATGGTAAACACACATTAAGTCCCCTTGACCACCCTGGAGCACTCGTTGGCTAACTCTTAAAAAGCCCAGGCAACGCAATTATCTTTTATGACCTGCCAGAAAACACTGGCTGTGGGGAGACTATGGAGGTCCACATTCAGGAGGGACACAAGTTGTCACCTGAGTCCCTCTGTCCTGCTGGATCAGGACCAACACATTTAAAGTGAGTCTTAAACAACAAGCACCTTTGACGCCATTGTTTCTCTATCATCCAGTCTTTCTTTATCTTTCTGCCTCCCCGTTATCAGCATTTGTGGTTGATTAATATTTAGTTTACTGTTTCATGCACCTAATCTTGAAGCAATAGCAGTGATTGTGCACACTAGTAGTGGAGACCCGAGTAGATTAAAAAGAGAATTTCTGCAGGGGATGATACACTATGTGGAGTTTTTGTCAGATGCCGTTTTAAATGCTTTATTTTGTGGTCTTTCTGGCCGTGTAGAGGCATGTAATTGTAGTGGGCAGCAATATGTAGATACTGCATGGACAGATGAAGAAGCTGAAGTAGGTACCACAACGCCATATTAGTTTCTTTTAGGCTTTTAGGCCTGTATTAGATACCTGGCTATGGCGAGATGACAGGAAGAGAGAGATGGTAAACGACATGACTCAAACATCCCTGGCAAGATAAAAAATTGGGGACGTGCAGTTCACGTGCAGCGCCTTAACCCCTAGTTTGCCAGAGTGCCCCACAATGCCATAGTTTATTTGAAAAAAACATCTTTATTGATCAGTTTAAAAAAAATCTTATTTTATTTCAGCTCTATTGTCTAATTTCTTTCATACATTTTATATGCAAAAAGGTATTGGAAAAATATTCAAATATTCAGCCATTTAACTTAAATTCTGATTTTCATTCTGTTTTAATTTCTAGTTTTTACTGTGTTCTAGATATAGCATTCTTATTTTTACTAACTTAATTTGCTGTAATTGGTGTTAGTAAAAAAAGAGCTGATGATTTTTAATCAAACAGGAATTGTCTGTCTAAGGAACAATTCTTTATGTCTGCGTCTTTTCTTAGACATTAGCCACTTTACAGAAATGGCCGCTACAGTACATAAAACCAAATGAGGGATGGTGACAGCCAGTCCCTGTGATCTGTTGTATGTTCCTTTATTGCCCTGTGTAGAGACTATTGTCTCTGCTGTAAGGGCGTACCGAGGGTCAGCACTGTAAATCAGTACACTGGGGTTGGTCATTATATACGGCCTTTACCTCCCCTAACTGGTGTACAGAGGCAGGAGCAGGAGGGAACCTACAAGAATGTCAGCTATCAATTTCTGAAGCTCTCCTTCCTGCTCATCTCATTAAAGGGCAGATAGATGGACCTGCTGGCTCCAGCGTGTCAATCAGAAAAGGACAATCAGGAGACTACTGAGACTACAGGAAGTTGGGTTGGTTGAACAACACATTCAAGGGGTAAGATGAGATGTAATGGTGGTGGCTTTTTTGATCGTGTTCATTTTTTTCCATTCTTTCTTTAATAATCATAATAATAATTATGATTATTAATTTTGTACAGCGCTTTAAAAGGTACTCAAAAGCACTTTACATGGTAAAAACAGAAACAATAAAGCAGTTTTGAAAGTGGCGAGTGGAGAATGTCTGAGGTGGGGAGAGAGTTCCAGAGGGGGCAGCAAAGGAGAGGGCCCTGTCCCCCTGCAGGTCTGATACTTGGACAGAGTGGGGGTGTGGGAGGGGTGGGGGGGGGGGGGGGGGGGGGGGGGGGGGGGGGGGGGGGGGGGGGGGGGGGGGGAGGTTGCGGGTGGGAGTCTGTCGGTGCAGGAGTTCTGAAGGGTATGAAGTGGCTCGGCTGTGAAGGGCTTTGTATGTAGTCATGCAATCTAACCTGCTTACACTGGCCACCACTATACTTCCATCAATTTTCTCTCTTCCACCCCACCACACTATTTCCTCCTCTTCACTCCCATATGGTTCATATGTTCATTATGCTTACTACTTCTTAGTGCTTTGACCTCAGTGATTTGTTGTAGGACTCAACTCAGGTCTCCCTTAACAATTAACAGCAGGCTTGATAGGTCGGGACAACCCCAAGCTGAGACTGCATGGAGATTCTGAATGACCCTGAATCATAGATGAATTGCTCTCTACATTGTGAGGGAGAGTGATTTTTATATATATTTATTTATTTACAATCTCCTCAGTACTATGTTTAGAGTTATTGAGTGTATATTTTCCAATTCACTACTTTAATAATAACAAAAATAATAATACAAATAATACAAAACACTCCTGAAGGAAACCCTTTTCAAGACGTTTTAACCACGCACTGTATTCACTTTTAATACAATTCACTGTTTGTGTTACTCTGTGCTACAGCCCTCAAACCCTCAAATGCTACACTCTTATCGTAGACTATTGTGTTTATCATGGTCATGATCAGCGAATGTTCCTCTGACCTTTTGTTGCTGTCCACTGGCAACAATCTTTCCAGATAATATCCCTGATATCAGGAAAGCTGGGGCCTTCACTGAGGGACCCTCATTGTAGTGATGTGTGCATATGGAGGACGTACGACCGCAGGGGAAGAGCCTGGTGCCTGTGTTGGTGTATCTTATAGGACAGGCGGTGTCACACCAGGGCCTTAACAGGCCTACTGATCGTCCCTGTAGAGAATAAGGATAAGGGGAAGGTCTGACTCCAACGTGTCCCCAGGCCCTAAATACGACTGGGGAGCCTGCCCACAGAAGCTGGTGTGCCTGTTTACCATCTTACCAGGGGTCCCCGCAGTCGGCGGCAGCGCCTCGTCTGCACGAACTAGAAATGTCTTGTGAGTACGAGCAAACACGCTGTGAAGACAAGAATATGGAAGCTGACAGAAATAAACGCGGGTTGGGGGAGAGGCGAGAGGCAGAAAGGGAAAGGGAGATGCAGAGAGCGACGGGGGTCCCGAAGTGCTGAAGAGATTGTGCTGGCATGGTGGCCAGAGGCCTTTCAGCTGAGTGGGCACCACTACCTCTCCCTTCTCCCTCCGAGGAGCCGCTGTGCTGGTGCTCGGATGCTGGGAAGCGTGTTTGACACACACATGCAGAGTCAGACGCCGCCGTGGCCTCGCCGCCTGCATTCACTCGCCGCCGTGTTTATCTCTGGCTGTGCGTGTGCGCGCCAGTGTCTGTGTGCACGGTGTCTGTGTACTTTAAATCACAGGCACGCATTCATTTGTGTGTTTGCTTGTGTGTATATTCATTGTTTATTATGTTACCTCAGATCAGTCCTCAGATCTCGGGACCACAGCATCACTTAACTGATGAAATTTCTTACAGTGCCAGCGGGCAACTGTGCATGATACTTGACAGACATGATATATGTGTGGGTTGGTATAGATATAGACTGTATGTTGGAAGAAACTACATACAGTAGCGCAGAGAAAAACAACATAACAAACAAAACACATCCACAGTTTGTTTGGAAAACATCTCTTAACATGCTTGAGTATTTAGGACTCTTTTTGTCAAATTATTTCAAACTTTAAAAAAAATGGATTGCTGGATGAATGTATAAAGTTAAGACTGTGTTAGAGGAGATCAGCCTTAATTTGTGCCATTGTAAGATGTTTTCAATTATAGGTGGAAATGGAAGTGCTTCAAGCCAAAGAAATGTCAACACATCCTGGATTAACTAGTTTCTTTTCCCCACTGGGGAATCCATTCCAGTAGCATGGCTCATTCTGGAGGTATTAAGAAGTTTGGTCTGCAGTTCAAAGTCTTTTTTTCTCTTCTTTGTTTTCTTTACTCTTGTGCTTTAATTCATTCCTCGTCCTTCCTTAATCTCTATATTCTATCTCAATGTCTTTTTATTCTGTCTCCAAAAAGATCCTTCGTCAAACCTTTAAAAAGTAATACTATAAAAGAAAAGTCTCTTACAAAGAAAAGGAAGAGAAAAGAGGGACGTGCGAGATGAGTGTTGACTGAGGAAGGGTAGTGTCTTTTGGGTGAAAGGGGAGATAGTGATATAGAAAATAACAATAAAGCTGGTAATGCAAAGTTTAAGACCTAATGATAACCTATAAATGCATATTCTTTGCTTCTTTCCGCTTGTTTCTTCTTCTTCTTCTTCTTCTTCTTCTTCCAAGTCTCTCTCGCTGTTCTCACTTTATACTAATATTCAACTCTATCTCTCTTTACCACACACTCTCCTGATCTTCCTACTTCTCACCCTCAGTTTGGGGGGAAAGCAGAGCTGAGCAGGGCAGGACAGAGGTTTGGGGCCAGGGTTAGGGAGAGCGTAGCGTCGCCGTGGCGCCGCCGATGCAGTAAAGCGATTCTGATTTGTGCCCACAGCCATCAGTGTCACTCTGCTCTGCTTGTCAGTCTGTAGGAGCATCAAAGCGCGCTGTGCGGGACTGCTGTCACTAACAGTAATAGATATCATTTCAAAATCCTCGGTCCTGCTCATTGTGTCTGGCTCAAGTCAGTGGCTGGGGCCCACCTTGGCCATGGTTGGATGGGCCCACTCCGCGTGCGGCACACAGGGGCCCCGGCGCCGGGCTTAACTGTTGGGTCACGGTCTGATATGTAGACATTCATGGATGGTTAACCCAGTAAATGTGTTGATATGGACAGAGAGCTGGATGGTTGAGAACATAGTCAGGCATAAGTACTGTCATGTGAGGCAGGTTTACGTGTGTTGGAAAGATTTAAGATTTATTTGGCATAAATGCACTGATATGGTCCGTGTCCGGTTTGGTCACTCTTTCAACGTGCCATCACATTGAGGTGTCACACACACACACGCACACGCACACGCACGCACACACGCACACACGCACACACACACACACACACACACACACACACGCACACGCACACGCACACGCACACACACACACACACACACACACACGCACACTCTGTCACATTGTCCTCCTACACCAATCAGAGCCTCTGTACAGCCTCTAATGGCCATTAACTACCCAGCCGGTGGTGCAAAGAATCTGACATCACAAATGTCACTCTGCATTAGGCCCACATTACATGAAGACTCCTTCCAAGATAGCTAGCCTCTCTGGCACTGTGTGTGTGTGTGTGTGTGTGTGTGTGTGTGTGTGTGTGTGTGTGTGTGTTTTTGAACGTGCATATGTACTCAAGTGCTTGTGTCTGAATCTCTGTGGCATTGAGGGTATATGTATCAAAGCAGCCAATACTTTTGAGCCCCTTTACATTTTGTACCGAGGTGTGTGTATGTGTGTGTGTGTGTGTGTGTGTGTGTGTGTGTTCACATTTGTGTTAATTTGTGTTATATATCATTATACCTGTTTGAATGTTCACTCTCAACTAATCTTTCTCATTCACTGAATTGTTCCGTCATGCGCAGCCATACAGTGCAAGCAACTGTCATAATTGTATATTCCATACACAGATCTAACCCTTTGATAAGCCTGTTGTGGCAGCTTTGGCCTTGATGCACCACTGTTTAAAAAAGTAATGCATCATATGCCATTTGCTCAATGCATTTACAATGACTACTATAGACCACGACAAGAACTGGGACATACAAACAGCACATATACCATCTGCTTACAGAATTGTCAAGCAAAACCACAAGCAAATAATAAGGTCAGTCATTGTATCAGCTAACCTAAGAGTTATTACATCCTACAATGTTTATCAAAATATAAATGCTCCACTGATTATTCTGTGCTAGTTCACACACATACACCAACCCTGTCTCATAGAAGTCCTATTCATATTCTACTAAATTGTTTTGCCAAACATATTTTGAAGGAAACAGACTTGCTGCCTGAATTATTGGGAAAGAGTCCAGGAAGTACAACGGTCCTGAGTTTATATCAGCAGATCCAATGAGATGCAAATACATGGTGGACCTACTTAACGTGTGCTGAGGCAGCTGTTTCCTGGTCAGATTGCCATTACAATTTGTGCCACATTGTTTTAAAAGACAAACACATGACATGTGATGTGTATTATATCTTAGACTACAGTATGAAATTCTGTTTGATAATTAATCTCCCCCTTTTGCAATGACTGTTATTCTCAGCGTTGTCCTAATTAATAAACTTCAGGTTTTCATTTTTTGGAAAACACTTTGCCCTTCAATGATCATTTCAGTTTATTTAGTAGCATTCAACTATAAAACCAGGAGCAGTCATCAGCTTTGGTCTGTATGCACTTCCAACGCCCAATTTAGAATTTACTAATAGGGTTCCTATAATATGGAATTCAATACCAAGGGATTTTGTAAACTAATCACCATGGTTTAAAAAAAACAAATCTTAATAAATTCCTCATTGTCAACTTGTAAAAATGCCTTTCTGTTTGGAAACATTATTGTAGATTCTGGTTTGCACACATTTTATTTTGCTCCTGGAATATGATGTTGTTCTTATAATAATGAAATTGGCACAAAAACAATTCACTGACTTCTTATATTTTATCCTCTATTTGTAACTGTGCAAATAAAATACACAAAGAAATCTTTGGATATTAGAGCAGAGAAACATTAACTCATGCTTAGTGTTTTTTAAAAGTTAACTTAAAGTAATAAAGTGTCTTTTTTGTTTTGTATAGCTGCACCTGCTCACTGCAGGCTAAAGAGCACTAATGTTAAAATTGATTACATATTGAAAGTTTTAAAAGTAAAATACTTGATGGTAAACTCTACACATTAATATGTGTAGAGTTTACACATGTGTAGACATTAATAATATGGAGCTGATGCAGAGTAAGTGTGTCTTTGCTGGTCACCGGAGAGAGATGTGTAAATGAGGTCAGGTGAAGGAGAGAGGGAAACTGAAAGAGAGAGAGAGACAGACAGAGAAATGGATGGATGGATGAGAGAGAACAAAGATCAACAGTAAGTTGACAGAAAGTGCTTATGACGCACTGCCACTTTGCCTCAGCTCCCTCCGTTCCTCCCCCCAACCCCTCCCCTCTTACATGCTCTCGTCAGCTAATTATCCAGAATTAGAATCTTCTTTCACACCAGTGGTGTCAGGGTGCCTTAGCTTGATCTGTCAAGGCCCCTCATGACTGGGTGCTAAACTCACGACAGTTGATGAGTGCGAAGCCCGCCACAGCTAATTGTAAGTGAAAAGCTGGACAGGACTGACAGTTAGGGGAAAAAAAGAAAGCGAGCGAGTGCTCTTTGTTTGAGGACAGATGAAGGAGGGAGGGTTTGTTTGTGTTTTGCAGGTGGGAAGAGGGTGGCATTGTGAGCTTGTGCCCATGTTTGATGACCGGATGGGGGAAGAGGGAGGGACGGGACGGGGACGGGGACGGGGGACGGGGGGGCGGGGGGTTCGGGGGGCGGGGGGGGGTTAAAGGGTCCTGCACCACTGAAATATCTGCTCAGCAAGGAGAAAGGAAAATGGAAGGAAGGCTAGGGAGAGGGAAGAAGAGAGAGGAGGAAGCCAAGTGTGAAAAAACAGGTAGGTGTGATGAAGGAGGACAACAAATATTTTCTTTCAGGGCATGTCGGCCAAGATCTTACTCATCAGTCCCATGACCTGTGACCACCATCAGCATGACAAAACAGGGGGGGGAGGGGGGGGGGGTGCGTGCGTGTATGTGTATGTGTATGTGTGTATTTCTGTGCAAGCTGTTTTTGTTATTTCTGTGATAGTACGTACGTGTCACATGCTATATGCTTAAAGCCTATAACACACACATATGCATTTGCTTGTGTGTGCTCTCCATGCAGAAGCAAGGACATGATTTGCATTGTTGTGTGTGTTTGTCTGTCTGAGCCTGTATGAATCAATAAAACTATTTCTAATTTACATATTATATTATATATATATTAATAAAAATAAATGTTTGTCACATTATCTGTTCATGTGTGTTTCTCTGCATGGGTATGACAGCATGTGAGGGCATTTGATGTCTCTGTATGCCAGTTGGCCTGCTTTGAATGTCTGTTAATGCAATCTTAGGTTAAATGCTTACTTGCCAGGCCAAATTAAGTGTGTCACCAGCACAGAAAGGGTGTGATGTGGCATGATGGGAGGTTGTCACCTGTCTCTTCAGGGCATATGGGTGTGCAAGGATGGCAGAGTCCACTCTCATCACACAGTCAGTCGATGAACAAATAGTCTCATAACATTTTGAAGATACACACACCCTCAAACACATAATTTGTTTTGTGGAATAATTTAAAACATTACAGGCAAGTATATGATTATACAATTAATTATATATATATATATTATATAAAGCACAAGACACATTTTCTCCTGTTACTCATGTAAAAATGTTTGGCGAATGGTTACATTTAAACTGTTTATTTGGCTAAAATTTGTTAAATGTTAAGTAGTAGTTATATTGCTTTCTGTTTAAAGATATCACTCGGATCAGAAAAACATATTTAAATGTTTCTATGTACAAGCAATAGATGTACATATAAATAAATGTTTATAAGAAGTGGATGTATTCAACCATTGGTTTGTGGATTATGGTTTTAAAGCCTCTGTATTTTTGCTGTCGCTATCTTGGTTTTTGGCCGTCGCCATCATGTTTTTTTTGCAACAGTAACACTAGAGGGTGGAGCTATGTCCAACCAAATTCTGAGTAAGACATTAACAAGTAAAAGTTGTAAGACAAAAACAGTGACGACTCCCTCAGGACCTGTCAATCACAAGGTAGCTACGCCTTAAAGCATCCAATGCTTTATTGTGTATTTTACTATGGGACCAAGATTTTCTAAATGAACTTCATGCTGTATTGAAGAAGACTTGAAACTAGCCAATGTGACCATAAACTCTTGTTTACAATATTTACTGAGGTAATAAATCAAGTGAGAAGTAGGGTCCTTTTCTCATAGACTTCTATAGAATCAGACTTCTTTTTACAACCAGAAGAGTCGCCCCCTACTGGCCATTAAAAATAGTTCATGTTTTAGGCATTACCTGATTGGCTTCACTTTTCAGAACCGGAGGTTCCTGACTGGTATACAAGCTGGAAATCAAACCTGAATGATCAGAGTTGAGGGCAGATATTTAATTTACATAAAATGTAATTCTTGCTATTTCTTTCTCATTCTGCGTATAGTATTTAAAGACATCTTGCCCCATTTGTTAAAATTTTACGGGATCAGATGAACTTATTTCTTGAACTTTTTCGTTGAGAAGCATTTCCTTAAGGTTTTTTTTTATTTTTATTACTTCTTTTATTTGAACATCTGTGTCTTCTCCCTTCACAGAACTTGTGTTGTCTGTGATAATTCATTATTGTTTTAATGATTATAATCATTATTTTATAAATCCAGAGGACCTGTTGACCTTCCATTTATGTGTTTGCCCGAAAGCTAAACAGGCAGCCACCAGGATTCAGCAGTCAGCCAGCAGCGTCCACTCCAATAGTACTTTCGCCCACTTGAAGACTGGAAACAGCTTTTCTCCAGCTAGTGTAGATTTGTGTGGATTAGGCCTCAGCTCTACAGCCGAGGGCTTGGAGAGATTCTGTGCAGAATAGGCCAGGAAGCTGTTTGGAATTGGATGTTGTTCCTCCCCTCTCATCATTACCCTCAAACCCTCACAAAGGGCCCAAATCTCCCAGTGCCTTTGAACCTGTGTTTCAAAAAGAAAGACCTGTCCAATGGAGGGTCTTTTCTTATTCTTCTTTTTACTGAAAGGAGGAGAGAGAGAGAGGGGGGGAGAAATAGAGGGGAAAAAAAGCAGCTTTAGAGCCTCATTTTCCCTCCTGCTCTACCTCCTTCGTTTTCTTCCGGCCTTGAGCCACTTGTTGGAGGAAAAGGCAAATTTCTGGAAAAATTCCTAGAATGTTTTTCGCCAATCAACCAGCGCCCTCATCCGCTATTTTTTGGCAAAGAAGGAGAGAGCAAAAGAGCGAGGGACAAAAAAATGCAAGGGGACCCATTGTTAAAGTAGAGAACGAGAAAGAGGGGACTCTGGAGACAGCTGTTGGAGAGGTTAGTTAGAGATTTCCAGCCATTAACTTCAGTCCTAGCCAGCTCGCCCACTTGAAGCAGACAAGGGCTTGGGCAAGCCAGAGCCCCAATATGAAAAGGAACGGGACCCAGCTTGATCTTGTGGGGAAATTGTTTACAAGTGGGACCCTCAA
Source organism: Ophiodon elongatus (assembly GCA_016806645.1). Taxonomy (NCBI): domain Eukaryota; kingdom Metazoa; phylum Chordata; class Actinopteri; order Perciformes; family Hexagrammidae; genus Ophiodon; species Ophiodon elongatus. The sequence continues at coordinate 1,110,953 of JACSYO010001905.1, forward strand.
TTTTACAATAGAGCAGAGCGCAAGAAAGAGGGACAGCAAGAGAAATGGAGAGAAAGGACAGAGGAACGAAAGAAATCGTTTATTGAAAGAGTGAAACAAATCTGCCAAAGCACGGAGTGAGAGTGATTAAGGATGGACCAATGAGGGCCTGACGGGCTCTGTTGATGGGGGGGGAGGGGGTCAGCGGTTGTGACACAATAAGTGGAGGACCTTTGGGGGTGGAGGTGGAGAGGGGGGCTCTTTCTCTTTTCAAAGGCAGGATAAACAAGGAAATGAGTCTGTAATCATTTCCAGAAATTGCCTTCCTCTTTGCCTCTCCTCTCCCAGGCCGTCTACCCGCCTCAGTTCATTAGCAGGCCATGGCCTGATTAAAGACTTTCATTGTTCTAAAGAGCGACACAGAGAGGATCTTCAATCCACTGCTGTCAACGTGAGTGATACATCAGGTATGGTTTGTGTTTTTACCACTATCGTCCTGATCCAGCTGCTATACCCTTATTTCATGTGACAAGTGTGCTCATTCCTTAAGCATGTGTGATCTGACCAATCAGATCGAGTCACTGTAATATAGTTAAGGAGAACTTCCATCACCACGTAATAGTTTTAGAATCGAATTTCTATAAAAAGCAAAAACATAACGTCAACACCATACACGTGTAATTGTTTGCTTGAACTAAATGGTGACACCTTTATACAGAGATACTGAGCTCATCTAATTACAGAACATTTGTTCAATTTAAGCATGACCCGACAGGCCACCGTGGAAACACTGAGCTCATCAGACAGAAGTCTGTAATCCATTAATGAGCCATCTTCTCCTTCCCTGCCTCTCTCTTTCCAGTAGCACAAAGCAAGGCTCTGCAGCTATTCGGTCAGATAAGGCACTTTCCTGAGATGAAGAAGGATTCCAGTGTCAACTGCAAATCTCACTGAGTAAACTAAATAAGCCTTTTGCTCAGTCAAATGTCCCAGTGGAGAATATCTGACCTTGTCTGGCCATTGTTTGTATGATGCATAGGTACATTTTCACAGTAAAAGAGTCCTTTCAAGCACATGGATTGGTGTGTGTGTGTGTGTGTGTGTGTGTGTGTGTGTGTGTGTGTGTGTGTGTGTGTGTGTGTGTGTGTGTGTTGTCCACTGAGAAGTTGTTATTATTATTATGGGAAACAGACTTGCAGAGTCCTCTTATTCTTCCTGTGTCAATCTCTGGTAATGGATGGGGTGCTGATCATTGTCATCATCAGAAAATAAGTAATTTGTGGAAATAGGAAATGAGAACTACAGTAGCTTTCATGTGGTGGTCAAGACGTTTACATTCTCCTTCATATGACTTTTACACAAGTCCTTTTTGTGTGTGTGTATGTATATATATATATATATATATATATATATATATATCACAAATATGATTACATATTTTGTATGTAAAATAGTATTCTCTGGTGTCTGCTGTTAGCTTATAAAAACGCTCTCTCTCTCTTCTGTTTTTGCTTTCTTGTAGTTCCTCAGGATTGCTGGCCACTCCTTTTCAACTTAATCCTTTCAAGCCTTGAATCAGCACCCATTTCCTGCCACAAATGTACAGTATTCTCCTTTGCTGGCTTTCACAAGAATTACAGAGACAGAGAGAGAGTGCAAGATGGCATTCAAAAGGCAAGAGAACAAAGTATAAATAAATAATAAATCAAAGCAATGGTGAAAAATGGCACCAAATAAATAAAAGAAAAACAAAAAGAAAAGCGGAAGAATTAACATGCCTTAAAAGCAAAAGGGCGGTCTGGAAAGACGGCAGACGTTGAGTTGTGGTAGGTTAGGAGGCCTTTCTCTGCCGGGGAGGAAGTGTTTGGGTTTTATTGGTTTCATATGACACGACAGAACCTTTTTAAGATGTTGTAGACGCGCTGGTAAAAAAGCAGTCTGCCCACCCCTGCATTAAGTGCCCCTGTGATCTCGGCCATATTTATAGGCACTGTCTTGTGTCACATGGCTTCCATTTCTTCACTTGTTGGGACCCCCTGTGGCTTCTTTTACAAGCACAGGTATGAAGAGGTCAAGAGCACCCTTGTCAGCGGCTTGGCCTCGCTGTTTTTCCACGATATGATGTGTTGGTTTTGAAGTAGCAGCTTATAATGAAATTATATAGTCTTATTCTATTTTCCAACCTCGACATTAGTCCACAATTTGCTAAAGTTTATACAACTAGCAAACATGTAATGTGGTAGCCGCTAACTGTATTTCTGTGGTGAAAACCTTGTTTGTTTCAAGCTTAGATTCCTCCAGAAAACTCTTGCAGCACAGTAATTGTTTATTCTTGAAAGCCTAATTTCATATAATTTTCTTTTCTTTTTGGTTTTCTTTTCAAAAGAGGAAATGGCAACCTGTTCTTCGGATGTTGTACCAAACCAAGAGAATAATTTCCCTCTTATGAATGAGGCTGTGCATGCGTACTCGGCGCCCTACAAATGAGGAAGTCCTTATTAAATTCCTGGAAAGGAATATAACATAGAAAGTTGGAGTTGTTTTGTGTTTAGCATTTCAAGAGGTTTTTGGTAGACCTACAGGATGGCACTTAGCTTTGCTAAGAAATAGAGAATCTCAGGACAGAGCAACAGAAGACCAATAACTACTGTTTTCTGACCTATGTAGACTTTGCTGTGCCTCATGCAGACCTGCTGGCAGTCAAACTATACTGAGGGAGATTGAGTTCACAAAGCAAAGTCCACAGTCCATCCACATTGTCGATGTTGCCAGTGTATTAAAGTCATAAAGGTTTGCATCTTGCAGTCATTTATGACTTTCATTATCATATCAATGACATCCTGCTCAGGATGCCATTGATTAGACAACAGCAACACCCTTAAATGCCTTTTTGATTGTTGTCCAGGTATGTCAAGTTCATTGGCATCATTACAGTAACAATGTCACCCAGCAATGCAGAACTGATCATTATTACCAATTGCGTTGGCGACGCTGGTATTGTTTTTACCTTGTGAGTCTGTGTGTGTATCATCATGGCAGAATGTGGTCCTCCACGGAGACACCTACTGTAGCAGGAACTTCCACAGAAGTGGTTTTGAACACTTTGCCAGGTGATTATATAATTAGATTGATTATAGACACATTTTGTCACCACAATAGTGTTACAGGTGTGCAGTTGAGATAAAAATGATGGTCAACCTTGAGGATGGGGCTGGTTTGAGCAAGCGCGTCAGAGGTGGCGGAATAGGATAGGACCATTGGCCCTTCCACTTTACGCACCTGGCCAGATCGGGCGTTCTCATCGTAAGATTAGTATTCATTGTTTTGTTTTTTGTGTATGTTCAGATATGTGTATATATATATATATACACATGTATATATGTAGTTTAATGGAATAATAAAATGGACTTAAACTTCACTACCAATGACGTTTTGGTTGTAATTCCAAATGCATTTTCATCATCTGGGAACCATGAACTTCCACAGCAAATTAGGTGGATATTCTGCCAATAGTTATGGAGTTACATAAATTCTAAGTGTGCTAGATTAGAGGTCAGGAAGTCACCAAAATCATGCATCAGGAATCATCATTAAAGCAACATGACAGGTAGTTGTTGAACAATATCAAGCTCTGGACCAGAGTGCTGGATGTTGTGTATATCCAAACCAATTCAGGCCTGGTGTCAAGAAAAGGACACCAGAAAGTTAGACAGTCCCTCCTCCTTCTCTCTATCTCTCTCCCTTCATCTCTCTCACACTATTTAGGCATCTCTCCATCTTGGCCATGTGGTGCAGTGTGTTGGTTTTAGTGGGCACTAAAAACACACTGTTAAACACAGTTTTAAAAGTTCCTAAAAGCATTTTTCCTCTCTGGAGTTGGCACTTTAATCTACTCTCAGGTTTCACATGCAGCACAGGCACACCTGGGGAGAGGAATGAAATAAGCTGCGTTAGAAAACTCCCACACATCGCAGACTCCTTGTAAAAATGAAGAAGTAGAAGGCTAATCAGATTTATAGTTTTAATCATAGAGGGAGGTGTCTCTTTCTCTTGGTGCAGATCACTTTATGACTTCTGGACTATCCTGGCTAGAGTCCTTTGTACCTTGAATCTGAGAGGCAGAGATTGAATCCTCCTCCCTATTCAATTCTCAGACTGAACCGCCATTTCATGTTGCTTTATGATGATCAATGCCCAACGGGTAAACTGGGAAATTTAAGAAGAGTCTGTAGCTTAGATCAAGAAGAAATGGATTTTGATAGGTTTCTAAGTCACATCATCAAATCAGATTCTGAGCAGGGTTGTCTCTTTGACTTCGGCAATATTGAACGGCTGCTTTGCGTCCTTGCAGACACTTCCTACACTGACGTTCTGAAAAAAAGGGGGTACAATAAGGTCAAATCCAAACGTGACAAGGCTCACAGAGAGGGGGCTCCTTCCTCCTTCTCCCATCTCGTAAAACTGATTTTTATTTGCACCTTTTCTACTTTTACAGTCTTCTCTGTGTGTGCTGGCAGGCATTTGGAAGCAGGAGGAAAGAGTAAAAGAAGCTCCGTCTTTCTGTCTTCAGGGGATAGGACACAGTGGTTCCAAGAGGAAGAAGTTGTGAGTGAGTTCAAGGGAGTTCAGAAATTTCAAAAGGCCAGGGGTCAGGTTCAGAAGGAGTATAGGGGAACTATTTGGAGTTTTAAGGACTTTTTATTTAGTGTTTTGAAACAGAGATACTGGTGAAGTGGAGGAGTTGCAGTCATTTTTAATGAAGGTGTCTCGCCAAAGAATGAAGTGGGATAGGGAACAGAACAACAGAGAAGAAACTACATTGTGGTAATGGACAGACCGTGTTGAGAAACATAATAGAATGAAGGTAAAACCGATTTTGTACTTGTCCACTTTATAACAGATTCTTCAGCTACATTAGCATCTCTGTGAGGCTACTGCAAAGTGGTACTTTGATCTGAATGCTAATGTTACTACTAACATTCTCACCGTGACAATGCTAACATGCTAATATGTACCAGATACTACCAGATTCATCTTCTTAGTTTCAGCTTTTTAGGAGGTTAACATTTACTAATTGGCACTAAACATGAAGTAGAAATTATGCTAAGGAAATGTAATTAGTTCTTCAGGTTATTGATCATTAATACAAGTATTGGACCAATCCAAATTTTGACTTGACGGTGGTGCTAGAGGAAAGGTTGAACGATCGCCAAAGTTACAATTCATCATGAGGGGCGGATGAATGTCTGTACTGTACCAATGTCTTGGCAATCCTTCCAATATTTGTACAGACATTTCACTCAAAACCACAAATGTTAACCTCAGGTGGCGCTTGAGGAAAAGTTGGGGATCACACGAGGGTTCATCCTCCATGAACCATAAATGTCTGTGCAGAATTTCATTGCAATTCATAATGTGGTTGTTGAGATATTTTAGTCTGGACCAAGGTGGTGGACTGAGTGACTAATAGGATAGATTGATAATGCCATAGACCCTAGGCCAATGGCATGGTGGAAAGGGCTTATAAAAAACTAAGCACAATTTCAAAAAGGCCAAAATCACTGAGCATTTTAATATTGCTCAGACAAATCTCCAGACAGGCTTGAATGGATTATAGGTATACCTTGCTTGTCAAGTAAAAGTCGCTGAGTGGTGATATTCCAACAAAGGTTTTTATTTACTGTTTTTGGAATTGTAATCATGACCAATCCAATCAAAGCCACAAGCCATACCACTTCTTTAATTTTGTTTTTTTGGGGTGGGTTTATTGTCTCAGATTTTGGACAGGTTGATCCCTTTCGTCAAGAGTGGCTACATCTGTGTGATGAATCGCATCTCATAACTGCTAAGCCTTTATGATTGGATCTGGGAATCAAAAACGATGGGCTCTTAACAACAGCTGTGTATAATGTACTGCACAGTAAGTACAAGTCCTACTTGTACATTTATGTATGATGAAAAAAAAGTGGATTAGTGCACAAAGGGGACTGAAAATGATCATTTTTTAATGCTGTATGACATTGACTCTATAGCTGAGGAAGTTGCTTTTCAAGGCAACAACATTTGCTGCCCCAAATTTCTGAGCAAGTCATGTCATAAATGTGCATTATGCTGTAGTAAAAATGCATTTTTATTTTGTGTGTTAAGTTTCAATGCAAGTCCAGCCATGGTTCAACAATAGACTGTTGGGGAATTCTTCAAAATAAAAGCAAAAAAAAAAATCTGAGAAACTGCTGCAATATTGTTGTCGAAATTGTACCCTACATTTTAAAATTCCAATTCTGTTTTGTTTTGTTTAAAATTAATGCCCAGCTAAGAAGCAGTCACAGAAAAATGTCAAACATGAACCCCCTCACCTTTCTGAGACAGTTTTGAGGGATGGTAGTGTTAATGTGGGTGTGTCAGGAGGTAATCCCCCCTGTCAGTGATCACTGTCGATTGGATTAGATTAGACTAGATCAGATTAGGGTTTGTTTGGGAATAAACATTCAATATGACTCTGAAACTAATCTTTTGCATAAGAGCCTCTGGCCCTGTAATCTATTGGCGGGCAGAGTAGAACAGAAGCTGTATTCAGCTGGAATTTGAATTAATAGAAATACAGATTCCATCCTACAGCATGTGTCCTGTCTTTACATCATACAGAAAGTATATCACATGAGTTTTACTATTTCAAATGTTAGTAGGGGAACCTGGATGTCCCACTGAGCATAAATTGGCCACAAGTGTAAAGAGTCATGGTACTGGCCTCCTTATGCAACTACTCCGCAGTCTAACTATTTTGGATGGTAACAGACATAGTTCTTTGAAATTGACCTTGCCCATTTTTGGGCAGGGGATTTGGAGCAGGCTCCAGTTTCACTCTCCTTGACTCACCAAAGTGGTCTGATATTAGAGTACTATGCTCCAGTGTTTCTGGTACATCGGGTCCGGGTGACCAGTGAGATGCATTGCATCGCATTGCATTGCTGTTCCATTGTTTTCCGAAGTCGACAGGTCCTGTTAGAGGTTGAGGCCTTTGTGAAATAGATGGTTATGCATTGTAACCACAGTTCTGTGAGCACACATGGAGCCCTCTGACCTTGTCACAATGCCAGTCCCAGAGTCACTAACTTATTGGAGGGTGGGTTAGGGCACAACAGCCATTTACCAGCCTGAATGGGTAAGGCTTGATGGGTCCATTCTGATTGGCCCATTAAATGCAAATTTCAGTGCACTAGTCAGGCATGGCAAGTGGTCACATCTATAGAGCCTGCAAGGAGGCTCCACCTCTGTTCATAGAATAGGGGTTTAAAAAAATCACTTTCATTTTTGATTGTCTAACTTTACACAGTTATTGTACAATTATCAAAGTACAGATGAAAACATATTCTGCTGGCACAGTAAAATCCTTCTTCAGCTTCAGTATGAATACATTTTGAAATACAATTTTAAAAACCAGCTAACCAGTGTCCAGGTCTGGCTCAACTAAAAAAATGGTGGTCCGAAAGCTGTTGCACCCCGTTCTGTTGGCCTCTGTTGCTTACACAAATGAAACGAAACTTGTAACTTGCTGAATTAAAGTGGACTGGCCGACTCACGTTTTGAGGCTGCTGTCACATGCATACACACCACACACACACATTGTGAATCAATTCCTGTCTCCGCTATCAATCCATATCTCGATCGTTGGGCCTCCTGATGTGAATAAACTGGGCTATAGGCCTAACAGCAACCCAATACTTTATATATTTCACCGATGTCAAAGTGTCAGAATGAAGTGCTGCTTGCTGGCACTTGGCAAATTTCTCATCTCCCTTCTGGCCAAGTGTAGCTCACGTTTCATTTGCCTGTCGATGTACAAATGTGTGAGGATAAAAAGTTTTGTGACCTGTCAGATATGATGCTATTTTAAACAATTCAGTAATCGTGTATTTTCCACAAAACAAAATATCATTGATTTCCCGGAAAGACAACTGAAACAATTTGTTCCCTGCAAATCACCTTTTGTTTGACTTTTTAGAAAACCTTTTCAGTGACAGCAATGCAGCAATGCGCTCAATCAGTGGGAAACTGAGCACCAGGGTTCTCGTTCAACATGCAACAGTAAAGGGGTAAGACTCAGGTAACCAGCAAGTGTAATTACGAGTACGCCTGATCCCTGTGAAAGCTCTTCCCGGCCACTTTCTCCCCTGCACAGAAGGCTTTGGCACGAGTGGTGGAGAGGGTCACTGTTTAATAATGAACAGGTCGAGCCAGCTGTAACGGATACATACACCTGCTTTATACATCAGTCAATTACCTAATTAGAACTCTCCCTCAGGGGAAAGCTAATACCTTGTCCTGGAGCAGGAGGACAACCCCTTCCATGTGAACAGAGGCGCTCGCAAGACAAACAGATACCTGTGTGTGTGTGTGTGCCTGTGTGTGTGTGCCTGTGTGTGTGCATGTGTGCATGTGCATTCGCACAAAAGTGTGAGGAACAATAGGAAGGGGGTCCAGTATTTCTTTGCACAGATCAGATACCCAAGGACACTCATGGGAAATTGTGCTCTATGCGACTGTGATCCAATATCAATCCTTCCTCTGCCCACCTTCTCACACACGCGGCCCTCAGCCCCTCGCCATTCATCCTTCCATGAGAAAGTACAGAAAGACAATTTATGTTAACTCATATGACGGGTCTTTCATGCTCTTTTCCAGAGAGCACAGATTAAATGGTTGGTCAACAGTTTTTGTAAGGATTATTTCCTCAGACGAAAGTAGCTTCACAGCTAGATGTGTGAATTATGTGAGTTACTGAGGCATTGTTTAATGGAAGAGATAGTGCTGATTAACTTTTAAATACATTTTTTTAATTGAATTTTTCTAAAATGAATAACAATACTGAAATGTTTTACTGCCCCACACTGATGGGTAAGTGTAATTTGGATGAACCAACGCTGTAAAGTGGATGTTTTCATCTATACGTGCGTGTGCAGAGGTGTGCTTATTAATAATTTGATCAGACAGTCTGCTTCCATGGACATTATGGGTTTTGCTTAGGCCACCAACAGCTCTGAGGCAATCAGCGACACTTCAGCTGTGATTAAGTCACATACTTTTGCCTCTGGAGGATGAAGAGAGGGAGGGGGGGATGAGTGATGAAGCTCTCACTTCACAAAGAGGGAATGGACATAGGTTGAACGTTCAGGATCACTAATGTTAGTCTATACATCCTGGTTTCCCTCATGACCTCTGCCCCACCCATCCCTCTCCATCAGACAAATGCAAAACACCGCCCACCTCCCCGGCCTATAAAAGAAGCCCAGTCACCAACACCACCCTGAATGCTCACGTAATGTTTTTACTACACAACGAAATCAATTTCTGCTTATTAATAACAGCTACAGTGTAAATATCTGTACTGCACGCGAGATGGATGGAATTGAAAGAAGAAAAAGAGGACTGAGATTGTGATGGTGGGGGTAGGGGGTTGGGGTCAGGGAACATGCTCCTAAAAATCAATTTTCACAGGAGGACTATTAGGTTATTGAGAAGTGGGATGACTGATTGGGGCTGGTGTGTGTGTGTGTGTGTGTGTGTGTGTGTGTGTGTGTGTGTGTGTGTGTGTGTGTGTGTGTCAGAATTTTCAGTTGGTCTTCATACCAAAAGGGTAACATATGTTTACTTGGAAAACAATTTGTATTCAAGACCTCAAAATCCAAGACTCACAGTTTTAAACATAAAATATAGACATTTTAAGTAAAATAAATGATCCTTTCTTGTCCTTTTTGATTGTTCCTTTTGTCTTACCCTCTTTCTTAAAAAAAAAAAGAAGAAAGAAGTGAGACACCATGCCCATTTCTGAGGAGAAAGAGAGGAATGTGGCCTGGCTCAGCGAGAAATCCCAAAGTGCTTGCCGACTCCTAGCTGCTAATACAACTAATGCAGTAATGTAAGGGCCAAGGCGATTAATGAGAGCGCTCTGCCACTGACATCTCAGACACCCTAATGTTGCTGCAGCGTCTCCCTAGCCGTCCTTTAATCCATCACCGGTCCCTATAACCCAATTATGGCCTGACGCTTTACTTTTAGCTCCTCTGCTGGGTCCTTCACACACATCTATAAAAGGGCAAACATGCACACACACACTCTCACACACACACACATACACACACACACACTCAGACAAGAGTGTTTGAGCATCGTCAGACAAGCACATTTTACAAAAAAAAAGACTTGATGGGATATTTACACACACACACACACACACACACACACACACACACACACGCTCACACACACACACACACACACACACACTCATAGAGAGACATCCAACATAGAAACTTGCAGAGTCAGGGTCAGCTAATACAAAAGACTTCAAGAGAGAGCTAAAGACTTTTTCCGCCATACAAAAGTTCCATAATGCTGTTTACATATTCAGAGTTAAGGACTTTATGTCTGGGCTTTGTTGTAATAAACTCTAAGGGTTAACTAACTTCCTGTATATATCATGTCATCTCCATAAAGCCCCTTTCTTGTTTTGGTTGTAATCGTAGCATGATGCTACACTAACATGCTTCATTCCCAGAGGTCCATCAGTGCTCTGTTGTAGCGAAGGGGGCATACGTATGTACTGCATTTTTCATGAGGTCCCCCGTGCAACATTTATGATTCACCCCGAAGGCTTTAAAACAATACTTGACTGCTTCTCCCAGCAGGATAACCCTAACATCTGGAATATACTGTACATGAGGGTGTCTTGATATCATGCAGGAACTAGAAGAGCTGTGCTGGACTTTCCAAAACCCCTCCCTCACTCCCTCTTCCTCTCTGTCCGTCAGTTATGTCACACGCAGAGTAACAGCTCTGTCAATCAAGAGATCTATGTGCTGGCTTCCTCTAAATCAGGTGGATTGACTCCTTAAGAGTTACTGGAGGAGCCTACTTCCATTAGCCACTCCCAACGGCAAATTAACTTAAATGTACCCGCTCAATAAAGTTCGAGACAATCATTTGCATGTCAATGTCCTTTTTCTCTCAAGGCCTTCCCAAACATACAGCTGACTCATTCAAATCCTGAGATTGCCGTTATTCTAGTGCACTAAGACCAATTAGGCAGAAAGCTAATTGCTGAGAGAAATTGGTTAGTTGGGAGAGAAATGTTGCACTCCGGTGTTCAAAAAATCCACTTGATAAAACAGGAACCTTTTTACTTTAAACGGACATATTCCAGCCGTGTGAAAACATGTGGGCACATTTGGTTACGTAATGCTATTTTATATATGTTATTACATTGTATATCTTCCTATGTTATATGTAAACTACTATATTCATTGTCAGTGTGCATGCACCAATAAGTACTTCATGACAAGTTTCTGATTGTTATTTCTACACCCACATCTGGTGCTCCTTTACCCTATCCCAAAATTGCTTCATACACTCCCCCCCGCGCCCATCTCCCGCCATCCATCTGTCATCCTAATCAGTGTTCTACTTCTGGTCCTTAGAGCCAGAGTCATGTCACTAATGGGCTATGTTACATCACCAGTTATCATGTCCACATTGTACAAATATAGGTCGGAATAATCAACACGTTCTCATCCCTACTCGTCACATCCTGACGCTTGGTCTGGACCCTTGGCATCACTTTCTAACGCACTGGGTAGCCAATCTATGACGCTCCACTACGGTCGCAGTAAACACATGGTTAACATTGTGAGTTCAAACAAAAACACTTGCTTAGGTTAAGGCAAAAAAACAAAAAAAAACACTTAGGTTAAGGAAGAAACATCATGGTTGGGCTAAAAATACGTACACTAAGTCAAATGTAAACAACTTAACAGAAGTACAGAAAACACAAAATGTAAAACTATGTAACATAAGTAAGGCAAACGCTTAACTCTAACGTGACTTTAAAATGACTCAACAACACTTTGGTACACAAACACCAGTCTCGAACATCGGCCTCCTGGTTGATAGTAATTTGTTTGTTTGACTCATTTGCTTCCCCTCCGGCTCGCTTGTGTAAGTTATTTGGGTTTCTACTATATTATCACACTCTTGTAGCATTTTCTTTGAGCTTCTAATAATGATGCGGATGGGTTTACCTTGTAGATACTTGAAAGCCCAATGCATCTCATACAGATGCTAAAGGTTTCCTTCTGCCTAGGTATTAGACTTCGACGGGTGTGACAAAGGGTTGGTTTTTCTGTAGGAGGATTACTGTTGTTAAAATTCACCTAAAGCTGGAGGTCAAAGTGGTTTTGAGGAATATTTTAGGTTTGTGTATCCACACAGGAGGCTGACCAGGCCATGGGGATGAGCATGGGAGGCCTAACTTGTGTGGATGAACAATGAAAAGATATATGTGTGTGTGTTTCATGGTGTTTGAACATAAGGATTAAAACTGTTCCTCATCAGTGTTGGGAATTTGCTACTGAAAGATTGAAGCTTACAGGGACTCTGTTCTCCTCTTCTTTCTCTTCTATCATGTGCAGGATCTCTCCTTCTCCAGCCCCTGGGTGTCTTCAGCATCAGATGTCATCCTGCCAGAGACAAAGTAAGTCAGACAAACACACTGGCTGGACCTCTGAGGAGAACCTTGCTGCATGCTCAAGTGCTATAAGTGCCTAGGAGTCGTCTTACAAGAAACACTTATTGCATTTTGTATTGAGCATGATGTTATGAAAAATTAATACAGGGATGGTGTGCATTCCTCTCCTTAGCCTCACTCTGTGTGAGTCTGTGTCCATCTCTGTGCATGTAAATGCACATGCACTTACTTGCATGTCTTACTCTCTGTGTTTATGTTTTATGTAAACACATGTGCTTGTATGTAAGAATGTTTGGCCACATTCATGTGATTCTGTGTGAGGTTTGGGGGCTAATTGTATATAATATGTATATCAGAGATGTTTCCATCTCCTGGTGTTTTAGTGGAAGAGCCACTGTCTGATACCCAGCTTCACTATTGACAATAGTTATGGCAAGGAGCTCTTTCCATTTGCTGCATTTAGGCTCTTTATTCCCCTAGGTTAGTGCATATATTGACTACATTATTGGCAAAACAATAGTGAAAATATACTACCTTAAAGTAAATTGATATATATACAAAAACAAGAACAGCTGAAAACAACAGATACACTGCACAAAATCGAAGTACTTTACTGTAGTTTATGTGAAGCATTGTGATATGTTATACATTATAAATATGCTAGGGTATCATGTTGCTTACCCATTTAGCGAAATAAATTCAGCAATAACTAAGAGTCCTTTCAACTGAAATTTTTCTGGGGTTAAAAAAAATCTCTTACAGTCCCTTTCCCTAAGCCATCTTTATTTCATTTCATTTTGGAAATTAATGCAGCCAACCTGTACTCTTTAAATTATGATGGATTATTTTAAGTAGATCAAATGAAATCTTATAAAAAAGGATTGCGCATGAAAGCAATGTTTTATGCAATTTTCCCAAATATAAGTTTCCAAATCAGTGTTCTGGTATCGGACAGGATTAGTATTTTTTATTTTATATTTTTACATTCTTTTCTCATTTGATTGAGTATATTGTGCGCTTTGCTGTTGTACATGTATTCATAAAGGGTAGCATTTATTCCCCCGCCCCCACCAAGCATTTGTGTGGAAGATCGGGTCAAAGCTGAAAAGATATTTTCTATAATTCCTACATATGGAAAATGTCTAGTTGAAGAATCCTCCTCCACACTGAGATCAAGCTTTTTATATTGTGCTGATTTTTGGAACACCGTGGAAGCCAAAGCAATCAACAGTAGGTAGACTCTGCAGTGAGAGACTGCTGTTGTTAAAAGACCATGTGTTAGATCATTAACAACTGAGTTGGATCTGGAAATGAGGTTGGTCTGACCACGGGGAACAGTGGTTTGTAACCCCTGAAGTGGGACACAAGTGGGAAAAAAGGCCACAATGATGTTTGCAGAAACCAGATCCAGGTGACCAGGGAGCAATCACATAATAAATCTTCCATTTGTTTGCTTACAGCCAACCTGCTTCATTGCTCCTCTCCTCTCCTCTCCTCTCCTCTCCCCTCCTCTCCTCTCCTCTCCTCTCCTCTCCTTTCCTCTCCTCTCCTCTTCCTTTTTAGTTTTTCTATAAATAGGCATCAAGCTTCTGTGGACATTGATGGATTGACTGTGAACTCTTGACCCAATGAAATGTAACAAGAAGGACGATCGTAGCACAGCATGGAGTGTGTCAAAGGTCACAATGTTTTGTTAACAACCTGCCAATAGTAACGCTGAATACCTCACAGACCCCTCTATACCTTACAAATGCAATTAATTTACACATCAATAGGTTTTTCTCAACTGTCGTTTTTGTCGCGAATACTTTCACACAGAATGTGAATATTACACGGTGACAAAGCAACGTCATTTTTCTCTGGACTGCTGCTGCTTTGTCACACTGCTGATAAAGGCATCAACCAATCACGTTGTGAGGAATGGTTTGAGTTGCGCCTATATTTATGAAACATCAACACAGAGGCACTCTTTGTACTCCTTTCAACCATGAAAAAGGCAGAGCAGACCAGATCCACTCCTTTTGTTCTTACCTTTAACAATAAAATCCCTAGACATTCACATTGTTGTGTCATTTATTTGTCAAGGCAGTGTGTAACGAGTCTACAGCCATGCTAGTGGCTCTGACAAGCTCACCATGGGCATCTATCCAACAGTGGTTGAAACATCTCTCTGGTGATGCCATAGACTGCATATTTCAAGTGGATGTCAGTCAGGACGTGACATCACCGTAATGTCACCCATTATTTTGTGGACTACGGTTTTGGCCGTTGCCATCCCATTTGTTTTGGAACCAAAAGTGACACGAGAGGGTGGAGCTAAGTACAACCAAACGCTGAATAATTTGAAGTTGACCAGAATTCATGAACTGTAAACACTCTGTGAAAAGATTAAAGTTGTAAGACAAAAACACGGACAAAACCCAGACCAGACAACGTCGTGGTAGCGACCTGTCAATCAAAAGGTAGCCACGCCCTAAAGCATACCCTGCTTTATTGTCTATTTCACTCTAAATTGGACCATCATTTGCAAAATGAACATCTTGGTGTACTGAAGAAGACTTGAAACTAGCGATTAAGACCATAAACTCATGTTTACAATGTTTACAATGCTTACTGAGGTAATAAATCAAGTGAAAATTATCTATAAATCTGACTTATTTTTCCAACCAAAGGAGTTGCCCCCTAATGGCTATTTGAAAGAATGCAAGTTTAAGGCATTTCTGCATTGGATTCACTCTTCAGAACAGGGGGTGATGCTAGAGGAAAAGTCAGGGGATCTCCAAAGCCATTCGACTTAATTGTCTGGAAACCATGACTGTTTTTACAATTTTTGTTTCAATCTGTGTAGTAGATGTTGAGATATTTAATAGAATAAGTAAAAGCTTCAACCAGCTGCGTCTCTAGAGTCAGGGGTCACAAAGTCAATAAGAATCATCCTCTGAGCACCATGACTATCTGTTTAAATGTGATGGAAGTCCATCCAGAAGTTGTTGAGGTATTCAGTTTGGATCAAAGGGTGGACCAACAACAGACTGACATTATATAAAACAAATCACAAATAAGGTTGGAAATTCAACTCAATAAAGTTAAATTGAGTCTGGTTTAAGTGACTTGTTGAAATCATGACTATAATATTGCAGTGGCACGGATTTGTGCTCTTTGTGCTGCTTTATAGTGAGAATCAGAATACTTGGTTTTCCCTAAAGGAGAAGGAGAAGGAGGAGGAAGAGGAGGAGGAGGAGGAGGAGGAGATGCACTGACACAGAGCTTCTGGGATGGAGCCCTGTATGGATCAGTGGGATTTTCTCATCACTCTGCCCTCAAGGTAAAATGTAATGAAAATATAACATGTCAAAGACACAGCTAAACACTCGGATAAGCCACTGCCTATCTACTGTGGTGTGATGCTCCACATTTGATTTCTTGTCTGTGTTGTGGAAATGACCAATGGCTTGAGGCACTGACAATATCGCCTCCTCCACCCCCGCCCCTCAAAACCATACACACAATAACAGCAATAATCTTAATGACCCTCTCCTCTATTCTGTTTCCTATATCCTCGCTTCCTCCACCCCTGACCCCTCCCCTCTTTCCGTCCATTCGCGCAGTTCCCTATCCCTGGTTACTTCCACCACAACGGAGATGGCTAAACACACCCTCTTCCGACTCCCAAACCACACACACTCATACACACCCTGAGGGTGAACCCAATAGGTCTCCTGTGTGTAACTCGTAGCATCTCCCCTCTCGACTCCCCACCTCAGCGTGTTTCTTCATCCTGCCTCTGGGGCTGGAACACGGACACAGCTCTCTTTCCCTTTATCCGGTCCAGATAACCTCATGTGTTGGACAGGCTTAAGGGAAACCCACAAATAATAAGCATGTTCACTGTCACTGAGAAGACGGTGGGCAACTCGCCTGCTGCTGGCATCATCTCAGGGATTTCCACTGAGCCAAAGTGATGATGAGGTGTATGAGCAGTCTATTGTGGCTGGCATCAAGGTAGGCCGGGGTGTTACAATGAAGTTGAACGAATCACATCTACGAGGAGTGCATTCAAGTTAAGAACTAAACTGCTGCAAGGCAAAAAAGGCCAGTGAATACAGAAAATGCAGCACACAGACCATGTTTGCCTGTCTTGTCCTCAATCTCTCAATAACATGGGAGAAGTGAAGTCATATTCATATTTATATCAGTTAGAGTGTTAAAATCCCACAATCAGTTATGTGTCAAAGTGTATTTTGCCCTTCAAAAGAAATACTCAAAGGGAGAATATGTTATGTTTTCTTACGCTATTGATTCCACGTCTCTGCCCACTCAAGCCTCTCAAGGCCAACATTAAAATGGCTCGCTTCCTATCTCCATCTTTAATTGATGGTAGATGATGCTCTTATCCATACACACTCAATTCTCTGCTCTTCACTCCTGGATATTAAGTGTGTGTGAATGTGTATGGTCTGTAAAGGCTGCTTTTGTACCCTTTACTGGTTTCATAGTTGGCCTGACATGAATAAGACAGTTATGGCTGCCTTAAGAGCTTATGGATTAAAAGGAGGATGTGCATTCTTAGTGCAAGACAAGACATTAGGAGGTCTTTATTAGCTAATCACACAGACAATGGGCTTAAAGCATTTGTATAAAGAAATATAATGACAAAGGCAGAGGATTATTCGCAAGACTCAATGCTTGCTTGCTTCATTTGCATTAATTAAGTAAGAGGGTGGTGATCTGTATTGCAGCAATTAAGAGAGTGATGCTGATAAATTGAGAGTTGAGTAGGTACTTTAGGAGATAATAAGATATGAATGCATAAAAATCTGGAGTATTAGGACATTACATGCATATCGTGCAAATAAAGGCAAACCTAAAGTAAGTGAGGCAAATCAAATTGTTGAAAGAATTAGCTTTGATAGATGTGTTCAGATAAATTTCAGCATCTGTTGGACCTTTATACCCATGCTAGTGGTGGCACTATCGGTCATTACACCACTTTGGTCCACTATTGGAAGGATTGCTATTAAGTTTTGCACAGATATTTTTTGGGGTCCCTTGGGGATGAATCGTAATTACCTTGGTAATCCATTGACTTTTCCATATAGTGCCAACATTATTTGATATTTTTAGTGATATGTCTCCTTAACACTCAGATCAATTGCCATGAATTTGGTAGATATCCATGGTGCCCAGAAGATGCATCCTTATGACTTTGGTGACCCCTGACTTTTTTCTTTAGCGCCATTAAAATTTGAATTTGTCCCCGTTTTTGGTTTATAACCAAATACCTGCAAAACTAATGTCATTATCATCATCATGTTTTGTTGTGTGTGTGTGTGTGTTTAGCACAAATTTCCAAATGTTAACATGCTAACGCACTAAACTAGGATGGCAAACATTATACCAGCTAAACATCTGCATTTGACGGTAGCATTAATATTGTGAGCAAGTTAGTATGCTGTCATTGGAATTCAGGTCAAAGCATTGGCCATTGGCCCATTGATATATCAAGAAAGCTGGACATGGAGTCACCTGTCAGCCTTGCTGCCAAATTGTCCCAGTTGCCAACAAAAAAAAAATCGTCTCCTGCACTCCAGCGAAGCCTTTTTCCATAGACCGCCTGTATAAAAGAGACGTCTGTACATCTTTTGACAGGACACTCTGAACTTATTTAATTACATTTTTCTATGAGTCTATGGGACGAGTGGGACTCAGTAGGCAGGGCCAGAGGGAAAAACACCAATATGCACTTGTAGTGGGCCACACAATGCAGAAGCAAACCAGGAAGGGCCAAAACATGTTTAGCTTATCCATCTCTTATATGTCCATGTTACATTCTTACAGATATGCTAGGGAGGCTGTGGACTCTTTTTCTTGGTTAAATTACACAACAAAATATAGTTTTCAAAGTGAGGGCCATAATTCAGCATGATAACTTGTACAGTGCATATATAAATGCATTGACACAACTGTGCATGCACTAATCTTCAATGTTATTGTTAGATTTAAATAGGCATCTAAATGTGAGAGCTCTCTCGGTCACCAGTCAATCCCTCAAAATGTTCTCGAGCCGTCAACTGTCCATCAGCTGTTGACAGCGTGTGGATGGGAGGAGATGAGAGGCAAGCAGACAGATGTGTGACCATTATATCACTTGAGTTTTTATCATCTCTCATCCCCCCTGCCCATCAATGATTAGAGAGCTAGGAGGAAGTTTAGCACATGTCCGTGATGTGTGAAACACACAAGCCCAGACACCACGTGCAGGCCAACAGAAGTTTAAACGTTGCTTGACGTCTTTATTGAAACACTTCTATGGCATTTAGTTAACTTGCATGGATGGTATGTGACCAGCCATTAAAAGAAATAACACATTTAGTTTAACTTTTAAGGGTATGATAGAAAACAATCCCAATTTAGTGTTTGCTTTTTCTTTTTTATTAAATAACAAACTATTTTATTTTCTTCAGATTTATCAAATGACAGCATGCTCCGGGCCTTCAACCACACACCTCTGTATGGATGTGTCATCATTTTGGCAATGAGAAGAAATCAGGTCACCCAACTTGTTAATAAACCGTTACCAGTGTGTGTACGTGTGTTTCCACGTATGGTGAATTGTATACAGTGTGTGTGTGTGTGTGTGTGTGTGTGTGTGTGTGTGTGTGTGTGTGTGTGTGTGTGTGTGTGTGTGTGTGTGTGTGTGTGTGTGTGTGTGTGTGTGTTTATGAGTGTTCCTTGGGGCATGGGTGCAGTAATGATTTACTAAATGTCAAATGAACAGTTGTGGGGAGAAAACACCATGCAGGCGCGTTGGCTGGAAGCTCTTTAGCATTTCACGCCCTGATTGTGAGATAGCTCCTTTGGTCAGCACACAACACTGAGGCAGCAGCATGTCCTGAGAATTAGTGCCCAAGGATTACATGCACACACTCTTGGTCACTTAAAGCACCATACTCAACTCTTTATATGTACACAGAGCCTCAAACAAATGAGCACACACACACCCACACTCGGACAGTGGTGTGACAAGATAAGGTTAAGATGAGCCAGAATGGACGTGAACTTGGACGTTCTCCACTTCCTTTTGTAACTTCCAAGATTTTTTCCCCTTTTTCATCTGTCTCCATTTTCGCCATAGTTGCCACCAAATGCTGAGCTCTGTCACTGACAGCTTTTGAGTAGAAAAAAGCACAAACCATCTGCACAATAATAGCTTTTATGAGTCTGTTCCCTCTCGTGGAGAGCATACTGAGGTCTCTTGGGTGGGCATCACAGTTGGCGGCAGCCTGATGTGGGCTGAGAGGTTGCCATGTCGGCTGTCTACCCGCTCTCAGGCTCATCTCCAGGGTCCACAGAGACTGTGAAGAGAGGCCTGTCACCAGCGCTCCTGTTGCCTAATCACTTTCTTTCTCTCCTCTCTTCTTCCCTTTAGCGTCTCAGGCTGCCATTCGCATTTGCACTCTGTCCCCACACCATCATTTATTTATTTATCCCTTTTCCAATGTTGTTTTCCTTTCAGCACTCTGATTTTTCCCGATTTGTGAGGAAAAGGACCCAGATGGCACCAAAGGCGAGGTCTTAGACACGCAAAATGGAAACACACATATACTTACACACACGCATACACAAACATACTCGGAAACCGCACATTCAAGAGAAAACTGTAGTCCTGTTTGTAGTCATACCGCATCTTTGACCATTAATGCTCTTGTTATTATTATCTCTTCTGAAAAGTATGTCTGTCAACCACCAGGCTATGTTGACCAATCCAATCTGCCAACAGAGACTTTATGCAAATGTAGGTCATCATGCTTGGCTCATGCATGTGGCGTGAAGGGGCCACATGACAAAGAAGTGAGTAGCAAGTGGGTGGGGGGATGTTATGGAGGCAGAACTAGAGATAGGAGTTGAGGGGTGGGTTCACTCTGGTAATCTGGTGAGTATTTACAATCTTGAAGTGACAGTGGCTCTCTCTAATGAGAGTGACCTTCCACAGTACCTTTACTCCTTTCTCTATCCATGGCACACACATCCACATACACAGAGACATAAGTGTCATTTTGGCCTCATTCTTGATGCATCCCGACAGCTTGTTTAAAGGGTGGGTCGGGTGGTAAATGGGGGTGGAGGCTGCTGTATTGGGAGGGTGGTGAAGGAAGCAAAAATGGGAGAAGGCCAATCAAATCCTGTGTAGGAGAAGTACATTGGTGTGCAGTTACTTAAAAAAAGGGGTGCACACATCTAACTGGGTTACAGCTTATCACACATGTCACAGCATGACATACATCAAATCAAAGTATTTCAGACATTATTCAATGACATTCTCTAGAATGTTTAAATACACATTGAATCTGTTTCTAAAGCATGCTGTCGTGTTAAAGTTAACATTCAGGCTCATACACACCAAGTTACCCCACAAGACAAATGGTGTGAAAAAGTGAATTCATCTTGGGTGGCATCAGCAAGTTGACGGCTGTCATGTAAACCACTAGATTGACCCCACTAGCTCCCCCCACCATCAAGTCTTTGATCCAAAGTGTGTGCCAAAAGACAAACTCAGACAGAATTGCCCAGAGTCTGTGTGTTGTATAGTTGTCATGGCCACATGGATTACTCTGCTCACATCCGTATTCATTTTAGTGTATATGTTTCACAATCTGTCAATGTTTGGATGATGTGCAGCACAGTTTATGAGTTTTTCCTTTATGTTGATGAACATGTTCCTCCAACCACAAGCACAAAAACAGCAACACAGACAAACTTACTCATTGAAAATATATTTTATTAAGATTATGACAAAACCACTAGTCATTCACAGAAATCTAATCTCTGTAACATCTGCAATGGAAGAATAAATTACAGTGTATATTGCATATCACTGCATAGCAATACTTTTTGGATATTTTGTTCATTTTTAAATCACAGTTTGCCCATCTTAATGATTTACATATGTGCTAAGATACATTGAATATTGAATGAACACTTTTGCAATGACACATCATTTCACAATGATCCAGGTAGAGTTTATTACAATTGAAATGATTTTGACTATTATATTTAAGCCAAAGATATAACATGTTTCACTCGATAACCTTTTAAACACACCGGGAGAAAGCCTTTCATTTTTGCCTAATACAAGTATCTTTGTTAAAAAACGCTTTTTTGACATGTTTAAACTAAATTACTGTGCCATGGATGAACTGCTAATTTGGATTTGCAGTGTCTGTGTCCATGCTAAAAAGCTTTCTTTTGTGTGGAAACCCTGCAGCAGAAAATGATGGACAATGGGCGTGGGAGGAAGAGATGTAGTGATGAAGAAAAGAAAGGGGTCATAAAGCAAAAAAGTCAGACATACAAGGTGAGATGAATTCACTTTTTCACACTTTTTGACAAAGACCTGGCATAAATTGTTTATACAGTGTTATTACCAACTTAAAGCGTTTTTGAGATGAATAGAAATGTGCCACTTCCATCACTGGAAGTGGAGTAATCTTTCATCAAAGCAGTCAAACACAATGGGGAATTTACAGTAGCTCAGTAGCTGGTAAACTAATCTGTAAGGCAACACTATTCCCACTTGAGTTTTTTTTTTCTTTATTGAAGTTATGTCATGCTCATGTTATTCAGCTGACTATACTGAATATGGTCTTTATATTATTGCCTCAAATTACTGGATACAGATCATAAACATCAGTATCTAGTAGATGCGGATGTTTAAAATCTTTATCTATCTATCCATCTGTCATCTCTCCATCTTTCTCGCTTTTTCTCTTTATCTCCCATTCTCTCTCTCTCGCTTTCTCAAAGTACTGCATACATTTTTGGCCACTTATCATTTCTTTATCTGTGTGTGAAAGTGACCCAATTTTCAGTCTCTAACACACTTGTTCATTTCTTCTCTTTTGTCACCTCTTATCTTGATTTCTGGGCACAGAAGCAAACAGGTGTTCCTGATTGGTGTTGCTTTCCAGCACTGAGAGTGGTAAGGCAACACCTTCAACTCAAATTTGATCCATTTATCCTAAACAACTGTGGTATAGTAACATACCCAGTGTGTGTGTGTGTGTGTGTGTGTGCGTGTGTGCGTGTGTGTGTGTGTGTGTGTGTGTGTATATATATGTGTTTGTCAGTTTGTCTGTCTGTGTAAGTGTGTTCCGTTCTTGCGTTTGGGGGCTGGGGGTTAGATTTCATCCTGATAGCAGGGGCAGCCGTGGAGGAGGGCCAAACATATGTTCCGAGGGCCAGGAACAAAAGCACTGACACGTTAGCCTTTTCACGGAGATGACCTTTCCGCCGCTCCCTATCCCAGTCTCTCTGCCTGCCGCTGTCCTTTTGTCTGCCAGCTTGCCCCAGGCCCAGCTCAAGCCGAGCGCTAGAATTTCTCCTCGTCTCCCCAAATCTCCCTTGACTAAATGTCAGGATTACATATTTCTCTGCTCACACTCAGGGCTTTAATTAGCACTACTGTTTGTGTGTACTATTTGTGTAAGCTTGTGTTTGTGTGCAAGTGCGTGAGAAGGTGAATACATGTGCTTTAGTCAGTTTACTGTATGGAGGTGTGTGTCACATACATTTTTGTAACCACGATCTGTTGCCTGTGTTTTCTCGTGTCCTGAGCAGATTTGTCCATTCAGGCCACCATAACCTCTTTCACTCCAGGCCAGGGTGGGCTGACACGATGAGGGGGGGAAAGAGAGACGAGGAACAGGTGAGAAAAAGATGGAGGATCAAACTTAACAGTCGTAGCAGATCTACTAATGTGCAAACGCACACACAGAGATGTGAAGACATGAAACCTGAGGCTACCGGAAAGATCCTCACACAGATGTCATCATTCACCCCATTTGTAGCATTTCCAAACATCTTAACATTCTAATAATTAAATTCTTAATATTTCTTTTTCTAAAGAAAATGATGGGTTAAAAATCAATTCAGCCATGGTGATAAAATGTTTTAAGGTTAGCGTTTTGTGCAGCTGGCCTTCAGTAGAGTCAATCTGCATGAGAATAAATAATTTAAGTTATAGTCTCGTAATAAGGACAGGCTGTATGGCCTGCACAATCAGCTGCAACCATCTGAGTTGCTAACCTCTTTACTAAAAGTTAAACATGCTGTCCCAAAGGGCCATTATGAGCCTGCATAAAAACAGCTGTAGCTGAAAAGGTCTTGGGGTTCAGTAGCTGTAGGATAATGTTAACATGTTGCCATAAAGTCAGTCATCCCCTCTGTGCAGCTCTGCTGGTGAATCTAATATACTAATATAACAGAGTAGTCCTTCTTGAGGAAATATTCTTGGACCATTAGATATGGTTCTTTGTGTTCATATAAATACAATTGATATTGAGACTATATGTTGCTGTTATCTGAACGGCAGACCATTGTGTGCTTCCTATCTTCCATGATAGTTCATTTTAATAATAATGGAACATTTCAATTGTTTTCAGCTCAAGGGGCTATTCTGTGTCTAAGGCCTGATGTTAATTAGGGAACAATGATTTGATATTTCACGGTCTTCTACCCTGCCCAATGACACAGTTCAGCAGCCTCGCATCACCATCTCAGCTTCACGGCATAATAACAAATCAACAAAAAAAGTCACACTACACTGGCAATACATAACACCACTGAGACAAAAAAAATTCCATTGTTGCAGGGTTCTTATAAATATCTAGAGGTTATGCTAATAGAGATGAGACATAGCAAAATGATTAGTGTGTGTGTGTGTGTGTGTGTGTGTGTGTGTGTGTATATGAGAGAGACTGTGTGATGGCACGTCACATCACACTGTTCAAGACAGGCCCAAGCCCCCGTGTACTTGGAGAGGCTGGCAGTTACCCAGTCCTCCATGAGCGCACGCCGCGGACTGGTTCTGAACTGGTTCCCTCACTCGGGGCTAGCCTGGGACCAAACCCTGCGTCGCCTCTAATTAGGGGAGGCGCCCAGGCACAGGCATAACGAGCTGATGAATAATTAGAATTGGAGGAAATTGTGCAGCCAGGGTGGCAAATCTGGAGGGACAAGTGCTGAAAACAAGGCAAGCGGCATTAAGTCCACAGTCAGTCAAATCTGTGAACTTGGCCAGCGGCGTTAACACTAGGCCTGTGTGAAGAGGAATAAAGCTCCAGCACTGGTGGCCAGCCAAGGCCATAGTCAGACCCCCAGGGTTGATTAAGAAATAAGCAAATAAGATGTGGGTGATAAATGAATCCATAAATTGCCAGCTATGAATATTAATTCCATAGTGGTCTGGCATTGGGAGGCTGCAATGTGCAAAAGGATGTGTTGATACTGTGATAGTATGGCAACATTTTCGAGGCTGGATGTCAGAATCCCAATAAATGATTGACAGACATGTTTGGCTGCAAGTGCTGTTCTCACTTCCAACACCCATGCTGGGGAGAAATTAGCCAAGCCACTCTTAATGTCTGTAAGAAGTCATATCGTTGATCGTACGGTTTTAAATTGTCAAACAAAATGGCTCAACATGTAATGTATATTTGACACTAAATCGAATGAATATCGTGGCTCTAGCTTCACAGCACAGGTTCTCAAGGTGTGAATGTATAAAAGTAGAAGGCTGAATCATCGATGGAGTGGTAGTAAAGTGAGGTGACAGTAATGATGATGTTGTGTTAGCAGGCTAGCATTTGACTGACACAGTTTGAGTCAGTCTTTTCCTCTCCCAAACATCACCCTCATTATTATGCACGGGGTCGAGGCTGGCGTGAGAGGGGGTGAACAGTCCTCCCGGGGGTCTTGATTGGGGTAGTAGCAGGGGAGTGACGAAGACATCCATGGGGGAGAATCCAAGGACTGTGCCCCCGTGACGATCCCCTGACAGCCAACATGGCTGCCTGGCGTTAATTAGTGCTGGCCTTCCCCAGTCACCAAGGTTATTCACATCCCTAGGTCATCTAACACGCTGCCTGCTTTCTGCTTGCTCTTTTTTCTGCCAGCTGTGTCACTTTGTCTGGCAGAGTGGAATCACGCCTGGTGATGCAGGGCATTAGACGTGTGACTTTCATGTTTTCACCTAATGTTTGGTGGCCTGTTTGTTTTGTCATGTGCTGCTGATATGTGAACGGGTGACACGTTTGCATTCATCAAATAGACATGACTTTTATTTCATGGCTTAAAATGACTTCAGACCTCATTTGTTGTTATAATAATGACCAAGGTTTTCTTTCATTGGGGTTTTGCCCTTGAAAACACCTCTTTCATATTGGCTGTATAAGGGTTATAAAGCTGTTGGCAAAGCAATCGCTTATAATAAAATATATCAAGAGGAATACATTCTATGATATTAGAGCAGTAAATTTGACGACTCTGGGATGTTTTCAAAAAGACTTATAATGATCGGTGGAAACGTGGGTGATAAGGTAGTGTATGTGTGTAAGGTCAAACAAGGGACAGCTTTCAGACAACTGGATGTATGTTAGTCGAAAAGATTTGATTTTAAAGCCAGCATCTTCCTTTTTCAAGCTAATGACCATTTTCTTATCTGTACATCTTTCTCTTTTCCTCAATATCCGAGTGCATTCATTAAAGGCTAGCTTGTTTTGTTTTATATTATAGTCTTATTTCATGATTGCTGATATCTGAAAACATGTGGTTGAAATAATAAGCAGTCTTTGTGCAATGTGGAGCAGAAAACAGAACCAATTCATGCAATGATAAACACGACTTTCCTCCCCTTTCCAATCTTCCAACTCATTTGAACTTAATGCTGCATTCATCATTTTGATAAGCATCAGCATGCAGCCAATATGGTAGTTGAGGAAGGCAGATAGGAGAGCGAGGCTAAAGCTCGTTAGGGCCACCTATTATAACATTTAGGAGTGTTCTTAATAGAGACATGCCTCAGAGCTGATGGCTTTTAAAAGGAGAGGAGTTTTTGGTTTCCGTGCAGCACGTCATATCATTAACCGCAAAAGGAGGAGTGCAGAGTGTCTCACATCCCTGCTTTCCGTCCCTTTTCCACATACATTAGTGTCCTCATGTCACATTTCATGTGTAGCGGAAGGAAAAACGCGTTGGTTCCCCAGCCGAATGTGGGCTAAGGGGAAAAAGCTAAGCCTTGGGCAATCAGAGCAGGGGAGAGTCGTGGCATTAATGGTGATGAGTAGTGATCACAGACTATGGTCATTAGACTAATAAGACTGTATTTAAATTAGCCAGGGATGTTTTTCCTTTTTCTTTCTCCTCTTCCCCTCCTCCAGCCCCCTCCTGTTATTTTCATGGCCATACATTGGAAAACACAACCATGCATTTCCCTTAGAGTTTCTCTCCCTTTATTTCCTTAACGAAAGAACTAATTAAGTGAGGCGCTCCTTCCTAATTAATCATTATTTTTCCTCTGTCAAGCGGAACAATCTGAGTTTTTGTACCTAAATTGTCATTTTTTTTAGATTTTAATTACTGTGGACTATTTTCTTTTCTTGAAGCAAAGCTGCAAAAATCTGATAAGAAAACTGTATATGCAAGTATAAAATAGAAAGGGAAGAATACAAATTAAATATTTTTTCCCCTCACCAAATGGAACTAATCACCTTTCTACCAATATTTAGTAATTTGACTGAAACTGTTTGAATTATGTTGTGATGTGACATGAAATGACCCTCCTACTTTAAAATACATTATTGTCACACAGTTAATTTGGCTCATCTCTTCCTTATGCTCAACAATGTCTGTCTGATCATCCCGTAGTTGTGTACTTTGTACAACATTCTGTATAAAGTGGGATAGATCTCTTCCATCTAAGCCTCAAGTATTACACGGATAGACATGTTTACACTTAATCAGTAATTTGGTAGAGCAGTAATAATATTGATTATAAACTGCAGAGGTGAATATTAAGCATGCTCCTCAACAACAATAATATATAAAGTTCAATAATCCAAGCTTTTTTCTTTGACCAAAAAAACCAACAATATCTTTGAAATGATCTTTATCTTCTCTGTAAGCCCATCACTTTCTATTATGGCTTATAATGCCACACATGAATCGTGCTACTGCAGGTAGAAGCAGCATAAAGGTCTTTGCGGTCTGTCTGTGTTTAAGTCGTGCTCGGCCTGTGTGTACAGTGATCATGGCCGACAGTACCACTGGCTACGGTGTGATCAACAGGGTGCCTCCAGTGATAGTGTGCTGCGTAAGAGGCGTACTCTCGCCCAATTTCAGCCCAAACCCCTCTCTTTTAGCTTTCAACCTGCTTCTAAATGAACAGGCGTTTGGGCAAAGGCACAAGCTCCACCCTGAGCTCACTTGCCCTGCTCCCTACAGCCTGATGCTTCGGGCGCTAGTGTGATTTTGCAGGCTGACAGTGACCCTGGCAGGGATGAGGTCGGACCTCTCTGGTCCTCTCCTCTCTGGAAATGTCCAGGGGGTGTGTGGGGGGATTTAGAAGGGGGGGGTTTGCTAGGGGTCAGTTTATATTGTGCTTCACTCTTCCCTATTCAGCTCTGTGGTGACCTTGCAGGCCTGCTCTCCCCACTGGGGAGAGCAAGGGAAGGGGAAGTGGAGGGTCATGATCCCTGCGGTGCACGTGTTGGACGCAGATGCTAACACAGCCTGACGAGGGTCTATTGGAAACATATTCTCCAGGCCCTCACCACTTTAGTCTGCTCTTTCCTTCTATTTCTGTGTTTTTCTCTGACCTGATGGAGCTGAGCAGCGATAGCTGACCTTTTCCCTGACACTGAATTGTTCCGCCCAGCACCATAGGATCACTGTTTACACACCCCTGGCTAAGCCCTTAGGGAGAGAAGTGTGCTGCCTACACCACATAAGCACTTACAGACACACGCATGCACGCACGCACGCACGTGTACGCACGCACGCACGCACGCACACACACACACACACACACACACACACACACACACACACACGAAGATCTCACCAAAGTGTGCTGTCTTAATATGAATGGTCTCTTCCTGTGCAAGTCCTTTGTTTTTGCAAATTGTTACTATGCAAGTTCAAGCAGGAGACAACTGTGGAGAAATGTCTGAATACATAATAAACAATATCGTATTGTGCTGAACCAGTGGGGAATCCTCATATATTCACTATCTGACACATGCTCAGGGTTTCATGTGCTGGTATTTGTTTCTTGCAAGTTATTTGTTCCAGATACAGTGTCTGACTCAAATAACATAAATGTGTTTTATTGTTTGCAATGTACCTTCCCAACAGCCAGCGTTTACAATTTCTTCATGCTTTTGTTTGTTTGTTAGAAAGCTCATAATGTTCACCGCCAAGACAAGAGGGATCTCCATCAAAGGGGAGCAGGAGAGTGGATGGATGGAGTAGAGTGTGTGTGATGCTCAAGTGCTTCACCACAGTCCTGTAATCTCCCATCTGGAATGTGTAAATCAAGACTCTGTATATGCTCAACTCTGCAGCCCTGACAGATTTATACAGCGCAAGCTTGTGTTTCTAGGGCTCCAGAGGCAAAGAAAATGTAAACTTTTTGAAACAGTTTATCACAGGGACCAGTGTTGCTTCAAAGGCTGAGGATCACTGCTTTGGGTGAGAAATTGGTTGTTTTCAATGTTTCAGTTTCATCTTTATGAGTTGGTGTCATTTTAGTAGGCATGGACATACAGTAGGGAAAGTGCCCAATGAGAGGTGAACTTGAAGCTCCTAATTCAACATCACAGGCAAGGTTTTAGTAGTTTTTTTTATCTATGCAACATGTCAGAAATTCTCACAATAGCTTTCAAAGCAGTACATAGAAATATCTAAATGGATTTTGGGCTCGTGGCCGTTTCCCTTCTCTTCCCCAAGTTCGAGGTCACAACTTTAAACTGTGCTTGCGTCGTATTTGGTGTCAGGGTCGGGGCGATTGAATGGCGGCGGCAGGGGAGCTGACATCTAACATGAAGGTTAAGTGACAGGCGGGGCACAATAAGGTCAACATCGGCGTGTCACCCTTCCAGACCTCTCAGGAACAGAGCGGCAGGAAAAGGCCCAGTCAACTGCTTGCAGATGTGTCTGGACGCATGTTTCACTGACAAATACGAGGCAGGCGCCGCTCTCTGATGGTACCACTGGTCACTTCTAATCTGCATCTTGCAGGCAGAGAGAGCTGCAACACTCCAGTCAGGTCTAGTGTGTGTAATCTCAGACACTCAACTCAACTGACTTTGGCCCTTGACAGAATATTTTGACCAATCTCCTGATAGCTTACATATTTGGTTGAGCTCAAGCACTATGACAACTTACATAAGTGTTGTAAATTAAAATACTTGCAATGCAGCACTTTGAATTTATGTCCTGTTTTTGTAGATCTTTTCATGTTTTTTTTATGTAAATGACATTGTGAAATTTCAGAAAATGTTAAGAAAAGATGCTTTACAAAACATACATCAAAGCAACAGTGCCTCTCTGACAGCTGTTTTCAATAGAATTTTACAAACACTGGGAACCTACAGCATGACTTCCCAGAGGAAAGGCAACCCTGCTAAAGAACAGAGAGTTTGGCTCAAGACATTTCATGAAGTTATTCAATTAAAGCAATATGTTGAAGGGACATTACAGCTGCATTGGTAGAAACATATTGTAGTTCTTTACTCCAGAACAGCGGCTCACGGTCGTCGCTCTGCGCTGCGCTCATACGGCGGTTTCAGCTGATAATGCTGTCCAGACCGGCGGAGTTGTTGTGGAAGCGTAACCCATGCCGTGTCAGCGCTGTTGCTGTTGTTTGCACAGTTAGTCCTGTTATCACCGTTAGCTGTGAGCCGCCGGCTAAGCCGTTGCCATGTTGAAAGCCTTTCTAAAGATATGCTCTCAACCTTGTGTTTAGCATCTTTAAGTATATTTTGCCGTACTTTTACTTTACTAACGTTTGAATGTAGGACTTTTACTTGTGAGTATTTTTTTACACTGTGATTTTGCTTCTTATTCTAGAGAAAACAATCAGTGCACTTGTTCCACCACTTAGTATACCAACCAGGCTTCCCCCACTTCCTTGAATTGACAATAGTGGCTGTTTGGAGAGCGTGGGCCGTTAACTTGGCACCCGGTATCGCTACTTAAAGCAAAACCTTTGGGCCAGATATTACACATTGCACCTTTCCTAATTTTTTTTACAAATATTAATATGAGAGGGTCAAACTCAATGGCAAGAAGACCCTTCTTTTTTAAAGTTTTACTACAATTTAAGGGTACTTTCAGGGTTTGAGGTAACCATAAGCACCCCTATTATACTGGGCTTGCGTGGTGTCAAGGCTCCTGTAAGACAAACACATTTCTGAACTCAGCTCATCTCAAGAGGCCTAAAATTTAGTAATTGGCAATTAGACAAAATGTAAAGAGACATTGGGAATGGTTGCGTAACTCAAGCACAAGTGAGATTAACTAACCAGCAGACACCAACAAGGGTGGGCAGGCTAAATAAGCAAAAATCATTGAGGGGATCTCTCCACTTAGTGATTACTTAATTGAATGAAGACACCAAACTGTTCATGGGGATCACACTGAGGGCATCTGGTGGACAGGTGGGACAACACACTGACCTGAAAGAAAGAAAGTGTTAAGCAAAGTGTGTGTGTGTGTGTGTGTGGGGGTGGGGGTGGGGGGTAGCACATAGGGATGAACAACAGAGGGAGATGCAGAAACACAGAAGGCTTCGTCCACCACTGTGACACGTGGAGGTATTAGTGCATTTGCTGGGTTATTACGGTCCGTCATTCCATGCAGACAGGTCCTGGCTTTGAAGGGCGGCATCATCAAACCTTTGCTATCCCCTCAGATGTCTGTGAGGTGTCAGAGGACAGGAGGGAAAAGGAGACAGGTCCTTTCCTTCCTGACAAAATGATGCAAGTGTTTGTGAAAGGAGGGAGCACAGCTCTGCTGCAGTTGCTGTCTTTGGTATGTGTACACACACACACACACACATCCCTACACACACTCACTGTCACACACAATAACACACATCCAAGCAACAGAGGCCTAGAATGGTGAAAGCATTACAACGTGTATTGATGAACCACCTGCATACACACACGCGCGCACACACACACAGGTCCTCCACCCCACCCCTTCTTGAGGCACTTTAGACAATGAAGACTTCAGTCTGTAAGCAGCAACCTTGGCCTGAAAGGAGTAGCAGTGTGCGTGTGTGAGATTTTGTGGTGTGTGTGAAAAGACCCAAAGGTGAATTTTAAGATTGCTTCACCTAAAAGGAGAAACAAATCTGTCAATATTTTCTGTCCTCTGTCATCGTCTCAATTTTTCCACCGTTCCAAGCCTTGTTTTTGCCTGATTGTGTGCACCTATTGATTGACAACTGGCTCCAGAGCCACTCAGGCCTCTTAAAATACCAGGCCGGGGCTTCAGGTTTCAGGCCCCGGCCTCGGGCCCTGCCATTGTCTGCGTCTGGAAGGCTGGCTCCATTAGAGCCCAGCCCAGCCTGTCCCATTCAGCCTGCCTGCTTTGTGTACCTCCACCTCAGCCGCCTGACTGCTAACCACAGGGCCCCGGCAAGGTGGGGCTGACAGGGTGTCAACACTGACTAGAACATGGCAGTTGGGAAGAGAGACAGGTAGACAGCACACAGGCCCAGGCGCCTATCATGGCAGCCTTTCTGACGCTGCTCACTCATCTTTTGTCCCCCATGGTGTTGGCATTCTGTTCTGCTTGTTACAGCTTCACAAGTTCCCGATGTGGGTTGTTTGCAGAGAGTGCGATGGCTATCACTCCAAGTGTGTGAATGGCAAGAGCTCACATTACGCATATTTCCCACCAGACGAATGGGTATTTGGCAGATGCAATTGAATCTCTGCTATTGTTATATAGACAAATCCACAGCAGTTTTCTTACAATTGAAATTCTGAGCAACATTTGTGTTTTAACAGAACTATCAAGAAGATGTATTCATCTGGAGCTTTTAATGTGTAGAGCACAGTAATGTAAAGAGTTTGCATGTGTCAACAATATAGCAACAACACATGTTTTTCTTTCACATGAGTTGAACATCTCATCTCTGCCGTCTGCTCTACCTGACATTTTAATCAGGCTGAGTTGTTGCAGTGCCACATCCCCTTAGCCACCAGTCTCATCCGGAGAATGCATGTAATGAAATTTGCCCTAAATCATGGACATCAGGCTGGAGGTCCAAAAGGTTAAGAGGAGCGCAGGGTCAGGTCCCATATAACGCTCCCTGGGCAGAATTAAAAGGGAAAGGCTTCCTTTGTCCAAGCCGCCCTGCAGGTCAAGGAGGTCAGGAGGTCAGTGTCAGGGGGAAGGCCCGGCTCCTCCACCCTCAAATGCTACACCCCCCACCCCCCAAAAAAAATCAAAGATACCTCCCCAAAAATTAGTGTTGTTTTCGATGGCCAGGGTTCAGCCAGGGGCACGCTGACATGATTCGGCGTGCCTTAATCGGGAAGAGGAAGTCCATCCCCGCAAATACACACACTTCTGAGGTCAGAAGACAGCACAAGCACCTGTGACATTATTGGCAGTGACTGCACGTGTTTGCGTATGAATGTAGACGACATAGGGACAAGAGGTTTTCGAGGAGCAAATTGGATTCATGTCAGACCTTCTGCTTATTGCTAAAGATGACAGATGCTCGCATAGGCATGGCAGGCCAGATTCAGACGTTAACACAGTTAGCTGCTATTTGCTCACAGTGCTATTATTCTAAATGGCATTATGGTGGGATGTGTGGCTGCAAGACATGCTGGTGTGCTGCTGCTGCTGTGTGTGTGTGTGTGTGTGTGTGTGTGTATGTGTGTGTGTGTGTGTGTGCGTGTGCGTGTGTGTGTGTACACATTTTAATGTCTGAACTAGGAGCTGCTGGTTTCAATATTGAATGGGTATACAGGGCAAATGGAAACAGTGGCAGCTGATTGAGACAAATGGTGTTGAGGCCTGATGTCTCAACTGGGAGAGAGAAGGAGCGCAAAAGATGGACACACTCTGTGTAATGATATCACGCTTGATAAATGCCACATTAGTGCTTTTGTTGCCTACAAAGACATACTGAAACACACTTTAAATAGATAGCTAATACTGCGTCATAGAAAAAAGAACATAATTATTTTGAAAATGCAACATACAAATGTATGTTTTCACTGATAGAAATCCTCAGACAAATAACGGAACAATCAGATAAAATAGTTTGCGTCTGGTCTTGTGTCTTCGGGGCAGATCAAGAGATGTCTACCATGTTTACGTGGAGTGACCCTCATTCTTCTCGTCCATCCCAAGGGCTCTCGCTCTCTGTCTCTCTTTGTGTCTGTCTCTGACTTGCTCTCTCTTATCTGACTGTCTGAGCTTGTTGACCCTTCCTGAGTTGGTTAGTCATCCTCTCCAGGCGTCACTAAGGCAATTTCAGGGATGACCATAAATCAGCTGACAGGCTCCACTATCAGTGAGTGACACATTCAACATCTAAGCAAAGTTTAATGGTGAGCTATAAACATTTATTAGTATACCGTTTGTGTGCTTTTCTCTGCTCAAGTATCTCTTTGGACCTATATCAGTACCTCCTTATCATGCACACGGTGTCAGATACAGTGAGTGGAGACAAAATGGGCTATTTGCTCACCTGAATGCTTGGACCCACGTAACCTGTTGGTTGAGATCAGCGTCTTTTAGTATTGATTTTGTCTGCCTAGGTGATTGAATTGTTGACTACTTGTGGGTCGAAAGGCACTGATAAGGAAACAGAAAGGTGTGAAGACATCGCTTTTGATAACACAGACAGGGTGCATTCGTTCTGACTAAGAGAAATATAAAATAATCACAGAAATCTGTTTTTACAACACTCCCACTTTGTAAACACTGTAATCAGATAAGGGTGAAGTAAAAATGTTGAGTGGTGTGGCCTCCCCTCCCCTTAAAACTATTAACCGGAGCTGTCAAAGGCACGTCTTACTGTAATATGGTTGCTGACCAGCAATACGTCAGGCTTTAAAAAAAATGTATTGCACCAAGTAACAGCATAACAAATATTTGTTTACAATATTAAAACAGTAAGAACATATAATGTAACACGTAATGTAGATTAAAATATTTAGCACGTCTCCAACCTTTAGTCAATATTACACTAGCTTACTCCATCAAAAATCTACAGACCTGCTGACAAACATATCAACATATTCACACCTCAGGGCCAATGGACTATCAGGGCAAAAACTCCAAACAGATAGGACCCTAGTTGTGAGGCACTGAGCTAATCACTGATTTGAGAGTACAGACCACTGAACAACCACTAGTCTCAAAGCAGAAGCTTCTTCCACGCCTTGAACTCCACTGTAAACAATCACTGTCCCTATATGTCCTGTTGTTTTCCTTGTATTTTAATTAAATGGTATGTATGTCTTATTGTGATTTAATTCCCAGCCTGTAGTGACATTGTGTACAGTGCAGTACACAATGTCACTATAGGTGCAGTACACCAAATAGTATACAATTAAAATGGCACACAGCAATTTTATGTTATCATAAAGTGTGAAGGGAAATATTTCCCTGTACTGTATAGTGGAGAACTTGGTGGAGTTTCAATGCTGGGGCGGGGGGGGGGGGGATGTGCAGGTGTGACCGCGTGGGTTTAATTAGAGCGTCAACACCGCCACGCTGCACCGGCTAGCTGATAAGGAGAGCAGACAGATGACAGGAGGTGTGCAAGGCCGGTTGGAGACAGTCTTATCTCGGGGCGGAGAAAGACTGCAGCCGCCCTGGCTTCCTCACGCAATGGAGGGAGGGGTGGAGGAGGAAGATGGGGGGGGAGGTTGCGATAGGCCAATTACCTGTGAGTCATCGGTCTCTTCTTCCCATGCTTTGCAATAGTCGAGGCAAACTGGCACATGTCATGTCGGTGTCAAAGGTTTACTCGGTTACCTACGAGTTCTCAGTGCCACCTTGTGTTGTGGGACTGTCTCTTTATTTGCTGATTGAGGATTAGCTTGAACCCACAAGTGTCGAGTAAACTTGAATTATAGGTAAAATCCAGCCTCTATCGAGGACGAGCACCACTGTTTACATGGTTATCTATTGTAACGGTCCTGAATCAATGAGCTTGCTGCTCCCTTAAAAAAAGAATACATTGTATTCAAAAATGTATTTACAGACCTACACCTCTATCCAGGCTAATTACAGATTTTCAACCTCATATCAGAAGGGTCAAAGGGTTATGATAGGAGTTTAGGGTGGGGAATCAGTGAAAAGAAAAAGGTGAGACATGTTCAATCTGTTTTTTATCTGGCATCAGATGAAGTGGGGGTGAGTGGATGACCATCTATTTCTGTTTGTGTATGCTAACATTTATGAGGATATTAAGTCTGTGAGTGAGATATCCATAAAAGAGAAAAAAAATCCATATTGTGCCGCTGCTATGACTGTGTGTGTGTGTGTGTGTGTGTGTGTGTGTGTGTGTGTGTGTGTGTGTGTGTATGTGTGTGACGCTCTGGCTCCTAGCTGTCTGCGCCTTGCTCCCCGCCGCTCACTGCACACCACATTATTTTTAACCCACTGCCTCCGAGAGGAAGCAGGAGACGCTTGGGCCTCTGAAGTCCAGCACAATGAGGAATAAGCTCACACACATACACAGTCACCGAGTCGCACACGTGTGCTCAACCACCTAGACGCACACACCAGCTTCTGATATCTGCCGACAGACACTGCTGGACACACACTGGTACCTTCTCACATACATGTACACACAGACAGACGTTACACACTTGCCTTCCACCTTTTCCTTCAGCACCAGACATCCATCCATCCGCTCTTCGCAGACACACACGACAACACACTCTCACGCAGACAGCCTGCCTTACCTTGCGCCCCATCCGTCTCCACCGTGGCGCTGGCTGTCCCTGTTGACCCAGATCCAGCAGGTCACCCTGGGTCAATAGGCTGTAAATGAACTGATACTAATTACGGTAAACAGCAGCACATCAGAGCGTGTGTTCCTGCCTGTGCGTTTGCATGCAGACATGCGAGTGGTTGAACTGGAATGGCTTAATTCACGGAAAAGGGAGGTCCGCACATAAGCCCCGAGCGGCAATCAAGAGTGTTTAATTGTTCTTGTTGATCATCTAGGGTGGGGGCTGTTTAGGTTTTAGGCTGAGGCCTCCCATCTATTTCCTCACTTCCTCTCCTGAACACTTAATCATCAGCGTGGTGATTGGTGTTTGTATTTGGGTGCCGTGGGCTGCGGTACCAGTAACTTGAATATATAAAATAGGTATAGTTTCAACACCATATTCTATCCGTATGCATGTGTCATTTGTGGTTGCCGTCACCTGATATATTTTGATGAAAGCCGTGAGGCACCTGTTGATTTGGCCTGTGAGTGCATGATTCCTTCTCTTCTTCACCCACAGTCTCACATGACTCCACGCTGTCTAATTGACTCCACTCTCTGTAACTCACCCAATCAAACGCTCCCATGATGCCTCACTAGGAACGCGACTGACTGACTGAGTGGTGCCTTGTAAGTATTTAACCTCCTGCAGTGGAGACACACACACACACACACACACACACACACACACACACACACACACACGCACACACACACACGCACACGCACACACACACACAACCCAGTCACTCAGTCAATGCAGAAAATCAGATTGACTCAACCTCTAAAGGCAGTGCTATTGAAATCAGATTACAGATGAGGGAGCCTACAATTTCCAGAGCACCGCATCCACCACAAACGCTTTGGCCTTGAAAACGTACACCTCTTCCACCTTCTCTAACACACACGTATTCACCCAAGCACACACACATACACATTCACTTGAAGGGAAAAGTGATCAACAGGGAAAGTGATGGCTGGGGGAAAATTGAAGGTAATGAAGCCCAGCCCTCCTTGTCTGAATCGATGAGATGAGGGGTCGCAGACCCATCTCACGTTGCACTTTCCTGTGAGACCCTTTCTCAGCACCTCTCTCTATTTCTCTACCTTTCTCTATAAACTCATTCATGGATGCATCACGTTTGAATATCTATATATAAGTTCCTAAAGTGTGCATCTTGCTTCATATGCGTTATTGTAGCAGCCCTCAGTTCTCTCCATGAGGGCTGATGTTGACATCCTGCTTCACAGCCTGTCCAGCCGCCACAGTGTGTAGCCAAACGCCCTGAAAGTGTCTGCCACATTGTTCTCCCACTTGAAAGTCAGCAAAGCTTTGTCAGCGTCCTCTAGTGTAGTCCTTTATCGTATTCACACGCTGTGCTGTATTTTTAGCCCATCCAAGTCCGTTCCCTTTGTTCCGGCAATTCTTGAGCAATCTTTCAGACCCCCCTGCCTCCTCCATTGTATTTTTAGACAAAGGTGAAAAATGGCAGACCTGACGGGGAATTATGAAGGACCTTTCCCTTGATGAGGGCTGGGTCTGTCTGAGGAGAGGGAGGGCGGGGGACTAGACAATCTGTGTCAAAGCTGTGCCTGTCTTCGCCACTAAAGACTGAACATCATGGATCCAAATATTGCAGATAATGTATGAGATTATTCCATTTATTTTTAAGAATTTATTCAGACTAACATTCTTACTCCATTCTTATTTAACTTTATAAATGTGGTTCCGTTTGGACTGAATCTAATGGAAAAGTTTGACCTTTTGGGAAATGCACTTGATGAGAAGACAAATACTACTAATCCGTACAAAAACCAAAGTGTAAAACAACACATAGTTAACAGTAAACTTAAATGGTGCTGGTTAGAGGATTGTGTTACATTTAGACAGAGCTAGGCTACCTGTTTTCCCCCATTTCCGGTCTTTGTGCCAAACAAAATTGGAATAATTAGTGTACAGACAAAAGAGTCTTATCAATCTTCTCATCTAACTCTTGGCAAGAAAGTGAATAAGTGTATTTACCAAAATGTCAAACTTTTCCTTAAATCACGGACACCGAATGACCGGTGTTAGCGTGGACACTGGCAGCCTTTGCCTTCACATTATACAAATATTCAGTTAGGTAAATGGACTGTTTTCAGAGAGATGTCAGAAAATATGTATACATTGATTCAATCTACAGAACCACTATTGACACTGAAGCAGGAAATCTATGGTCTGAGGTTCATAAGTGTTGCCTGCACTTCTTCATCTAACAAGAATCAGCTGGAAAATATTTGGCCTTTTTGGAGAATTCTTTTTTAGACTATTTAAAGTGGGATGTATTTTGTATCCCAGTAATTGTGAAAGTGCATCAAACATTTGGGTACGGACATATCCACATCATTGCTAAGATCTAAGATATAAAGCATGTCCATGTCAGGCCTGTGTTTTCTCAAACAACTAGCATACATGTACAGTGACAAAAACTACCATTGTAAAAATGGCACCCAATGATGTGGCAAACCATTAAAGAGGCAATGGGGCTTGGCCTATGAGCAGGCAGCCTGCCCAATTAGAGAATATGTATGTGCTGTTTAGAAGCTGTCATTGTAATCGTACATATGTGTATGGGTATTTGTCCATATGGATCTGAGTGCACTGGTTTGCTTATTGTGTACATGGTCACGTGCATGGGTTTAGGTCTCAGAGTAACATATACAGCCAGATGCATTCCATTGAGAGCATTTTACTCAAAGGCTTAATTATTATTTTTTTCGTTAGCCATGATCCTGACTTGAGCTAAAGAAGAAGAAAGGGGGTGTGGGGTGTGGGGCGTGGGGCATGGGGCGAGTCAAGCCACTACTTCAACAATCCATGTTAAGGCGACCGTGTTTCATTTCCTGGTGCCTGCCTTAGTTCCCCTTAAATAGCATTACCTGTTGAAGCCAGTTAAATCACCGACAGCATGATTAGAGGGCCACTGAGGACCCAGAGTCTGGGCAACAAAGCACGGACTAGCCTTTAATTCAATTTATCTTTATAAACATACACATCTGCCTCTGATTTACCACAAATTTTCGAAATGTTTTTTACTGCTTTGACAGAAAAGTTTGGGCTCAATTTACTTTCATACTGAAAAACACTTTCTCTTTCCAGAACCACCTATATCTGGATATTGATCATTTTGCTCATAATAAGGTCTATGGTAGTGAGTGCTGCATAAAACAGTACATAAAGTATAGTCCTAATGGTGCATTAATGACTAAGATCAAAAGAAAACTGTATTAGCCAGGATGATATAAATTTCCTGGGTCAGTTCATGGTTAATGAGGATATATGTGTTCTGAATATATCAGAGCAAATATAGTAAAATATAACTGTGATGAATGAGTGCATTTGTGCTCATTGTTATAGTTCATGATATTTTGTAGAAAATCATATGAGCAATGGATTTTTACATCATTGTAGACAAAGGTTATTGCATGCCATACTTTTTACTAATATTTGCATAATATTTAAAATGCACACTTCAATTTGCATTTGAAGCATTATCCAAATGCTAATCCGATTCACCTTGTGATTATACCTTTAATACAAAAAAGAACCTTACAGATAAAGAACATATACATGTATCTTGTTTACGGGGCTATGACTGAGACAATATACAATTTACTATGTAAATAATACCTACATTCTGGCCTTGTTCCTCCATCCAAACATCGTCACCACATGGGATTTGTGTAGGTGAAAGAAACAGATGTGTGCTGGAGGACATCAGCTGTGGCCCGTTAGCCAGGTCACCACGCTCGCCATTGTCACAAGCAGACTCAAGCCTCATGTCTACATTCCCAGGTCATGTTCTGGAAGTGCTGGGTCATGCCCCTTCACCTTCACCCCCACCAATGAATTAGGAGCCAAACACAATGTAATTACACCCATTTGGCTGGGGACTAGTCGTAGGACTGGCAAGTGGTCTGCCTGTCTCCCTAGACAAGGTTACTCAAACAAGGGACATGACCTACCTTTGTCAAGCACCGACCTCTGAGACTATTGGGTGATCAGACAGAGACAACTGCATCCTTTTATGCTATACAAATCTGATTTATTTATTGGCTTGCACCTTTATCTAGTCTGAAAATAATTCAAAGCCTCACAAAAATGCATGTTCACATTTTTAGAGATACCATTAAATGTGAAAAAAACAGTTTCCTGATATAACTCCATGTTTCACCATGCATGGTGAGCCACAGCAATGCCACAGATCATAAGGGTGTTATCAGTGGCTGCATCAAAGGATGGGCAGAGGGAGAAGTGTAACAAATCCTTGGTGCTTTGAGTATGATAAGCATCATTTATCACTGAGAGTGCTGCTGGCCCATTAACAACCAACGCTCCATTAGCACTATCTGCAAGGCTTTTATAATGCCTTGTCTGCCCACATCTTTACGTTTGTATGAGGAAATCATTAAACATTGTTTGTGTGAGACGGATGCAGCTTTTAGGCAACTAACAGCTCGGCCATGTTCTCTGGGGTCCTGGTAGGTGGAGATATGGAAACTGTTTTTTTATTTTCACTTTCAGTAGTGAAATAAGTTTTGAATTGATGCTAATTTCCTTTGCTATACACGCCTCGGTCCAAAGACATGCAAGTCAGATGGTCCATAACTGTGAATGAGTGTGAACTGTGAATATACTATATGTTGGTTGTGTATTGAACGGGAAAATACTGGAACACATATGATAAAATGTGACCTATCAAAGCAGCCTTCACTGGTCTGATGGAAACAAAGGTATAAAGAAGAAAGTTCATACTGTGGCATAATTGTTATATTAGTGGGATTCTGGGATTTAAATCCCAGTAGGGGATGATTGCATCTGCAATAATAACTGAATCAAGGAATCTAAGGAAAACTAAAATAAATTGTTAGCTCAACACCATAGACATGGGTAAACTTCAGTTTCTATTTTTTCCATGTTTCTATACTTAGTTTGTTGTCTGTTTTTTAGCCTGCATTTGGCTGCATATTTGTGTGCTTGTTTGTTTTTATTGCATATTTATTCTTAAAATGCAGTGTATTAAGCTGACAGGGCCACTGTCGGATATTCATTTTATTATTGAATAATTCTGTAATAACTTTCTTGGCCATGTGTGCATAAAAACTGTGTTTGAATTGCGTCACAGGTACTGGTAGGCCGGACAAATAAAAGGTAACAAAATCTGTCCTGTATATTGGCTTGGTGCTGCCAAATACATTTTGCTCATCTTAAAGCATCAGAGTCAGTTAGTTTAAGACATTTTTATTCAGCATGATAGATGTGCAGAAACAACATAATAAAGTAAAATATTGGCTTGTAGAAAGTTACAGATTTCACCTTTAATATGAGCTGAGAGGGTGAGTGACTTATAGCTATGAGTGTTTCATTTTCGGTGGATGAGCCCTGGGATCTGTGATCAGGTCCGGTCCGTGTCCTGAAGGAGTTGAATAGGTTTTAAAGGGAGGGGCTGAACAGTAATTACCATCTGACCCCTGCTCTGGCTAATGGGGTAGTGGGGGTGTGGGGTTTATAAGTAATGGGTGAGGGCTGGGGATTAAGGATAGGGGAGGGGAGGCCTCTCTCAGACAGAAGATGAAGACAGTTATGTTTGTATGAACAGACACTGGAGTTCATTGTCCTCCACACTTCCTGCACCCCCCTCCCCGCCAACATAAAATGACCCCCTATTCAATCTGGTGAGGTATCTTCACCCGTGAATATATGCACACACACACACACACACACACACACACACACACACACACACACACACACACACACACACACACACACACACACACACACGGCATTCTGTACACGCAAATACACATAAATGCACACATCCTCTTCTCCTGATCAGATGACATCATTAACAATCATTACTGGGACACCAGGAAGTGCAGAGATCTCCGGCTCGGCGTCTGGCTGCACGGGATCAGGTTAGCCTGCTTGAGATGAGAGATTTGAAAAGGAAAGCAACCACCAAAGCTATTTTACTTCTCATTTCATTAATACCTCTGTGCTAACAGAAGACTCAAAGGAACGATGGTCAAATACAAGAGAAATTCCAACCCACCATCACTTCCTGTGTTCTTTGTCCACATGGATTTCCTATAAATTCGTTATTAACATTTTTCCCAAATGCTGTAGATAGATTTTCTTCTGTATTCTGTGTGAAAATCAAAAACATGCTTGAAGCAGTTTGTTTCTGATGGTTTTAAACATGTAAGCAAGACATCCAGATGGCGGCTTGATCAAATATTAAAGCATGTTTATAGTATAGCTCAAAGTTCATATGTATTACCTTTAGGGTCCCTCTGATGTTGAATATTTCATTGAAGTTGGATGATCAGTGTTTTCTTATCCTGTCAATTTAAACTGGATACAGGGCTTTGTGGTTCCTGTGGCCAGGTTAGTGATTTGGCCTGGGGCTGGTGTTTGGTGTGTGCTGGAGCCATGGTTCCTCGGAGTAAAAGGCCTTCCCTTTCGGGCCCAGGGAAAGCTGACACGCCAGGCCTGGGTTAGTCAGTGACAGGCCCCTGGCAGGAAGTTTGTCTGAGTCCACGGACGTCTCAGTAGCTGTTCTTGTATGACACTAACCACAGCTACCACAAGACAAGCAATACTGCTGTTGCTGTCGGAGGCTATGTTACTGTGATTCGTTGCATGCAGAGCTTTCCGTGGTGGGACAGGGGAGAATATCAATTTGAATTTATGTTAGTGGCAGCGTGCATGCATGCATGCATATGTGCGTGCAAAGCTGCAAACACATGTACATGCACGTGTGTATGATTGAATCTTTGCCTGCCAGTTTGTGTGTGTTTGTGTGTATCAGGACTCTGATCTAAATGCTCCACTAGGGAGGAGAGAAGAGTGACCCCTACTGTCAAAGAAACTATACACCAGGTCCATAGTGTGTGGGTACATGACAACACTATACTGACACAATAAATGACCCTAAAAATAATCTATTGAATTAAAGGTCATCATGATTACATATAATTTGTATACACACAATTGCACTATTAATGCAATATAACTGTGTGCAAACATTGAATCGACATCCCGAATTTCACAAAGAACACAGTATTTTGAATGTGGGTTGTCTTCCCGATAGCCTTTACCTGAGACAACAATCATCAGTAAACATCACAGCCAGAGAAGGACTTTTATATGTTCCATCACCAACCACTTGAGCTTTCAGTTTTTTTCTGAATAGGGGCTATGATTGGAGCACGGAGTGCTGGAAATCCTTTGAAAAGGGAAAACAAAAGGTCTCCTCTGCTGTGATGAAGCATACCTCTCAAGAGACCGGACCTGGGCCTGACTCAACCTTTCACACAATCGCCGGCCAACAATGCAACAAACCCTGCCCTCGCAAACCTACTATTGTACTGGAGCACGCCACAGCTGTGGAGAATCACATTTAGGTGTCAGAGGCAACAAATGTTTCTTTAATTGGAATAGTGGTATTAGCTCATGTTTCCTCCCAGTGCTTTATGAATCCCCTGTGCCTATTGTTTGGAAGTTCGCGTTGACGTCGCCTTGGCGGCCCCGGCAGCCCCGGCTAATTGAGAGAATGTGTGTTTGGACCAGGTTCAAGAGGAACAAGCGTCTCTTGGTTGTGTGCGTGGGTGCGAATAATAGTGAGTGTGTTTTTTTTTTGTTGTTGTTATATCCAAGGTTGTGCCTGTGCGCAAGTCTACGTGCAGGATCCTGGTGCTGTGACTCTCTTTGTGTTCTCTCATTGACAGTGAATGTTTTCCATTTTGTTTATTTTAAATGAGCCTATACACACTGTGACTCTGACCCTGAGCAAAGTCATTTTGTAATTTCACTCCATTTGAAGAATCACCCCCCTTTTCACCACCGTCACCTAATCTGGTTTTCAGACAGATTAAATCAACAGCCAAACACAAACAGTGACCATATTTGAATCCAAGTGTTATTTGAAAAAATCCTGGACAAATAACCCAAGACAAGATTAAATTGGTTGTCAGTGTCATATGCTTAATATCCAATATAAATATCTGAGCTCATTTTGAATAAACAAACATATCACCGATCTTATCACTGAGTTTTGAGGGGCACTATCAGCTCTTGATTTACAATACT
The DNA here is from genome assembly GCA_016806645.1 of Ophiodon elongatus. Taxonomy (NCBI): domain Eukaryota; kingdom Metazoa; phylum Chordata; class Actinopteri; order Perciformes; family Hexagrammidae; genus Ophiodon; species Ophiodon elongatus. The sequence continues at coordinate 1,155,401 of JACSYO010001905.1, forward strand.
GAGAAAAAGAAAGTATATTATATATATAATATTCCTATATATAATTTGACCAGAATTTTTAATTATTTGACCTTAGTTTAATGTCGGGAGCGATTTCCTATTGGCCCGATAAGTACCCGATTTTTTGCACTCTCCTGAGCTTTCCTAATCTGAGGAGATAAGATTACTGTTAATCTAGGGCATCAAATACACACCAATCTTTTTCCTAATATGGGATCTTAACACTGGATCAAGACAATTTGCCACGATCCAGGTCACATGGATTGAAAGATTAAGAAAACGAAGAGTTCTTGATTTTACAACTTTCACTTATTCAGTAAATGTGTTATTTGGAATGTTTGGCTAATCTTTCTAAATCCAATGCTTTATAATATAAATGTAATAACCATTGTACTGTAACTAGAATGAATGTAAGACAACATTATTCCAATATCTCTCATAAAAGTTATATCTATATATATTCCTTGTTAAAACCAGTATACATTTCCCACAAAGGGGGTCAGGTTTAAAGTAAATTACATTAAATTAAATGGCTATCTGAAGTCCCCCAATATTCAGTCCAAATCTAAACACTTGTTTTGATATTAGGAGCCAGAAATATGCACAGAACAACAATGGCATTGATTAAATGACTGTATTGTTTGATGAAGTTACTGGACAAATCACATAATCCACATATTTTTTCCAACATTGCATTTACAGCATGAATCTTTAATCTTCTGTTTCAGATGAATAACAAATCAAAGTCATCACAAGTCTGTACTGTGTGTTTTCTCTCGTTTTAAGAGGGGACAGGTGCTGCTGGCCCAGATTGGTGTCAACTGGGGATTACAGCATGCATCGCGGAGGGACTGTAAACGCAACTCAAGAACTACTGTCATAGGAGCTGAGATTACAAATATGGATTAGGAGCAGAATAAGACGCAAATAGTGCTAAATTCACAAGATAATCTGTCAGCATGCCTTTGACGAAAATATTCCTTATGTAAAAACAGAATTAAGATGGCTTTAGGGGTGTGCATGCGTGTGTGTGTGTGCATGAGGACGTTATCGCATGTTTGGGTGTGTGTTGGGTGAGGAGTGGTTGGGATTATTGCAGAAGCAGATGCACTTGATGGCAGTGCTTGAAGTGAATGTCTATTCTTAAATTACAATATAAAAAGAATTACTGAAATACACAGGAAATTGACCTTTAGTTTGGCCTCAAGTTCTTGATCTACAAAATATAGATGTTTTCTCTTATGTGTGTGGTGTGTTTGTGTGTGTGTGTGTGTGTGTTTTTCACACATTCTTTTGTCTGTGACCAGATATCTGAGGTTTGCTTGCCAAAACTAATGTGATCAGAGCATAGAGAGAGTGTGGACTGAGTATGTGTGCGTGCAGCAGTGGGCCCAGAAGTGAGTGGTTTGGAGAGAATTCATTAGCGTGTAGACAGGTGGCTAGAATTACACTCCACCAGTGAAAGTCAGCAGCCGGAGCTGTCCTGTACTCCTCTCTCTCCTGTTCTCTCTCTCTCTCTCTCTCTCTCTCTCTCTCTCTCTCTCTCTCTCTACCTCTCTCTCTCTCTTTCTCTACCTCTCTCTACCTCCCTCTCTCTCGCTCTCTCTCTCGCTCTCTTTCCCTCTCTCTCTTTACCTCTCTCTCTCTCTTTCCCTCTCTCTCTTTACCTCGCTCTCTCTCTTCACCTCTCTCTCTTTCCCTCTCTAATTCCCTCTCTCTGTGAGCAGTAAAGCTACACCGGCCTGGATGACATTTCCAAAGACAGCAGGCTACTGATTAGAAAATGGTCTGCACTGAAACAACAGCCTCCGATCTTTATCAAAGTTTAACATCCCCCCACCCCCACCCTCTCCCTCTTTTTCTCTCTCTCTCTCCCTCTCCCTCTCCAACCTTGCTTGCTATCTATCCGTCTCAAAGGCCTGTCTCTCTTGGGAGCCAACTATAAGTACTCCATCAGGCAAACCGCATTAGTGTAATTTTGTCCCAGGAAATTAGCAGAGCAGAGCGGCGCCAATTAGAAGTCAATAGCTGGCTTTATTAATCGAGCTAGCCATCGCACTTGATTAGATTAAGCTGGGGCTGAGCTCTGTGTGTGTGTATTTGTGTGAGGGTGTCTTTGTGTGTTTATTCATCTGTGTTTGGGCCTGTCAGTGAATTGCTTGTGCATCCTTGGCTCTGTGTGTGTGTGTGTGTGTGTGTGTGTGTGTGTGTGTGTGTGTGTGTGTGTGTGTGTGTGTGTGTGTGTGTGTGTGTGTGTGTGTGTGTGGCCTCATGCAGAGAGCGGCAGGTGCTGCTGACTTGCTGATCCTGTCTCATTGTGACTGTCTGCGGCTCTGTCAGAGCTCAGTAATATGTTGATATTGACCCTCTTCGACTGCAAGCTCTTAGGAGACACACTGCAGAGGGGGCCGGAGCTAGAGGCATCAGTTAATACAGAAACAAGCCAGCCAATTGGATAAATTAAACTGGCATTATTATATTAACTGCTGTAATCATATAGCAGCAATTAGCGGGCCACATAAGGAGCACAATATCATACTATCACAGTGTAAGCCATAGCAAACACATGGATATTGTCATAAATAAAATAGTTTCACAACATGACTCCATTCTAGATTTATACCTGTCTTCTGTGCTTATGAGTCAGTTCCTGGGATGATGTGAGAAGATGTTTACAGTTAGATCAACAAAGATCAGTGGATTTGACAGCTTAGGTGGCATTATTCACGGATACACAGAAATATCTTGAAAATGTGGATATATCTCGCTAGTATATCCCCTCGGTTGATCCTCTACATGCAGATTAAAGTGGGAATTTCCTGTGTTATCACAGCCCCTGCCCATATGTATAATCTCAAAATCTCAGGCCTCACAGACTATCCTTCACAAACTTGTCCTAATCCGTCTGGCATATCTGCTGGCTAACACCTGTTCCTGAAGGAGCTCAAAGTGGTGAGAGAGGCTGTAGAGAACAGACGGGATGTGGGAAACAGCATGTATTGAAATGTTTCCTTGAAAAGCATAGCCTTTTGTGTCATTTCTGTCAATCTCTATAGGTTCAACTTGTACTTGTATGTTTTTTCCGTCAGTCCGTTTACGTATCAGTCAGTCTTTTGTCAGTTTGCCACTTTATCCCTCACTCCTAAAATAAATCTTTACAATCCATATCCTGAAAAACACTGGACCAGAGCCTAGCTTTAACCAAACACACTTCAGACGTGTGTGGTGAAGTAACTTGTATACAAATTATACATTCAGAAATGGAACGGAAATATACATTAGAGTGACAACATTGTAATTTTCTTTTAAAACATGACTCTCTTTACAGAGGTAAAAGATCTAATCACAGTTCACTGCAGCCACCGAGTAAAGGGCTCAGAGTGTTAAATTTCCAGCTGAAAACACTTGGAAATCCAAGGCCCCTGTGTGTCTTTAAAACATGGAGTTAGGGGACCACAAAATGGTCTACACAACCAAACCACAGAAACCCCACTGCCTGTACATACACACGCACGCACGCACACACACACACACACAGACACACACACACACACACACACACACACACACACACACCAACACTGGCACCAGTATCACCACTATAATACAAGTGGCAATGGTGAAGCCAATCTGAAGATACAGCGACCATCAAATTTCAGACACTCTTATGTTAGAGTTCATTGCAATCTGTGCTAAAAGAAGGTGACATTAGTCTTTTTACACCAATGCAGCCCATCATTTCATCCAGTTACAGATAAGGCTAGCATAGCAGAGGCCCCAAAACAACATCAGGCTTCACTGGCCCAGAAAGCACAGCTCCCTCTGGGCCATGTCTGAGATGCTGGTGGCTAAGTTGCTCTGACAGCTACATGCTTTAACAGATGCAGTTCCCATCCAGTGAAACATTTGTCCCCCTCTTTGGGAGAAGATAAGCTAAAGAGAGTTTGTATGGCTGTAGTTGCATGGGTTAGGGGGTAGCAATATGTGATTGAGGGTAGCTAGTTGCTAACTGTAGCTCCTGGACAGAGCTTGTCCACTGTGATTGAGCTCATGAATATTATGGTTGGAGACCTCGAAGAAAATATAGTGTCAGCAAAGGGGGATGCTGCAAGCTGGATTTCAGTGCAAGTTCAACTGCTGATCTGGGAGGACATCAGCAAGTGTATCATTCTATTGCTGTAATTGAAATTAAAGTTAAAAGACAAAACTTAAACATAGATAGTCTCATTACAACTAAACTATGGTATTCTATTACAGGGTATTAACTGCCACAGTTTCAAGTCTTAACTTGTTGGGACATCTTTACTTTTGACTTTTTGAAACCACATCAGTCCCTTCTGTAAAATCTCTTTTGCTAAAATGGCTCAGTCAATATAAATGCCAGCTGGATCCATGGGAAACACATGCCAGGAGCTATAAACTCAACTGCAACAGCAATCAATTGTGCATCATGCCAAGGTACTTTCTAAAGGGTGGCAGTCTTACACCCCACCTACAGATCATCTTACGGGGCACTTCAATCTCAAATCTAATCACAGAAGCAGCAATAGCTGTGAAGGGAAACAAAGCAAGAGGCATTTCATATTCATCTCCCTTGTGTCAGGTGGACTAAGTGCCAGCTGGACTGAAAGGGCTGGCGAGGATGCAGGTAATGTTGCTGACTACAAAACAGTCTTAGGTTACCAAGCAAAATTATCGATCAGTGCCGCCACAGGGGAATTGTAACTGTGCTGCCTGAAGACATAGAATTTAAATGTTTCTGACAAGGGGAAGTGAAAGAATGTGAAATGATTTTCAAAAAGGTCAGTAATGAATAGTTGAAATACTGAATTATTGCAATAAAGAAACAAACCTGAATTGTTTTTATCCACTCTAAAAGCAAAAGGTTGCTTATAGAACCAGCTGTGAATGTGTACAGTGTACAATTCTACAATAGTAGAATACAGTGTGCAAAATAGCAATTAAATACATTTAAAATGTTACATTTTGTGAAGAACCTCATACCCACCATTTCTTAGAAAATAAACAACTCTTGCGCTGACAGAGAATATCAAATACAATTATTGAATGATTTGTTAATCCCTTTTAACAAAACATTACCCCAAGTCTTCCTCTCAAAATTGTTAAATTATGCCAAAACATTCCTATTTGTTGCCTTATCCCAAAAATCCCCCAATCTGGCAAAGGGCCTATTCCTAACCCATCCTCAACAATCAGAGCCATTCACATTAGCTAAATCATGTGAAGCATCGCAGATGTGACCAGCTGCTAACCTCATCTGTGTAGACTCAAATGTGCCTCCGGAAAACAATGTGAATGAATAAAACCCAGCATAAACAAATGAAACCATAATCCGGGGTTTTTTAACACGATACCCACAGAGTTGTTGATATTCCCAATTCTTTCCTTTCATTTACGAGGCTTGGTGAGGACATGTAAATATAAAATCAAAGAGTGGAATCAGATAAAATAGAAATCTGTCAGTGGTGCTGACTGTTTAAAAGGATCATGCAAACAAAATGAGGAAAGCCAAACTATTTCCATGCTACTCAAAACATTACAATATGGAGGCTTGAGGGAGAGAAACTTTCTGGTGCTTTCACAAACTCCTTTTTCATCTCTTGCCACCAAAAACTCTCCTTTCTTTTATTATTTTGAAAGCCTTCGGGCCCCACGCTCATGAGTGTGTGTGTGTGTGTGTGTGTGTGTGTGTGTGTGTGTGTGTGTGTGTTTGTTAGAGAAAACCATCACTTATTAGGTGTCACGTCGTGTTAGAAGCTGTGACCTGTCAGGGCTCGTCTCGCTACTTATCTGTCACCACTAGCCTGTTCAGTGTCTGCGGGTGGTTTGGAACGCTGCACCTCAATACACATATTTGCTGTTCAAGCATGACCTGAACAACAGAGAGGTCAGCCATCAAGATGACCCTAATTGTCAAACACCAGAAAATACAAAGACGATTTAGAAGCTTTCCAATCCTCGGGCTGAATGGCCAGACAACAATTATCGTGTAGGTGAAGACACAGAGAGAGACTTTACAACAAATGACCACAACCCAGTAAGTTAAGGAAATTGTGATGACTTCAGGAAACTCATTCATTTTAGCACGTGTCAGTACAGTATGAGGTTGCCTGAGAAGTAAAAAGTGGGGCCCAAGTTTTCACCATTTTCCAAGCTATAAATCATGCTTGAGATGGGGCCTTGAGAAACTGGAATTTGAGACCGTGACAGTGATGGAGGTGAGCTGCCAGACATGGCGTCAGGTAGCTGCCACACAGGGTTGATCAGCTCCGTGACAAGCCGAGAGGCCCGGCCTGTGACATTCTGTGCTGTCCAGCAGGTTATGAAGGCAGGCAGGATGGCGTTGGGGTGACAAGAACCAGGGGCTGTCAGGAGGAAATCGCAAGGACGAGATGTCATGTTCACCGTGTCGACCGGGCGCCACCATCTTTGATTTTCCTCAGCTGAGACAGCTGTGAATACGTGTGCATGGCGCTGATGGATGTGTGTGTGTATATTGCATCTCAAGGGTGTGTGTGTGTGTGTGTGTGTGTGTGTGTGTGTGTGTTCAGATGTTCTGCGTGGGTTTTGAACTCTTTAAGAAATGTTAGCAGAAAGCGGCTCATAACATTTTTTCTCATACATAAGAATATATTATTTTTTCTGCTAAACAGTAGCTTTGCTGTTCTATCCAGATAGACATAGAGTTCTGTTCTCGCAAAGGATTCTCATGATGTTGAAACTTTTTAAAAGACTCCTTTGTTTTGCAACATTGAAAGGAAGCATTCAGAGAGTTTGTTTTGTTATCGTGGCAGGCCAGAGAGGTTATTTCATGATTCTGATATTGACTCCGAGCAAAATATGTGGCACAAAACTGATGTGCATGCTTTTATCCTATGCATTACTAAGTACTGTAATTGTGTACTAGTCTAATACAGTACATTGAAACAAGTGAGTTTAAAGCCCAAACATCTGTTAAATATACAGAAAAAAACAACCATTTTTCATTGAATTTCATCCTTGAAGCCGAAAATGTCATGTTTGACTTTCTAGCTTGTTTCTGTCTCTGATGTGCTGTGTTGGATGATTCATGGGCCAGAATGAATTTTTGCACATTTACACTGTCAAAAGTCATGTTAGGTGTGATCCAGCTACCCCAGGCCTCCAACAAGACAATCCAATGCAATCCTTGGCGAAAGACATGTGGTGTTATCAGGACCATCTGGACATACTCCAGACACGGCAGAAGTAAAGTCATCAAGGGCCCCAACTGATCACAGCACCTTGGGGCCATGTTTAAGGCGACGTGTGAACTTAAGGATGAGGGAGTCTCATTCCAGAAATGTTCTTTTTAAGGCACGCACTGCTAAAGACCTCACAAAATGAATCTTAAATGGATCAATACTGTACAGCGCAACCATGCACAAACAGACAATACACGCTGAGATTTAGGGACAAATACAGACAAAACCCCACCCTTTCCCATCTCCTTCCTTTTATGATCTGTATTAATGTTTACCTAAAAACCCATCCAATGTTAAATCGCAGCCTGCTGTTGACTGAAAAGTTTAATGATAGCTGCAGGGCCTTACGCATTAGTATCTTCCATTGGCAGTGATTCATTTCTCTCCTCTCAGTCTTTCCTCATCCTGCCTCTGAAGGATAAGGGTTGAAGTCCCGGTCAGGACCTCTAAATAGGGCTGTCGTTCCTGTCTTTCCACCAATCACAAGACCTGCTTTCGAGAAGAGTTGGTCAGATGACATACAGCAGAGGCATGACAGTGCTCTGTGCCAACAGTGCAACACACAAACACTGTGCTCTAGATATTTGCTTATATTTAAGTGCTACAGCATCCTGTCATGTGCATCATCGTATCATATTTCACATTCATCTGCTCAATGACAGCTCCTTGTATCCAAGCACAGACACCAGCTAGGCGAGTTTGTCCATGAAACTGTTTAAATGATTTAATTGATTAGTGAAACATGCATGCAGGAAGTATTCACTTTAAGAAAATAATCATTTCTGGACAATTTTGAGACAGCCCGGTGGTTCTTTTTGATATTATTTCTATAAGTGTGTGTTGTATGGAAGCCGTTCCTTGTTACTGAAATGGCGTTTAGACCTTGCATGAGGCCCCTTATACTGTATGTCTCATCTTGTCATATTTGAACTGTTGTCTCTATGTCAAACAGCCCGATGAATAGAAGAGGAGATGAACAGAGAAAACCTAAAGGGTGAATTAGTCTGCGGCAGACTGCTTCATGCAGCAACACACAGAGATCAATATTTACAGACACTCCCCTGCTTTAGACAGCATTCATGTCAGAACGAACAAACAGTCCTCACTGCAAAGGTAATGTCCAGCACACACACAACACACTCACACAGCGTACACTCTCTCTCTTACCTCGCCTACCTCCCTCCCCCCCGATACAGAGACACTCCACCCTGAGACAAAAGCACAGGTAAAGGTTGACAAAAGGTGTCTATGGATCTTTTGAGTCACACACGGCAACCACTGTCTACATTCATCCTGCAATTATCTCCTTACAGACCAAATCCTGGCAGTTAAGTGGCTGGCTAAAAGCATGTGTACACAAACGGGGCCGGAGAGCAAGGTGGTGCATGCTGTTTATCTGCTGGCTCCATCAAACACCTGATGTACGGCTATCGGCAAGCCTGACAGGAAGCCACTCGGTTTGACCTTATGGGAGTTAAACCACGTAATGCATGCTTACATAAACACAAAAACAAACAGGATGAATACATGGCAGACTGGTAAATGTGAATAATAATAGACAGCTGAAGGCAAATTTGCATGTTGTGATTTTGTGTAGTTGCCATTGGCAATTTATTTTTGATGTGCTGGAATCAACACCCTCTTAAGCCAATGGACGTGTTTGTTCCTATACTGTTTAAACACTGAAGGCAACTTGGTCGATTTGTGGTACGATTATTTAGTTAAGCCCCAAGCGACATCCTTTCTTAAAAGCTCATTGCACATTTAAGCTGCTTTTGGAAGGAAAATACTGGTGTTGAGTGTCTGAGTATTCAATGACAAATTGGTGTAACTGAAACCAGTTCATGACGATTTTTACCACTTGCTTGTATACAATTCATCGAAATCCTAAATAATTTCAGTGGATACATCCCAGTTCCCCTATTTGATCATTCCTCGCTTGACCCATAAATTATTCCGGGCAACATCATGGATGTTTTTCTAATTCCCCTATTTTTGCTATCCATCCATCCATCCATTTCTGTCTAGCTCTATCAATCCATACCTCTCTTTCTATATCTATCTCTATCTAAAATCAACAGGAAGTTGGCAAAATGGCTCCACAACATCTAGCCTTCAATCTGTTTATGAGCCAGGAGACAGTCATTTCACCCTTGCTAAAATGAGCAAAACCAGCGCTAAAGGGAAGGGTGAGAGAGGTAACTTGAGCCAGTGTGAATGGACTCATTGTTGCTTTGGCTTAATTAGGCGTGACAAGCGAGGCGTGAACAGATTCCCATCATTAGGCTCTCTAAAAAGCCCATTAGAATCAATGGGCCACACTCCGGTCAGACTTTCTGTCTACCAGCCAGCCAGCCTCCTGCCCCTTTAGCAGGACACTGGATATAGTTACAGCCACCCAGCCACGGCTAACTCAAACAAGGCAATTCTATAGCTGTGGCCCTAACACCCGAGGTAATGCAATTGACGCCACATTCGAGAGAAAAGGGGAGGATGATGAGAGAGGTAGGGAAGTGTGTGTGTGGTGGTTTGGGGTAAAGTGCGAGGAAGTGTGTGTGCACAGGAAAGTGTGTGTGTGTGTGAGAGAGAGAGAGAGTGAGAGAGTGAGAGTGAGAGTGCATCCACAAGTATAAGCCTGTCTGCTACACAGAGAACTGGACCAGGCAACAAATCCCAGCAGCCAATGTGGCTGATAAACTGCAGGGATTAGCAGGCACTTCTGGAGCCCAAGTGGCCCTATCAATACAGCACCGGGCCCATTGATCTGTTGTCTGGACGGGTGCTGGGGCTAATTCCTGGACCTTGGCTCTGAGTGCTCCTCGCTGGGGAGGTGGGAGGAGGGCAGAAGTGGGGGAGAGACTGACTGGCTACTAGTGGCGCCATCCACAGACCCTACTGGATTTGAGGCTCAGTGTTCACCATATACCAACTCAATAGGCCCATTACCACAGCACGGTGGATTGAGGCTCATCAGAAAGAAACGGACAATCCAACACACCTGATTTTCTAAAAGTTACAAATTATTTATTTTCCATAAACATTTACTGACAAATGACCGTAAGCAGAAAAATGTAAGTTGAAGCAAAAATATAGCTTCCTAACTTTGAGTAAGACTTGGCCATAGAAGTTATACCATTTGTCATGTGATTCTGTATTGTGTGTAATCCAAACAGAGAGGTTGTAATTTAGGGTGAAAAAAATAAATTTATATATTTTAATTAGTTCAAATATTAATGTTTTTTCAATATATGCATAATTGCATTAAGTATACAATAGTTTGTTTACTTAGAGTTAAAAGATAAGAGATTTATCCTAAAGTAAGGTCCAATTACCAGTTCACTTCCACCAAACTTCACTTAGTTAAATAAGTGTGCCATTATCATACTTTAATTAGGTTTTGCTGTGAACAAATTACTCACTCAAACATTTGTCAGTGTCTGGTATGTAAATTGCAGCATGTTGACAAATGGAGCTTATCTATAGTAGAGTAGCCCGCATTAGCACCTCCATGTAATCCCTGTCCGTCAAAGATATGGCCAGTGGAGGAAGGGTATAAGAAGTGAGGAAGGGATAGTATGCTAAGAATGGGAGTTAGAAAGAGTGAGGTAGCCTACCTGTTGTAGAAAGGGAGTGTGAGAAAAAGATGGTTAGTGGAAGGAAACAGAAGTTAAGGAAGGATTGAAAAAAAAGTGAAGAGAAAGGGTTGGACAAAAAGGAAGGGCGATTCTGCACAGCAACACTTTCTCTTTTAAAACTCACCTATTTTAATCTGATTTTAACCTGTGATGCTAGTTATGTATGTTTTTGTTTCGTTTCTTACTGTTATAATGTCACCTCTCTCTACCTTGTTTATATTGTTATTGCTTTTATTGTGTTTTGTTTTTACCATGTAAAGGGCCTTTGAGTACCTTTTAAAGCGCTATACAAATAAAATGTATCATTATTATTATCATTATTATTTTTTAGCCGACCCGAGGATGTTGTTATAGCTACATGAACAAAACAGGATGCTACTGATATTGATAAACACCCACTCATCACTCATGAATCTGTGAATCTGCCTTGCAGCAGTAAAATGTGGTGGGAGTTTTTTAGTGCAACATTAGAAAAAGAAAAGAAACAGTGAAACAGACGCAGTTAAGGTCAACATGATATGTTCACTTTGGAAAAAGAGACAGGGAGAAGAGTGAATGATAGACAGGGTTAATAGTGCTGCCTCATTCAGTGGTGGTGAAGCCAGAAGATATAAGCACCTACTGCTGAATATTTCATGGTATAACTGTCAGACTGCCTGTCTATTGAGTGACAGTCTCACTCTGGTGCTGAGGAGCATGGCATCCTCTACAGCACCCTGAGATACTGGAGCACTCCCGCATTCACAAGGAGGAATATACTGCATTGATTAATACCCATAGCACATGTGCATGCACAGAAGGAAAGTTTTGTTTTTTTTTATAAATGGAGAAGATGACAAAGTAATCTTTTTCTCCAAACATCTGCAGCTGGTTTGACAGCCGATCATAAACAATTTGAGTCATGAATGACCGATTCAAGATCTGACAAACAAAACTAAAGCCTTGATCATATTTAATTGCAGAAACAGACACATAAATTGGCCTTAAGAGTCTATAGCCACGATATTGAGGCACCACGGCTGAACTTTGGCACAACAGTGCTTTGGGCTAATATACAAAAGCGGTCACAAAGACAATGCTAACATGCTGATGTTAAGCATATGCTTACCATGGCCACTATCTTAGTTTAGCATTTTAGCAAGTGGCTCATGAGATAAACTCAACACATAATTGGATATTTGGGCCCACGCATGACAATATCACTTTGGAGAATACATGCTGCCAAAACAAGAATGCTAGCCTCTGTGAAAAATGCACACAATTATGAAAAAAGAATCAATTATATGACCAAAACTCACTGCCTTATTGGCCGGTATCCTGTCCAGTATTAAAATGTGACCGTAGAGCTTTCATGTTCTGGGCTCTCCCTGTTCTTCTTCCACAACTGCACTCACCTGTGCACAGCTGCAGAAAAATAGCACCTTATTTTATGAAGTGCAGAGTTATAACAGTTTTCAAAGGAAAATATTTTTGGATATCAAGTCATACTCCGCCCTGCGATGAACTGGCGACCTGTCCAGGGTGTACCCTGCCTTCGCCCGATGTCAGCTGGGATCGGCTCCAGCGCCCCGCGACCCTAAAAAGGATAAGCGGTTCGGATAATGGATGGATGGAAGTCATACTCCAACAATTATTACATTATTATTACATTTCATTTAGCTGACGCTTTTATCCAAAGCGACTTACAATAAGTGATTCAACCATGAGAGTACAAACTCAGAACAACAAGAATCAAGAAAGTACAATTTCCTCAAGAAAGCCAAACTACCAAGTGCTATAAGTAAGTGCCATTTAAGTGCTACTTTTTTTCTTTTTTTTCTTCTTTTTTGTATTCCAGGTATAGTTGGAAGAGATGTGTTTTTAGTTTGCGACGGAAGATGTAGAGACGTTCTGCTGTCCTGATGTCATTGGGGAACTCATTCCACCATTTAGGAGCCAGGACAGCAAACAGTCGTGATTTTGTTGAGTGATTAAGTCAGAGAATTTATAAAGTGGCATACTGACCTGTAATTCCTAAAGGTTTGGCCCAAATGTGGAAAAGGAATACAAGGGAAACATCTTTATTAGACCTGACTAACATAAAATGTATTTTTCCTCATTGGTAGATCTGCTCCATATAGCACTACATATATATATCACTGCTAAATATGTCAATTTTGTTGAAATATGTATTGTGAAAGACGCAATTGACAGTGAATGCTTTCTTGTCACACACACACGCACTCACACAGGATGATTTATGTCCTCATGTTTTACTGTGAGTTGTGATATCCAGATATCCTTATTGATATTTCAGCGTTTGTGAATTGATATGTGACGAGTGAATTTGAAAGTTATATTCTTGAAGTATTACAACAGGTGGAGCTGTGATATAGAGTCTAAAATATACTGCTGAATGTTACTTTATGAATAGCCTTTAGTCAGAAGTTAAGTATGTGTTCTCCTCTTATTTCAACCCCCATTCCTCCATGTCACCACTTTCCCCCTCTCTGCCCTTACTGGGGCATCTCCATCGACTCTCATCTTTCAGTAGAACCATCTCCCTAAAATCAACTCAAAATAACGTTTCACCTCCAAATTCCTTCCAGAGACATCTGTTACCTCCCTGTGCCCTTCAGAGAGAAAACCCATTCATATTTGATACACGTCTGAGCAGAAATGTCAGTAATGTCTCCTGTAATCGTGACGAGTGTAATCAGGCGGGCTTTTGATGGGCTAACGGTTGGACGCGCACTCCACTACTGTGGCAAGAGTGATATTATATTTGGCAGCTGTGTCACATTTTCCTAAAAAGCTTTTCTTTGATTTCCAGACAAAAAGCTCTTGAGATTCCACTGACTTTTAGATACATTGTCTTTTGTTTCCCTACTTTCCTGTCAGAGAAGGGGAAAAGGCCCAGTTTCTTTTAAAAGGCAATTTCATATATTCTTGAAACTGATTGTTTTTATATATAATCTTGGGACTAGAATTTATTAAAATGTACTTATTTGTATATATTTTGTAAAGCAGGAACATTAGTTATATATTCATGTGAATGTGGACATTTAAACGTATTCAGACAAGTTTACATAAAATGCGGTTTACAGACCTATTTTGGGGTCAGAGTGAAATGTTTTGACTGATATTTTATTTTGTGTTGTTGTTCCAAACTGTTTAAATTAATCATTGTCATTTTTCCTAAATTTAAATCTCATCTCAAGTTGTATTTCCTGTTTTCCGTGGAAAATAATGTGAAAAACTCTGCACACCTAGGTGCCTATAATGCCTCATACTGTACAAAAGAGAAATGAAAGATTCTATTAAATTCTATCAACAAAGAATATTAGTGGCTGTGACAGATAGGGTTGAAAGATGGCCGAAAAGACATAACATACTGAAAGTAGCAACTTCCGACCACAAGTAAATACTGTTACATTTTTACTTTTTTTTCCCTTTACTATTTAATACCATAGTCTAACCATTTTTACTGTCTGACATTTAGTGTGTTTGTTGTTACCATACCCTCACTTCACCTAGCTGCGCTGGATGGAGCCATACCTAATTTTGGTCTTTTGCAACTTTATATTATTAAAAAGGAAACATTCTTTCGGGTAAAGGTCTGCGATGAATGTGGGTAAAAAAAAGTGGGGGTGGGGGGGAGAGAAAATTTTCGCACTGAAATGGCTTTAATGTGTCATGTAATCGCGACAAGTGTGAGATCAAGCGGGTTTTGATGGGCTAACTGTTGAAGTGCTCTCCACTCACATGTCAGGAGGGATATTACATTTGGCAGTCTTGTCACGTTTTTCGCGTAAAAGCTTTTCTCTGATTTGCTGACAAAAAGGTGCTCTTGAGATCCTGACGACATTTACTTCCATTTCCTTTTCCCTCCTCTGTTCGGGAGGGGGGCCTTCACAGCCTTCAGTTGAGGAAATTTTCAGACACCAATGGGCATTGATTTTGGAAGGAGATCAATGGTAAATCAATGAGAATCCCTTCATTGGGTTTCCCTTTTCCTCAACTTGCATCATGTTCCTTTGTCTCCTGTTGCTTTGAGCCAATCCTTTCAGCAGAATAGCCGATACTCTTCTCCAAGCAATGCTCTGAGATGAGCTTATTCTCTGCAGATTGTTTCTCCATGAGGCCCTTGGCACCATGTCCTGTGTACATGTTGTGTGCATTTGACCATTCAAGCACATGTGTACGTTTTTGGTTGCACGCTGGTTGCAGTGTGTCAGGGGCCCAGGATCCTCCTAATCAGGCCTGACACTGTACCAGAGGCCCCTCATGCTACCCCTCACTAATTTCAACCTCACCGGTAACCTCTCTCCACTATCCCTCCACCGGGCTGACAGGAGCCAGACTGTGGCTCCAATCAATCCACGCTGATGGCAAATAGCTTCCAGAGCTGTGCCAAGCCTATTATTTCCCACCCAGAACCCGCGCAGGCTCAGGTGAAATTAGCCAAGCTGAAAAAGAAGGACGGGGGTCATCCTGGGGCTGACATATTTTTCAACCAAATACTCAAAAACACACACACACACACACACACACACACACACACACACACACACACACACACACACACACACACATCAGAGCAATCACCCGACCACTCTTTGATATTCTGACAGCATAAGTGCAGTCATAACCATACACGTTAATGCTATCATATGTATTTAAATTTACACAAGAAGAGGAAGTGAGGGCTCTGGCCTAAACAAATTCAGGATGCCAGGGAGTGTGGGTCTTACAACACACTTCCACAAGGGATCAGGTGACTTCTGATGAGAGCTAGTTATGGTCTTGGATATCCTCCTCAAGTGCATCCACATTGCCTGGATAATCATGCCGGGAAGTCAACCAAAACTCTGAGGAAAATATTACGTCAGTTTTCTGTGATTAATATCAGTGAAAAAAGTAAATTGACTTCGAAGTGTGGTTATTTTTTCTGCACATGAATGATGAATTCAACATTGCTCGAATGTCATATGAAGTGACTCGGTAAGATTGCCATAACTCATCATTTGACTCTGACCGGCTCTCCTTTGAAATGTTAGCTACTGAACTCGCTATAATTCAGGCTACAGCCACACTAATACGTTTTCGTTTTCAAAACAGAGTTTTAAAACGAAAAAGTATTAGTGTGGATGTAGCCTGAACAAAAAACAATCTCTGTCAGCATCGTTTTTGAAATGATCTCTGTCCACACGGCAACCTTTGAAAATGCATATCACGTGACCATTCACGTACACTCGGCATGGGTGTGACAGAAGTTAACTGCAAAACAGCTGCTAGTATAGACAACAAAGTAAGTAACACTTGAAATTCACCATCCATGTTGAAATGAACCACTGGTAGACCTGGCTGTTTGTTTTTCTTCCGGAAAAGGGTCATGTGATAGGGGCGTGACAAATCAGGGAAGGACACGTCGTGAGTGCTAAGACCCAATGAAGTAGCGAACACGAGTGTCTACGTCATCATTTTCAAACATATCCATTTACGCCCGTCCACACTAGGACGTAACACCAGAGTTTTAAAACTCATCCGTCCTCGGGAGCGTTTCCAAAACGTATTTCTAAAACTCTGGCGTAGTGTGGACGCTCAGTGTAAACGTACCAAACGATATGCGTTTTAAAATAGAAACGTAGTAGTGTGGACATCGCCTCAGAAAGACCACAGCCAACGGTAGGATGATTGACTAGTCAGCGTTAGCTTTCCGTCTCTAAAGTGTCAAGGCATCTGTTTTTTGCAGCATTTGTCAAAAACACTGTATGCCTGCGAGCAAGACTCAAATTGACCCCGCTATGTCTTTTTCTCTAAATCATCATCTCAAAAGCTGCTCCCTTGTCAGAATAGACTGACATGTTTACACAAAGAGGGAATTAACTTGTTTTTAAGCTGCATGTAACCCCCCTCCCCTCCGACACACTGAACAAGCCTGCCATTGCGAACAAGGGTTGTTCCTCCTGCGAAACACTTTGCTGAGTCTTCCTCTCTCTTTGCTGAATTCTTCAGCCTGTTGAAGAAAATGCTGATGAAGAATTATGTTATGTTTGTTTTAGTTGGAAGGGAGAAGATATTTTACGGTGTTGTAGGTCATAAGGTAAGTCAAATTCTATGTGGCGAGGGGAGGAAATATGAGCCTTTAAAACTCTTTTAGTGATTTTCACTGTCTTGGCCTCGGGGCGAGGTTGGACTTGTTGCAACACACCCAAACCGAACAAGGCCCAAAGCAATACATTGACAGGTTCTTATTTGTGAGGGGTTGTTGGGGCAACATATGGTCACGAACTGAAGAAGGGCAAGAAATGCTCACAGGCTTATCGTAGGAGATCAAACGATGATCAAGAGACTCTTTTTGTTGGCAACTTCTTCTCTTGTCATAATATTGTGAAGTAAAAACATGCTTACACGTCACATTTATGAACCCCTGAATTCTGTATCTCACGCACTCTGACACATTCACACACCTACTGTCTCCTGCTCCAGCCTGATCACATTCTGAATATGAGCAAACATAGCTCACCTCTACAGATGTCTGTTGCCAAGGATGTGATGATCTGTACCAACCAGAATCTGAGTCTGAATAGTTCTCTTTCATTATCTGCTACTACAGAGTTCATTTTAGGGTCGTGACCTTCTGAGGATAAACCACCACTATTACCTTACTAGGAAGTCTGGGAAAGCACAGTTGGGGCTTTCTGGCAACAGCAGTCAGAGGTACACAAAAACTGCTTCTGATTGGCCAGACTTGTCAAAAGACAAGAAAAGTATCCAAAGACACGATAAAGAGAAAATAAATGACTGTAGTGTGTGTGCAAGCAGAATCCCTTGTGCCCATCTTGGCACCCCTCCAGTTCAACTCAGCTGAGTTCTCGGACAAGGAGGAGATAATTGCTGCAGTGATCACTGTATGAGAGAGATTTAGTGTTGCTAAGAACCAACAAATGTCAAAACAACCCTGATCCTTACAACCCGTTAGTTGTTCCTCTTCTGCTCTCAAATGAGAGCCTTGTGGTCAACTCATTAAGGGCTTTCACACATGTGATTATACAATATGCTGTATGTATGAGTGTTTTGGGGCCGAGGAAGGGAATCTTTTCTGAGTATGAGCGCAAAGAAGTACAATCACTCTCTCTGTTGCTCTCATTCCCCCCAGTCTCTGCTCTGCTCTCTGTCTCCTTCACCTCATCACCTCTCAGTGTCTCACCACTGTGAAGGAAGGAAGCCATGAAGAGCATCACAGCCTGATTTGTTTAGCGTACCGACTCCTTCTATGTGGTGCGCACGTGTGTGTGTGTGTGTGTGTGCATGCACATGTGGGAGACAATGAATCAGTCAAAGGAGAAGAGAGATGAGACTAGATATCTTTAATAGCGCAGCAATATTTGACATGAGGTCTGGGTGAAGAGGCATAAAGGCTGGATGAAGTCCATGGCATATTGCACGCATAGACAAACACATATACACACACTTATCCCTGGAGTGTGTCCCTCCTTGTCAGCCAAGTGGTGCTACGCTTTGATCTTGACACAGTGGGGCAACCCAAGCCCCCATCTCTTAGATTTCTTTTTTTTTT
Source organism: Ophiodon elongatus (assembly GCA_016806645.1). Lineage (NCBI taxonomy): Eukaryota > Metazoa > Chordata > Actinopteri > Perciformes > Hexagrammidae > Ophiodon > Ophiodon elongatus. The sequence goes on from JACSYO010001905.1 coordinate 1,173,841, forward strand.
CGGTCTCTTTTACACTTTCTCTTTCTCTCTCCCTCTTCCTGGCTCCGTCTCCCTCCCTGCAGCCGTCTGTATGGCTGGCCCGACAGCCTTGGGGTGTTTAGGCTCTGGAGGGATCCCAATTTCCTCTTCTAATCATGACATCATCCTGCCTCAATAGGTTAAAGATGTGGCCAGGATATTCCCTGCTTCCTTGTTCTGCAGCCTCCCATAAAATTACACATATTACACATTGCCAGCCGCTGCAATATGAGTTTCTAAAAAACAGCAGGAGCTAGCGCAAATGTTGAAGGAATGCATGCAAATGTTGTTTGGTTGTGGGTTAAAGTCGAACATATTTGTGAATTTTGTTAGTGATGCAGAGTCCAGAAATTTCAGTGCAGCCCATATCCAGGTCATGAGGTAATCCAATAGGGCCGTTCATCAGTAGTTTGGAGATTGTGTCCCAGGATCGGACTTGATTAAAGGCTAAGGATGATTAGAGGTGAAGAGTAGCCAGAGCCTGCCTGGCCTGTCAATAGCTGTTAACTTCACCTCCACCAGCTCGACTAATCACACCAAGTGTGGCTCATCTGGCCAGCTCTCTGCTGAACTGTGAACTCTTCTTTTTTCGTCCCTTCTCTTCTTTTCTATTTGTTGCTTTGTTTCAGGTCTTTGCTGTAACCCTTTACTGCTTTAAGTGAGAAATAACAGAAGCCCAGATTACAATCAAACTCTTAATTTTCTGCCTGGGCGACAGCTGTGTTCCACCATCAAGTCCATAATGAAACAAAATATTACTGGAACAATTCAGGTCAATATCAGCATTGCCATCAGGAATGTATAGCTCCAGGCATGGCAGTTGTTCAAAATGACTTAAAACTTTGGAAAAACTTTTTTATCTGTGTCTGAACTTTATTTAATTGTATTCTAATGTGATATAGAAGATAGCAAAGCATAGTTCAGTATAAGTTTTATAGCAGATTGGATAGTACTGATAGAAAGCACCCGTAACAAAGATCATGGGATATATATAGAATGTAAGGAATTCGTACCGATATGAGTACTTAATAATATATTTTCAGTTCTAACAATTACTTTGAAAACATGTTTTATTTTCATCAGATGTTCCTCTGTAACAAATTAAATACAACATGATGCTTTTGCTGACATTTTAACATTCAACATTGTGTTGACAAATATATTTTACACACACCGCACTGCTACGTTCACAGCTATATTGTTATTGTTTCATACTCATCAGACACACAGTGTCGACCGGACACTCGCTAATGTCACGTCAGGATTGCAATACACTACGGAAACCCTGACTGTGTACGCCAGGCAGACACACAGCTGACAACCTCGCCGCTAAACTCATTGATACAGTGGAGGGTAAAGTGTCTGCATGTGTCCACAACGATGTATGCGACATTTGGGGTTCTAACTCTGCGGAACGGGTGAACTGGGGACTTCCTGTTTTGCGCCCACACTGCAGCTGGTGGTAAATGATAGATTTAACCTGTTTTAACCTATTTGTAATAATGGATTTTCCATTCTGTATTAGATTCTTGGCATTGCTCTTTAATGCAGACAGAGTATCTGTTTATAACATCAAACAGATCCAGACTTTTGACCAGAGGGTCAGTGGTATGATCATTTTATTTTTGAATAGGAAATGCTGTAAGGGAAAGTAGAGTGAATGCTCTTCCTTATCTACAACAAATCTCAGTGCACTTAAAGGGTCAATCTGAATTACACTTGGCAAATAACTGCTGTTGCACTGTACTTTTTTATTTTCCAACTCATGCATGTTGCACTTGTCAATTCAGGAAGAAAAAGTTTCTGCCTTGCCTTTGCACACTAACAAGCTACAAAACGATTAAATTAAAGTCTGTCACAGTATCTCTGTCACCTGCTGCTGTTTGATTGTCAACTCGTAGAGAGTCAACGCAAACCTGCTGCCTCATATGCTGCCGACAAAAAAGTGGCACAACAGCACGACCAAAAGTGAGCCTAGGCACTAACAAACTAGGTGGTTAGGTTTAGGAAAATATTGTGGTTTGTGTTCGAATAAGTATAGTTGTAATGTAAAAAAACTTACATTTGTACGTAATTTACGTAGCTGCAGGATATGAACAGTGCTCTGCTGGGTGAAAGTCCTGTGTTTTTTTTTTTGTTTTACCCGTCCATCCACCCCGATCTCCTCCATATGCTGACTTTGTCCTTCTTTGTACTCCGTCACCTGACTTCCTTAGTGACAGCCCTGCACATGAATCCAAAGATGGCAATGGCATGACCTGCCCTATTCTACCTGTGATTGACTTACCGTGATATTCTGACCCTAACCGTAACCAATCTCACTCCTCATGCCTAAATTTAACCAATCCGACTAAACTAACTAAAGCTACGAGTACTAGTCAATCAGAGGCAGAGTAGGGCAGGTCTTGCCTTCGCCATCCTAGGAATTGCAAATTAGCTCCCTGCAAGTCCTGGCCTATGAGTATGTGGTTTATATATGAATTACAGTGCATAACCTTTCTTTGGTATAAGTACAAACAGTGGATTAGAACAGCCTGACTGACGACACTATTGAATGAAATGTTCAACACACTGATTTATTGTGGTTCCTCCCTTTCAAATGTGTAAATGTGTGCATGTGTAAATATGTGCCAGTGGCACAATGAGATGACATGCATATTCATTATATAATTGTTTAGGGGATCAACAGATGCAACCACTTCTCAAGATATGATAAATGCCAATAGAGTGCTGCAGGGATGATGTATTTTTGTTGGCCAACCCCGGAAGTTAGTATCTGGTTCCCTCAACAAAAAGTCAATGGGACTTTTTCATTGGATTTTGAATTATACAGAAAATATTTTTTTATTCCTCGTGTAAGAAAGATTCCACTTAAGATTTCATAACTAGTTTAATATTTTGTGAAGTTCTCATTTTTACTGATGGCTTATACTGTAGATCAGTAAAGTTAAACTTGCTTTTGTTAACCACAAACCTGAATCATTGTTTTAAAGTACACATTCCTGCAGCACTCTATACTGCCAAGATCAGCTGTATTGCTGTATTGTAATGTGTTCTTTCTAATAGTCCTTCTATCATTTGTCTTTTAACTAGGAGTTTGTTTTAATAGTTGACCTCTCCTGAATATGAATATTACTGTAATGGCTGATGCAGCACCAAATATAAAGAAAATATCTGCTGACTGATGTCCTATCTGTTGCAAACGTTGTTACAACGCAATCCTTAATATCATATTCACTGTAATATTTTACTCTCTTGTGGTTTTATTAATTTTATCCAAGTTAATGCTGACTTTATCCCTGTATACTTATGGTAGCTTAGTTATAGGGCTCTGATTTCAATGAGAAATCTACCCACGTTTTCATGAAATTTAGTGGACAATAGTCTGGGAGCTGCTGACACAGCAGTCTCCCTCTGGTTGCTGTTTTGGTATAAATCAAAAGATTGCTGGGATTTGGCATCACATTTCCATTCTACATCAAACTAAAGACCCCTCACTGTAGCTATAACCATGCAGGCTTCATATGTAGCAATAAGGCTTCCTGTGCCCTCTAACTAACCATCCAATGCAAAGGCACTAACATCGCAACCTTTCCCATCCACCTGTTACTGCATCAGCTAATGACAAGGTCCCATGGGCTCAACTTAAGGAAAGGTTCATTCCGCACCCCTACCCAGAAACCCGAGCCCTGAATTTTAAGTCCACGGGGGGAGGCTTTCAACCCAAAGCGGTCCAAAAAGGATCTACAGCTCTTAAACTGATTTCAAGCTCTGAGGAGGACCCCAGCATGCTTGCCAACCCTCAACACTTCCACTACCCACTGGCCTGTCTTGCAGTCAAGATTCCCGACTGCTCAATATACTTAAGATGATTGGTAAATCGAATATAATTCAAATTGCAACAACACGCATGCCAAAAACAGAAAGTATTTATCACAACTGTCCTTTCCTTTGGAAGTGATCTCAACATTTCCAAATTTAATGTAATGGCACATCTCTTCATCAGTGCTTTGGTGTACATAATCAATTTGATAATTTATCATTTGCACAATGCGTTGGTTATGTGTATCTGTTCACTTGACATAATTTCAGGCTCTCAAAATAACTTTTAGTTGCATAGTGGCAATAAAGACTTTATGGCTCTTAATTAAAGGCAATTTGCAAACCATTTTGGAATTGTTTTTTCAAACCATATTGTAAATGTAATTAGTTTAGCTTCAGTTGTGACCACTGTGTGAGTGCTGTACTGGACTGATTTCATTATGTTATTGTCAATATTGTTTTAATTTAACACCTGTTAGATTTAAAACGGGTAATAATCAGCCAACTAGATAAGTTCAGAGGAAACTCAAGCTTCGTACATTTTCAAAGATGACTAGAGAAAGCCTATCCTTGGACAGTAAGCACTGAAACGTTTAGTAGGCTGGCTAGGACACAGCCAGAGTGTGTTTTACATTAGGAAATAAAAGAGTGATACTGTGCTTGAACCTGGCAAGTAGTAACCTTTATGGTGGTACGAGAGGCGGTTGATGTCAGACTCACACAGCCGTTTTTCATTCTTTTAACTTTTAAGCTTGCTCTCAGGAGATTATGTTTTTCTCACCATTTCAATGAAGTAAATCCTCTATCACCTGACATTTGTGAAGGAGACATTATACTGTCAGTTTTCCGAAACCATTCCCGTCCAACAAACAACATACCTTGCATTTGATGACCGGTTAGCATGTGTACTCAAGCACTTACGAGCATATCTCCTCTTTTATTTGCAAAATGAGTAAGGTGGGAGAGGTGGGGAATTGGATTCCTCCAACCCTGCTGTTCCTAGTCAGTGCGGCTGTAGACAGCTGGGCGCCCACTACAGTTAAGATCAGAGGCCTTGATAACCTGGGCCCTGATTTATGGAGAGCAAGCGGCCTCTGCAATCACCTAATGAGGTAGAGAACGCAGAGTGTTTACATGTTTATTAGATAGCCAAAACCAGCTGGGGACACTACTTTCCTCCACCTCTTTCTGTTTCTCTCTTTCTTTCTGTCTGTCTGTCTGTCTCTCTATCTATATATCTCTCTTTCTCTCTATCTCTCTTTCTCTCTCTATATCTATCTATCTATCTATCTATCTATCTATCTATCTATCTATCTATCTATACATCTATCCATCTATCTATATTTCTGTCTATGACAACCATGGTCTTTCATCATTTTTATGATGGTCAATAATAATTTTGTAGATCAAAATACAGCAAAAAGTGATGAAATTGATCAGTATATTGAATTTGGTCCGATATTTAGTTCAGTATTATCTGCCCTTTAGCTCAAAGCAAAATTGATAGAAAAAAAATATTGTAAAACTAGAGCCTAGAGGCCTTTAAATACAAAGTTTCCACGGATTACAGACAAAGGAAAAATGTTATATCTATTAAACCCTATAGAGCTCAAGATTTCAAAATGCATCTCCTCTTACAATGTTGAAATGAAACACTCCAAACTCCACTTTAATAGCAGTAGTACCACCTTTAAAGATTTTATACAGATCTGGGGTATTCTTTTTAGTTCTAAAGTTATTTTCATCTCCATACTCTCCATTCATTCTCTGTGTAATTTGCTTCATCTTCTAAGATAAAAATGATAATAAATCAATAAATACAAATAACAATTGAATAACATACAAACACCATTAAAATGTCCTCGTCTTTTCTTTATATCTCAGGCAAGACTGACTCCATACTAAGATATAACATGTTGATCTTAAAACCCTCTGAGGTCTAAGCCCTTTTTCCTATTTTTGAGCTGCCTGGTCTCCTGTTGTAATAATGCATCTATAACCTCAAGACTCATCATTTTATCTGCATCTCTTTTTTTCAGGAAAAACTGAGCTCATGAATGCTACAGTGATGTCACATGACTGTATACATAGTTATATCACCATGAATACAAAAGAAAAAGAAAAATCGAAATGGAACCTCTGATATGTACTCAAATCACAAGTAACACAAGCGTGAACAAGATTGTTGGCTTTTGAAATTTGTTCTCTTTGGGGAAAATAAATAAACATTGTCGCCAACACAGATAAAAAACTATTTACTTTACAGAAGCCAAATAGAATGTGTGAAAGTGGAATATTAACTATATATATCCATGGATTGCTAAGTATGCCTTGGGTGCACGCCTTACAATACCCAGCGCAAAGGATAATTAGTCATTACACTCAAGAAATTCAGTTGCTGCCCAACCAGTACTGGTCTACATTATAGGGGTGAATATCATGTCATTCCATTGTGCATATAACAACTTTTTTCAAAACATTCTTTCTTTACTTTTTTGACATATTATTCTCTGTTATGGCTTTTTATGACTTTTTTTGACATATACAATTACTTTTTTCAACATACTATACCATGACTATATTCGACATACTTCGCGATTACTTTTTTCAACATACTATACCTACTATGACTTTTTCTACGTAGCATCCAAAACTTATTTTTAATATTACAAAAATAACTTTTTTAGACATACGTTACAGTAACTTTTTTTGACATACTTATACAATCACTTTTTTCGCCGTGCTATACCATCACTTTTTTTGGCATGATATACTATAACTTTTTTCGACATTCTATACGATGACTTTTTTTTCGACATGCCATACTACGACTTACTTGTGACTTTTTTAGACATACTATAACATTACTTTGTTTTAGTATTCATAGGCAGACATGCCAATATGATGCAAATTCATATGTTTTCTTTGTCTTCTTTTCTACCCAGATAAGTGCAGAGTTCCAGACCAAAACTCGGAACGATGGAATTTCTTCACGACGTCCATGTCCAACCTCTTCTGCTATATGAATGCAGAAGTCTTAACAACCCCATGTTAGTTGAGCACTCCTAATAATATGCTGCTTCTTTTTTTTTTTTTTATGCCACTATCCTTGGCCCCCGCAGTCTACATGTCGAAGTGTCCTTGACCCCCTGACTTTCTCTCTAACCTCTCAATGAACTACTTCTCAATCACAACCCTAGAGCTTGGGCCAATGCAGAAGTCCAGCTTGCAGCTGTCACTGGCTGAAACGAGAATGAATACATTAAATGTATCCTCTGAGAAACAATTTGTATTTGTTCCAACTACTGAACTGATATGTCCTTCATACAAATTAACGCTACATTATTTGAATGAGAAACAAAACTCACTATAGTTGCTGGATTGGTCCAATTTGTGAATATATCCAGCTGGTACTACGAAGCTAAACCTATAATTTAACTTTTAATCTATACTTTGAAGCTCTCTGATTGTTTTGTTCTCATAGCAATGCTCTCTGAAACTTGTAAATGACTCCCACATTTATTTCTTTGACTATTCAAAGCAAAAGTGTTTTATATTTTGTACTGAGGATTTAACTCTGAGAGTTTTATGTTCCTATTAGTGTTGACAATGTCCCCACAGACTGATGTTTAAGTCTACAAACATATCTGCTTTTTTTTGCTTTCATGCTATCAGACTCCTGTTGTGATCCAGTATTACTTTAATAAAAGTCATAAAAATCAAGTGGATGTCTGTATTTTTGTAGCTTCTTTTGCAGGATTTTGTATGAATGATTTGTTTGGAGCGAAAATAACGATAAGGAATAGAATATCTTGAGGAATTCCTAAAATATATAATGCTTTATGAAGTAAACTCCATGTGTCTTCTTACTCCAAATTTTTAATTATGTAAATTTCTTCCTTGAGCAAATTTTTAATAAATATAGCGCCATTGTTTCACCCTTTCATTCAAAGTGACTTCCAATATGTGCATTTAACTATGTGGATAAAACACAAACATTGCAAGAATTGTGGAAGTGCATACTTTTTCTACATTCTATATTATGAGTTTTTTTCGACGTGCTATACTATGTCATTTATATGACTTCAATCAAGATACTATACGATTACTTTTTTATGACTTTTTTCCGACATACTATAGTATAACTTTTTTTCGACATGCTATACTATGACTTTTTATGACTTTTTTTTAAACATACAATACTATGACTTTTCTATTTCTTTTTTCGACATGCTATACGATTACTTGTTTATGACTTTTTAGATATGCTATACTATGACTTTTTAAGACTTTTTAAATATGCTATACTATGACTTTTTATGACTTTTTAAATATGCTATACTATGACTTGACTTTTTAGGACTTTTTAAATATGCTATACTATGACTTTTTAAATATGCTATACTATAACTTTTTAATGACCTTTTCAACATACTTTACCATAACTTTTATATGACTTTTTTATGACTTTTTTTCGACATACTAAACTATGACTTTGTTATGACTTCATTTAAAATACTATACTATGACTTTTAAATTACTTTTTTTGACTTATTATACTATGACTTTATTCAAAATTCTTTACAGTAACACTTTTACATATATTCTATGACATTTTTTTTTAACATGCTATTAAATAACTTTTTTTTTCATACTAGTATATGACTTCTAAACCATTTTTTTTACCAAACTTATTTTTTCTTCATACTATACAATAACTTCTTTCATACATAGTTGTAACATGCTCCCGTTACCACCGTGAGTCTCCCCTAGCACAATGACTTAAGCACACTCAAGATCGCGTTTCTCAATGTTTTATTGTTCGTGTACACTTAAGGCTCGCCTCGTCCGTGCGCTCTCGGCCACGCCCCCGAGCGCACCAGTCGTGTCCCGTACATCTGTCTGGCCGTTCGTGGTCTCTTCCTGCCTGCTTTGCAGACGGTGTCTCCTGCTTCTCTCATCCACTCCTTCGTTCCTACTGCGGTTTATGTAGGGCAGAGACAATCAGTTTCAGCTGAGGCCAATTAGGTCTCTTCCCGGCACCGTTCCCTGAACCACTCCCCTACTCCCCTCTGCAGCTCAGCCCAGCCACGCCCCGCCACCACAATAGTATACTATGACTTTTTCCAAAAATGTCCACATGCCATACATACTATGACATTTTTTTAAAACCTTTTTTCATATATTTTGCCATTACTTTTTTTGACAGCCTATTCCTTTACTTTTCTAACTTTTTCAATCTAATATTTTAATCTATGTTAAATTACTTTAAATTACTATTCTATAATTGCCGTGGTATGGTCAAGTGGCTCAGGTAGTTCGTGGACTGCTCAGAGGACCTGAGGTTGTGGATTTGATACTTATGTGCTGTTTAAGATCCAACACCCAAAGTGAAGAAGTCAGATCAGATAGGTCAGGGTGATAGAAGACAGGTCTGAGGAATGGAAGTTCTGGGTTTGAGGTAAAATACCCAAAATGAAGAATTCCAATACACAAGGAGAATAGTTTTAAGTGTGTGTGTGTTTTTGGTGGCGTGGTTGGTTAGTTTCCGTTCATGAGTGTCTCCTCCCATTGTTTCTAAGAGATAGAAGGAAGGGGTCAGGGAACAGAAAACGAGAAACACCTCATTTTACCTGTTTTTTATATGCGGCAGACATGACCCTGAAATGACTCCATTTAGTACATTCATACAGTGGAAGAAGAAGACGTGGATGAAGTGAGTGAAGAAACTCGGTCATCCTCATTTTTGGTCTGGCAACTCTGCAATCATCTGGGTGAGTAAAGAAGAGAAGGATGACATCAGAATTTCCATCATATTCACATACATCTGTGCCTGCTACTACAACTATGACAACAACTATAATTACTACAACTACAACTTCTACAACTACTATTACATCATCAAATACAACTATTACACAAACTGCTACTACAACTAAAACAGGCTTTCTCAACATTTTGAAGACTGCATGCTACTTTAGGGAGCCAGAATACTGAGGGTTGCAGAGGAAAAGTGTCCTATATGATCACATTTTTATGGAATATTACAAATGAGTTAATTATTTCTTTTGCCGACATGGTATACTACGACTATTTTAGACATACTACGTATACTAGGACTTTTTTTATTCTTGTAAACGTATTATATTATGACTTTTTACTTACTTTTTCCAGTATTGTTTCCTATCCCTTTTTTCCAAATTGTTAACATGACTTTTTCAACGTACTATACTATGACTTTTATTTGACATTCATTATGAAATGTTATGACTTTTTAAAATATAAAAAATATACTTTACTATGACGTTTTTCAACATATTATACTATACTCTGACTTATTGTATTATTACTTGTGAAAGTCTTTTTTACGACATACTACACCATGACTTTGTAAAACATACCATACTAGGACTTCTTTCAACACACTATATTATGTCTTTTTTAAGACACATAATTTGGGTGAATTGGACTGCTGGATTGTTTTTTCATTCGCCCCACATAGCCATAGGTGAACATTGAATAAAAGCTGAACATACTGCTCATTCTAAATTCTGAATTTTCAAAACTTAGCAAATCATTCAATTCTCTTAATATTATAATATTATTATTCACTGAGGCCAAATAATGATTCAGTCACAAGGTAAGTGGAATCTGCATTTTATGGGTTATAGACCTATAACTTCTTTAAAGATATTAAAACTGGTTAAAAAGTACTGGGTTGGTTATAATCTATGCCACAGAGCAAGTTAATAATGCAGAGTCGTAATGCAAAAAATATAATTTCTATAACCCACCTGAAAATCATTAGAATTACAGTATAGTTTCCAAATATATACAAGGATATACCAAACACATATTATCGGCACAAATTTGCCTTTATACCGTAGATGTCATGCCTGATTACTAACTGCAAACATTTGTTTGGCCACAATTGTGATTATTCGGTAACGTACAAGTTTCACAGAGACATACTTTAGCTATTACTACAGACATACAGTATTTTCATCTCTTGACTGTTCGGTCCAGATAAAAGCAGCTGTAGACTATAAACTGGGTAATATACTTTAACAGGCTGCAAACCCTCGGCGATCACTTTTTGGCAAACAATAACTTTTTGGCATGACAGAGAAAGCTGTTCCTGTTGACTTACAAACGCAATAAGTGATTTCCAAAAGGTAAAAAAAAACCTCATGAATGTGTTGAGTGAAGCTGCAGAGTGGTAGTCTAAATGTGTTCGTTGGAAATAATAAAAATGTCTACGTCTAGCTAACTTGAAGACGTTTACAAAGTGATGCCGATATTCCAACAGAATCTTGTTTGAAAGCATCTGTGCCACATTTCTGATCCTCACTTCAATTTTAACACATAACACTGATTTAAAAAACAAACAAGAAAGATCAGCTGATGCCGAAATTGTGTAGGAAAAAAAATCCCCTTTTTCTACTCCTTGCCAATAAATAGTAGCCGGTTAATAGAGATACACCCATGAGCATGTAACAATGAATTTCTGCTTTCTTCCTAATCAGTCCGCCACAGGCTATGATCCCCAGCAGAACCGATTGTCTGCTTCCACAACCAAACTGCACCACATACTTTGCCGTTCTCATTACAGGAGGTCATAAAAAGTGTCCTCATGAGGGGCTCGTCTACCTCAGGGCTTTTTTTCCAGCTACAGCAGACTGGAACTTACATGGCACTGCAGCTTATTGGCTTCATACACTGCAACTTCAACATTTAACAGTTTTATGACCACCATAAACAAGCAACTTACAGTATCTTCGCCTATCTTTGTGCTGGTAATTCAGTTGGTGTGTTTGTGTATGCATGCATTCATATAAAGACATTTTCAGTAACCAGTGCTCACTGGAAATGAGATCTTATAATCCTTGCTGCTGGCCAGTCTCTTAAAAACTAAAAGGAGGAACAAGCGGTGATAAAAGTGGGTACTTGTATCATTTCACATGTATTATGACCGCTCTTTTAACAATGTTCTCTAGGTTACAGTGATAAATGATTGAATAGCACACGTGTACGCACACACAGACACAAGCATAAAATAACACACCACTTTCCCATCAGCATCTCTGGAATCCCTCAGCACCTGGGAAAAACTCTTTGTTGTCCAACAAAGTTAATACATAACAGGCCGCTTTCTCTCTCTCTCTCTCGCACAATCATTCTCCATTTGGCCTTGTAAAACCTTTGCAAATCAAATCAGCTTTCCATCGGGGTTTTGTAATTGTTGTTTTCGTTAGAGAAACACTGGTTGTGAGGGCTCTCAGAGTTTGTCTTTTAACTTGACAAAGTTTCTGTGGCTGGTTGGTTCTTGTTATCTGCTGCTGTGTACTGATGGTGAGCACATTGTTCAGAATCCTTGCTCTCCAAAGGAGGTTTGTAGCTCTCATGACTGTTCTTGGGAAATTGGTGACCACAGCTGTAATATAACAGTTTCAAGGTCTTCTGACAGTTCACTGCTTAGGCTTTTGTCAAACTAGAACTTGTTGTCTTCTTCTTTTCATCTCCCGTCCTGTTGCCTGGATGTTCTGAATATGTCCTATAAAAGAGGAGAACATAATCAAGCATAGTGGCTTGAAAATAAAATGTTATCAAATATTGGTGTTTATCTGCTGAAGCAAAGACACACAGCTAAAATTCTATATATCCACAATGTTGCTGTGAGAATGGCCACTACCTTAATGAACCCTCTGTTTGATTTCTCGGGACATGTGCTGTATAGACATGAAAAAAAATACCAGCATAAAGATACACAAATATCCAACATTAGACAAGCAAAGACATACATTTGGTTGCTTGAATTGTGAGGCCGCCACCTGTTACCGAAGCAGAACAGCTGAATTCCTTAAGGAGTTCACAAACACACTTTAAGCAGCAACAGATATGCAAACATACTGGTTCTACACAGTTACAGTAACACACAGTCAATACTGGAGGAGCTCAATCATAAGACACTGTCCTCTCAACTTCTATCTTTCCTCTACTCTTTTGCCCTTAAATGGTGACCGGCCGGCGCTCCTAAACAGCCCCGACCCCAACAAATCACTCATTTTCATACAATTACCTCCCGCTCCCTTCCTGCACATGGCTGGGTGCAAGTGTCGCCCGTCTGCCTGCCATTGTGTGCTTATTTTAGATCCATTATTTGCTGCAACAAAAGTGCAATGGGCAGAGTCACTTTCACATTAATAGTTTGCACCCAGAGGGGAAGTCTTCCCCCTCATCATGGATCAAAGGTCTCCTCTATTGTATCTAACTTCCTGTTTCCCTTTTTAGCTACTGTGTGTTGTTTTTTCTCACTCGCTCAACCTGGACTGAACTACACAGGCAGTTTAGAGCATCAAATTGGACACTGCTGTGAGTGACAAGCATGACGAGGAGCCCTTTGACCCTTTCTGTGATTGCGAGAAAGCCGACAGGTGATTTGTGGAACTAGGAGGAGGATGAGAAGAGATGCATTAAGTAAAAAATCATGCTCTCGATATCATGTGTCCACAGATGGGAGGTGAAATCTGTATTCCATTGTTCTACTGTCAGCAGAGGTGTCTGAATTTGATGAAATGCCTCATCAGCTTTCTCCGGTTCAACTCCCATGGATGGTAAATGATAGAGGGTGAGCAGGTGAGTTTACTGTGACCTCGGTCTTCCCAAAATAAGCCTTTTCAGAGTAGAATGGGCAGTTGTGTGCTCTTGACAGTGCTCTGATAATCTTATCCCATCATGACATAAAGGGAATGCCAACTGCAAAACGGTTTCTGCCTTATCTAAATTACCTCCAATGATTTACATTGGATGACTGATGAAACTATGTATCACAAGAAGCTGTACAGTGTAGCACACTGAGAAGACCCTTGTGTCACAAAGCTAAACAAACCACATCTCACCATTGAACTGTGAACAACTGAGCCAACACATATCTCCTATGAATTGGATGAACACGTTTGTAGGGGAGACAATAAATAATCAGGGAGGAAAAGGTCACCATTATTGCCAGAGTCTAAAAACACACTTAGATGTAAAGGATAATTCCAATTTATTCATAATAACAGGACAGGTCGAGAAACACAAACAGTCAGACTATAATACAGGTTTTAAACAAACTTTTAGTTGTCAAGTCAGGTCTATTGCTTCAGTATTGTCATCATCCATCTTCAATGAACAATGATTACAGTGTAACCTGTCTCAATCTTGGACCATTAATGTAATTAGACAACTTCTTTGTGATCTGTTTACAGCATGCAGCATTTTTGTCTGATGAGTGAATATTTTCGGAAAAGGACATTGCAAGCTTGGCTATTGGATGATATCAAGGGGCCCCACTCTTCCACGGAATCAGTACCAGTTTACACTAGTTTCACCAGGCTTTATCCTCAAAAAGAAGCCTTTAATAAATAGAAACTGTGGATGCACACACACCCTGCAAACATGTTTCACACACACAGTCGCACATATCCATATACACTCACAGATGTGATCTGCAGAACACACAGCAAAGCAGGCATGCTTTCTGATTTAGTCATAAACAAATATTAAAATAGGACTGAGCAGAAGTTCCAACTTGGCTCAGTGAGGAGGCATTTCTCTGAGCCCAGTGATCCTGTAATTATTGCCACACAGAAGGTGAAAGGATTGCTGATTGCTGAGGGGGTGACCTCTTGGTGGGGGATGGACGGATATAGTAGCTGAGGCCAGTTCTGCGGCTATTGGAGTGTGTCATCATCCACCATATGACGTGTCCATGTTAATGCAGAATGTCCCCTGTGGGACAGCAAAGGGACTGAGCCCTGCAGACTTACAGAATGAGCGGGTTGCTCATAATACCTTAGGTCAAATATTCTCCTCCCAGCAGTCAAGGCTGATGATTTCACAGAAACTGTTTCGAGAGCCACAGCTAACTCTGTAATGGAAATTAAAGGAAAGTACATTACAGATGAAAAAAACATTGATACATATTATCAGTGTTGTATATATATAAAACTTAGAACAAAATATAAAACAGTTTACATTTCTTCTTACTTGCTGCTGCATTGTGGTATCTGAAGCAAATTAAAAGTACTAAACTAAAAGGAATAACATTTATTTTGAGGGATTCTGCTTGTTGTGGCGACATTACTGGCGGAAACAATGTTGAGCCTGCTTTGCTGCAATCCAGCCAAAAACAGACAGCTCTGTTTTTTCCTCTTTGGTAGTTTTAGCAGCACCTTCCCCTGTGCAGATAAAATACATGCCACCATATCGGCGTAATGCCGCTCCTGTTAGAAATTAAATCCACCAAATATGACAGACCTTGTAATTTTCTATGAAGGAAAATCCCTGGTATCAAGCAAAGAGTCAGTGACTAGTAACTTCAGTGTCATTTTTTTGTTTTATTGGTCTCAGAATTTGCAAATGAGCTTCTATGCTACATGGGCTTGATAGGGACATTTACCCTACTCTTGCAGATTTTCAATCTCAAGCTCTCTTTTAGCAACATCATTGTTATGAAGTGAAGTCGCAGCCGATAACAATTCAAGTATTTAGGATAGTCGTTTGTTTGCTAGGGTCTACTCTTGCTTCCCCATGTCAAGTGAGCAACTGATCCATCCTGTTTCACAAATTGCTTCGAGATACAAACACGCACCATAGCCATCGAAACTCTGAAAAGTTGTAAAGCTTGTATTGCATGACATCGCCAAAGCTTGATGAAAGGTAGCTTCTTGGACTCTCCAAGGCTGCCAAGTGAGGCAAATATTTAAGCCATGACTACACTTGTGGCAGGTGCTCAGGGAGATAATTGTCTCTACAAGCCTACTTTGTCTCCACATAGCTTCTGAAGGATCTGTCTGCTGATACGTATGAAGGGAGTCACAAACCCATGCGGATCGTAGACTGGGGCTCTCCTTGTAAGTGGATTTTCCTTAACTATGACCATGAATTGAAATTCATCTGCTTTGACGCACCACTGAACTCCAAGTGCTCGCTGGATGTTGTTCTAGGGCCATGTCTAGATCCTAGGTTTAGGCATGTTCTTCAGGTGGTAAAGCGACAATCACTTCTTTGTCAATGGATTCAAACTTGTGCTGCAGGAGGTTTCCTGTTCTGCACAAGGCTATTGACTCTTCCCCCAGATGCATTGGCTGCATTGCATAGCAGGTGACTTCACGCTTGTTCTGCCATTGTCAAAGTAAAAACTTCTCTGGATGAAATTTATGCACACCGAGGGTTTGGAGTCCAGATCATCTTTGTCCAACCAGAGGAACCTCGGGAAGTCTACGTGACTTGAAACTGAGAAAACATATTTTAGACATCACACATTATGGTGACTAGACCATTTCTAAATCGACATACCACTCCAACTAATGCGTTAGTCTGGTCTGGCACTGTCAAGAGATAATAGTTTGGAGAAGTTTCGTGGAGGCGTGCTGAACAGTCCAAAATCACACTAATCTACTAGTGTTTGTCGTGGTGGTGGACTCCGTTATGCAGAATAAACCATACTGATTGGATATCGAGCTCAGTCTGCGCAATCCTTGGAATACTGCTTATTTCTCCCCAGTCGTCGCTTTAATGAGGTGAGTTTATGAATTGCACATTGTTTATTGTATGGTAGATTAGGTTTATCCATTTTGAAAAGAAACGGGAGCCCATAATGGCAGTCTTCTTTCTGCCTTAAACCTTCTTAACTTCAGACAAGAAGAGAATATTGTCTTGAGAGACTGGGTTATCATCTGTTGCGTGAACTGTGAAATCGAATTCTACAACCAAGATAATTTTTTTTGATTGATCTTGCTGGATTCGCAAAGCCAACAATGCTCCAGTGAAGATCAGTTTGCTGTGCACAGGTATGATTTTAATCACCGCACAGGATCTCTCTTGAAAGAAGGGTTGACAGTTATAGCTTATCTAATGGCCTACTTCATAATCCAATGGTGGTACAATCTTGTCTACAAATGGTTCAGATGAGGCCATTTAAGAGTTGTTTCACTTGTAGATTTGACAGTCACTGACAGGGTATGACCGTTGACCCTTATATGGGTACTCCTGCCCATTTATCCAAACTGGAGACGTGCCAACTGCCATCTACTGTAGGTGTAATACACTGACTATGGAAAAGTACCTCATACAAACCCACTTCAAAACATCCTAACTGTCCCTTTCAACTAATTTACCCCTCATAAAAAAAAAGAATTCTACTAATCTTAATTTCAATTCATGTCCTTTTTTTAAACCTTTACTAAAACATTTCATGTGCTTATGGAGTAATCTTGCTGTTTAAACCTTTTTCATCCCCAAACTGAGTACAATATGCAAGTTTAACAGACCTGAGTCTGAAGTTACAATTTCCAAGTTGAACCACTTCTCACACCGCTTTAACTTGAAGGTTGTGTTAGAGCACTTTCTTGGCATTAGCCTGAAAACTTGGCTTTCAACACAGTCTAATCCCCATTGCAGTGGGGCTAAAAATGCATCATGGGCTATGCTTATCTGATACACTGGATCTCCATGCGGCGTTATCCACTGCAGTCATGCCGTCTCTTCTACCGGCGTTGAGAAGGAGAGTTCTCACTGTAGTTCTTGTCACATCAACACTGACACAGGTCTGTTCTTTGAAACAGGTGTCTATTGCTTGGCCACATCTTGTGTCTCTGATGCTTCCACGCCTTAGTCATACTGTGAGAACTACGAATGAACACAATACAAAACACTTAAACAAACTATACAGTATGTAGCATGAAAACAAATTCTACATTGGTGCGAACGTGACACAAATGGCATTTTACAGGTAGTTAGAACAAAATACCTCGTTGGCTGCTTGTCATGAAGACGCTCTTGAGTCCATCGAAGTTTTTCGAAAGTCTCTTTGCCTGTCTGCTTTAGGCTGCTTCAGAGGTCAATAATTGTATTTTTTGAATACATTATAGCAGAGGTGCACACGGGAGATGTTTGCTCTCAGGGCTTTCTGCCAGAAAGGGATTGTCTAAACTCAAATTTTATCTTTTCAACACAGCTCTTTAGCAGGCACCATGAGCATCTTGTATTGTAAAGATGGACAGGAGATAATTCCAGCCCAGTATACCCATTAATTCATCATTCATAATATTTCGTGGTTACCACAACTCCACTGAAAGGGAGATTTTGGCAAATAATTCACACCTTTTTGTACACAAACTATAATAAGCTGTATAGCTAAATAAGCTGTATTGAATCTGCCTGCGAACATCATTTTGTTTACCTTTCCATATGCTATAGTTGTCTCTGTGCTGGACACTGCCGGCTTCTTCAGCCTCGGTGCCAAAGACAGCATGTCGTTCTCTGTTACACATGATAAGTTGTTATAGCCACACTGGGCTCCGCCTGGAACGAGCACAGACAAATTGACTTTATCCTCTTTTGTAAAGTTCAGGGGTCTGACAGACAGACAGACACAGATGGGGAGGAATATCTCTGAGCATCTGTAGGCTATGTCAGGGAGTCATGAGGCATCTCGTGGGGCATGTTTAGAGAGTATAGAGTGGGGTTGAGGGGCAGTGGGGGTTAGTGCTGTGTGGAATGGAGCAGACTGAAGGGGGGCAGGTCACTGTGCCTTCAGGCAGGTGGGGGTGGGCTCAGGAGTTAATTGGTAGTTTGGGGTTTGATGGTGAACTCTGCTGACAAGTCTGTGTGGCCAGACCCAGTGAGCCCTGCTGCATATTCACTGTGTCGCAGAGTATTGCGGCAACTGTCACAGCTCACCAAGCCAGAGAGATAGAAATAGAGAAAGAGACAGTGAGGGGAGGAGAGGGAAATATTTGTGGGGGAAAGAAGTGCAGGAAAACGACTGGAGAGTAAAGATGATTCACTTCTTTATTCCTCATCTTTTTTTTACGTTTTCCTTCTTACAATAAGATACGAAAAGTGTCCAACGCTGAATGCTGGCATTTAGTTAATTACAAGTATAAACTGTTCACTTGCCTAGTGAGAAGGGACAGCTACGACAGTTTCAAAGCCAGCGATAGCAAGTGGGAGAGGGGGAGAGTTGGGGCCAGAATGAGGCTCCATGGAAGCATGACGCTGGAGTGACTCAGTGAAGCCCTGGTCCTAATTGTGGCCCAGGGAAACTATTGTAGCCGGGGTGCAGGTCACCCCGGGCCCCAGGAAGGTTACACTGGCCCTCTTAAACCTGTTGTTGCCTGGCGCTCACATAAAAATTACACCTCGTAAATATGTACAGCTAGGGAGTGTGTGAGGCAAGACGGGGTCAGTTACTTTTCTGAACCCTGCCCTTTAAACTCGCAGTCACCTTGGTTTTGTTGCTGACTGCCTGTTAGGTTGTTCTCTCACAGCCTGCGTGGCAGAATGGAGACAAGCCGCTGTGTATTTACTGGCTTGTCTTTTTGCTCTGTAGTTTTTGGCACCTCATGTTGCTCTTTAGCTGAACAGCACTGAATTATGTCTCCTGTGTCTGGGGTATTATTTTTGTACATAGCAATTCTCTCTCATACATGCTTATCAAACAAAAATACTGTTGCTTCCATTGTCATGGGACTCCATTGCTCGGATACCCTTCATTTTGCCTGCCTCTCATGTTGGTAAATTTATACTGGTGGCAATGGTATAAATGAATTGCCACAAGATGATATACAATTTTCAAGTTTTTGAGAAAAATACCAATTCAGGATATGGTGCCATACTCCACCAATTTAGCGTTGCAGTTTTTTTTATTGCAGCAGAACCAGAGATATCATCTTTTTTATTGCTGTCAGTGTAAATATTTTCCCATCACATTACACTTATGACTAAAGTGGAGAACAGTTTTTACTCGCTGTTTTTGTATACACAAAACATCATATGGTAGTGTTAAGAAGTAATTTGCAATATTACAAGGGCATTATGTCATTTGCAAAAAAGTGTGATTACGTCTAACTGTAATGTTGTGGTTTTATTGGATGTAAGTCCAGAGGGGAAATGAGATGCCGTCCATGAAGTTTCCTCTGACTACTGTATGTGCATACATGTATAGTATGTGTAGATCAGACGTGCTGTAATAAGGCCTCTTTTGTTATTAAGGGTGAGTAATGGGGATACAGGCACCAGAGAGCCCAGGGGAAGCCATCAAAACCTTTGTCAGTCTGATATTGTTTTAGGACGTATTTATCCAGCTTGAGCTTCATTTTTCTCTCTCTCGCTCTCTTTTTCTCTCTCTCTCGCTCTCTCTCTCTCTCTCTCCTCTGCCAATTTCCCCCTTCTTTGGTTCCCAGGGACCTATGTGGGAACAATAGATGTACAATTAACGTGGGCCAGGCACGGGAGAGCAAGCGTTTGATGTTCCTGTTGAGTGGCCTCCTTGCTGAGGGTAGAAAAGCAATGTTTGGCCGTGCTCAGGCTTTACTATGTGTTTTCCTTTTTTCTGAAGCATATTAGCTACCAGATTATTAAAATTCAGGCCATAAATAAGCTGATGGCAGCTGCAATATGCCAGAAATAATGTTTACAAAGGCAAGGCCATCATTATCTCCCCAAGGACCTAAGTAGGAAGACAAGGAGTGACAGAAAAAAAGGGAAATAAAAAATGCTTTTAGCCCCCTTTATTTATGTTCACGTTTATTCTGCTCTTCTTCACTCTCATTTCCTCGTGTGTGACTTCCTCTCTCATGTAGTGTAATGATCAAGACATATATAGTCATGCCAATACCTGACTAATGGTAACAGTAGCATTGCAAATCAACCACACTAGCTCCTGGTGCATATCGGTCAAATACATCTGTACAGTGATTTGACTGGTAAATGACAACAATGAGGACACCAATAAGAAGGAGGTGACGGACCTATCTGTATAGTTTCAAGACAACAATCTCTCCCTAAATGTAATGAAAACAAAGAAGATAATTGATAATTGAATTGATTTTATAATGGCCAGACTGTACAGCTGCCAGTTTAAATCAAACACGTCCCTGTTGAAATTGTGGATAACATCAGAATCGTAGGTATTCAGATCTCTCCTGGTCTCTAAACATCAGTTCTGTCATTGTGTCATCAAAAAGGCACAACAGCGACTATACTTTCTGCGATGCCTTAAAAAATTTAAAATTAAAAATGAAAAAGGACAGTAAAATGCTGCAAATGGAAGGCCGTAAGTAGTATGGAGGACACCAGCCAACCAGCACATGGTCGGTTCTCATTCCTTCCTACATCAGAGCTCGGACGAGCCACCTAAAAAGAAATTTTTTACCCCAAGGCAGTTAAACTACTTAACAGGAAGCACTTTAAATAATACAAGGATTTGTTTAATTTTGTAGAATTTCTTCTTCTTGTTGTTGTCTCTTAAATACTCTCTTTTTTAAGGGATCAGAAAACCAAGGCAGATGCATTTCATTATATTTGAATGTACAACTGTACTTTTTCAAATATATGACAGAAAACTTGAACTTGAACTTGAAAAAAAAAGTGTAATTGCTGTGCTCTATACAGTTCCATGCATATGTCATGTTGGACATATTCCCACTATTAAGGAAGGGGATATTTATAGTTAAAATGTCATCTAGCTGGGAGAGCATGCAAAATTCACAGCTTGTTGGGTCTGGCCGTAAAAGTAACCACTGAGCACTACAGTGTACCAAAATGTCACTGTCTGCAAAAAGTAGCAGATAAAAAAATTATTGTTGAGTCATGAATTGGTTTAGGTTGGCAACCCGAGAAGTCAGAATCAGTATTTACATGGCAATGGAGGCCAAGTTTATAGGACCTCCGCCATGGGAAGTGTCACGGGTTCAAGTGACACTTCCACAAACACACACTTATCATTACTTATCATTACTCTCATACTAGCTTCAGAAATACAAAATCACAAGTTATGGGTAATTGTTTAAGTATTCATTTAAATCAACTGAAATCTAGCAGCTCTTCCCAAATTTGGATGTGTGTCATGGCTTGAGCTGCTGCAACAATGCGAAGATACAATTTGGGCAACACAGAAAACACAATGCCTGTGTGTACGTGTGTATCATATGTGTGTATAGTAAGCACAACTCATACACACACACACATACACACAAACTAGTGCAGAACACACTTGAACATAAACAAATCATGAAACAAACATGATGCATACACTTTCGACACAGTGGTGGCAGGTGCTTGTTCTAAATTTAGTTGTAGAGTCAGTAGTGTCTTTGATCAGTGGGACTGATGGAGGTGAAGGTTTCCTATAAAAGATTCTGGGAAAAGAGAGACATCGTGCCACATAAAAGCTTGTTGCTTTTTTGGGAAAGCAGATGAAAAGAATACTGAAGTGTGAAGTAATGATGACGGTGTTGAATCTCCTCAGGCAAAGCTAAGGTGAATCTGCATTGATCCTCATACACAATTTCCCATTCACACACACAAGAACCAACAGCGGATGGATAAACAATCTTAAATATATACGAAATATGATGATTTAGCACTAATTTACACTTCAAAATATGTTTTGGAGGAAGAAATAGATAAATAAAAATCACATTCCAGAAGTGCAACATTCCAATACCTCAGATAAAACATAGCAAGGAGCTCAGAGGTTGATTGGGTGTCCAAAGCATAGGACTTTTAGATTAAGAATTGCACAAATAAAACATTTAGTTAAAGCAAAAGTTTGACATTTTGGGGAATACACTCATCTATTTTTTGTTATATGAGCACTTTCACAAGAGTGGTATCAATCTTCTCATAAAACTTTCAAACTACGAGCATCAAAGCTACAAAACGGCCAAGTCTGGCCAGCTACATTTTCACTGAGTCAACGTAGAAGTGTTGCTCAAGTGTTCGTTTACATAGTTATGTCGTTAGATTGCACTGGCTAGTGGCAAGAATACAATTTTCTTCCATTTTTTTAGAAGGAACGGAACAGATAGATTGTGGGGAGAGAAAAGAAAATGGGATCGGATATGGTGAAACAAAAACATATGGTGATGCTTCACCGTGTCATTGGAGCACTGGACAAAAAATTGAGAATAATTGAAAATAACATGCCTTTTGCTTTGTAGCTCATAGTGTAAACTCAGAAAGCAAATGCGTGAATTTCCCAAAATGTGTTTGGATTATATTTTTAAAACATCAATGCATTAGTGTGAACTTCTTCAATATTCAAGATTTGTTGTTACCAGTTCACAAAATCCTTCAAATGATCAATTAAAATAAGTAATCCAAGTGGCAATGTGCCCTTTAAAACGTACGTGTGAATGCAAATTATTTGTATATGAATGCAATTCATGAGCTTCATGGCCGCGGTAAGATACTTTCTCCATTGTCCAGAAATGTACAACTTTACAATCTTAACGAGAGGGATTACTTTGAAAGATCTGATTTTTTTGAAAACACAAAAGCACACAAAGAGTGGAATTTCATAGATGGAGGTGAAAGGATTTTTTTCTCCCTTTTCTTCTGCCGTGGTCCATGTCTTTAAGTGTGTCTAAGACTTTCCATTTGGCTGTCACTTTAGATCTTCTTCTTATCTTCTAAGAACTCATCTACTCCTCTTGGCAGCTAATGGAAGTGGTGTGGATGTGTGGCACTAAGATGGCATATCAGGGTGGCCACAGCGTCAGCATGGAGGAAGACCTTCCACTGATGGCTTTCAGTATCACAGGTAAAGGAGGGGGGAAAATAAAAAATACAAATCTTTAAATAAGGGTAGCAATTTAGGTCACAATGTAACAAGCAACGTTGTTACTTTGAGCATGCTAACAATTACATCCGCGCATCAAATGACAACCAGTTATATAATTATTAATATATAAAACATAGTTGCTCTGACCAGGTTTTCCTATTTATGTCAGTGTTTTGTAGTAAGGAAGCAGAGGTAAGAGAGATAAAACAGTTTTCTCCTGTCAAACAAACAAACTGATAGAACGACAACAGTACCGAAGAGTGGTGATATTTATCGGTATGGTGCCGAAACAAATTGCCAAGATGGAAAAACTCCAATATACTTTGCATAGGATTTAATGAAACGGATACCTCTCATGGAATTGCTGCCAGCTGCAGAGCACCATTTACAGCTGAGAGGGAGAGAGAGGATAAATCAGAAGTCAAATGCCAATACGCCATCGGCCAATTCTCTCAACCTGATGAAACACAAGAATAATCAGATTTGGAGACGCTTTTTGGGAGTGGAAGTTCTCGGGGAGTGGAAGAGTTGGGTGATGATATGAGCAGAACGGACAGAACAAGGAGTGCTTTTTTCTGACTGATTGACAGTCCCAAACAAGGCTGTTCTATTGATGGGGGGAAGGGGGAGGCGGTGGGAGGGGGGGGGGGGGGACTGGATCTAGTCCCCAGACATGATCCCAGCAACTTCAAGAAAAACACAGAGGAGATAAAATGTTCTTTGTGGAGGGCTGAGGATGCATTGGTTGATTTGTGGGTCAGATAAGGGGAGAGAAATTGAGAGGCTGACGGATGAATTAGTCTTGTTATACAAGGCTTGATGTGCTACTTTGTTTGCTTTTTTTTGTCCACAAGGTCAACTGAATGTGTGTTTGTGCACATGTATGTGCTTCTTCTGTCGTACTTCTACTTACATGCATTATTATAGCAATTGACTGGGGAGTTTCTTAGTGTATTTGTGTGTGTGTGTGTGTGTGTGTGTGTGTGTGTGTGTGTGTGCCTGCAAACACATACTTGCAGTAGTTCTCTGCATGTGTGCTCCTCATGGTGACAAACGTGCGTGTCTGTGTTGCCTGTCGCAGGTATTTCATCACCTTGTTCATCAGTTAACGCGGACGTGGACAGAGAAGCTCGAAAACAACAGCAAGCTTCTTCTCTGTCAAGCCGAACACGAGACACCTCGGCTGTTGTTACATTTGACAAACTCTGCATTTGCACTCTTATCACACACTTGCCGTCACATGGTCAGCTGCTGACTGTTTGCATACATTTTACAATGACATGCATTTATCTGTTCAGACTAACTGAAACATGAGATTCGTCCTGAACGGCGTATGTAATAGTTTAGGACATGATTCATCCATCACAGGCAGAGCATGTTTAGACAGGAGAGTTTGTTACACCAGTCATAATATTCTCTGATTGCAATAAAGTTATTCAAATGATCATGCAATATATGTTATAATTAACTAGCAAATATTTGCAGTTCAAACAATAAAGCAGCAAAACAAAAGCAAGAGAGACCTAGAGTAAAAATAAATAGACAACCCTCCCCCGACCCTCTCCTTTAAAATAAAACCAAATATATACACATATATATATTAACACAATGAATGATGATTAGTTTGTTTTCCTTAATTAAAGCATATTAGATTCATGCATTAAGCAGACTTCCATGAAGTGTCTGCATGTGTAAATTAAATAGCTGTCATTTACTTATGAACAATTATATGATGCCAAAATAGTTTTCACACTTTTCTTTAAAATAATTATTTCCAATAAAACATTTTAAACCTGGACTATCACTTGTTCAAAAACCTTATTTTTTTTCTGGCTTAATTATTAATTATAGCCTCCAACTTTTCGTTACATGAATACTTTTATCAATTGACTTCCATGTGTGTTTGTTTTTTGTCTTGTACGTTTACCTGGAGTTATTATTTTTTCTAAAGTTGAACCGAAGGCTGCTACACCTCATCTTCTGATAGCTTTGTAGTTATTTTTTTACTGGAAACGAGCCCTCCATTAAAAACTGTGACAACGCAAACCCACTGTCCGCACAGTGACACCGTCAAACTGTGGGGGGCTTTCAGATTATGTCAACGGGCCGCTTGTTTGTGTGACTCTTACTGATCCACACTACTCCGCTCCGGAGGAGAGGGCAGCGGTAGCAGCGGGGCGAGAGGGCGGGGGACAGCAGGCGAATGTGATGTGGAAAACACCGCTGTATTTGCAATCAGGGACGTCAATTTGCTGTCATGATTTTCTTGTCTTTCGCAGTAGATCTCTGATGTTGTGTATTTTGCCCCTGTGTTTGGATCTGAAAATGTTAGTGAGCGCGTGTGTGTGCGTGCGTGCGTGCGTGTGTGTGCGTGTCTCTCTCTCTCTATCTTTGTGTGTGTGTGTGTGTGTGTGTGTGTGTGTGTGCGCGCGCGTGTGTGTGTGTGCGTGTGTGTGGGAGCATGTCAGCCATACAGTATATCATGCTACAGCAGCGCCGTGAAGGCAGCACGCACCCAGCACTGTATTTCCGTGGAGCAGAGACAGACAGCAGGCCTGAACCCAATAGAGTAAGAACATTTAAACTAACCGTTTACCACCTAAAGCCGTTTGCAGGACAGCAGTATTCTTTGTCATTTTTATGATTTTAAAAACTTACTAAAAATGACCTATTTTTATAGCCTACTAGCTCAGAATATTCAGAAGGGATTGTTGCATGCATACGAGTGCAAACGCGCCGTTTCTTTATCGTTATTTACTATTAATTAAACTTTAATTAATATTATTTGAAATACAGTAAATGCATTTTTATATTTAGCCTAATTTTAAACTGCACGCATGGCTTGTAATAGGTGTGACAAAAAGGTGTTTTACAAATTAACGTCATATATTTTCCAATTAAAAAACCCAATACAAGACAAATGACAGTAAATCACCTATTTTTCCTAATTATTAAAAATGTTGCATGTAAAGACATTTTAGTGGTATAAATACAAGTATTATCGGTATCCTTTTAAATTAAGGTAAAAGTAAAGAAGAAAACGAAGGCATTTCTTGTTTATGTCACATTTGTGTCAACTTTCATATCTTTGAAATTATTTGGTCCCTTTCTAATTTTATTATGATTATTATTAATAATCATAATAATAATAATGTTAATATTAATAATACTATATACAAACTATAAGTCTAAGTGCTGTGTGTCCTGTAGTTCCCTAGCGCCATGCAGTGGCGGGGGAAATATTTTCAATGGGATTTCATCTTGTTCCCTACACTTCACTTTGTGGGATCCTTTTACAAGCCGATGTATATGATGCCTTGTTTTCCCACTTAAAGTCCATTGACAGCCCTAAAAATATGAATACATACAACTCTATTTCATACAATTTGTTTAAGGTTTTGTCGATTGTTAATTTGAATTATTAGACAGTTATAAAATATAGCTATTATCCTCCGACTTAGGCTCTAGGTGCATCTTGTCAAAAACAAAATGAACTTTTGTCTGAGTCAACTTTGATGTCAAGAATCAAAGGCATTTTAGCACAAATCCGTTTCAGGAGGAAAAGCCTAATAGCCTAATTGGGTCTATCAAGTAGCCTAAAATTGATAGAATAACATCCCCTCGCGCGGTTCAAAGAATGCCCAAAGAAAACTGTGACACTCTTTCTTTTCTTTTTTTTTGGTCTAATGACCCCTGCAATTTTCTTCCACCCCGACTCGTTTGCCGGCGAGGGGAGGAAATATTACATGGGACCATGTGAGGATGGGTTTTCTTTGAAACTGTTTCTGCAGGTCGCTCCTGAGGGGAGTTTGAAAACATGTCAGCCCTAATTAGCGCTTCAGACGTCACACTCGTGTCCAGCAGTTTTTCCTGTTTGACAACAGAATATTACAATTATCTCCTCTTTTAAATTGAAAATGAATCCGTTATGAAGAGTGGATCATTTCTGAACATGATTTCTAACGTGATTTTACAAGCCTATCTATTTTAGTATTGTTTTATTCTTAATTTCGCTTGACCTTTATTCCCGCATGGTTTAAAAAAAAAAAAAAAACTAATTTGGAAAGGTTGTTGAATACTTTTTTAGTGTAATTGATAATTATACGTCCTGCTTAAATGTCTATTGCTAAACATTTTCTGAATGTGTTTTGAATCTTTGAATCTAAAAACGTTATCTAAAATATTTGACGAAGTTTAACACCGTAAAAACTAAATGTCAGAGTAAAAAGGACAGAGCTAAGCTATATTAAATATCTCCCCGCTGGTCATTTAAAAGAAGAGAGAGAGCAGAGTTGCGTCGCTCTTTATTTCTGCCTTATTTGAAAGTGTTTTACCAGTTTTCTTTCTTTCTATCGTTTATGTAAATCATTTCACACTCCCCACAGTAAAATATCATTAAAATGATTCTAAATATTATTATTGATCTAGATATTTTTTAATTAAAAACTTTAACAAGCAGGTCTGTTAGTTATTTAGCCTCCATTTAAAAAACTGTTTTCTGATTAATATCAAGGCAGATTTAAAGTCAATTAATTCTCAGCAAAACACAATATTTCAATACCAGCTATATATCGCTTAGAATAAATAAAAACACAATTTCTGCTGTATTTTTGCACTTATTATTCATCCCCACGCAAAATGTCATTCCTAGGAAAATGGAACAGACTATGCGTAATGGCCATTTCAGTCACATCGGTGATGATACCAGTATCATAGCAATCATTTACCCGAGTTGCCTATTAATCACCTTCCATTAGTGTCTTTTACTGGGCTTTCAGAGGGCTCGCAGTCCATGTTTCATGATAAATGAGTCATCAACCCAACCACAAAAATACTATAACTAACTGCCTTTTGTTCTTGTGTGTCACTCAGGCGTATTTTTTCATTTGGGTTCAGAACACAGGCATCGATTAAAATATGTTTTCCCACCATCAGGATTGGACAAGGTATGGTGTCCCATGGGATCCTGAAGGGTGGTGTAGGCAGAGGGAAGGAAAGGGGAGAAGGGAGACTCATGTGCAACACTTTAAAAGAGGAGGGTTCTCCATCTTGCTTCGTCAGGGGCCCTGCTGACATGGGGAAACATCTGCTGCGTCGAAATAGAGACTGATGACTCAAATCATATGCTGTCAGAGGGTCTGCCAGCTTAGAATGTAATGGTGGAGACAATGGATAGACCGCATCAGTTTGACCTCTTGGCCCAAAAGGTATGGGCTCAAAACACACAAAATATAACCTTTCCTCATTCATACGCCGGTAAAAAAAAAAAAAAAACGCTCTGGCACATCAGGGTGTTTGTGTGCAAAGATGAAAGTTCAAAAGATAAGCTGGTATCGGTTCACTCAAAGTTGATCCACACATCTCAAAGTGTAGCTCACCTTGCGTGCTCGCGGGGACGACCACAACAAAAACACATATCAGCAGGGTTGTTTGTTGTCTGTCTCTAATAATCAGCCTCTCTGCCATTTGATCTGGCAGCTGAGAAGTCTGTCTCTGTCTACTGCATGTTCCTTGTTGTGTTGGTCCACTTGAGTGAAAATGGAATTTTTAGGGGCACGTTTCACCTCTTGGTTTACTCTGCAACGGCAGCTCGCTGATGCTTTTATGATTAGGACAGCTAAATTAGAACCAGAGAAAGCAAAGCAGCACAAAGACGGACGGAAACTGCTCGAGCGGCCAAGCGAGGATCACTTCTGCCTGCTACCTTTTCCAGTATTGATGCACACAGAGCAAATAAACCCATGCTTCAAAAAAGATGAATGTTGTCATTGTTATTGTAATGATAATCATCATACACGGCGCAAGGAGGCACACCGTCCCTTGATAGCACGTCAGTTGTTCTGATCATCAAGGCAGACAGCCACAACATTGGGCCTAAGAATGTTTCAGCAAATGTCTCCCCCCATAATAGTGTTGATTTACATGCAATTGTGGATCCTCCACGTGAATAAGAAAAGCCGAAAAGCAGGGAAAGAGGAATGTGTGCTTATGCTCTCGGTTTCAGTCATGCCAGTAAGCTGATTTATCTTACCATAAGAGGCATATCTTGAGAATATGCAAAGGAAGAAAGATAATGGATCATTATTATGTGTTCTTCACTCCCCTATCTTTCTAATGACTGCAGGGCTTTGCGATTCTGGCTTTGATTTGGATCCCATTCTCCAATGTGACTTGAGTGGACTAGCTGAGCTAAGACACAATTTTCAGGAGATTGCAGAGTAAGTGCCTTTGGCAAGACCTTTTTATTTATATGGCACTTGACTTTCTCTATCTCTCTCTCTCTCTTGTTCAGTAGAAAGAGAGCAAGAAGGGGAGAGGGAGAGAGTTTTTCTCTCCGTTATTGATTGGGTTTTAAAGGATGAAAACCACCATGGAATGCAGGTCAAAAGAAATATTAATAGGAAAAAACAGTTTGCAATAATGTCTTTAGTGATCCTCTAAAAGTAGAAAGTTTATAGTTAGCGTGGTGTTTATAGGCAGGTGACTCAATGTGTTCAGTTTCTTCCCCCAAACTGCCCTCACGTATTAGATCAACAAGTCCAAACTTGGGATTTCTGCTATTTTTAATGACGCAAAATAGTTTGAAATGTAATTATATGTTTATCAGAAGGACATGGGAAGACATACATTCTTATCCTCTTACAGATGGTATTTATATTTACTCCAGATTTCTGAGAAATAAAATAGAATAAAAATACATTTTAAGAGGAAAAAAAGACAGCAAACAGCCTTTTGTCTGAATAATATACAGAGATTTGAAGGATTTGTTTCACTGTCACTGTGTTTACATTTACATGAGAATCACCCAAATGGCACTTCTGTGTATTTGGAGGTGTTTTTCCCAAAAGAGTTTTACGTACTTCCATTTAAATTACTGTATATTGCCTGTACTGTACTGTATATGATGTTTCATGAATAACGCTCTCATAACCATTAACCCCTATCACTATTTATATGTCTGTACATTATGTATCTTTAGTGCATGCTTGTTTATGTCACATGTGTGTGATGCAAAGTGCATTCAAAGATTATTAATTCATTTGATTAGTCTCAAGTTAATTAAAATCAGAATGGAAAAGTGGTATATCGAAACTTCAGTCATAAGCGTAGCATGTGAACTATGCCAAAATGCAAATGCTTGTTTCATCTGTTGACTAACAACTCTCCCTTGTGGGCATGGAGGACATTGCATGAGTAAGGATAAATCACCTTCACCTTTTTTCGTCACTTCAAACCGCATTCTGTCTCTCTCACGCAAGTTCCATCGCAGCTTCTCCCTTCTTTTTTTTTAAACAAAAGTTTTCCCTCACAGAACTACAGTTTCTCCTTTCCGTATCTTCCACGGAGTTTATTCTCTCATTCAGACGTGCAAGTTACAAAGAAAGCATTACGACATCTCTTAATTTAATGTGTCATTTCTAATTACAACCAAAGATATTTCATTCCTAATTTTGATTTGAATTTATATATTATACTACAGAAGAGTTGAAAACAAGCTGTTGAAAGATCAGTAAAACACCACGAGAAGTGCAGTGACATTCACATCATTATACGTTTGTAATAATTAAACAGAATAATAAGCTATGATCACAAGCAAAACAAATTAAACAATAGGCTGTTGTTTAACAAAACACTGCAGTTGCTAGCCAACACAAAAAGGAGTGTATAATTACCTGCATGAGTGGCTGTTTTCCATCAGCGTACGTTGCATTGAAATTCACTGTGATTAGGTCACAGGTGTGCCGTTGGTGGGTGTTTTACAGCCGCAAACATGTCTCAGCCAATCACAACAGCAGACTGGCACCTCCTCTTGATAATCAGGCCAAATAATGATTTAAATAATGTAACAATAAGCCAGGAGAGGCCGTGTTTTACATCTCAGAGCTGTTGATAGGCCTCGTCCTGATACCAAGCAAGGGTGGACGTGTGCGACGGTTTTAAGAATCAGCAGAATAACTCTAGTATCAAAAAATACATGTAACAAAAATGTTTATTATGAATCAATAATTACATTTTATTCTGAAAACAAGATGCATAGATAGTAAGCCTGTACGTAGAGATGTATGTCCTTTAATTAACAGCAGTGCTGATGGCTAGGTGATGTAATGATCAAGGATGAAGAGCTGTTACAAGCTTAAAGTTAAGCTTCTTCTACTGTCAGCTTTCTAACGGCCTTATGAGGAAAATATGACTCAGCCAAATCACATGGCTAAATATGCTAAAGTCACACCTACACACATCAGTTTGCTACTTGTTTAAGGACAGGCTCAATTAGTTTTAAAATAGTACAGTGCACGCCTGCATGGCATGTTAAGAGTTATTATGAAGGTATTCAACACAAAATCGTTAAGTACTGCGTATAAGCATTGTCTCTTCAGCAGACAGACGTACCAAACAAATCATCCTTCAGTATGTGCAGTGGGAAGCAAAACTGAATTTCCAATAGAATTTCCAAAATACCGTCAAACTAAACAATACAATATGCAGTTTCATCAATACATGTTTTTACTGTTTACAAACTCTCCGAACTAGGACTTTCAAGTCCAATTTGATCTTTAAACTCTCAGGATTAAAATTCTAATTAGAGGTACATTTTTATTAAATACTACAATGAGACAGTGAAGAATCGGTGGGAGATTCTTTGTTTGCGAGCGGGTGATCTTCCAAAAAATGGGAAACTGTCAGCTAACACACAGCTAACACAAAACTATGTGAAAGATTCAAATGTGGCCAGCTAATATGTGACAAGAACATTATTAGACACTGAGTGAAACTAGTGCACTTCAGACCAGTAGACTCCTTATTGCATATCTGTGTCACTGATTATAATTGAATAATTCCGGTTTATCAACACGCTGAGAAACATTCCCCTGATCCACAAAATTCCAGTCCTCATCCTCGGTTTTCTTCTAGGCCTACGTTCTCCACTCAGCCTTCCTGGATTGCTTGTGGCATACAGTCATCAAGGGGATTAACGTCCTTCAAACTTTTATATCCAACATAAATGAAGATTGTTTTCTCTCTTGCGTTTTGATGTGTGCAGAAGAGGGGCTCACAGGGGCTGCTTTGAAGTCCGCAGAGCTTTTATCTTCCTCTATTTACATTGGCTAAAGTGTTAAGTGGAGTTCTCGTTCGGCTTGAAGGATGTAATACCCTGCAATGAGAGATTTACAGGAAGGGGAACTGCAAACTCTGGGTGCTCCTTTTCGGCGGCCGCCTTCTAACAAAAACTATTTATGTAAATGCAGAGGCTGTGGATGGAAAGCACTCCTAGACAAAATCAGATGTTTCCGAACAGGCTGCCGTGCTGAGTTGGCAGATGTTCTGTCGCTTCAGCAGGGACCCTTTAAACAAAAGCTGTTGATGGCTCTCTGCGTAGAGTGTAAGCTGCGCCAAGAGCTGAATTTCCTTGGAGCCATCTGGAAGATGGCTGAGGATTTGTTTGGCTGGAGCTGGCCTTGCACAGGAGCACCGGGAAAGTGAGGGCACTGATCGAAACGAGTAATGATGACCAAATAACTGCAACTGACCTCCTCGGTTTATGTGAGGGGAGGAGATGATATTTGAACATAACCACATCATATATAGACAAATGGTGGTACTGTTAGACCAAATTTAAGATGGGGGGATTAGCATGTTTTTGAAGTGCCTGATCACCCAATTATGGTAATTATCTACAGTAATTGTGATGTCATTTCGGAAAGAATCTGTTAAGTTTAAGAAATGAAATTTCTTTTTTTTTATTACTTTGTGTTTTTAAAAATAATACTTTTTTTCACCTTATATATGTTGGGCTGGTGGCAAAAGTCTAGAAGTGACTATTATTATTGTTCTTTAAGACCTAACACCTTTATCTTTGTCACCTCTAGACTAGAGTTGTTTTAGTCGTAATTGCATGGGAGTTGATCTCTTACGTCACTATGGATGTTTACCTACGCATGAACGATGATTCATGTGGTGCACAGCTGAAAATTGGGATCATCCCGCCTCAGAACAACCACACCTCTATTGTTCTCTAATATGTTCTCTGCAAATGTAAACTTGCAAATTTAATGTTGTATCAAAATGTAATCACTATAAGAGTATATCAAATTAACATACATAATTAAAAAAAAACCACTTATAAAAGAGATATAGGCTTGTGATGTAGACATAATGTGTTTATCTATTTGATATGAAATTCTAACGTCAATCATACCATATCTGAGTGGAGTAAACTCCTTTCAAACCAGTTAACACACCGTTCTCCGTGTGTTTACTGTATGTATCTGTCCCACTGACATATTAAGCATGGCAAACCTGGTGAGAACGCAATTTATAAAGTAGCCACGTCAGAGGTCACGTCAAATTAAAGCAGGCGCTATGAGTCCTTCAACCTCCCAAACTCACGGCTCTCACATTAGATGGCGATGACCCTGACCTGTACCACCCACAGCTCTCGCAGAGCGCCTGAACCCTTGCTGACCTGGCTGGCACATCAGGGGTCAGGCAGAGATAGGACCTACCACGTTATCCATCCCACCCCCCCTCCACCATATGACCACCGCCATGACAGACACCAGACAGTGTGTGTGTGTGTGTGTGTGTGTGTGTGTGTGTGTGTGTGTGTGTGTGTGTGTGTGTGTGTGTGTGTGTGTGTGCTGTATGTCCCCTTTCTCTCTCTCTTTGAAGTTCAGAAAAACCAGCAGTGTTCACCACCATCCACAGAGCAGTGTGAAGCTACAGCCCCCAGCTGCCTCCACTTCAGAGGGAGAGGGCATGTCAAAACAGCACATGGCTCTGCCCTGCCAAAGTCACGCCTGCACGAGGAGCACTCTCATGGGTCATCTGGAGTGACAGAAGGGCCCTGATCCTTCACACACCTCTGCTCTGTTTTGGGTAGAGGGGACAGGGTGGTTGATTTTGTAAAGATCTGCATTCACAGCGGCATTTGAATTACACCAAACATGTTACGGTGTTTTGTGAAGTATACCTGATGGTCCGCCATTTTGGTGAGATTTGAGGTGTTCCTCTCTCTTCAAATTAAATCATTTTGCAGTATTTCCAGCTAGTGCAACTGTGAGTCCGCGCTGGCCTTTATGTTACTTTGAATTCTGCTCTTTTTGTGTGTTGATTACATTCACTCTTATAGTAGATCTACGCATATAATTGAGACTTAGTTATTATAAATTAAAGTTGCTGGTATAATGAATTAGACTCTGTTGATCTGGTCTTTTCTAAATATGACTCTAAAAAACATTTCCCGGGAATGTAGTGTTAAGTCGACCAACTCGCTCTCATAAGAGGACTTTTTTGAACAACCTTGTCGTCTCGCGTGGTGCACCGTTGGCAGAAAAGCGACATAAACTGACTTCTAATTGTGTTTGCGCTAATGTTATGTCGGGCCAGACCCTGGCCTCCTTCGTCCAGTCTGTAGTCCATTTGGCTGCAGCAATGCACTTGGCAAGCAAGACAACAGGTGAATGGCCATGGCCTAATAGGCCATCTGTGGAAAACACATTGCAGTCAATTAAGGGTCCACTGCCTCCAGTTGTGATGGCCATTAGACAGCCCCACCACGACAAGTGACTCTTCAGCTACCCAGTCCTTTTAATTCATGGTGTCCTCGAACTGCCCAGTCCCTCAAAGACTGACTTTTGTCTCGTTTTGTTGTCCACCAGGCTTTTCTAAGTTCTATTAAAATGCAGTTTTCCACTCAAGGATTTTATGTGACCCTGATGGTCGAATATAACCTCCTCCACTACCTCTTTATCTCTGTTGTCCTCACATATTCTAACTCCCCCACTTCACCGCACAAAAGCAGCATAGCTCTTAATTCCCCTGAAGAGGACAACCTTTAGAATGATTACATACACACAATAAACTAATTTAGTCCATAACATTTCTTTGGCAAATGTATTTACTATATTTCATGTCTAGTCCTTCACAATGTCCTGCCCTTTAACACACACACACACACACACACACACACACACACACACACACACACACACACACACACACACACACACACACACACACACACACACACACACCTTAATGGGCAGTTGACCTGAATTTGAGGCTTACCCAAATTGGACTAATATTAAAATCGTGCAACAGAGACATGAGAGCATGCCTACATAGTACAAGTTTATGAAATCAAACTTCAAACATGCCGCTGTGGCGTGGAGCTTCCAGCAGCCTTCAGTTCTCCTCATTGGGAATACAATAAGACAATAATGTGGCACTCCATGGTTGTTGTTTTTTTGGCTCATTGCCATTTTCTTAGCCCCTTTGCTGGCGCTTTAAAAACTCTGAAGCAGCTAACACAGGTAAGTGCAGGGAAAGTTTCTAATACAAGTTAATTCATTCATAATTATTCAGTTCGTCTCTGCACTCTCTGAACGAATTTAATCAGCTCTTATATGTTTGCATGAGTGAGCCCAACACAGCTTATAAAACTAGACGATCTTGTTAAACAGGAAGGACAACAGCCGGGTGATGACGATGTCACTCAACAGTATCATTCACTGTTTCGATTTGCTTCACAGAACCTGTCAGTAAACATTACTTTCCTTCAAAGGCCAGGGTACCGTTCAGTCATTCACCTCATTAACAAATGACAGAAGTAATGCTTATTGTTATGGCAAGGCCTGAGACGTAATCTCTTTGTATGTTGTGATATGAAAGGTGAGTGAAAACAATGATTCACACTTCTTCACTGCACTGAGGCAAACTGCATTCACAGCATTTCATCATTGAGCTGTCAAGCTCCATTTACAGCTAAAAAGATATACATCATTAAATATCTAATTAAGGAAAAATCTCAAGAGAGAATAGCTCGAAACTCAAAATAAATATTTATGTAAAGGTACACCTCACTTTACAATACTCTGAGTAAATGAGTAAAGGCCCTGAATTAAAAATGTATGAGTACATCAGTTTTGTCAGCAATCAAACCAATTTTAAATACTGAATATTTTTATGTGTAGTTTATACTTAGTTTAGTTTAGTTTAGAAATGCATTATAGTTAATCAGATCATCATATGTTTTGGATAACATTTTAACCTGAACATAAATTAGTAGCTGACAGATAAAGGCAATGCAGTAGAAAGTACATTTGTACTAAAGTACATTACTTGAGCAGATGAATAGATTTTGTTTCATTTCACCACTGATTATCAGTATTAGATTACCCAAATAAACAAAATAAAATAAGAACATAGCACATTCTGTGGTTTGCAGTCTTTTGGATCAAAAGAGAACACCGAACACAACATCATTTTCAGGAGTTTTAATAATTTACTAAAAAAGAGTGTAAAAGTAACAGATCTCTCCCACTAAAGTGGATCTGTTTGATATTCAAAGTGATGACAGATGTAACATTTTTTTGCAAACTTGCCCTCGTCTGTACATTTGTGTACACTTACTTGGCAATTCAACCTCTTGGCTGTAATTAAATGACTTTTGTACTGTATACTGTATATCAAAAAAGCTCAGCAAAAAAAAGAAAAAATACTTTGATATGAATCACTTGAAAGTAAACCAACCAGCATGAAATGTACAGCTTTAAAAAAATTCCAAAAAACACAGCTGAAAAGTGTATATACAAACATGCTAGAAATCTAACAAAGAGCAGACTGGGTGAAGCTGAAGAGACAGGCCTTTCTATTGGTTTGCTTGACATCATTTGGGAGAGCCAATGAAATAAAGCATCGTTCTTAAATATTTAATAACCTTGCAATGTTCAAATACCATGGTCTTCTACTGCCTATTTCAAGTTTTTTAGCAGAGGAGGAACACTTTATAAATATAGAGTATATTGTATCTCCTGCATCAATTAGTTTAATTTAAACTCATTAAATAAAAAGGTAAAATGTTCAGTATCTGTAGAAAGTAAAAAAAAAGATAAATGTTCATACTGTGTCCACTTTTAAAGCGATGGTTGTGTCCATCATCTTTATCATTAAGTGCCTGCTTGGAAGAGGTAATATATATATATATATGTATATTCATATATATATATTTATATATTTATATCAAATTCTATGACATGATATAATTTGTATAAATATGGCATCTTTACAATTGCATTAAAATGACTTTTCTTTTTATTTCAGATCCCAAGACAATTAACAGTCAATTGGGAAAAAGGCCTTGTTTAAGTTTCTCCTTTTCTTGTTTTAAATATTAAAAATAAGTCTCAATTCTTTGCAAATGTATGTCTTACATTATAAACAACACTTCTGTCTTAACTGGTCAAATGTTTTCCATTGTGTTCATATCTACAACACTTTGGAAGGTGAGGAAAAAGTGCCCCTTTCAGAGTAAAAGTAGAAGTTTCATCGACCGACTGCAAGTCCCAAGAAGCTCAACAGTGCAGTTCTATACAAAAATGTAAAAGCATCATTGATGTAACAAAGCCATGTGTTTGTGTAGTCATGCCACTTTGCTGGTTGTACAATATGGAGTTATGTGG
The DNA here is from genome assembly GCA_016806645.1 of Ophiodon elongatus. Classification (NCBI taxonomy): domain Eukaryota; kingdom Metazoa; phylum Chordata; class Actinopteri; order Perciformes; family Hexagrammidae; genus Ophiodon; species Ophiodon elongatus. The sequence continues at coordinate 1,211,758 of JACSYO010001905.1, forward strand.
CCCTGCACAGACGTCCTTTTTCACAGGTGAAGGTGTGATGAGAATCATGAATAGCTTCTCTGTAAATGTCCGATGCTTCATCAAATGCCACTAAGAGGTGTAGCCCGAGTGGGACGTAATGCTATTTTGATCAGGAAAAAGTAACTGCAATTGTGATATGTCAATAAAATGGGCATAGTTGGATAGATCCATCTGTTCTCCTCCTCAGAAAGTACCAGAAACTGACACAGGACCAGTTGTGAAGGTACAAACTGTACTGGGTTCTCAGGGTGTCATGGTTAACGAGTTGCGCTATTGTTCAGAGCATTTCTCTCTTCTTATTAATTACATTCCAGGCATGGGAGAGTCTGACTTGCCCTGTCTTTTATTCAGCCGTTAAATCCATGTCAACCCGAAGCAACAGAGGAGCTCTGGTGCTCTCTGGTGACCAGAAGGAGGAAGCGTAGGCACAGAGGAAACGAAGGTAACCATCAGCCCCCTAGAGTCGTCCTTGAAGTCTCACACAGTTAAAGCATGTTCAGGATGGCATTGTACATTTGGATCAGGACAGCCAAGTGGACAGGCAGGCAGGACTGCCGGTCTTGGGTGGCAGGGGTACACGTCAGCCAGGAGAGGGCGTTGTACTGCTCCAATACAAACCTGTGTTTGAAAAATAAACAATTCTAGCATCAATTTCTGACTTTTTAGAGATTATTTTAATGATATATACTATAATGGTTTATCCAGTCAATTCACCTTGATTTCCTTAATCATAATAGTACCCACAAAATAAGTTTTTCACTCTCAAATATTGATATTGAACATTTCTTAAAGGTCCACTATTCAACATTCTCAAACAACTATTTTCTTTGTCAGTTTATAGTGGAGTAATGTCTATCTGAGCAAAGAATGAAGTTGCTCACGCTCTCTGTGTGTGTTATAAGCCGAGCTTCTTTGTGCTTTGTTTACATAGCCGGGCCGGCCACGCGTGCTTTTAAGTGCTTGTGAGCGTGCCCCACTGGCAATATTGAGAGTTGTTGAGAGGCAATTACAATTCTCTCAATTTCACATTTTGCACCTTTCCAAGTATTGGTTAAATGCTACAATTCTGTAGCATTTAATAGCACGTAAAAAATATTTTATATTCTATTTTGATAATATATTTATTATTAATCAATTATTAATGAGATATTTAAATTTAATCAAGACCATTGAAGCATTAAATACAGGTTTTTATAATGTTATATGAAACCACTATTATCATCTTTTTTCAGTTATGATACATACGCAAATTACAAGATGTTTTTACTGCTAAACAAACAACTTTAACACATCAATCTGTTCTTAGCCATCATACCAATGTCAAGAAAAAGTATTTGTTGTTCATGAGATAATTCATGTTACCTAATGAAACTAACAATTATTCATGAAGAACAGATATTTTAAATACATCATTTTGTATCAACTACTTGAATAAAACCACTGGCTAAAGACTTTGAAGGCTTTAACCAGTTTTGTACTCACCCTCCAGTATCTGCTTTCTATACAGCAGGTGATAAAGAAATCTAAAGGGACAACGTGTGTCACGTATTTACCTGAGCACATCCGAGGTGGTCTTTGAGTCTAAGGGGTGAGGGGACCTCTTAGTCTTGTCGGACACCAACTCATCTGTTTGAGCGATGGAGATGTGGTGGTGGAGGGAGGCCTGAAGTAAAGAAACAAAGGGCACGATGTCAGGTGTTGAAGCATTCCTGGCTATACTGTATTGAACAGCTGCTTGCATCTTTAAAGTTTAAGCAGATAAATAAAATGTTTCTACACAAAAACAAATATTTCTCTGTATGTGTTTCTCTCAAATTAAATAGGCTTTAATGGCTTTGTCTCTCACTCACACACACACACACACACACACACACACACGCGCACACACGCACACACACACACACACACACACACACTGTTTTGACTACCTTGAGGAAGAGTGGACACTGGCTCTCAGCCTGCGGACAGGAGGCCCAGAACCAATGAGGAAGTCCATTTGCTTGTGCAGTGGAGACGTAGTAGCCCAGAGCCAGTGGTTGCTGCTTCAGCTCCTCTGGTGGACTGTCCCTGGACAGCAAGCGCTCTCCTTGGTTCTATACACACATGTGAAGGATAGTTATTAATTACAAACCTTTATTGTGATCCTTTCAAATCCTGGGACATTGCATTCTTCAACATCTTAAAATTCGTAGCCTTTGCACTGGCATGAGTGGGTTGTCCTCCTTTAACTACTTTAATAAAAACATAATTTTCATGGTAATGCATGAGAACATGAAAAGACTACTGACAATATGTTTTTTTTATGTTGTATTAAAAGAGACCTCTGTAGTTCAGTAATTGCCATATGATATCTGCTTATTATTTGGTTTCCCATGTTCTGAGCTGTGCTTAAACGAATTGCTTCATAATAGCATGCAATCCTTGTAGATCAGAATATATATATACATAGTATTCTGTAGTATAGTTTAAGTTATACATAAAGCTTTTCAACCAACAAATATTTTATGAGTTAATATTCTTTCCCCATTGAGTGAAGGTTTTTGCAAAAGAACAATCTACATGTTTGCATTTTTAGCCTGCAGGTCAATGTGGTAATGACATACGCAGCTAACATAAGTATGTGTACCAGTTACTTTAAGCTATAACGTGTTATTGTACAGCTACACACTGTTCCCACAGTTTGTCAGTACTGAATGAAATGTTCCGTAATATAGGTTGTCAACATGTCTCTTCTCCTGTGCCTCCAAGACAAATTCCTGTGCATCTATTATACTTGGCATAACTATAATTCTGATTCTTGTTTGATAAAGAGTGTCAGTCAGCAAGGACTGCAGTAAAGAAGCACAAAATCAAATCTGAACCTGAGGAGGTATGCATTATAGTTCCAATAAAACATTTCTGTAATAAACAGTTGTACATAGCAATCAAACTGCTTATTATACTCTATAGGATATACTCTATAGGTCATATACAACAACCGTTTTTATTTTTAATTGTAAAGGTATTTTGAGGTTGCCTAGCCTAGCTAGATTTAGTAGAAAGATAAAGTCTGATCACACCCTGTATGCTTCCTGTGCAAAGTCAGAGTAGTACACAGACTTCTTTCTCTCTTCAAAATCAATGTCAAGTTGTAAGGTGTAAATACAACAGCATGCTGTTTTCACATGCAGGGTAAGTCATTATTTTCCTTTGTAAGACGGATCATTTGCAACAGCTCAAGTCACTGTAGGATGATTTCTCTCCACTGGCTCATGACTCACCTTGGTGTGCTGGAAATGTGATCCCATTCCCATCCCGGACGGAGAGCCCGGTGAGGGCACAGGAGAGGTGTTGGGGGACGGGTGGAGGTTGCCTGTGATAAGCATCATGTCATGGCCAATGTCGTTCTCCAGTTCATCAGGAAAGGGCAGATCGAACATGTCGTCTGAGGGAAAAAAAACAAAGAGATAAAAGCACAACCCCAAAACATTTGAACTTTAGTAATTAACAATGACACATCTCCAGTTTGTTGTCATTCCACACCAACACAATTAATATTCCCACAAAGGAGCATGTCTTTAGTACACGGCTAAATTGAACTTCAACATGTTTTGCACAAGCCATTTGTGACTGTGGGGAGAGATGTTTTAGCACAAATATGCCACCTGTTGGTACAAAATAATATCTACACCATCAAGGGTTTATTTGTATTTGTCTCAATACAAAGTAAGAAATTGTACAATAATGACACAGTATGACTGTTATATTGCTAGTCATTACCATTATTGTCCTCAGTAGGGTAGGAGCTGGGAGCCAGCTGGGTGGTGGCAGAAGTTGGGAAGACTAGGATGTGTGTACAGGAAGCATCCTGAGGTGTGTTCAGCTGCGAGGTCTGCAGGTTCAGAGCCGTGCTGCGTCCAAACACTGAGCCCATGGTGACTGCATCTGGAGACAGAGAGAAACACAGCGAAGGGGAGCTGTCTATTACGAGGTCTTCAAAATATATTTTTAAATCAGCTGTAAATGTGAGTCCACAAATGTAACGACCTAATATCACATTGATATACTACTATTTTTTTTTTTTATTTCATGCCGTAGCTAATTCACAGTTTTTCTTATCTGCACAATATGTAGCACGTTTTGGACCTAATTTGTGTTTGTTTCGTTTTGTAAACCAGGCAATGTAATTCTGGCGCACTGCAATATCTGATATTGTTTTTTATAGCCATAAAGATCCCCATCATTAAATTAGAGTTTCACAGAGTGGACAGGCTACTAACCAGGCATGATCACAAAGGAGCCCTGTGGCTCCATGGCTACCAGGCAGGCGCTCAGGATACTGGGGGAGTCTGCAGCTGAGATCCCACACATTCGACAAGCCTCCTTCAGCTGGCGCCCTATTGAATGGAGGGAATGCTCCCCAAGGAGCGAGCTCCAGTCTGGTTGAGAGGAAGGGTGGGAGAAACATGTGCAAATGAGAAAACAAGATAAAAGCAGGGATATTTAGAGATATGAAATATGTTTTAGAAATATATATTCTCCAATTAACAGAAAGCAGAACAAAAATATTTGGTGACACTGCGTTTAGCCATTACGCCGTTGGAACAGTCTTCCAGAGGATCTGAGAGTAGCTGAAAATATTGATATGCTTCAACAGAAACTAATAACCAATCTATTCAGTCTGGATTTTATGTAGTGTTTTATAATTTTATGTTTTTTGTTATTAGTGCTTATTCTTAGTCTTACAAGTTGTTATGCATTGATATACGTTTTTATATATACATTGTATTTATTTTCTTTTTTCGCACTAATTTAACTTTAATTTACTGTTTTACCATGATCAATATATTCAGTGTTGTATTTTATTCATGTATTTATATTTTTTTTCCTAACTTAGTTTGTTGTGTTCTCTTCATCTTCTCTCCATTTTCATCTTTTCACTTCAATCATTTGTAAAGCACTTGTTTGAAAAGTGTTATATAAATAAAATGTAATTTCTTGAAGGATAAGGATAAAAGAGAGAAAACAAATAAAATGAGAATTATAAAACCAGAGAACATACGGTAAGTGATAGAACATGTAATAAACTATTTAGAATACGTTCAGCTAAAATAATGTTTTTGCACCTTTATGTGGCCCAGGAGTGTAGGTGCTATGAACGGATATTATATATATAAGTCAAAGAAGAGCAAAGGTAATATAAGTCAAAGTTCATGCTGAATGAATGGCCCTACTTACTGCACGTTTCCAAATGAACACTCGCTCATTTATATTTGTCAGTACATGCACTCTGGGAAACAAAGTGATCATGAGGTAATGTGTTAGCCACATTAGAATAAAGAAAAGAATGATATTTGCTACAAACAGGTACTCATTACTTCCTTTGAACATGACTCATCAGTACGTTTCATTCATTATAGCCCAGTTTTTCTGCACAAACATCACTCACCTTTCAGCTCTCCGTGCCCCAGCCTGCCTAATCGGCCGATCACAATCCTCCATGGCAGTGAGGTCATCTGGATGATGCCGATACACCATTCCCACAACTTCTGCAGTCCCATCTTTCTGGCTGACACCTTGGGACGTCGTGCTCTGAAGTGAAAAAACAAACATCGAAATACGTTCAGAGATCAGAGCACTATCTAACAGTAACAAAAGAGGAACAATTACAAACTGTGCTTAGAATCAGGCCCATAAACCACTTTCCCACACCTGTTGGGGACATCAATGTTGATAATACTGGTCTCCAGGAGCTCCCCCTGCTGGTCAGTGCAGGACACAAGGATCCAGCGCTGGTCATGTGACAGGCAGTATCCAACAAAGAGCACATTGTATTTGGGAGGGAGCTCTGCCCATATCTCCCCTGCTTCTGGCTGCTTGGAACGGGTCGGACCAAGGATGAAGGGGGGAGTGTACAGCTGCAGCGGGCTGGGATGCTGGAGGAGGAAATTCAGATTTCAAAAACGAAAAGAGAATTCATATCGGCATGTGCGAGTATATTACTCATTTTCAGTGTATAATATGACACAAGTTGCTCAATTCTCATGTCTACCTCTGGACTCTTAAGTACAGAGTTAACAGTTGACACTGGACCAAAGCCAGTCAGGGACTTGATGTGTGTTTGTTGGGGCAGCAGACGTCTGCATTGGGAGTAGCAGGAGAAGGACAGGGAGCGCAGATGTTGCAGGTAGAAATGGCTCTCCCCACTGGCCGGCTGGAGAAGGTACTGGCACGGCACCACCTTAGCAAGATGGAAAGAAAAGATGATGATCACAAGAGCAAAAGAGAACTCATTTCTGTTCAGTGTAAATGTGAGACTTCCTACCTGTAGTACCAGTGCAGGTCTCATTATCTCAGGCAGAGTCTGTAGCATCTCTGTGTAGCAGCGAAGTAGCCCTAGTAGCCAAATGCTACTGGCCTCAACTTCGTCACCCTCTTCTTCCTCTCCCCCTTCATTTCTCGCTCCACTTGAGCTAAGAAAAGCATCCACTATGTAAATAACAATAGCTGGTGGGTTGGCGAGGCTGTCCGTAGAGTCGGCCTCAGTGGGGATGCCGATCCTAGACTGCTCAGCAGTGCTGAGAGAGCAAGACAAGAAATAAGTTGAGCTATAATTCAAATATGTGGGGCAAAATTTGAGTTGAGGACATTTTCTCATTAATCTGGGTCTTACAGTTCAGGAGTTTCTGCTGGTGTGTTGGCTGGTGGTGTGGCACTGGAAGGCCCTTTAGAGTCGCTGGGTGCACCTTGGGTTGTCTCCCCTGTCTGGTTTGAGGTTGCTGCAGTCGGGATCGAAGCATTTCCTGAACTGACAGCCCCTGGAGCTTGTTCACCATCAGGGCCCCACGCTTGAGGCTGCCCAGAAGAGGCAGGCTGGGTTGAGGATGTGGGGTTTAAGGGAGGCTGAACTTTGGGAGGCAACAGAAGACTGCTGTCCAAAGGAAGGGCTGACAGCTGGGGACCTGCAAGAAGGAAAATAAAATTAAAAAAATGATTTAAAAAAATAGGATAGAGTGCAATAGAAGTGTCTGGATGATATTTCCTTTATTAGATTAGATGAGTCCGTTTCAATATTCTCACCAAGCTGCTTCTTGCAGGCATAAGCGTAGAGTTTAAGTTTGCTGAGGTTGTCGGCGTGCTGCTGTCCAGCCCAGGGTCCAGTCACCCACTGGTCCACATCCAGCTCCTCCAGCTTTTCTTGTTCTACTTCTTCTCCCACACGCACGAGGCCGTCCCTGGACACCTGGGCCAGAGGACGGTGCTTCCCTAAGCGGCACGTCTGGAAACGGAGTCACGGTTTCTGTTAATTCCCTCATCAGAAACACTTATGACATTATATTATAACATGTGTTGAATATGTGTCTGCAATACTTTTGATTCAGATTTCAATCTCTTACCTCATAAACAGCGCTGAGCTCCTGGAAGAAGGCGCGGGCTGCAGCCAGCAGAGAGGGGCTATTGGGACACAGCACCACATACGCCACATCCCGCTGCCCCCCATACGGCTCCAGCAGCAACTTCTCCCAGAAAGGCAACGCCAAAGGGGACAATGCCATGAAGTCTCTGTCCCTGTCATAGCCCAGTAACACTCTAGGGATGGGCAAGGGCTCTGGTGACTCCTCCGAACCTTGGACAAATAGAAAAAGTAACATTTTTATTTACAGTCTAATTATGACTTTTCTGTGCATGCCAGACTACCACTTTAGAAGTTTATAGTATTACAGGTAACATACAGTAAAACACTAAGACAGGGTATTTATTTTCGAAATAAAAAAAGAATGTGTTGACTCACCGTAGGAGCCTCTCCCGGCCATCTTATGGAACTGCTGCCAGGTGAGTGGACCCTGAACATGCTGGATGTTTTCCCAGGTCCGTCCTGTTCTCTTCTTCTGGATTGCATCCTGCAAGAAAGGCTGCAGAGATAGCAGCATACGAACCATGTCCTGGGACGACAACATGTTCATGTCCACCACTGTGGAGATTGGCAGACACACAAACAAAAAGGATGAACAGATGCACACATGTTAAGTTAACATAATTCTATACACAACATAAATAAATGAACACACACAAATAATATTCTCACTGAAGATCTGTGAAGTAGGGCTGTATTTAAAGGAGTTGATCACACACTTATCACAAGGATGCATTCAATTATTTGTATGTTGTATTTTTTTTCAAACCCCTTCTTACCATTTGTATGAGGCCAGGAGTGAAGAGCTGTACTTCTGACAACAGCTGGATCTACTTTCCCTCCTGTGGGGTTATCCACATACTGCAACCCCTGCTCAAAGGCATTGTAACAGTCCACACAGGCATCACTCCCATCTGCCCACTGCTTTTCAGACATCCAGCTTTGGAGCAGTGCTCCCTTGCGGCCATGGCAGGAACAGCTGAGGGGGAGATGTAGGGATGCCAGGGAGGAAATAGGCTGGGAACAGTGCTCCTGCAGAAGTATCATGACTAACGGAGAGGCGGGGGCTGTGTCCTGCGCACGCTTGGCCCTGGGGTCACCCATAGTTGGGTCCCGCCGGCAAAGAGCCAGCCTCCTCTCGGCCGCCCGGCCTACCTCAGAAGTCCGGCCATAAATATCCAGCTCATCTTCCAGGAAGAGGCCCGTGCCATGGGCCAGCCGCCTGTTCACAATGGCACTGAAGCCACACATACAGCGGTACTGATCTTCACAAGTGGAATCAGGGATATACACCCCCACATCTGCTCCTTTGACATTCATATTGCAGGCACAGATACAGCAGCTGTCAAAGTTGCGATCCTTGAAGACGTTGAGGACGGAGTCTGAGAGCAGGAGGATAGCATACAGGCTGTGGGCCTCAGGCAGGGAGGGTCCGCGCCGAGCTTGGGGATCTACAGAGCTAAGAGGCAGGCTGGTGGAGGGCGTGGAAACAGGAGAGCTGAGCTCAGTACCATCCTGCTTCACCGAACCCTGCCCGGAGCTCGCAGCGTTAATACCCCTTGGTGTACGAGGGGTTCGTGGAGTGGGCACAGAGAAACGGGGAGTGGCAGGAGATGGGAGGATGCCAGTGGTGGTGCTCACAGAGGCAGTGGTGCCGCTCATCTGGCCGTACTCCTGGTCTGTGAGGGTGGGGACACTTGGCATGTTTCTGTAAAACACACACATTGAAGGAAAGACAAACATGATTACTTTAGATGTCTGGGCAGCAGCTCTAAGAGGCTGCTCCTTACATCCAAACACGGCATCCTTAGAGAACAGCACTCTTTCTAGTGATGCTAAAAAACTAACATCACAGAGTGCCCCTTCAGAAACCATAAACCCCAGTGCAACACTGTTTTTTATACAATAATAGCACAATTACATTTATGGACATAGAGGATATCTTATTCATAAAAGCTTGTCATAGCTGACTACTCACGTGTATCCATCTCTGATGAAAGTGGAATTCTGGGAATGCATGACAGGGAAATGCTCCATTTTCGGCAAGAGGGCCCAGGATGGACGATAGTAGCATTGCTCGGTAATCTTGAGTTGTGGTAGACCCTGGCTGGGTAAGCAGGAGAGTGGAGCAAACATGGAGGAGCCTATTTGTGGCTGGATAGAGAAGATAGGAGTGGAAAATATAAGAAGATCAATTAGCAACATAGACAAAAAAGTTAAAGAGCAAATAGGGAGAGTCTATCATTTGGTTACTGTCAACAACTCCAATACCATAATACTAACAGTAGTCAGTAGAGATGTCTGTCTCACAACACGGAGATAGATAATTAGCAAGCAACAGGTATCAGTGAAACAATTCCAACACTATTTGTGAGCCTGATCAGCTGCTCAGAAGCTGACTGACAGTCAGTCAACAAGTCCTTGTATTGACTTCCCCTTGAAGAGAGTTTTAAATGGATACAAGTAATTCATGAAAGTAATTAACGAGTCCAAGTCCTTATTCTCATACTAAAGTGTAATTTCCTCAGTTCACACTTGACGATACTCGCTATATGCGCTGTGAATTATGGATAAATCCAACTCTCCCCACCTTGATATCCTCCTGCCTGGGACTGGCCATGCCCTCATCAATCTCCATCCTGTATTCAGTAAACTGGGTGGAGGCTAAAGGCAGCAGGTGGTCAGCCACTCCGCTGGGTGCAGGGGGCTCTTGGCTTGGAGTGTCACGATACGTTGTGATGGGAGAGAAGGCTGGGTGTTGCTCTAAGGAAGGTGGGGTGGGAAACATCCTCTGGAGGTCTGCTACTGCTAAAAGGAGACAGATATGGAGAAAGAGATGGAGAGGGGGAGGAGGAAGAGGAGAGGGAGGAGGAAGAGGAGGAGGAGGAGGAAAGTAATTTACAAAGATGTAATGGGACAAAACAGAAAAGCTGTTGTTAGATAGAAATGTATTTCACTAAATACTTATCGAAGTGACTCACTTGATGGATAAGGTACAGCAACTCTCCCTTCTTTCCCCAGAGGACGATCTTCTGTTGATACTGGTAGCTTGGTTGAGTGCTTGTTGGAGTAAACAGTTATGTGTCAAAACAAATTATTACACATAATATTGGAGGATCAGCTTTAATTGATACAATGTTTTCAGCCTCAGAATATTGAACCATAAAACCTAATACAGAATGAGATAATTATACTAATATCTAATATCAGTGCCTGTGCTGCCACTAAATCCTTTAACTGAAAAACCGCCAATTAGAGTATGTTTGCTAGAAATAAAACTGTAGATAAGTCAGACAGAATATCTTAAGAGGAAGTTTGTTCAAAGAAAAAACACATATATGTCAGAATATAGTAGATAAACCAAGATGCCTCACCCCCAGCTCTTCCTCATCTTCATCAAATATGTTGTCTAGATCAGAGATGTTGACCACCAGATCTTTTTCTCTGGTCAGAGAAGGGTTGGCTTTGGCAGCTCCATCATCTTGACTTGATTCATCTAAAACAACACACAACAACTTTAGGACAATGGCTCCAAATTGCCCATCAACAATTGCATTTTGAAATATCAATTGCTCTCATTATAGTGTAGAATATGTCCCACCTGATTTTGGACCCGAGTTAAAAATGGACATAGCATCTTTCCCATCAGGAAGTGCTCCATTGCTGGTGATTTCTTCTCCCTGGTGAATACAATAGAAGAAAAAAAGAATATTCTCAGATGCATTCCAGCTATAGTTCTTCTGAATCACTGCATTGTGTTTTTAAACTGTTTAAAACTGTGTCCTACCTTGGCCTTCTTGCTGGGTTCTCGTCCTTGACCCTTTAACCTCTTGGAAGAGGAGAAAGTGTACTCGATGTCTCCTTCCTTAAAGTCGTAGGGATCTTCCCCAGGCTCCCGCAGTCCCTCCACACCTGTCTGCTGCAACAGGCCCAAAGTGTGGATGTGGTCCCTCACCCTCTCCTCTGAGATCTTAAATCTCTTATGAGTCTGAGTATATAGTCTAGAGGAGACAAAGAGACAAATACAATCAAGTAATGTGTAGTAGTAGTTCATTCTTTCTGTCTTACTTGTTTGTTTTTTTTGGCCTTGCATCTTATCTCATAAATAACTATTATCATAATTAATAAATGCTTTCGTTGTATATGTCAATCCATCAGTTTTTACTGTTGATGTTTTGTGTCTAGTATGATTCTGGCTCAGGTAGCACTGTCCACTCTTCCCAGAAGCCTAGAAGCTTTGTATCTGTATTCTAAGCTAATCTTTGCTCTTCCTCTCCCAACTTTTTGTTTTGCAAACACTGCTGTGGTTTCTCTCTCCTACCTCTTTAGCAGAGCTCCTTCGGTGGCTGTCTCTGTCCTCACTTCTTCTAATTTATCAGTGGGGAGTTCACAGGGTCTGCAGTCAGTCTTATCAGTCCTTGGAGTCCTGAAGCCTCTCCACCAGCCGGCCCCATTCTCCCTCTGCCTCAGCAGAGCTGTATACACTGCTGTCTCGCTGGTAATCAACCCCAGCCCTAAAGCCCCATCCTGACAGACAGGAATATCCACATGGCCATCCAGGACCTCAGGGTCCTGCCCTCGGGGGTGTGGGCTGAGTGTGGGCGGAAGTGGCGACATTGGCGAATGGAGAAGGGACTCAGGGGCTTTTCTGCCATTGGAGAGGGGTTTGGGATACTTGCAGCTTGGCATAGCAGCCAGAGGCTCCATGGATGGCTCCAGAGCCACAAGACCCCCAAGCTGAGGCCCTCCTGGTGAGTCTTGTTCCAGAGGAGTCTCCTGAGTGACAGATAGACGGTGGTGGAAGGGGATCACGGCTGGCCTCTTGGACTGCTTGTCAGCCTTTTCTGTCTTGTCACTGGTCTTGTGTTTGGGCAGGGAGGGAGGGTATAATGACGGGCCAGAGGACTGAGTGGGGTTGGCACTAGTCTGGGGGTTGGCAGTGGAAGTGGTGGTCAGATTCAACTTCTGCTGCTTCAACCTGCAACAAAGTCAAGGTTGAGGTTAAAAAATAAATAAGAAACAAGTGAAAACCTGGTTTAAGTTAATTATTACAAAGATGTAGCTTTGATGTCACAATAATGAATGGCTTTGAGTTTCCAAATGTCTTTCATTACCTTCTTTTTGAGAGTTTCAAAAACTACCGGCTCCCATTCATTGTATCTTTTCTGCTGAGTAATATTAGTCTTTGGTTTTATTAAAGTTTATACTGTGATCTGACACTTAGACTCAAATAAATTACAGTATTTTACTTTAAATTGTTTTCGTTTTTGGTCACACCGTATAGTATGGTATAAATATAATGCTGATTGAACAGCTTGGGTGCAGCTCCGTGGTACCTGGAGCAGCTGCAGGACGCTCTCACTCCCAGATCGCTGAAGTCCCACGTGGTTACTCCATTAGGCACTTCTTTCTTAAGCGACATGTCAGTTGGCGGAGTCAATCTGCAGGGAACAAACAGATCCATGAGGGCGCCAGATCAACTGCATCACTGAACTTCCACAATAATCACACCAAACATTGGAAACAAACTCAGCGATGGTTGAACTTACACATGCTGAGGCTGGTTGAGATAGCACTCCCTCCAGGCCTGGTGGACGACCTGACAGGTTAGCTTCTTCCCAGAATGCTTTGGGCTGATGCTGGCGACCCCCATGCTGTTGTCTGGTGTGGGGACACTGGAGATGGAGGTCACAAAGCCGCTGTCCGCTGAAACGATTAAGGGTGGAACAGATGTCATTATGCAGGACTGAGCGTGGGACAATTTTGTAAGTCATTTCCGGTACGAAGGTGTGTGTGTTTTACCTGAGCAGGGCTGCTGCGGTGACGTTGGCGGTGTGAGCGGCACGCTGCAGTGGTTTGGCTCCCTGCCGAGGCCCTGAGCTGCAGGAACAGGTGGAGGCTGCTCCAATGGGAGGTCCCCCTGGGCTATCAGCACTAAAGCAGCTGGGTAGGTCATCCTTACTCCACCTGAGAAGACGAAAAGGAGGAGGGCATTATTCACTGTTGTGAATCTACTCATTTTTACCGGCAAGGTTTATTGAGCACCACGTGTTGGAGTCAGTTAAAACAACAGCTAGATTTAAAGCATTATGCAATACCCATTAAATAAATAGTATGCCTAAAATATCTTTAGTAACCGATCATACATTAATATTTTGTTGAAGAAAATGATATAACGATCTATATACTATAAGCAATCTACTTGCTCCTTATCTATTAATGTAATCACACACTTTCACTGCTTATATAAAACACATCATCTTAAATCCCTTCACACTGGCTTCTTCACTACCGTTTCAGGCAGCAAAGACTAGACAGACTTTCCGTCTTAGATGTAAAAGCTATTGGTATCCATATGAGGTTTGATTATAATCAGGTCAAACCAACACTGTGGGATCAGACTGATTAGACAAAGCTGTTCGAGTAACTCCCCGGGGGTTTTCGCCTCGACTTCCCTATCTTTCTTGCTCCCTCCTCCCTTCCAGTAATTTCTCTTTTTCCACTCGGAGATGTGATAAATGACTGTGAGGATTATTGCAGCCAAAGTACACTTCAATAGCACCCCATCCACTAAAACCTCAGCTCAAACTGCCCGGGAGTCAACATGGAGACAGAGGCTCGGCACTCTTTTAAATCCAGCAAACGTGTCGATTTTTTCCATACCTACGATGACCTCTACTGCCGCGTGACAGTTGCGATCATAGGCCTGGCTTGCTTCTTCTTTTTCCTTTTCTCCACTTCCCTCTTTTTGCGGAAGAACCACGGGGTAGAAGTAGCTCCACTCCTCCATCAGCTTCCGTGCTGCTGGGTCACTCATCTTGTAGGCCTGACCTGTGAGAGTGCCGCTCAGACCGTATGGACTCAGGATAACTGCAGGTGGACAAAACAGATTGTAAGAAGGGAAAGCATGGCGTAAGGCTAAACTCTAGCAAATAAATTCAAAGTCGACTAACATACATACGATTTTGTCGACTAATTGATTAGTTGATTTAATCGACAATTCTGTAAAACCGAGTTTCTCCACAGAGAATCAAACAGAAATCTTGTGTTTACCAGATATGTGTTCAGAAGTTTCTTGGAAATAAGTCATTCAGCATGAAAAAGCCCTCGCATGATGTAATCAGTAACCCAAATAATTACATTAATTTAGCTGTATTTCATTATGTTGCACAGCAAAGATACACACTGAGGTGGTGAACAGTTAATATGATGAGTTTGCAGAAGGTTGCCCAGAATAATCTCATTTCATTTAATCATTTGATTGGCAGTACTTGTTTTAAGCAATAACAAGTACATTAGCTTATATAATCTGCATAAAATCAGGAACCTGACTACTGTTTTGCAGTGCTTGAATGTCAGAGTACATTTACTCAAGTACTGAACTTAATTACAATTTTGAGGTACTTGTACTTTACTTAAATATATCCATTTCAGTCTATCTTACACTTTTACTCCACAACAATTCAGAGGGAAAGGTTTTATGTTTACTCAGCTACATTTATCTTGAGTCAATAATAACCTTGACCAACTACATCAATTAATACATCATTCATCATTCTTAATATATCAGTATCATAGCATAACTTTAATCTCAACTGATTATTTTTCTTTTGATACTTTAAGTGTATTTTGTGAATAATACTTGCATACTTTTCAATGCAAGTCTTTAACTTGTAATGGAGTACTTATATATTGTGGTAAAGCCACTTTTACGAAAGTAAAGGATCTGAATAGAACTTCCACGACTGCTAATTTGATTGCGACATAACACATCATGTTTTGTAAATGATGGCATGTTGTATTATTATAACACATGTCTGGTTGTACTTCTTTGCAGTGCATGCGTACTGACCATACTTTTAGTTTTGTTCTGTGCACAAAATCCATAAGAATAAAAAATAATTGCCTCATGCCATTACCTTGTACTGGTGTGATGGAGGTCTGTGAGAGGCAGATGTGGTGCTCTGTGATGTGGTATGCAGGCTGGTGCTGGGCGATCTCCACACTCGTGCACACATTGCTCTCCCCGTGGAGGAAGAAGGAGAAGGAGCATGAAAGGTGTTCACTGGAGACAGAAGACAGTAATGGTTTAGACTGTGAGACCACGTATAGGCAGAAACAGTACAGGAATGTGGTGGTGTATATATTCTGTGTCTGTACAGTGAGCTGATCATAAAAAGATGGCAATAATTGGCAATATGAGTTTGCACTGTAAAACAGAATCTCGTTGTCCAATCACACGGACATTTCCCTTCACAACTTTTAACATAATTGAATTGAGATCTAAATGTAATCAAAATCATTTTGTGAAATTTGAGATTAACCCACAAATCACATCTATTGGAACACAAACGTACAACATGGATATGCTGATCTTTCGGGGCAGCGGCATGACAGACGATGAGTGCTTTTCTCCAAAGACCAATTTTGAGAACAACACTCAGAATGTGTCTTTGCAAGAGCCTCGCTAAGCTCAACCTACATTGATCATCTTCATCATTTCCCACACGGCCCCTTATTGCAGGTATAAATCCTCATTTGCTTATGACTGATTGTGGCGACTACATGTTTACATATACAGCGCTCGCTTTATTACACATCTCAGGCATAGTTCATCATAAATTGCTCCTTTTTTTTTAATCACAGAGGAGGAATTGTTGGGGCCTTATTGCAATCTACATACCAGTGGGCGGGCAGCACATCATTAACAACCAAGATGGCTTCACTGATGTATATTTTTAATCTATAAAGCTCCTTACCACCTTGGCTTGTATATATCAGACTGACAATAAAGTCAGCAGGTATTGTAATCTCCTTGTGATTACCCTGCTGCCTATGCAATATCTCCTTTGCCCTGAGGGAGCTGTACCTTCTTCTGAGCTGTAATGGTCATCAAATTCAATAAAATGGCCAGTTCCACACAGTCACTCATGGGCAGAACTAAACACAGTCTTGAGGGAGCCAAATATCTTTTGATGTTGGCCGCGGCAGCCTCCAGATGGCGCCGAGTGTACCCAAAGAGAGAAGAAGAGGCCAATTTCTCTGCTTCATAAACATTCCTGATGCTCCCGGAGAAAAATACACCCTCATAACAGGTGGTTTAAACACAATGATGCACAATCACAGAAGGAGGAGCAGAGCTAAAGTGCATACATAGCATAGACAAGTCGCCTTCGCACCTACAGGCACACTTTCTTTCTCTCTCTCACACACACACACACACACACACACACACACACACACACACACACACACACACACACACACACACACACACACACACCAGCACTAATCTATCATCTCCACAATTCACATCTGTACAATGCATGAGTCAAAATGCTTTCAATGGCGCTGCTCTCCAACCTTGTCCTCAGTACATCATTACACACATGAAGAGCTATATATAGCTGCATGGGGACGCTCAGGGGAACAGCTGCGAGTCAAAAGTACCACCAGTCCAGCTAACGGACATGCCAATGTGCAACAGTCACAATTTACATTTAGAATATTTAAAGAGTCTATTGAAAAGCATAAAGACAAATGCTCCAATTATCTTCTGTGTTTGCAGTGATTCTTTATGAATTAATTTACCTATATGTATAAACATGACTAACGGCACTTAAGACAAATAAATTAGGAAGTCTTTTTATGGTTTTTTTCATAGGGTGATTGGCTGATTAATTGTATGCATTTCACTGTTACACTTTCTGCTCCGACTGCCCTGTACAGATTAAATAAGGCAGTGAAATGAAGCATCCATTAGAATTTATTTCCCTCTTGTGATGATAATTCTGTTTATACTGTTATTATATATTTTTATTAGATGTGTGTGCACTGATCGGGACTGATGCAAGTACAAAAACACGACTCCCTCAAGACCCCTCGTAAAAACGGCAGCTCTTGCCAAATAGCGGGGAATTGCTGTTGAAAATCCTCTGTTCTCTCTTTGTATCGTTGTCTCTTTCGCTGTCATAAAATCAGACAGCGATCCAGAAGAATTAGTGGCTGAATACGTTTGATATTTCAGGAACTATTTGGAAATATTGTGTGCTGATAAACAATTGTTCACCTTGGTGCTCTCAATTAAATCTACCTTATACATCATACAGCAGAGCCCAAAAAAGGCCACTGATGAATATTAAATAGGTTTAAAATGAATATTGTGTACAAAGAGGCAATCAGTCTTCATTAACTAATGTGCAACTATTATGACCTTTGACTTATTATAGCTGCAATAAAGTGTAATTAAATGTGATTCAGGGAAAAGGAGAACTACAAAAAGAGCATCAAACTGTAGGCTGACGCAGCTGGTAGATTGATGCTCCCTGTCCTTTCACAAAGGGCATTTTTCTGCACAGTAAGCGGGTGCGAATGTGTGGACACACTGGGCTTCTTGCATCCTCGGGGGACATTCGTGCACTCGGCAAGCGTGCGTGTGAGAGTGTTTTTTTGTATATATGTGTGTGAGTACAGTGGACAGAGATGTGAGGCAGCCGTGTGCTGGGCTGCATGAGTACAGGTATTAATAAATGAAGAGGAGTGATGGCTGAGACTCGCCTCAGGGCTGACAGAACTGGAGAGATATAGAGAGAGGAGACAGAGAGAGAGAGAGGGAGAGGGAGAGAGAGGGAGAGGTGGGGGTGGAGGGGGATTGAGAAAAAGAAGTGAGCAGGGCAGAAAGAAAGACAGCAATAGAAGAAGATGGAGACCGAGTGAGCACTAGAGGTAGAGCAATTAAGGAAATGCATGAACAAGAGATGAAAAGGGGAAAATAGAAGGATAGAGAGGAAATTAGGAAGACAAGGAAAGAAAGATATAGAGTAAGATGAGGAGTGAGAGCAAAACGAGTGTGGGAGAAAGAGGAGGAGGTGAATAATTCAGTGCCACGCACTACAATTGCTGCACACATATCGATGAGATCAGAGTTTTAATGGGTGGCTACTGAGCACAATTTTATGGTGGAATCAATCAGGGAATGTAGATCCGGAAAAACACACACACACACACTCAGTGTACGTCTGTGTGTCTAATTAATTTGGCTTCATATGTACTGGAAGTGTCTAAGCTTGTATGCCAGCGTTAACAGCAACAACAGAAAAAACAGTAAAATATATAATATCATATGCGTGCGAAAGTGTATACAAGGTATGCATGTTGACGGAAGACAACTACATGTGACAACGGACAAATGTGCATCACACTCCTGTTTGAATGCCACTGAAAAAAAAGAAGGTGAAGCGACTGTGTTGCTTTCATGTGACAACATGTGTCTTTGCACCTCATCACGGCGCCACCAGCCAGCCAGCCAGCCAGCCAGCCAGCCAGCCAGCCAGCCAGCCAGCCAGCCAGCCAGTCAGCCAGCAGGGGAGCTGGTTAATGTCCGACATGCATCATGGACTTGACACACATGCATCTGTGTGTACAATCGCATGCACACAAAACAGGAACGGTTATCTCGATTGTGGGGATGCTCTCATGTCTAACCCCGTGGGAGTAAAAAAATAAAACAAGATTAGATTAGTGTTAGAAAGCAATAAACAGTTGAAAAGAAATGTGCACACAACGCTTTTTTTACACCGTTAGAGGCATCCAAAGCCCACGATGTGATAACGGTGTTTAGATATCATTAACAGTCATATGCATTAAGCAGGCATGATAGCGTTTTCTTAGACTCTCAAATCAGGGGGATTAATCTCCTTAATCTGTACCTTAAATGCTCTGTCTGCCACCACCGCAGCACTTTTATGAGTTATCTTCATCTTTCTAGCTGCCCAACTCTTCCTACATATTCTGAACAGATCTCTTGGAAACACAAGAAAGTCAACACTGCTCTGGTGGACCGATGGAGAGGATGTTTACCCTCTTATAAGCTCTTGTGAGCAGCATGTCCACACACTCTGTCCACATGCTCTAACAGTCCTTCCGTTGCACCGGCACAATGACTTTATTCCATCCAAACAAATCCAACCGAAACACCAAAACTCTCAGACTCACTGGTGCACGCACGCATGACACACCAGTATTAACACGAGCATAAGGGGGATGCAGTTAGCTTGATGTATTATTCAGTGGCTCCCAGTGGGTGGTTTTAGCCAGTGCTGCTATCACAATGTTTGTGCTCAAACACGGCTCCAACTATGTATATGGATTCACAATGAAAAGGTGCTCAAGGACACAAACTGTGCACACACACATCGCCTTCTCTGAAGGCACACGAAGCACAGAAAGAAATATCAGCCTATCGCGGTCGAAATTATATTTCTTGTTAGTCCTGAAAAACAGCAAAGAATAACTGTGATACCGGCTTTTACCTTCATGTCTGTGGTCCTAATTAAAAACAGAAGGAAAGGATCTGTTAGAAGGCTGTTGCTGTGATGTATCACCATCCTCTCTATTGATCTGTGTGGTTTTTTTTCTCTTTCTCTTCCTCTTCTCTCTCTCCCCCTCCCAGTGGTTTTACCTGGTAATATTAGAAATCTGGAGGATAGCTCCTCACGTGTTCTCTGCTTTCCGTCTCTAGGGAGACCCCAGACACATGTAGCACAGCACGTTTCAAAGGAAAAAACGCAAATATTTCAGTAATCCAAATATTTATCAAAGGTTTATCAAGGGTGAATGAAGGGATGATGCCCCCCCCCCTCTGAACTTTCATCTTAAAAGCACAAATAAATGACTGAAATAACACTGAACTAAACATGACATCAGATACTGTCTCATTCTTCTGGTACATTAACATTTTAATGGCTCCAGTGCAAGTAGTCAATCAATGAGTCTGCATAGATCTCATCTATCTCCCTCTCTCTAAAAGCCATTTTACTACTGACTGAAGCACATATTATAGTCACAGTAAAACAGTCAAATTAATAAAAGTGGTGCTATAGTTTTTATTGTTAATTTGTCATACACACAAACACACATATTTCAGTGTCATTTATATAGTAGTGGCTTTGAGCTGGCTCCAAGACAGAGAGTTTTCAGAGTCAGCCTCCTATTGCTCTGTAGAAACTGTAAATCTAATATTTACATTTTCTGCAACACCGGAAATTATGTTAACTTTTACTGAAGGAGCCAGATCGTTGTACTTTGGATGGTCATGGTGACCTGAATAACTAGGAAGAGTTCCGTCGACTTCCATTAAAAACACGAGCATCTTGAAGTTTCTAGCTCTAAAGTTTGCAGAAGTAGTTAATTGTAAAAAGCAAAAGTCTGGACGGCGGAATAATAAAGAGCAAGGGGAAGAATGAACGAGATGTCTTCTCCTTAAAGGTGCTACTAACAAGTATTTACTGACTGAAGTATTGAAAAACTAATAAAAAATGACTCACTCAACACTCTCTAAATCCTTATGCTCTAAATCCAAACCCTGAGCCTTTTTTCACACCTGGTCTGTATGAGCCAGTCAGAGTATTTTAGTCAGTCCACCATTCATTCAGTCAGTTATCTTTGTGACAAGTCAAATAATCAGCTGGCCCGCAAGTCAACCGGTAATAAACTCTAAAGACAATACAACACATCTAGGATCGTACACCATTTACCCATCAACAATTTTACATATCTACACTGATTATCTTTTTCTGTAATGAAAGTAAAAAGTTGTAAAAAAATCTTTTAGGTCATGTCATATCTTGATAACGACACATATTATAATTATTTATTTATTGAATTATCAGGAAAACAATTCTTTGTCTTTTTGAAATAACCACATGGTCAAGTCGATTTTAGTTTGCTCCTGTGTAAACTAAATACTTGACAAATGAAAAGTACTGAGTATTTCCTAATTTTATTAAGAACTTTATTGCAAAAATGATTAGATTGCCTGATCAATTTGAATTAGTAGTATATATATATATATGTGTATCAAGATATCTCAATATAAGATTTCATCACAATATGATTCAATCGAATGGTTCATATTGAATTATCACACAGCCCTAATCTAAGTAAACCATAAAAGCCTTAAATAATTGTTTACTCTTCAAACTATTACTAATGCATTATCATCATGTTGCACACAACAAGTTTGGGTGGAAGCATGTAACTTTCTTTCTCTCACTTATAGCAACTGGGAGTTCAAGAGTTTTTTAAGCCCCTCAAAGCACCTGGGGAAGGATTTAACGGAGCATACCAATTGTATATATTTTAGTTTTTATTTGCTAATTATTCTTATTGTTTGTTCTTACCTGTCTGTTTATGAAACTTGATTAAATTAAATACATTTTCATATTAGGGAGGACTTTGTACAAAACCCCCTGGCTCCCTTCCTCCCCAGCATATATCCATTCAACATGCTATTTTAATTGTGCAAATGAATAAAAGTAAACAATCTTCAGTTAACATATCGCACAGGTCTAATCAGAGATGCATGCCAAGTACAGTGTTGGTAAAATGTGAAAGCGGTATGAGAAAAGAATGTTTTTAATATATATTTTTGTTGTTTTTGTATTTTTCTGGGAGATTCTGTGACCTTGTGATGTGGCCTAACAGCAAATCTTTGTTGCCTTGGAGATGGCTAATATTTCATTGTCATTGGTCCCTGGGTAGGAGAGGAGAGGAGAGGAGAGGAGAGGAGAGGAGAGGAGAGGAGAGGAGAGGAGAGGAGAGGAGAGGAGGAGAGGAGAGGAGAGGAGAGGAGAGGGTTTTTCTCTCAGGTCAAGTGAGGATTTTAGTGCTTTTTTTAAAAAGTAGTTTAATAGGCAGAGCAACTTGCTTCTGTTTCATGGTCTAGCACCAGAGGACAGCTCTATTACACAGTAAAATATATTGATATATTATTTATGCATGAGTATATGGTCATTAATGCCAATGAAAGCACCTAGATTAACAAATATACTGTGTATTGTATTTGCCATGCATAGAATTGACTGAACTAATGAGAGAGACAGTCTTTAATACATCCATTCAGCCGTCTATAGTAATGATTAATTTACGACCCCCCATTTTCTCTGATCCCCACCTCCCCACCACACACACTGAGCCTTTTCTTCTCTCTCTCTCTCTCTCTCTCTCTCTCTCGTGCCTCTACTTTCACACTCTCTCTGTATCCCTGTAACTCTCTCTGTATCCCTGTATCCCTGTAACTCTCTCTCTCTCTCTCTCTCTCTTGCTCCCCTCAGCGTCTGATGCAATCCGTTACCAACCCAGAGTGCCTTCCTCTCATTCAGACACAAAGAGAGCACGAGTGTTGTGCTGAGAGAGGAGGAGGGGGACTAGGAGGAGGAGGGTGGTTTGGATGTGTCCTGGATGTGCCAATCCTCACTGTGCCCCTGGGACACATACGAGATAAACACCAGATAAGCCTGACAAAGGTGGTGGCGCCAAGGCACAGGAGTTGGCACGGGTAAGGGGGCATTGATATATTAGCACTGAAGCGCCCCCTATTGGGGATAAAAGGCACAATGTGGGAGTGAAGAAGAGACAAAGGAGCTGGTTACAGCTGAGGCAGGAGGTCAGTGTATGCCTAACTGAGCAATGTTCCCTCTTGGCATGAAGACACTGACGGCCAGGGATCTGCAGGGGTCCTTAAGGCTCACACTGTCAATTGTGGGTCAACACTGCTATTCTGGGAACGAGGGATGGTGTGTGTGGCCATTTACGACAGCTTGTGTGTTTGCAATGTGTGCTGGAAGCAAGCAGTGGAGACATGTGGAAAGGAAAAGTGCCATGGATCCCTGAGACAACGTGATACATGCAACACCTGCAGAGTGCAAGCGTGCAACAGCATGGCTAGTGCTGCAGACATCTGCATACCATTTGTATTTGTATGTGCTCTATGTGCTTGAGAAAGCGTCTCTCTTTCTCCCCTTCTCCCTCTCTTTCTCTCCTCCCAGGATGCTCAATAATTTACAGACAGAACAAGTCCGGATTGGCTCAGCAGGGGGCGTACCAGCTGACAACATATTCATATAGAGCTGTCAAAATGAGGAGGATTTACATGATGCACAAAAGAGACACACTCGCATGTAAATCTCTGCACTGAAACACTGAGTGTAATTTCAGAAAAAGACACATGCTTGTATGCATGCAGTATGTATGCGCACAATCAACTACAACTTACCACACTAATGTCATTTACTGAGCAGTGTCTCTATATGCTGCACTACCATTTGCTAGCTTATAATATTGGCTGTAAATGGTAGTAATGTTTTTTTTCCTCTTCTCTCTTCCAAGCAAAGTCGAAGCCTTTTCAATCTGATAATCACCGTGTGTGGCCAGAGGGTGAGAGATGCATTGTGAGAAGTTTGTGTTGAGTGTAAAATGTCCATTTGAGTCACATCCTTTCCACTGTCATCAAACCATTCAGTGAGCCCTTGTGCCCTGCGAGGAAGCACCTTTTTTTTCCCTTTCATTTATCACCTGTATGTGCCATATCCTTTACCACGAGAGTGCTTTTAGGTACAAGAAATTTCACGTCAGACTTCCTCACAGTATTTCTGCACCTGCTCTGAACAACTAAACCGGAGTATTTTTTTTTTTACAGCGCATCACACTGCACTTGTGTCAGCAACTTTCTAGAGCTAGAGCTTTCTGTGCATCTCTTAATTTGCACCACATCTGAATGACAATGCAATTTACGGCTATCTCGTTAAAAAAAACAATACAAATATAAATAAAAGGATGTTTTTATTTAGTTTGCTCCCTCGAAGCGGTGTACTAACAGATTTCTAAAATAAGCAATTTGACAGCTAAGTGGTTTCCTGCTTAAACGCATTTAAGCGCCGCTAAATTAGAGATGTAAGGAGTTGCATCCTCACCAGCAGAATAAGTTGAAGTGAGCAGACTATAATGGCTAAAGCAACAGGCTGAGCAACTGTCATCACACCCACCCCTCTTTTTTACTCAGTTTCAGTCTAACTGTCTCCCACATTGCCTACACACTTACACAGCGTGACATTGACACACACACACACACACACACACACACACACACACACACACACACACACACACACACACACACATACACACACACTCTCTCTTCACCCAGAGAGAGAGAGAGAGAGAGAGAGAGACAGAGAGCGCTGTGAGAGTTTGACTCAGCTCGGCACTCACCTCTCACCACCATTCACTGTCCTTTTTGTTTTGTTTTTTTTTAACAGTCTCACACCATGAGCCAGCCGTAGGAACATCAAGGAAAGAGGACTCGACAAATACTGAATCACATGAAAGCCATTCATGCTGCCTCGCTGTGTCACACCCGGTCACACACATGGACCTCTGTAGTGTGTATTTCTCACAGACCAACACGTGTGAAACCTTGTGGCACATAAAACATGCTGAAGAAGTCCAGTGACAACATCTCAATGTGTGTGCATTGAAAGTTCTTACCTGTTGCCCAACAACTTTTCTTGCAGTTCATGTGGCTTGAAGAACCACTTCCCGATCCTCACAAACCCCTTATCCATCAAACACCTGCCGCAGGAAAGAAGAAGAAGGAAAAGCCAACAGAGGAGAGGAAGAAAGTTATTCATTAGACAAGGAAAAAGAGAGGCGGGAAATGGTTTACCATCCTGTGTAATGCACCTCCACATATGAATCATGCAACAAGTAGTATTCTTGAGAGGCTCAGAGAGGTTTTGATTCAACTCAATGGTGATTTTTTTTATGCTTCTGGTGGTGTTGTATAGGAATTCATTACAATACAGACTGTTTCTCAATGCCGGCTTCCACAATATTAGGTCTTTAAGCTTATATGAGTAGAAACTGTTTAACGTGGTTTTATATTTTGCTGACCTAAGATAAGTTAAATCACTTTTTGAAATAAGCCACAAGACATGCAAAACAGAATCATTTGAACCACCTAAACCAGACCAAGTAATCAAGACCTGAGTGTATAAGACCGAGACAGGACTAATATTTGATTAACTTTACTGTCCCCATAGGGAAATTTGTCTTGGACTCAAATGTTGCACTTAAGATATGACACACGACATATCGTCTTATCATTATAGCTGCCTCCATGGTAGTAAAAAACAACAGACAAACAAAGCAAAATGTACCAAAGCACATAACAACCACACATTACACATATTGCATATATTACACAAACAGTGATAAGAACAAGCAACATATTGCATGACCCCTCGCATCATACCATAGAGCTATCATATGACCCCTGCAGCCTCAAGCAACATTATTCAAATTTGTATTGAGGGAGGCACAAATGAGTCAAGACTAACCAGTGCGAGTCCCACACTAGATGACGCACTTACGATAAAATGTGGAACATGCAAACCAGAGGCACTCCTCAAATGGATCTGAAAACAGAATCCACTTCATTGACCTCTATTATTGCCATATATATATATATACTGTATGTATGTGTGTATGTATAAGGGATGAAATGGCTTGATAAAATAATCAAAAGGCAATGCAGCGGTGAATTGTATGTGTGGGAATTCCCCTTTGTTTTCTATGAGCAATTACAGCAACGGTGTTAATAAATAACTCAGGCAATGCACAGGTAGTTTAGTGATATCAGTCCTCTTTGTCTGAGACGAGGCCGAGTAAATATGATCCGAAAACGGGTCTGAGACTGAGACCTTCAAAAAGTGTTTTTAAAACCGAGACTGATCTTCAGTGCTACAATACTGGTGCAGAGCAAAAGGAAAGGTAATCTTCTGCTAATCTGCTTTGCCCCAAAGTGGTGTGCACTTTAACACATAGCTTTCCAAAACCCTTTCCTCTCATCAGATAAAAATTTGATCACATCAAACAGTTCAGTCATGCTCCCTATTTGGCTATCCGACCATCTGTGCACTTCTTCACCTCATGTCGGCCTCCTTTCAGAGACAAAACTCAGCGCTCTGAGAACTTTGACTCGTCTCTGTGTGCAGGTGCCAGTGAATTCCCTGCTGGATCCTCTGACCCGCGTCAAGGAATTACAAAATGATTTTATGGACTTCTCTGCACTCAACGGAGCTGGGCTTCCCAAAGCTTTTAGCCTGCAGCTCTACCATCTTTGGTACAATCTTATCGACCCCAAACAATTAATTTTAGAAGAACATTAACAAAGAAACTGTACTTAAAGTGGATTGGTTACATCATGGCAGATACCCAAACCGCTTAATAAAGGTCAGTATTGGCCCCCGATACCAATTTGGTGTATCGGATCAATGTGCATGCTCACTTCACTGAAGCCCTTACAAAGCATATACTGCGAGTGTTAATAGTGCATTATTTTCATGGAGCAACTACTGTGAGTAAATGCTGAAGCTAATGCTGAAAAGCCTCAAGATACAGCTCCTTCAAATGCTGGCTCAAAAAAAATACTCTTGGTGATATAATATTAGGATTATGATATTAGGTCTTAAAGGCCAATTTTGCTTCCTCTAATGAATGTCTAATTGTGTAGACTTATCTATCTTAAACCTGCATTTTTTTAAACCACACAGAGGCCTCACAAAAATCACCACATGAAGTTGATATGGAGGACATTTACTTTTTTACTTTACTTATCCATCAGACAAAAAGCAACATTTGCATCCATTTGGAGTTTCCTCTCTTCATAACTCTGTTTCGGTCTCCACCGACTCGCTAACTTTATCTGCCGTGTACGTCGTGTTTTTCAGCTATGCAGTGTGTAAATGAAGCTGATGAGAGCAGTAACACTGAACCAAAAGAGCAGTACAGTTGAGTGCCACAGCCAAAACAAGAAGCTAAACAACACGGGCATACTCTGCAGAGCAGAGGAGGAACTGCACAATTGGGAGATAATTCTCTGTGAAATTCAACTCCTGTCGCGTTGCATATCATCTGATCCGTTGTTGATATACAAACATTGATTAGAGAGATGTTTGGGAGCAGTGTGCTTGATTGATAGGCGTCTCAAGCTATCACACTTAATTGAGCTGTTAATTTTCTGGCCACTGTCAAAAACTCAGACGAATTCCAGCTTTAGGGCACACTTTTAGAAACCTATTAGTAAAGTCTTGCCCTTGTTTTTCTCTCATTTAATTATTTCCTATAGTATAGCACTTAAAAGGTATTGACAGTGTATATCATTTAGGGTAATTTGACTGATCTATATATCTTTTATTTCTGTCCCACTCCAAACGTAACATTGGAAACAACATGCTCACCTCTGAGTTGACTAAATCGTTGAAGATAATTTATGTCCATTCCAGTTTTTTCCCAAAAATGTCAAAAATAATGAATGTCAAAAGGAAGTCTAGTCCCTGGAGCATCCACGGACTAATTCAGCCATCGTAAATCTTCACAGTTAGCACATAAAGTTTTACTCATAGAACCTAATGTACTTTGTCCTGTATGTTTTATTTTCTCTCTACTTGGTTTATTGAATTATTCATGTTTGCTTTATTTGTAATTGTTTGCTTAAAACTCTGTTAATTCTTTTTTTGGTTTTTAATAATGGAAATAATGAAATATTAATAATAACAGTCAGTGACAGAGGTCAATTTTGTCTGAACGATTTAAAAAGGAAATGGAAATGATCCATCCTGTGTTGAAATAGTGAGCTATAAAAGGAGTTAGCTTCAAGGTAATAGGAAGGTTAATTCAACCTGCCCCCTATGATGATCACTGATGCTTAACTTAATAGAGAGCAAATATGTGCTGCTTCATTTAACAGATGGCTCTGACTCAGAAAGGAGAGCTTTGGGTACTTGAGCAAGTGATTCAGCGCTCAGATTATAATTTCATTAAGGTGAAGCTGCTGTGAGAAAACTAAAACTGTCTGTCAATACGACACAAAGTTATTTTGTTTGGTGATTTTTGAATTCACTTCAAAAGGACTTTATTGCTCATTTAAGAGACAAAAGTTACTTTCAGATTACAAATTGAATTACTGATTACTGATGTTGAATATTTATGTTTATTATGCCATGTAAAAACTACAAAAAAATGAATAAATAATGAGCTAGTTTTTAAAGCCTTTTTAAGTATGCAAACATATTTTTTTACTTACTTTAACTTACTTATTTAGCATGTATAAGCTCTTTATTAACACTGTAGCACTAAATAAACCTTTAATACATGTTTTATATCACCCTAATATGCAGCTATAAAGACATTTAACGTGTTTATTAATGTTCAGCATTTGTCAACAACAATAATTACGTCTTATAATAAGACATGTTTTATATCATTGAAACTGTGTTTCCTTATATTGTCCCTCAGTATCTGTTTATACAGCAGCCTCCACTTGTTGGTGCCCACAGGAGCTTTTGACAAACACATTAATAAAAATGATATCCGCTAACTAAACTAAAACATAGCGTGTTATAAACAATGTATTACATGCTGCTTATAAATGCTAAATGAAAGTGCAAAAACTTCAAAATACAGCAAGTTATATACTTCATAAAATGTTACATCCTATGTTACTATGCCAGTTCTGCAACTTGTATTCATATTTTATGTATATCGTTTAGCAGCTCTCGCTGTGCAGCTAATGAAGTGTTTCTTTACCTTTCCAGCAGGTTGTGTATGGCCTTGAATAGGAGGGTCCTGCACTCGTAGGACAGCCCGCACTCCCAAAGACCCTCCTCAGCCACTGAAAGAAACAGGAGAAAACAATCATGAAATTATAAATCTCACTATTTCATTATCTCGACAATAAAGAAAAGCAATGATATTTTCTGTGGCAGCGAAACATCTGCAAGCACCAGCTTGAGGATAATAAACAACACATGATTCAGCGTTTAACTGCATGTGTTTATAGCCCACTCAGTCAAAACATGCTGCATGCGCTGATGAGAAAACCTGCACATCATATCAGAAATTACACTGGAGATGAAGTTGTCTCTGTGTGTGTGTGTGTGTGTGTGTGTGTGTGTGTGTGTGTGTGTGTGTGTGTGTGTGTGTGTGTGTGTGTGTGTGTGTGTGCAGAGGCTGCTTGGCTGTACAGCTGTCAGGTTGGCTGCAGCGACAGCCCAGTCAAACCCCATGCAGTTGTCAACAGCAGTTAGCTGGAGAGTGAGTGTGGCTGTATCTGTGCAGGCTGACACGCATGCTTGCGTGCTCAGGTTTGTACATGCATACAGAGTTTTAACTCAACCCTTTTTTTTTTCTCCCTGTGAAATTTAGACAGCCGGAGACAAAACGTGGTCAAGACGGCTGCACTTTGCCCGAGCTTCTGACATGTCAGCAGCCAGTTCACATGTGTCAGATGTGTTGTGAACAATTGAGTGGCCTCTTGATTTCTTTAACCCCCTCGACACCAACCCCCAATAACCTTGTCCCAAAGAAAACACACAAACACACACACACACACACACACACACACACACACACACACATACACACACACAGAGCGGTCGGTTAACAGTGTTTCTCTTTGTTCTTTGCCATATACCTGCAGGGCTCCTGGAAGAACTGGAGGATTGTGGGTGGGTGTTGTGTTTGCTTATAGGGTGGTGGCAAACAAACCAAGCATCACAGAAATACACAAGAAAAAAGCAAAGAGAGACAGAAGCAGAGGCAGATCGCCTGGGGGATGGGTGGCATAAACCCCAGTAGAGGTTTTCTCTTTCCTCCTCTTTCTCTTCCCTCATTGTGTGTGTGTGTGTGTGTGTGTGTGTGTGTGTGTGTGTGTGTTTGTGTGTGTGTGTGTGTGTGTGTGTGTGTGTGTGTGTGTGTGTGTGTGTGTGTGTGTGTGTGTGTGTGTGTGTGTGTGTGTGTGTGTGTGTATTTCTTTCTCTTTCTCTGTTGCTTTGTTGATATTTCGCTGTTTTTTTTTTCCTTCTTCTTCTTCATACCAGAGTGAATGAAATTTCCTTACTCGCCAGAATTACCCTGTAACCATGGAAACGCTGGCGGTGAGAACATGGCGCCCTGGCATTCAATTTCAACACTGGTCCCTCCCGCCCCTCACCCTCCTCCTTCTCCTCCTTCCTCTGTTCTATTGCTTCCAACACCCCTCCACCCGCACCACTACCTCCCCCCCCGCCCCCCACCCCCACCCCTCATCTACTCCTGCTTCAGGGCTCAGACAGGAAGCTCGCTCGAGCCAGCTCCTCTACAGAGGAGAAAGATAGAGCGAACACCACGAGCAGAATGCCAAGTCTCCAGCAAATCCAGCTCATTAGCTCTAACTGTCTCTGTATCTCTCCCTCTCTTCATAATCCCACAACTTTTTCCTTCTTCCCCCGCTCTGCCAATCCTCCACAACCCATCTCCATTTACTCTCGTCATGACCGACTCACAGCAGGCTCTTGACCCCCTATGACTCCAAAACTGTCACTGACACCTCCAACCTCCCATCCTCCAAAAACTCCCACCTATAAGTCAACAAAACTGAACCACACGCCGCAGAGAAATGGCCTTAAAGTAACTTTTCCACATTTTCTCCCCTAATTCCTGCGTGTGATTTTGTAGCTCATAACAGAGCAGGTACAATGTGTTTTACTAATCCCACCAGTGGTCCTGTAACGGCAAATGCTTAGATGCCTAAGAAAACATGCAATCCACATTAGACGCGCCTGTTTATATTGTAGCTGTCAAAGAGCCAGCTCACTGCACCATATACAAGGTGTGACAAATCACTCCTGCAAGCAAACAAGGTCGGGCATCCACACAAGCATGCACACAAAACCTCACACAAACATTATAAATATAGAAAATGGAGTGTGAACTAAAACAATGATCTGATACATTAAAGAGTGATATTCTGTAGGGATGTATAAGGAACACCATAAACCTGTCGTTTCATCAGCAGTCAGTCAGTCAGTGACCATCATGTTTTGAGTTTTTACTGCCTGTTAATCAGGAGGAGGAACACAGATGGCCCCAGGGAAAAGTGCGCTGTAGACACTAAATGCACAGCTAAGTGCAATAGGGCTTTAAAGCATCATGATCCATCATTCATCACAGTCTGAGCTACAGGGAACTGCATCATGCTTGAAAGATCTTAAAGGGGACTGGATGTAATCAGCCTCAATTAGATTAAACTGAAAGCTCATCATTTTAGTTTTTTACTGATTTTCACTGATAAAAAGCCAGCTTCTTCTTATTGCTTTTTTTTTTTTTTTTAAAGAAGCTTCCTGATTTTAAAAGTAATGATAGAAAGTGAAGAACAAAATTGGGGGAAAACATAAATGGACTGACTGATCATCTGACTCTTGCAGCTGCTCTAAAAATACACATTTTATGAAAAATAAT
This sequence comes from Ophiodon elongatus, assembly GCA_016806645.1. Lineage (NCBI taxonomy): Eukaryota > Metazoa > Chordata > Actinopteri > Perciformes > Hexagrammidae > Ophiodon > Ophiodon elongatus. Next base: position 1,243,289 of record JACSYO010001905.1, read on the forward strand.
GTGCGCTTCAAATATCTTTAAAATGTAAAATACAACCCCGCCCCCCTTTTTTTTGTATTGATTTTTCCTTTTTTTACTTTCACCGAAATACACAAAAAGAAAAATGTAACCGAATGTGGGAACGCTCCAAAAATTACTCCACAGATAAAAATGTCCGGGGCTGATGTGGCATGTTTATCCCAAACAGTCCTAAAACAGAGTACATACAGGTATGTGTGGTCACAGTGCGTTTGTGCTTTTACAGCGCGTGTGAACAATTGCCTCAGATCTCCGAACATGTCAGTGTGAGAGCAACATCAGGCATCAAAATTGCACCATTATGTGCATCTTACTGCAGGTAGCGTGTGTGAGAACTGGCTTCCCAAAGTGCCTCAGTGCACACATGCAAGCTCTGGGCCTGACTTTGCATGTGCTCGTGCGAGTGCTGTATGTATCTATGTGTACTGTATGTGAGTGTATAGTGAGGTAACGTCCTCACAAATGCATGTTTATTTTACGCAACCTTCCTTCCCCCATCCCCGTGCCTCTATGCTCTTAACTGCTGCACCACCCCAAACACAAACAAGCAGTGATGGAACTGGGTCGCCACTTCCACTTTCTATATTTCCACCTCTCTTTCCCTCCATCTAATTCTATCTTTCCATCTCTCTCTACTTTGTCCATTGCTCTTTTCCTAGTGTGTCCAACCCCCCCCCCCTATCTCTTTCTCTCTCTCTCTCTCTCTCTCTCTCTCTCACACACTTTGACAACTCTTCTCCCCTCTGTTTCGCGTCCCGCGACTGTGTTGGTCTCACACCACTAGAGGGAGTGACCACTCACCACTACAATATCGTGCTAACAAACACAAAGACGGTATTGATCTGAGAGGGAGAGAAGGCGAGAGTTGAGGTGTAACACCACTCTGTCTTGAACACGATGACCCCTCTTCACACATTTCCTTCCTCCCCTCTCGCTCTATCTCTATCTCTATCGCTCCCTCTCTCTATCTCTCTCTCGCTCTCTCATTCATTCATTCGTCTTGGATCAATAGCACCAGCAGTATTGGCGTCCGGTGGTGTCTCTGCAGTGTGCAGGCTATGAGCTATCAGTGAGTAATGTGTGTGTATATGTGTGTGTGATTTCACACAAAACCCCACTGCCACTTTACTAATTAGCTACCCTGCTGCATGTCTGAGCAGAGGTTGGTCTCTCTTTGCTGTGTGTGTGTGTGTGTGTGTGTGTGTGTGTGTGTGTGTGTGTGTGTGTGTGTGTGTGTGTGTGTGTGTGTGTGTGTGTGGTGTTGGTGCATAGCAACATGCCTTAGTATGCTTACGTGTTTTAACTAGAGAGAGCGAGATAGAGAGAGAGAGATAGAGAGAGCGAGAGATAGAGAGATTACACGGCAGCACAGATGGACAGAAAGGGAAACGGAAAGACGGAGGGACATACAGGGACAGCGGGGTAAGGATGAGGATGATGAGTCTGTGGAAGTGGGCGATGAGGGCAAAATTAATATTGTGATAATTATGAAAACATTATCTCTGTATCATATCTTCCAAAAAGTTGTATCAGTATTGATTAACAACTATATCAAACTGCAGATTTTTAGGATTCAATTGTTACAGTTCAGTTCAATTGTTGCCTCCTTCCACTCTACTTGGTGATTCAGATTTTTTTGTATCTTTTGACACAGTTGAATTCTCCAGATAAGGGGAAATTCCCACCAAGGATAGGTATTTGTGTAATATGAGCAAAACAGAGCCAATTTCCCATGCAACACTCACATGGACATCAGAATAACAAAAAGAGAAGTGTGCATGGGGACCCAAGAAGCCCAGGGTATTACTTATAGCAGCTCACTGTCTTTGTTTATGCTGTTAATACGACAATAGCATGCTGTGTTTCTCTGGCACTGAGCCAGAGTTAATGCAGTTAGACCAGCTGTGCCACAAAGCCCTAAATACCAAACAGAAAATGTATATATTCTAAATTCCCTCATGTAGAGACAGGGAACAGAAACATGTTGAAAGTGCGGCCCGTTTTCCAATGCAGGAAGTTTGGCTAGAAATCAGGATGTTAGGAGAACCTCTATTATTCAGGGACTTTACTCCATTTCCACTTGACAAATCTGCTACCAATTTGGGTTCTTTGGCTGAAGTTGTATCTTGAAATGTGGCAGGCAAACATTGTTGAATCTTTGTATTTCCTGTCGATCACATACTTTTAAGTTCATCAGCTCTCGAATCTTTTGGGTGAAAAGGGACACATCATGACGCTCTTTTCATTCACAATTTCTTAAACCATCACATCTGCCCAATCATCTTTTTGTCTATCTTCCTTAAGCCAACTAGTTATGGGATGCTGCTCTTTGAATATCATTGTTGTTCAGGAGTCACTGTCTACTAATGGACCGTTCTAATAAACTGAAACACTAAAATACACCTTGAGCATCACCGTCTATAGCCATGCTGGTACATGTACGGCGCCATACAGCTGACCAGTTACATGGTTATAAATCAAAGGAATTTTCCTCATGTTATACACAACTTTCCCTTCCAGCCCTGTACCACAGGCCATTCTGTTTACACTGTGCATACTGATGTGAATGCTCAATCATGTGCGTGCAGAGTCCCGCTGCCTCTCTGTATTCTTTACACATACAGAGGTAAAAAATATGCTCTCAAGAAAGAAGATATGTAATATGCTTGTTGGAATATGTAACGCAGCTCTGAGATGGAAGGTTACAATGGCACATATTTTCTTTCGTCTTGTCTTACCCGATCTCAAACTTCTCTTCAGATCATGAAACAGCGAACACCCCAGTTCATGTGACAGTCACCTACACATCCTCTTGCTCTAGTGACACCGTTTCCTAAACTTTTCAGTGACACCTGTCTCTGCTATGCCTCTTAACGAATTACCAGCACATAAATCCAGATGGCAGTAAAGAGGAAACGCTGCAGACTTTAGAATTGAACCGATTTCAAATCTTTACAATCGTTAGACTGGAAGTAGAATGACTCACATTGCCTTCATTTCAACCCGGACACAGATTAGATTTACAACTTTTGGTTGAAGTCGGGGCTGTTGGCAGTCTGCTTATCAAATCCAGTTAATCCCCTCCGGTGCAGGCATCCAAACGCGAACTTTAACTGGCTCCCTTATTAAGTCATATTACCTAATGATGGCAATCGTATTTCAATAAAGATGGCATTTTTGTGTCTTGTTTTAGGAAAATAAATTGACTGGTTATGTAAAAGCATTATGTTAAGGGAAGAAAAATGAGACAATTACAGAGAGGAGCCCATGCACAATCATACTTTAAAATGCATGCATTCATTCATGAGTACATGTATGTAATAGCAAATAAGTTGAATTCACACATGGCAGGCACTAAGACCCAGAAAGCCCAGAAAGATGGACAGAACGAGGAGCAGTGACAGCGAGGAGGAGGAGGGGGAGGAGGAGGAGGAGGAGGCTCACAGAGAGTGAAGGGATGAGGGGAAAGTCTGGAATCAATTAGGTGACTGAGCTGTAGTTGCTTGCATACTTGTGGGAGTGAGTCAGGCATAGAGGCAAGAGAAGGGACCAGGGTGTGAATGTTGTGCCATGAGCGTATGTATTCATAGAAACACAATCACATGAAAGCAACAGGATATGCTCGCTTATTGAGTATTTGACGACATTTTACGTGTGAGTATTGAATCGATCTAAATGGTTTTGATCGTCTCTTCCTCTCGCCGACAGCACCAAAGGAGTCAAGTTGCAGCCAGAAAAGCCCCACCTCCCCTGAGCTGAGGTCAAAGTGGAGGGTAAGGACGGGTGGCTGGCACCGAGCCAGGCCATGTCAACGCAGCAGCTCTCAATATTCCCTCACACAACTTCCCCTCGTTACTTCCTTGCACACCGAATTCAAAAGCACTTAGTTATATATCGCTGGCTCTGACGATGGGGGAATTTGACTCTGAGTTTGAGAAAGCATAAACAGGAACTCTGTGAGCACATGTTGTCGAAAGCTTACATGGAACTGTGCGTGGAGCTGAGGTTTGTAGAACAAATGTGAGCTTGCGGACGTGACAATATGCCCAGGATATATATCATGTCACAACTTTAAGTGACACACGCTGTGGTTCTGCTCCACAGCGTATCACACTGCTACCAGCAATGACATGGTGAGAATATTAGGAACCGAAAGCATTTCTGCTGCTGGCATGCACAAGGCATACTGATGAGAAGAGGACAGAGAGATGCAACATAAACTAAGTGTTACTGTATGCGTGTCTGCCGCTTGTGTCAAACAGCAAGATTAACAGGGGATTGAAAAGAAAATATACACAAAGGAGGCAGAAAGATTAAAGTATGAAGTGACTAGGTGAAATACTCTGAGGAGTCAGCCTCTCCGTGTGCAAACAGGGATCTATTTCACGGACAAAGATTCACATTTTACGCACTCAAAAGGGAGGCAATCATCGCGGGCATGCAGGAAATAATGAGGAAAATAAATAATTGAAGCGACAAAGAAGAATCACTGAATGCATCATGTTAACACAAGAAAACACCAGCTGCCCACAGCTCAAATTTTCTCCTCAAGCCAACAAGACAGGCAGCAGATATCACTGTAGGGCCAAATTCAATATGTGGTGTTCCACTTTTTAGAGATTAAAAACTTTCATCTCTATATTTCCACATTTGTCAGCTTCTCATTTATTTTGTATTTGGGAAACAGAAATGACACATTAGCGCCTTAATTTATTTAGCATCGCACCAGTCAGTCCAGTGCTGAATTGGTGTGATACTGTGTGTGATTCATTAGTAAGAGCATGTTGACAGTGTCATTAATAATTCACGGGGTATTTACTGTAAAAATGCCGAGGCGATGGTGTAATTAGGGTGACTAGAGAGGATCTAGCTGGGGCTTTAATACCAACATCAAGAGCAAAGTGAGAGTACTCTGTAATATTACCTGCAATAAAAATGTATCTGTGTGTGATTGTGTGTTTAGAGGTTTAGCGACATGAAGAGAGGGATACAAAGGGATTGGCAAGAGAGGGAAAAACTGAAATAGAAACAAAGTATAACAAAAATAGAAACAAAGAAGGAAGAAAAGAGGTCTGAAAAGTCATGACAGCAAAGGTATGGAAATACAAATGGGCTCTGTATGATCCTGACAGTGAAAGGAATGTGGTGGTGTGTGTGTGTGTGTGTGTGTGTGTGTGTGTGTGTGTGTGTGTGTGTGTGTGTGTGTGTGTGTGTGTGTGTGTGCATTGGCCTCTAACCCTGACAATCAAAAATGAGACAACTGTGCGAAGAAAAGCTGAAAAACTGAATTATCCCACAACCATACATAATTTGACACTCATTCAACTCATTCAACCCAGCACACTCACACACTAGACACACACACACACACTCACACACACCCACACACACACACACACACACACATTTTTGATGTTTGGGATGCTGCTGATGGATGGATGCTAAGTGCCAACTGTTTTCCCACAAGTCACTGGGAAATAAATATATGAATTGGACGAGGTGTCTGAACTGTTTTGTACACATTGTCATGAAAACACATTTAGTCTCTGTGGTCTCACATAATCACAACTTGCCTCTTGGATTTCAGCACAGAATTAAAAGTGAAAATGGATAACACAACGGGAAAAGGAAAGAAACTAAACTCTGGAAGCATTAATTCATCTGCTGAACAATATTGAATTAATATTGATCAAGACAGCAAAAATACAGTTATTTACAAAGATTGTATTCCTTTAAGTTGATGCGCAGGTGTTTGACAAGTGCCTGGACCTTAATTATTATGGGTGTATTTGTTGACCATGTCATCAACCAATAAGATAATTATTAATCAAATGTCTTATTATTATATTCCGTTCACATTTTGAGTTTTATGGCTCTCAAACTGCACCATGAATTTATTGTCTTGTCTACCATTTCCTCATAATTAATGCTGTTTGTAAGAACAGACAGGAAGTAATAGCAACTGTTTGTTTCGGTTTACATAGCTGAATGTGGTGAGGATGACTTATATTTACAGTTTGCTATTAACATAAGCAGATGTTTCTGAGAAACAGTGGTGGTCTGAATGACAGTATTCCTGGGTCCATCTACCCCTGGACTTCATGCTTTTGACTGGAAACTTGTATTTCCAGTTTTTGTAGGAACTGCAATAAGTACATTAAGTCAAAATATCTTCTTTTTTTCGATTGATGAAAACATGCTAGCAGATGAAAACATCTGTGTGGACCAAAGAGAAGACATTTCTCCAATGTGTGCCAAATTTACATAATGTTTTCCATTGTTTGGTAGATTTGACAGGCACTAGTGTCACCTCATTGTGCCCTCTTCTTCTGCAACAGCTTAATGGCACAATACAGCAACTGCTTCTCTCGATGCACCGAACTCCTAATATTTACATTACTGTAGTGACTGGAAATATGCATTCATTTCTCATTTTCTCTTGCTGAATTCTTGGAAATTTGTTTGAAATTTGCTGTAAATTTGATTGAAGACTACAGAGAACGACAGCCAGACAACTGATTAACCACAACACTGAGTCATGTAGTATCACTCTGAAGTGCAGAACATCCTTCTTCCTTTAGATACTGACTGAAGACAAACTAAGTGTTAAATATAGGGATGAATAAACACAGATACTCAGGCTGTTCGGAGGAAAGCCAGTGACACTATTTCACAAAACTATGCTAGTAGAAAAGATTAAAAACCATCAAAAAGGAATAGACCTGAAACATCGACAGCTCCTCCTCTTTTTTTCTCACTTTTACCTTATATAAGTAGTTTCATCTCCTTCTAAACAACCATGACATCAACCTGAGACTGAACTCTGCCTGTGCCTGTTCATACTGGGAAGCTATCCATGTCCTTAAAGGAAGGTGGCCTCACATCATTTTCTCTGGCAGTGTAACCACACAGCCTCAGTTCGCACCAAAGCGCCACATCAAGGGAGGTTATTGACGAACGATCAGAAACGAAACGTTTGACTCGTCGTTCCAGAGGAAGCATTAGTGAAGTTGGAGACTGAGGAGCGACTGCAACTCAAAGTGGCTTGTGTTTGCTGCCTGCAACGCCATCTCAAGTGCATGAAGTCTGCTCAGGACCTTGATATTTTGAGTGTTGTTCGGGTAGAGTGAAGTGACACTTCTTTATGAATTCCCATTCATTCAGCTCAATAATGTGTCAAGTGTCAAGCACCAAGTAGTGCCACGCACAGGCCAAATATCTCACAAATTAAAGCGCTATGGTAAAAGAAAAACACTTACAAGTACAACTTGAGTATTTCATATGTGTAAATCTTTCTTAAGCAACAGAGAAACATAATTAATATTTTTATCTGATTGTCAGATTGTGTGGTGCACATAAAAATAATATTTTAACATGACATTACGTTTTGCATTTTACTGAGGCGCATAAAAAATGAAACACGAGCAGATTAAAATATAAGAGCACGATATCATTAATCACTTTTGCCAGAGCGGTGTAAAAGGGCACATTTCTGTGATGTTGACCCTCATGTTAAGCCACAGATACTTGAGCACCTCATTAGAAGTGAATGGGCCTCGAGGTGGGAGGCAGGGCAGCTATTGAGAGGCTTAGCGGGACTCCACTGGGCTTCCTAACTGCCACTAGAGGGGAGAGGGGAGAAAAGAGAGAGAGAGAGAGAGAGAGAGAGATTGACAGCAAGGCTCTCCCTCTCAAGGATGAGAGACGAATGATCAGGAGGAGAGAGAGATGGAGAGCTCTCCTCTCTTTCCAGGCTGCAGTTCATTCATTGTTGGGTCTGTGTCGGTCCCCTAGTCTGGTCCTTAGAGCACTAATAGTATGAGCATGCATTTTTCAGTTGAGTCTTACAAAGCACTGCAGAGATAAATTACAAAACAGCAAATCATAAAACAAGTCCTTAATATCTAGTAGCCAGATATGGCTTAATTGATAAGAAGGCTCAATTGTGTACTTTTGTACAAACAAAATGTTCAACACAATCTAAAGGAATGAGCACATCAGATGCTTTAACATTGCTTGTTGATTCAGTTTTATCTATATTGTCTTTCTTACCTAACCACACTTGAGTTTGTATATATCATTTTGCACATTATTATGTTTGTGTAATTTAAACTTTACCTAGCATTGTTGCAGAAAACGTTCCTTATCCTATCCTATTATTAAAGGAAAAGAACAAACAAAACCAAAAGTAGTTTCCACAGCGTTGTGTGGGAATTCTGCTTCAAACTCAAGCAATGATCATTTCTGCTTTTGGCCTCACAAGGTCTCATTATCTGGGTTTTTATGACAAAATTCCTCAGACTTCACTAGTATTTGAGCCGAAAATGTGGTAAGAGAGGATCGAGGATAAACACATACTGATGATGAAAAAGAGTGTGGGAATTCCTTTCAGTGGCATCACCAGGCAGTGATTTTAATCCCAACTGGTTAAAACATTGAACTGCTGAATGGAACTGAAGAAGTACAACAGTGGCTAAAAAGTAAAACTTCACTGAACAATCCAAAAAAAACTCCAAGTTTAGTCCATAGACTGTATAACATATGGACGTAGTGTCGGTGACGTCGCCCATAGGTTTCTGAAGAGCCATTGAGGAGCTCAAAGTTCCGCCCATCGCCGTCATGGCGGTGACGACAAAGCCTAAATCCCAGCTAATCCAAAAATGGGCAAAGAGGTGGATCGGTGGTGGGGCTGAGGCCTGGGTGAAGCAGCAGAGAAGACAGCTAGCGGCGAGAGACCTGAGACAGCACCCACCTGTCACTCAAAGAGGCCACGCCCTCAATTATGCCTAACTTTAAGACAAAAACGTTCTTTGTACCAGCCTGTAAACCTGTTTATTTCTGCTGTAGAGTTGGACAACTTCGGGATTGACTTGCTTTTGGAGCCAGCCTCAAGTGGCCATTTGAGGAACTGCAGTTTTGGGCACTTGTGCGTTGGCTTCATTTCTCAGCAGTTTGCAGCTTGGAGTATTCACTATCATGGCCTGTGTTTAAAGTCTATTAAGTATGGTACATATTGAAGAGCGTCACTATGCATTCAGACTCTGTTATGTAGCTTTTGCGAGCAGAAATTTGTTCAGAGACTTTCAGTATCCAAACAAATACATCTTTATAATTGCTAATTGTTTTAACTAACAGCTGAAGTCCCTATAGCTGGCTATTGTGGAGACATTGATTGTGTGGGCAGTGCAGCACAAAATCAGCATTTCTATGCTGCTGATAAAAACGCCAGGGGAGAAAATCAATTTGGCCGTTGTAGTCACTTGACGCCGGCTGAGAGGCCTCACAAACTGCAGATATCAAAGGCAGCTGGCTCGTCTTCAAAAAGGAGGATCAAAGGAAACAACAACAGTATTCATTCCATTTAATCCTCAATTATTTATTATACATATATATAGCTGAGATTTTAGAGTCATCTTCGGTGTTAAACTAATTTGGTTTTAGTCTGCACATCAAAATACTTATGTCCTGAAGCAAAATCTTAAGGTCTGAAATAAGATGTGCAGGAGGGCTATTCGTATCCATCTTTATAAACAACATGTTTCATTGATTGTTCTTGGTTTTTTTAGCTCAAAGTACTTTTGTTTTTGACAACTATCTGTTACTATTGTCTCTGTAAAGATATAATAGAGTAATGTCCACCAGAGCAGATAATTAAGTCACTCTCCCTCTGTGTTAGCTTTGCACCTTTACCTGATGCTGCATAGTATCGCATGATACATGTCAATTTTATTGACGCAGCCCATAATAAGAAATAACTATTTTTTTTGTTACAATCTCTCCAACACACAGTATAACACCTGCTGTCTTTAGACCCTTAATTCAGACAAAAAAACACCACATCATTAAAGTGATATAGCAGACAGATACATGTTTCAAACCAAATAAAATGAATACTTGCCCATATTTATACATTATATTATCTTATTGTATGCACAGAAGGTTGCTTTAGTTTGACCCACTCTAAATTATCTGTACTATCAGCATGCTTTCAAGTTTTTAGATTATTGTGGAGGAGAGTTGTCTCATGAATAAATAAAAATTACTTGCACTTGGAATTTAAATGTGAAATAGAAATGTATAACCTGAGGCAAAATAAATATTGGCCCCACGATCTATACAGTATCTCAAACATTAATCTTCCATGCATAGAGACATATCAAAGTCTGAGTTGAACGACTTCTGTGTGCAGCACATTTATCTTCCTTTTGGTTCCAATTCCCCCCATAAAAGATTGAGAAAGGATTCCTTCTTTCTCACTTAAAGATGAAGCCGCAGAGGCAAACGGAAGAAAAGTACATAAACAGAGTCAGTTTGTTTTAAGGCATTCTTATAAACCTGTATTCTATATTAGCAGTAGGTTGTTGATCATCTTGAATGCCAAACAGAAATGTCATACTCTCCCTCCCTCGGCCTTTCCTCCACCCTCAATCTCAGTTTGCCCCACCCTTTAAACTTTTTCACCATACTGACACCGATTCTCTACACTTCCTAATTCCCTCACAGCCTCTCTCTCTCTCTCTCTCCCCCCCCCTCTCTCTCTCGCTCTCTCTCTCTCTCTCTCTCTCTCTCTCTCTCTCTCTCTCTCTCTCTTTCTCTCTCTCTCCCTCTCTCCCTCTCTCTCTCTCTCTCTCTAAGACACACACACACACACACACACACACACACACACACACACAAACACACACAAAGCTCTCATTCTTTCAGTTTGCGGCTTTTCTTTCAAAACCGAAAGCTTGCGAAGGAAAAAAAACGTACACCCCCACCCCTTCTCAGTGCAGCTGGGAAACTTCACCCCTACCATCTCATCTCTCTCTCTCTCTCGCTCTCGCTCTCACTCTCACTCACACACACACACACACACACACACACACGGTGCAGGGTCAGGGGGTCACAGGCCACCACGCCCTGACAGCCCCACAAGGGGTGGAGAGAAAAGGAAGAGGCGGGAAGGAAACCAGAGATTCTCAGTCCTTGCCCCACAAATTTACAGACAAGTAAACATGACTGAGGCAATTTTTTCCTCGGCTCTCAGTCTGCTTCCTTCAGTCCTGGTTTCCTACTCACTTTTCCTCCTCTCTCCATAACTCCAGGAAAAGTCGGAGAAAAGTTTTTTCCCCCCACAAGCAAATTGGTCGTATTTGGAAGAACGTCTGTGACCGCAAACTGTACATGTGTCCATCTAGCCAGAGAGTAGACATAGCCGGAGAACACACTGAGCCTTTCTAACACATTTGAGATGAGAAGGATGTGAACTGGAAGTGACCAATTTTCAAAATATGTGTATGATGGGTTTTTTTCCGGCAGGATGGCAAACAAGGAACCTCAAAAAGAAGCATGCAGAACAACAAACCAACTGCATATCTAACTGCCCAAAGAGAAATCACAGATGTTCTTCTTCCCCTCCAAACAAACCACTTTTTTTTCTTCTTTTTGAAGCATGAATTCCCGTCATACGCATGCTCCCCTCCCTTTCTGCCTCTCACTACATGCATCTCTCCCTTGTCCTCCCCCCCTTTCTTCTTCTTCCCGCCCCTCCTCCTCTCTTTTTTCTTGCTCATGTTTTCTTTTCTTTTTTTGCTATCATGGAATCGCCGCTTTCCACATGTGACTCACTTTTTCACCAGCCAAAGCCAGACAGGAAAAAAAAGTGAAATGCTTGTGTCTTCTCTCTGCCTCTCTGACTCTGTGTCCCTCTCAGTAGGTGAAGCAGCATTCCTTTATGGGGCTTTTATAACCTCCATAGGTCTCCCTCTTTCAGTGAGGTTGTTCGCTATTGAGACATGTGTCAGCCGGGCGACCTAGTTCCTGATTCAAGGAAAAATTGGGAGGCTAATTATTCATTCCCGCTGTTTGAGTTTTGCTTCTGAGAGCTGTTCCTAAGACAAACCCTGAAGGAATAAAAAGAAGGAGTAGGCCTTGATTGGCAACCGTACACCCCCACCTTTTATTTGCCAAGGAACTGAGCGTGCTCGCAGACATTCGCCACCCTAACATCACAGAAAGCAACCCCAAAAACAAGGGAGGAGAGAAAAAATAAAGCACAACAAAGCCTGAAAAGAGGAGGAGTAGCAGGAGGAGGGGGAGGATGGAGAGGGGGCTGGAAGAGGCGGGTGTCAGAGGAAAGAATGAATGCCAAGTAAAACTTGTTGACACAGAAAAGGGGATTGAGAATCATTTTAGATCAGGAATGGACTTTGTTTTTAATTAAAATAAGATTATCAGAAGAAGCTCTTCCAACATTTTCTCTATTTAAATAGTACCATCAAGGTTCAGCTGATTCAATAAAGGTTCAAACCTGAGATGTGCTTTTTATTTCATCAGTAAAGGGAAACATCTCAGTGCAACATGCAGTAAAATCATATTGCATCAATGGAAAAGGCCAGTTGTGATGAATATCTGCTTTGTACTTGTAAATGTTAAGTTGCTGTTCTCAACAATTTCCCTTTGAGACAACCCTAAGAAAAATACCTTTCCACAATCACAGGAGTATCTTTCACTTTCACTTACTCTCTCTTATTCACTTCCTGCATGCTTTATTTGACCCTAATTGACCCGCGTGGCCCTCGTCTTGTTAATCTTTAACGCCTTTCATTCATTTCCTATTCACCGCTTTATGACTACAAGGCATAACCTTAAAAGGCTTCCTAACGAAATCTGTGTGCAAATAAATTACCACTTTCACCCACATTATCAGGTTGGAAACACACTTCTCTGTCTGCTCACTGGCACCTGCTCTGTCTGACAGTATTCAGCGTGCATCCTGGGAGGATCGGTTCAACGTGTTTGCACACCCCTCATCATTTCTGCTGTGCATGCAGGGATCACATTGGCACAATGCTAAGCAGGCAGAGCAACGCTGTAGAGCTTTTGGAGCATCGCCTGTGACAATCTCATTTTGATTTTCTTCTTCGCTTGGTAATTTGCCATTGTATGGTATCATTATGATGATATCAGTAACACCGGTTGGTGGAGACGGAAGAAGACTAAAGGGGGGAAATAACAAAGAGAAGTAAAGGGGAGAGATGGGATCATAAAACACATCATAACTCCCAACTACTTCCCAGATGTTAAAGTTTTACATATTATGATGGCCCTGAGAATGTGTCAGCCCCAGTATAACCGTAAAGGTTAGGTTTCACAGTATACAGTATATTCAGCTGCTCACTGTCACCATCAAAATGATCAGTTGGTTACAGCTCACAGTAGAAGAGGTGGCACATTAGGATCACCGGTTTGAATCCTGGCTGAGATAATCAGGGAGGTGAAATGGACACCGGCCCCCATTCACTTAACAACTGCTGCTGAGATGCACTTCAGCAAAAACACTTAATCCGTCACTGATTCGAGGAGGGCCGTAAGTAGAAGATTGTGGCAGCACCGCACTGGATACGATAGTGCTTTCAGGTGGATAGGTGCAAGTATCTGTCGCCGTATGAGGAGGTTGCTATAAATTGCAGCTCTAAAGATTTGCACTAGAAAAAATTGAAATAAAAAATAGCACATTTAAGGTATAGTTTGACATTTCGGAACATGTATTCATTTGGTTTCTTAATGAGAGTCAAATGGGAAGATCAATTCCACTCACATTTGACACTACAACCAGCAGAGTTAGCTTGGCTTAAGTCTAGAGACAGAGGGAAACAGTGAGACTGGCTCTGGGTAATCCTTAAAACTCACTGATTGTGATGTTATATATATATATATATAGCCCGACCCATATTTGACTTTTGAGACTGGCACTGTTCAGATCTGATCGATATTTTTGAAGTTTAAAAAATCTGATGAAAATATATTTGCCAAAAGTTGTTTGTTTATACTTAAAACACACAACACTGATACATAGTGTTGATATGGATGCCCTGGATCTGTTATTATTAATCAATTGTGACCAAGATACAGACATTTCACAGTTGTCAGTGCTCTCTGATTGCCAAACTATATAATGGTGATGACACAGTTTCTAAATGACCCCCAAAGCTAGTGTGACATTTCTGTGCTGCAAGTTCTTGTTACTTATCTTCGTCGTGTTTGAGTTACAAATCTGGAATTAGTCAATATCGGCTGATACATAGGTCGGGCTCTAGTTATATCTCATTTGTTTATTTTTGCAGAAAATCTTAAGTGAAGACAAGTTTCACAGTTTCTTGACAGTGTGCAGGGACTTCCTGGAGTTTTGTCAAAACCGTTAGGTTGCCAGGCAACCAGCAGAGACAAGAAATAGTTCAGCACTCAACTCAACGTAAATCTTGTTTACACTTTAGAATGCGTCTTTCCCAAAATGTCAAACTATTCCTTTAGGGAGACAGACTTTGAAATGCTTTAATTGAAGAGGATGTACATGTTTAAATATGTGTCTTGAATTGAATACTGCATCATATCTGGTGTAGTGCTGAAGGTAGACTGGTAAAAAAAATTAAATACTCCTTTGAAGTTCCCATCTGCTGCATCTTTTCTTTTGTAATGTGGAATAGTAACATTTCTTTCTAAGTGACTGTGACAGTCCAGCCTCTTTTAAAACAGGTATGCAGTGTCAGGTGCACATAATTAGAACAAATCAAACACATCTCCGGTGTAAACAACAAACACTTTCTCAATATAATACATGAAATGCCCCACATGTCAGGAATTCATTCTGCTCCTGTGCACAGCAGAAGGTGTCCTGAATGAAACTTTAAGCTGCGCGCTCCAAGTGTAAAATGACATTGGTTTTGATCCAGTTTTGAATAATAAAAAGTCCCTTAAAATAAACAGGATATGGACAGGAACAATTATGTACGGCACATTACTAATGGAGCATCCTCGCAGGCAGATCCATAACAGTAATAACCTCAATCTAACCTGTATTTCTGAAGCAGGTGGCAAGTAGTGAAGAGGGTTTGTCTCCACAGGCCAGATTATGAGTTCACAGCCGGATGTGGACAGATGGAGGCAGAGGTTAGCCCTCCTTCCTGCGCTTTGCTACACATGCACACATTTGGCAAACCTTTTTTCACAGGACAATTACCTTGCGACCTCTGCCAGCCCACACACACACACACACACACACACACACACACACGGCCAATTACGGACACACACAAGGAATGATAACAGTCACAGTCAAGCCACACACACACACACACACACACACACATATATAGAAACCTGTCATGGAGTGTGTATACACACACTCCACAACCCCTCCAGCTCCACAAAATATGGCAACCAGCGCTGTTTATGAAGGACACAGCACCCAGCTGCAGCTTTCTAACACAGAAGACAGACAGACTGAGATGCTCCCATACATATTTGGCAGAGTTGTTTTGGTTTGGTTTTGTTTAAACCCAGTGCCTGAAGTCAAGTCCAATTCTCTCCCTCTCTCTCTGTTCTGTTAATTCCATTATCTGCGATTATTTTCTCATAAGCATTGCTGCTCTAATCCACTTGTTGGTCACATATCTTTGTTGTACCAGCCAACCGCTGAGCTGATAATAGATATGCATGACATAGGTTTTCAAATCAGTCCTATCTCGCTTGCTCTCATTTTGTCTGGTAACTGAGATGACAGCAGAAACACAATGAATGATTCTGAAAGTCACGTAAGATAATGTCAAAGAGTGATTTGCAGGTGAGAGATTTAGTAGTGTATCATCTCTCCTCTGCCTCGCATCCCCTTGCTTCTTAGTTAGTAATTCTTTTTTTGGTTCTTGAATTAAGTATGCACATAATTTCTCTGAAACAGTGTGGTTAAGACTCCCGTCTCTGGAACAACATTCACCCCCAGCTAGGATTGATTCCAGTCACAATCTTTTTCTGCTGGTTTTCCCCTACTTTGTATTCCTCTCAGCTTTACTACAGTTTCAAGAAAAAAAAGGAAAACTCAGGGTGGTGGAAGGCTGACTCTTGGT
The DNA here is from genome assembly GCA_016806645.1 of Ophiodon elongatus. NCBI lineage: Eukaryota > Metazoa > Chordata > Actinopteri > Perciformes > Hexagrammidae > Ophiodon > Ophiodon elongatus. The sequence continues at coordinate 1,259,194 of JACSYO010001905.1, forward strand.
TAAAAAAAAACATATAGATATTTCCACTGGGAGCCTTAGTATGCAGGCAACACTTCTTAAATCTTAAATCCCATGAAAAATAACACTCATTTCATGTAATATGGGTCTGATGCACATGATTAATATATTTCAGCAACCTCAAATGAAATGATTCTGATCATACAGCATAGATAAACACAGTGGAGTGTTAAGTGAATGGCTCTCTAACGCTTCCTCCTGCATTCACCTTGACCACACGCTGGTTTTGTGGCACACAGGAGTACCGCCTATGGTGTTATCAAAGTCATCGGCCCTTCATTTTTCTGCTGTAGATATTCCTAACTAGATAACGCTACACCCACACACTCCTTGGAAAATCCATTATCAATTATATTACTGTACTCTGGTCTCGTTGGAAGTTGAGCGTATTTTTGTGGACTGACAAACAAAACGGACATTTCCATTTTAGTGATCTCGCTGATGCTTTTCATTCAGTCATTTCAGATGAGTGCAACAGCAGAATTATTTGAAATTATTAAGTCACCAACCCACTGTAAGGGCTGCTGTACGGTTCAATGCATGCACAGCATATGTAACACTTATTACTGACTGAGCCTTCATTTATGATAAAGGGCTTCTGCAAATTGAATGAAAGCTTTGTTTGACGATTGTTTATTACACATTTTTGTACACTGGGAATGCAAAATAATAAAAAGTGCATATCAAATTGAGCTTCTAACCATTACAACAGTATATTTACTTCCTTTGAAACTAAAATCCTCAGAGAAGGACTGAACGAATCAATGGTAAGAGGTTTATCAAAACTAGACCATTTTGTAAGCAAGTAAAGACTGAGATATGACTCAGAAATAGGTTTTGAAGTTGTTATGGAGACGAGGTAATGACTCATGCTCATCTAACTCAGGTGGGAAAGCAAGTCCTCCACGAGGAGGAAAGGAGGCAGCAAGGCCACTGCAAGGAGAGGGATAAATAATTGGACAATTGTATCAGAACAGAGAGCGTGGACAGAAGTCCAGGTCATGGCCTGAAAGTACAGTACGAGTATTGTTTTTAAAGTCAGCACAGCAGGAGCAATGCGACAAGAGAAATGTAGGAACACCGAGCACAAGTCTGGCTGCAGCTGTATGAGATACAGGGACTCAAGAAAATGATATAATGTGGTTGTGGATAGTCTCATTTGGGACATATGTTTGGTTCAGATCATGGCTATGATGTTGGACTCACAGAGCAGTTTGTTATCCAAGTCACTGCAGTGTTTGTCAGTATTGACAGGAAGGTCTTGCATAAGTTTTGCCAAAGAAAAACAGCAGCACAGTCTTGTCAAGGTTGAACTAAAGGTGGTAGACAAGCGTCCGACTGGAGATGTCAGGGAGGCAGGAACAGATGAACACTGCTCGGCGGAGATGAAACTTTACCAGTCCCCATGTGTCACACTCCCAGATGTCAGAGGATAGAAAGTTAAAGGTAGAGTGTTGCTGGTCTCAGAGCAGCAGGAAATGCTATGTGATGTAAGGCGAGAGCCAAAGACTAGAGACTAGAAAGAGAAGAGGCGGAGGCCCAAGAGTGAACCCTGGGGAACTCCAGTGGAGGTGATGAGCACCGAAAACAGATCTCCTCTCTGCAGTCTAAGTTCAATAATTTGGAAATAATGGAAGTAATGAAGAAAATGCATTCTTGTTTTTTTTATTTACATTTAAATCTACATATGGTGCTTATTTATTTTAATTTTATAATGGAGTTACGTTAAATGGTGATCCCGGCACACCTCCAATACAACAGATTATACGAAAATGTCCAATACAGATAAAAGACAAATATTCAATGGATACCATAAAGTGACTCGTGAGAAAATCTAGGCAGTTATGAAAAATAGATCCTAGAATTCCTTTTAATATAATTGTACAGGATGTCATTGGCGGTGTAAAGATAGATTTCATCAATGGACACTTCATTCTAAGGAGTTCTTAGGAGTAGATCAGTTTAAAACCCTGACTTTTTGTCTACTTTGTGATATAGCAAGACACTTACTTGACTCTCTCAAGAAACAATCACTAAAACTACAGTGTTTACAATGCAAAACAAACTCAGATGCTTAATTGGAATACTTATGTATTCACTCAATTTACATGTGAGAAATCTAATTAAACAATTAATAAAAACAGAAAACCCTCATGTTAATCCCATATGACACCTTCATGGATTCCAAATGGTACATCTTATACCAGTACATCCTACCAGGCTTTTTTTGTTACTTTCAAATACAAACAAAAAACAAACCTAAATGTTGGCCACGTATGTACACCACACTATATTTGCATTAAAAAGAGGATGAATTACATCTGTACTTTGAAGGCTAAGTGAAAACAGCACAGGTGTAAATAAGAACATTAATGCCAGACCTTTGGTATAAGATGCTTTTGGCTCATTGCCACGGCTTACTGCTACATTTCCATAGAACAAAGCCATCATTAATGTTATTATTAATGTTGTAATGTAACAAGTCAAAATATCAACTGAGAAAAAGGCTTTCACACCTTCTTTGAAAAGATAATAACTAATGTGCCTCTTCCATACATGATAGTCATCATAGAAGCAAGATGGATGACATTAATGTGGTTTCAGTATTGCCGATATTGTCAATAATTCCATATATGCAGTTGCCATGTTAGTAGATACAAAGCCACAGAGCATGTGATGCTTCTGCTGGATAAGCAAGGCCCAGATTGCATGTACTACATGTATGTGTGTCTGTGCATGACAGCCTGCATACGTGTGTGTGTATGTGTGTACGTGTACGTCTGTATGTGTGTGTGTGTGTGTGTGTGTGTGTGTGTGTGTGTGTGTGTGTGTGTGTGTGTGTGTGTGTGTGTGTGTGTATTTATATTTATATTTATGACTCATGTCCAAAATATATATCACTTTGTGTCTGGCTGTGCTGGCAACATGCTGACGACTCAGCCAATTCAACGCATTAATCCTTTTTCCTCTCAAACTGTACTTAACCCACATACACTGCCATCTGATTTCAAGTCAGCAAGCCCCAGTGTGTCGAAACACTTATCACTGAACCAAAGACAATATCAGAGAGTGCTGGAATACAGTGAGAGAGGAGCAGAGAGGTGACACTAGATCATCGCTGCTCATACTGCTGGCACGATCTCAATGGAATCATTTATTTAGACTAGAACAGTTCTACATGGCTGTCACACTGTAGGATTCATGGCTTCTCCATCACGACAGCCACCATAATCATACGATTTTTGATTAGATTTGATTGTGGTTATTTCCTCTACTAGCAGCAGCGTTTGTGATGAAATCAGATTAACTCAGGGGAGTCAGCCAAAGATCAAATTGCTCACTTGGTGCCAATGAAAAGCGGATAGTTTGCAGGACTTCCAGAGCAGCAGAGGTCTTTGTCTCTATAACGATGAGCTTTTAGTAATGGCCAGCAGCTGCCAAGCTATAGAAAATATAAAGAGGTGAAGCACTTGTCAAACTGTGCAACCATATTACTATGTTTGCTTAAATAATAACCAAAAAAAACATATATCTGCATCTCATGTTCTTATTTTCGAGCAGCATTGATAGTGTAGTATCTAGGAACCTGCTTAACTGTGCAGCCCCGTGAAACGGAAGTTAGAGCATCTTTAGATTTTGTACTGTAACGTATTCCCCATTGAAACAGAATATTTGACCGATGCATTTTGGATTTCCAACACTATCTCAATAAATGCCCTATAAAGGTCACAGTATATGTCTGAATAGCTTTTGTTTGACATTTTAAGAGTTATCAGATACAGAACAAGATAAACTCTGTATCATTTCTCAATAAAGTCATAATCCATAGTTTCTGTGAAGGCTTTACTCCGTGTGTTCCCTGTCAGCAGGTTTATTTCTCCTCTCAAATTCTATTCAGATTATTTCTAAATGGACCTCACATCCCTCTGCCCCCCCCCCCTCTCTCTTCCACATGAACTAAATTTACCCCTAATCCCACCTGTTGGAGTGCAGCCGGTGTGTAAATGTGAGACTCCTCTCAGTTTCACAGGTCACAACACTGTTTATATTATTTATATCTGTCTAATCGCCGCTGGCGGGTATACTGAAAACTAATGAATGCACTTTAAATATAATGAGGTTGTATTTTTCTACAATTTTAAACAGCATGAGGGGACTTTATTGAGCTGGTGTATTTTTTTTAATGTGCGTTATGATTATCAGAATTAGCAATTAAAGCTGCTTGTTTTTTAAGCTGACTGTAAAATTGTATTGTATGTCAAATTGTATTGTTGTGTAAGGGATGTTAGGCAACACCCTCTTCTTTACCGTTACATGGCAGATACACCTCTGAAAATCCCCCCATTCACTGCTCAGCTGGCAGACAACAACGCATTTCAAACATGCCAATTTACACTGCCTTAATATGTTTTATTTGACTCAAAACATGGTTAACCTGCTGATCATTCACACTAAATGTGCCTGACAAGCTGACAGCTTTAGCTGTTCAGTCAAATTTGTGTAAATCAGCATTTCTGAATGGATGCTAAGAATAAAAACACAACCATTTTTTATATGAATCTGATATATATTAGCAATAACAGTTGTGACCTGGCTTCTCCTCTTCATTTGATCAACAAACAACAATGAAAATCACCTCATTCTGATTTTTAGATTCTATATATTGCAGACTGGGAACAAGATTGGGGAAGGAAGACAGTACTTCTTGTTTTAAAGAGGAGGAGGAGAAAGTGAAACTGAATACTTTACATTGTGGTGAGTCGACTACTGTATTTAACAAGCATCTTGAAGTGACTGCCCAATGTAAACTCAATTTTTAGGCAAAACTGAAGAGCAACTAGTGGTGGGAAAAGTACTCAGACTCTGTAAAAGTGACAATACAACAGTGTAAAAAAAAACACTATTGCGTTTAAGTGAAAGTCCTGCATTTAAATTAAAACAATTATTTGAATTAAACTACTTGAGATCTAAAATGTGACACGGAGCCGTAAGACATTGCTTTTTGGTCGAAGAACCACTAGTTTTAGCTTTAATAGCATATTGTATTTTGTAAGACTACAATGCGACTTTAAGTAAAATTGTCAAATAACTGTAGTGGACTAAAAAAATACCATATTTCTCTCTGAAATATAGGTAGAAGTAGAAGTGAAAGTTGCATAAAATGTTATTCCTATAATGTTCAACAAGTACCTCAAAATTGTACAGGACAAGTACCATGTCTGAATACCATGATATTACTTGAACTGAACCTTTTGTCAAAATAGTAGAAAAATAATTGCGCATATTTTTTTTTTGTGATGTAAAAACGGTTTTCCACATTATGCCAACGCTGCATCTCAAACTGAAGATTGAAGCTCTAATATTGCATGTCTGCTTTCATACACCGAATCTAAGGTTACTTAGCTTACGTCAATAGATGTTTTTCATGTAACGACCAAAGGGGGAAGTCAAAGGAGGAACAGACTGACACAGGGGAGAGAGAAGAGAGGAAGAAGTCAAGGCGACATGAAGGAGCAAAATCTAATACATAAAACATTCCCACAGCACGTAGAAATTCAGGTGTGTAGCTCTTTAAGACTCATTAAAACACAGATAGTCCCTGTGTTACAACTGATTCTAATTTGGAGGAAATCCAGCTTTAATTAACAATTATCAACTTGTTCTCACACCCCAAGTGCTATTTTCACGTCTTAATAGGGACTGTACAGGGAAACCTCTGAGATTTTACATTAGAAGTAAAGAAGGCTTATCATCATAGTTGTATGCAGCGTGTGTGTGCGTGTGTGTGTGTGTGTGTGTGTGCATTTGATAGCGATCCTCCTGAAGAGTCCCTCCACACTAACATAGGCTCTCCATAGCAGCCCAGTATGATGTTAAATTAGTGGTAATAGACTTTGAATTCAAAGACTTGAATGTCTATTAGTCATATTTTGAGATTCATCAGTCTCACAACATTCAGCCATTTTTCAAACCAAAAATGTCAAACAAGCGTCTCAATAGGGAAGTTAACTGCATATTTTGGGGGTTTGAACAGGTGATCTGGCAAAACAAGACATCTGATGACATCAACTTAAACTCAAGGAGATTGTTGAAGAAATTTTTTCACAATTTTCTAATATTTTATAAATCGATTCATCGATAAAGTAATCAGCAAATTTTGAAAACACATGAGAAAACCACCAGCAGTGACAAAGACAAAATGTCAAAATATACAAAAGTCAGAGCATTCAAATTGAATTGTTTCTTCTTCTAAATTATACTCCAGCAAAATAATTTGACTTGATTTCCATTCATATCTTATTTTTCTGTGTAAATGTATTAAATTGAGCATTAGCAGAGTACATCTCCACGATCTGCATAGATATAGCAACAAATCCTTCAGACTGACACATCTTCAACCCTGAATTATCAATAGCTATAAAATATAATGAGATAAACAGAGATTATTATTAACTTCATTAGATCTCAATGTGCTACTCAAAGGGAGTTCTATTTGACAGTTTAGGCTGCCAGCTGTGACAGTCTACAAATTGGTGAGGTAATGCAAAAAACTCATACTGCTACATACTTGTTATGTGGCTTCTTGTGATACATTTTTGGCTCTGGATGCCCAATTCCTGCCACTCTGTGCTCATCACACTGACTGTGTGTGTGTGTGTTTCGTGATCGCTATCATCCTCTGTGGTTCTTTTAAGATCAGTGAGCATTACAGAGTAAAATGATCAAAAAGGACATTTCATATCAGAGTCGGATGACGTTTGCTATTTATTACAAGATTAGAGACATAGTTCGGATGTTTGGCAGTTTTGGGGAAGCAAAGAAATAAGTTATCCTAGCGTCTGTTATTGATGCAAAGAAAACTCAATTGAAATGTACACCGTATCTTTCTCTATTAGACATCCTGGTGCAGTCTGAGTAACGGGCTCTCCCCAACAGCAGTAAGAACATCTGTCAAATATCTGCTGCAGTGCCTGTGAGGCCTTTTCACATCAAGTCAGCTTTAAGAAGTAAGGACTGAAATTCTCACTATTGCTTCAACCTCTCCATCCAATATTCCTGCTTTTTTTTCCCCCTGACTGTTGTTCTGTTAAACCAAACCCAATATAATCCCTCTCCTGTTTCCTCCTCTCCCTGTCTTCCAGAGGCTTAGTCAATATGTTAGACTTCGACACACGTGCGCAGTGAGATAATGAAAATGTTTCTATAAATAGGGACAATAGTGCTGACAGTAGCACTCTCTCAAGTGAGATATCTCAGTGTAATTTTCACTAACACATCCCCACACACACACACACACACACACACAGTAAATAGTGGTGAGGAAAACCTCCTCCTATTGCTGTGTGCTTCATCATAGTGATAGTCCTGAAGCAGCATATAAACACTTGAGTTGCAAAGCAAACACAATTCAGATATGTGCTATATGCGGCTCAAATATAGGACTAGATCAATGCCCCCTACACATCTTAAACAAACAGCACGCAGCCTGAATATGCAGCAGACTAAACAGCTTGAATCTACATAATACTGAACGCTGCTCTGTGTTAGACAATACAGCTCCTGTACAACATGCAGGCGCTTTGTTATACTGTAAAACACCACATTTATTTGCCACTCATGTTGTACATCTACACACAACACATATTTCACTACTTCAGTCAGTTTTGCATACAACCTGCTGAAACTGCCGGGCGACTGTATTCCATCTAATCACGCAGTCTATATAATCCAACGCAACATAGTAAAAAGCAACCATAAAATTAAACAGTCGGCACAAGCCTCTAACCTAAACTTTCAGGTCGTAAACAGAAGCTGAAGAGAAGGCCGACGGGATGAGAAATAGCTGAGATGGATGGAAGAAAGAAGCTCTTTTCATTTTCTTTCTCACCTTCCAGCTCGTGATGAATGACATCGGAGAGGTTGGGCTCTTCGCCCCACCAGAAGATCCACAGCTCCTTGGCGTCGGGCTTGATTTTGCGTCGCCACACGCACAGCAGGTTGGCCTGCACGCAGCGCATGAAGCTGCGCAGAACCGGGTCGTCCTGGGCCGGGGCCGAGATCACCGGCCCGTACTCCCCGCTGCCACGGAAGCTGTAGCAACGCCATTTAATGCCCGTCAGCTCCGCCTGCGGGGAGGAGGAGAGAGAGAAAGGGTTAACGCTGTGAACGGTCCATTTAACAACCTTAAAATATTGTACGGCATTGTTTGTATTCGCAGTGACTAATAAAAGTCACTTCAATGTCTTTACTCCAATCGTGGTAAAGTGTAATGGCAATGTTGGAACAATTAGTTGATTCATTGATAATAAGCAATCATTTGGATACTCTATGAATCATTTAAGTAATCTTTCAAGCAGAAAAACCTAATATTCTCTCATTCAAGCCTCTCCAATGTACTGCCTTTCTTTGTTTTATATAATTGTACATTTAATATCTTTTGGTTTTGTACTGATGGTCTAATATGCAAGTCGTCATCTTGGGCATTTGTCTATATTTTGTGACATCTTACAAACCAAACAATTAATTGATCAACCAAGAAAATAATCAGTACATTTTCATACTGACATTTCATACTGAATTAGTCGCAACCATAAATGCCATATATAATTGTAATTAATTATTGTTAATCAAGAACTTCAAGAAGCATGTTTACATTTCACTATCTAACATTTCACCTCCAGTAGATGGGAAAAAAACAACCATTATGCATAAATCCATTAAGCGATAGCAGCCTTATTAGTGCCGTGTTAACCTTGAAGTACTGCACTTCAGTAAACATAGATTTCTCTCACATGAAAGAGAGCAGCAGACAATGCTGATTCAATCAATAGCTGCGCTGACTCTGTCCAATTACGTTATATTTTCACTGCCTCCCTGTTTACACGGCTATGATCCTTGTGTAAATGTTTCAACATATTTAACATCTCCCTGTTGTGCCGTTATTTAACTGAAACCTTCACTAGCTGCTGCTGATGCTGTAAAGATACGATAAAGTGTGTGTGTGGAGAGGAGAGGCGGAGAGTGACGGCGAGACATAAAAGGTGGCCTTGAGTGAAATGCAGGGAATTAACTACAACAGGAGGGAAAGCATCGAAATGTAGACGGGAGCTACAGAGAGTGAGACGTGAGGAGAGGACGAAAGGTTGGGGTCAGTGATTGGAGCCTGGCCCAACAACTGACATCTTCTCCATTTAATCTAATGGGATGAGAGGCGTTTGTGTTGACTGTTGCAGACTTGGAGGCATGGAGGCTCTCCGCCATGACACATTTAGTGATGAGACAAACTTCTACTTCCATGATTTTACGTTTCGTAAATGAGCATACATATGCAAAACAAGCAAAAACACACACACGCGCACACGTCAGTACCCCTGTGATGCTCATGTGTGCTTTGGAAACTCTTTTTCATGTTTGTTTGTGTCCTTGTGTTTGTATTTCTGCATGAATGAGTCGAGCGCACAAAAGGCATTGTTGAACAGGACAGAGATTTGGCAGGCAGGGGGGAAATCTCTCGGTGCGTTGCGCTGCCCTCCTCTCCTGTGTTCACCCAGCTGTGAGGATCATGTTTGGCACACTGGCTCGGGCGCCAAGACACCCAAGACAGACGGAGAGACAAAAAATACTGACCCATTTTTCACACAGGTACAGGTAGAAGGGAGCAGCTCAAAGATAATCAAAGCCTGCAAGTGTCTCTGAGTGGGTGAAGAAAAGGAGGCTCCGCAGCTTTGATGGCCGTAGAGAGAGAGAGAGAGAGAGAGAGAGAGAGAGAGAGAGAGCAACTACGCTTGTTTGTGTTTTCAGTGTTTGTACGCAAGGCTCGCAGGGTTATGCCCGAATCAAGAATCTAGCCCGAAACCATGCTTTTGAAGAAGCCTGTGCATGTACTAAAAAACGCACACCACAGCATCTTATAAGTGAGTGTACGTCAAGGTATGCACATGACCCCCAGGAACACCCTCCTGACTGCAGAATGCACCAATAATTACAAGCATGTCCCTCCTGTAATGACAGTGTGTGTAATGGGAGATATAAACATTGGCGCTGTGATAAGCCAAGCCCTAAAATTAGCCATGACAAGGTCAAGGATGCTGCTTCTCCCAAAGCAAAGAGGAAGACATCTGCTTGCACTGCCTCGTCACTCCCAGTCAATGTCAAAAGTTCCTCCGCTGTTTGACACAGCTGTCTGCTGCTACTGAATCAGGAGCGGGAGACGAGGAGGCGAGGAGAAGTGAAATGTCAAAAAAAATAGATTCACAATAAAGGCGTACCAGTTGCTGGTTTTATAAGGCAACACATGCTCTCTGCTGAATTGGTTGTTAAAGATCCCCTCTGGACATGTTTTTAAAAATACACTGCTTGGTTTCATCAGCTCGATGAGGCTGTAGTCGGGCACATTGATGCTCTCAGCTAAACGCTAACATGAGCATGCCGACATGCTCACAATAACAATGCTGCTGTATAGCAGCTGTAATGTTTACAACACGTTAGCCAATTAACACAAAACACATAGTGCAGCTAAGGCTGATGGGAATGTCATTGAATTTGCAGGTATTTCGTCATACACATCGAGGTTTTGGACAAATTGAAATTCCGGCCAGATGACGCCACTATTAAGAGAGCACCAGTGTTATTACATTTCATCCTGAGATTGACACCAAATGGGCACCAAATTTCATGACAATCCATCCACTAATGCCACCAATGGGCAAGAGAAAAAGTCAGGGCATCAACAAAGTCAGTAGGGTGCATCTTCTGGGGACCATAAATGTCTGTACACAATTTTACAGCAATTATAAAAGTGTTTAACTGCTTGACTATTGTGTCTCCTACTTCTTGCAATGAAAAGCAATGAAAAGTCCATTCTCATTGTGTGTGTGTGTGTGTGTGTGTGTGTGTGTGTGTGTGTGTGTGTGTGTGTGTGTGTGTGTGTACACTGCTGCATTGTATGGTACATACCAAATCAATATCAAACTAACTGTAATGTCAGAGATGTGAGGTGAGCACAGAGAACCTGATATCAGCCTTCTAGTGTCACACTGCACATACATAATTCCTCACAGTGAAGGTCAAACATTCAAGTGCAGCAACTATAACTAAAACACATTTTTGAGTGGGGGATGGCTTTAAGGCAAACCCTGTTCACTTTCTAGTGCAGAAACATGGCCCGAGGTCTATTATTCCTCCAATAACAAGTTGTATTTTCCAGTGACGTATTGTGCTAAATGGCCACAGGCCGCACTCTGTCTTTCAAACACAGGTGCCGTGTATTTGTTGGCCATGTGTAAAGCACTAACCGAACACCCCGCTGAACTCCTGGGGAGGATTAGCTGTGGCACAGTCGTAGGAAGAGGAGCAGAGCTACAGTCACATGCTCCCAGGCAGATCCAAACACATGCCTGCACACAAACACTAACACACACACAGGCACGCACACACACACACGTCACGCACAGCAGCTGTGATGATGCGCAGACCAGAAGTGCTCAAAGACACTGACATGCATCAGGAGGCAAACAGATTTTCCGGCTGATGTCCAGTTATTTGTCATTGATGACAGATGAAATCTGCCTACATGCAACCACATGTATGGAGACTGTGGCGTCGCAGTGATATCAGCGCTAAAAAAAACCCAGCTAATTCTTAGATTTGTATGAATAAATTATCACTTGTAACACATGAGAGAAAGCCACAAAAAAAAAAAAAAAACTGTCAAGCGTGTCCTTATTATCTCTGCAACTTTGGTGACAGTTCCTGTCCCACAAATAAAAATAAGCTTTAATATTTGTTTTTAGTTCCTTCAATATTATTCATGAAAGAAGCAGGGGGTGAATGTTGCAGAGTTGCTGCTTAGATTATTTAGATGTAATACATTTTGTGTGCAAGTGTCTGCCAATCGGACGATATAGTATACAAAGCACTGGCCTTATAAGTAGTGTTTTACGTAGGAAATGCAGCAATATTTTAATAGCATAATGGAGAGGGTTAGGCAACTGTGATTATACTCTCACTAATCTATTTCTGTGTCACGTGCGGTGGTTATGATTGTGGCGTGACAGTATTGACAGTGACTATATGTACGTTTAACTTGCAGACAAAAAAGGAGAGCAAATGTGTGCCCCAAAGTAGCAAATTCCTCACAATCCTTCAAAGCGTGAAAGAGCAAATCAACGATTATTCTAGGCAGAGGTCCCCGTCTCTTTTAAAAGCTACCACAGAGGTAAAAAGGGGAAGAGGTCAAGGAAAAAGAAGGCGGATTTTGTTTCACTGTCAATAAAGCCGGCACTTCTCCAAGCCTCTTGTACTGTTGGTTAGCTGGTTCAATTTCTGATTGAGTGCAGGACCAAAAACAAGAGCTTTTCCTCCCTTTGCTAAGACGGACCAAAGCTTTGACCTCACTCTCACCTCCATTATCTTTCTTGTCTCCACTCTCCCTCTCATCTCTCACCACTCTCTCACTGTCACGGATGCCTTTTGAATACACCCAGGAGTATCTCACGCTCTCCCCCCCCCCCTCGACTTTGTGTTATTCCTCTCTTTATGTCCTTTTGTCAAGTAAACAGAGAAAATGTAACAGCCAACCTTATGTTTCCTGAATATGTTTTGTGTTAGCACAGAGGAGGTGGAAATTTGTGCTCTATTTGTAGTATTCTATTAAAACCCCTTTTTTCCATTTCTGGCAGTAAGGCGGATTCTCTAAGACTTTAAAAGCTTTTATATTCTTTGATGGTTGATTTCAAATAGGAACCTAAAGTTAAAACCAGAGAGTGAAAAATAATTTCCTGTATATAAGGTGAACTCAGCGCCAGCTTGGAAAAAACATAATCTGTATTCCAACCAGAGGTCAACCTCAGTGCAACAGACATGTGCTTGTAATCAAGAGGAAATATGGAAGTCAGAGCTTTAATCTTTGGCATACAATGCTCAAACAGAAACCACTGTAGAAACCATGTGACTTCAACAGAAAAGAGAATCTAAAAGGTTTGTCATACTGCAGGTCTAAAAGACTGTACGCTGCATATTGTTTAAAGCGTAGTGGCTTGACAATGCAGAGGAAACCGACGCTACTTAGATAGCAACGCTGAGAGGAAAACACACTTGACATGCACTTTGCATGAATGCTCCTGCAGACTGAAAATATTTTCCCTCCTCCTGTTCTTTCTCAAAAAAAAAAACCTTGTGGGACCTTTTGAACAGACCTCCTAAACTTCCCAACGTGCAGCTGAATGTATGTTTGTGTTGGACTGCTTCCACGCAGACAAGGCCCAGCAGCTGCCTGGGACAGAGACAGGCATGTAATGACAGCACATCTAAACATGACTCTGTACTCGTAGAGCGCTTCCTTTCACTTTTAAGACAAATTACTTTGCGATAATACCGCCATAAATACGTGAAGCTGACTAAAGGGGAAATCACAGATAATGTTTACAGAAGACGTTAAGAAAAAAAACAAAAAAATGTATTTAATCTGGTTATATGCAGATGTTTGAGCTTTAATACGGACAGTTTTCCTTCAGAATTGCAGCTTATGTGAACATTTTCATCCAAGTGGAGCCTAGCGAGTCTAGTGCCATATCAAAGCTGACAGAGAGCGTATGAGAACGCCATCTAGGAGAGATGCCGCTTGTGTAGGAATCTCACACCGGCGTAAGAGCCTCGCAGTATGATAGCCTGACAAAGGAGGCACTTTAGGCAATTGAGAGACAGCTTGTATCAGCAGTTTTACCTACTCTGTCACAAGTGAAACACTTATTCTGTCAGAGTGGCATAGCTTTCTCATCAACGTCAAATCAGTTTAGACGCTTGACAAGCTGCCAATATTTGGGGTGGGTTTTTGTGCTGCCAGCTGAGAGTCTTTCGATAAGACTCGTGGTCTTTATCAGACACATGCAACACTATCCATCTCTCTTTCGTTCGACGTCAAAGAACGAGGTATAATTGAGTTGCTTCTGAACAGACACTGTGAGAGAATTGACCCAATACCACTTATTTGAAGTTTCAGCAGAAACACTTTTGTTTAAAGTTACGATCCTTAAAATATTCATAAAATCAAATGGATTTTGTTGATACTATTTATGGTCCGCTTTTTTTCAACAAAGTAATTTACATTTTGTATTTACCTCTCTTAAAAGTGGTTTTCATTGTTAGTGGCGGGGTCCGCCATTTCCACGCTCAATTCAAATTGCCTTCCAACACCCAAGAAACAGTACACAGAAAATATTAGTCATCCAGCATTGATTTTTGCAATTGTATTTAATTGATATCAGCCTCACTGTTTATTGTTCACGCTCTCTCTCTCTCTCTCAAAGGGAAGCTTTTATTGTGAAGCAGGAAAATGAAATGGGTTAGTGCTGACCACAAAATAAACACATCAACTAAACAAGACAAGTGTCATTTTGGACAATTTTTAACAACAGACTAGTTTTAAATAACCAACCAACTGTGTAGAAAATGTCTCACACTGTTCACTGCATGACATCTGATGGTGGTTGCTCACAGCGTGATGGAAAAGACAAGACATTGACTGACTTCTTTATTAAAGCAAAATGAGTTTGTTTGGCTGCACTGTAAACAGACACAACAGATTGCTCTTCTGTTATATTCCTGATAGCTGCTCAAAGAGCTTTCTGTAGGATTAAACCACACCTGTTGTTACCACAAGACACCGCCAACCAGGACTGAAATATTAAGGATTTTAACAACTTTTCTTGAACGCATCAGAGCTGGCTGATTTAATGAAAAAACAAGTGGGGAAAAACAAGTATGAACAGAGACACTGAAGGTGGCTGTGTTGCTAAGTCAGCAGTGAGAAGTCACCAGTTAGAAGAGCCAGTGGCAGAAATCAGAACAGGCAACGACTCCCCATTCATCAATTAACCCGTTGAAATCAAATTAACCCACAAGGAATCGTGCTCCCCTCTGGCATTTTCCACCACAAATGAAGAGCGATGCACATTGCTGCACTTGTTCGGGAGCGAGAGCAAACAAAAGCACCAAACAGGTGTAGTAGAAAGAAGGCCTCTGGGGCTGCAGCCACTAAACAGATGCTTTTCCTCTGCCTTCTGCCGCCACCTTTTCAAGTCCCTACAAAACAAGGCACCGTCATTTGATCTGTGTTCTGCTGTAGCATCCAGCCCTGGGAGGTGAGCAAGCCAAGCGACCTAATTAGAGCAGCGCGAGTCCCCGGGGCTGAGTGACGGATAGACCTGCCAATCACGCCGCAGAAAGCCTCCATCAAGCCATGACTTCTCACCTGACACAAAGAGAGGCGGGAGGCGACAGCGGCGGAAGACCAATGAGGACAGCGAGACGCTGTGTACAGTGCACTGCAGCATCTGAAAGAGCTGACAAGATCCCCAGCCGTTTGGCAAATAAAACAACACAAAGCTGCAGCGTCAGGCTGCTTTTAAAGCGTTATGGGACAGGCTAAAGCAGTGGCCCTGCTTAGCCTAAATTATTAACGTGCAAATAAATAAACCAGTCTCTGCTTTACTAGTGTCTCTGGTGTAACTTAATCAACCGTGACAAGCCACGGGGAGCTAGAAATGAGCGAAAGACACAAAGAAAGAAAAACGGAGAATCATGAAGAAGGAAAAACACAAACCGGAGAGAAAAAGTAAAAACAGTTGCTAGGCAACATATAACATCTATAGGAATTCAGCAAGGTATTCAATTTTAGAGATTTCTGTCTCCAGGGTTACAGTGGAAATATAATATTTCAAGCACTTCTGTGGTTACTTTACTCTTAAAAATCACAAAGGAGCGTACTGAACCTCTCAGGATGTTGTCTTTCCTGAGTACAACTACACCTTCATTTGTTCCCTTACAGCTGGAATTTATAAAGTCAAATTTGGCTGAAGATATTATCGAGCACGTCATACATACGTCAGGAAAGCCCTGGGATTACCAGAAGCAAAGATATGAACATTGCGGTATAGGATTATTCACTGGCTTTCTTTAGTGAGAGAATAAGAGAATTCAATGCAGTAATTGTACAATTAGCACTGCATGGAGGCTTCTGAAATGCCTACAAGTAGTTAATAGTCTGATTGTTCCTGAAATTGGGCAAATGGAGCATAAGCGGTATGAAAAATATCTAATTTGGCTTGTAATTTCCTCCATTGATTTTTTCCACAGGGATGCCATTTCAGATAAAATGACAGCCCTGCATAAATCAGCATGACTTCTCCCTGTTTCATTACACACCAGATAAACAAAATATAAAAGGAGAAAAACTGGAAAGCAGTAATGCCTCTGTCTGCATGCATGTGCGTGTGCGCGTGCGTGTGTGTAGACGTCAGCAAGCCATTAACTTCAGCGTAGGTCACAACTGAACAGGTTTCAACCTGCAACTCACCTGGCTGCTGTCTCTAATCTGTTTGCTTACTAAGTGAGAGTGGGAGCCAATCAGAGCTTCAACACCAAAAGTCCACTGCACTTCTGCTAACATGGTCCACACACACACACACACACACACACACACACACACACACACACACACACACACACACACACACACACACACACACACACACACACACACACAATGTAATGCCACTCAAGTCCTCCTTCCCTGTCTATTCACTCTTTACGACAGATACAATGCGACCAGGTCATGTTCATATGTTTGCCACCACCACTTTGCCTAAACACTTAACTCTACGGCTCCATGCTCACTCAGTCATGCCTGTTAAACACTCCATCAAACCCTTTGTTGTCTCACTTCTATGCTGCAAAGGCTATTTATTCTATGAGGCAAGCCAGGACTGAAATTGAGCTGTACAAATTTTTCATTAGCATCTGAAAAATCATGGGTGTTTGCCTAATTCAAGATGAGAGAGAGCGCCGTTTGGCAGGACAGGGAGAATCAATGCGCCACAAACGGCTGTGAATCAACAGTCTACACATAATGTGTTTGTTCTCATCAAGTACCGGTCTGATTGGTCGCAGATAATCTCTCAATGGAACATGAACACATGATAATTAGAATTTGCGACAGCACTGCAGCCAACATTAATGTTTTCTCTCTCCCTTGTTTTGCAGCTCTAAAAAGACCCCCTTTAACCTAAGTGTGCTTTAACTGCAATTGAATCCCAGCCAACCATGTTATTGGCAAAGCTGTCTGGCTTGCAGAAAATATTTGCCCAGTTACAAGCAGGTCAGTATCTTCCTTTAAATAAATTCTCTTTGTCAAGGTGTCTGCAGTCAGGTGAAGAGATTGCAAACAGATCATGTGACGGCACCGAGAGCAGCAGCAGCAGCAGCATCAAACACAAGCTTTATTCGTTTCTGGAATTTATTTACCAATCAGACAACAGGCATCAGACTTTGAGGTCACATCAGAGGCAGCGTAGCTGCAGCAACATACATCCAGAATGTACCAGTTTGGAGAAAAGTGGTGTTAAGTGGTGGGAAGAAACACCAGCGTTTAGGAGATGAAATGTGTCTCGCTGCATGAGACGGAACGATATTCAGCAGTGGTGAAACATATTTACTCCAGTATTTAAGAACAATTTTGATGTACTGAACAATATTTACTCAATTTTATGCTGCTTTAATACCTCAAGAGGAACATTTTATAACCAATATTGCACTGCATTTTTTTAAGAGCTGTAATTCACAGATACTTTTCTTTACGTCCATCATTGAGTTCTAAAAATCGTAGTTTCTTAAAACAAGTTCATTCATTTTTGGTGATAATACTTATTCACGTTCAAGTTTTTAAGTGGAGGACTTGTGATGAAGTGTTTGTACCATGTGGCTTTGTTACTTTTATTTGTTTTAAAGATCTACTTCTTCCACCACAGAAATTCAGCATGAACAACACAGCAGCAGCAACACTGTGACCGTGATGTGTTTAAGTTATGAATATCTAGCAGCCTATCAGTGCATATGACAGCTAAATAGCTGACTTTCCAACAATCACAAGCACTTGGTGGCACCAGCTACTGCCCATTCCTACCGATCCTCCTTTCCCACTCTGCCTTCTGTCGCCCTGCACACATGCAGGAACACCAGCGGCCGCTAAGAATAGATCACAGCTGGCACTGCAGGGCTTACATATTTCACACTCAAGCCACCGTGCTCCAAAATACTCCTGCCCATCCCGTCCCATTTCCAGCTCCAGCACCAGCGGTGGTTCCCTCCCTCCCTGTCCTGCCTTTGAACCGTTCTTCACCTCTGTGGCGGAGCCCTGACAGGCCTACTGCTCAGATAAGATCCATGACTACACTCTGGAAGAATTAAATAGAAAAGAGATGTGTAGTAAAAAAACAGAGACACAAGTGAGCAATCCTTGTTCACAAATCATTCGGTTATGGCAGCGAACTATTGGAGGGAGCCCGTGTGTCCGTGTCTGAACTACAGAATGTTCACACAGGTGGGCCGCTGCCGGGCTGAGTCCTGTTGCGATGACAAGGGATTCCCACCGCAGTGACAGGGGCAGATTAGTGGGCGGCGCCACAAACAGTCCCAAGGTGAAGCCAGTGCTAGCTGTCAGAATTGCAAGCGAGCGGAGCCAAAAGCACAGGTTGGGCGTAGGGGGTGGAGCATTGGGTGAGGAGCAACCAGATGGAGCTGCTCCATAGGGCACGCAGCAGAAGACTGGGGGTGATGCTTCGGAAAAGCTGGACCGATCCTCTCCTCGTGTGAGGGGACGCTGGCACGGCTTTCATGTCGTGCTCAGATATCTCAATATGAACTGCACAGACAGTTCCTGCCTTAAAGATACCATGTGTAATAATTGACATGTATCTTTGTATTGTGTGAACAGATTGCAGCGAAACTTAAAAAAAAAAACTGAGACCCTCCCCGACTTTTGCCGGGGGGAAATCCAAAGCATGTGACGTTTATGTGCGCGTCCAAGTACTTTGTCTTTCTTCAGTTCCCCTACAGCGCCAACAGTGCGTCTTGAGTGGATAATGTCAGCTAATTAATCCACCCATCCGGGGCTGATCCGGCTGGTAAATTGGTTTGCTAATGTTACAAAGCAACTAATGCCAGATCCATGTAACATAGCTAAGTTACAGCAAGCTGGCTAGCAGCAACCCACTTCATATCATGGAGCCTGTAGTCTAAATTAAATATAGGAACATTACAGATACTGTGTTCGGGCACTTTAACCTTATTATGTTTTTGGTTTTTTTTAATGAAAGATTTGAACAAATTCTTTGGGAAATTTCACCCCCAAACAGTTGTTGACAATAACAAAAATATAGAATATCATCTGCCTTATCTTTTCCATTAAAACAAGGCTAATTGCAAAGCATTTTTATTGAAAAAATAAATCCCAATTGAAATGCTTGTGTTCAGCCTGACAGATAGTGAATACAAAAAAATCAAATCATGATATTTGGGCAAATACACATGGCAATAACATAAAAAAATATTTTAAATGGTCTATTAAAAGTCTTCAATTAAAGTATTTTGACATTTAGACATTTCACAGTTGATGAATAAACTATACTGGGGAAAGAAATGTCATGGCAACAATCATTCTAAATTACTTCTTATTTCTGTTTTGCAGTGTCTTGTTATCAACTTATCAACATTTGCCCTGATATCAATATATCTGCAATATAGCCAATATATCAGCCAGAATTAAATGTAGGCAGGGTCTATTTTAAGATTTGAGAACTTTGGCTTCTTTTGTTGTGATTTCTCAAAGTGAGATGTTGAAAATAACATTGTTTTGGTTTCCATACCAACACTCAGGGATCAGCTAAAACAATACCCAGCCCTGTATAAACTCCAACTTGACCGATTCTATGGCCCAGCAAATGATGACACACACTTCATCCAACCACTGCCCCTTCCTCATCCCTAAGCATCCCTGCAATACCCACCCCCATTAATAACGAGGGAATGCAAACGGCCTATATTAAAAAGGCACCGTCCCTGATTACCTGCTTCTTCTTCTTACGAGGCACGGCCACTCACCTGCCATAAATCAAGACACTGCTGTTATTGCTATTCTCTCTGCCTCATCTCTTAGCACTCTATTTCCATAACAGACAGTAGCATCATTATTATACATGCAAGATCTCTATTGGAATACAGTTTGGCTAATGAGTCACATTAGACCTCCACTTGAGGACACTTAATTACCAGTGTTGAGGGGACTGAGGATGTCCTTTAATTAAGGGTGCTGCATTCTACCTATGTTTGTACGGGACCGCGTCCTTATAGGCTATAGGATGTATCTTAAATAAAGGAGGCGAAGCACGCGAGTGTGGGTGGAAGATTTAGTGTGTGCATGTGTGTTGCATTTGCGATACATATGTTTGTGTGTGCATGTGGGTGTTTATTTTTTTTTCCCCCTCTCCGTGTTGGTGAATGTATCCGTGTGTGTATTTGTCTGTGTGTGCATAATGTGATGGGTGTTTGAAGTTTGTCTCCCGAGTCTAGATGGTTTACAGTGTTTATACACACACACACACACACACACACAGGCTTCCTGCGTCGTGAAGCTCTCGACTGTCTCCTTGCATTTCATATTCAGGCTGGGGCTCTGGCTGGTGTCGGCGTCATAAGAACTGGCCCAGTCCACAGAAAGATGACTGTTTTCTCTCTCTCTCTCTCTCTCTCTCTCTCTCTCTCTCTCTCTCTCTCTCTCTCTCTCCGTTCCTCTCTTAAATAGGCTGAGGCGAGCAGTCAGGAAATGCACATCAGTCATAATACTTTCCTAAAATGAAAACAGATTCGGGCTGCAGTCTTACTCACTCCTTTGCCTGAAAACATTCCTCCGTCTCTCTTCCCGTCCTCCACCCTATCCCTCCTCCGTTCGCCACTTCAACTTAGCACACCAGGATCTTTTCTCCCACTTACAAGGGTCTCGTTTGCTTTCCGTCACAGACGGATGATCACCAGCAACACGAGACAGTTGTTTTGTGGGTTGTGTGATGGCAGCGATCTCAAGTATGTGACACCGGTCTCACAGAGCACATGACAGTAATCTGCTGTGTCTCCATAAAGTCCCACAGTATGGGCACTTATGCTTTCTAAAAGGTACTTTTTATTGCTGTGGGTTGAAGAAACAGCCGGTGAATGCGTGTGAGGGACGAGGTTAGTGCACGCTGGAATGCTGTTTAACAGGCTGTCAGACCAGAGCGCTCACCGGTTAGCCACGAGGCCTTTGTGCAAGAAGATAGACACATGACCTGGAGGGAAAGGTTAAATAAATATCTCACATTAGAGGTTGTGTTCTTGGCATTTATGGAACTCTAAATGTCCAAGTTATGCTTGCAACTGATGAATATTAGCAGTATCTTTTCTTTTCTTTTTTTAACCGATTAATTCCTTATTTTGTGAAACAAAGATAACATCCTCAAATTGCTGAAACAACGGCCAATCCATTTTCAATGACTACAGAGAAAAGCGTGAAATGTTTTGCATCTTTCCTTGAATAAAAATCTCCAATTACTAATAGATTATCAAAATTGTTGTCGGTCAATATTCCGGTGAACAACTACTCAATTAATCAACTAATTGTTTGCGTACTAAACCAAGTAATAAGTGGCCAAATGCATGCAGAAAATCCTAACTGAGCAATCGTTCATATAAAATACACATTTTATTTCTATTTTCCAAGTCGTCTTTTGCTGGATTAATACTCACACCTGACTCCAGCGAGAATACCAGCGCGTTAGCCTCCACTTCTTAAGCTCTTCATGCACAAAATGTCTCATTTTCAACATCAGGATGCAATCTGCATCCCTCCGTCTGCCCCCCCCCCCCCACGTCTCTTTGTCTCAGTCCCATCCTCTAACCAGGACACTTGGTGTGTCATTAGGGTTTCGTTCCGTCTTGGACTTCCCTGTAGGAGCCCTGCCAGTGAGCAACCGCTGTGGCACCAGCCAGTCATAAATATTCTCAACAAGCCAGCTGATGGATGGTCCCTTTCTCCCTCCGGTTGAAAGGGATGTTCACGGGGCCAGCACCACGGCCAACAACGCCCCGGTGAGTGAATGAGAGCTTGTTCCACGAGGGAGCAAACCTCGACTGAGACGTTGACAGAGACGTTTTCAACTGCAACATGTCAGACTGAGAGAATTTAAGACGTCTGATACTGGAGCGCAGGTTGCATTTATTTCCGCAAACCAGCGCAAAGAAATTGACACGAGATGTTTTAGAATAGCTTAAGATAATATTTAGGATCCGTCTCTCCCTGCTTTCAGTCAGAAAGGTTACTAAAATACATGAGGAGGAAGAACCGCCGGTGCGTTGTTTGAAATGTTAGAGATTTCTGCAGGCTGTGTGATAACTACAGAGTTTATTTCTCTTCTCGATCCACCAGAAAATCTAAATCCATACCACGAGACGTGTGTTTTCTTTAGCTTTGGTGTAACCTGTGTAGTGTAACGGGGGTCGGCCGCTGTAGCTGGTGGACAACCTGCACGATCACCTAGAAAGCCCTCAGGACCCCTATGTTGTTGTGGTTCTCAGCAGTCTGTGCCTGTCTACCGCATGCCTTTCCACTTGGCTGCCTGTTGTAGTAGGACAGTTAACTCGCTGATTGCAGGATGAAAACTGTGAAAACACACTGTTCAATCTCCTCCGCCCTCAAAAACAATGACTACGGCGAGAATTATACTGCC
Organism: Ophiodon elongatus; assembly: GCA_016806645.1. Taxonomy (NCBI): domain Eukaryota; kingdom Metazoa; phylum Chordata; class Actinopteri; order Perciformes; family Hexagrammidae; genus Ophiodon; species Ophiodon elongatus. The sequence goes on from JACSYO010001905.1 coordinate 1,281,804, forward strand.
CGGCGAGTCTAAGAAACACCTTTTTACAGATAAACTGAGTGTGAAAGTGTTGTTTCCACTGTGTGCTTGATGCATGCCGCTGTCTGTCAAAATCCTATTAACCTTCCTTTCTCCGGGAGACGTTATTATCGCATCAATTTGGATCTGAAAATGTTGCTTTTGTGTGCTACTCAGTTCACATTCACACGAAATTATCCCTAATCTTCCCATTAAAACCTGGTGAGATATTTTCGTAAGATCAGCACATTAAACTGTGATTCCCTGAAGATCAGAAACCCTCTGTTTTTTTTTTTTTTATTATTCTCTGGCTTTAGAAATATTTAAGAGAGGCAGCAGTCCACCTTCTTTCCAAGTAAGTTGCTTGGCAATGCAACAGAGTTCCAGCTAAATTTACAGTGAAATTATTATTTAAAAAAGGAGGGAGGACAAGGGCCAGAGCACACTGTGCTCTAGATGGAGAGACATGAGTGTTAATCTATTGTTTATCTGCTAAACCCATGCCAAAACATGTGGGCAGTTTGTTTTGGTAGCAATTCCAACAATGGATTTTAAGCCAATGAGATATGTTTTGAATCAGATAACAGCGTGATGCCTTTTTTAACCGGAGATGTCTTATTCTAGTGGTAAGATGTGGTGCATTCTCTTCGGACCATTAACCCGTGTTAATGATCACCATATAACAACAGCAGCTATTGGTTTCACCTTTGCACAGCAGACATACACTTAAGCGTGCCTCCCACGGTCTTACGACCTGTCAATCACAACTGGCTCGCGCGTCTGTGACGGGCATGCGTTACGGGTATACTGTACCAGAGAGAAGATGTTGGAGTGGCAGTCCTCAAGGCTTGCCCCGTTAGCCACCCAATTCGCTGTTGTAGTCATAATCGTCCGCCGTTGGGGTCGTCAGCGCTGGGCATGTCGAAAGCCTACATCGGTCTAAACACCGAGCAGGGCTGACAAATCGGTCCCCGTGCGAGTCCGCCAAGACGAGCGGGCGTGTAACCTCACAAGAGGTCCAGATAATGGACTCGGGATGTGTCGGGCAGAGGAATGGGCGTATTCAGAGAGAAGTGCAGAGCGCATCCACGGAGCCACCAAACGGATGTAATGTTGTAATGTAAATCCCGAGCGCGTGTGCGGGGATCAAAACATTGTAACAAACCGGGTCAGGCGATTCCAAACGTGATCATTGTCAAAGGCGGGGAGCGCAGAGAGGGATCCATCTCAATCCACACGGAGAGGGCGAGCAGCCCGGTTCCACGCCGGTCCGTCCGCTGGTAGTTTCATCATTAAATGAGCATAATCCATGAGGAAACGAGCTCCTTTTTCTTGCGCGCCGAGGAATAGCCAACCCCCCTCAACCCTTCCAACAACAACAAAAAATGCGAAATTAGGAGTCAAAACTTCTTCCAAAAAAATGTAATCACACGTTCGCCGCTCTGCCAACCGATCGGGCGAACTTCAAGCCGAGACGTTACACGCAGGATATCGGATTCCGTCTGCTCCACGAGCTGATGCACCACTTGTGATAGTTTTCGAGAATTGCATGAGCTATTTATAGCCTTCTTTCTTACCACAACCGTTCCTCTCACAATGTAACCCGGGGTCCGCCTCGCGCGAACAGGCGCTGCGAGCTGGAATGTTTAATCCCTCTGTTGCTCTTCAATTAACCGGACCACAGACGAGGGGTCGCTGGGGAAGAGAAGCCCCCGGTGCTCCTCCGTGGCGGGGCGGACCAAGTCGAGCGGGCTCCCAGTAACCTCGGATCATGAGTCAAAGCGTTTCAGACAAGAAGAAAAAAAAAAACTATTCTTACACTCCACCGCCAGGAAAACGACAAGCAGGCTTCTGTAGACCGAGGTTTGAAAAAAAAAAAAAAATCCTTCCTTCCTTTCAGTTTTATATCATTACGAAACGTCCTCTCGCGGCCACAACAGCCTCAATCTTGCACAAAAAAATCTCTCCTTTTTTTTTTTTTTTTTTTTTTTTTTTTTTTTAAACGCACAGTTTAAGCAAAAGTGACAGTCCTTGTCTGGCGCCGATCATTGACATGAAGAATATGCTGCACGCCGCAGATCTCTTTATAAACCACCACGACATTTAACAAAAAAAAAAAAAAAAAAAAAAAAAAAAAAAAGCGAATCCTCCTCCTTCCCGAGAAATGATTTGATAATTGAATTAAATCCTCCCAACATGTGCACGGTTTCCTCAGCGGCGACTCCTTGCCCGTTGTTTATCTCTCGGAGCGTGTTATTATATTGGTAAATAAGTGTGCGCGTAACCTGAGTGTGTCATCCTCGCCCTCGGTGTCTGTTTGCTTCACGCGAGGCGCCGCTGGAGCAGTTCTTCGCGCACGATCGTCCTGCCCACCGAGCATTGTAATGTAATGGCGGTCGGAAGCGTACTACAGAGACTCGCCTTCCCATTTGGCCAAGTTTGTGCTCACGTGATCAAAGTCTGGGATTACAGTACTGTTTGGTATCTTTGATATGAGACTGGATATGTATCTGCCTGTCGTGCGCGCGGACAGTCAGCAGTTCCTTTCATTATTCAGACACGCTTTGTTGTTAGACGTGCCTTTGCTGTTTCTGCTCGTCTGTCTATGAAGAAAAGATTATTTTATATGATGCTTTTCTTTTTTTTCATGTGTCTGTATGGTGTCTTTTTGTGATGCATTGGTTACATAATGTAACTGTGTTCAAAGAGGATGTGACAGAATAGAGGTCAGAATGACTCTTTCATAAGAGGCTTCTATGTAGGTTCGTATCACCAAATTCACCACATCTCAGCATTTTATTAAGCTATTTGAGAAATATAGAAATATAGATATCACAGATAATTAATCCATATATAGGAATAATGTTCAAATAAAGCATTGATTTCCCCTGCAAGTTATCCAAACTATCTATAAGGCAGGTTGTATTCATAATATCCATACATTTAAGGTCAGGATTAGGTGAAGGCCCCCACCCTCCCTCCACCCTACCCCCAAGTTACCAAAAATACAAACTCAGATTTTGTATAAAATGATTTCTTTTGTTCGTGTTATATTTGTTGGGTTAGCTGTTTGTTTGTTTTATTTAAAGCTGCATTAATCAATATTTTCACATTTACAAAGAGAGAAAGTGACTATGGGTGATGTGAAAGGTATCTCTCATGATGAACCCAAAGAGAATTATAACCAGAGCTACAGTTGTTCTCAGCTCTACGGGGCGTTTTAGCGTTGTTCAGCTCTTTGTTTTGGTTTTGAGACCCGCAGCTTTAATTCAGTCTCACTTATCAACAGCGTTTTGGGCCTCAGCAGGCAGCTGTTTCCAGCTAAAAACAAACAGTAGACTGACAAAGTTAGCAACTAAATGTGGTGGAGCATTTAGCAGCTAAAGAGCCAGACTTTTTTTCTCAGGATTTGGCTGAGACCAAAAACTGAGCTCAAAGGAGACTGAATATTGGACTTAAATGCATCAGGTGACCATAAACATGACTCCAAATGAACACTAATGGTGCTCCGTATCTGCTCTGTGTGTGCGGTGTGCTAGCACAATTGCCATATGAACATTATTAGGTGAAAATATTACGTGGTGCAGGTTTAAATAGAGCAGGTCTTTCAAGGAAATTCCTCTTGAAATCAACATACACTCATCTAACTGAAGTCTAACTCAATGTGAACTTCCTCTCTACCTTTCCTGTCACCAGATTACAGAGTTCTTTCCAAGAATGTATTAGTGAATACTAACTTATTTCTTTACTCATTTTGTTAGTTTAAAGGTAATGAAATTCAAATTCACAAAAAATACTCCACCCCAAGGTTGCTTGCGCCACTGGAGACTTGGCCATAGCGTCTTCAATGGTAACTATAGGGTGCTGAATATATCCGAACTTCCTACTATCCAGCCGTGTGTGATGCATTGTTGTATTTACGTATTGTTGGAGGTTTTGTTTACACTATCTATAAAAGCTTCAGTGGTTCTTTCTGAGCTCCAACATTGCAGGTGGTGCCCTTTGAGGCCGAAGAACAAAAGATTATTATGAATACAGCCGCAGTTTCCTGAGGTAGACAGAGGAGACCATCCAGGAGTCAGTGCATCAAATATTTGTGTTATTATCAATCATTTATTTTGTCATCAATATGAGCTACATATGCTTGGATTTTTTTTCATGTTTGGACTAAAAATGTAACCGGATTTGCTAGTTTCTGGTTTTATTTGACCAAAACGTGAATGTTTTCCTGAACTCTGCAGACTGCTTTATTTTAAATATAATTTCAGTCATGAATAAACAAGAACATATCCAGTCCAGTTGCTAAAATCCTCTGCACATGAGGACTTTAAAATATCAGATAGTTAGTTTATTGAGTCAATAAGCTTTTTGTTCCTAAATCACATTTTCCGTCAAAATCACATCACATTGACTTGAATGGGCTTTTTCATTTGCAGTCATAAAAGTGCAATTACTTTTTTAAATGCCCACATTCACTAACCCGTTATCCTTTTATCAGGCTCTTGTGCCAGGGACATATTTTGCATGTCACTGTGACTGTATGAAGACTCAACTGAGACTATGTTTAAATAAGTTATAAACAGTTACACAAATAGTTTCGTTTCCCTGCCAGGTTTTCCACTGGGCATTGGCATTTGACTGAACAACTATTATTTAACCACAAAATTCACTGTAGTCAGGTAAATACACAACACAGGATTTCATTTTTAAGTTGCAGCACTGGGAGTTTCACATTTTCTCAGAGAGACATTTGAACATCAACCCACCATCATGTGATGTGTATAAATGGCTGCATAGTGGCAGTAGTTTGATTTCTGCTTTATAATTTATAGCCAGGCAGGCTGAATTTCTACATGGAAAAGATGTTACCTCTAAGTGTAAATCTAAGAGAGCTATTTATAGACAACTGTGGATTATTTTTGCAGCCATACATCCCTAAAAAACATCACCATTGGCCTATTGATAAAATCTATTATATCAGCACAATTCTGACATTAATCACTTTATACTTTACGTATGGGAGGAAGCAGCTTGCATCTGGTGCATATTGCAACAGAGAGGGAGCCTTTAGTCCACTGATTCCTCTTATATCTGAAGAGCAGGGGAGGAAGATATGAATCAGATGGATGAACGAGGGCTTAGCCTGGCAGTTATTGATCCCGTTGCTCCAGGAATGATCCAGAACTCATTTGGAGACTTTCTTCCCCCTTTTGTTCAATACATCTTTAAAGGCTTTCAAAAGACTGGCGCACACGGTTTGGCACACTTGGTGTGGAGCTGATAGGATGAGATGCTATCAGTTTGAAAAAATCTATTTCAATATGCCACATATTTCCCCTCATCAGGCCCCCACTGACTTGATCTGTGTGAGAGGAGAAAAGATGCATTACTGTTCTGATTAAAGATAATGTGTTTGTCTAGACAATGTGTTCAGTCTTGTTTGGGATGGAGTGGATGAGAATTTGTGTGTGTTTAAAGTGTGTGACTCTGTTAAAGTATGTGCGGATATTTCATTTAGTCTCCTGTCATGTAAACTGACAAGGTGCAGTAAACTATGAACATATACTCACATGAATATATGCAAACCTATATTCAAATCTTTTAGCGACACATGCAATGTTATTTACGGGTTTAATAATTCTCCTGTAAATGTTTTGTTTCGTCTTTTTATCCATTTAAACACGTGTCAATTGTTGAAAAAAACCTATAAATCAGAATTGAACTGGAGTCTAGATTTTATGAATTTTGCCAGTTTATTAGAGGCTCTGAAAACTATACTACAAATCTTTAATACGTATCTATAATATTAAATACTCATGATTAAAGCAACAATAAAAGCTAACATTTGGAAAATGTAATTTGCTTAATCAGGAACCATAAGTTTATGAAGTGAGGTTTGCATAGCATTGCTAGTATAGCAACTGAGTCCAGTGTGAAGGACACATCAGACTTAATTCTTAATTGAAATGCAGCATAATGCAAATGTAAACTGGGAAGATTTTAAGGTGCATTTCATAAAATAGCGTTGGTTATGTTCGCACAATTAGATATTTAATGCTACTAACTCTGTCACACATGTTTCTCAATTTAAATGAAGTAATACCTAAATTTACAAAGGATTGTTGAAAAATAAATGAATGTATGTTAAAGTTTGTGATGCTACAGTGAATTCCAGTTTACATAGTTGTTTGCTGTTATTGGGGCAAGGCTACAGATATCCTTACTGGATTAAGTAAAACACAAGTCTAAAACTATAGTATCTGCTAACACAAACTTAGTAATGAATTCATGAATAGCTTGTGCAAATCAATCAGGACTATCTACATGTCATATGACCAGATTTGATTGACAGCTTACCACAACTGTTGTAATTTGGATTCAAATGTTGATCCTGATTGGTGCATGCATGTGTATGTACAGAGCCCCGCCCACTTGAAACTGGTGTGAAGAGAACAGAAAAAATATATATTTAATGGAAAATAACCCAAATCTGTCCAACTGCTTGAAGTAGAGGTTGAGAAAATAAAAATGTCATGGACTTTCATACATTACAAATAGGTCATGGTGGCAAACACTGCTTCTACATGTTTTTCTGCATGTTTTGCATACAGCTAACTGTTGGAGCGCTCATTATTAATTTAGAACGAGCCAATTCCGAGGGATAATGCTTATATGGACATGGCAGGGTATTTATTGTTCATACCCAGAGAGGATTGTGTTTCTTTTAAGAACAAGCAGTAGCCTCGCAGTATCTTCATTAGTGATTGATGGATCACCGTGTGCTAAGTTAACACACACCTAGCAGCAAATTCTCTCCATAAAATCAGATGAGAGTTTCTCCTCTCTCCGCGGCTCCAATACCTCTCTGGCATTTCCTGGAGCGCACAGAGTCTGGCTGAGAAGAATAGATGGTGTGCATTATAATGAACATGGGCTGACACGGCCTCATCCATCATTCCACCCAGGAAAATTATAGCAGTGCCAGAGAGAGAGAGAGAGAGAGAGAGAGAGAGAGAGAGAGAGAGAGAGAGAGAGAGAGAGAGAGAGAGAGAGGGAGGGAGGGAGACTTTAAATCACAGGACGTCTATAGATCTAACTCTTCTTGGACTGTCATACACTCATTGTTGTGGTTTTTCTAACTGTCCACTCCACTTCTGATTTTGCTCTCAGAAGGAGACTGTCGAACCGTTTGTCTGCCTCCTGTCAGTTTACTGTACACCCACTGCAACTGTCCAAATGTATGTTACCCTAAATATACTTCTGTCTGTTTCCACAACTCAAATGATTACTTTGTGTCTGTATACCTTCTATTGCTGTTACTGGGTCTACAGCTACAGATTATTTTCATTTTCATTTAGTCTGTTTTACGATTACTGTGAAAGTCTATGAAATAGCAGGACATGGTGAAAAATAGTCCAAGGTGACATCTTTTATTCAACCAACAGTCCAACAGATATTTAAGAAGCTGGAACCAATGTTTCTTTTTGGCATTTTTAGCCATGCTGGAAAAATATCTAGTCAACTATTAGAATGGTTGAAATTTTGTACAGACATTCAATTTCCACAGAGGATGAATCCTAATGACTTTGAGGAACCCTTCACTTGGAAAAGTTAGTTCATATTGAAATATCTCAACCTATCCTTAATGGTTTGGCACAAGATCTTTTACACACATTTATGGTCATCAGAGGATGAATCCTGCTGACTTTGGTGATCAGTCTCACTTTTCCTTCACTGTCATCATGAGGTCAACATTTTTGTTTTTTATTTAAATATCTTGGATGTATTGCTGTAAAATGTGGTAGCCATGGTCTCCAGAGCATGAATTGTACCCTCTTTGATTACCTGACCTTTCATGTGTTGCAGGTCAACATTTCATTTTGTCTAATACTTTGGTTTGTGACCAAATACCCGATAAACTAGTGACGTTCCATCAGCCTCAGGCTGTACTTTGTGTTCAGTGCTAATTAGCTAATGTTAGCATCCTAAGACGATGACATGTTTTGATATATTTCTTTTGCCTGTCCCACCTTGTGATGATAGATGTTCCCTCCTTTTGTACTTTGCTTCTAATGACAATAGCCTACTGTCCGTCTGTCAGCAAAGGATGCACTCTATTGACCGTGATCCCCTCTCCCCTGTGAGCCCACTACACCAATTATAATTCATCCTGATACTGGTTCTGTCTTGTGTGATTTTATGCACATTTCTCAACGTGCCAAAGACTTGTCACTGGGCACCGAGGCACAATTGAATTACACTGAGCACTCGTGTACTTTTGAATTAGTCCGGTTGTATCAAAGGACACACTGGAGGTGACGGTGGTTATGTGCACCTGCCTGTGTGTGTGTGTGTGTGTGTGTGTGTGTGTGTGTGTGTGTGTGTGTCTCTGCATCTGCCTATGTGTGTATGTTCATCTGTGATCTCGAATGATTCACTCAAGCACTGTGAAGACTGTTGTAATGGTGTTTCCGCAGCATATTGATTTCACGGTGAGCAGGCGATGTCTTTGTAGGATTACTCGAGAGAAGGGAAATTAGATGTTATCTTATAACAACAGAAGATTGGGGGGGGGGGGGGTCATATGGTTTGTTATCTGATTTTGAAATTATGTCAAGCTGTCAAACTCACTGATACACAGATATGTGTGCTGCAAGCTTTCTCTCAAGCTGCGGATGGGGATGATGACTGCAGAAATACTGTAACTAGTAAATCAAGTGCAAGAACAAAATATAGATTTTAATTTAAATTGCAAATGGCAGCTTACAGTTATGCAAGGTAGGAGATAGCCTGAAGGTTAGAGCAAGGCCTTTAATCCCCTGTTGCCCCAGTAAACCTCCTCTGTGGCCACTATAGAAACCTGGTTGTATTGCATATTTCAACCTGCAAGTAGAAGAATGTAGCCCAAGCCGCATGCTGCGCTTTCATGTAGAAATATTACCACAGATAGTGGGCTTTAAGTGACCAGCCAGCATTTCCACTTGGCTGCATCCTCTGATGCCACCTGAACAGAATTCAGTAGGAGCCTTCAAGCTCCTCATACATAATGTATTGCTGAAGGTCTGCTCAGTTTTCATGTTCACCTAATTCATTTCACAAAGAGAGAGAGAGAGAGAGAGAGCGAGAGAGAGAGAGCGAGAGAGAGAGAGAGAGAGCTCTCTGTCAGCATACAGAGCACACAGCCTGTCTCACGCTGTATGCTGTCGAATCAGGAATCACTACTTCATCACTGACAGCTTCTTTGTTGAAACAAGCTCTGTCGTGTTGCTCTTTGTTTAGCTTATTGAATCTTTATTAAGACAATACATATTGATCCACATGAATCTGAATTATTCCTGGAGTCACTCTGCAATATAACGGTCTTGATTTTGCAATATATGCTGTATTTTGCGGTTGCCAAAATTATCTAAAATGTACCTTACAGTTTTTTTGTATCATATGAGTTATAATTATAATTATTTTATTTAACTTATTTCAATGTGTCCTTTGTGTCGATTATTAGTTTGACCCTGCATTTTTAGCCTAAATATTGTATTTATCATCTTTTAACATGTTTCAATTAATGCTTGCCTTTAATTTCTAAAGATACTATTTAAATAAATCACTAACTACAATACCAACAATGTCCTATAGTGCTAATTTGAGCCCCCTCCAGAGTAAATAACTTGATCAAATCCACATAACAGCATTATTCAGCATGATTCTCCATGCTCTTTGTCTTCACGTTTCACAGACAGAAACTGATATTTATTAGTTTAATGCTCAGTGACACGGCTCTGGCCTTGCCCTTCATTTTTTATGTGGCTTTGCCTTATTTCTTTTGTGGTTGTCTTTTGTTTCTCTTTTGCTCACAGCATAAAATCATTCATGAAAATCAATCCAAACATAGCCCGCTCTTCTGTTCCTCAAAACGTAGCCTTCTGCTGACCTCAATAAATCGACAAGTGAGCGTTAAACATTTCAGTTAGTGCCCTTAAAGTGGCCTTTACGCAAACATATCCTTCACTAAAGGGGGGCACTGAGAGCTGAGAGTGAGTGTGTGTGTGTGTGTGTGTGTGTGTGTGAGAGAGAGAGACAGAGAGAGAGAGAGAGAGAGGGAGGAACAGGAGCATTGTGCTAAACACCATTGTAACTAATGAAATATTTATATATATTTATATATATCTCTGTTGAACATCAGCATGTTGGTGTTTTCATTGTGAGCATGTTAGCATGCTGACTTTAGCCTGAGCACGGCCTTAAAGAGAAGCTAGCAGGGCTGTCGACTCTTGTCTTGTTTACTTTCTGGTAAAGTGTTTTTTGGGTGATTCTCGGCCGAGGACCTGTGCAGTGCCACATCGATCTAGTCGCTTACTTGCAGTATTCATTTATGGCAGCTTGGGCCGATTTAGTCCTCTCCAGTATCTTCTGCTCTCAGGCAGCAGATAATATCTTATCTCAATTTGTAATCCACACATAGCACAAAAGCAGGGAAGAAATCAGAGCTCTGTTTTCTGTATTGAATCACCTTTTAGCACCTGTTCCCATAGAGGGGCAGGTGCCTTTGAAGGGGCAGGTGCTTGAGAGAAACAATGGAGTCTAAAGACCCAGAGCCAAGATGGTTGCCCCCAAGGGGGACCAACAGGTTCTGTGTCTTCGGAAGGAGAGGAAAAAGTTCATTGCCAAAACTGGATCACATTTTGTTTTAGTATAAAATGTCGAGCTGCATAGAACGCTCTCCATGCTAATCATGTAATCTTAAATGAAAACATAATAACAGCTAGGAAGTCTGGAAACCCAAACAAGGCAACTCAAAAGAGAGTTCCAGTTAAAAGCGTAGCTCCTCCACTTTGTACTTATATGGACCTTACAGTTAAAGCAAGAGGATTACAACCAACATTATGAAAATAAATTAAGGCATGACATGAGTGTTCAACACATATTTTAATACAACAGACTTATGCATGTAAACCCAAAGGAAAATATAAAAATGCATGTATATATTTCAATATATAAACATGTACCAACACAAAACATGCATAGAGACAACGACATATCTACTTTTTGGAGCAACTTCTATATATTAAACATGTATTAAGCAGACTTTCTTTATATACACCTTTTGAAAATTATGAATTGGTCTAGTGTGTGCACAGTTACGGGATTTTGTATCTGAAATAGACTCCTTCCAAACCACAATTCACCTCCACAAACTGTATATAAAATAAAGCAAGAGTGGCATAATTGTGTTTGTTTGTCCTGAGAGAAGACTTTTTTTCTGCAATGGCTTTATGGATATCAGTGTGGGGGTGGAGGCAGTTGAAAGGCTGAGAATTCCTGAAAAAAAAAAAAAAAAGCGTTGAGACGAGTGAGAAGGAGAGAGGGAGGTCTTTTGGCCACTTGTGGCCTTCACAACCCAGGCACAAATCATAGAGGGACATAGCAATCTGAGTGACAGATGAACAATGCACCCATTTTCCAGCCCCCTGCGAACAGGCCCATCCATCACGGGAGGGGAGATTAATTCAATTCATCAGCTTTTTGTCTCCTTGGGCCCCCTAATGCCACCTGATATTGCTCAAGGGGGATTTATAAATGTTTGTGGATTTGATCTGAGCCCGCTTGCTCGACACTGAATTAAAACATTACTCTTTACTTTTAGCAGCAACGGCTGGTTTTTGCCAACAGCCTGCCTGCCAATCCTGATGAAGATGAATTCTTCTGAAGAAGAAAATATTTGCCAAAGGCGGCAAACAATGTCAACTGAAGTTTGGAAAGTGAGAAGAGCTTTGGCTGGTGGTTAAAGAAAAAAAACAGGCCCTGTAAATGTTTCCCAGAAAAGGTTTTCCTTGAAAAAGCCACATGACTGTGGGGCTTCAACTTTTAGATATTATCAACGCACAGAAGATAGTGAGCTTTAGGCCTCACGCCATGGAACTGTCAAAGTTCACACAATGAGCGATCTATATTACTTTGGTGAACAAAAGAATGTGGTTTCTAAATATATACACAAATACAGCAGACATATCAATCACGTGGCAGTCGGTCAGCTATCCACCGAGTCGCAATTAATCCAGAGTTATATTTTAACATCTTTATTTTCAAATCTATTCTCTCGGATAAATACATGCATAAGAGATCTAAGGCCGAACTGAGGTTTGAGTCATGACACTTGTGCTGGAGGCCAAAGTGAGGGGTTCAATGCACTGGGATCACATTTTTTATTCCAAGTATAAACTTACTATAGTGAAACAGTTTTTCAAGCTTGAGTTCTGGCAAGAGAATAGGTGGTGCATGGCACAAACACGATGTTAGTGGTGACCTCTAGTGGCCATTACAATAACTGAGCACAGGATTAGACTGAAATAAAAGATTGTTTAAGAGAAGCCATTTGAGGATTTGTAATTTTAAACCAAAACAATTTAAATTTTAAGACACATTTATGGCTGCTTTATGCATGATTAGTATGTGCCAGTGTCAACATGATAAATACTTGACATGCCATGTAAAGCTACAGAGAGTACCTTCATGTAAAACATGCATTTTGCCTGTCAAAGTACTCAAAAGGGGACATTTCAATATATTTGAGCACAAGTGTAAACACTTTAAAGAAAAGTAAAAACTTAGTTTTCTGAAAGTATAACCTAAGTTTTTAATTTAACAAACAGTTTAAGCCATTTATCTTTAATAAAGTTAGGCAGCAGTTTTGGATGGTCATGGTCCTGGCTGAAGACCCAAAAGCATCTTGAGTTACACTCCCATTGACACCGTGACCAACAAACAGCTGTTCTGCCTACACAGCACACTGTCCAAACCAAACAGCCACAACTGAAACAAATCTCAGGATATGCTCATACGGGGCAAGTTGGATTTGTCATGCCATTTCAGACGCAGTCACAAGTAACTGCTGTATTAACGGACAGGACAACTGAAATAATTAATGAAAACTGTATGATACGAGCCAAAAACTCACATTTTCCTTGCCTGTGCTTCGTCTGATGCACTTCTTTGTCAGAGATCAGTTAAGAGAACAAGCGTCACATACAGTCCATGGACTTTCAAAAAACATTATAAAGTGAGACTCCTTGAGAATAGTTTCTCCACAAAATTCACTTTATTTTTTTTTAAGGATAATCCACCTTCTGAGGCTGATAGTGAATCCTGCCTCCTCTCCAGACACACATGTAATAGGTCACGCTCAGAGATCCCACTACAGACACCAGCAGGACGGCCACTACCAGGATGATTTTCCACGCTGCAGATTCTTCTCCATCCTCTGGATCTAACAGGGAACAAAAAGCAGTGAACGTAGTCTAATGAGCGGTTTCAAAAAAAGGGACCAGGACGCTCAGCAGTATAAATGCACTACTGTCACCTTGTTCAGTCATAGAATATGGTTCTGGAGTAGTCAGCCAGTTCTGGTCCTCCACCGTCACCAGTTCAACCACCTCTGGTGGGCTATCGGGCCATGTGCTCTCTTTTACGGTTATAAATTGTCCATCAGTGTCTTCATACTGTGGAAACTCCTCAGCGATAACCCACCGGCCGTGGATGTATTGAGGAACGGCTGTGGATGTTAAGAGGTCAGGAGTGCAGGAGACGGAGGGAAAACTTTCAGCAAGATCCTTCACAAATAAAAAACAAAAGCAAATTGATCAAATGAAGGTATTAAAATGTTCTTCTTACCTGCCCAAGCATTCGGCGAGGCCAAAAGAGCCACGAACACAAAACTAAGAAGAGACATGACTGTGCCTACAGCTGTTTGCGTTTCCTTAGCCCTTTAAGTGGGCTCTTCATTTACAGAATTGGCATCAGCTGTGGCCTCCTGACTCAATCAAGATAAATAACTGCAACCAGCCTCTCAAATCACCGCTGGTCTGACGTGCCTTCGAGCGCTTCCATGTGATTGGTTAAACAGCCCCCTGGATTACGCCTCTTTCATCTGAATGTAACGGTTACTCAGGAAGTGGAAACTGTGCTTGCACAAAGAGCAAGTTGCTGCGCTGCCACTTGAAATCACACTGTGGAAAGGCGTTCTCATAGGAAGTCCTTGAAGCAGACTGCACATAGATAACTGAGCTGTCAACCATTACTTCCGAAATCTGCAGCGTGCCTCTGCATTTATTGTTGTCAGTATTTGTAATGTAGAACATCACCGCAGAAATGATAAACAAAACAAAAAAATCAGAGCCAATAGATTTTACAAGAACTCCACACAAAACTATATCATGGTATTTTAAACTTTGATTTATTTCAAGACAGATTTCTTTATTTCTCCAGTGTGTTAGAAGTTGCTACAAAGCAGGACTGCTGAATATTGGCTATCCATTGTAATGAATGGAGCTTCAGCTTTCAACAGCTGACTTCACATTTGAAAAGAAATAATCTCCACATTGTGAAAGTGGAACAAAGTTTGAGGTTTGCTCTTTTTTTCAGATAAGGCTGAAAATATGACTTACAAAACCCACTTCCGAAAACACTGCCACATGAGAAAAACATTGAAAACGCGTTCAAAAAAAAAGGAAACGAATGACGTCCTGTGTACAATCTGAAGTGTTAAAATCTAACATTAGATAGATTACATAGATTTTTACAAGGGATGCACCAATATGCTTATCAAAAGCAGGAAAAGCACATAAATAACATTATGGGTGCGTTACATTTAAGGGCCCCAGCCATGTTACGATACACATTGAATCACTGGCTTACTGGGACACTTAAAAAAAAAAAAAAAAAAACATGTGTACTCTTGTGCTTTCTCTACTATGACAAGTCAAATTGCCTGACATAAAAATAAATCTGTACACTTAAACTTACAGAAGGAAAAAGTAAACTTGAGGGAAAGAAAACATCCATCACTGCACACACTGGAGCCTTATGCACACGTGTTACAATCAATAAAACATTGAGCATTGTGTCATGATCTGGTCTTTAAATATTATTGAGCATCAGCAAGTCAAAACATTATTGGTGCACCCGAGTTACATATCACAGTCTCATCTTTCAGCATTTTTGCAGCCACGATAAACTGAACAGCATACCTCATAAACAAACAGAATATTGTGTGACAGAAAAAAAAAGTTTATTGCTAGAGTTGTGCACTGGTGTACAGACAGAAAAAAATGGCAATGATAACCATTTCCAATACAGCATGCTCCTCTTTGTCTAATTTTCAAGTTACATTTAGTATCAGCGTTCCCTTCTTATTTCACATCGTCATTTAACCACATACCTTATTTTTAAAGAAGGAGAACAATCCTTGTAATTTGTGAAGCTCACATATGAACACATCTTCCCAGGTTTCCTTTGCATAGTTCAGCACGAGATACAGTATATGACTTGGCTCCTCAAAGAAAAGCATTGGAAATAATAAAAACGTACAGAATCTGCATATTTCTAAAAGAATCCCTTAAACCCGTTTCTGCATAGGCACTGACCTCCACGAGTATTTATGAAGTTCAACGCTGCATTGAATGTGAATGAATGAAAAAAGCTTGTTCATACAAACACGTTTCAAATCCATTTTAACGTAGTTACAGATGATTAACACTTTCTTACTAAAGAAGTTACAGTATTGTACATCAAGACTGTCTGAATACAGACTTATTGATCCACAGGTTAGATTTTGGCGGGAAATAATTCAAATACATGTGAAGTTCTACGTATTGTAACCACACATATTCTTAGTTTAAGATAAGCATATAGCATTTAGAATAATATAGATTGTAACCGTTTTGTAAAAAATGCTCCCAGTGCAAACATTGGCTCCCATCACCAACAGTAAGGTCAAATGAAACCATGAAAAGTGCATAAGACACTTGAAACATGTATTCAAAGTAACAAGACACCTTCGTTTTCAGAAAGAAATCAGAAACAGTCAATGACGAACTTTAAGCAAGTCAAGAATAAGAAGGACATTAAAGCAAACTGGCTTTTCATTATATCTGGCTAATAAACACTACAAGTGTGGATTTGTCTTTAATCTCCTCGACATCTGGGCATGAGGTAAGTTTATAACTCTAAACCACGAGGGCAACCTCGGAGGCTTTCTCTGTAAGGAGGATCACAGGAATATAACAGCACACTGTGTCCCTGCCGAAGAATATTTTAAGAAGAAGGACTTCACTGTGAATATTTAAACATATTTCATACCGTTACATTGCTGTTTCAGCATTTTTTTTTTTTTTTGGTGTCGCTATCCAGATTGCCCTGAGAGGTTCAGATTAAGGATCCCAAGGAGATATTTCATGAAGCAGGAATTCCCTTTCAACTTACTTATATAAATGATATAATTTTGTAGTAAAATGTATTTTATTATGTATTTGTGACCAACTGTGGAGTCTTGCTTCATGAAATTCTTCTTCACCATTCTTGAGTGCTTCACATTGGTGGACAACAAAACCAGATCTACGTCAACTGGAGTGGTGTCTGGTTCCAGGGGGGGACAACTGTCCTGCATGGGCCGTCCTTATTTGTGCTTCTCTTCCTCGTGGTACAGCTTCCGGAAGCTCGAATCGAGCAGGAAATCCACCGACCTACAGCGCACAAAAGGGAAACATTGTGATGTTGGACACAGAGTAGAGGATTTCTGAATCCATTTCATAAAAGCAGAAGTGATCTATGAAAACTTCTTCTCACTTAACAAGAGCAACTGTAGCAATGCGTTTTTAAATTTGCATATGTAACCACGATGTCGTTGTCCTTGTTTGTGGCTCCGTAACGCAGTCATGTGACTGTCATTGGTGCGAAGACCAACCTCTTATTTTACTACATTTGAATGAAAAGCGAGTGCGACTACCAAAAAGCTTTGTTTTGCTCTCTTTGGCGACACCTGTGGCGATAAGCAGTAATTGCAGGTGTGTTATTGGAGCTCACTTCCTAACAGTGTGATCTTTTCCCTGGAATGTCGCCACAGACACAGAGTCCATAATACTGCAAATGCAAGACCTTTCATCGGTGGGCCATAAGCTCCATCACCATTGTGTAACCTCATTCTGCAATAGATTGCTACTTAACAGACATTTATCTATTGAAAATCGTCATAAGTCTGCTCTTATTCTACATTTTTCTTATCGTCAACAATTCCACGATAGGACCAAAACCCTGTGCTCAGTTCAAAACCTCAATCTGACGCACTTAACCCCATTTTTTTCCAACTTAAGACATAAAAATGTTTGACGAATATATAGTGTCAGTCATTTCTAAAATAGCTGAGCACTGTAGTTTTTAGCAAACATCCTTCAAACAATATTTTCTGGTATGCATCCATCAACCCCACACAGAAATGACTCATTAACAAGGGCGACGAGTCGGCAGCAAAATTATTAGCACTCAGCAGAAAAATCTATCTGAACTGTACAACAAACCGTTGTCAAAGAAGGCAGAATCCATGCTATGTGACAGTACCCTTGCACTTGAATTTAAGCTCCTGCCTCAAACAACCGGGAGCCAAAACTAACACATACACATTCTCTGTCATTTCACTGCTCAGCCCTGCAAAGTACAGGTAGCATCAACCCATCTGCAGCCATGTATGTTTCTCCCTCTTTTCTTTCTCACTAATATTGTTAACTAATACTTTTTTTTTTTTTACTTCATTTGCTTACCTTTTACTGTTATGTGTTTTTATTATGTGTGTTTTTTATCTCGTCTGTCTTGCCCTGTGTTGACCCAACTGCCCCTCTGCAACAAATAAAGGTCTTGAACTTGAACGTAAAGTAAGTAAACAGCGGGGACTATTTTCAGTGGCGGATTCATGCACATTTGGTGATCTGGCGAGTATTGTGTGAGCAGCCAAACCCATCAAATTAAGTCTAACATAATGAGCAACATAATTAAGCCACATACATAAGCCACACGAATACAAAGGACCAAATACACTCGTGCCAACCTGTCTATCGGCTTAATGATGAAGGGGATTGTAGAGAGGCCTATAGCTGTCGTGGTCCACTTGCGGACGGGCAGCGGCAACTTTGTTGTTCTGCCCAGCAGGTGCAGGGACGCAGCACACACTCGGTTGATGGTGAAGCCCGGTATGATAACAGAGGCGAGGGCCTGCCACACAAACGTGTCCACGACTGCCACCGCTACCCGCGTCGTCTTCCCTGGGTTGTCGCCGTGCGCCTTGAGGAAGAGATGCAGGGTCAGAAAACCAGGGTTTGCCACAGCAATTGCAATAACGTTTTCAAACACAGTGTATTCACAAAATAATATCATCATTTATTCATAATTTGAATATCTAGTTTCTCTGTTCTGGCTTCTTTATTCAGGGACCCAGTTTCTACTTGATTATCTGAGATGATGGTTTCCCTAATGTGTTTGTTTTGTGACCTTTAAAAACAAAACTATGTCCATTTGCAAACAAAGATTTTTCTAACTTATTTTTAATCATTTCTAGAGTCTCGAAACAGTAAAAGGATATCCAATAACACAAGAAGAAAATACTTTATGTAGCAGACACATCTTTCTGTCAATGCATCTCATGACCCTTTAGATTAATCTTGTAATTGCCTGTAAATCCTGATCTAAAATAATGTTGACCTAATATTTATTTACACTTCTTCCTCATCACATAATAATCTAAATTTGACCAATATGATTATTAATGAAGACGACACATTCAAATGGTAAATCTTACCACGGCTGCTTTCTTCCCTTTGTCCACAGCATCAGCGGTAACGTACACGGTGGCCACAGCATAGCTGCCCCAAACAAAACTCACTGGCACCAGAGCACGAAAGGCCTCCCCGACCTCATTGGCATAGCCTGTGGGCAAACATGCAAAAACACACGTAAGACTTCAACCTGTTTCGTCTCCTCTTATTTCATCAGAACTTTAGTTCACCACCCCGCTAACAGGTGTTAAACACATGACACATTAGTCCTGTATGTTTGTGCCATTCTGAGCAACAGGGCAGCGCATTGAACACTCAAAAGCTCAGCTGTTCAGTGGCAGCATCTGGGAGCATCTGGGAGCGTATGAATTTGAAGTGCATCCAAATTCCAGGACACATCCAGCAAGATACAAGAGGCTGATGAACCTCAACTTCATCTCTGACTTTGTGTCAGTGAAAATGGAGCGCAACATTTGGAAAAAATTATGCACACGGGTCAAATGAGTCAAACACCCTTGATAGCTTATTAAGAAGTCACCTGTGGTATACGCCACAGTAAATATAAACCTCTGGTAAAATGACCTCTGGTCACACAGGAAGTATTATCTTTGGTTCTGTGATGACAAAACTATAAGTGTGTGGTGAAGACAAATACTGTGGCCGCTGTTAGTCTCAATCTCTGGTACTGCTGGCTAAACTGAGGCACGCCTTGTGCAAAGACTAAACTTGCTTTTTGAAGAAAGCACTTGTCAGAGCCAATGAAACACTGCTTGGTGACAATTTATTTTCATCCAAATAATAGCCATCGGCTAGATAAATGAGGAACAATCATTGGAAGTCAGTGTAGTACACACTTTTCAGTTTTGAGTTGGACTTTCCTGAATAAAAACATCAAAGAAGTGGGCTTCTTAGTCTTAATTCTCCGCTTAAGGCAATTAAATCGAGATGAGATTCAGATTAGTGGATTATTAGAGAATTAGAAAAATATGATTTTTATTTTAGGCGTCAACTAAGATGATCACTGTGCACTCATCATTACTTGAGAGTCATCACCATCAGTTCTACTCATTCAGTCACAAGAGTCCACCACAACCTCTGGCCAGATGTTACCCAACATAAACATGATCCCAATGAGTTCCATGCAATGTAATACATCTACATTTGGGGGTAAAGAAACACTGGTATCTGCAGATGCCCTGAGTTGAGGTGTTGGCATCAGGAAAGAAAAAAGGCTTAATTGGTGCATCCCTACAATATTCATATTTAATATCTGCACAATTATAAAAAAACGACCATGCAGTATTCAGAGGATGCTATGCACTTCCAATTTCACAGAATCGTGGAGCTTACATGAAACAGGAATTGTCATACCTATCACTGAAGTACATGGAGGTGTGAGTACTCAACACAATACGGAAATTATTCTTGAGTTTTTTCTTGTTCTCGCTTTAAGAATGGGAATGAAATCCAGTATTTAATAAGAGAGGCAGGAGTGAATGATGCTTCCGCAGCTTCAATAAGAGAGCAAATCACAGCTTTTGTCTCTAAGCAGTGGTCAAAGAGCACATCAAACACTTGAAAAAAGGAAATGTGGAAAAGAGGGAGAGATAAAGAACACATCACCAGAAAAATCACAGGTGCAATAAGTGTTTATAATTCTAAATTTGAGTAACATTAAAATCGGTATTTGCATCTAACCCAACATCCCAATGTGTGTATCTCAGATGGCGGCACTATGAGCAATATGTTCTTGCTTTACAATTGTTCAAAGAACGAGAATAAAAACTCGAAATTTAGTTCAAGTGCAAAGTCCTAAAAAAACGCAAAAGTTAAGTGATATAGTAAAATTAGTTATTTAGGTACGACGCGCTCTTGATGTATTGAACCTAAAACAATGAAAACTGGAAAACGTAAACAGTTTACACAAAAAAACTTAGATTAGAGCCCAGTAGTTGCTCATATCCATAAATGTTGGTACAGCACTTTAACAAAAAGGACATTTTGACATGTCACAGTGGGAAAAGCTGAATTCCATTTAGCTGCTTCAGTTTCAGGCTCCTGGTACTCTGCATGCTGACCCACTGTCACGACTCACTGGGACACTCGATTATACTTTATGTTAATGAAGGACAAGTAAAAAAGTAAACGCTGGCGAAGATAACGAGACAACTTTCTGGAGCTCGGCCATAGCTCTACTGCAAAGTAACTACAGAATCTGGAGCTTCAGAAGCACCTGTGAGCACAAGATGATAAGAGCTGTGCTGGTATAATAAAACGTAATAACAACAGCCCAGATAAGATTAGCTTCCTGCAAGGCACCCAGTTATGATAACAAAAACGCCATGCCCTGGCATAATGGGTTGGGGTCCAATTCTCACCTGGCTTCAGGTTACCTTTTCATAATTCACTATTTTGAATATGTGGGCTGTGCTCAAATACAGGGGTTAGTAACGGCTGCAATGACTTGCTGGATTTCCCTCCTTGCTCAGTTGGATAAAATAGTCACAATTCAGGTTTGATCCATTGCTTGTTGCATATCCATTATCCCAGCTTTTTTATTTTTAATAATCCTTCTTGGCAAAATGTGCACAGAGGCATGGTATGCAAGTACTGACTTCAAGGGAGAAAATATAACATGCAGTATTATAGTAATGTTAAATATCGATGTCTAGTAATGCTGCATTAAATGTGACAACTTCATGAATTGAACTATTCTTTTCAAATGTCAATGTTCATGGCTTCATTTTCAGCCCCAAAACCATACAAATATTAGAACAAATATGCAGGAACACTACATTTCAATGTCAATACAGATATCCAACTGCACAGACGGGATTAAAGATGTGAGCAAATAGATTATGATTTTATGAAGGGGATAAACAGATTCACATGGCCAATGTAAACTGTGGAAGAGCAGGAGATTAATGTTCACCAAGAGAACTGCTGCTGCTGCATGAATGACCTTCAGCTTCTTTATTTTTACTGTACCTGACCTTCTCAGCTAACAGCTCATTGGGTGACAGTGTAACCAACGTCAGTAACGACCCCAGTGTTTCAACTAGAGAAGAACAGCCGGGAAAACAGGAAGTTGTACCTTCCACAGAAATCGTGTTTCAGTCTGTTCCCGTCTGCGGGCGTTTCTTTGTGGTTGTGTGAGTCACTTGCCTCAACTTGCTACACTGCAACCTTTATTGGGACAGACCTGGTTTACAGACTCCACTCTAACGCTACAGATTACAGGCACCATCAAGTACGGAAACAAAGTTATTGACGTCGTCCGTTGCGTCCTGTGGGAATAAAATGACCTCGATATAAATAGATTTTTAACAGCGGTTAGGCAGCTCTGCTAACTTCTAGCTAGCTGGCGTCTGACATGCAGCTCCAGGGTCATGTCGTCCCCAAGTGCAGAGTTAAATATCTGTCCTATACTGTTCATTACAGTCTGTTTGCGGAAAACAGGTGACAAGTTATAAAAATAGACCAATACATACCTAGGAAGCGGACCCACGTATCACGGTATATGTCGACCGCTTTGCTCGTTTTCTCTTCTGTGGGATCCATGCTTTCCTTCCTTCAATACATCACCCAGCACAACATACAGTCGGTGAGAGCAGCGAGAAATCCGACACGCTGCGGGTACCGTGAAGGGGGCGTGGTCTTAACTACAGCATCCAACTGGCTGCGCAACACAAGGTGGCAGCAAAATAGATACATAGTTACTTTATTAATCATGCAAGGGGACATTTTTCCGCTACAGCAGGATTTATACATACAGGTAAGCAACACAATATTTAAAAAATGCACAATATATACAAAAAATAGAATAGAATAATAAGAAAAATGCACAATATATACAAAAATAGAATAATAAGAAAAATGCACAATATATAAAAAATATATAATGGAATAATAAGAAAAATGCACAATATATACAAATAATAGAATAGAATAATATTAAATGTAATTAACTAACAAAACAAACAAAACAATAGTGCAAAGATGTATCCAAACAAAGAAACAACAGTGTAACGGTGTTATAACTAGTTGTTTGATTGATTTGGCCAGAGGTGTTTTGTTGTAAAGTCGTATTACTTATAAAACTACTGCTTTACTTTCCTGCCCCTCATGTTCCTGGAGATATTGGAACAAACATCTCTATAAACTATTATTACACCTATGTGTTTATTTATTTATTTACTATTTGATATGGACCCATGTGTCTGAAATAAAGTTGAATTGAAATATAGAATGTTTGTTTTCAGTCTCTCAAAACACACACAGTACTCGAACGTAACTACATTTATTAAAATAGTGCTTTTACTTTACTTGAGCATCTCAATTTTATACTACTTTATACTACTACATTTCAGAGGGAAATATTCTAGACCTACTTGATCCACTACACTTATCTAACAGCTGGAGATGCTAGTTACTTTACAGATCAATATTTTTACAAACAAAAAAAACAACAACATTTGATCAACATATGACATATGATGCTGTGCAATGTAAACAATCCAAAGTATAACATATAGTTAATGTGCTCCACCACGGCCTACATCAGCTGTAACAATGGAATACCGCTTACATGTTAAAGCATCAGTGATATAATAATATAATATATATATATATATATATATATATATATATATATATATGTATATATATGTATATATATATATATATATACATATATATATGATAATATAACTCGGAAAGGTTCCATTCTGCCCAGGAAGTACTTGTACTTGTACTTTTAGTAAATTTAGCTGTAAATGCATTTGTACTTTTACTGAAGTGAAATCTTGAATGTAGGACTTTTTTCCACTCAACAAATCACTTTTCATAAAACTCACCCATAAATTAAATAATCACCTGATGACAATAATCACCCCACTTTTTTTTAAAGCATTTTTCCTTCATTAAATCACATACCCCACAATTTTCAAGTACATGACTACTTAATCCACACCAAGACTCAAACTAAATATTTTACTATCTGGAGATTCCTTTTCCCACATCATTTGTGTCTTTTAGTTTTGTGTTGATACATTATTCTAATAACAACAAGAAAGATTTGGAGAAAAGAAAGAACACACCCATTGGTTTTTTTAAAGAATCCCCAAACCACCTAGACTCTTAGACCCTGTGTTTTGTGTTTTATGCACATTTTGAGGGGGATATGCACCATTGCAGAGCATTATAAACTGCATTTGTGCCTCTTTCTTGAATCTGTGTTTCCTAAATAACATTGTTTTTAATTAAATCACCAAAATACAATCTGAAACACAGAAACCCTATAGGGTTGGGCAATATTCCAGCAGCAGAAGTACTCTATCGTTTCTGAGGTTCTGGGCACAATTTAATGAAGCTGCTATCTGTAGGCTACTGCTGTGTGCTTGTATGGGTACTTAAACAGAATACAATATGTGCACAATGCAAAGTGCATGGGAGGGTCTATTGTGGGTCTATATGGGCCCATAGTTCAATTTTGCCCAGGGGCCCTGCAAATGAGTGTTCTGTGGTTTAGTAGACTACAGTGCAAGCTTAGTAGCATGTGTATATCACAGCAAACCTTACTGTTTAAAGGGATTCTACTGCAGCTCCATCTTTAGTGTCAGAATTACAAAAAATAAACAGACAGATTATTAAGAGATGAGCGAAGGGATGTCACAGGGGTTATAATATACATTTAGCCTGAAGTTATGCTTCTTCAAATACTGACAAGTTAGTGCAGTATAGTTCATGAATGTTCCAGGGATGTATCTAGAGAAAGACAGGATTAATATTATCACAATGTCATGTTTTACCTAATTACAGCTGGTGCGTACTTACAATTTAATAAATGAATTGATTCATTCTCACTGACACTATCATCTAAAACGACAATAGTACAGTACATCCAATCAAAAGCGTGCGTTATGATTGACACTCACGCGGACCAATGACGGCCAGCCATGCAACACAGTCAACCAATGGGAAGGAAGCTGACGAGTTAGTGGGCTGAGTTCTGACCTACGATGGCTGCCGCCAGCAGTAGCGATAATTATTGGGAGCCGAGATCACCATTCAGACGGAAAACAATGTCTTTTAAATCATGCTGGACTTTCGCTTTCCTTATTTTTGCCACCAGTCGGTGTTTTGCCGACGATGATCACGAAATGGAAGAGTTTCTGAAGCGGGAGTATTCCCTCTCCAAGCCTTACCAAGGTAACGCTATCTTACCCGTTATATAGCCCACGAGCAGTCGGAGCGCTCACGCGGACAGGCGGAGGGACAGATGTTTCCAGAACAGCGCATTGATCTAACTAACTATACTACATGTATTTATTTATTTTATTCTGTAAATGTTCTTCATTTGTTTTATTTTACAACGCTTTCATTCCTCAGAGGAATCTTGCTGCTGTTACATTCAGCCTGTTATACTGTTAACACTGTTTAATACTGTATATGTGTATATATGTATATGTGTGTATATGTGTATATATATATGTATATGTATATATATATACACATATATATATATATATACACACATATACATATATATACGTATATATATGTATATATATACGTATATATATATACATACATATATATACGTATATACATACATCTAGATATAAGGAGTATATATATATGTAGATGTGTATATGTATATATGTACATATATATTATGTGTGTATATATACATATATATTATGTGTGTATATATACATATAGACATATATATGTATATCTATACATACGTATGTATGTACTGTATATATATATATATATATATATACACACATGCGTATATATGTATATATATGTATGTATATACATATATATACATACATATATATACATATATATACTGTATGTACACCATATTCCCATTTTTGTTCCTTTGATAAAGACCTTTTAGTTCTACCTTTTCTCCCTCAAACAAAAGTTTTGTTTGATAACAGAGGGTCACTGCTCTCTATTGTGCTGTGTCATCTTTGTTCATGCTGTTCATGCTGGTTGTGTGCTCAGGTGTGGGATCATTGGGATCCTCGCATTGGGAGCTTATGGGGGATGCCATGGTAACCACCAACCAGGTGCGGCTCACACCTGACATGCAGAGCAGGCAGGGGGCAGTATGGAGCCGCCTTGTGAGTATACAAATACTGGTAAACTGTAGTGGGAGTACTGTCTTGTGCTGTGACAGTGTTGAATTTCAAAAACAGGGATTCGCTATTACATACTAAAACAGTCTAATAAATCAGCCCTGCAGTATATCCTACCCTCATAAAGGCTACATAATTATATTGTGTTATTCAGAGGTGTTTCTAGTATTTAGTCTACCCTTATCATAATAAATGCTGTGAATAAACACAGTGCATACCAAGCGAGTTATCAAAGGGTTGGACATATCAACAATACTTGTACGGTAGCCTAGTGGTTGTACTGGCTATCAATGACTGTTAATTGGTATTTACTGTATTCCTTACGTTATATATGTTATGTTTAGCCAGTAAAATACCGATTAAGTATGGGTTTGGTGTAGGATAATGTTTTAGCAACTGGTTTATGCTTTCAGACAGTCTGACATCTTCTTTGATGATCTAACCCTGTTGGAGCTCATCACAAAACCACAATAAACACCCTCATCATCTGCTGCCCATGACTGTGGTCGGGCGGACCAACCTCATATCTCTAATAAGCCGACCCAAATGCCACTCAACCCAAATGTTTGATTTGTGTTTCCTCTTGCCTTGACCTCAACCCAAGCAGTAATCTCTTTGCCACAGCGCTAAAGAAAACACAGATGAAATTGAAGCCAAGCTTCTATTTACATTTTGGTCATCAGGTTCTTTTCGGTATCATATGTTTATTGCTATAAGTTGTTGGACCGCCACTGTGTGTGTGTTTCGGTGGCTTTGTTTCACCTGTGTGTGTTTCCAGCCTTGCCATCTGACGGACTGGGAGATGCAGGTGCACTTTAAGATTCACGGCAAAGGAAAGAAGAACCTGAATGGCGATGGGCTGGCCATTTGGTACACTAAGGAACGTGTGCAGAAAGGTACGCGCTTACGGGACATCTTACTTCATCTCATTAAAAAAAAATGACTCCTGTCAACACTCTGTCCTCTGATTGTTTTACAGGCCCTGTATTTGGAAACATGGACAACTTCACTGGCTTGGGCGTGTTTGTGGACACGTATCCCAATGAGGAGAAGCACCTCGAGGTATGGTGGAGTAGCACTGCTTATAACTCAGGCGCTGTGGGGAAGTACAGGGTCGAGGGCAAGCCGTGGACACGTGTTCTTGCAAATGTGTGTAAAAGGGCTTTCTCTGTGTTCTTTTGTGTAACCATTTGAGTCAGGCGCAGAAGAAAAGATATACTACTCGCACTCAGGTAACCAGCTTTTATATGATCCCAGTCCTGTGTCTCACCTCTTTGTACGGCCTCTGTTGGTCCTTAAGCGTGCTTCTCTGACTTCAAACATACCCTTCATTTTGTTTTTGTCATTGTTGTGGTATTTTTTTGGTCCCTGCACGATTGCTGTGTCTTGATCAGAGTTATGTGAATTTCCGAAAGGCTCATAAAACTACACAAAAAAAAAAAAAAAAAACAAGTATTCAATGTCGGCTATATGACGAATAAAGCATGCGACTACATGTGTCATTCAAGTGAGACAGTCAATGCAAGTTGTTTTAAAACTGTCGAGCCTCTTCTCTTTATTCCGTCTGAAGCCTGCATGACCTCGTTGCCAAAGCGTCGTTGCTACGTCAGCGCATGAGGAGGGACTGGTTTAAGTCGGGAGCATTTCCTCATCCCTCTCTTTTCCTCCTGTGACCACAAGAGGATCTTCCCCTTCGTACTGGCCATGGTCGGGAACGGCAGCATCAGCTACGACCACGAGCGGGACGGCCGGCCCACGGAGCTGGGCGGCTGCAACGCCATGGTGCGCAACCTCAAACATGACACCTTCCTCTTCATCCGCTACGTCCGCCGCAGGCTCACGGTGAGAGACTCTGTCTGCGATTACCCACTCTAATAACAGTGCTGAGCACAGGCAGAGACCGGCTCATCACCACAGCTGTCCAACCTGTTATTTGCAAACTGATTTTTTTTTTTATTGAAGCCACCTTTTTTTTTTTTTTTTAATGCTAAGTACATTGTCCAAGATTTTCCGGGGTCTCTACGCTTCTACGCAGGTTTCACTCAGTAAACCTGCTTTTGGGGCGCAGACCTGAGATGAACCAGCCGCCCGGGTATTTACATTCAGCGACCCTCTTAAAGAGTTGCTTCTGTTCTTCAGGTGATGATAGACATCGACGGGCAACATGAGTGGAGGGACTGCCTCGACATACCCGGGGTGCGGCTTCCCCAGGGCTATTATTTTGGAGCTACAGCCGTCACGGGAGACCTCTCAGGTAAACCGCCAAACAGCTCCTCGAGTGTTGGGGATTCAAAAAGAACCATTTACCCAGTTTCACTGCACTTGTTTTCTCTCTCCTAGTTTCAAAGATGGATTTCTGCTTCTGCTTGGCTGTGTTTGCATCACTGATTCAGGAGAGACAAACAGAGCCTTGTAGAAGATACAGACATTACTCACAAGTGTATTGATGTATATATTGAAGCTTGTCAGGCTGTGAGAGATGCATGTAATTGTGCTTCACATTCAGAGAATTGATCCTTTGAGTAATCAGAATATGGACTCAGTGTTCAGAGTCAAATTTGGATGAAAAGGCTCTGCTTGAACTTACGTGATGCTTTTATTTTTGCTCTATGAACATTTGCAGGGAACAATGTGCGGCCACTTACACCACAAAGAATCAGTTATGAATCAGATGCTGTGTGTTTTTGTGACTATAATCATATTTCATGATTCTCAATGTACAGATAACCATGATATCATTTCCCTGAAACTCTACCAACTGACGGTATTGCGGAGTCCAAAGGAAGACGAGGAGGAGAAGGAGGATGAGGAGATAACTATACCCAGCGTGGATAACATTGAGCTACTCAGACGTAAGAAAGATACACACAACTACAAGAACGCCACTCCCTTCCTCTCTCCTTCTGTCTTCTTTCCTCCGTCTTTTATCCCCTTCCCCGTCATCTCTCCACCCACCCGCTTTATTTCTCAACTCGTTTCCTTTCACCCTTGCTCCCTTTTGAACTGTCGTCCTCTCTCTTCCAGTGGGTCAGATCGAAGAGGGGATGAGCGGAATCGCCATTTTCTTCACCGTGCTCTTCTCCATGCTGGGTTTCATCTTCCTCATCGTCATCGGCCTGGTGGTTTACGGCCACTGGAACGAGAACCGGCGCAAGCGCTTCTACTGAGAGAGAGGACAACAACAACAACAACAACAACAAACAAAGATGGAGGAGGCGATTGTGATGACTGCTGTGGTCCGTGGACCCAACCGCACTGAGACAACAAGACAGACCCCGCTGTCGGTCCGTAGTTTTATCCTGAGGACACCATGTTGACGGGAGACGGAGTAGATGTATCATCTGCTACAAAAAGCCATTGTCCAACTTTGCCATTGGTAGTCATGATGCAGGAGGAGGACTTCCCTTTTGTCCCGAGCCCGTCTGACACACACCGACTCGGCCTTACTATCTCCACCTCTGTACTTGTTACACAGCAGACGTGCAGTATGACACCTTATGAGCAGCTACTTCTTTTGGCACCCTTTTCTGCATTTGACAAATGTAAAAAGAAAAAGAAAAAAAAAAAGATTATATTAATTCTCAGTTCACTGATGTTGATTTCATGGCTTTGAGAAATACAAATATATATATATACATATATATATATATATACGTATATATATATATATATATATGTATATATATATAAGTATCCAGTGTTTTCCTACTCTACATTATGACTTGAAGCGCTAACCAAATCGCAGTAAAAAACTAACAATGCCATCTTTATTGTTTGATCCTTAAAGAAGCGTCTCTACTCTTCTTTGCTTTAGAAATATCCGTGCTTTTGACCTACTCATCATTTTGACTCCCGAGTATATACTATATAGTATGCTGTATATTCTCCCCCTGTAGTTGTAGTATGCATGACATTTGTTGAGGTTATTTTGTATGGATCGTCCTGGCTACTAGCCGCACTTGGTTTACATGGAAAACTCATCGATGCATGTGGCAACGATTTGTGTGTTTCGGGAAATATTTCATTTCAATCCATCACTGTTCCCTCCCCTGGATTGTATGTGTGTATTTGAGAAGAAAAAAAAAAAGTTTTGTTGATCAGTTTCAAGCAAACTCTTCAACACGGATACATTTAAATGCCAGGAATGAACTTTGCACTGAAGAGAGTTCTAATGACTGCTCATTTATTGGGACTATATTTTCCCTTTTGCAGACTTTTGTTTTACTTTGCACATTGAACACTAAAATGACTTTTTGTTTGCGTTTCTTTTGTTGTGTGAAAAAAAACCCCACCTCTGTGTTTGAGCGTCATACGATGTATGCTTTGGCAGAACTGAACAAACGCGCTGGTCCGGCCCCCGGCGGCCTCGGCGAGCTGTCGTGGACCCGGACCGGTCTCCTCGTTTATGTTGTGGAAATGGTTACAGGCCTCATGTCAACATCAACATGTATTTCTAGGTGGTGCTTTGTTTGCAATTGTGCAATGACGGAGGACTTCCTTCCTTCCTTCTTTTTTTTTTTTTTTCTGTAGCCACTTTGACAGCCGCCCTACTTTATTTATTTTCATATTCTGTATGTTTGTATGAAAACCGTGTGCCTCATGTATCCATCCAGTGTCTTTGTCCTGAATGATTTATATTGCCTCATTAAAGACCAAACAAGACCGACGTGGATATAGTTTATGACCTCTTGCACGAAGTGGGATGTATGTAATGTTCAGCAACAACAACAACAACAACAACAACAACAGTTTGAGTAAACCGCCTTCTGAAAAACGGCCCGTTGTTGAAACCTCGACATCAAACTGTTTCAGCTTTCAGTGTTTGAGCTACAACATCCTGTCAAAGCTTCAGGCCAACCGCCCGAGGTGCTGATCCTCCAGATCAATATGTCTGATATGATTTAACTTCTCTTGAAGTGTAAAGGAAGCTGTTTTTGTTCTCCAGGCTTCAGAAATGTTTCCAACAACAACAACAACAACAACAACAACAACGCACCAGGGTGTAGCGAAAGGCGGCTTGAGGATAAACAGATGAAGTTTTGAGTCAAGAAATGGCACGCGTTGGTCAGTTGAGTGCCAAGCTTTGTTTTATTAAAAAAATAAAATACAAATGATGACCCAACGAGTACACAGCAGACTTCGTACTAAAACAAAAAGGATTTTTAAGCGTTCAGTGCTTGAAAGTTTTCTCTTTTACCACTTTACTAATTTTAGCTTGTCTAAAGGTTTTAACTAAACAATGTAGCCCGCTTCCTTCTCAAGCCAGGATGTTTCTCATTTCAGCAACAACAACAAAAATAAGCTCAATTGGTATTAATCTATGGTTGAGAAAAAAAAAGTTGTTTGACACAAACAATGACCGATAAGTTCAGAGTGCCTGTATCAGCCGAATGTGTCTAAATTTAAGCTGACTGTGTTCCATGTTGAGGTCTTTCATATGTATAATATATAAAAGTTTTGAAATTGACGGCGCTGTAATAACTGAGGATTAAAAGGTAACAGTCAGTGAAAAAGAACGGAGAAAACCAACACATTGAATTATTAGTGCAACAAAGATGGGGGGATGGAAAAGTGACAAACGGATTACAGATATCAAACATGAATTATTCCAAGGAAACCAATATATTCAACTCTTTCCTCAGGTTTAAATATCTTAATAATGTGGTTTATCCATAAGTCAGGGGTAGAAAGTGTTAGTGGTTGAGGATGCAGGCAGAAAAAAAGAATATACAAACCAAAATGGCTTCTTAACGCAAGCCCCTCAGCTGACACTGAACCTACATTCTCACATCATTGCAGGTAGAATTCCAAGTTGTTGTTGTTTTTTTTACAAGTTTTCTTAAACAAATACATGTACGCACACCAACCAAAGTAGATTACAGTACAGTGCAGTGCCACAAGTACTCAGAGTTATATTGCTTGTACTGGAGACCACAGACGAATGACAGAGAGAGAAAGGGGTCGCAGCATTTAACAGTAGGTTTATGTTTTTGCATAGCCTAGTTGAGTAAAGTACAATAGACTACAGAGATGCGTGAGGCAGAAAGAAAAAGCAGACAACTCTGGGGGAACAATTAACATGAAACAACTGCTTTGGCTTGATGAGACTGGTGGGTCGAAAAGGTGTTAAGTTAGAACTCTAGCACTGCTCGTTAAAAGATAACCCTGAGAGTGGGAAACCAAATCGTCTTGACAACCACACACACACACACACACACACACACACACACACACACACGCACGCACACACACACACACGACGATCTGCGTAGCACGGAGATAGCAGACACCTCTGCATGGGTGGATGTGCCCTAATGTTTCCAAGGGTCCACATGCAGAGCAATTGGCTACGCTTTCTGTTCCCAAGACAGAGCCTGGTGGAGGGTGGAGTCGCTGTCTCAGTAAAAAACCCTGTCACAACCACACATGCAGTCACATAAGAAAAGATCGTTATCATTAAGGAGGGGGGAGGGGAGGGAGGGAGGGATGTCAAATCACGCACCTCAGTAGACAAAACAGAAAGGCAAAGCCTATTAGACAATTATACAGTCATATGCAATCAGCTATAGTTAAATATGAGCTCCACCACAACATTAAAATAAACATCCAAACCCAAAAGCTGACCATGTTCAGATAGTGGATCTCGGCAACTGTGGCTTTTAGTGACCAACACAGAGGAGATTAATCACTCGGTGGGATGGAGGGAGGGAGGGATGGATGGAGGGATGGATGGAGGGATGGATGGATGGAAGTTTGTCCACAACTGATGACTGATATAGCCCTTGATCTCTGTAAACATGTGAAAACCAGAGAGGCATAGCAGTTGTTTGGCAATGGGAAAACTATGGACCTCCAGTTCACTCATGCACAAAAGAACCCCCCCCCCTCTAGCCCCCGCCCTATTATTGTGTCTACATATGTATACAACTAAGCAAAATGCACCTTAGCAACAAGGTTGCAAAGCAATCTCTTGTTGGAGTTTACGTTCGTCCTCCGAAGACAAAAACACAAATAGGATGAATCACAACAAAACCGTAGAAAACAAAAAGAATATTTTTTTTCCCCCCTCTCTTTCTTTTAAGCCAGTTAACATCACAGACTAATTGCGACCAGATCCGGAGAGCAAAAACAGGATGAGCGCAAACTCAAAATCTGGTCTTGACTAATTCCATCAGTGCCACTACACACACACACACAGTATTTTAAATAAAAAACAAACAAAATACCAACGAAAGTCAAACTCTTCATAAACGGGAGTTTCAACCTTGTGGCTTTCGACGTTTTTTAAAACCACATCCTCTTCTCACAAAGCGAGCGCACGTTCTCGGAAACAAGCTCAGACGCTCCTCCGCTCTGAAGCAACCAGGCCCGGAACAACACAACCATTGCCACTAAAGAAACTACATCTACTCTAATAAGGCAGTAGCACGTTGTACTGTGCAGCTCCATGAGCAAGACATTTGCTCGGTAGAGGCAGCTTGAGGTGTGTTGGTCAAAAAAGAAATGTCTTCTATTACCTCTGCTAATGGGTGTGCAGTCATGCTCACAGTGTAACAGCTCCTCAGAAAAGGTCGTTGTCATGTTAGTCGAGAGAGAGAGAGATTTTTTTTTTAAGCTGCTCGTCTACACAACACAGAGGGGCCGCTAACGGCATGTTTGATTAGGCCCGTTTAAATGAACATGAAACAAAATCTTCTTTTATTTTAAGCCTTAGGCAGCCGCGCTTCTCATTTGTGTTCCGCTCTCTACTGATATTTTGGGCGCTCCGGCCCTCCAGCATTGTTTTCCTACATTTAAGCCACAGCGGTGTGCGGAGCAGCTTAAACGGTCACAACCACGGCCTGAGCTGCACGGGCCCCACAGCGTTAAACGGTCATGTGCAGAACCCAGCGTCACCTCTCGTTAGGAGGTCAACGGTTTCGTGAGTGCGTCCTTGTCAGAGTTCACTCGGGGCAAATTTTTTTAAAAAAAGAGCCAATTCAGTTTAATACCTGAAAAGAAAATATATCTGGCTTGTATGAAATGCTGGAATTTCCCGGAAACGTATGATTATTAGCTATGTTTTAAGAAGTCACAACATGTTTGGACACTGTTAAGTTTAAACAGCTCATTAAGCCGTGATACTGTATCTAGGACATTTCTTTTTATACCGTAGATGGCTTTACACGATGGAGGTTACACACTGTAACAATGGTAAAAGACAATCAGGAGAAGTGCTTTGTGAGCGTGTGGGGAGCAGACCGACTGACCTGAGTCTTTACACTGTGTCCATTTTTGACACACAGTATCAGAGCAAACAAATAAAAGCTGTTGGACATTGTTCAGAACTAAATTCTCAATGAAACATTCACTGACTTGTCGTCTCTCGCTCAGACCTTTTTTTTTTATCTTACAACAAATCACAATTTTGTTTTGCGGTAGTTTTCCTGTCTCAACAACAACCACCAGTTTGACTGCCGTCCTTTTAAATACATCCTGTGCGATATATATGGGGCGAGCGACATGCAACACAGAGAAGGATGCGGTTAATCACAATAGATTCTGCAGCTGTGCTAACACCGACTGGACTGCAGAGCAGAGCCTGCATTCACCTCGACTTGCTAATGCTCCCTCCCGCCGCTGCCAACGGAAAATACCACTGCAAATCCCCCCTCACACTGCGAGGAGCGAGATGGACGCGGACACAGCACCAGCTTACCAACTACCAGCACTGCACAACGGCATAGCGGGGCTCACACAGTCGGAGCACGAATCAAACTTAAAACCACGGACCATTTCTTCACCCCAACATCTGGGTGCACAGCTGTGGAGCCAAAGCAAGTAGCTCAGCTACTACAAAAAAAAAAAAAAGATACTAATGAACTCAAATACGAACACAGAAATTCATGCCTCATGCAAAAATACCAGTGCTTTTAATAGTTAATCCACCTCAGCGCTGAGCAAGTACTACGACCAGATGCTACAGCACTATAAAGATATACAAACGCACAAGCCTCAACCCTTCCCTACTCCACTCACTAGTACACCCCCCCTCAGGAGCTTCGTTGATGCAAAGCTGGTTATGAAAGAAAAAAAAAGAAAAAAAGCAAGTACAGTCTTCATTATGAACTATATACTACGTATGTTTAGAATGAGCAAAATGCCGCCACAGTAACAAACACGGAGCCACAAGGCTTTTTATTGATTACTACATTTGTGGCTTTTACTACGATTTGAATGCAGTCAGACGTTGAAGTGGGGAGATGACGTGCACATAATTATTATTAAATCACTAATCCTTCCTTACCTACAGCCATGCTAAGTGGTGACCACAATATGGATATAAAAAAAAAGGGGGGGGGGGGGGGTATGACATTTAAAACCCAGAGACAAACCAGAACTCCTCCTTGTATCCTTCCTCTGACGTCTGTGGGTGAACAGTCTCCCCACTCTAGATGCCAAACGTCCCAGACTTCACACCAGACGCTCGTCGCAATGACCTCAGAGCTGACATCATCATGCAGCTGTGCCCCAGATCTCACAGCACACACAAACACACAGCTTTGGGGAAAAGGAAAGAGTGCACTCCAGTCGTTTCAGTTGTCAAGAGGTTTGTTTTGGACTCCTCTGCCTCAGAGTCACAGTGGAGATAGGGGAGAAATGCTGTTGACCGCGTTGGTATGCTCCTAGCTGACCGTCCCACAGGAGGTAAAATGTCAGATGAAGGGAATGGCCGGAAATGTTATGACCAAGGATAGTGCCGGGACAGAAACGGAAACATGACAGCATTGCCCAAGGAGAGGGCGGGAACAAGGGAAACAGTCAATTCTGGTTTCAGTCACAATCAATTGTTGTCGTCTGACTAACCACGACGTTCTCTAATTTAACACTAAAAAAAAAAAAACTAAAAAAAAAAAAAAAAAAAACATACCAAATGTGTTTGCTGGTTTCCCCACTAAAAGAAAAGCAAAACAAAAAAATTAAAAAACAAAAGTTCGTCCACACAATGTTATTCATGTTTCCTCATCAGGAGCCATTAAGGATTAGTTATCTCGATCATCTTCACGTCACGCCTGTGTGTTAGTTCAAGGAATTAAAACACAAATAGTCTCTGCGGTGGTGATGATGATGATGATGATGATGATGATGATGATGATGATGATGATGATGATATCCCCCTGCGTGAAGCAGAAAGCCACGCCGGTTGGCTGGTTTAGGTACGCTGTGGATCACACCATGTGGTCTCCCGTGCTGGTGCTGGCGGTCTGGCTGGGCAGCTCAGACGGGTGCTCCTTCTGCCTGAAGGTCTGCTGCTGGCGTCCGGAGCAGCAGTCCTGACCGGTGGCCTTGCACATCCGGTGCTCCTCGTCGCTTTCCTCCTCAAGCCCCGAGCCCTCGTCCACGTCCAGCTGGCAAACGCACACCTCAATCCCCGAGTCGCCGGTTACGTGGCGACGTCGAGTGACGAGCTCCTCATCCTCCTCCTCCTCCTCCTCCTCCTCCTCCGCCACCATCAGTGAAGCCTCCACGTTCTCCTGTGCCAGACATTGTGCTTGGATGGACATCGCCACTGCTTCCTGGTCCGATGATGATGATGAGGATGATGGTCCTGAGGCCTGACTGTCCACCCTCAAGTCGGCCTCGGGTAGGGGCTGTGGCACCACGGCGTCTGGCTGATTCACTTGAGGGAGGAGTGCTGGAGTAGTCTCAAGGGGGTTTTCAGAGTACGGAGGAGGTGGTGTCGGGGGGTGACCTACGACCTCTTCATAGTCAGGAAGCTTGCAGTCGTTCCAGAACCCTGAAAGTCCACAAATACAAATAGCTTTAGCTTTCAAACAATCCTCCCTTTAAAAAGGCAGTTGTACATCCACGTAGAGCTGCGACAATAAGTCGTTTTTTTCTAAGTTAGTCAATCAACAGAAAATTCAT
This sequence comes from Ophiodon elongatus, assembly GCA_016806645.1. NCBI lineage: Eukaryota > Metazoa > Chordata > Actinopteri > Perciformes > Hexagrammidae > Ophiodon > Ophiodon elongatus. Next base: position 1,318,456 of record JACSYO010001905.1, read on the forward strand.
TTAAAAACTATTTCAATAATAGATTAATCGTCAGCTACACTGGACCAAATAATGAATTAATAAATCAACAGATTAATCATTATTGATAACAATGGTTAGTTGCAGCTGGAAGACATGCCTAAGAAAACAGCTAAAATGTTGAGTATTGGAACAATAAGGCTATAACTATGTTCCCCATGATGTCCTATGGGAAGAGCTTCAAGAGCATATGATAGAGTCTCTGTGGAGTTGTGTTCCCATTCTTCACATTAAGTCAAACATGTTCATTGTGGGCCTAGGACTCTGAACGAGCGAACAACAATATCAACTTTCAGCCAACGTCCGGAGTGACCACTGACATTAAGGTGGCATCTCTGCTGTCTGATGCCCTACTGACAATGTGAGACCAGGATCTCCAATATACACTCGGGCAATCTGCAGCAGAGTATGACAAGCTCGGGAGGAAGATCAGCACCTCCAATTATAAAGTTGTGACTTTCTCTTGGTAAAAGGCGACTGTTTCATTCAGGAAAAGGGAGAAAACAGCTGCTCCAAGAAGAGTTCAGGTATATTGTTGATCTGAGTGACGACGATTGCGAGATTCGCTGCCGTAATGTGTACGTTGTATTGTACTTTGGAGGTGGAGAGAGCAAAGTTCAAAGTCCTGACCATTAGAATAATACTATGCATAAAAGCTGCAAACATTAAGCCTGTAGCCTCAATTTGTGGGATAGGCAGAGAAGTAGAGTCATCAAAGACGACCTTATTATAGAGCTGCAGCTTTGTACCGATTCAGGGGACATCTCAAGGCAGGCTTGGCAGTAATTGAAGCTCCCAGCAGGACCATGAGGATCCCATAGGAGGTGCTGGAAACAGTTCGCTGTAGAAAAGAGATTATCCTGGCTTCTATGCTCACACCACCACAACCCAGTTTATAACTCCTAGTGTGTATTCAACATATCTGAGAGAGCCCTCTTCATCCGATGGTAAACCTGTTTAATTCTGTAAGGCATCATTAAGGTCCGCATAGCGTACACAAAGACTACTCACTTAGATTGAGCGGTGGAGGGGAAATGAAGGAGCTGGAGGCTCCTTGGTAGGCCATGAGGCTGATCTCACGTTGACGCTGCTCCTGCTGAAGACGCATCTTAACCCTCCGGTGTCGGTAGGCACAGCAGCAGCTCAGCATGATGATAAGGGTCCATACCAACCAGAACCCTGTGAGGGGGGACAGACCCTTAACGCTAGCTAACGTGTGAACCGAGCTAGGCTTCCCCTGACACTAAACAAGGCAAAGGGCTGTAAGTCCATGGGCATAATGAAATCAAACTTAAATCGCAGGGTAATGTCATTTTTACTTTTCAGTATATTCTTTTGTTATAGTGAAACTAATTTGAGAATGAAATAACACAGATTGAACTGATCAACGCACAGTTAAACCTCCAACGTCTGAATTAAATGGACAGTAGATAAAAAACAAAACACATTGGATTCATAGGACTAAAGAATTGGGAAAAGAAAAGAGTAAATAGGAACTTACACCAGAGCTCATAGTAATAGGTGCAGCATTCTGTCTCTCCACAGCAGTACCCCATCTCACAGCGGTACTGCTCATTGTTTACCCCGAAACAGAACTCCTTCCCCTTGAATACACAGGAGGGGTAGACAAAGTTAAAGTCAATATTCAATCTCACAAGTCAACAAGAAACTGCTTAAAAGGCTGTTGATAGACTGACCCATTTCCTATTTCTAGAATCTATTTAGCCTTGGTAATTCAGTATGTTTCTCTACTGTAAATATTTACAGTCTGATTTTTTAAATATTACAGAGGGAATGTCAGCAGTCACTGATAAATGTTGCCCACGGCCCAGTGCAATTATCAATAACATTTGGTTTTGAGGGTAATCTGTGGCAATAAACCAATGACGTCAATGCTAGTGCCAAACAAGGTCAGCACGTCAACAAATGTGCAGATAAAATGCCAAATTGTGATGCTTAATCCCGTCATCAACGGACTTCGACCTAAATGTAAAATAGCGGTTCCTGTAGGGGATCAAGCTAGACAAACTGGGGCTGACTGCCTGGTACCAGTTAGCAGCGGCTAACGTTAATCTCCATACACTTGGTTCAAACTGTTAAAAAAAAGAGGTAATAAAACACATTCGTACACCTCGGAGCTACGACCCGAAGATAGTCCGGCAAGTTAACTGTCGAGATATGAAAGAAAACTTTGACTCGGTGACGTCACACGCGAACCGTGCCCAGTCTCCCTTTGTGGAGGAGACAAAAAAAAAAAGGGCTCGACGGAGGGCCTTCACCCACCCCAGGAGCCGCGGCGTCGGCTGAGAGCGTCGGCCGACCCCGGGAGCGCCGACGACGGGCTTACCTGCACTAGACAGGTCCCGGTACAAAGAAGACCTACAATGGATCCCAGTGCTTTCTGCGGCATCTTTCCGGGTTGTCGGCCGTTAACACGACGGGAATCATATAGCAGTCGGTCGAATCGTCGACTATCGAGGTGACGGGAGGTGGCCACTGCAGGTTAAGGGCTCAGCCTGCCGCACTCGGACATGTTTTTGTTGTTCCTTGACTCAGAAACGGTAGTAACGTGAAACGCGGCCGCCTTCTGGGCTCCAGAGGGCGCTGCGTGCGCGTCTGTGAAAGCATATCATCTCACTTCCACAGAAAGTTCAATGAGCTTCATCGCCTTTTAATTAGTCATGGCAAGTGAAGGCAAGGCAACGCAAGTTTATTTGTTTTTGAACAAGGCAATTCAAAGTGCTTCACATAAAACCATTAAAAGCATCAAAATATAATTCAAAATAAAAGAAGATTTAAAAACAATAAAGTACATTCATTTAAACATTAAAAACAGTCAGTAAAACATAAACAAAAAAAATAGAATAAAAGTTGCAGTGCAGTTTAAGAAATAAAATACAGTAGTGAAATGCAGAAATGTATTAATATCCTTAAATCTGGTTCAATTAAAGGCAATAGCAAACCGAAAAGTCTTCAATCTGGATTTGAAGGAGCTGGAGTAAGTTTTTTTTATGTCTGTATTCATGAAGAAGTCATGCAAATATTTTAAGGGGCTTATTTTGCATGGTGCATTTTGGGTCGTCCGTTTTTTTCGTTCTCGCGCGGAGAGACGCTTGTCACGTTGTTTACGCTGACGTCACGGTTGTTTTACCAAGAAGCATGGTTTGAAAGATGTTAATCCACGTAGTCTGAGCGAGCAGCCACAACCCCAACACCTGAAGAAAACATGGTGAGTCATAACGAGTCAATAATTAAATAACATGGACATTTTATTTTTTATTTTCATTGAATGAGTTGTTGTTTCAAGTCATTGTAGCAGTTTTTGTATTGAAAACTGTTAACAGCTGCAGCTTTCTAACATTGCATGACAGTGAATGTTGTGTTGAAATTATTATTGTGTACTTTAGTATGTTGATGTTTTGACAACAAGCCACATTGAATTGAATGGGGCACCGAGCTAGTTTGGATAGAAAACTGCTGCATTAGTTTTGTGTCACTGTTAAGTTATCGCAAAAAATATTATTATGAAAATAGACCAACAATATGTTAATACTGATGCTGTCGATGATAATATGAGTTGTCACTGAAAATAGCAAAATTGTAATAGTTTTAATTTAAACATTTTAAATAATTTTGGGATCATTCACTCCCAACAATACAGGTTTAATGGTAGTTATAAAATGCTTTACAGGAGAAAGAAAATAGCTGGAGATATCTGGTAACTGGACACAGATAAGACAATATATATAAAAACAAGAAGACAAACTACAAATTATAAAGTTACAAAATCAAGAAAAAATCAAAGAAAACAAGTTAGTTTCAAGACATTTTTTAAATATGTGGAATGAAATGTGCTGAAATGATGACTTTAGGTGTCCATTTGTCTATTGACAGAAGATCAGTTGTTTCTACATTTGGCAAAGCACATGTCCCATGTCACAGAGTTCAGAGACAGCATTGTCATCTTAACGGAGCACCCTGCAAGGTAAATGGCTTGAGCAAAAGCCTTCCTCACCACCCTCTGGACACGACCCATCCACTGTGCACATGCTTAATCTCGGCCAATGAGAGCTTTTGGCCTGATACATGTGTAGGTCGCTGCAAGCGGCTAACAGCTAAGTCCTCACGCTCTAGATGGTTCTTGGTGTGGGGTGAGGGTTAAACCTCCTGTACACGCTGCGTTTCCTCTTCCAGCCCCTGACGCCATGCTGGCCTGGCGAGGATCGGTGCTTTACCCGATACAGCTTAGGCCATGTAACGACATAATGAGAAAGTGCTAGCAGGTTTCGCTGTGTCATCTTTTAACCTGCTGTTCCATTGAAGTCGCATCACCTCTCATACGCACTCTGATCCACCTACAGGGCCTTTTGTCCATTCTTCGGAGGCTGAAGCAGACTCCAGAACAGGAGGTGCGCTTACTGTTGCTTGGCTTGGACAATGCTGGAAAGACCACTCTGCTGAAACAGCTGGCAGCCGAAGATATCAGCCACATCACCCCCACACAAGTAAATACACACACACACACAAATGTTCTCACATTGATACATTTCTTCATTTTCCAGTCACCAGATGTGTTAATCAGACTTTAATTCACCCGTGTAAAATAAAGCATTAAGCATGATCTATGTCATCTTTTGACAGGGCTTCAATATTAAGAGTGTTCAATCATCTGGCTTTAAGTTGAATGTTTGGGACATTGGAGGTCAGCGCAAGATCCGCCCCTACTGGAGGAATTATTTTGAGAACACAGATTTACTGGTAGGCTTTCATTGATGTAATTAAACTGGTTGTTACAATAGCCAGAATTAAATAACTTCAACATCTATCATCCCTGTTATGAACACTTTTGCTCATACGTATATATGACTGTGTTGTTCGTAGATCTATGTGATTGACAGCTCAGACAAGAAAAGGTTTGAAGAGACAAGCCTGGTGAGATACACATTATAGTTTCTTTAAAGGATTGCAATGATAAGATATGTTTAGTGTGATTAATAGGGAAAATGTTCTCATTGTAGGAGTGCCGACTCATATTCAACCATATTTCTTGATGGTGTTGGGTGCAATTAAAGCCGAAAAGCCACTACACATAAGTCACATGTATCACTGACAACCCTTGTGTGTCTGTTCCTCCAGGAGCTGTCTGAGTTGCTGGAGGAGGAAAAGCTCGCTGCTGTCCCACTGCTAATATTTGCCAACAAGCAGGACCTGATGACGGCCTCCCCAGCGTCTGAGCTGGCAGAGAGTCTCAATCTGCACACAATCCGGGATCGAATGTGGCAGGTCCAGGCCTGCTCAGCAGTCACTGCTGAGGGAGTGCAGGTAAATACAGTACACACAGTCTGCAAACACAGCAAGGATTGAGACAGCGTGTAAACATAATTGACTTCAGAAGGAGCTGAGGATGTGCAATAGGAAGACAGTTCAACCGACAACAAAATGTTAATATTGCTTCTGTATATGTCACATTAAAACTTCCCGTGTTCATGTTAACTGACAAGCCAGCAGTAACTTTGCAGTTACTTTCTGTTGCTTTCAGCCTACGCTGGGTGTTGAACTGAGAACAGGACTTCTCCCTACTCAACCTATTCATGCTATTTATAAGATTGCCCAGATTAAAGGTCCGAAGTTAAGCATGTTTCTAACAACCAAAGAGGCTTTGCTGTTGTGTCTCCACCATATGTAGAAATGGCTTCTATGACAGCCACAATAGGAAAATGTTATTGAAACAACATCCTCCCAACAGCCAGTTATCAAATTGAGTACAGTCTTATCTCCTGACTAATTATAGTGGCCTGAAAATCAGCATTAAACCCTGGCCTGGAAACATATTTTTAAGCTGCGGCTCACATGGATTACATCTCCCTAATTTTAACAGCAAGAACACATTGTCTGCTTCTTTCCAGGATGGCATGACCTGGGCTTGCAGAAATATAAGGTTCGGAAAGAAATAATTCAGGAAGCCAAAGGTCCGTGAACAACTGCAGTTGCACTTTGAATTTTACCTACGCGGTACAGGTCAATAAATATTTTTTTATATGAACCACTTTTGTCCATCCATCTTCACCTGGCAGTATAGGAACTAAGTAGAAGTTTTTAAGATTAAGTGATGATAACTTCTTAACCCTGTCAATGTATATTGTATGTATAAAACTTAAAGAACTGATACCACTTACTGCTTTTAAATATAAAATGAAAGAAATAGAGGCAGGTTCCCAAAAATGTAAATGTTTCTAAATTAACTCGGTTATGTCACTGTCTTTTAACTTTTAGTTTCTTTTAACTTGTCTTGTTCTGTGTTTTTTCTGTCTAACTATGTGTTTCTTATGCTGCTGCCTGTCTTGGCCAGGTCTCCCTTGAAAAAGAGATTTTTAATCTCAATGGGACTTATCTGGTAAAATAAAGGTTTAATAATAATAAAATATCTTGTAATATATATATTGTAAAAAAAACAACAAAGAAAACTTATTATTTATTATTTATGTTATTTTTGTAATGTGGTACTTGGTACTTGGTATGTAGGCATGGATAAAATTCAGTATTTTGTATGCTGGATTCATGACTGACTGGTATCATATGACTGTGAGTCTCTGTATTTAAAGCTAGAGGGCGGCCTTGCGCTAGTGTTGTCTCTCAGAACTAAATGCCTAATTATTAAATCTACTATTTGCCATGAATGTTGTGGCATTCTGTGTCATATTTCATTTGTTCATTTCACAATCACCAATCCTTTCTCCAGTCAATCTAGTATGCTCTATTGCCAACACGAAGTCTTGAGGTATAAGGCCATAAACAAGGCAGGCAATCATCGGCAGTATAATTCATTTAGCGATGCTTCAACATTTTGCCAATTTACACGCTCGCAGAGCTGCTTATGGCCTCACTCTGTTCTGCTTAGGTAAAGAAAAAATCTGTACCATGAACAAAATGACCATAAAGCATGGACACTTACAAATGCACACAGGTAACAGACCTCAATACATCTCTCTTGCATACACAATAAACCATACAGAAACACCTTGGTCATTCAATTACTCAGCTGCTCACCTTGTTCACCATGATTTACCACAAGGCAATTGCATATTCTGTCTATTCTTTCTGTTTTGTCTTTTGCAGCACTTTTGCCACAAACCCCACTAATCTGAACTGGACGAGTGCTCCACTGTGGTCCTATAGGGCATTTACATACAAACCTTTTCCAGGACTAATAGCTCTCCAATACAATTTGCATTTATATAGCCCCCTTCATACCAACATGATTTGGCGCCTTTACCCATGATAAAAAATAAACCTCCTCCTTTGGCCTTGAGTTACTGCCCTGCTGCTGCTGGTGAGTGTGTTCGTGTGCGTCCCTCTATGTATGTAAGGTTGGTTGATTTTAATATGTCAGAGTTGCTTGATCCTCCGATGGAGACTGAAACAAGTGTGGAGTGCCTCATGATGATTCAATATGGGCTTCGGTCTCATTTGGTAGTGTGTTATCGACAATACAGCACCTTTGAATATTGTTGATACAGCGGTGTCAAACATTTGACCGGGCTCAAGAGTCACAAGGTAAATATTAAGCCACAACAGATTTTCGTACCGCCCGTTATTCAGTTGAAGCTACTTTCAATTTGCTCGTGCAAATGCATCCAACACTTTTACAAGGCTCTATGGAGCATACACCAAAAGAGAGAAAAAAAGTAATGAATAAGGAAATGAAACCCTACCATGTGAGACTGAGAATAAAATGCCCCGTCTCTTCCTTTGGAGTGCTTAATCATTAACATCTAATCCGTGTGATTATCGCTCAGCCTGTAAGAAATATACCCAATTACACATAGAAGTACTCTGATAAATCTTTCCAATTTTATCTACCAATAGTGTGTGCATCACATGGCAAACGGTGTGAAGTGCCTTTAAATCCCAAATGAATAAAATTGGATTTAGCAAATAGAAGAGTGGATTGGAGCAACCAGTCCTCGTTACCTCTGGCTCTATCATGAGCGAGGTGAGGGGCAGTCAGGCCTGCAAAGGGCCATAAATCATGGGACTTTCCCAGCTACTCAGGCCCGCACACCGGCCTCCCACACAGGGGAAACGAAGGGCAGAGAGTCTGATTGACTCTCAGGGCCAGAGAGAGAGAGAAAAGTGGGGGCCGAGATCCTGTGACTTAATTAAAGTGTTGTGTATCTCACACACTGTAACTACAGCTCAGTCACTTTGGTGCTACAGCAGCGGGGTGGGATATATCAGGGTGGAGATTCAGTTTTCCGACCTCAACCACATCTGAAGAAAAATGCATAGGTGCTTTTAGGTTGTGTGGAGCTAATGTCATAAAGAACTACATATTTTGAGACCGGTAGTTGAACCAAAGGTAAACATGTACATGCACTTTATGTATCCTCTCATATAGTTGACCACGCTGACCAGTGATTATAGTGGTAATGCATCACAGGTGATTCTGTGATATGATATATTACAAGGCAGACATCTATAATACATCTGTACCACTGAGGATGAAAACATACTCTAAACATGAAATGCTTCTAAAACAGGATTATGTTTTGCATTAGTACTGCTTTGAGTGTACCAGTTCTCAGTAAATTTACGAGAGGCACGCAAGTATGCATGTATGTATGTATGTATGTATATACCATGATTAAAATGTCTTCTTCTTCCTCTTTCGGCTGTTCCCGTTCGGGGTCGACACAGCGGATTACCAGGATTAAAATGTAAATACAGTTTTAAAAAAAAAGAATATCTGTAATAAAAGGTAAATATCTAGTTCTAGCATCTCTGATATGAGGATTTGCTGCTTTTCACTCATTTAATTTCATTGAAAATCTTTGGGTGAGCGACATATTTTTTGGACATTTAATAGACCATACAATTAATGCATTAATCAAGAAGACAATTGGCAGATCAATCAATAATGAAAATAATTAGTTCCTTCCCTAATCAAGCATGATACTTCATGCCAGTGTATTGATAATGTATCATAATATTGTTAACTGTGTATTAATAATGTCTTGCAAGAGAACATATATTACTGAATATTTATTCCACCCGTATTCAACCCAATAAAAAAAGGGAACGCATCATCTTAACTGTAATGTTAAGGAGCCTATATGGTGGAATAGCTGCAGCTGAATCACTCAGGAGCATCTTTACCTTAACAGTAACACTTTGTCCTCTGTCTGGACTTGTAATGTTAAAGTGTTCTTCTGCTTCCCCCTCAAATTAAACTCCCATGTACCTTGTAAGCTGCGACAACCAAAATGAATCTGGCTCATCCCTCCAGTAACAATTACAGTGTTGGGGATAGTTTGTTCGGCCAGCACAGCGTCCCTCCTGCCTCATTCCCAGGCCAATCCTTTATGATTAAGCAGATAAGTGCTGGTACTGGATGATAAAACAAACGACAAATGTCCACATTCCTCTCATAGCTCCTTTGATGTGCGGTTGCCTCTCTGGGGCTCTTACCTCTTTAAGCCCCCTTTGCTATAATCAAACTGCAGAGTCATAAACAGCGAGGGATGGGGACTATAAAAATGATCGGGAGGCTCTATCAGCTAGGGGACGGAAGTTCACACCTCGGAGCGGGTCAGTCTCGGAGCGCGAGGGGGTCGGCCTGGTAGGGGGTCCATGGCTCTGTTTGATGAGACAGGAAGCAGAAAAGGAGAGATGTCAGGGTGAAGCAAGAGGTTGTTTGGTAATACAGTGGGATGCTACCACAAATTTTGACGGACTTCACATTTTGCTAATTCGGCAGGTAGAGCACTGGGGTCAGGATCTGGGATATGTCCTGTTTCAGATTGTGCTTCTGGACTTTGGGGTTTTATTACAGAATTGATATGATCAAATCTGGGAGTCCATAAATTATGGTTCATTTGGTAGTATTCATTTGTTTGTTCGTTTTTTATGTTCAAAACAGGTTACAGTGAGATATTCATGATGCTCAGAGAAAATGCATGTGGAAGATTTCCTACATCTTTTATAGAAAAATAATTTTTACTCACTAATCAAGTCCTTGTCAATCCTTTTGTGTTAAAGTAGTTCCACTACAAATCACTGCAATTGGAAACCAATCATGGCTAATAGATAATAACATGGGTTAACTGTAAGGACCATAAATCAATAAATGAGTGACAAGTGTCTCACTCTTCACTATAGCACGAGGTCAGAGGTCATGCTCTTGACCCCTCACCGACCCTTGACTCCAACTGCACTGGGAGGAAATAACACTTTCCGTCGTCCGAAACGTTCGTAGATTGACTGATTGCTCTTATCATTTGACGGATCTGGTCCAATTCTCTTTTCTCTGTTTCTCCCCCACTCTCCTTGTCCCTCCCCGGCACTCATAATAACACTTTTTATCACCTCTCGCTGAAACAGAGACCCAGCGCCATCCGTCATTACAGCACACACTGACAGCTCCTCACACATGCATGGATTTTTACATTTGACTCAATCCAGGGGCTTACTTTACTGTAACCGATTCAATATTCCTCAAATGAGCCGACCGATCTATATACACGCCACAGTGGATGGGATGATCTATAGCACAGCCTTAATAGATTTCCCAGGCTTCAGAGACTGGCTAGTTTAGGAGACAGGGCATAATTTGTGCAATAAAAACATAATTATTCATTTGACTTGCTTGATAATTTATGTTCTTAGGCATTACAGCTAAAATGTGTGTGTGTAAACTGTGTGTGTGCATGTTGTGTGGGCTCAGGATTGGGCGGCACCAAATTGACGAATCCATTCTTGAGTTTGTGCTTTCTTAAATTCTTAAATACTACCTTGTTTCAATCTAGTGAATACTAAATTGAGTTGACCATCATTAAAACTTAAGTATTAGCAGTAGTAAAGACTTACTCAGTTGCTTGGAAATTCCGTAACTTCGTCCAATACAAAGCTACATTACTGCAAAGAATAAGTTATAGTGGGTTTAACAATATATATTTTACTAACCAGATAGTCCTTTGTACATGTAGGTCTGAATCTGTTTTGTTTATATATGCACACAACTATGTATGTGAGTCGGTAGTATTCATGTAATTAGGAGTGATAGGGAAATATCTGCTTAAGATAATGTTAACCTAACCAACTTTTAGTCTAATGCTGCCATTGGAACAGCATTTTGATCAAGTGAAGTCCTCTCAACTAGGGACTAGCTAGTAATATATATGTAGTTAGTTTAAAATGATAGGGAAATATCTCATTAAGCTAATGTTAACCTAACCGACGTTTAGGCTAATGGTGGTCCTCTGAACCAGTATGGACTAGCTAATAGTAATTATGTTTTTAGTTTAGAGTAATAGGGAAATATTTGATTAAGCTAGTGTTAACCTAACCAAAGTCTAAGCAAATGCTGATAAAAAACTATTTAACTAGAGGTTTCTGTAAGCTTACATCCTTATTAAACAGTATTTTGATCAAGAGAACTACCCTGAACAACTAGGGACTAGCTGGTATTCATGTAGTTAGTTTAAAGTGATAGGGAGCTAATGCTGACCTAACTGAGGATATTTGGTCATTTAAGCTAAGCTAATTCCATAATATTTTCCACCTATCCACTAGGTATTAGTGAATTTACATAATTATTAAACAGCATTTTGATTAAGTGTCAGATCAGTTGTATCATGCATATCACCTTTTTCACTCGTCAGTCTAAACGCGTGATAAACTAGCTAACGTACGTTTTGACAGTTGTTTCAGTTACATAGTATCTGGCAGCAACAGCTAATCTCTATGTGTTTGTTTGGCACAACCCTTTGAAAATGTAGTGATATAAAGTAAATGTAAATATCCACTTAGTCAACACTAACATAATAACTAGGCTAATTTATGAACAGCTAGAGCAACCACCTCTAGGACTAGATGCAGTTTAACAAACTGAGAACAAATTCAGAGATATCACAGTACACAACACACACAGCTTAAGTGTTACCTTATCTTTAAATAAAAATAATCTGTATTGCCTGCAGCAATATAACAAAACTGTTCATGTTTATGATGTTGCTTAAATAAATTACAGCAGAACAGTGGTGTGTATTTGTGCACAAATCTCTGCACTGTTGTGTCTGACAAACTGAGTGTGTGTGTGTGCCATCAGAGAGGCACTAGAGAAAAGGGAAATACTGTTTGTTTTTATTTTGTTTATATCTCCCTGCCTTTTATGGCCTACGCCGAAGCTTTGCGAGTGCCAGAGAGGGTAAAAGAGAGGGAGAGAAAGAGAGTATTCTCAATTTCCTTCTAAAAAGAAAATTCATTTGCAGTTGCTAATGTAATGTCACCGTTGTGTTTACTGAGCGTGGATGATGTATAGGGGATGTTGCATTGAGTGAGACTGCTTAATGATGCATAGAATTAAGTCTGTGGCTTTCAGCTGAGCTCCCCTCTCTCTCTCATACTCTCCCTCTTCCTCCCTCCCCTTCTCTCTCTCATTCTCACTCAGACTCCCCATTCCCTTCCTCCTCTCTTCCCTCCCTTTTACCTCTCTCTTCGTTTAATCCCCACCCTCCTCCTCCTCCTCCTCCTCCTCCTCACCACCACCACACCAACCTCTCTCTCTTTCCCTCTCAGATGCAGGCTGTCTTGGACTGTTGGCCACACGTTGCTCTGTGCTCTGTTGCCTTACTCCATCAATCACTACGAAGGGGAGAGAAGAGTGTGTGGAGGGAGGGTGGGATAAAAAAAAAAAGAAGAAAGAATAGAAATAAGATATGGTTGGGAAAAAAATGAGCGGGATGAAAACACACATTGGGTATAGACATCGCACAGTTTTAAAAAGCTAGAGGGAAGGAAGCAAACGAGTGGGAAGAACACCTCTTCCATTTAATGATCTGCTGTGCACGATGGCAGTCCAAATAATATCCTGAATACTGTGTGAATATGTGGATGCAATCGTGTTATTACTGGCTCTAACTATGATTGTAAGTGTATTGGGTCCAGGGACGATGATGATGATAATGATGATGATCATGATGATGTGATTTTAGTGCTTATGCTAACGATTATTACCTGAGCGAGATGACTATCTGAGTGAGATGAGAGTTGAGTGGGAGGAGTGAGTTGCAAGAGAAATAATAAAGATGTTTTTTAGGATACTTGGGAAATGTATTCCTTAATTCATACATCAGGAAGTGATGTGACTGAAATACACCTGTTTCCTTTTGTTCTCCTAATATCAACGTCCGTTTAGGCTACTGCTTAAAATTACTGATTTGCCTGCTTTACAAAAATGTAAATGTTAATTATAGGAAATAGCTTTGGTTGATTCTGTGTTCACTCTTCTGTTTAAAAAGCATTAAAAACCAAACAGCTTGTTGTGAAAAGTTTTATTTAACGGACATCTCTGAGAGTTAAAGCAGGATTGGAAGTATTTTAGTACAATCCATATCTAGATATTTAGATAACAGGGCCAATAGTGGTCGGACAAGTCACCTGTAATATTAAACATGAAGCACTGAGTGTATTTTCACGTCCTTAATTTAGCCAATAGACACTATGAATATATGGAGTGTAATTTCATATTTTTAAGGATAATATTTTTGTGTACAAATACAATTCAACCAATTTAAATGGTAAGTGAAGTCCCCTAAACATCTCAGTCATTTTACAAACTTACTGCAAACTAAACAAAATGAAGCTCTTCCTCCATATGAAGAATAGTTAATTATATTGCTATAATTATGAGACATTAAGTTAATTTGGATTATTTTCACACATTTATAAACAATTTACAAAGAAAATGAAATAAGGTTTGCATTTATTCTGTCATATTTAAATGGAAAGGTTTCATTATGGAGCATACTTTTTTTTAAATAAAATTTGTTTCATGAATATAAGCTCACCTGTTTGTGGACTCCCGTGTCCGTATACTTTACTGTACTTCGGCTGTTTTTCATGGTCTTGGCTCGGCTCATTAGTTCCTCTTTTGGGATATTAGTACTACATTATATGCTGATATTTTGGACAAAAGTGTGCCTCCAACTTTTTGAAACACTTTAGGGGGAAGTCCATTTTCTGTTTTC